>OX451736.1:1430277787-1431626954 GCA_948472305.1 Vicia faba | reverse complement strand
TCTCTAACACTATCAATGAAATCATTATTGATCTTTAACATCCCCAAGATAACACTCTTCGGCGTCACTTCTATTACAAGACTCATATCTCTAAATTGCTCAATCAATTCCAACTCTTTCACCATCAACAATGACATATGCAAAGTCTTTCGACTTAAAGCATTGGCCACCACATTAGCTTTACCAGGATGGTAATTCAATCCAAAATCATAATCTTTCAACAATTCAAGCCACTGTCTTTGCCTCATATTAAGCTCTTTCTGATCGAACAAGTACTTCAAACTTTTATGGTCACTAAATACTTCAAATCTAGAACCATAAAGATAATGCCTCCAAATCTTAAGCACAAAAACAACTGTTGCAAGCTCCAAATCGTGCGTAGAATAATTCTTCTCATGAATCTTCAATTGCCTAGAAGCATAAGCAACCACTTTGCCATTTTGCATAAGTACACCACCTAAACCCATCTTAGAAGCATCACAATAAACAACAAACGGTTCTTCAAGATTTGGTAGAATCAAGATCGGAGCCGTTGTCAACCTTTTCTTCAATTCGATAAAACTTTCTTCACACTTGACATCCCACACAAACGCAGCTCCTTTACAAGTCAAATTTGTCAAAGGAAGCGCCAACTTAGAAAAACCTTCAATGAACCTTCTATAATAACCATCCAATCCTAAGAAACTTCAAATCTCAGTAACAGACTTAGGAGTTTCCCATCTCAACACATCATCAACTTTAGAAGGATCAACTGCAATGCCATCACCAGAAATGACATGCCCCAAAAAGCTCACTTCACTTAACCAGAACTCTCACTTTGACAACTTAGCATAAAGCTTCTTCTCTTTCAGAACTTCCAACAGGATGCGCAAATGTTCTGCGTGCTCTTCTTCCGATTTAGAATAAACTAGAATATCATCAATGAAAACAACCACGAAACAATCTAAGTAAGGATGGAAAATACGATTCATGTACTCCATGAATACTCCCGGTGCATTAGTGACACC
The DNA here is from genome assembly GCA_948472305.1 of Vicia faba. Classification (NCBI taxonomy): domain Eukaryota; kingdom Viridiplantae; phylum Streptophyta; class Magnoliopsida; order Fabales; family Fabaceae; genus Vicia; species Vicia faba. The sequence goes on along the minus strand of OX451736.1, from coordinate 1,431,625,947 downwards.
GAAAGGCATCACCAAATATTTGTAATGTCCATACCTCATCCTGAAAGCAGTTTTCTGAACATCCTCTTCTTTCACCCTTATTCGATGGTAACCCGATCTCAAATCAATCTTGTTGAACATGCGAGCGCCAACCAATCGGTCCATCAAATCATCAATTCTAGGAAGTGGATACTTATTCTTGATAGTCACTTTATTCAACTGACGATAATCAATACAAAGTCTCATGCTACCGTCTTTCTTCTTCACCAATAACACATGAGCTCCCCACGATGACACACTAGGTCTAACAAACTTCTTCTCGAGCAAATCTTCTAATTGGATCTTCAATTCTACTAACTCAGATGCGGATATCTTGTATGGTGCCATAGAGATAGGCCTGGTACCAGGGACAAGATCCACATAAAATTCAACTTCTCTTTATGGAGGTGCACTAGGAATCTCATCAGGGAATACTTCGGGAAAATCGCACACCACCGGAAAGTTTGCTATCACAGCTTGACTCTCCACAGAAAGAGTCGCCATAAACAAGAAAACCAATGCCTCATCCTTCATGAACTCATTCAAATGCTTCGTCGACACCAACATAGATTGTTCTTCTTCTACTAAGGAAGAAAACCTCACAGTGTTATCATAGCAATTGATATGGACATAATTAGCTTTCAACCAGTCCATACCTAAAACCACGTCCAAACCGACAAGCGGTAAACAAACAAGATCCACCATAAAGTCTCTATCAAAGATTGATAAAGGGCAACTTGCACACACAAAAGAAGTAGTAACCGCTCCCTTAGCCGGAACTTCTACCACCATATCTCTATCCAGAGACGACAAAGTGAGACCCAATCTCTTTACAAAGTCAACAACAATAAAACAATGAGTAGCACCAGTATCAATAATAGTAATAAGAGGAAAGGTATTAATGAAACTAGTACCTCGAACAAGACCATCCTCATTTTCCATCAGAGCACCCGACAAAGCAAACACCTTTCCTGCTCCTTGAGTCTTCTTAGGCTTCTTACATTGAGCACTAATGTGACCTCCCTCGCCATAATTAAAACAGACCACATCCTTATGTCTACAATCGCGAGTCATATGGCCCACTTCTCCATATCGGAAACATCTCACCTTATTCTCCTTAGCTCTAACATCGCTTCGACAAACATTACTTTCGTGGCCAGGTTTCCCACACTTGTAACAAACAATACTAGCAGGAGCATCTCCCCAACTAGTTCTTCGCCCTTGAAACGCTTTTTGTTTCCCTTTACCAGCTGGAGCATCATACGGTTTTCCACGGCTTTGCTGACCTTTGTTTCTCTTATCAGACATAATCTTATAATGAGGATTATTGTCCTCCTCAAAGATCCTACAACTATCAATCAAATCCGAAAAGACACGGATTTTCTGATAACCAACAGCTTTCTTAATCTCAGGACGCAAACCATTTTCAAACTTGATGCATTTAGAGAACCTGCCATTCGGCCCATCATAATGCGGATAGAACTTGGCCAACATAGTGAACCTTTCAGCATAATCAGTGATAGACATGCTTCCTTGCTTCAGCTCGAGGAACTCTATCTCCTTCTTTACTCGAACATCTTCCGAGTAATACTTCCTCATGAATTCCCTTCGAAAATCTTCCCATGTCACTTCCTCACCAGCAATCTCAAGCCTCTGACGGGTTTCAACCCACCAGTCATCCGCTTCAGCACTTAGTTTATGAGTAACATAATGGATCCTTTGCACAGGAGTGCAATCCATCACACGAAAGATTCTTTCAATCTCCTTCAGCCACGCCAAAGCACCTTCGGGATCATACTTTCCTTGTAAAGTAGGAGGATTCTCTCTTTGGAAGGTTGCCAAACTACGAGACCCAGTATTCTCGTCAGCATTCAGCGGGTTTTGGAAAGCCTGAGCCATTGCCTGCATAGCAGCAAGAGCCTCATCATTCCTACCAGTGTTCCTTCCAGCCATAACAACTTCTGCTCAAAACAAAACAAGGATTAGAATCAACAAATAACAATACTTGATTGTTAGGCAACAACAAACTCAACAACTTGGCCGGACAGACCGACCTGCTCTGATACCATTAATGTAACACCCCAATTCTACCTCTCGTAATTAATAATAAAATCAGAGTTTCAAAATTTCATCCAAACATAAATTGAGGTATCACATATTCGTGTTTTTCATCACTTTGCATTATAATGCTCATCACAAAATCAAAAGTCGAATATACCAATTCATAACATAAATCATCATATAAACATATGACTAATCACAGCACAGCGGATGTGTTCACAAAATGTATGTATCATCATGTTATCATCAATACATAAAGTCATAAGATAGTATATATAAACTATCCTATCAAAATAATAACGTCGCCCAAATCCCAAGTGTTACTACTATCAGAGCAGAGCAACTCAAAATAAAGAGACTCGAGCTAATCATCATCATCCTCGCGGATCACCTGCACATTACCAATATAAAGGCAACGGCGAAACACGTAAAGGGTGAGATACTCCAAAACATATAATTAAAGGCATGATAAAATATATAAATAGTTTTGGAATCATAAATGATATAGGTTAATAAGAATATGTCAACAAATATCAAATCTCACATACTTTAAAATCATCATTTAGTGTATGAGATCAACACTTTAATATCATCACATAATTATCATGAAATTATCACATCATAATCACTTTATGTTCAACACAAAAATCATCACAAAACAAAGTATCATATAACATCGCAGTTCATTATAAGCCACCAAATAAAACTCAACGCCAAAAGACTCAAAAATAAACATAACTGACTCCATGAGACACGACTATGTTATGCATGTGGTACCCGTCGCCTTGTCCATAATTAGGGACATTCGGCATAAAAGCCCATCATCGCTTTGGCATAAAAGCTCTCGTCGCTTGGCATAAAAGCCCTCATCGCCAATGCAATGTATGTGACTCGACAACACGACATCACAAACACGACACAATAAAACTTCATCATCGCATATCAAAATTGGTATAAAACTCACGTCGTCATATTTATCCACATCAAGATAAACATATCATCGCATCGCATATCATCAAGTATTCATTATAAATAGACCGTCGCAAACATCATATTTAATCACACCACATCATTATCAAATGATTCACTAAATTTTAAACACGGAAAAATAGTCAAACATCAATAATCGTCGCGGGAATCATTCATAAAAATTGGCACCAATCATAATCATTAACGTTGCAATCGGATTGTCCATACATGACTTAAACCGACTAAAACGCAATCTGGTTCAACTTAACCATAAATTGACTTATTTCTGGTCGCTCCGTTAAAAACTTGTAATCTCAAAAAACTAACCTCACCACGATTTTCTAAACATCAAAATTAGCTAGCACGTTAATTTTTGTTCAATTCAGAGCAACTAGCTCCGTCGCCGAAATTGCCGAAATCGGGAAATCGAAACATAATCGGTTTTCAAATTAAATCGGCTAACTTATGTCATATTTATATTTAATTAATATAAATATTTAATATATTAAATTAAGAAAATAAAAACAAAACATAAATTAATTAATTAATTTTCCTAAGCTTATCTTCCATACTGTAAGTTTATTAATTTCTAAACATAATATACTGATAGCATAACTCTAAGTTAGACTTTCTGCCATTGCGTTTTGTTCTTCTAACGTACTGCAAGTTTTAGTTTCTAACTTCATATAATATAATATGCTTATAAATTTCATTTTAATAAACACAACTAGTTTTCATTCTTTCTAAGCCAATGCTAGTTCTTATTTCTAACTACTGCTAGTTTCTTTTTGTTTTCTAAACCACACTGCTATTTTAAAAACTAAACTTAATTAATATAATTTAGTTTTTCTAATTTAATTTCTATTAACATAACAATAATTCCACAACACTAACACCTAAATTAACTCTCCTAATTCATCTCAACAAATCTCAAAAACTCTAACATCAATTTTTCTCCAAATCCAAAATATACCAAATCAAACCCTAACTATAATCATTGGAAAATCAAACCCCTTACCTTAAATGCTTGAATTGATTCTTAATGTTCCAACCCTAGCTTTGGCTTTTTTCTTTCTCTTCTCTTCTCCAAGACTCTCTTCTCTCAAACTCTCTCTATCTCTGTGTTTTTAATGTTAAGACATAAAACAAGTAGTGTTGTGTTTGGTTTAGGTACAAGACTTGCAAGACAAAGTTACTAGAACACCCTTCTTGAAATATACTACCAAATAATACTAAATAATATTATTAACTCAAATAATTAAAATAACTCCAAATAATTAAATATCGGTCTGAATAATATTTTACCGAACCGAACGGAATAAAAACCGGATCGAACAAAATAATTACCAGTCCCTCAAAATAAATACCGGACTGAATAAAATAATTACCGGTCCATCAAAAAAAATACCGGACCGAATAAAATAATTACCGGTCCCTCAAAACAAATACCGGACCGAATAAAATAATTACTGGTCCCTCAAAACAAATATCGGACCGAATAAAATAATTATCGGTCCCTCAAAACAAATACTGCACTGAATAAAATAATTACTGGTCCGAATAAAACATCGCTGAATATATTAACAGATATATAGGTTAATTTAAATATTCTCGTCGCAAAAATAAACGTCAAACAGTAACTCGAAAATATTCATATAATATTAAATAAAACGGGGCGTTACATCACGACAGCAGACGGACCGCTCTTTTCAAAGTCTTATGGAATCTCAATTGGAGATATTCCGCGAGCAACATAGGCAACAAGCCCAGTTTCAGAGGCACTCCTCCCTCATGGAGGCCACTCAAGGTTCCCTTTTAGGCAACCTTCGCGAGATTCAGAGTTCACAGATTGCCTTGTCCGCCAGATTCGACCAGTTCGAGGCTTCTCAGAGCAGTCGTCGTCGCAATCGATCCCGTAATCCTAGACACTCGCCGCAGGATGGCGAGGGTCCCACCCATCCTTAGTACTTTACCAGGTGACTCTTTCCTTATCTTATTTCGTAACATTAGGGATAATGTTCGATTTAAGTGTGGGAGGAGATTTACTCGCTTTCGCTTTATTTTTCTCGCTTTATTTTTTCTCGCTTTATTTTTCCTTTCCTGCATTTTCCTTCTCATTATTTTACTTCTTTATTTACTTTAGTTTGCTTGTTTGCTTTATTTTCAAAATAATACATGTGTTTGACGAGTCATTTATATCTGTATGGTCTAGTGTATGTCCACTCCCCCATTTCTTGAGCCTAACCGAAAAAAAATTCTAAGAAAAACACTGTGTTTTGAACTTAGTTGGGCTATAAGACCTGGTTGAGATAGGATGTAGTATGACTTGGGAAAGCCCTTTTGAAGCATCAACATCGTTTTTACACCTTAAGCTTTGTAAACTTAGGAATTCGCCCGATACCCCCTATGACGTGGCCTTAAAATTTTCATTCTTAAATCCTTGAATAGTTTATCCTAGCAGTCAGCCCCGGTCTAAGCATGCTCTACACAGGGGACCGAAGAGAAGTGAATGATCTATATGCTATATTCTTATTATAAACTACAACCTCGGGATAAGTGACCCTTACAAAGTCATTTAACTTAACAAAAGTTGTATGTTGAAAAATAAAGCAAAAGCAAAAGCAAAAGAAGAAAAAAAAGATTTTTTTTATCCATCTTTAGTTGGTTCAGAGATATCTGGTGCTGAACTTGGTAGGACGGATTACGATCTGATCCCCCGCAACTATAAATGGGTCAATAAAAGGGGTTACACCAACTTTTTATACCAGAGCCATGTGTTTTATGATCAGAATCACTACCTGGTCACTTTACTATGAGCATGTACGAATAACGGGCTTAATGTGATTGCGCCTGAATGAAAAAGGATTTGAAAAAAGGAAAAATATAGGCCTAAGCATAATGGCATGATATGGATTGGTTCGTAAAAAACGAAGCTTATGTCCGTTTTACGGAAGAGTGTCACTACGATATCCTTGGTTTGAATCAGTCAGTACCTATCAATACATCCCTGTTTTAATTCCAGAAGCCCCTTGATGCCCAACTTGTTCACTAACACCGTTTTTCTTCTTAATCAATTTAGAGTTTTTGCTTGAGGACAATCAAAGGTTTAAGTGTGGGAGAATTTGATAACACTTACTTTACACTTGTTTTTTACTCTGATTTCACATGTTATTTAGGTTTTTTATTATTGTTTTCTCGTATTATGCCTATCTTTTGTTTCCTTTTCAGGTATTTCAATTATCCAGAGCTCCCATGAAGAAATGAAGGAAAACATGCTAAAAAACAGGAGTTTAGGTCAAATTTGCACTCATGGCGTCCACCATGGCGCCAACCATAGGGTAGGCCATGACGTGGACCACCTCTTGATGACCTCAACGGCCATGTTCCCCACTTCCTTTCATTTACACTCATGGCGGGCGCCATGGCCTCCATGGCGAGCGCCACCTTTGGACGATGTTTTCCCCCCCAAAAGGAGTTGGGGGGGCATTCCTGTGATTTCCTGCATTCTTCATCCTCTATAAATAGAAGTTCCTGATTTCATTTCAATTCACCCAAGCTTAGTTGCAAACTTGATCCAACCATAGTTGCAAACTTAAGCCATATAATTTCACCATTGTAAAGTGATAGTTCTTCACATCGGGGAATTATTGCATTGTTGATTGAGTCTGTGATCGAGTTCGTAGATTGAGTCTGTAATTGAGTTTGGAGCACTTCGGCAGAAGTTTATCCTGCCACATTTATTTTCAACTGCTGTTTATTTCCAGTCGCATTTTACTTCCAGTTTGTACCAAATTTAAAACCTCCCCGTTTGGAGCAGGTTTCTATTTATATTTCCCGCACCTGCTTTTACTTTGTTTATTTCCCGCACCTGCTTTTACTTTGTTTATTTCCCGCACCTTCTTTTACTTTGTTTATTTCCCGCACCTGCTTTTACTTTGTTTATTTCCCGCACCTGCTTTTACTTTGTTTATTTCCCGCACCTGCTTTTACTTTGTTTATTTCCCGCACCTGCTTTTACTTTTTTTATTTCCCGCACCTGCTTTTACTTTGTTTATTTCCCACACCTGCTTTTACTTTGTTTATTTCCCGCATCTGCTTTTACTTTGTTTATTTCCCGCACTTGCTTTTACTTTGTTTATTTCCCGCACCTGCTTTTACTTTGTTTATTTCCCGCACCGCACTTTAAATTATTTACTTTCTCGCATGATTTATTTTAACATGTCTGTTTACATTCCCATGTCAGGCTGAACCTTACTGGGCTAGAATGTAAGGAATCTAGTTAGATATATATTCCAAATAATGTGTCAATAGAAATGCTTATGGGCTATTTTGGTTTTTAATACGAGTTTTATGTACTTTATTATTGTTGGGTAAGATCGAAAGTCATCCAACCCTTTGTTAAACTCGGTTAGTTCTAACTGGTCAAAGGAAGCGAAAGCGCTTTGTCCGGTTAGTTAGAGATTTTTATTATCAAAGAAATCAATTTTGAAACTATTTTTGGACGCGTTTATAGGGTTAAAGTTAGGTCCCCCTTTTATTAGAAATTCCAGATCAAAATACTTTTCTACTTGGTCAAGTACTTTATTTCTTAAAAATAGGTTTATTACTTTAACACAATGTGCGCCTTTTTATAAGTGACGATAAGAAGGTCTAATTAGAGAGTAAACTCGGTTCTGATTATGCGAAAGCGACAGTTCCTGTTAAATTAGTTATTTTCTTTAGTAGAAAATATTGCCCTATAAGTAGTTCTATTCCGAAGCATTACGAATATCATCTGACTATGTGAATTACATTCGACCCTGCTTTTATATCTGAAGTTTATTTCGCCGCACTTTACTTTCTTGCATGCTCAATTCCCTGTTTAATATTGACTTAGCTAAACACCGTAACAATAGGAAACGATAGATTGACGATTGGTCTTTGTGGATCGATAATCTTTTATATTAGTCTGACGCGATTCGTACACTTGCGAATACACCGCATCAAGAAACCTCAACTCTTCTTATTCCCGAGCTAAACTTTGGATACGAGCCCTTTGATTACTCATATGGATTCTCATCCATTCCATTTCAGCTTGCAGTTGTTCCAATTGGTCATCCTTGTTGTTGTCAGGATATTTCTTGGTCAGATTCTCGTTGATGAGTGCTTTAAACTCTTCTTGCCCCTTGGATGGGTTGAAGAACATTTCCATGGATTGAGCCTCTTGAGTTTGGATATCTCTCACTGTTTGTTCGAGATCCATTTCTTTTGCTGAAATAAATAGCGAAGGGATAAGAAGCCTGTCCGGAGAATACCTGTTATGCAATGACATGTATGATATGTAAATGTTTTCAAGGATCTCGAGGGTTAAACAATAAAATGTCAGAAGTTGAATTTTGCAGCTTTGATTGAAGAACTTTCGTATCGTTGAAGGTCCTTCTACAAGAATCAAGCTCACCATATCGAGTGGGTCATCGCCTCTGACTCAAGTTATTGTGCTTTTACGGCATTGGCTAGAGGAAAATAAATTCCCTTGCCCCTTGATAGACGTCTAATTTACCATAACCTGCATCACAGGTCCTTGAGATCCTTGAAATGGTTAAGGAAATGCTATGGTATGATGTTATGATGTGTATTTTATACGTCAAGCAAAAGTGTAAGGTGATGAAGATGAGTGAGTCTTGCAAGAAAACCAGTTTATTGGACAATGTATACAAACAAAGTCCTGTAAGGAATACCAATACAAGCCCTCCAATGAGTTCAAGTTGTTAGATAATGAAGGCAAACAAGTTACACAAGCATCCTTAGGTTCAGGCTTGCATGGGGTTTGTAGGTAAGTACCCTCTTGAAGTTTAGTTGGTTCAACCTGTCTTAGAAGAGTAACCGGGTTCTAAGGAATCTCATATCACTGACCTTTCTTTTAGGCATTGTTCTAGCTCAAGCACCAAAGTATTGCAGCAAGAATATCCCAAAAGTCTAGTCTCAATGAGTGTAGTATCGATATTAACCAATCTTCGGTCAGAACCAAAGTCGGCCATCTCACTACTTTCTAATGGCTTAGGATGAGTCAATTAAAGGTTTTAAAGGTCAATTTGCGCTTAATGACACTAAGGAAGCCTAATGTTATACTTGACTAACTCAAGGAACATTAGTACAAACCAAAGTATCATGCTAACGTAGCTATTACTTCGTCCATATCGGTCTACGTTGTACAACCTCCATGATTTATTGTTACTTACCTAATAAGGTGCTCCCAGATCCGGGTGTAGGATCTTTTAGTAAAAACCCGAAAAAACCCTCAAAAGTAAAGCAGACAAAGCATACAAGGTAAAGCAGTTTAAAATGAACTAGACTTTAAGGTAATCCCACTTTTTAATATTCCCCAGCAGAGTCTCCAGTTCTGTGATACAGTGGCAGAACCGACTGTTAATACTGGTTTTGCATTTGTGTTTGAAAATGTTGCGGTAAGCAAGAGTCACCACCGACTTTTCTTTTATCCAAATTAAGGAAAGAGTGAAAAGAATAGAAAAATAACTTTTCGAGAATTTTCTGAGTAAGGGGGTAGATTATAGAAAGGGAAAGTGTTAGCACCTTTTCCATCCGTAGTTATCTACGGGCTCTTAGATGCTAGCTCATGTTTTGAAAATTGCTTGTGCTTTGTGTGTTTTGAAAATTTGCTTTGAAAATGCCTTAGTATGGCGATTCGCTTTATGATAACTCTTGTATCAGTCCTCAAGAGTGTTGACAAAGCGAATGTTTTTTAAAGTGTTTTTGAAATGTATAAGTGTAAAGAGTTTGTTTTATTTGAGAAAGCATTTAACATCTATCTACTTGGACTCGAAAAGGTCTGTTCTTTTCCTCCTATCCTTTAGACAGTGTTATCCTACTATTAGTGAGTAGGTAGCCCTAGTCATTGGATGTTTGAGGGACATTCGAAGGGACGTTACGGTCACGAAGGCAACTTGGCAAGAAATTTTAGTAATTGTCCTAAAGTTCTAAGATCACTTTTAACTGAGACAACGTCGAGAGGGTCATCGAGGGACTTGTGATCTTTTCAAACTAGAGGACATCCACTAAAACTTCTCACGTTTCGAGAATCCGTTTTCCGAAGGCAACCGAAGTGGGCGTACCCTAGAGGTGTATATGTGCAATTGTGTTATGTTTCAGTTATTTTTGTCTTTTTTGTTAGGTTTGCTAGCGTTTGCTTTCAGTCTTGTCATGCAATCCTAGTTACTAGCAGTTAATATATATAAAGGAATTTAAAGTGCGGAAAGGTAAATCATACGCTATTATAGGACTTTGGAGATTAATTACATGTCCAAGAATAAGGGGAATAAAACAGAAAATAAAGTCCTAATTATTCTATTATAAACCATGAGCAGTTACAATAATATGAAAAATGTGAGAATAAATAAATGCGCGTAAATTGAGAATAACGTCTAAAAATCCTAAGGTAAGAGGAAATCTTTTTGTTTTCTTTTTATTTATAAAATAAAATAAAACTTAATTCTATTTAATTTTAATTTCAAGAAAAGGTTAAAATAATTAATTAATTTGTTTACAAAATTAATTTAATTAATAAAACACTAACCTAATGTTTTTTTGTGATTTTTTATTTAAAGTTGATTCAAATGATAAAGTCAATAAAGAAATAACGAAAACAAAAATAAAAATACAAAGGGCGTCCTTCGATCCAGGGAGAAAAGGGAAGCTTCGATCCAGAGAAGGTGTCTTTTGATCCAGGGGGAAATGGGAAGCTTCGATCCAGAGAAGGAAATGTCTCCTTCGATCCAGAGAAAGAGCTGTCTTCTTCAATCCATGAGGGCAATCTTCTTTTAGATTCATATCTGCAAGACAAGCATTAGAACAATAAAGATGCAGGACCTGGGTGTCGAACCCAGGTCCTTCGATCCTGTGCACGCTGGTCTGCTCAAGCTTGGTCTGCAGTACAAGCGTTAGGAAAAGAAACAAATACAAACCTGGGTGTCGAACCCAGGTTCTTCTCCTGCACATACACCTGCAAGTTTGACAAAATGCTGGATCAAAACAGATCCAAAGACTCTACCCTACGCATGATCATTTCCTAAACCCAAATCTGGGGTTAAAACTAGAACAAGGTCTTTGTACCACCTAGTTTGAAGCCTGGCTGCTTCGAAGCCTTAAAATGGCACTCTGTAATTCCACATTTATATTTGTATGAATGATATATGAGAACACAAACATGCATATAAAAACAATTCAAATAGTAATCGAAAGGTTGTGACCCATAATTTTACCAAGGACTGGTGGGCTTAATGCGTGGCTTTTAGCTAGTGCTTGGGAACACTTCCTGCAGACTTTAGGGAATGAATAGAGTGTTGCTGAAGACTCCTTCGATTGGAACCACTTATGAGGATTTTCTAGCTTTGGGTGGTTTATGGGATAACGTGTCTCCAATAAGTGTGTATATATGGTCTCCTCTCCCTTTCGTCTTCCTCTCTAAGCTTGCTAGTGTGCTCCTTATATAGAGGGGATTGAGGGGACAAGAGGATAAAGGAATAAGCAACCATTAAGTTGGTGTTTTAAAGGCCATGAATGTCACTTTGAAACTTTGCCAAAGACATGGTTTCTTGTCTATTTTTGAATTTTCTATGAATATGGACACATTTGGCTCTTTCGAATGCCCTCCTTCGAATGACTCTGATTGCCTCCTTCGAATGGCCTAGAGTCTTGATTTGAAGTGTTCAGAAACCTCTTTATTAGAGCTTCTTCAATTGAGTCTATCTACTTTCCCTAGCTACTTAATTTAAACAACTCAAACGAAAACTTCATTATGGACAATCGAAAACCTCCTTTGTCAACACCTTTGAATGCCATTGCACAAGAGGCCTGGTCCTGGCCACATGTAGGACCAAGACCCATCATAAGACAAGCTTGTACTCATTAACCATGTGTCCTTCGAATGGACCAGTGAATGCTCCTTCGTAGGGAACTCATGAGTGCGCCTTTGAATGGACTAACATGCGTGTCGAAGTATAAAAAACGGCTTCAAAGGGGACCATTGCCCAGTCGAAGCTGGCACAAAGGCAGCCAATGCCTTGTGGGCACTAGCATGAGGCAAGTCAAAACAAGCGTAAAACAGGTCATTGCCTAGTGAATCGAATCAGGCATGGAGGAGGTATTTGCCTTGTGGGTTAAAGGAAGATTTTTGCCTAGTAGATTGAAGGTAAATCTGAAGAAGTCTTGGCCTTGTGTGCTGAACGCAAGCTGAAAAAGAGCCTTTGCCTTGTGAATCGAAGCATGTTTGAGGCAACCCTTTGTCTTGTGAATCGAAGACCAGTAAAAGGGGCCTTTTACCTTGTAGATCGAAGGAAAACTGATGGGTCTTTGCCTTGTGAAACCAAGGCAAGCATGAGGAAGCTTTTGCCTAGTAGACCAAAGACAAGCATGAAGAGGCATATTTGTGCTGATGACAAACTAAAGGGGCCTTTTTCCCAGTGGAATCTTTGCGAACTAAGCTTGATCGAAGGAGATTTAGCGCCCAACCGAAACTTGTGGGCCAATGCTTGGTCGAAGGGTTTTAGGAGCCCAGTCGAAGCTTGTTGTTATGCCAATCGAAGGGCACTGTTTAAATACCAATCGAAGGACATTGTTGAACTGCCAATCGAAAGACACTTTACTAACATTCAAAATTTTCATTTTCTTTAGGCAAGTGTTTATAACCACCCATATAAGAGAAAAAAATCTTGGGAAACACGAGAGAGAGAAATTTGGGGTGCAACACCTTACACCCCATGCTCATAGTTATACCTACTGAGTAAGTACTCCTAATCTCTGAAACAATATCATGAAGCTTGATTCCATCATATGAAGCCATCCTAGCCGCCACAGTCTTAGCAATCCACTTGGAGTTAGCAGTAGTGTTATTCAAAATCCTACCACACGTGTGAGCACCAAACCATTTCTTCATTTTATACATGTGCTTATTCCCCAATTTACTAACAAGAGTCAAAAACCTACAATTGTCCTTGCAAACTACTCTCACTCTAACCTTGTCATTTTCATATAATTTGTCTCTCTTCCATTTCATATTGACCATTCAGTAATTGCCTCCTTAAATTCATGCAGAGAAACAAACTCCAAACTCACTTTGAATTTGTAGTTCTTGTCCAACTCCTCCATCTTAAACCTAAGATACTTTGTTCTTTTCTCTTCGTCTGATGCATCAGTTTCACTACTCCCAAGATCATCACTTACATAATTAGTTTCAAGGCCTTCATTACCAACACTAACCCCACTTGATGAACCTCCATTGTCATCAACATTTCTTATCTTTGTTGGAGTAGTCAAGTGTTTCTTAGATATCTGCTTAACCCTTCCAGTTAGTTTGTCTACAACATCAACTCCATCATCTAAGCCAAGGGCCCTTTGTTCCTCATTATCCTCAAATGATAAACTGTTACCATCAAAATCACTATCATTATTACCATCTTGTTCGACATCATCAAGGTTATCATCCATATTTACAGGATCACCCTCAAGATTTACATCATCAGTATCACCCTTAACATTGGCAGATTCGTCAACATTTAGAATTCCAGCATCACCGTCAACATTAACATTAACTGCATCACCATCAATAACATTAACAACTTCAATATCATCAACATTATCAGCATGAACATTAACATTATCAGTATCATTAACAAAATTATCAGCTACAACTACTCTATGCTAAACAAATAAGTTTGCGCTACTACTTGTTTTAACATCTATTTTATAAACCTCAGTAGCATCAATATCACTAACCATTCTTTTATGCTTACCCAAAATAATGTTATACCACCATAGCAATAAACAGAGGACTTAAGATTGAAAATTTCTTTCACAATACCAGTTTCTTTAGAGAAACTCCATCTATCAGGGGTCAATGTCTACTGCATGTTCATCCCCACCTAAGTATTATACGACACTGTCCCTAACAAACTTTCCCTCATAATGAATTTTCACAGTAAATGTCATACCTAGAAGCTTCAATTAGATTGCTCAATCACGATTTTAGCTTTGTCACCCACGATCGCCTCACCCAGACAAGCCTTCGTATCAATCCTCTTCACCTTTCCTGAGCTCTGACCCTGAAGTGCTTTCTATTTCTGAAACCCTAATTTACAAGGACTAAAGCAAAAAAAAGGAGAAATGAGTTTTTATGATATATTTTTTGGGGAGAATAATATATCCACGTGTGTTAATGAAAAGAATATAAAAAAAATGCTAAAACATAAGCAAAGTCATCATTGTTTCCCACCTCAAAATTTTTTAAATGAACCACTAACAGAAGGGACTAACGCCAAAGAGAAATGGACTTATGGAGACCTGCACAATAAAAAAAAAGATCTACTGACTAAAATCAAAATCTCTCTAACTTACAAGGACAAAAACATTATATATATATATATATATATATATATATATATATATATATATATATATATATATATATATATATATATATATATATATATATATATATATATATATATATATATATATATATATATATATATATATATATATATATATATATATATATATATATATATATATATATATATATATATATATATATATATATATATATATATATATATATATATATATATATATATATATATATATATATATATATATATATATATATATATATTTAAATTAATGTTGTTGTTTTTAGCTTATCGTAGTTTAAATTTTGTTCTAATTGTAGGATATGAGCATCCAAAAACCATACTCAAAATAAGATATTGATGATATCCGATCACGTTGGGCCAGTGTCTTCTTATCTCATTATGAAGCTCGGTAACCACAACAATAGTTTTTCTTGGTTGCTATAATCTTATTTTGTATATGAACAGAGGTTTTGTCATTTTGATGTGCATATATGATCATGTCAAACGAGTGTATTCTCTCTTGATGATAACAATGTAAATTTGAACATTCGGTTTAAAATGATATGATATATTCCAATTCTGTTACATATTTTGTAGTTTTTGTGTAAAGAATGATACTGGCAGGTTAATAGATTTATTATAATGATATGATACATGCCGGTGAAAATGATACAGGCAAAAAATGATACAGGCCAGTGAAATTGATAAATATAGCCAAAAAGTTCATTTTAAACCCCTATCAATTATTACATAAAACCGAGATAAATGAATACCTTATTACCTCGAATTATAAATAAAATTGACAACTATATGACGCGTGCAACAAAATGTAGAAAATAAAAATATGGATTTCCAAGGGATCGAACCCATAACCTTTTCAATTATAACCTCAGTGTTTAAAATAGAGAGGTGTTAAGTTGAGACTTTTCATGACGATCTTATTTAGCTCACCTGGATAGTCGATGTAAAACGCATTTTGCATCAGACGTTATTTGTAGTAGTGAAATATATTTTAAGTGTATATTGACTGTTTGAAAATTTTTAAGGACGTATATTTTTCGGTCACACCTGTTAAACGCTGACCTCATAACACTCAGAGATCCTACTTCTAATCCCAACACATCCTCTCTGAAGTACAATCCAAATGAAAAATGTGCCTATCATTCGAACAGTCCCGGGCACGACACCAATAATGGTTAGACCCTGAAAAATAAAATGCAAGACATGATTGATAACAAGGAAATTGAGTTCGACCCTCCTAAGACTCCAAACGTGATTACTGCTCATATACCGAAGCATGACAAAGGCATAAGTGCTATTGAAGATGTTTTGTATGTTACCTCCGTAAATGATATGGTTACTCCTCTCTCAATAGTCAAGAAGAATTTGCTACAAGCCGACTTATTTATGGGTTATGTTAAAGAATGTTATTGTTGTGCGGTTCAACCCAATGGTTGCGGGTTACTGAAGGAAGGCATTCAACGCCTGATAGATGAACATGTTATTCTTATTGAAAAGTCCAGTCTACTGAAAATTTATGCCGAGATTTGTCTGTCATATATGGTACTCCTTTGAAGATCACCTCTAAGGGTCCTGTAAGGATTACTTCCAATCCAAAATCTGCTCCCTTAATCATTACAAAACTTGGGCCCGTCCCATATTCCTCAGAGAAGGCTATTCCATCGAACTATGGGTCTGACGTCTATTACCATGGTGTTAAACAAGAGTTATCTAACAAAGATGATGAAGATGTTGATCCCAGTATTGTCAATATTGCAGGGACCAGTAAAATAACAAGAAGCGGAAAGATTATCTCCCTATAAATCTCTCCACCTGTTCAAGCCACAATTACCAAGACGACTGCCGAAGCTCGAGGTAAAGAGCCAATGATAGAGCCTGCCCTAATGGAGGCACCAAAAGAAGCTACAATCAAGGATACCTCTAGATAAGAAATGGAAGAGGTTTTGAAGATCATTCGTAGAAGAGATTACAAAATTTTTGAACAACTGGGAAAAAACCCATCCAAGATCTCTATGTTATCCCTGCTACGGTGTTCCGAAGTTCAGGCACAAGCTTTAATGGTAGGATAACACTATATAAAGAAGGAGGAAAAGAACAAAGACTTTTTGAGTAGGTAGATTGCTCGTAATCGCTTGCTCACAAACTAAAAATAACCTTCATACCTCACACTTTCAAAACAACCACTTTCAAAACACTTTATAAACACTCTTGAGGACTGATACAAGGGTTATTATAAAGCAAACTTCCTTACATTGGCATTTTCAAAACACTTTCCAAAACAACACATTCTTTCACAAATATTTTCAAAAGAAACATTTTGTATACATTCTCAACGATACGAGAATCATTACGAAATTGCTGCACTTAGGCGCTTTCAAAATATTTTCAAACATACACAAACACAAAAGTATTTTAAAATGAATTAGCCATTAAGATCCCGTAGAAAACTATGGATGAAAAGAGTGCTAACACCTCGCCTTTTCATAACCTGCCCCCCAAACTTAGAAAATTCTCAAAAGGTATTTACTGTTCTTTTCACCCTTTCCTTTATTGGATAAAAGAAAAGTCGGTGGCGACTCTTGCTATCCACAACATTTGCGATAAAACGCAAAACCCAAAAGTCAGTTCTCCTACCGTATTACAGAACTGGCGACTCTGCTGGGGAAATTAAAACTAAAAAAGGGGGGTTACCTTAAGAGCTAAGATCACCTTTATTGCTTTACTTGTTTTCCTTGTATGCTTTATATTTCGGGATATGCTTGTGTTTTTTTCTTGTATAAATCCTACACCCAGATCCGGGGGCATTTTAGGTAAGTAGCAATAGATCGTGGAAATTGTACGGAATAGACCGATATGGTTGAAGCAATGACTACGTTAGTGCGACACATTGGTTGGTACTGGTGTCCCTTTAGTAAGTCAAGGAGAATGCTAGGCTGTCACGTGGTGTCATAAGCACTAACTGACCTTATAACCTTAGTTGACACAACTTAGCCATTAGAAATTAGTGAGGTAGCTGGCTTTGGTGCAGAGTGAAGTTGGTTGATACTCGATACTACACTCATTGAGATTGAACTTTCAAGATATTTCGGTCGCAATTTAGATGCTTGTGCTGAAACAATGCCTGAGAGAAAGATCAGTGATATTGAGGCTCCTAGAACCTGATTACTTCTTTTAGGATAGGTTGAGACAACTAAAACTTCAAGAGGGTACTTACCTATAAACTCCATGCAAGCTTAAACCTAAGGCCTTGTGTGTCTTGTTTGTGTTTAATTAAATTGTTTGAACATGACATCATAACATCATGACATCATACCATACCATTTTCACTAACTATTTCAAGGACATGGGGATTTATCTTTGTTCTGTTTTGTAGGTTATGGCCTCCACTCGCAGAAACACTATTCGAATGAGTTTTTTAAGGGTACCTTCTCAACTTAAAGAGTTAGTCTCAAGAGTTCCTGAAAGCCCTCCATTCATCAAAAGGAATTGTCGACTACTCATTTTGGTTACCTTGGGTTTTGAAGAAGACTTTATGAGTGTTCTATTCCAGTTATTTGACCCTGTATATCACTGTTTCACTTTTCCCGATTATCAGTTGGTACCCACAACGGAGGAGTTTTCTTAATTAATGGGAGTACCTGTTCTTAATCAAATACCTTTCACTGGTTTAGAGGAAGATCCACAACCTGGAGAAATTGTAACAACCTTACATCTAAAGTGGCCCAACATTGTAGCTAATTGGGAAACAAGGAGTGGAGTCAAGGGTTTTCTAGCTAAATTTCTGTTGGAGAAGGATCAACTGTTTTTGGACGCTATGAGTTTTCAAGCTTTTGAAGAAATCTTGGCTTTATTGATCTATGGGTTGGGGCTATTCCCTAATCCATACCAACTCATAAATGTAAACGCCATCAAAAAATTTCTTGCTCATAACCCTCTGCCTACTTTTATCTAAGATATTTTGCATTCTCTTCACACTCGTACTATGAGGAAACGAGGGACTCTTATATATTGCATACCTTTGCTGTCTAGGTGGTTTATTTCACACCTTCCTCGATCAATATTGAAGAATGAATGAGGTTTAAGGTGGTCTCAAAGGATGATGTCACTCTCTCATTCGGATATCTATTGGTGTTCCAGGTCTTTGGAAGATGGTGCTATCATTGACCATTGCAGGGAATTATCTAATGTTCCACTCCTTGGCATTAGGGGAGGTATTACTTACAACCCCTATTTAGCTCTGCGACAATTTAGTTATGCTCTAAGAGATGGTCCCCGTGACATACTTATCTAGGGTATCATGTTCGACTACGAGAATGATTTTTAAGGTTATCGTTAAAGGTTTATACGAGCTTGGGGCTTGGTAAACAAGATTGATAGCAAGACTTTAGGACATAAGAATTCTATCCCTCTGGAGCCATATCTCAAGTGGGTACGATATCGTGCTCAAAACCTTATGATGTCATATCCCGCCGTCTTACTGGTAACTATGGAGCCTGTTGCTGAGGGGGACATTCCTTATACCATTCTCCATCCAAACATACCCACTGACCTCGAAGAATTAAAGAAGTCCTGGATTCAACTTAAGAAAGAACGTGACACCTTTGAAGCTCAATTCTATGCAAGCGAGAATAAAGTGTTGGAGCTCACAAAGCAACTTCATGAGGAGCAAAGCCTTAATGTATACATCGACACGAAGAGGAAGCATTCATGGGAGACTTGAGTCTTAGGTTTTAGGAGTTCATTTTGTTTTATCTTTGAGACCTTTTTGATTTTTCACTGTAAGCCCAAGAGGCAATTGTAATTTTGGACTTATTAATGAAATCTTTGTTTTTGTTTCCTTTTGGCTAGGAAATTTAAATCTCTTAAGGTCCTTGAAAATATTGCATCCATATATCATGCATCGTCTCATAAGCAGGTTTTCCATTACAGGTTTCCTCATCTATTTACTGTTTATTTCAGTATAAGATGACTCACGAACAAACTGTCAAGGATCTCCAAACTCAGCATGCACAATTTCAAGATACTCTTCTGAATCTGGCTAAAGGAAAACAAGAGATGATGACACTCCTCACCATGAAAAAGAAGACTAAGAAGTGGGTTGCTATCCTCAACATGGGAAGAATATTCAAAGGTCCTGCTCAAGAGGAGGATGATAGAAGTGTCAAGGGTGAAGGTAAAAACAATCAAGGTTCCGAGGATGAAGACTACTCCGACGAACAGTACCCTAATGCAGATGACAAGTACAAACAATTGGAAGACCGACTCAAAGCTGTGGAAATCCAGAAAGTGCCTGGATTAGATTTTGGAGAACTAGGTTTAATCCCAGGGGTGGTCATCCCTCACAAATTCAAGGTCCCTATCTTTTCTAAATACGACGAGGTCACTTGTCCTAAACTCCATTTAAGGTCGTATGTTCAAAAAATCCAACCTCATACTACTGATAGGAAATTATGGGTCCATTTCTTTCAAGAAAGTTTGTCCGGTACTTAACTTGAGTGGTTCTATCAGCTGGAAGGAACCAACATTCACACATGGAAAGACTTGGTTGCTGCTTTCTACAAGCAGTATCAATATAATTCCGACCTTGCACCAACTCGTGTACAATTAAAAAACATGTCCGTGGGCTCAAATTAAGGGTTCAAGGAGTATGCACAAAAGTGGAGAGACTTAGCTGGAAGTGTGCAACCTCCTTTTACTGGTCAGGAATTGGTGGATATGTTCATGGGCACTCTGACGGGTCCATTCTTTAATTTTCTAATTGGGAGTTCTTCATTAGGGTTTACTGAGTTGATTTTGACTGGATAACAAGTTAAAAGTGGTATTAAGAGCATAAAGATTCCAATGGATACATCTTCTAATGTCGTGAAGAATCCCTTCACTGGTAAAAAAGAAACTAATGTTGTCTATGGCCAGAAAATTCATAGTAAGAATGATCACCATCAGTCTGTGGGGGCGGTATTAATCTCTAATCCATCACTTGTTCAACAATAACAACAACAACAATAAGGCAACCAATGTAGTTCAGACGCTCCGAGGAGGCAATTCACCAAAATTAATATGCCATTGGCTTAATTATTGCAACATTTGTTAAATGCTGACCTCATAACACTCAGAGATCCTACTTCTAATCCTAACACATCCTCTCTGAAGTACAATCCAAATGAAAAATGTGCCTATCATTCGAACAGTCCCGAGCACGACACCAACAATGGTTGGGCCATGAAAAACAAAATCCAAGACATGATTGATAACAAGGAAATTGAGTTCGACCCTCCTGAGACTCCAAACATGATTACTGCTCCTATACCGAAGCATGACAAAGGCATAAGTGCTATTGAAGATGTTTTGTATGTTACCTCCGTAAATGATATGGTTACTCCTCTCTCAACAGTCAAGAAGAATTTACTACAAGTCGGCTTATTTTCGGGTTGTGTTAAAGAATGTTATTGTTGTGCGGTTCAACCCAATGGATGCGAGTTACTGAAGGAAGGCATTCAACGCCTGATGGATGAACATATTATTCTGATTGAAAAAGTCCAGTCTACTAAAAATTTATGCCGAGATTTGTCTGTCATATCTGGTACTCCTTTCAAGATCACCTCCAAGGGTCCTATAAGGATTACTTCCAATCCAAATTCTGCTCCCTTAATCATTACAAAACTTGGGCCCATCCCATATTCCTCAGAATTCCATGGAACTATGGGCATGACGTCTATTACCATGGTATTAAACAAGAGTTGTCTAACGAAGATGATGAAGATGTTGATCCCAGTATTGTCAATATTACAGGGACCAGTAAAATAACAAGAAGCAGAAGGATTATCTCCCTATAAATCTCACAACCTGTTCAAGTCACAATTACCAAGACGACTGCCGAAGCTCGAGGTAAAGAGCCAATGATATAGCCTGCCCAAATGGAGGCACCAAAAGAAGCTACAATCAAGGATACCTCTAGATAAGAAATGGAAAAGGTTTTGAAGATCATTCGTAGAAGCGATTACAAATTTTTTGAACAGCTGGGAAAAACCTCATCCAAGATCTCTATGTTATCCCTGCTACTGTGTTCTGAAGCTCAGGCACAAGCTTTAATGAATTTTTTTGAAGACTGCTCATGTACCACAAGAGATTTCTACCGATCAATTTGGAAGTTATATTGCTAGCCTAACGACTTGACAATGGATTAGGTTTATCTAATTGGAAGGTATCATAGTTTAAATTTTGTTCTAATTGTAGGAGATGAGCATCCAAAAACCATACTCAAAAGAAGATATTGATGACATCCGATCACGTCAGACCAGTGTCTTCTTATCTCATTATGAAGCTCGACAACCACAACAATAGTTTTTCTTGGTTGCTATAATCTTATTTTGTATATGAATAGAAGTTTTGTCATTTTGATGTGCATATATGATCATGTCAAACGAGTGTACTCTCTCTTGATGATAACAATGTAAATTTGCACATTTGGTTTAAAATGATATGATATATTCCAATTCTGTTACATATTTTGTAGTTTTTGTGTAAAAAATGATACTGGCAGGTTAATAGATTTATTATAATGATACGATACAGGCCGGTGAAAATGATACAGGCTAGTGAAATTGATAAATATAGCCAAAAAGCTTCATTTTAAACCCCTATCAATTATTACATAAAACCGAAGTAAATGAATACCTTATTACCTCAGATTATAAATAAAACTGACAGCTATATGACGCGCGCAACAAAATGTAGAAAATAAAAATATGGAGTTCCAAGGGATCGAACCCATGACCTTTTCAATTATAACCTCGGCGTTTAAAATAGCGAGGTGTTAAGTTGAGACTTTTCATGACGATCTTATTTAGCTCGCCTGGATAGTCGATGTAAAACACATTTTACATCCGACGTTACAAGCGTTATTTGTAGTAGTGAAATATGTTTTAAGTGTATATTATTTTTCATGAGAGTATTTATGAGATTCAACTTGGTGTTTCCTCAGGGTGTACTGACAAGTTCTCTAAATTATAGTGTCAAAACCATTTTATAGTCAGAACAATAATGTTCATATTTACACCAAATAACCTATCTTAAGAGGATTTGAAGAATAAGATGACGACATTAGTAACATAAACCTAAACCTAAATGATTATTAAATAAAAACAAAATCAATAATATAAATTATTAAATAATTAGTTTATAAATAAATGATTTATAGATTAATTATAAAAATGGAAAAATGTAAAAATTCCGCGGGAGTAGCAAATTGATAGAGCTCTCACTCGCTCTTCTTTTGTTCCCACCGCCAACAAACCCTTTTTCGTATAGTTTCTCAAAATCAAAAGCATTCCTTTTTGTGGTGAAAGTTTCATCTAAAGAAGAAGCTTCAAGGAATCAGGTTTACGCTCTTGTTTTTATTCTTCTTCATCATCATCTTCAACTTACTTATTTGAATTGAAGACTTAGGGTTTGTTTGTTTGGATTGTGTTATTTAAGCTTATCTATTTGAATTTGAGATATGACTGAAACAAAATGTTCAACATCTGCAGTGCTGTGCTGTTTTTGGGACCGAAATTCGGCCAACTGCGGAATGTGGAAGAACAATGTACATAATTCGCCAAAGAATAGACCTGTTACTCATGAGAATGCAGAAAAAACATGGTTAGTTTATTTTGTCTGGTGTAGTCAGTAACAAACTCAGGGAATATTGAACCAAGAGTTTTCCTTATTACGGTTTTTAACACTTTTCCTTCAACAACATATTTTCAATGATTAGTGTTATAACATGTCGAAATTTGTGGGGGAGTGCCTAGTACAAAGTAAGCCTTTACAACCACATCTTTTCAATCATCAGTTTTATAACATGTTCCAGCCTAATAGCATATATACTATACAAATTTATATCCATTAAGTCCCACATTGGCTAGAACATCACACAAACATGTGTTTATAAATGTTTGACATGCTAGTTAGTTTGCCGAGCTGAGTAGCGCCAGCTTGTGACCCATGTGGGGGCATCAAGGTGTTGGAACATGGCTAAGGCTTAACAGGTTGGTCTGGTAGTTGCACCATGCTGGCCTGCCCGCTCCAAGTTGCGAGTTGACCCATGGGACTTGTGCGAAGGCACGGGTCTTGTGAGTCTTAGACATGAGGGTATTGCGTGAGGCTGGTTTCACAGAGCAGCGATCACTTCCTACTCCTGACAGTGGGGGGATCACGGGCCGTTGCACCTCCGGCCCACAACACCTGGTGAGCCTAGCCCCTGAACCATCTCTTTTTTTTTGGTCATGTTTAACACAAAATTAGCCATCTCTTTTTTTGGTTCATATTAATGAATGATGTTATGTTTAACACACAATTAGAACTGATAACCTGGTGAGCCTAGCCCCTGAACCATCTCTTTTTTTGGTTCATATTAATACTTTTCTATTAATGCTGTTTCACTCTGACCCCAAGACATGAATGGGAGACTTGAAATTCAAGCCTCTTTTATATGGTCCGTCCAATTTGCCTCCTGTAGTTTGAATAAAAATATATGTGCATGGTAATGTTACTTGGACATGGTTTGAGCATGTTATATTGTTTTCCTTGTATTATTTTTTGTTTATGTGATGCTTATTTATGTAATGCCACGGGGACTGTAATTTCCCATTCTCTCTTTGAGCTTTTAAGATTATGGAGTTTGATGTTGCATTAATATTTTTGAGAAGAATAACCTTTGAACACATATGACTTTAGTACTTTGAGATTAGTGATATAATATCATGCTCAAATAATGCATTATAAGCTTTTCAAATAATCCATTTAGCTAATTATAATAATGCATTAGAAGCCTTTCAAATAATTTATTTAGTTACTTATATGACTTTTCTCCTATAGTCATGACTAATGGCTAATAATCACATTCATTATAGTGATGGTTAATCTCAACTTTTTTAATATGACTTTGATACACTTTGAGATCAGTGATATCATTTCATGCTCACCAGGTTATCAGTTCTAATTAGAGGCCTAATTTAGTGAATATTGTATGACCAAGTTATTGTACATTACATGTGGTGTCATTTTATATATATGAACTTCAAAATTCTTTTTTAAAACGTAAAACAGTGTACTTTATGTTTGATCCGTAATCTTTGAGACATGATTGAATCAAAATGTTTAACATCCACAGTGCTGTTTTTGGTTGAAACAAAGGTTCATGTGTTGAGAAAATTCCAAAAAGTTCAATAAATTCTGATTTGAAGATTTGTGGTAAAGATCATGGTCATAGAAGAGTTCTCTTTGGTTATAAATATGTAATGCTCTTGGTCATTATTGTTATCTTCATCACCGCGGTTTTGATGTGTAGAAGCTTCAGGATTCAAAGGGCAAACAAGTTACAAAAATGTCAAAAGGAAGCAAGTAAAAAAATGGAAACTAGCATCTTTTCACAAGTGGATATTGGTGCTGATGAAATAAGTCATTTGGACGAAGATAATTTAATCGGCCATGGTGGTAACGGAAAGGTTTATCGAATCACGCTGAAGAAAAACAGGATGGTAGTGGTTGTGAAGCAATTAGAGAAAGGTGATGGTTGAGGATTTCAGCTGCTTGATGAAGATTATGTGACAAAAATTGCTGATTTTGGTGTTGCTGAAATATCTCAGACGGGTTTTAGCTTTTTTGCTGGTACACATGGTTATATTTCTCGAGGTATGAAATTGTAATATAGGTTAGGACTAAAGAATTAATGGCATCTCACTGTTATCCATTACTTTCCTGGATTTAATACTGAATTACATATAATCATGCAAAAATACAAAAATACATGCAAAAATACAAAAATACATGCAAAAATGCAAAAAAACAAAAAACGTAATGTTGTGCTGGATTAAGTAAATATTTTCCTTTATTACTCAATTGCTTATTAGAATAAGAAATTAAGGATTGGTGACTTGTTTCTTGTAACGACAAGATAGACATGACATTCTCATATGAAATTGTAATCTGCAACGCCTAGTTTGAGGCAAAAAAATGCTTTAATTTTGAAGCATCCAATTTGCTAGGAGTATATCTAGATTAGAATAAAAAAAATAATGGTATCTTCCTGATAACCCTAATGTCCATTACTTTCTTGTTTAAATGCCGAAGGAATGCTAAGTACGAGGAAGCATTAGAGTGATTTGAGTCAGTTTTGGGAACAAAGCTATAGCCCGATTAAGCAGCAGTGGCAAGTTATAATGTTGCTTGTTGTTACTCTAAGCTAAACCAGGTAGGTATATATGTTTTTTCACTTTACAAATTGTATGTGCTACATTCCACTACTTTGTCATTGGTTTTGGATATTAACTTTTTGAGTGTCCAGTTATCCCTCTATATATGTAGATTAAATCCCTCAACCACATTTTTCAATGATTAGTGTTATGACATGTCAAAAGTAGTTGGGGAGTACCGAGTACAAAGCAAGCCATTTAACAAACCTTTACAACCACATCTTTTCAGTTATTAGTTTTATAACATGTTCCATCTTAATATTATATATCCTATACAAATTTATATCCATTAAGTCCCACATTGGCTAGAACATCACACAAAAAAGTGTTCGTAAATGTTTGACATGCTTGTTAGTTCGCCGAGCTGAGTAGCGCTAGCTTGTGACCCATGTGGGGGCACCAAGGTGATGGAACATGGCTATAAGGGTTAACATGTTGGTCTAGTGGTTGCACTATGCTGGCCTGCCCGCTCCAAGTTATGAGTTGAATCCACATGACTTATGCGAAGGCACGGGTCTTGTGAGTCTAAGATAGAAGGGTATAAGCTAGGAACACCTGGTGAGCCCCTAGGCCCCTGAAAAAATTTCAGATTAAGTCTTTTTACTACAAACTTGCTATTATATTAGAATACAAGTTGAAGATCACACTCTCATTATATTAGAATACAAGTTGAAGATCACACTCTCATTTTGCAACTTTTCTGTCTAAAAATTCCCGATGCAAAACTGTCATAGGAAAAAAGAATTGAGGGAAAATGATTTGAGAGAAGGTATTATGCAAGTAAAACTACAAGACTCAAAAAATTGTTTTTTTCTTGAATTGTTATTTCACATATGCCATTATTGTACATTTTTATGAAATTTAGTTTGCAATTGAAAGATATAACCATGCATACCTACAAAAATCATAGTGCTGGATTTGGTTAATCATTTCTTCTATTACTTAATTGTTTATTAAAATAAGGATTAAAGGATTGATGTCTTTGTCCTAGTAAAGACAATATAGGCATGGCAAAAACAAAACATCTTCCATAAGAAATTACAATCTGCAACACCTAGTTTGGGAGGAAAAATGCTTCAATTTTGAAGCATCAAATTCGCTAGGTGTGTACATATTTATATTAAGACTAAAACTATTGATGGCAAGTTATAATCTGCTACACCTAGTTTGAGAGAAAAAATTGATCTCACCGTCCATTACCTTCAGGAAGCATTAGAGTAATTTGAGTTTGTTTGGGGAACAAGATCAGAGCCTGATGAAGCAGCAGTGGCAAGTTATAATTTTGCTTGTTACTCTAAGCTAAACCACGTTCCATATGTCAAACAACTGGGCCAAAATTTGCACAGAAACAAACTTTATTGGCCAACCTATTGAGATTCCAACACTATTATTATTATTATTATTATTATAAAAAATATAAAAAACCATAAAAGTTATGATGTAAAAAGTATTTGAAGATTGGAATAAGAGGGGGCCGCGCGAACGCAGGCCCCCATTGCAACAAATTATGATGTAGGCTCCACCACTTGGGTAGACCTTAGGTTAGCACCCCTCTTAAGTGCAATGGAGGTCACTCTCCTAGGCCATGGTCCTTCATGATCAACCATTGACCCCATCCAGGTAAGTAAGTTGCAATGATGGTATTCAAGTTATTTTATACTCTTGCTTCTCTCAATACCTTTCACCTTCTTTCGATGTGTGACTCAACTACCTGTAGGCAAAGTATTTCCCAACTTGTGTAAGATTGATCGAAAAAGGGGTGCAAGTGGCTAGTGATTGTCAGTGGTCTAACTTGGAGTTGGAGACAGCAGAGCAGGTGCTGCTGCAGTGTAATAAGAGCATTTAGACTGCTACTAGGTAGGAACATTGGAAATAAAATCTTTCACATATTAAATGCACTATCAAAGGAGAAAAGGAGTATCTTTGCTATGATATTATGGAGTTTGTGGAAGAGTAGGAATTAATCAACTACCAGTAAGCAACGTATTTCCTAGGCCTTTGATAGATCTTGAGGACATCTTCCCCGACATTACATCTATTGCCCAATCGCTTTTTATATCCACTACTTTGTTATATGTTGGATACTAATATAGTCTGCTTCTAATCATTCCTTTCAAGTTTGACATTGTCCTTCAAAGAGCTCAATCAAAATGAATAGAGTAACTTGCTTCTATTCATTCCTTTCAAGTTTGACATTATGCTTCCAAAAACTCAATCAAAAAGATCAGAAAGGTATGAGTTGAAAATACTCTAGAGTCCATGGTACTTACAGATCAATATACCCTATTGATTATTCGAAAACTCGAAGAAATTAAAGATTGGATCTGACTAGCAAGGAGGATATGTATCCTTGATGATCACCTAAATTAGGGAAGGATTAAAGATCAAGAAATACTGCCTAATTCCTTTATTAGTTATTACTTGAAATGCAGAAGGTAGGATTCAGCTTTTCTTTCTAATTTTTATTTGTTAGCTTGTATAACATTATAAGTAGTATTATAACATTCCTATTCCTTTATGTCTCCATTAGGAAGTGGTTCATTTTGACTGAGTATTATAACACAATATAGCAAACAGTTTTATCATTTCATTTCTTCTATTAATTCAGATCCATAAAAATTGAGTATCTTCCTCTCTTCAATTCCTTTTTCTTGTGTGAATTTGTTTGATATAGTTTCTCTCATTTTCTTTGTTACAGTGAAATCTTGTGTTGACATACTGTTTCAGATCGAGTTTACGACTATAGTTCTCATATATTTTTGAGATAATGCAAGTATAGTTTTCTTAAGTAAAATATTCCTAGTTATAAACAAAACAAATAAATAAGAAAACATATATGCATAGAAACATGATGAAAAAATAAAAAATAATATAACATTTAAGAAAATATTGTGGATCTAGTAAGAAGGACATAGAATTTGAACTAGGTTTGGCGGGGAGTGCCAGGCTATTGCAACAGTGCAACGCAAAAACGACACTCGAGAGACCCAATAGCAAGCTATTTTGGTGGTCTCTCCCCCTCAAGAAATAAATTTAATATCGTGTGGACCATTGGCCCACATATCAGATATTAAACTGATAAGAACAGATACTACACTTGATCTTAGCCAAAAGGCCGAGAAAGGTATGAATTTAAAGTCATGCTTGTTGTCTTTTTTATATCAGATATGTTTTTTCTTCTTTGATAACTCGTCGATGTGGGACTTTAATACTATACCTTGGAGTTTGCTCAATACTTTTGTAATTTTCTCTTATGTAACAGTAATTAAACCAAGAGGAAGACTGTCTGGTTCATATACATTTTCTGTTTGAAGTGATTTTGTTCATGCAAAGAAGTGGATCACATTTTCTGCAACAACAGAATTAAATAGGTAACAATTCTTGTCGTCTTTTTTGGTTTAATTAATAATTTTGAAATATAACATTTGTTAGAGCAAGACTGAATCTAGAGTTTCCTGAAATGCCTCAAAACTAAAGCAGTAAAATCCCGGCAAAAGTTGAACTATTTCCCTAATTAAGTTCAATTTAACAAAAACCAAGTCCTAAGTCCTTAAATAAGCGGCGACTGAAAATTATTAGGCTTTTTTCTCAAATCAATGCACATGGTTTAGTGAAGATAGTTTTGACATTTGTGCATATGATTATGTATAACGTTGTATATATACTCATACACCAGAAGTCATTCTTTTTACTAATGAATGAACATTTATCACAATCTCTGTTTTTTGTATACCTTCATCATTTTATGAGAACAATTGTCAAATACACACATATTGAATTAAACTCTATAATGGAGTTTGGGAATGAATATTGTACTTGAGCTGAGATCCTAATTTATTCTATGTATGTCTGAAAACTAAATCACAATATTATGCTATCATATCATCACATAAAATATTATACCGACAAAACTTGAACATTTGAAGTACAATCAGTTTGGCATGCTTGTTACTAATCCTCTTACCATTATTTCCTTCATTTTTATCTTGCCCTTGGCATTTCATAATAGAAGTATATTCTTTAATAAACATGGCAGAAACAACATGTTTTTTTATGAAATGTTAATCTGCATTTTGTATCTTGGAATGTTATTTTCCTATACTTTCAGTCAACTCCTACTTGATTGAACCCTTGCATGCCTACTATGGCTGCAATATCGGCTGCAATATTTTTGGATTAGTGTTATAACATGTTAAAACTAGTTTGGGAGTGCTCAGGACAAAGTAATCCATTTAAGAAACCATGTGCCAACTTAATACTACGCAAATTTATATCCATTAAATTCCGCATTGGCTAGAATATCACACATGGTTACCGAGCTGAGTAGCGCTAGCTTGTGAATTGAAGGTCTAGGGTTTGTTTGGATTGCGTTATTTAAGCGTATCTATTTGGATAAGACTGTTTAGAAGGGTTTATGGAAGCAACATATCACATGTCTATAAGTTGTTTAATGCTTGTTTTGACATGCTCTCCATGATATCTTATAAACTACTTTATTAATAATGGTGATTTACAAATTTATTAAGAGCTGCGAGGGTATTATGTGAGGCTGGTTTCACGGAGCAGCGGACACCTCCTACTCCTGAGAGTGGAGGGAACACAGGCTGTTGCACCTCCAGTCCACAATATTGAAATAAGGAGTATAGGATTGGTGACTTTTTTCTTGTAAAGATATGATAGAGATGTAAGACACAAAACATTTGCCATATGAAATTGTAATGTAGATTAGGACCAAAGAATTAATGGCATCTTCTTAAGGTTCATTACTTTCCTGGATTAAATGCTGATGGAATGCCAAGTATGAGGAAACATTAGAGAAATTTGATTCTGTTTTGGGAACAAAGCCAGAAGTTGAAGAAGCAGCATTCACAAACACCATACCAAGTTTTTTCTCTATCATCTTCATTTGGTGAAAGATAGCTTTGTTGTCATGGAATGATTCAGTTCACATACTAGGTCCTGAATCACTATTGCCTCCAGTTTTGCCTGAGGGGAATTTTTCTATAATACATGATTAGTGAAATGAGTATTTTTTTTGGGTCTTTCATGTCTAGCCTTAGAACTCCTTGAAAATGTATGAATGTTTTTGCTTAAATTTCTATGGTTTACAAACACCATGATCTATACCCCTTTTGGATCCTTTCTCATATGATCCTTAATTTTACCTACAGTTTGGTGTGTGTCAGCTAGCGACAGAACCACTACACGTCCGAGTTAGATCCTAATATAGTCTGCTTCTAATCATTCCTTTCAAGTTTGACAGTCCTTCGAAGGAGTCAATCAAAATATTAGAGTAAGTAGTGTTTTTATATATCAGTCAATCAAAATATTAGAGTAAGTGGTGTTTTTATATATCAGTCAATCAAAATATTAGAGTAAGTAGTGTTTTTATATATCAGTCAATCAAAATATTAGAGTAAGTAGTGTTTTTATATATCAGTCAATCAAAATATTAGAGTAAGTAGTGTTTTTATATATCAGTCAATCAAAATATTAGAGTAAGTAGTGTTTTTATATATCAGTCCCTCAAAATATTAGAGTAAGTGGTGTTTTTATATATCAAGACAGTTTGGCCGAGTGGTCTAAGGCGCCAGATTTAGGCTCTGGTCCGAAAGGGCGTGGGTTCAAATCCCACAGCTGTCATCATTTTGTTTTTAAAATGTTGGCTTTTTATACAAGATCTCATTTATTTCATATATTTATTGAATGATAATTTACGGGATTAGAATTGCCCATGTTGGCTTTTTATACAAGATCTCATTTATTTTTGTAGTAGTGTTTCATTTTTTACCAATTGTGGGTGAAATGATAATTTATGAATATACTTCATATATTCATTGAATGATAATTTATGGGATTAGAATTACCCATGTTGGCTTTTTATATAAGATCTTTGATGTATTTATATTGTGCAGTGCCAGTAAGGTTGGTTATGAAAAACTTGAATCTGTCCACTCAAGTGAAGATTTTGGGAGTTTTATTGAACTTGCAGACATCTGAGTGAAGTTGGCTTCAAAGGTATGATAGTTCCCCAATTTCTTGCACCTACCTGCATTCTTCAAGTGAAGTTGTGCTTTCATGGATTGTTCTATTGATTCTGTTATACTTTCTTTTTTAGTTTGTTTTACTTTTTGTTGTTTCTTTGGCTTAGTGATGAAGACGAGTATGAGAATCTGATAGCCTTTTGGTGAAAACAGTTTTGAAGGAGTTAAGTAATATTCTTATGATTGTGGCTGAGTTTTTAGGGGGACTTAATGAACGTGTTGAGAAGGTGATGGATCAGTTACAATTTCAATCCAACAGTTACAATTTCTACACACAAATCTTTATTTTTTGAAATTCATTATAATAATCCTTCAGAATATTCATACAAGGAGTTGTACTAGACTTTAAGAAAAGATTAATAATGCCTGAAGTACAACGATGTTATACTTGATACAAAATCCTTGGAAACAATGGTTAACTTAAGATTGCTTCGGATCAATAATTATAGTGTAATATCGTGTGGACCATTGATTCACATATCAGATATTACACTTGATCTTAGCTAAAAAGCTGGGAAATGTATTAGTTGAAACCCATGTTTGTTGTGTCTTTTATATCTGATATGTTTTATGCTTCTTTGCTAACTCGACAATGAGGGACTTTAATAATTTAATACAATAATTTAGAGTCTATTAGTGTTTGTGTTAGCTCAACACTTATGTATTAAATGAACCAAGAGGGAGATTGTCTGGTTCGTATATTTTTTTTTGCTCAAAGTGATTTTATATATATATATATATATATATATATATATATATATATATATATATATATATATATATATATATATATATATATATATATATATATATATATATATATATATATATATATATATATATATATATATATATATATATATATATATATATATATATATACACACACACACACACGGTGTTTGACAATTGTTTTGTTGTTGTCTATTTTTGCTTTATGATATGATTGTTAGAAATTAGAGTCAATTGGAGGGTATGACTAGCCATACTTCAATTCCACTTTGATGTAATTTGAAGTGGTGTTTATAACAGACAAATTTGTTCTTTTGGCATTGCTTATGCCTTGTTTTAATTAATTCTTTTTCTGGCCTTTCAAATTTTTTTGTCATAGGTGTAAATCAATAAAACAAATTATTAACTATTTGTAAAATACATTCTTAATTAATTAATACAAACTACCAAGTAATCTTTTATAAAAAAAATGACGTAAAACAAGATTATAATAAATATATTTTCTTCATCTGCTCTAACCTGAATAGTAAAAGACTAGTGCATATCATTCAGCATAAATATGTGTGAGAAGGTTGGACCATTTAGAGTTTCATATAATTTGAAAGGAATTTGATCCTTTGGTTAGATAGAGAGATTAATGATGAAAGAATTATAAAATTTGAAATACTTGTTTCGTACATTTCTATTGCGAATGACAATGATTATATCAAGCGTATGTAATAACAACAATGTTAGGATATGATGTATGCACCACATAATA
The DNA here is from genome assembly GCA_948472305.1 of Vicia faba. Lineage (NCBI taxonomy): Eukaryota > Viridiplantae > Streptophyta > Magnoliopsida > Fabales > Fabaceae > Vicia > Vicia faba. The sequence goes on along the minus strand of OX451736.1, from coordinate 1,431,592,706 downwards.
TTGTTTTGATTTTCGTACGCTCTTAGATATGTCGTAGTGTTAAGTCTTTTTATTTGTTGTTTGTGTTGTTGTTTGAGGCGTGTCTATGTTCGTTTTGTTGTAACCAAAAGTCGTTATCTGTGTTAAATTCTAAGGTTACAAAAAATTTAACAACAAAATAAATTATCATCTAAAGCTTGTTTCAACATTGGGACAACATTTCTGCGTGTGTATGGGTTGATGACATATATCATTTTCTTTTCAATTTGTCAGTCGTATTCATTTCGATTCTAATATGTGTGTTGTTGGGGTGATCATTTTTCTTGTTTTTTCATATTTTCGTTGTGCTAAATTACATATCCTTGATATGTATGTCAATATTTCTCTTTTGATATTACTGGGTAGCTATTGTCGTATACACTAAATAAGTTTACGACTTTGTTAACGACGGATAGATGCAAGAAAATGTCATATTGATGTTGTTGGAGTAAAATATACAACTCAATATCGTTGAACTCAAAATGTTCATAACTAACAAACAGGTTCTCAATATCTTCATCATCTCGAACCTTTAGCTAGAAAATTTTGATGTGGTTGTTTTAAAAAATACGGGATTTTGATATATAATTTGTGACGTTGGATCAAACCTTAACTTTGACTGTATTCTCTATTTCAAATGCAAGAAATTTGATTTTCATATTGATTACAAACTGAGTAATATCAATATTTTAGAAACCAAACACAGATACATCATAGACCCATGTCTCTTCATTATTGTGAGCATTAATAATGTATTTGGATGCAGAAGACATATTTTAAGTTTTTTGGTTTGAGATTGGTCTAGAATTGGTTTGGGAGAGGTTCAATATAGTTGAATATTACACGTATGCACGTATGCGCCAGTATAATTGGCGCTAGCTTCAAAAAAATATACATTAGTGTCAATTCATTTGGCTTGTTACTTTTGCATGCATGTAAAATGTAACACCCCAAAATAATTAGATTATCTATTTAATTATTTAATTAATTTATGATGAGTATTTGTGAAGTATATGTGATGTTGTGATGAACATGATGCTTGATATGATATTTTGTGTGGTGTATGATGGGGTAGTGAGAATTAAGATGATATTGAGTATTTGTAGGATTGTTTGGATAATTAGAATAATTAGTTGGAAATTATTTTAATTAGTTAAATAGAATAATAATAATAATAATAATAATAAGAGGTAGAGACTATGAGGAACAAGGTGGTAATATTGTGATGTAAGTGAGGGTAAGATGAGACGATCATATAAAGGGTCAAAGGGTTAAACAAAGAATAAAAGGAAAAATGTCATATTCTGTGCGATTGTGAAAGTAAACAGAACATTGTGCAGAGAGAGCTAGGGCACAGAGGAACTCAGAACGATTTTGTAAAACGCGAAGAGGAATCAATTGCTAGGAAGAATCTAAGGTAAGGAGAGTTTATCATTGTTATTATAATCGATCTAAGGTTTAGGTAATTGTAGGTCTATGTTAGGGTTTTGAGATGATGATGTAAATATGATGATTTGATGAAAATTGATAAATTTGTGAGATTGGTTTTAAATAATTGAGGCATATGGTGCATGATAACTTATGTTGGTATTGTATGATGAAACTATGATGAATTAAGACATGTAATGTGAAGAAATCATGTAAAAATTGGATTGGTGCAGTGCAGAGATCGTAACAGGGAATTCATGTTCGTGCTAGCTCACTGCGCGAGCATGATGCGTCGTCGGGTGAAGGAAGTTTTCCCCTGATGCACTAGGAAAGTGTGAGGATAAGGGAAGGGGTGAAATATAAAGCCCTGAAATTTTGTATGAGAGAAAAGGACTCGTTCCAACTTCGTCGGACGAAGCAGAGGCGAGCTAAGCTCGTCGAGAGAGCTAACAGCCTCGCCGAGCGAAGGAGACAAGAGGGAAATACACACTTCTAGATTTTGAATGGAGGAAACTAATTCTCCTTGTCCTCTCCAGGAGATCCTCGGGCGAGCAATCTACTTCGCCAGGCGAGCCTCAGGCGAGGGATGTCTAGCAAAACTTTAACAGGTCGTAACTTGAGTTTCAAGACTCCGTTTGATGCATCGTTCGAAGCATATTATGTTGTTGTACCCTAAAATTTTCCCTCCCATTTTCTTCAAGACATTCTCATGAGGTTCCCATTGGCTCAAGACTACTCAAGAGTTGACCAATCAAAACTCTTCTCCTAAGTAATGAGTCCATAACTAGGGTTTTGGTTTCCTCAAGGGAAATTGGTTTGCAAAGGTCTCAAATTACTTTCATGGTTCATAATAGGTCCTAAGAAATGATCATATCAAGTTTCAAGCCTTGCATCACAAATTTGCCGAGTCAATGACTCAGATGACTGAAAATTAACTACATTGGGTAAACAGTCAATTATGGTCAATATACAGTCAAACTTCAAGATTTTTTTGTCAACATCAACATTTTGAGGTGATATCAATAATTTGATCAAGGGTTAATCATGATTACTCAAGGAAGGCCCTCAAATCATCAGTGGTCAAAAATTGTCAAATTAGGGTTTTAACTGAAGATGATTGATCATTGACTTTTGGCCTAGTGCATGACCTAATGGCTTGAATCATGATCTCAAGGGCTCAAATAAAACATCTTGACCTAATTGCACGACTCAAGATATTTCCAAAGATACAAGTGATTGATAGTTGAAAATTTGAATCAATTGATGAAAAGTCAACAGTCACTCAAAAGTCAAACTTTAACTTTTTGGTCAACAATGAAATTCAAAAATCAAGAATCATCAAGATATTCAAAACTATCAAACTTGACCATCAAGAAATCAAAAAGTCAAAATTTGGAAAATTTTCTAATACTTAGAAAAATTCTAAGTGTTTTTGTTCTTAACAAAAACCCTAACTTCACAAGCAAGTTTCCTCAAGGTGCAAGTTGATTCAAGGAAAACTTTAAACGTGAAAGTTGTAGGGATTAATGAATTCTACAAATTTGTCAATGTGAGATGATCCTCAAAAAGTGTTTAATTTAGGAGATATAAGCCCATGAAGTTAAGATGTTTTTATCCAACACTTAGAAAATATTTTACAAGTTTTGATTAATTTTTTGTCCTAACTTCTTGGCCAGTTTTCACCAAGTTCCCATTTTATTTAGCCAAAACTCACAACATAAAAGTTGTATACAATGCTTCAAGCTTTCTAAAACATCCAAGATCATGAATTTATCATACTTGAACTAGAAGTTTTGAAGATATGAAGATGGCATGTCAAACTTGAATTATAGGTCATTTCATTGAAAAAACCTTATGATCCAATCTTCAAGCATGTTGCACAATATCTCTTTGCAGGCCTCTAATACCACAAATATATCTATTATCATAAGATTACAAGAAATTTTGAGCCATTACCCAAGTATTCAAGCCATTGTCTAAGTGATTATTCCATTTTTGGCACAAAGTTAACATTGCCATTTTGATAAGGTGACTTTAAACACAAAGTCCACTCTCCTTGAGTCTCTAACTTGTTTCTTCTGCACATACATAATCCTAACATCAGAGGCAACTCCTATTAAAGATGTCAACCACTCTAGAAGAGTTGTACCATGCATTGGAACTTTGATTTCTCAAGAAATCACAAGTTACATCTCAACCAAGCCATAACTCCATATCTTACAAACCTGACCAGTCTTGGCCCTCAAACCTTTTCTCTATAAATATAGAGATCATTAGCAAGCCATGACACGAGTTCACAACCTAAAAAATCTCTCAAAATTAGAAGCTACATATAAAACTCTATTGTTGCAACTTCTGACCTTGAACACCAAACACTCAATCCACTCGTGCATTTTCACTCTAAATCATTTACAAAGCTTCTATAACTCATATAGAACTCATCCAAAGACCTGTTTCATCATTGTAACACCATCTTCATCATCTTTCAAACTCAAAACCAGAGTTTTGCAACTGGACTTGGTTGGAGTGATTCAGACACTTTCAGCATAAAGTAAGCATTGTAAAAGCTTCCTGGAAGTTAGGTGAAGCTATCCAGATCATCCTAACACCTCCAAGAGTGCTATAACTCCAAACTTGATTCTCACTTCAGAGGTAAGTTTCTCTAACTTTGATATCCTTATCCATACATCATTTGCTTTTGATTTCAAAAGATAAAATGTAGATATCATTGCCCTAAAGCTAACCATGTCCTTAGTTTTTCATTTTAATTGACCATGTGATGAGAATTTTGAAACTGAATTTTCTGAACTTTTAGGGTTCAGTTTGGTACCAAATAAAATTCATCCTAACCATTGATATATAGCTTTTGAAATTTATATGGATGGGTTCATGATTAAAAGTTCAACAAGTTTGATGTTTACATTTTTTAATTTGGTTGAGAAATGAGCATTTTCAAGAATCAACAAGGTGTTGTTGTTGTTGCTGGCGCGAGGAAGATGACAAATTCAAATTTCCAGGATTTATTTTATATTTAGTGCAAGTGGTATAATGACCGAATGAAACAGCCAGCCCAGTGGCAAGCACACGTACATAGTTACTTCTTACCTCAAGGGTGCGGGTTCAAACCATAGCGAACCCCCCCTTTTGCATTTTTATTTATTTATTTCAGTTTTGCTCATTTTCACCCCCAAATTCCTTTCATCACGCAAGCCCATTCCACTTTTATATTATTTTTCTGATTCAAACAAAAAAACCTTCTTTGGGCCTTGTTGTACCCCAAAATTTTCCCTCCTTTTTTCTCAAGACATTTTCTCACAAGGATTTTCAAAAGGGCAAGTTTGCACAAGTACAATTGGATTTTTGGCTTTCAGGCATCAAATCGAAGAAGAGCAAGTTTTACTTGTTTCATAAGCTTCGATTGGGCATCTAAAATCCTTCGAGAAAGCTTTGTTTCACAAGCTTCGATTGGGCATTTGGCCTCCTTTGATGCATGCTTGATTCACAAGCTTCGATTGAGCATTTGGCCTCCTTCGATACAAGTTTGGTTCACAAGCTTCGATTGAGCACTCGGCCTCCTTCGATCAAGTTTAGTTCACAAAGCTTCGACTGAGCGTTGGCTACTTCAGGTCTGCTTTTGATTCACTACGCAAATACTTCCTTCGTGCCTGGTTCAATTCACTGGGCAATGGCCTCCTTTGTGTCTGCTTTGATCCATAAAGCAATGGCCTTCCTCATGCTAAGCATCTACAAGGCATTGGCTTCCTTTGTGCTAGCTTCGACTGGGCAAATGGATCCCTTTGAAACTTCTTGCTTCGATTCACAAGTAGTAGCCTCCTGCAGTTTTATTTTGATTCACAAAGCAGTGGCCTCCTGCATGCTAAGCTTCGATTGGATAATGGCTATCTGCATGCAAGCTTCGACTAGGCAATGTTTATCTTCAGGCCTGCTCTGACTCCACCTCAAAAACCCTTTAACATACATAGTTTTTACACTATGACACACAATATTGTCCCTTCAAAGAAGCATTCAAAAGGTCTATTCGAAGAACATGAATTTGGTGGATTGGAAGGACATGCATATGGTCCATTCGAAGAACACACATGTTGTCCATTCGAAGAACACACATGTGGCCCATTCGAAGAGAACACATGTGGTCCATTCGAAGGAGACACAAGTATTGAAAACCAGTTTTTCTCTGTCTTTTGATGAGGCTGGTTCAAGATGCTTGCTGACCAAAAGTCCTACATGCTGCCAAGCCCAAGCCTCCTGCACAATCACATTCATGACAAAAGAAGCTTCGACTGGCCAAAATAAAGTGTTCGATTGGGCTAGATGGGTATTTTCAGAGTCATCGAAAGGAGAAATTCAGAGCCAATCAAAGAACAAGGCGTGGAGGAATTCGAAGGAGTCGGGGAGTAAAACATGTCCAGGTTCATCCCAAAACCCAAAAGGGTAGAAGTTCATCAAAGATGGCAATCCTTTAATTTGTATGATTTTTCCTTCAAAGCCTAGTTAATGGTTGTCCGTTGCCATTTTCATTCCCCTCACACCCCTATAAATATAGGGTTAAGGATACATTGCCAAGGACGAAAAAAAGAGACAAGAAAAACATTGCCACATAAACATTCTTATTGACTACATCACATATAATACCAATCGAAGCTGCAGACACATTGCCAAATGAAAGCATTTTTTCCATACACGCACGTTGCCCCACAAGAGCTCCACAAAACTTCCAAAGTTCCAGCAAGGCTGTCAGAATAGAAGCAACCTCTGTAGGCCTCCTCAATCCAAAACAAGCACCCCACTGGTAACAAACATTCGATCTCAAATTCATTTCATATGTAATCTAATTTTGATTGTATATTCATGCTGCATAACATTTATGATGGTTAGTGTGTTACATGTAAAGTCTAAAGTAACAGGATACCTTTACTAAGGTATGTGAAATGGATTCCTTCGAATCTTAAATCCAGCTCAGATGTTGAAGAAGGATGTGTGCAGTCGAAAGGACCTGGGTTCGATACCCAGGCCTTGCAATTTCATTTTTCTAACATTTTATGCATATTCAGTGCTTCATGTCTATGCACGCTCACCATACACCATCAAATCCAAGCCATCAGATGCACATCTGATATGGATCCAACGCCCTAAGCACACAGCCTCACCATGGATTCTCCTAGGAATCTCCCCACTGAATCCAGGGGCAGATCTGTGCTTCTCTCACTTGAGCCCAACGAATTTCACTTCATACCCCATCTATTTCTTTTGCTATTAGGCCCATTTATATTTTTGTTTTATCTTTACTATTTACTTCTTTTAATTTTGTTTTAATTTGTTTAATCAGTAAAAACAAATAAAATCACAAAAAAATATTAGGTTAGTATTTTTTGTTAATTAAACTAATTCTGTAAATTAACTAATATTTATATAAACCATTTTCTTAATTTTAAAATCAATAGAATTAGGATTTATTTGAATTCAATTTTCTTCATGAAACAAAACAAAATAACAAAAATATTTCATTTTTAGGATTTAGAAGTTCTTTCAATTCGTGCGCGTTTATTATTTTAGCATTTGTTATTCTTATCATTATTGTATCTGACTATGAGTTGTAATAGTTAAAATTAGGACTTTATTTTCTGCTTTTTATTTCTCCCCCATGTTTTGGACTATGTAATTAATCCCCCTCTCCAAAGCCATGTAATAGCGTAGCTTTAAATTCCGCATTTTAAATTCCTGCAAATTATTAACTGTCTAGATACTTGACTAATAGGATTGTATGGCAAGAACATAAAATAAAACGCTAGCACCTAATGCAAAATACAAAAATAACTGAAAACAAACACACTTGCACATGCGCACCTCTAGGTTACTCCCACTTTGGTTGCCTTCGGAAAAATAGTCACAACTCTCGAAACGTGAGAGATGTTAGTGGTTACCCCCCCCGTTTAAAAAGATCATAAGTCCCTCGATGACCCTCTCGATGTTGCCTTGGTAAAAATGATCTTAAAACCCTAGGGTAATTACTAAGATTTCTTTCCAAGTTGCCTTCGTGACTATAAACGTCCCTTTGAATATCCCTCAAACATCCAAACGACTAGGGATACCTACTCACTAATAGTAGGCTAGCACTGTCTAAAGGAAAGGAGGAAAAGAACAACCCTTTCTAGTAAAGTAGATAGTTCCTAGATGCTTGCTCAAACAACTTTTTACACTTACACAAAACAATTTTCAAAAACCTTTTCAAAATGCTTTATCAACACTCTTGAGGACTGATACAAGAGTTATCATTAAGAAAACTGCCTCACTATGGCATTTCAAAATACTTTTCAAAAAACACACAAAAGCACAAGGTATTTTTCAAATGAGCTAAGCATCTAAGAGCCCGTAGATAACTACGGATGGAAAGGGTGCTAACACCTTCCCTTTCCATAATCCACCCCCTTACTCAGAAAACTCTCAAAAGGTATTTTTTCTGTTCTTTTCATCCTTTCCTTGGTTGGATAAAAGAAAAGTCGGTGGCGACTCTTGCTTACCGCAACATTTGCAATTACAAATGCAAAACCAGTATAACATTCGGTTTTGCCACCACATCACAGAACTGGCGACTCTGTTGGGAAAATAAAAAAAGTGGGGTTACCTTAGAGTTTAGTTCATCTTTTAATTGCTTTACATTGTGTGTTTGTATTCTTTATCTTTAAAGGGCTTGCTTGGGTTTACTTGTAAAGATCCTACACTCAAATTTGAGGCACCTTTTAGGTAAGTAGCAATAGATCGGGGGGATTGTATGGGTATATCGACATGGTTGAAACGATAGCTAAGTTAGTGTGACACTTTTGTTGGTACCGATAGCACTTGAGTAGTCAAGGAGAATACGGGGCCACTATGTGGTGTCATGAAGCACCAACTGACCTTAGAATCTTTAATTGAACGACTTGGGCATTAAGAAGTAGTGAGATAGCCGACTTTGGTGCAATCCGAAGTTGGTTGATACTCGATACTACACTCATTGAGATCTGACTTCCAGGATATTTCGGTCGCCAATAAAGAGGCTTGCGCTGAAACAATGCCCGGTGAAGAAGATAAATGATATTGAGATTCCCTAGAACCCGATTACTATTAATAGGACAAGTTGAACCAACTAAACTTCAAGAGGGTACTTACCTACAAACTACATGTAAGCCTAAACCTAAGGCTACTTGTGTGATTTGTTTGCTTTAATTATCTAACAACTTGAACTCCTTGCGGGGGTTTTGTTTATTATCTGATGATGGGAGTCATTGTCCAATAACTTAGATTTCCTGCAACACATACTTGTCTTCATCGCCCTACATTTTTGCTTGATGCATAACATACATATCATAGCATCATACCATAGCATTTCCTTAACCACGTCAAGGATCTCAAGGGCATGTGATGCAGGTTGTGATAAACCAGACGTCTAACAAGGGGCAAGGGGATTTATTTTCCTCTAGCCAATTCCGTCATAGCACGATGTCTTGAGTCAGGGGCTATGACCACTTGATATGGTGAGCTTGATTCTCGTAGAAGGACGTTCAATAATCTGAAGTTCTGCAATCAAATCTGCAGTCAACTCCTAACATCTTCTTGTATTTACCCCATGAGATCCTCGAAAACATTTACATATCAAGCATGTCATGACATAATAGGTATTCTTAAGACAGGTTTTTCATTTTTATTGCTGTTTATTTCAGTAAGAAAATGAATCTAGAGCAAACAGTTAAAGATCTCCAAGCTCAGAATACCCAGTTCCAACACATATTCCTGAACTTAGCCAAGGGGCAGGAAGAACTGAAAGCTCTCATCAACAAAGAGAAGAAGAAGAAGGCAAAGAAACCGGATGACGTCGTGAATATGGAAAGAAGACTTAGAGGACCAGCCAAGCGAGCTCTAAATCTCACAACTCCATCAAATGAGAGGGATAATCATGAAGAAGATAACAACCCAGGGACTGATGAAGAAGAAGCTGATTACTCTGAGGAACAATATCCTCCTACTGATGATAAATAAAAATAGCTGGAGGATCGTCTCAATGCTATGGAGATTTAGCAGGTACCTGGCTTAGACTTTGAAGAGTTAGGGATGGTTTCAGGAGTGGTCATCCCACCAAAGTTCAAGGTTCCCACATTTTCTAAATATGACGGGGTCTCTTGTCCTAAACTTCACTTGAGATCATACGTCAGAAAGATCCAGCCTCACACTGATGACCGGAAGTTATGGGTCAATTTCTTCCGAGAAATTTTAGTTGACACTCAACTGGAGTGGTTCTATCAATTGGAAGGAACCGACATTCATACCTGGGAAGACTTGGTTGCTGCTTTCTATAAGCATTACCAATACAATACTGACCTGACACCAACTCGAGTGCAATTACAGAATATGTCCATGGGCTCAAGAGAAGGGTTCAAGGAATGTGCACAGAAATGGAGGGAGTTAGTTGGCAGGGTGCAACCTCCTCTGACTGATCGGGAAATGGTAGACATGTTCATGGGCACTTTGACGGGCCCGTTCTTCAGTTTGCTGATTGGGAGTTCTTCGTCTGGTTTTACAGAGATGGTATTGAATGGGGAGAGGATCGAAAGCAGTATCAAGAGTGGGAAAATTCCGATGGCCGCACCCTCTAATGTTGAGAAGAGGCCATTTGGTGGTAAAAAAGAAACTAATGTTGTCTATGGTCAAAGAGGCCATAGTAAAAAGGACCACCATCAATCCGTGGGAGCGGTGTTAACTCCTAATCCTATACCTATTCAACCACAATGGGGCAATAGGTGTAGGATAATGTTTCAAGAAAGGTAGTACGCTAAGATTAATATGACATTATCTCAAGCGTTACAACATTTGCTGAAAGCAAAACTGATTACACTAAAGGATCCTCCTCAAAACCCCGATACCTCCTCTCCTAAGTACAATCCAAATGTAAAATGTGCCTACCATTCTGATGGTCTCGGGCACGATACCGACAACTATTGGACTTTGAAGAACAGGATTCAAGATTTGATCGATAGCAAGGAGATTGAATTTGACCCTCCTAAGGATCCCAATATGATCACTGCTCCAATGCCAAATCATTGAGAGTGTCCATTTAGTTTTGAATTTTCAATTGTAATTTATTTTGTTTGTTTGAACACTTATCCATTATGTCAAAATCTATTTTCATTAATGCATCATATATCTTTTCCTTGAATCAATTCATTCGTATTCACTATATTCAAACTGTGCTTTTACTTCTTTTTTGTGATATTCAACTCTTGATTAAAAGCTATAAGCTTTTAGAGGGAGGATGACGAAAATGATACCACAATCTATACAATATGCTTTTGAACAGACCTGGATGACGATGTACAAGCGTTCTTTCAAATCCTAAAACAGTGTATTTATAAGTAGGATAATCCCTAGTCAATCCCTTTGAGCCTAAGAAGCAGGAGTTTTCTTTTTCACACAAATTAAAACTTTTAATCATAACCTGGGGCAGGGTAGTTTCTCAGTTATTTCTAATGTGCATTAAATTGCAAGCTTTATCTTCATACACGACGAGTGGTGTTGAAGATGCCCTTCTAGAATAAAAGACGATGATGGTTCCGCATAATCATCAAAACAGGCAGTCATTATCTTTCAAAAGAAAAGCCCGCTAAGTCAAAACCTATGAAGGAGACTTAAGAAAAAAACTGGGGCATCTCGCTGACTGTAATCACAAAAGAAATAGTTCAAGAAAAAGTAGGGATAATGAAAATAAAAAAGAAGGTCACTACAAATCCTCGACAAAAAGCAAATATTACAAAAAAAATGACTGCCTTCTCAATATCAGGGCCAAGATTCCATAACTCAATTGGGATCTAAATGCACAATTAATTGAGTATATGACTGAAGAACATCACGAAGAATGGGTTGGGTACAAATAATTTTCGAGCCTTTATCTTTTGTTTCTTAAACCGTGAACCAAGCCACGTTACAACCCTTAAAAGTCCTAGCTGAAGCATGGGTTAGTTTGAAAGCATATTGTTACAAAAGGTATCCTGACTCCTGTAAGGTTTGCTATAAATCCTGAGTTTATATCACACTCTTACAAAATTTGTTTGTTTTACTAAACAAATGAATTTTTCAACTTCAAGACAGACATAAGCTTTGCATTTTTAAAATACCTTTATTTGCATATGACTAATTGTTCAACAACACAGAAATTCACACGATGGATATTCAATGAACGGAAATCCTCTCAATAGACAAAATCACCTCAGATGGAAAGACATCTCCAGTAACAGGCATTTCATAATCAAGGGGCAAAGCATGGTGTCCAGCTGATCTGGGGCAGTCAAGTCAAGATTTGAGGAATCTCTCAAAAGTGCCAAATAGCCAGGGACAGATCCCCATCTGAATCACTTGGGGCATTGGACATGAATTCCAACAACGAATCACGTACGATCCAACAAACATCTTCTGGCAGTGTGGCAACATTTACTACTATGGATAGTGACAATCTTCCGCACCCTGTAAACATGGACATAGTAAGAAAATACTACGCATGGAAAATATCCGCTAGGTTGATTTGCCTAGGCAAAAATAAGGGCACCCTGGTGAACCAAAAGAGTTCGGACAAAAATTAGGGATATACATATGGAAAAATATGTACGCTCGACAAGTAGAAAACTTGAAAAGGCGGCTTGGGAAAAAAAGGTTATCCCGGTGGACTGAAAATCTGAAAGTAGTCCAGACAAAAGTTAGGGATTAAAGCGTACGACTATGTCCCGTTATCTCGTCACTTGTCTATCAATAGAAGACTTATTACCCTGATCAACATTCACCAAGGACTCCAAGAGTTGAGATAACATTCAAGCCATCTACAAAATCCCCAGTGGATACTTTCTCCCGCAGGTACAAAGGCAGGGCATTCTAGCATAAAGTCACTACCATATCCTCAATTCATAGCCTAATGATGTCAAAGTTTTTGATATCCCAGGCAAAGCAAGAATCTCCAATCACTTCCTTGGCATGTTAAATAATTCCCTAGCCTGGTTCACAAGATTTTCGGATTCCCCAACGGGATTTCATAAAAATCCCCAAGCAGCTCACTGAGTTTCTCTTCCCCAACAGAGTTTATTTCTCTAACAACGGAAGTTCATCTCCCAGTAATTCAACTTCAACAAAATTTGAAGACTTACATTCTTCATCCCCAACAATAATCTGGGATTTATTTTCCCTAGTTCAACAATACAGTAAGGGAACAACTAACACGTTCATACATTGCATTCATACATCATTTTACAAACATTATAACATACGCAGCACGAATGCATATATATATCATAATCTCATTTATTTTGAGAGCATCATTTGCACTTCATGCATCATGACATTGCATACAACTAACCCTTTATCTTTTCAGGTAAAAGTCTATAAACAGACGAATATCATCAACTATTTACATGACCAGACAAATTTATGCTACCCTACTGAAGTAGTAATCGTCAGAGATTCCTTCATCACCTGCTGAAGTAGTAATCGTCAAAGATTCCTTCGTCACCTGCTGAGGTAGTAGTCATCTAAGATTCCTTCATTATCTATTGAGGTAGTAATAGTCCAAGATTCCTTTATTATCTGTTGAGGTAGTAATCGTCCAAGATTCCTTCATCATCTGTTGAGGTAGTAATCGTCCAAGATTCCTTCATCACCTGCTGAAGTAGTAATCGTCAAAGATTCCTTCATCACCTGCTGAGGTAGTAATCGTCAAAGATTCATTCATCACCTGTTGAAGTGGTAATCGTCAAAGATTCCTTCATCACCTGCCGAGGTAGTAGTCATCTAGATTCCTTCATTATCTGTTGAGGTATTAATCGTCCAAGATTCCTTCATTATCTGCTGAGGTAGTAGTCGCCCAAGATCCCTTCATTATCCTGCTGAAGTAGTAATCGTCAAAGATTCCTTCATCACATGCTAAAGTAGTAATCATTAAAGATTCCTTCATCACCTGCCCAGGTAGTAGTCATCCAAGATTCCTTCATTATCTGTTGAGGTAGTAATCGTCCAAGTTTCCTTCTTTATCTGTTGAAGTAGTAATCGTCCAAGATTCCTTCATTATCTGTTGAGGTAGTAATCTTCCAAGGTTCCTTCATTATCTGTTGAGGTAGTAATCATCCAAGATTACTTCATTATCTGTTGAGGTAGTAATCGTCCAAGATTCCTTCATTATCTGTTGAGGTAGTAATCGTTAAATATTCCTTCATTACCTGCTAAAGTAGTAGTCGCCAAAGATTCCTTCTAATAACCCTTCAAATGCAGCTTTACACAGGCTCATCCTAAAGTAGCCCTACACAGGCTCCTTCTAATACAGTTCCAGATAGCAGTTAATTTTCATTCTCCCCAGCAAGTTACAATGAAGCCTGGATTTCAACCAGAAAACAACTAACTTCCATCTCTCCAATCCAGAGATAATTCCTCAGTAGGGCCATGGACAACTAAAGCTCCTAGACTCTATTCCCCATAGTTTTCCTCAGACAGGAGAACAACATAAATCAACATTCCCCAGTGGAGTCCTCCTCAGACAACATGAACATGAATCCCCATAAAGAGACCTCTTATGAAGTCAGCATCTACTTTGGATGGTATCTTTAAGCCCATCTCCGACAACTCTCAGTCATCTTATCCAAATGGCATCTTTAAGCCCATTCCCTACACAATCAACCATCACATCATGCGAGTGAAAATTTATGGGCACTCTAGTGTTCAATCATCTTCCACCTTCAAATCACGAAAGGAAAACAAGCCAATCTAAATCTTCAAATTTAAGAAGATTGAATAGGGGCAGCGTTGTACCCCAAAATTTACCCTCTTTTTTCTCAAGACACTTTCTCACAAGGATTTTCAAAAGGGCAAGTTTGCACAAGTACAATTGGATTTTTGGCTTTCAGGTATCAAATCGAAGAAGAGCGAGTTTGCCTTGATTCATAAGCTTTAGTTGGGCATCTAAAATCGTTCGAGCAAGCTTTGTTTCACAAGCTTTGATTGGGAATTTGGCCTCCTTCGATGCAAGCTTGATTCACAAGCTTCGATTGAGCATTTGGCCTCCTTCAATACAAGCTTGGTTCACAAGCTTCGATTAAGAACTCGGCCTCCTTCGATAAAGTTTAATTTACAAAGCTTCGACTAAGCATTGGCTGCTTCAGGTCTTCTTTTGATTCACTATGCAAATACTTCCTTCATTCCTAGTTCGAATCACTGGGCAATGGCCTCCTTTGTGCCTGTTTTGATCCACAAAGCAATGGCCTCCATCATGCTAAGAATCTACAAGGCATTGGCTTCCTTTGTGCTAGCTTCGACTAGGCAAATGGCTCCCTTTGAAACTGTCTACTTCGATTCATAAGCAGTAGCCTCCTGCAGTTTTATTTTGATTCACAAAGCAGTGGCCTCCTGCATGCTAAGTTTCGATTGGATAATGGCTATCGGCATGCAAGCTTCGACTGGGCAATGTCTATCTTCAGGCCTACTCTAACTCCACCTCTAAAACCTTTCAACATACACAGTTTTTACACTATGGCACACAATATGGTCCCTTCGAAGAAGCATTCAAAAGGTCCATTCGAAGAACATGAATTTGGTGGATTGGAAGGACATGAATATGGTCCATTCGAAGAACACACACGTGGTCCATTCGAAGAACACACATGTGGTCCATTCAAAGAACACACATGTGGTCCATTCGAAAAGCACACATGTGGTCCATTCGAAGGATACACAAGTATTGAAAACAAGTTTTGCTTTGTCTTTTGATGAGTCTGGTTCAAGATGCTTGCTGACCAAAAGTCCTACATGCTGCCAAGTCCAAGCCTCCTGCACAATTACATTCATGACAAAAGAAGCTTCGACTGGCCAGAATGAAGTGTTTGATTGGGCTAGTTGGGTATTTTCAAAGTCATCGAAAGATAAATTCAGAGCCAATTGAAGAACAAGGCGTGGAGGCATTCGAAGGAGTCAGGGAGTGAAACATGTCCAGGTTCATCCCAAAACCCAAAAGGGTAGGAAATCATCAAATATGGAAATCCTTTAATTTGTCTGATTTTTCCTTCAAAGCCTTGTTAATGGCGGTCCCTTTCCATCTTTATTCCCCTCACACCCCTATAAATACAGGGCTAAGGACACATTGCCAAGGAAGAAAAAAAACGAAAAAAAGAGACAAGAAAAACATTGCCACAGAAACATTCTTACTGACTGTATCACACAGAATACCAATCGAAGTTGCAGAGACATTACCAAACAAAATCATTTTTGCCACACACGCACGTTACCCAACAAGAGCTCCACAAAACTTCCTAAGTTCCAACAAGGCTGTCAGAATTGAAGCAACCTCTGTAGGCCTCCGCAATCCAAAACAAGCACCCCAATGGTAACAAACCTTCGATCTCAAATTAATTTCATATGTAATCTAATTTTGATTGTATATTCATGCTGCATAATATTTATGATGGTTAGTGTGTTACATGTAAAGTCTAAAGTAATAGGATACCTTTACTAAGGTATGTGAAATGGATTCCTTCGAATCTTAAATCCAGCTCAGATGGTGAAGAAGGATATGTGCAGTCGAAAGGACCTGGGTTTGATACCCAGGCCTTGCAATTTTATTGTTTCTAGTATTTTATGCAGATTCAATGCTTCTTGGCTATCCACGCTCACCATACACCATCAAGTCCAAGCCATCAGATGCACATCTGATCCAGATCCAACGCCCTAAGCACACAGCCTCACCATGGACTCTCCTGAGGATCTCCCCACTGAATCCAAGGGTAGATCTGGGCTTCTCTAACTTGGGCCTAGCAAATTTCAATTCATACCCCCTCTATTTCTTTTGCTATTAGGCCCATTTATATTTTTGTTTTATATTTACTATTTACTTCTTTTAAATTTGTTTTAATTTGTTTAATCAGTAAAAACAAATAAAATCACAAAAAAACATTAGGTTAGTATTTTTTGTTAATTAAACTAATTCTGTAAATTAACTAATATTTATATAAACCATTTTCTTAATTTTAAAATCAATAGAATTAGGATTTATTTGAATTCAATTTTCTTCATGAAACAAAAAAAAATAACAAAAATATTTCATTTTTAGGATTTATAAGTCATTTCAATTCGTGCACGTTTATTATTTTAGCATTTGTTATTCTTATCATTATTGTATCTGACTATGAGTTGTAATAGTTAAAACTAGGACTTTAATTTCTGCTTTTTATTTCTCCCCCGTGTTTTGGACTATGTAATTAATCCCCCTCCCTGAAGCCATGTAATAGCGCAACTTTAAATTCCGTATTTTAAATCCCTGCAAATTATTAACTGTCTAGATGCTTGACTAATAGGATTGTATGGCAAGAACATAAAATAAAACGCTAGCAAACGTAATGCAAAAGAAAAAAATAACTGAAAACAAACACACTTGCACATGCGCACCTCTAGGATACTCCCACTTTGGTTGCCTTCGTAAAAATAGTCGCAACTCTCGAAATGTGAGAGATGTTAGTGGTTACCCTCCGGTTTAAAAATATCATAAGTCCCTCGATGACCCACTCGACGTTGCCTTGGTAAAAATGATCTTAAAACCCTAGGGTTATTACTAAGATTTCTTGCCAAGTTGCCTTCGTGACTATAAACGTCCCTTCGAATGTCCCTCAAACATCCAAACGACTAGGGCTACCTACTCACTAATAGTAGGCTAGCACTGTCTAAAGGAAAGGAGGAAAAGAACGACCATTTCGAGTAAAGTAGATAGTTTCTAGATGCTTGCTCAAACAAATTTTTACACTTACACAAAAAAAATTTCAAAAACCTTTTCAAAATGCTTTATCAACACTCTTGAGGAATGATACAAGAGTTATCATAAAGCTAACTGCCTCACTATGGCATTTCAAAATACTTTTTAAAAAACAAACAAAAGCACAAGGTATTTTTCAAATGAGATAAGCATCTAAGAGCCCGTATATAACTACGGATGGAAAGGGTGCTAACACATTCCCTTTCCATAATCTACCCCCCTTACTCAGAAAACTCTCGAAAGATCTTTTTTCTGTTCTTTTCACCCTTTCCTTGGTTGGATAAAACAAAAGTCGGTGGCGACTCTTGCTTACCGCAACATTTGCGAATACAAACTAAAAACTAATATAACAGTCGATTTTTTCACCGTATCACAGGCCTGGACGTCTACCAACAGCCCCCTGATTACTTTGTACAAACACAGACCCATTTACTTTTTTTTATTCTTTTAATTTAATTAATCATTTCCTTTCCTTTTAACTATTTTTATTTAAAATAAAAAAAATTATAAAATCATAAAAAAAACAGACTTAGGTTTTAATTAACTAATTTAGTTTTTTTATAAATAAAATTTAAATTAAATCACTTTGTTTTATTAATTAGTTTACAAAATAATTAGAATTATAATATCTTTCTTCTAAATAAAATCTCAAAAATATTTTCTAAATATTTTGATTTCTTTAGGCCTTAGTTAATTAATTTAATTTTCATAAAAAAAATAAAATAATTTAATTAAACCTTATTTTATTTTGTATAATTAATTTGTAAATAAAATTAGAATTAAGTCTAAATTTTCTATCTCACATTGCAAATATTTTCCAAACAAAGAAACAACAAAATATTTTCTTAGAATACTTAGAACTTTTTTAGGGTTTTTGTATCTTTCCCCTTCTCACCACCTTCGCGCACTTTATTTTCCGCATTAATATTTCCCAATATTGTAAATGCTTAAAGCTTGTAATAGATAAATTAGGGTTTATTATTTTCCTCCCTCATTCATAAACTTGTAACCCCGATCCCCGAAGCATTGTAATAGCGTAGGACATTTAATTTCTGCAATTTACTGCTCTCCTTATTACTGTTAGTAATTATGGTTTGTATGGAAAGACTAAAAGCAATCATTAGAAAACCTAAATCTCAAAAATAAATAATTGAAATCAAAACATTTTGCAAACACGAACCTCTAGGGTTACCCTCACTTGTTGCCTCAGATTTAAACAGTCATGTCCCTCGAACGTAGAATTCTTTAGCAAAGACCCTCAGTTAAAAGATTGTAGTCCCTCGATGACCTTTCAATGATGCCTTCAGTAAACGATCTTAGTCCCTTACGAAAATTGCTAAAGCATCTTAAAAGTTGCCTTCTATGATTGTACGATAACTCACGCATGTCCCTCACATCCAATGGTATGGCTTCCTACTAACTAATGGTAGGATAGCACTATCTAAAAGAGGAGGAAAAGAACAAAGACTTTTTGAGTAGGTAGATCGCTCGTAATCGCTTTCTCACAAACTAAAAACAATCTTCACACCTCACACTTTCAAAATAACCACTTTCAAAACACTTTATAAACACTCTTGAAGACTGATACAAGGGTTATTATAAAGCAAGCTGCCTTACATTGGCATTTTCAAAACACTTTCCAAAACAAAACTTTCTTTCAAAAATATTTTCAAAACAAATATTTTGTATACATTCTCAATGATACGAGAATCATTACGAAATTGCCACACTTAGGTATTTTCAAGATATTTTCAAACATACACAAACACAAAAGCATTTTAAAGTGAGCTAGCCATTAAGATCCCATAGAAAACTACAGATGAAAAGGGTGATAACACCTTCCCTTTTCATAACCTACCCCCCGAACTTAGATAATTCTTAAAAGGGTTTTCCTGTTCTTTTCACCCTTTCCTTTATTCGATAAAAGAAAAGTCGGTGTCGACTCTTGCTATCCGTAACATTTGCGATAAAACATAAAACCCTAAAGTCAGTTCTCCCACCGTATTACAGAACTGGAGACTCTTCTGGGGAAATTCAAACTAAAAAAGTGGGGTTACCTTAAGAGCTAAGATCACCTTTATTGCTTTACTTGTTTGCCTTGTATGCTTTATATTTCGGGATATGCTTGGGTTTATTTCTTGTATAAATCCTACACCCGAATTTGGGGGCGTTTTAGGTAAGTAGAAATAGATCGTGGAAACTGTACGACATAAACCGATATGGTTGAAGCGATGGCTAAGTTAGTGCGACACATTGGTTGGTACTGGTGTCCCTTTAGTAAGTCAAGGAGAATGCTAGGCTGCCGCGTGGTGTCATAAGCACTAACTGACCTTAGAACCTTAGTTGACACAACTTATCCATTAGAAAGTAGTGAGGTAGCTGGCTTTAGTGCAGACTGAAGTTGGTTGATACTCGATACTACACTCATTGAGATTGGAATTTCAGGATATTTCAGTCGCAATTTAGATGCTTGTGCTGAAATAATGCCTGAGAGAAAGATCAGTGATATTGAGGCTCCTAGAACCAAGTTACATCTTTTAGTACAGATTTAGATAACTAAAACTTCAAGAGGGTACTTACCTATAAACTCCATGCAAGCTTAAAGCTAAGGTCTTATGTGTCTTTTTTGTGTTTGATTAAATCGTTCGAACATGACATCATAACATCATGACATCATACCATACCATTTTCACTAACCATTTCAAGGACCTAGGGATTTAACTATTCTGTTTTGTAGGTTATGGCCTCCACTTGCAGAAAGACTATTCGAATCAGTTTTGTAAGGGTACCTTCTCAACTTAAAGATTTAGTCTCAAGAGTTATTGAAAGCTCTCCATTCATCAAAAGGCATGGTATAATACTCAATTTGGTTACCTCGGGTTTTGAAGAAGACATGATGAATGTTCTATTCCAATTCTTTGACCATGTATACCAGTGCTTCACTTTTCTCGATTATCAGTTGGTACCCACAACAGAGGATTTTTCTTAATTATTGGGAGTACCTGTTCTTAATCAAATACCTTTCATCGGTTTAGAGGAAGATCCACAACCTCAATAAATTGCAATAGCCTTACATCTAAAGTGGTCCGACATTGTAGCTAATTGAGAAACAAGGAGTGGAGTCAAGAGTTTTCTAGCTAAATTTCTGTTGGAGAAGGCTCAACTATTTTTGGATGCTATTAGTTTTCATGCTTTCGAAGAAATCTTGGCTTTGTTGATCTATGGGCTGGCGCTATTCCCTAATCTAGAACAACTCATAGATGTAAACGCCATCAAAAAATTTCTTGCTCATAACCTGTGCCTACTTTGCTCTGAGACATTCTGAATTTTATTCAGACTTGTACTATGAGGATGCGATGGACTCTTATGTGTTGCATACCTTTCATGTCTAGGTGGTTTATTTCACACCTTCCCTGATCATTATTGAAGAATGAACGAGGTTTGAGGTGGTCTCGAAGGATAATGTCACTCTCTTATTTGGATATCTATTGGTGTTCCAGGTCTCTGGAAGATGTTGCTATCATTGACCGTTGCAGGGAATTACCTAATGTTCCACTCCGTGGCATTAGGGGAGGTATTAATTACAACCCTTCTCTAGATCTACGAAAATTTGGTTATGCTCGAAGAGATAGTCCCTGTGACATACTTATCCAGGGTATCATGTTCGACTACGAGAATGATTTTCAAGGTTATCGTCAAAAGTTTATACGAGATTGGGGCATGGTAAACAAGATTGATTGCAAGACTTTAGGACATAAAAATTATATCCATTTGGAGCCATATCTTAAGTGGGTACGATCTCGTGCTCAAAACCTTATGATGCCATATCCCGCTGTCTTATCGGTAACTATGGAGCCTGTTGCTGAGGGGGACATTCCTTACACCATTCTCCATCAAGACATGCCCATTGATCTCAAAGAATTGCAGAAGTCCAGGATTCAACTCAAGGAAGAATGTGACACCTTTGAAGCTCAACTCTATACAAGCGAGAAGAAAGTGTTGGAGCTCACAAAGCAACTTCACGAGGAGAAAAGCCTTAATGCATACATCGAAACAAAGAGGAAGCGTCCGTAGGAGGCTTGAGTCTAAGGTTTTAGGAGTTAATTTTCTTGTCTCTTTGAGACCTTTTTGCTTTTTCATTGTAAGCCCACGAGGCAATTGTAATTTTGGACTTATTAATGAAATATTTGTTTTTGTTTCCTTTTGGCTAGAAATTTTAAATCTCTTAAGGTCCTTGAAAACATTGCATCCACATATCATGCATCGTCTCGTAAGAAGGTTTTCCAATACAGGTTTCCTCATCTATTTACTGTTTATTTCAGTATTAGATGGCTCTCAAACAAACTGTCAAGGATCTCTAAACTCAGCATGCACAATTTTCAGAGACTCTTCTGAATCTGGCCAAAGGGCAACAAGAGATGATGGCGCTCCTCACCACGAAAAAGAAGACTAAGAAGCAGGCTATTATCCTCAACATGGGAAGAAGATTCAAAGTTCCTTCTCAACCATTTCAAGATGTTTCCTTTGAGGAAGACGACAACCAAGAGGAGGATGATAGAAGTGTCAGGGGTGAAGGTGTAACACCCCAATCCTACCCGGTAGATGATAATAAAATCAGAGTTCAAAATAATTAGGATGCTACATTTACAACTTTTAAAACCAAACTTCACTTAATCACACACAAAACAGATACATAACACTTAATTCATATGAATCAATAATAGCCTGGTTTATTCTTTAAAATCAAACAACTTCTATTGATAAGAAGCAGAATATACATACTCAACTTCAATTCACTAAACATCTTTTATTAAACTAAAACGACTCCAAGACAACAATTATTTCATGTAATCAACTTAAAAATTCAGCAACGAAAATAATAATCAACAATTAAACATCAACCATTCATCCCCCCCGAGTGCTACGTATCAGAGCGACAACACCAAATCGAACTAACGAAGGTAACAATTATTCTTCTTGATTACCTGCACGTTACCAACAGAGGGAAACATTCAAATAGAAGGGATGAGATATCGAACTATATAATTGAGTGTATGATAAACAATATGTTAGATCAGATCATATAAAATCACCACTTCACAACCTACAGACAACTTTAATCACAACAAAACATCAATATGACATAACTATTAATTCACAGCTTTTAGATAATACCTGTCACAACAAGTCAACAACATAAAGAAACAACAAATATATTATCACCACAACTCAAGATGCAACATCAATTGCGACTCAATTACAATGCACATGCATGTGGTACCATTGGAGCAGAACTCCCAACTTAAAAATGTGCCAATTAATAGAGGCATCAACAAGGCATAAGCCTTCTTCGCAGTTTTCCAATCCAGGCCATCACAGAGTATGCAAATGTATATGACTTCATGAATGCACTATCACATACTCACAACAATCATCATCCATCGCAAGGCATAAGCACACATCACCATTATTACCAGTAAATAGAGGTAATTCATCATCATTTAAAATTCCCCGTAACTTCGCATTACCAACAAGAACTCACAGCAACTTAACAACAATTCAACACTGACCATACGTCTATAACTTATCAATATTTCAACACTGGGCATAGGTCTACAACTTAATATTTCAATAACTTAGTACGTCACAATAACAATAACATATCAACATTAGTAATTCGACAACAACATCAACCAGAAAAAACATTGACCATAAGCCTAACAATTCGATACCACCTGAAATTCATATTTTTCAGCAAAGTATTCAACACATCGTGTCGACTAAAATATACAACAATTGTTCCGTATAATTATTTGGACAAATTGACTATACCGACTTAATAATTATCTGCTAAAATTACTACTTTTATATGCTACGACGTCCCGTGTAATTAATCGAACAATTCTACTATAACCGGCTAATTATTCCTCTGCCCAAATTACTAATGTTTCTACTCTATATTAATATTATTAAGACCATCCTGGTACTGTTATTTCACAAGCTCTGGTACTTTTAATTACTATACTGCTAGATTATTCTTCTACTAATTTATTACTGTTACTGCTATTTAGGTATAATAGTCTTCAATTAAATATGAACTATATGATCAAGGGATACTAAGTTCTTCAAATAAAATATGGGGGACTTACTGTAATCAATTATCAAATGGACTAAACTAGGAAACTATATAAAACTAGTGTGCCTATTGCCACAAGTGGTGTGCCCCTCGGCACACCTTCCTTTTTCCAACATGGTGCCGGTCGACACCCATTCCCATTCCCCTCGGCATGCTCATTATCTCTGTGCCACTCGGTACACACATTGTGCCCCTCAGCACAATGTGTTTCCATTCCCCGGTTACGCAAATTTCTGTAATTCCTTTTTATTTTCAATTTTACTTTGATTAACAATACTTCAATCCAAACAACATAACATATAATTATAATAATACCACAATTACACCAACATCAACATAGAATAATTCTCCAACAATAGAGTCATCAATTGAATTTCTAAAACTTTATCAGGAAACACAACATTTCAGTAGCAACAAAACAACAACCTTTCACACAGAATCACACACGATAATTTCATATAATCAACCCCACATATCATTTATCATATATCCAATTATAGAGCAATAACCCCATCCTTACCTTGGATTGGGGACCGCTCTATTCCACCGGTTGAACTTCGCTTTGCCAAAGTTTCTAACCTTTGCCTCTTTTCCTCTTTTATGCAATTTTGCAATTTCCACATTCCCACAAAATACTCAAGACTTTTTCCTTATTCCTTCCACTTAACCTAGTCATCATAATTAGCTTAACCTTATAATTATTAATATTCTTATTGGGCCTAACTTTCACACTTCACTTATTATTCCATACAACCAATTAATAAGCCCAACTAATAAAACTTATAATATTCCAATGTCTATATTAATATTATTGCTAATATTAATCAACCAATCAATTAAATATCAACCAGATAACAACTTAGCAACTTAAATAAATATTTCTCGACATTATGCAACTTCAACAATTTTAACAACGTTTACAACCATTAATCCGTAACTAATTTAATTAAATAATTAATTAAATTAAAGGGCGTTACAACTCTCCTCCACTTAGAATATTTTTGTCCTTGAAAATCTATTCGATACTACCATTCTTGGCATGAGTTTCACATCTAACTCTTCGATTTCCAAGTCCCGTTTGGCAAACTTCGACCACTACTTTTCTGATAACTCAATAACACAGCACGATTTAAATCAATTACATGCATGCCAATCATTTAACCCTTTGTGACATGATCAATACTAGCATCTAAACTACTCCACCATAATCTGACATATCAACATTTAAAGTAGCAACAACTATAACACACTTATGCTTGGATATACATCATCGCAATATCATCTTAACAACCTTTTCAACACCAAAACACATACACAATTTCATTCCCGTATGTCAATTATTAACAAAATATCAAAAACTCTACTCATATTGTCGTATCACTCTTATAGTGACATCAACACAACCAACATAATCAACTTCGTCACATTATGGAGTATCATTCCTTAATCACGAAAATCAACAATAACATCTCAATAATGATAACAAAATCATTACAACATCAACTTAACTGTATAACTCAACAATTATACACACAACTCACCATCAACCAACAACCACATTAATATCCTTATAAAATCCGCAAATATTTACTAGCAAACATAATGCCCTGGCACAACATCTCTATATCAACAATCCACCAAATCAAGCATGTAGATTAAGACACACCATTCCCATAGGCTTCTGATGTTTTAATCCTTCACTTCTAACGAGTCGTACACGCATAACAATTGCACCACATCACGCTTCAGCTGTGCAACTCTGATAATCCACCTTAAGTCACCGTCCTCGTTAAAATTTCTGTCAAATATATGGTTTATAAGTTTCAATCTAGTTTCAGACTTTCTTTAACATCCACCATAAAATCGTTGTTCACTTGATATTCTCAATCTTTCACATTTACGATGTTAGCTCGCATATAACTCACCACTCCAACTTGTTAAATACGTCTCAATCCTTTCTTAGCCACTCCTCTACTAATCCACACAACCTGGTGAGGAACTATCCTCACGATATAACATCCATCACTATACACACCATTAAGATAACACGACAAATCTATATCATCCAACACAATCTGGTCTACTATCAACAAGAGATTAAGGGTGATCAGTTCATCAATTTGTCAATAGGTAGCCGACAACCATAATGGAGTATAAAATATAGTTAATAACTATAATAGTGTTCCTTTCGAATTTGTGCTCAAGTCACCTAAAGCACCATAATTCAATAATTACCAATGAGGTTTACAAACACCCACATAATTTTCCTCTCATTCGATCTTGTCGACGAGACACCAACGCTCAGCATATTATATGGTCCACATTACACTCATCTAGTCTCACCCGAAGGTTAAGCATTCTCTAACTCAAGAATTATTTTCTTCATCTCCGCATCATCAGGAATACAAATTCGATTATGGAATCTCAACACACCCTGCACATCTAACTTGAAATCATCATTCTCAAACTGATCAAGTCCAACCACCGAATCTACCAATTCTATATCTAACTTCTGAGCTTCTTTGATACTGTCCAAAAAATCATTCTTAATTTCCAACATTCTTAACATAACACTCTTCGGTGCCACCTTGCAAACTAAACTCATATCTCTGAACTGTTCAGTTAATCCCAACCCTTTAACCATCATTATCGACAGGTGCAAGGTCCTTTGGCTTAAAGCATCCGCTACAACATTAGCTTTACCTGGATGATAATTCAAACTGAAATTATAATCTTTGAACAACTCCAACCATATTTGTTGTCTCATATTCAATTGAAATCTCAACAACACTGTTCCACACCATTTTGGGAATAGAACCTCTCCAATACTTCTTTTACACATTCTACTACCTTGGCATCATAAACACGACTCAATTCCTCTTAAAAGCATATTCCTCTAAAAGGACATCTTCTCTTCATAAGTTGCATCTCTATGTGCTCCTCCAATACTTTCACATCCTTTTTAATGCCGAACATCTCATTTCTCAACTTATTCGCCAACAACATATTACGCTTGACCTCGTCTCGAACAACTACAATAATAACTATTTATGCCCAAAAAGCCTCTAGTTCTGTAAATGAATTCAGAGTCCCTCCATATAGGAATGCATCTACTATATTCGAAAACACTTCATAGGATATAATACATTTCTATCTCCTTACTGGTTCAAACGAAACACTAATCCGATACTCGAAACACAAGATATGGATTTCCAAAGCTATCCAAAAATATGAACACCGACGTCATGCATCGACATACTATTACACACCTTACGATAACGTCAGAACAAAATTTCCTTGTACTAGTACTAACACTTACCATTCTTGAAATCATACTCATATCCTTGCATTTCCGACTCTGACTCGCGATTCAAAACATTCCAACAACTTCAACAACTTTTACAATCACTTAAAAAGATTCCATGACATGGTCTATAGTAATCTGTCACTCTATCACTATTCAACCATCGACATATTACGCAAGGGCTACTAAAATTGACAACTTCATAGTCCACCATTAGCGCTGAAATATCACAACTTTCTAAAATCCATCTTCTAAAAATTATCCTTTTTACTTAACAATCACCTTCAGAAATATCAAGGATTTACACTCTACTCATACGTCAACAATCGTTACATAGCTCCTCATCCTTAGAGAAGTAGACATCAATATTGTCTGATCGTCCTCCCTCAAGAGGCTCCAACTTGATTAACAATAGAATCTTGGATCCATGTCACATTCGGATTCGGGAATTAACAAAACTTCAACAATATTTGCACCGTTGCCAACAACAGCATATTGAACCAACTTCTTACAACCGAAACACATCCGAGAAGCAAAGATTCTCCCCCACTTATCTTTAGCCCAACTCCCACATACAACTCGATTAGAAAATAACAAGCACCAAAAATGTTTCACACACTTGTCGCGCACTAATGAAAAAACAACATTAGACAACTTGGTCGGACAGACCGACCTGCTCTGATACCACTAGTGTAACACCCTAATCCTACCCGGCGGATGATAATAAAATCAGAGTTCAACATAATTAGGATGATGCATTTACAACTTTTAAAATCAAACTTCACTTAATCGCATACAAAATAGATACATAACACTTAATTCAGATGAACCGATAATAGCCTGGTTTATTCTTTAAAATCAAACAACATTTATTGATAAGCAGCAGTGTTGTACCCTAAAATTTTCCCTCCTTTTCCTCAATACATTTTCTCACAAGGATTTTCAAAAGGGAAAGTTTGTACAAGTACAATTAGATTTTTGGATTTCAGGCATCAAATCAAAGAAGATCAAGTTTAACTTGATTCATAATATTCGATTGGGCATCTAAAATCCTTCGAGCAAGCTTTGTTTCACAATCTTCGATTGGACATTTGGCCTCCTTCGATGCAAACTTGATTCACAAGCTTCAATTGTGCATTTGGCCTCCTTCGATGCAAGCTTGGTTCACAAGCTTCGATTGAGCACTCGGCCTCTTTTGATCAAGATTAATTCACAAAGCTTCGACTGAGCGTTGGCTACTTCAGGCGTTCTTTCGATTCACTAGGCAAATACTTCCTTTGTGCCTGGTTTGATTCACTAGGCAATGGCCTTATTCGTGCCTGCTTTGATCCATAAAGAAATGGCCTCCCTCATGCTAAGCATCCACAAGGAATTGGCTTCTTTTGTGATAGCTTCGACTGGGTAAATGGATCCCTTTGAAACGGTTTGCTTCGATTCACAAGCAGTAGCCTCCTACAAGTTTGTTTTGATTCACAAAGCAGTGGCCTCCTGCATGCAAGCTTCGATTGAGCATTAGCTTCTTACATGTATGCTTTGATCCATAATACAAGTGCTTCCTCTTCATGCCTGCCTTTGATTCACAAGGCAAGAACTTCCTACATGTCTGCTTCAATTCACAAAGCGTTGGTCTCCTGCATGCTAAGCTTCAATTGGATAATGGCTATCTGCATGCAAGCTTCAACTGGGTAATGTCCATCTTTAGGCCTGCTCTGACTCCACCTCTAAAACCCTTCAACATACACAGTTCTCTACACTTTCACACATAGTATGGTCCATTCTAAGAAACATTCCAAAGGTCCATTTGAAGAAACATACAAGTGGTTCCTTCGAAGGACATACATTTGGTCCATTCGAAGGACATACAAATGGTGCCTTCGAAGGACATACAATTGGTCCATTCGAAAGAAACACAATTGTTGGAAACAAGTTTTGTTTTTCCTTTTGATGAATTTGGTCCAAGATGCTTGCTGGCCAAAAGTCCTACATGCTAGCCCAAGCCTCTTGCACAATTACATTCAAAGGAAATGACAAAAGAAGCTTCGACTGGCCAGAATGAAGTGTTTGATTGGGCTAGTTGGGTATTTTCAGAGCCATCGAAAGGAGCAATTCAGAGCCAGTCGAAGAACAAGGCATGGAGGGATTTGAAGAAGTCAGGGAGTGAAACATGTCCAGGATCATCCCAAAATCCAAAAGGGTAGGAATTCATCAAAGATGGCAATCCTTTAATTTGTCTGATTTTGTCTTCAAAGCCGGGTTAATGGCTGTCCTTTGCCATTTCCATTCCCCTCACACCCCTATAAATACAGGGATAAGGACACATTACCAAGGACGAAAAAAAGAGAGAAAAAAAACCATTGAAAGAAAAAAAACATTGCCACGGAAATCATTCGATTGAAAGCCATATCAAATTTCTCAAAAAATCTCTAAAGTTGTCAAAAGCTGCATCCAGGTTTCCAGCCCTTTCCAATCCAAACAAAGGGTCAAGCTTTCCTCCTGAGGTTCCCAAAAGGAAAAATCATCCCTCATATACGCTTTAAGCTTCCTGAAATCGGCCAACCAAATCGTCTCTGGTAAAATTCAAATAATCGAATCTTTCGGTTCATGTAATATAAATGTTTCCAATTTACATTTTCATGTTCATGTCATCTCTTTGCTTGTTTCTAACGTGTTACATGAAGGGATATGTGCTCAAATAAGGATTTGCCTTGTTTAAGGCATAATCCGAATACTGTCATTTTATCATAATAACAATTGAAACAATTAGCTCAGTTGGTGAAGGAAAGCGTAATGGGTTGTTAGTCTCAAGGGGGCTAGGTTCGATCCAACCCTTTTTGCAAATTTTATTTTTTCTAACATTTTATGCAGATTCAATGCTTCCTGGCTATGCACGCTCACCATACACCATCAAGCCCATGCCATTAGATGCACATCTGATCCAGATCCAACGCCTTGAGCACACAATCTCACCATAGACTCTCCTGGGGATCTCCCTACTGAATCCAAGGGCAAATCTGGGCTTCTCTCACTTGGGCCCAACAAATTTCGCTTCATACCCCCTCTATTTCTTTTTCTATTAGGCCCATTTATATTTTTGTTTTATCTTTATTATTTACTTCTTTTAATTTTGTTTTAATTTGTTTAATCAGTAAAAATAAATAAAATTACAAAAAAAACATTAGGTTAGTATTTTTTGTTAATTAAACTAATTCTGTAAATTAACTAATATTTATTTAAACCATTTTCTTAATTTTAAAAATTAATAGAACTAGGATTTATTTGAATTCAATTTTCTTCATGAAACAACAAAATAACAAAAAGATTTCATTTTTAGGATTTAGAAGTCCTTTCAATTCGTGCACGTTTATTACTTTAGTATTTGTTATTCTTATCATTATTGTATCTGACTATGAGTTGTAATAGTTAAAATTAGGACTTTATTTTCTGCTTTTTATTTCTCCCCCAATTTTTGGACATGTAATAATTCCCCTCCCCAAAGCCATGTGATAGCGTAGCTTTAATTTCCGCACTTTAAATTCCTGTACAAATATTAACTCTTAGATGTATGTTAATAGGATTGTATGAAAAGATTAATAATTAAATGCTAGCAAACCTAAACATCAAGATAAATAACTGAACATAACACACTCTTACATGCGCACCTTCAGAGTACTCCCACTTTGGCTGCCTTCGGAAAAATAGTCACAAATCTCAAAACATGAGAGATTTTAGTGGCTACCCTCCGATTTAAAAAGATCATAAGTCCCTCGATGATCCTCTCGACGTTGCCTCGGTAAACAATGATCTTAAAACCCTAGGGTAGTTACTAAGATTTTTTGCCCAGTTGCCTTTGTCATTATAAAACGTCCCTTCGAATGTCCCTCAAACATCTAAACGACTAGGGCTACCTACTCACTAATAATAGGCTAGCACTGTCTAAAGAAAAGGAGGAAAAGAACGACCCTTTCGAGTAAAGTAGATAGTTCCTAGATGCTTTCTCAAAAACAAACTATTTACACTTACACAAAACAATTTTCAAAAACCCTTTTCAAAAACATTTTATCAACACTCTTGAGGACTGATACAAGAGTTATCATAAAGCAAATCGCCGCACTAAGGCATTTCAAAATACTTTTCAAAAATACACAAAGCACAAGGTATTCTTTTCAAATGAGCTAAGCATCTAGGAGCCTGTAAAAAACTACGGATGGAAAGGGTGCTAACACCTTCCCTTTCCATAATCTACCTCCCTTACTCAAAAATAATTTCGAAAGGTCTTTTTCTGTTATTTTCACCCTTTCCTTATTGGATAAAAGAAAAGTCGGTGGCGACTCTTGCTTATCACAACAATTGCGAAAACAAACGCAAAACCAGTATACTAGTATGCTCTGCCACCGTATCACAGAACTGGCGACTCTACTAAGGAAACTTATAAAGTGGGGTTACCTTAGAGTTTAGTTCATTCTATATTTTCTTTAATTGTGTGTTTTGTTTGCTTTAACTATGAGGGTTTGCTTGGGTTTACTTGTAAAGATCCTACACCCGGATATGGGGCACCTTTTAGGTAAGTAGCAATAGATCGTGGGGACTGTGCGGGGTATATCGACACGGTTGAAATGATAGCTACATTGGTGTGACACATTTGTTGGTACCGGTAGCCCTTGAGTAGTAAGGAGAATACAGGGCCCCTGTGTGGTGTCATGAAGCACCAAGTGACCTTAGAACCTTTAATTGAACAACTTGGCCATTAGGAAGTAGTGAGATAGCCGACTTTGGTGCAGTCCGAAGTTGGTTGATACTCGATATTACACTCATTGAGATCTGACTTTCGGGATATTTTGGTCGCCAATAAAGAGGCTTGTGCTGAAACAATTCCCGGTGAAGAAAGATCAATGATATTGAGATTCTCTAGAACCCAATTACTAATAATAGGACATGTCGAACCAACTAAACTTCAAGAGGGTACTTACCTATGGAATCCATGAAAGCCTAAACCTAAGGATCTGTTTGTGTGCTGGTATATATCTGTTTGTGCATAACATCATAACATCATAACATCACAACATGACATGTCACACTAACCATTTCAAAGACTTTTAGGACTTGTCTTTGTGTCTGTTTTGTAGGACATGGCTCCCATTCACAGAAATACTATCCAAGTCAACCTCGTAAGGGTGCCTCCTTAACTCAAAGAATTGGCATCAGGGGTTTCTGAGAATTCCCCATTCACTAAAAGACATGGTCAACCCCTTAATTTGGTCACCTCAATCCCTGATGAAGACATGGTGAAAGTTCTCTTTCATCACTTTGACCCTTTACATCATTGCTTTACATTTACCGATTACCAATTGGTGCCTACTATGGAAGAGTTTTCTCAGTTATTGGGAGTTCCTATTCTCAATCAATTACCCTTCAACAGTATGGAAAGAAACCCAAAGCCTGAGGAGATCGCTCAAGCCCTGTATTTACAACGGTCCGATGTTGTAACAAATTGGGAAACAAGAAGAGGTGTCAAAGGGTTTCTAACCAAGTTTTTGTTTGAGAAAGCTCACCATTTTGGGGATACTTTAGACTTACGAGCCTTTGAAGAGGTGTTATCCCTTCTCATTTATGGAATGCTACTGTTCCCTAATCCGAACCAACTCATAGACGTGAATACGACCAAAGTTTTCATGTCTCGTAATCGGTGCCTACTTTACTTGGAAACATTCTTCATTCTTTTTACACTCGCACCGTAAAGAGAAGAGGAACCCTCATGTGTTACACTCCTTTGTTTGCTAGGTGGTTTGTTTCGCACCTACCCCGATCTGTGTTGAAGAATGTGCAAGGCATGAGGTGGCCTAATAGGTTGATGTCTCTCACGCATTCGGATATTCACTGGTGCTCTCGATTTGTGGGAGATGTTACCATCATTGACCGTTGTGGAGAATTCCCTAATGTCCCTCTCCTAGGCATTAGGGGAGGAATCACTTATAACCCTTGTTTGGCGTTGCGACAATTTGGGTGTGCTAGGAGGGATGGTCCTCATGATGCACTGGTTCAGGTAATTGCATTTGACTATGAGAGTGATGTCCAAAGGTATCGTCAGAGGTCCATTCGAGCTTGGGGCATGGTGAAAAAAGTTGATAGCAAGACATTGGGGCATAATAACTCCATCCCTTTGGAGCCTTATCTTAAGTGGGTGCGAGCACGTGCTCAAAATCTCATGATGCCTTACCCCGCCATCCTACCTATCATCATGGAACCTATTGCCGAGACAAATGTACTTTATACTATTCTCCATCCTGACATGCCGACTACTCTCGAGGAATTGCAAAGATCTTGGATTCAACTCAAAGAAGAGCGAGACACCTTTGAAACCCAATTATACGCAAACGAGAAGAAGGTTTTGGAGCTTACAAGACAACTGTATGAAGAACAGAGTTTGAATGCCTACATTGCACCAAAGAGGATGCGCCCATGGGAAACCTGAGTCCTGTTTGATTTAAGAGTTTTGTTTTATCTTTGTTTCTTCCATTGTAAGCCCAAGAGGCATCATTGTAATCATTTAAACTTGTGAATGCAATTAATGTTTGTTCTCTCTTTGTCTAAGCAAATTTAAAATCTTAAAAGTCCTTGTAAATATTTCATAAGCATATCATGCATTTCATTTCATAAGCAAGTATTTCCAGACAAGTTTCTTATTCTTTTACCTGTTTATTTCAACAAAAGAAATGGCTCTTGAACAAACAATAAAGGACCTTCAAGCTCAAAATGCTCAGTTCCAACAAATGTTCCTGGCTCTGGCTAAGGGGCAAGAAGATCTGAAAGCTCTTATCATCAAGGAGAAGACCAAGAAGGCAAAGAAACCCGCTGGTGTTTTAAATATGGGAAGAAGGTTCAGAGGACCGGGCAAGCGAGCTCTAGATTTTGTAACTTCGTCAGACGAGGGAGACAATCAAGAAGAAAAGCCCAAGGAAGGAGACAACAACCTCGGAACTGATGAGGAAGAGGTTAATTGCTTTGAGGAACAATATCCTCCTGCTGATGATAAATACAAACAGTTGGAGGATCACCTCAATGCTACGGAGATTCAGAGGGTACCCGGGCTGGATTTTGAAGAGCTAGGACTGGTCTCAGAGGTGGTCATCCCGTAGAAATTCAAGGTCCCCACACTTTCTAAGCATGACGGTGCCTTCTGTCCTAAGTTGCACTTAAGGTCATATGTCAGGAAGATTCAACCCCACACTAGTGATAAGAATCTGTGGATACATTTCTTCCAGGAAAGTTTATCAGGTACGCAGTTGGAATGGTTCTATCAATTGGAGGGAACCAACATTCATAATTGGGAATACCTGGCTGCTGCTTTTTACAAGCAGTACCAATATAATGTTGACCTCGCTCCAACTCATACACAATTGCAAAGTATGTTTATGGGTTCCGGCGAAGGTTTCAAATATTATGCCCAAAAGTGGAGAGACCTTGCATGAAGAGTCCAGCCTCCTCTGTCTGATAGAGAGCTGGTGGACATGTTCTTGGGCATGTTGTCTGGTTCATTCTTCAATCATATGATTGGAAGCTCTTCAGTTGGGTTTACTGAGTTGATATTGATCAGCGAGTGAGTAGAAGCTGGTATTAAGAGTGGTAAGATCCAGAGAGATGAATCCTCTAGTACAATAAAGAAATCCTTCACTGGAAAGAAGGAGGTCAGTGCTGCTTATGGCCAGAGAAATCAAAGCAAAACTGAACATCATCCGACGGTAGGGGCTGTTATGATCTCCAATCCTGCATCAAATCAACAACGAAATAACCAACGCATGCCAAATGCTCCCACAAGACAGTTCACTCGGATGAACATGACCTTATCCCAAGTTTTGCCACATTTGCTGAGGTCCAATCTGGTGACTCTAAAGGAAGCTCCTAAAAATCCCAATACTGAATCTCCCCGCTACAACCCAAATGCCTGATGTGCCTACCACTCTGAAAGTCCGGGGCATGATACAAAAGATTGTTGGGCTCTGAAAAATAAGGTGCAAGATCTTATCGAGGTGAAGGAGATTGAGTTTGATCCTCCCAAGACCCCCAATGTCATAACTGCACCAATGCCCAAGCATGAACCAGGAGTCAGTGCTATTGATGTTGTTTCCGCTACAGAAGATCTTGACTACAATTGCGATATTGACAATTGGATCTTCCCAACTATCAGCGGTGGACTCAACAATTGGGAGGCCAAAGATTTTGTTCCTATTACTTTTATTCAAGAGTAATTGTCTTTTAGTTTTTTGGGATATGTAATATTTGAACAATTGAAACTGTAAAGCCTTGTGTCTTACCCGAGGCACAATGGTCTATTTGTGAGGGTTATTACTTCATCTTCATATGTCATTAATAAATCATTAGACGTTTTGCATACAATTTTTTACGCTCTCTGTCTTTATTTTCTATTTTTTTATTTTATTAAAGATATCTATGCTCTCTTACACACACCCACGTATCAAACTGCATATCCACATCCACTCTGGATCCCATTGGTAACGTTTGTGCTATTTCCAATTATGTCTTTGAAAATCTGATATACCAAGATGGGGACGAAGACGAGGAAGATTGTGAAGTACCAGGAAAACTTGGCAGACTGTTACAACAGGAAGAAAGGGCAATACAACCCCATGAAGAGCCAGTTGAGACAGTAAACTTGGGTACTGAAAAGGATAAGAAGGAAGTCAAGATAGGTGAAAAATCTAGAGCATAGTGTCAAAGAGCGATTAATGCAGATGCTACATGACTATGTTGAGGTATTTTCCTGGTTATACGAAGACATGCTAGGACTTGACACTGATATCATGGTCCATCATCTGCCGATAAAAGAAGACTGCCCTCCCGTGAAGCAAAAGGTCTGTCGTATGCGACCAGAGATGTCAGAAAAGATCAAGGCTGAAGTCATGAAATAGTTCAACACCGGTTTCTTAGCTGTTACCTCTTATCCATAATGGCTTTCTAATGTTGTTCTAGTAGCTAAAAAGGACGGTAAAGTATGTATGTGTGTAGATTACAGAGACCTAAATAGGGCAAGCCTCAAGGATGACTTTCCGCTTCCCCATATTAATGTTCTAGTTGACAACACTGCACAATATAAGGTATTCTCCTTCATGGATGGTTTCTTCGGGTACAATTAGATCAAAATGGCGCCTGAGGATATGGAGAAAACAACCTTCGTCACGCAGTGGGGCACTTTCTGTTACAAAGTTATGCCATTTGGGTTAAAGAATGTCGGGGCAACCTATCAGCGTGCCATGATAGCTTTGTTTCATGATATGATCCATCACGAGATAGAGGTCTACGTTGATGATATGATAGCCAGGTCTGAGACCAAAGAGGATCACCTTGATCACCTGCAGAAGCTGTTTGAAAGGCTGGAGAAATACAAACTGAGGCTGAACCCGAATAAGTGCACCTTTGGAGTAAGATCCGGTAAGCTATTAGGCTTCATTGTCAGCGGAAAAGGTATTGAAGTAGACCCTGCAAAGGTTAAAGCTATACAAGAAATGCCAACTCCTCACACTGAGAAGGAGGTTAGGGGATTCTTGGGACGCCTAAACTACATTTCCAGATTCATTTCCCATCTAACCACTACTTGTGAGCCAATCTTCAAATTACGAAAGCAAGATCAAACAGTAAAGTGGAATGACGATTGCCAGACCGCATTTGACAAAATCAAAGAATATCTTCAAGAGCCTCCAATCTTGATGCCACCGGTTGAAGGAAGACCTCTGATCATGTACTTAATAATATTAGAGAATTCAATGGGTATGTACCGGGGCAGCATGATGAGTTTGGTCGAAAAGAGCATGCAATATACTACCTTAGCAAAAAGTTTACCGATTGTGAAATAAGATACTCACTGCTCGAGAAAACTTGCTACACTTTGGCATGGGCTACTCGTCGACTAAGACAGTATATGTTGACTCACACTACCTTATTGATATCTAAAATGGATCCTATCAAATACATCTTTGAGAAGCCCGCTCTCTTTGGAAGAATAGCAAGATGGCAAATGATCCTGGCCGAATATGATATTCAGTACACAACCCAGAAAGAAATTAAAGGGAGTGTGTTAGCTGATCATTTGGCTCATTAGGCTGTGGACGACTACCAATCCATGAATTTTGAGTTCACGGATGAGAACTTTATGTTAGTAACTGATTTTGAAGAACCTGGACTGGATGAAGGACCTGAAAAAGGATCCCAATGGACTATGGTTTTTGATGAAGCTTCAAACGCACTCGGCAATGTCATGGGTGCTATGATCATATCTACCGAAGGCTGTCATACTCCTTTCACTGCCAGGCTATGTTTCAATTGTACCAACAATATGGCTGAATATGAAGCATGCATTATGGGTATCAAAGCTGCTATCGACTTGAGGATCAAATTCTTGAGTGCATTTGGAGACTCGACCTTAGTAATCAGTCAAATCAAAGGAGAATGGGACATGAAACATCCTAATCTCACCCCTTACAGAGAGCATGTGTTGACACTGATTCCACACTTCAAAGAAGTTACCTTTAAGCATTTTCCACGAGAGGAAAATCAACTAGCGGACGCGCTAGCTACTATGTCATCCATGTTCAAGGTTAGGTGGGATAATGAAGCTCCTCAGATCACTATTGAGAGAATGGATGAACCAACATACTGTTATGAGGTCGATACTGAAGAAGTAGTGGACAAACCTTGGTTCCATGAAGTCAAAAGATATCTCGAAGCCAAAGACTATCCCGAGGGAGCTTCAGTCAATGATAAAAAGTTCCTAAGAAGATTCTCTGCCAAGTTCTTCCTCAGTAACGAAATCCTCTATAAGCGCAATCACAATTTTACTCTGCTTTGGTGTATGGATAAAAGTGAAGCAAAAAAGATTATGGCAGATTTGCATGAAGGTACCTTTGGCACCCATTCTAGTGGGCACACAATGACTAAAAAGATCCTATGGGCAGGATACTACTGGTCCACTATGGAAGCAGATTGTTATCAGCATTCACGAACTTGTCACAATTGCTAGATCTATGCTGATAAAGTACATGTGCCTTCGGTTCCCTTGAACATTTTGACTGCTCCCTGGACATTCGCAATATGTGGCATCAATATGATTGGGGATATTATACCTACAACTTCTAATGGGCACCGCTTCATCCTGGTTGCCATTGATTACTTCACAAAGTGGGTCGAGGCAGCCTCATTTGCTTTTGTTACCAAGAATGTTGTGGCCCGATTCATCAGGCATAATCTTATCTGTCGGTATGGTATTCTAGAATGAATCATCACTGATAATGGTACCAATCTTAATAATACTATGATCACCGAGCTTGGCACACAATTCAAGATCCAGCATCATAACTCTTCTCCTTATCGGCCGAAGATGAATGGCGCTGTAGAAGCTGCTAATAAAAATATCAAAAATATCATACAGAAGATGACGGTGACATATAAAGACTGGCATGAGATGTTACCATTTTATCTCCATGGTTACCGTACCACAGTCCGCACATCAACATGGGAAACTCCTTTCTCTTGGGTATATGGTATGGAAGCTGTCCTACCCATTGAAGTCCAGATCCCTTCCTTGAGAATCATGAAAGACACATGTTTGAGTGAAGGCTAATGGATTCAGACTCAACTTGACCAATTGAACCTAATTGATGAGAAGAGGCTCGCGACTGTCTGCCATGGTCAGATGTACCAAAAACGTATGATTAGAGCTTTTAACAAGAAGGTCAGACGTCAGGTATATCAGGTTGGTGACCTAGTAATTGTTGTACCCCAATTTCCCCCCCTAAGATCCCTTCATAATAACATACTGATTCAATCACAACAAGATCACATTAGGGTTTTTGGTTCTCCTCCCTATCTTTAGCTTTACTCTTTGAGGAATCACCAGGCACCTTGACTTGTTTTTATTTTGTGATCATGCATGTTTCGTTTTGATTTTACTTTTAACTAATAAAATTCAATGTTGTTTTGTCTTACTTGTTAATAATGTAGGTAAAGGCAACGTGGCTTAGCAAGTTGATCCATGGGATCATGGGTTTATTTCCATGCCATAGTCAATAAATTTTGAGAAAATAAAACCTCACCATTGAAGTTATTTAGTAAGAAATGGAATGGAAAAGTTTATTTTGGTTCACCATATTTCAAAGTTACCAAGATTGATTCAAAAGTACAAGGGGTTGATTGAAGAAGCTGTCATGGTTGGACAAGGTCTAGCTCCCATTGGTCACAAGTGCATATTTTTCTAAATTCTCAAGATATAGCAGTGGTTTTGGTTGCTATGAGTTATCATTATCATCTTCAATAACTTCTATCTACAAAACAAAAGTGTTGGTACAAGAAGGTTGTTCAAAATTGTCAAAGTTCCTCAAAGCATTTTCTTGATTTAGGAGCTAGGGTTTTGAACTTCAAAGAAGTATATCTTGCTCATCTTTTGGTATTTTTGAGCGATTCCAAAAACATCCTTCTCTTCAAAGGGTTAATAACAAATCAACTCAAAAGTTTCAAGGAGTTTTCATGTGGAAGAAACTTGATGATGAAGAAAGATTACAAGTCCTCCAGATGAACCCCTAATTTCCCATGTGTTACTTCAAATGATCATAACTTGGTCAATTTTTAACACCTTAAGCCCACTCTTTTTCCAAAATGATCTTGAGGATTTGAACTTTATTCCTTATTTTATATGAAACGTGAGAAAATGGATGGAAGATTCCCTGAGGATACAAAATATTATAGGTCATTCCATGATTTTTTGCCAACTTCAACAATTCATAACTCTCTCAATTTTTGGATATTTTGAATGGTTCAAGTCTCAAAATGTCATTCAAAAGATCTATTTCATACCATAGTTTTTGGTCAAGAGAAATTTCCAAGTGGAAGGCCATGTTTGGATGCAAAACATTATAGGTCACTTTTGAAGAAAATCTTGAAATATTTCTAAGAATGGAAAGTCAACTTCTTTTTCCCAACTTTGACTCATTGCAACTTTCAGCTCAAACATCCATTTGATTCCATTCTTTTCCCATTGCCAAGCTTGTAATCTCATCTTCCTAAATCTTCAAGAATCATGCCCTAAGACCCCTTGAGCTGAGAATGCCATTGATTTGAACTTGGTAACTTGAAACTGAAGTTTCTTCAAAAGTCAGAATTTGAAATCCTTGATTTAGCTTCTAAACACATTTTTTATGCGCGTTTTTGCTTCTAAACATGTTTAGTGAACTTCCAGAAGTGATTAGCATAGCAAAACACGCGTTCTTGATGAGTTTTGATCAAAATAGAAGTCACACTTTTCTTGTTTGCAACTTCACACGATTTACCTCCAAACTTCATCATTTCACACGCTCGAACATTCCATTTGATTCCCTATAAATAGAGGGTTACCCCTCATTCATTTCCTCAAGCTTGAACAACCAAAATCACCCTACCAAACTCATTCCATAACTCACTTTTCTGCAACTTCGAAATCAGTGTTCAAGCCTTTTTCAATCCTTTTTTTCTATCAATTCACCTTCCTTGATCTTCCCTGAAGCTAACCATACAATTACCTTCTAGAATCATGACCTATATTGATCCATAAAACTCCAGTTTCAGAGCTCTACAACTCAACTTGAATAGGTAGATTTCCCCATCAATTCTTCCAAACTTTGATATCATTATGAAGCTCTCATTGCCCTGGTTCTAGTCGCAACACTTGCTTTTATCTGGAAACACGTTTTGACCATGAAATTTCAAATTCCTTTTCAAAACTTTCCTTCCAAATTGCTTGAGCTACAATTTATATAAATTTGTCGCGTAGGTGTGGTTGTCTTCGTCTTGAAGAGACGAAGCGGATGGCATATGTCCCGTGCTCCAATTTTACAATTTGAGTGACCTGGTTTTGGGACTGGCTAGAGGTTGAAGATGACCAACGTGTCATCTTCCAACCAATGATGGCGTGCCATTTATTTATTTTTTGAAAATCTGATTTTACATTTGATTCAATGCTTTATTCACTAATGTCCATAACATGCACAGCGCGCCAGGTCCACTTGATCTGTTTACTAACGCATTTTGATAATGATCAGATGGCCCATAATTTTTTGGTTTGATATTTTATTTTCTGATTTTTATTTTAATTGCTTTAAACTTCAAAAAAGCATAGAAAATTCATTTTAAGTCAAAAAAATCTGAAAAAATTATGAAAAATATTTTTGATTTTTCTCTTTCTGAATTTTATTTTTTCACAATTTTATTTTGTGTTTTGATATTTTTTTATAAATTTTCACTTTATTTGAATTGTTTTAAATGTTTAAAAATAATTTTATGCATTTTTAAATTCTGAAAAAAATATGGAATGATCTAATGATATTGTGACAAATATTAATGACCTCATTTATTTTTTATTTCTGACTTTGTTATTTTTAATTATTTTTGGTTTATTTTACTCATTTATTTTAATTTTAAAAATAGTTTGACTTTAAAAAATTACCAAAAATTTTATAAAAATATTTGAGTTCATTCCTGAATTTTCTATGGTCTTACTTCATATTTATTGATTAATTTGAACATAGTTGATATTTTTATCCCTTATTTCTATTTTAAAATATTTTAAAACTCTTTTTTAATGTATATATTAAATGTAATATTATTTTGTGATTATTTTCTGGCTGATCTTGGATTGAATTTTTGATCATGAACTTTGTTAACATTATTGGATCCATGGTGTTGAGTCTAACTCCACAAAAATGGATGAATGATTTTAATAATAGTTTGATTAAATTTTAATTCAAATATGGTTTGTATATTCTTTCCCACCCCTCTTCATCTTATCCCTTTCTTATTGCATTAAGTGTTATTGGAGCATGATCTCTATATCATGTCTCAAAACAAATGGTGCATAGATTGCTATTGACCAACCTCAAAATAAGTGTGACTTCTATATAAGTCCACTTACGATTGCTTAACATAACACTAAATTTTGTCCCGATTCGAATAAATGATCATTCGTGGCCCAAACCTATGTTTGCAAGCCCAAGTATGTTAATTTGATCTCTTTGATCCAATAACCTTGAGATTCATTGTGTGGAGGCTTTGGTCCTACCAATCCTCTAATGGATCTACATTACTTTTAGTCAACGCGGATCACTTAAGCATTGTTGATCATTAAATGGTACTTGTGAGGATTCCAAATAGATGATATACTTGACTAAAAGCAAATGCAACTTGTTGTGTGGAGGTTTTGGTTCTACCAATCCTCTAATGAGTTCTAAATGAAAGTTTCAAGATGGTCATCCAACTAACCACTAATTATTAATAATTGATTTTACTTTATGCTTTTATTTTTTATGCTTTATGTACCATTTACTTTAAGCATTAAATTTCACGCCTTTTTTTATTTTGCTCACTTGAGCAATTATATTCTTGTCCTTTTTTATTTTTGCTCACTTGAGCTTTTCTTTTTGAAGATACCCAATAATCAACATGAACCATAAAAAGCTTTAATGATACTTGGACTATTTGGTTACTATCCTTGGCATTATGGAGTATTGGATTTCTTGGACTTAGGATTATAAACCTTGGCCTATGTTGGAGACCTTGTGACCTTAATTGATGTTTTGTCTAGAGTTCTTGAGGTTTACCTCAAGACATTGGGTTGTTTATTTGTTTTGTATGCAGATTATTGTGATTACATTCTTTATTTATAATATGGAATTCACCCGTATACAACCATTACTCTGCCCAATTTTTGTGAAGACTTAATGCACTTGAAGTTTAGTTCTCTCAGGAGGTCTAATATCTTTGCTTGTTTGGTTTCAATTCAAGGAATGAGAATTCTATCTTGACTCATATTATCAAGTACTGGCTTCTTGTTTGTTAGATGATTCTTAACCCTAGCTTTTACCTTATGCTTTAGGATAGTCTCTTCTTCTCCTCCCATCTTCTTTAATTTCAAAAATATTCCTCCTCCTTTTGAAAACTCTTATTTTTTCTAAACTTGAACCACTTTCATAATAAACTTGGACTTAGGTCCATGCATTTTCAAAACATTTTCATAAATAAACTTCAATCAATTTAATAATACCTTGACATTTCTTGTGAGAAGACTAAAAGTCAATCAATCTCATTTCAAACCATTTTGCCACTTTGGCTTTTTAT
This sequence comes from Vicia faba, assembly GCA_948472305.1. NCBI lineage: Eukaryota > Viridiplantae > Streptophyta > Magnoliopsida > Fabales > Fabaceae > Vicia > Vicia faba. The sequence goes on along the minus strand of OX451736.1, from coordinate 1,431,549,854 downwards.
TTTAAAACCTTTCTCAAAAGATTAGACTCTTGTCAATCCTTGTAGTGATGCAAACAACTATACTTCTACAATATGTAGTGAAGATATATATTTTCCACTTGGGTGTTGAGTGAGGCATTGTTGATTTTAAAATCCAAGCCATATCCTCCACTTTGAGATGATGCAAATTCTCCTTTCTCATGATTGTGGGTAGTAAGTATGTTTTCCACACAGACAATGAAGATGATATCTTATCTCATAAAATTAACCAACACACTTGTGTTTTATTTTTTTTAAAGGTGAACTACGTGTACCCTGATCCCCTATTGCACAAAAGGTGGTACGTAGGCACTAAAGGTTCGCAACCGCGGCGGGTGCAAAAATCATAAAAAATATATTTCTTTCCTCACCTCTACCATCTATTTTACATACAAAATTTTATAGCCAAAATATACAGATTTTTCAAAGAGGTTCCTGCAGAGTACCGTAGATGTTTAGGGTGCTAATACCTTCCCTTTGCATAACCAACCCCCTTACCTTGAATCTTTCCCCCTCTTTTTGGGTTATTAACTCTTTTCCCATTCCTTTGGAAACAATAAAGCGTGGTGGCGATTTTTATTTTGATCTGTATAAGTCTAGTCAATCCAATGGCTTAGTCTTAAACATTTCTACTGCTATAGAAAAAAAATGGTGACTTTACTGGGGAAAGATTGACCTCTTGCTGGTCCATCCCTAAGTGGGTTAAACCTATCTTTTTTTATATCCGTATATGTGCTATTGTTGTTTATGTGTTGTATATATGTTTGTCTGGATTTCTTGGTTTTCAGGGTGCTTTGTGATTACTTGAAAGTCCTATACCCGGACTTGGGAAAACTTTAAGATAGGACGGGTAGTATAGTCATGTTAACTTTGAGGGAGTAATCCCAAAAAAGGAGGCATGAGATCCCCTACTCAGTGGAGGCCCCTTTGACTATAGTTTCATTTACCGAATAATCGAGAAGACGAACTGCTTTTGACCTGGGAGCCCGCTGAAGCTGAGGATCATAGAATACCTAACCCATCTTGGTCTGTTAGGTGTAGTGCGAAAGCTATGAAGGAGTAATCCAAAAATAACTGTCATACGATACTACGCTTATACAAGTTTTTCTTGAGAATATTACTAATTACCGAGTTAATCGGGAAGTTGGTAATATCCGAAGGAAGGATGTAGACTCTGGGAACCTCTAGAACCTTGTTCGACAGGTTATAACTTTTATACCATACCTTATGGGTAGAACCTTCGATCTCATGATCGTGACGTTGAACCTATGAACCCTATGTTTGTGATCTTATGTATGATTGTTGCATCATTGCATCCATGCACTCATAAGCATCTTTTGAAGAAATTTCATTTCAAGGGACTTGAAATTTGACCATTTGTGAATATCTCAGGTACCTTTTGACCATGGATTCTGGAAAAAGAAAGACCGAAAAATACAGTTTCAAAGATCCCAAGATAGATGAGTTGATCAGTCTAATTCTCGAGATTGAAAGTTCTGCAGATTTTCGGAAGAAGTATGGATCCATCATTCCTCTCATGAAGCTTAGGATGAAGGAGGATATTCTCTTGACCTTGGTCCAGTTCTATGATCCGATGTATCATTGCTTTACTTTCCCTGATTATCAGTTTATGCCTGCACTAGAGGAGTATTCTTATTTGTTGGACTTACCTATTACCAATCGTGTTCCTTTTACTGGTTTGGAGGGTGAGCCAAAACCACACAAGATTGCTGCTTTGATCCATCTGGGGAAGTCTGAGGTTGAAGCCAATTTCACTACTAAAAGAGGGATTAAAGGATTACCAGCTCAGTTCTTATTGGAGAAAGCTCGTTACTTTTCCAGGATGAAGAGTACAGTCGCTTTTGAGGCTATCTTTGCTCTACTTACTTACAAATTGTTTTTATTTCCTAATATGGATAAGTTTGTTGACATTAATTCTATAAGGATCTTCATGATTAGAAACCCAGTTCCTACATTGTTGGGTGATGCTTATTACTCTATTCATCTTCAGAATTCTTATCATGGGGGGATGATTATCTATTGCACGCCTCTGTTTTACTGGTGGTTTATTTCTCATATGCCTCAGTCTGATGCTTTCTGGGATGTCAGGAAGGAACCCCGTTGGGCTCCTAAGATCATGGAACTTACTCACTCGAATATTGATTGGTATCATCTAGCTTACCACGATGTAGAGATTTTTGACAGTTTTGGTAGTTTCCCCAATGTACCTCTTCTTGGTACAAAGGGAGGAATTAACCACAACCTTGTTCTTGCACGACGACAGCTTGGTTATCCAATGAGGGGTAAACCAAATAGTATTCATTTGAGTAGTTTCTTTCTGAAGGAGGGAGAAGACCATAAGGAAGTTAGGGAGAAGATTGCGAAGGCCTGGCGTCATATTCATAGGAAGAGTAGGAAAGACTTGGGACCTAGGGGGGCTGTTTCTTTGGAGCCATATATTTAGTGGGTCCAAATGAGAGCTACTCAGTTGAAAATGCCGTATTCCCGGGAAGCACCTATGCCTAACTTTTTTGTGAAGACTACTCATCCCTTATTGGATGATGTGGAAGAGCTACAACTTGCTTTGGTCAGGATGCAGCAGGAAAAGGATGCTTGGAAGAATAAGTCCCAAACTTTAGAGATTTCCTATAGAGCAGATTTGAAAGAGAAATATGACTTGATTGAGATTCTTGAGAGTCGGGTTGTAGAGACCATGGAGAGGTAAGGGGATTTATTTTCCTCTAAGCCTTAGTCAGATGCTAGTTGCTCACTTTATGATTCAGGTGATTGGAAGGAGGTTGCCATCAGATATACAGAAGAAAATCAGAGGTTGAAGGCTCAGATTTCCATGCTTACAGGGAAGCGCCAGCGTATAGAGTGATCTCCATCAGCTTTACTTCTTAGGGTTTTAGACTTTATTTTCATCTTGTACTTGGGATTGTTGAAACTTGTAATCCATTTTGAAGTTATTATAATAAAAATTTTCAGTATTTCAAATGTGTTATTACTTTGATATTTGCAACGTGTCTATAAATCTTTAAGTCCCTTGGAATATTAATAAAAAATATAAATCATGTGCACTGCATGTCATGCATCATATTGCACATATTTCTTGCATTTGTTATGCATATCCAGGTGTATTACCAAGCTTCTTTACTTCGTTCAACAAACTGTCTCACCACTACAATACTCAAGCTAATTTTAGAAGGAAGATGGACAACTTATAATAAGAGAATCATGAGCTGCGCGAGGAAGTTTCTGCTCTGAAGGCCGACATGGCCAATCTCACTACTCTGATCGAATCTCTGGTGGCTGCTCAGAATCAGCCACCGGGTGTTTAGCCTCAATAAACAAGGGTTACTACTGAAGCTCTGACTGTTCCTGTGTCTGCTACTCCAAATGTTATTCAGAATCGCATGCCTCAAGGTTGTCCATGGGGAATTCCAGAGAACTTTACGCCTGAAGGTTTCAATCTTGTTCCTCAAGATACTCCAGTTGTTCAGACTACTATTACTCCCGCAACTCCCTTGGTGCATGTTGCTTCTGCTGCACCTCCTTCGGTGAATATGGTCTCATTTGTTAATGATGATATGTATCGTCCTTTTCCTCCACCGAGTGAAGGCTTGGGTCTCTATGATAGAATGGATGATTTTCCAGAGCAGAGGGAGATGAAGGCCCTCAGGGGAAAGGAATTGTTCGGGCAGAATGTGAATGATTTATGCTTGGTCTCGAAGGTCAAGATACCTATGAAGTTTAAGGTCTCAGAATTCGATAAGTACAATGGCAACACTTGTCCTTGTTCTCATCTTGTGATGTATGCAAGAAGAATGTCTACCCATACTGATGATCAACGTTTGCTGATTCACTTTTTTCAGGATAGTTTGACTGGTGCTGCGTTAAAGTGGTATATGAGTTTGGACAACGTCAATATCCATACTTTCAATGACTTGGGAGAAGCATTTATCAGACAATACAAATACAATGTGGACATGGCGCCTGGCTGTGATCAACTCAGGGCCATGGTCCAGAAGGACAGGGATTCATTCAAAGAATATGCACAAAGATGGCGTGAGGTAGCCGCCCAAGTGATTCCTCCCATGGAAGAGAAAGAGATGACTAAGATTTTCTTGAAGACTCTGGGTTCTTTCTACTATGAGAGGATGGTAGCGAATGTGCCAAGTGAATTTACTGAAATGGTGGGCATGGGTATCCGTTTGGAAGAGGCTGTAAGAGAGGGCCGTTTAACAAAAAGTGAAAGTTCTAGAAATACAAAGAAGCCATCCCATGGGTTTTCCAAAAATAAGGAAGGAGATACAAATGCTGTTATGCAAGAGAGGAAGGTTAATCCTCCTAGAAGAAATTATCAGCGTCATCAACAAGTCGCATCAGTAACTCCAGTTGTTGATGTAGCTCCAACCATCGTTGCTTATCAGAGACCATCCCATCAGGGGAACCAAGGGTATAATCAGTGAAGGGAGAGTTATGACCCTATCCCTATGAGTTATACAGAATTACTCCCAGCGTTAATTCAGAAGAAGTTGGTTCAGACCAGACCACCTCCCGCTGTACCATCACCATTGCCTTGGTATTACAAGGCAGACCAAACATGTGCTTTTCATTAGGGAGCACCAGGGCACAATGTTGAGAACTGATATCCTTTAAAGACTGAAGTACAAAAATTGGTGAAGTCTGGTATCTTATCTTTCAAGGATGTTGGACCTAATGTGAAAGATAATCCTTTGCCAAAGCATGGAGGAGCAAATGCTGTGAACATGGTGGCCGGTTGTTCGGGCGACTTCCGGATTTTTGATATTAAATTGGTTAGAGGATATTTGGTGAAAATGCATGCAGACCTCTATGAATTTAGCTACTATACGCATACCATGCTGGTTGTGCTATTTGCAGTACGGATATATATGGTTGTGACAAGATAAAGGCTGATTTGGAGGAGATGATGGATGAGGACCTCATCCACATAATCAGGCCTAGGGCAGAGTATGAAGAGGAAGTAAATATGGTTTCTGGATGTCCTAGAGAGTTCAGAATCTTTGATGTGGAATATATGAATGAGGATCTTATACAATTGCATGCTACTTTCTGCCACATGGCTGGTCAGGTAGAACATCAGTATGGATCTTACCGAATTTGCTGCTAGGACTCCCGGGGATGATCAATTGTTAGGAAGGGTATTCAGTTGTTGTTGGATAATGGAACTATCAAGGTTACATGTCAAAGGGATGATTACCATGAAGTTGATGTGATTGAGGTTTGTTTGGCTGAAGAAGAGTTAGATGATGAGTATGCCTCTGGATTAGTTCTTCTCCTCAGATGAAGATTTGTTTCCTAGAGATGACTCTGCAATGACTAAATGTGTTAAAGAGGGAGGAAATGTTATTGTGCCTTGTTTTTGTGTGCCTACCCATTTTGAAGTTGAATATCATAGCAAGCCAGCTATTGCTCCATTGGTGATTAGTTTTCCGGGTCCTGTCCCCTACAAGTCAGATAAGGCTATACCCTACAAATATAATGCTACAATTTTAGAGGATGGTGTGGAAGTTCCCATCTAGCCAATGCCTAACGTTGGAAATATTGTTGAGACTAGCAGAGTGACCCGCAATGGTCGTGTATTTGCACCAGTTGTTCGTGGGGATGTTAGTACTGGAAAGAAAATTATTGAAAATGTTGAACCCAAGAAGGCAGTGGGGGAATCTAGTGGAGCTATGCTAGAAAAGGAGGTAGATGATATTTTGAAGATAATCAAGATGAGCGACTACAAGATTATAGATCAGCTACTGCAGACTCCTTCAAAAATATCTATCTTGGCTTTATTGATGAACTCCTCTGCTCACAGAGAATCTTTGATAAGGGTATTGGACCAAGCTTTCATGGAAAGTGATATGCCTGTAGACCAATTCGACAATGTAGTAGGGAACATTACATCATGTAATAACTTGAGTTTCTGCGATAATGAACTGCCCGATGAAGGAAGGAAACACAATCTGGGCCTCCACATCTCTATGAACTGCAAGAATAATTCATTATCCAATGTGCTGATTGATAATGGATCTGCATTAAATGTTATATCGAGGAGAAAAATTATGAAGTTGAAATATCAAGGAACACCCATGCGTCCAAGTGGCATTATTGTGAAAGCGTTTGATGGATCAAGGAAATCTGTTATTGGTAAAGTGGACTTGCCTATTCATATAGGCCCACATTTGTTTTAGGTTACTTTCTAGGTCATGGATATTGCACCCACTTATAGTTGCTTACTGGGACGACCGTGGATACATGAGGCATGGGCTGTCACTTCGACTTTACACTAGAAGTTGAAGTTTGTGCGAGAAGGAAAAGTGGTAATTATAAATGGAGAATATGCATTATTGACATCTCATTTGTCCTCTTTCAGCATTGTGGAGGAGAATGAAGCTGCTGTTGGAACCCAATTCCAAGCTTTACCCATTGATAATATAAGAGGAAATGATAATTCTATGGCTTCGTTCAAGGATGCTCAGCAGGTTGTACATAATGGCCATAGCGACGTATGGGGACAGATTGTTGATCCACCTGTAAACAAGAATAGAGTTGGCTTGGGGTTCTCTATGAAGAGTGATAAGGGTAAGAGCTCGAAGCCGAAGTTTGATGTAGGTAGGTATTAAGACATCTTTCGTAGCGGGGGTTATCATCATCCAACTGTTTCTGTGATTAATGCCATTGTGGAAGATGAAGCAGAGCCAAAAATGCCAAATTATGTGACGCACAGAGTTAGGGTTCATAAGTGGATCACCATTGATGTTCCCTATTGCATACATGTTTCAAAGTAATTTGTTTTTGTTAATCTTTTTGAAAAGCTTTTACTCTGCCCAAGGTAAAAGTATTAATATTGTATGGGCTTATCTATTTGCTTTGATTTTTAAAATCAATAATAAAAGTTGTCTTTGTTTCCCAAATTGTGTTTTTTTTTGTTGCTTTTTTATTGGAAAATGGTAATTAGAAAAAAACATTTCAAAATAAATAATAACTGAAATTCAATCTGCATGATCACTTGTTATATGTGTCAGTTTCTAAAAGCAATCATAAATCATATGTGCAGATTAATTAAAAAACCTGTTGAATACAATGACCCTGTACCCTCTCCCAACTTTGAATGTCCTGTGTATGGGGCCGAAGAAGAATACTATGATAAGATTCCAGAAGAGGTCTCACGGTTGCTTGAGCGCGAGGAGAATGCTATTCAGCCATATAAAGAGCCATCAGAAGTAATCAATTTGGGTTCAGAAGAAGATCTGAAGGAAGTCAAGATCGGAGCATTGCTGCATCCTGATGTGAAGAGCAGGTTGATTGATATGTTGAAAGAGTATGTGGATATTTTTACTTGGTCTTACCAAGATATGAGTGGTCTAGATAATGATATTGTAAAGCATTGTTTGCTGCTGAAGCTAGAGTGCCCGCCAATCAAGCAGAAGTTGTGAATAACTCACCCAGATATGGCAGTGAGGATCAGAGAAGAAGTTCTAAACCAAATTAATGTTGGTTTTCTTGTGACATCAGTGTACCCTCAGTGGATTGCCAATATTCTCCCAGTACCAAAAAAAGATGGAAAAGTTCGCATGTGCGTAGATTACAGAGATCTAAATAAATCTAGTCAAAAAGATGATTTTCCATTGCCACACATTGATATGTTAGTGGATAGCAAACCAAAATTCAAAATTTTCTCGTTCATGGACACATTTTCTGGGTATAATCAAATAAGGATGGCTCCCGAGGACATAAAACAACGTTTATCACACCCTGGGGAACATTCTGTTACAGAGTGATGCCCTTCGGATTGAAGAACGCTGGTGCAACGTACCAGAGGGCTATGACAACCCTATTCCATAATTTGATGCACAAGGAAATTGAGGTATATGTTGATGATATGATTTATAAATCCCATACTAAAGAAGGGCATGTAGAAGATTTGTTGAAGTTGTTTTAGTGTTTGAGGAAGTATCGTCTCCGCTTGAATCCAAATAAATGTACCTTCGGAGTTCGGCCAGGGAAATTGTTGGGTTTCATTGTTAGCCAGACAAGGATTGAAGTTGACCTTGATAAAGTCAAAGCAATTCAAGAAATGCTAGTGCCAAGAACTAAAAATCAAGTCAGAGAGTTCCTTGGGCGTTTGAATTATATTTCCAGATTCATTTCCCACATGAATGCAACGTGTGAACTGATCTTTAAGTTGTTAAAGAAAGATCAAGGTTGTGTGTGGACAGATGACTGCCAAAGGGCATTTGAAAGTATTAAATAATATCTGCTTGAACCTCCTATCTTGCTCCCTCTTGTTGAAGGAAGACCACTGATTATTGTTGTACTCCCAAATTTGCCCTCCCATATTTCTCAAAACATTTCAAGAATGATACTCAAGTTGCTCAAGGTAGTCCGAGGGTTGCGAAACAAGCTCTCTCCCAAGGCAGTCTACCTCAAATTAGGGTTTCATGTTGCATCAAGATGCTTGAGTCTAAGGGACCCTAAATTCTCAACATTGTCCTAATATGTTCTCAAGATCATCCATGTCAAGTTTCAAGCCTCGCAGAGGAAGTTTGCTCAATCAATTGCTCAAAGGCCCAAAAGTCGACTGTGCTAGGGCAAAAGTCAACTGTCGCCCACATACAGTCAAACTTCAAGATTTTTGGTAAACATCCTAATTTTGAAGTATATTTCATCATTTTATCAAGGGTTGATCATGATTCATCAAGGATTGCTCATAATTCATCAAGGACCAAAAGTTGCTAAATTAGGGTTTTGTAGGAAAAGTCAACTCAACTTTGACCAACCATAACTTTCTCATACTTTATGAGAAATGACCCATCCAAAGCTCATTTTGAAGAGGATGCAATTCCCTACAATTCATCTTGAGCTTCCAAGTTCAAAATATGAACTCACAAGAAGTTATGAATTTGGACATTATAGGTCATTTTGAAAAGTCAACAAAAACACCGTTTTTGTCAAAGCTTCATACATGAGCATGGAACATCAAATTGAGATGAGACCAAGAGGGTTACTTAGAGGACATCCCAAGATTTCTAAAAAGTCCAAGAACACCTCCAAAGAGTCAAAATTGAGGAAGTTACGCATTGGTGAAGTTGACCCTTTTTGCAAAATTGCCAAAAGTCAATTATGCCTAAAACTCCAATTTTTGCCAAATGGGCCCATTCTTTTTCACTTGTTTGGAGTTGGAAACATAGTCCACGAGCTCTAGCCCTTTCCACTTGTCCTTATCATGTTTTTATTATTTATTTTGATTTTGATTTGAATTAATTCAATTTAAATCAAAACAAATCATTTAAAATCCAAAATATTGAAAACCAAAGATTTTGTGCTTGTTTCAGGTTTCAATTATAGCTAGCATCAAATCAAACTCGTGCAAGGCATTAGGGTGGACAAAAAGATTGAGTTTAGGCCAATTTTGGAATGATATTCAAGAGGATCAAATCTCAATCAAATTCAATAATGGAAGAAGATTGAGTACATCTTATCAACCCTAATCCATTCCTTGATACATATAGAAGCAATGCAAACTCAAAACTAGGTTAGAGGCAGGCGCAAGAGGCAGAACAAAAACTAAAAAAATCAAGAAAAAGTGGTGAATCGAATTTGTACTTAGAGGCTAATACAAGACTATTTGCCTATCCCAACCGATTCCTGGGAGTCTCAGCAAGCTAAAGCAATCAAGAACCAAGCCTTTCCAGTCCCAAAAAGCTATGTAAGTCCATCACGATATCCATGAAATTTTGAATTCGGTTAGCATGATTTAGGCATTGTTAGGATGAATTAATCATATATTGTTGATCCATGGAACATATGTAAGCTTTCTGTGTTGTTTAATTTCATTTATATGGCTTGTACTGGAATGTGCCATTGTTAGGGTTTATAGCTCCGAACTAGGGTTTTTGCTTGAAGGTGAAATTAGCTTTCATGAATGGTACTATCATGTTCAGGAGGACGAGACGAGTCCAACCATGGCATTAAATGTCATTTATATGGCCCATGGAAGATTTGGGAACGAACCCTATTTATAGCTATGGACAAACGTCCGTGGGTAAAAGTCTGGGACTTTTACCCACAGAGAGAGGAAGAAGATGACCTGTTGTCACCGTCCCATTGGCCTATTCAAACTCTGGCGCGTTTTTTTTACATCCTCCACTAACACGTTTTTTTATATTATCTTTATTTCTTTATATATGAACAACAAAAACCAACAGCTCAGCTGGTTGCCAAGCGCTGGAAATTGCCTTGGGGCCTGGGTTCGAATCCCAGGTCCCCCACTGTTCTCAATGTTATTTTCTTTCAGGCAATTACATGCGTGCACAAGCCAGGAGACTACCATACTCCCTCAAGATCTGGTATGCCAAGTGGCCAGATGGCCAAATCTGATGGCCATCCAGGAAGGAACACCAAAAGCCAAGTCAAACGCGTAGCACAGTGTTGTACCCTAAAATTTGCCCTCGTATTTTTCCACAAGAAATCACAACTTCAGGCTTTTCCTGATTTTTTCAGATTGGCTCAAGAATCGGTCAAACAGACTTTTCTCGTCAGTCAGACAAAATTAGGGTTTTCATGGCTCTGGAACAGTTCATACAGTTTGTTTAAGGTTTGGTTGATTTTGGATCAATTTTGATCAGGCGAACGCTTCTTTGGAATTTGATCAGGAATTAGGGTTTTTGTGCGCGCGTTCTCAGAAAGATTTAAATTCTACAGCGCTTTTCAAGTTATGCTGAGATGTGGATTGAAACATTTGGATTGAGTTCACACTGTGTGATTAAATCAGTGAAAGGATACATTCAGTTTGAATTTGCAGTGTTTGGTAAAAATCAGTAAAAGGTTGCATTGGGTTTTGAATTGGCAATGTTTGATTAAAGTCAGTAAAGGAAAAAAGCGTCTGGGCAATTGCTGTGATTGACTGTTGTTTTGCTCTGGATGTTTGAAACGCCAGGTTTAACTGATCAAATGCTGAAGCATTGTTTATTTAATTATTTATTATTCTAAGATTAAATGATTGGAATTTATTTTCAATTATTATAATTAAATAATTATAAATAATAAAATGAACAATTAAATAAAAGAGGAAAAGAATTAATTGGATAAAGAAACTTTTTATTTATTTTTAAATTATTTGTACAATTGTTTTGTTTACAAATTGTTTACAACAATGATTTTACATTTATTTAAATTTAAATAAAAACTATCCTAAGTATGTTTCTAAATCTTCAATTCTTCATCTTCTATCCTTTGCTCCAGTACTCCATGGAATTTTATCTGCAAAACAAAGAACAGAAGAAAAGTTAGAAGCAGATAAACAATTAAAGAGACAGATAAAAATAAGGGTCATCATTAAAAGCAAATGGCTGGGATCAGTTAGCCCTCTCTGCAAATCACGGGATTTCTCCCGGTTCACAAAGAAGGGTGAAAATGTTTGCAAATTAAATATGATTGCACAAAGTTAAAATTGCACATTTCAAATTGTCAAAACTGCATAGTTCAAAAGCAAGACAGCATACGCAAATAACCAAAGTCCAAGTTACAAACTGAATGACCTAAAGCAAGTCACAATTTCAAAACTCAGTTCCAATGTCAACTAAAGCTGTCCAAAAGATATCAGAATATCAAAGATATCATAATATTCAGATGCAAGTACAAATGCAGCACAAAGTATGGAAAAGAAAGGACAAATATGCAGAGTTAAACTACATTGCAAGCAAGGTTCAAATCATCATTTCCCAAGCCATTGCTTTTTCAGAAAAAAAAGTGACTTCTAAGCAATATAATAATGCTTAAAGATGTACTGGAGAGAGAAGAAAAAGAGAAGAAGAAATTGGGCTTACTGGCTTTGAGGCTTAAGAAGGATAAAGATATAAAACTGCTAACACAGTTAGAAGCAAAGGGAGAGCAGAAATCACAAGAAAAATATAACTCAAAAATTGCCTCCACCCTGCAAAAGCAAGACAGAAGCAAGCTAAAGCCAAAAACACCATAACCTGCATTAACCAAGCTCAACCTGTTACAGTAAACTAAAACCATGCCAAGCTGAAGCATAGCTTCATCAGGCCCAAAACCAGTATACCCTGTCAAGCCTGCTGAAAGCCAAAAAGCCTCAACAACCTGTCAAGCCTAAAAAACCTGTAATCTCAAGCCAGCAAGCCTGAAGCTTGTAACTTCTAAAGCCATAACCAAATTCAAACAAACACCAGAAACCTGCCTTAAGCCTAAAACCTGTATCAAGCCTTTCAAAAAACCAGAAATGGTACAAGACTAAAACCTGTATCAAGCCCCTTTCAAAAAACCAGAAATGGTACAAGCCTAAAACCTGTATCAAGCCTTTCAAAAAACCAGAATAGGTACAAGCCTATAGCTTCAAGCATCAAGCCTACAGTCTCAAATATTCAAGCCAAATCAAAGCCAACCGCACCCTCAAAATACTTTCATCATAGGGTGCAACAACATCAACATTGTCAAGCTCAGAACAAGCATACAGAAGGCAACAAAGACAAAGAGAAAAATCAGGTGTCACAAGCAACTAGGGCCAAAAGGAAGAGGAGATAAAAGAAGCAAACAGAAGCAAAGCATCAAGGCAACATAGGCAAAGATCTAGAAGGAAAAGAAGTGACAAAGAGGCTTTCAGCATGCATCATTAAGCATTAAAAAAGACAAAGAGTACAGAGTACCAGGGAGCTCAAGTGTTCATCATCACAATCACCTCGCCGTCCCTTCCTCCTCCACCCTCAGCCGCCTAGAGCACCTCCAGACTCCGTCCACCTCTATCCCCACAAGGTAGTATCCTTTCTTTTCTCGCCTAGAGCACCTCAAACAAAAGAAATATTTAATCAATAAACAAGAAGCAAGCATGCAAGAGTTAAAAAACCTAAAAAACGTCAAATTAGAAATTGTCACCTTGAACATCACTGAGCGACCATAAAGAGAAGAGGACGAAGGGTGAAGCCCGGTGGCCATGGGCAAAGGAGCTCACTCAGTAGCTACGGCGAAGAGGAACGAAGTGAAGACGCAAACGGTGCCGCTTCTGTAACAAACCCTAACGTCCAAGAATGAAACAAACTTCAGATAACCCTAAGCCAAATTGTTATTCAGAACATGGGCCTTGCCCTCCAATCGCGCCTAAGCCCATTTTTATTTGTTCTGGATGCACCCCCCTTTCTCTATCATTCTGACTAATCTATTTGGGCCTTAAACCTCTTTAGACCCATTTAATTCCTAAACTATTTTTTACTCATCTCTTTTTTTTCTACAATTTTAAACTAACCTAATCTTATTTGTAAATAAAATTACTTTAATTCTTTTTTATACAAAACTTTCTTTACATGAACTTTAGGGTTAATTAGATTAATAGATTCTTATTTTAATTTTCTTTTGTATATATAAAAATCCCTTTATACACAAATCACTAATTAACGTATATTAATCCATGAGAAATACTTTGTCTTAAAACATTTTCTTGTCTCTAATTAAAATAATTTTATTTGTACATAAATAGGCCAATACATAATTTTCTTTTCTTTAAGTTAGAACATTTTCTTTTCTTAAAAATAATTTGTACATAATTACATTAATACATGACTTTTCTTTAAAAATAAATACATTTTCTTTTCTACAAAATACTTTCTTTTGTACATCCTTAACCAAGATACAAAACAAGAACAATACTTAATAATACACATTTAAATTCACATCTTAACCTGTAAATAAATTACATACATGAACAATTACACTTACACAATACACTTTACATCTTATACATGTACAATTGCTATTCTTATACGTTACTATACATTGTTTACACTTTTATCGCAATTCGATTTGGTTGTAAATTATTGGACACTACATTCTTAAAGTCTCATCCCCATTTGTAAATTTGTACCCCCACTCCCGAATACTATTTGTAATAGCGTAGACTTTAAATTCTTGCAATTTATCGCTTTCCAATTATACCATGGTTAGACCTAGGGTTTGCATGTACATAAAATCAAACGCTAGATAACCTAATACAAGACAAATACATGAAATCAATACACAATCACACTTGCACCCTCTAGGGTAATCCCACATGTTGCCTTCCAAAATGGGCCATGCTTGCACGTCGAGTTTCTTTGGCCAAACAAATTCAAATGATCATAAGTCCCTCGACGACGCTTTCGAAAGTTGCCTAAATGGAATGATCATAGTCCCTTCAAAGCAAATTGCCAAAGATACTTGGCATCATTGCATTCATGGTCCATACGATGACCCGCGCCCGTCCCGTTAAACTTCCTAAATGCAAGATTGTCCACCAAATTCAATGGTGGAACAAAATTGTTAAAAAGGGTTGAAAACATAGAGAAAACCTTTGAGTATAATAGGGGTAGACAAAACTCTTAGTTACTTGAGATCAACTTGCAAAAACACTTGCCTTCTTTTCAAAAACCACACTCCACAAACACTTTCAAAACAAACTCTCAAAAACATTTTGAAACATCTTTTTGAAAAGATACACACTTTTGTAAAACACTCAAACACGAGTCAAATACATTGGTTGCCTAAGACAAGGCATCTCTTCAAAAACATTTTCAAAACGTACACACATACACCACAATTTCAAGCAATCGAAAATCAAGGCAAGTGATCTAAAAACCAAGTAACTAAGAGCCCATGGATAACCATGGATGAAAAGGGTGCTAATACCTTCCCTTTTCATAATCTACCCCCCGAACCCACGAAATATCTCAAAAGGTTTTTGCTGTGCTTTTTTAACCTTTCCTTTAGGATAAAATAAAAAGTCGGTGGCGACTCTTGCTCAACCGAACAAGTGCGAATACAAACGCAAAACCTCTAGTCAGTTCTCCCACCGTATCACAGAACTGTCGACTCTGCTGGGGAGGATGCTTAAAAGTGGGGTTACCTTAGGGTTTAGATCAGCTTTACTTTCTTGCTTTGATTGACTTGATTGCTTTATCTTTTGCGTTCTTGTTTGGGTTTGTTGTAAATCCTACACCCGGATTTGGGGCACCTTTTTAGGTAAATAGCAAAAAAACTGTGAGGGAACTGTGCGGGGTATACCGACATGGTTGAAGTAGTAAGCTATGTTAGTGTGACATATTTGTGAGTACCGGTAACCCTTGAGTTCAGTCAAGGAGAGTACGGGGCCGCTGAGTGATGTCGTGAAGCACTAACGAACTCTTAGAACCTTAATTGACCATCTTAGCCTTTTTAGGGGTAGTGAGATGACCGACTTTGGTGCAGTCCAAAGTTGGTAGATACTCGATACTACACTCATTGGAGGGTTGTTTTCTTGGAATATTTTGGTCGCCAGTAAGTGGCTAAACCGAAACGATGAACACAGAAAACAATCCAATGATATTGAGCTCCTTAGAACCCGGTTTCTATTTTAGGACAGGATGAGCCAACTAACTTCAAGAGGGTACTTACCTAAAGCCCATGCAAGCCTAAACCTAAGGGCTTGTTTGCTTTGTGTGAATATAATTACCTGTATATACACTCACTTGCTTTTGCATACATGTACATAACATCATGACATCATACCATAGCATTTTCAATAACCATTTCAAGGATCTCGAGGATTCTTTTGATGCAGGGTCACGTTGAACCAGATGTCTAACAAGGGGCAAGAGGTTTCCTCCTCTAACCAATGCCAATCAAAGATCAAGTGCAATAACTTGAATCAGGGGCTATGACCCACTCGACATGGTGAGCTTGATTCTCGTGGAAATACATCCATCGGTGCAAAGTTCTCCAATCAAAGATCGAAGTTCAACCTCTAACATTCTCTTGTGTTTAACCCAAGAGATCCTTGAAAACATTGCATATATATCACACATATCATTGCATAACAGGTTTCTCCCGTACAGGTCTCCTTATTCTTCCTACTGTTTATTTCAGTAAGATGGATATAGAACAAACAGTGAAAGATCTTCAAGCTCAAAATGCTCAACTCCAACAAATGCTGCTGGCTATGGGTAAAGGGCAAGAGGATCTGACAGCTCTTCTTCTCGAAGACAAGAAGAAGAAGTCCAAGAAGGCAGTCTGCATCCTGAACTTGAGGAGAAGACCTAAGACCCAAGACCTTGCAACTCCATCCAACACAGGAGGTAGTCTTGAAGAAGACCACAATGTGGAGATTGATGAAGAGGAAGCTGACTACTCCGAAGAACAATATCCTCTCGTTGATTACAAGTACAAAGAGTTGGAGGATCGCCTCAGTGCTATGGAGATCCAACAAATGCCTGGCTTGGATCTAGGAGACATGGGCCTAGTTCCTGGATTGGTCATCCCTTCAAAGTTCAAAGTTCCTACCGTTGCTCTATACGACGGAGTTTCTTGCCCTAAGATGCATCTAAGGTCTTATGTCCGCAAGATTCAACCATACACAACTGATAAGAGGCTTTGGATCCATTTCTTCCAAGAAAGTCTAGTAGGAGCTCAACTCGAGTGGTTCTATCAATTGGAGAGTTCTTGCATCCGCACCTGGGAAGACCTAGCCAGGGCTTTTTACGAACAGTATCAGTACAATGCTGATCTCGCACCAACTCGAGTGTAATTGCAGAGCATGACCATGGGTTCTGACGAGAGCTTCAAAGGGTATGCTCAAAAATGGAGAGATCTGGCTGGTAGGGTGCAACCCCCTTTAACTGACAGAGAGCTGATTGACATCTTCATGGGAACTTTGACAGGGCCTTTCTTCAATCACTTAATTGGAAGCTCCTCAGCTGGGTTCACCGAGCTAATACTGACCGGCGAAAGGGTCGAAGCTGGCATCAAAAGTGGAAAGATCCAGGGAGCTACAACCTCTGATACTCAGATAACTCCCTACAACAGAAAGAAAGAGTCTAATGCTGGGAACAGTCAAAAGGGTCGTCTTGACCAACATGTAGGGGCAGTCTTGATCTCTAACCCTACACCTGCTCAGCAAAGACAGGGGCATCAGCATAAGGAGGTCGCACCTAAGAGGCAATTCACCAAGATCAACATGTCACTGTCTCAAGCACTGCAACACTTGTTGAAGAGGGATCTGATTACATTGAGGGCTCCTCTCCGGAACCCAAACACTTCTGCTCCTACTTATCACCCCAATAAAAGATGTGAATACCACTCTGATAGCCCGGGGCATGATACCAACAACTGTTGGCCTCTGAAGAACAAGATCCAAGACATGATCGACGCCAAGGAGATTGAGTTTGGTTCCCCAGAGACCCCAGCATGATCACTCCTCCTATGCCAAATCATTGAGTTTGTTTTTGTTTCGTTCGAATTTTCAAGTTGTAACTTCTTGTATTGTTCAAACAATTATCTTTTAATGTCAAACTCTGTTTCATTAATGCATTGCATATGTTTGTCTTGAATTCATTCATTCGCTCTTATGCTTTCTTTTGACATTTAACTCTTGATAAAAAGATGCAAGCCTTTAGAGGGAGGATGACGAAACAATACCATGATCTTATACAGTATGCTTTTGAACAGACCTTGCTGATGACGTACAGGCATTTCTTTCAAATCCCAAACACTGGAGTTATAAGGAAGATAATCCCTAGTCAACCCCTTCGAGCCAAAGAAGTAGGAGTTTTCTGTTCTAAACGATCAAAACCTTTGATATAAACCTGGGGCAGGGTAGTATCTCAGTTAATTCAAAGAAAATGCGCATTGAAGTCGCAAACTCTCAGTTCGTAACACAACGAACGACGTCAAAGAAAAATAAAAGCATTCCTTTGGAACCAAAAAACAAGGGTGGTTCCCTATCACATAGACAATCAATCTCTCAAAAGAGAAAAGCCCACCAAGCCAAAACCTGTAAAGGAGGCTTAAGAAAGCTGGGGCATCCCGCTGACTGTAATCTCGAAAAACGGGAACAATCAGGCAAAAGTTAGGGATAACAAATCAAAATCAAAATAGTGAGGTCGTTACAAATCCTCAACAACATGGAAAATGTTGAAAAAGAAAAAAGGAGATGATGACTGTCTCCCCAAATTTAACTGGTGAACCATCGCCCAAAAGTCGTTCCAAACTCAAAACAGAGTATGACGCACAATTAACTGAGCTTAGGTATGAAGAACACCACGAAGAGCGGGTGGGTACAAATATACTTTGAGCCTATATCCTTTGTTTCTTAAATCGTGAACCAAGCCACGTTACAACCCTTCAAAAGTCCTAATTGAAGCATGGGTTAGTTCGAAAGCATACTGTTACAAAAGGTATCCTGACTCCTGTAAGGCTTTGCTCTAAATCTTGTGTTGATTTGTCTTATAAAAAGTTTTCTGCTAAAAAACGCATTTTTCGAAACTTCGAGACAAACATAAACTTTGCATTGCTTGAATATCACTGTCTGCATTTGGCTTTTTGTTTGACAACGAAGAAATTCATACAGCAAATGTTCGGAGGAACGAAAACTCTCTCAGTGAACAAAATCACTTCAAAAGGATGACACTTCCATTGCGAATCTCCTATCAACAAGGGGCATGACATAGCACCATCCAGTTAACCTGGGGCAGTCCAGCCAAGGTTTCAACAGATCTTTCAAAGTTCAGTTAACCTGGGGAAGTCCAGTCAAGATTTCAAGAAATCTCTCAATCTGCAGAGTAATCTGATTCAAGACTCCTTCAATCACCACTTGGGGCATTCAAATGTCAAAAGTGTTCAACAAATCCCTCATCACCTCAAAAGATTGATATAGTTCAAGATGTGACCCAGAGATGGCGACATTCTATAACTCATTCAGATTTTCATTCCAGATATAGTTCAAGATGTGACCCAAGTTTGGCGACATTCTATAACTCATTCAGATCTTCCTTCCAGATATAGTTCAAGATGTGACCCAAGTTTGGCGACATTCTATAACTCATTCAGATTTTCATTCCAGATATAGTTCAAGATGTGACCCAAGTTTGGCGACATTCTATAACTCATTAGATTTTCATTCCAGATATAGTTCAAGATGTGACCCAGAGATGGCGACATTCTATAACTCATTCAGATTTGCATCCAGATATAGTTCAAGATGTGACCCAGAGATGGAGACATTCTATAACTCATTCAGATTTGCATCCAGATATAGTTCAAGATGTGACCCAGAGATGGCGACATTCTATAACTCATTCAGACTTCCTCCCAGATATAGTTTCAGATGTGACCCAGGTTTGACGACATTCTATAACTCATTTAGATTTTCACTCCAGATATAGTTCAAGATGTGACCCAAGTTTGGCGACATTCTATAACTCATTCAGACTTCCTTCTAGATATAGTTTCAGATGTGACCCAAGTTTGGCGACATTCTATAACTCATTCAGACTTTCCTTCAAGATATAGTTCAAGATGTGACCCAAGTTTGGCGACATTCTATAACTCATTCAGACTTCCTTCCAGATATAGTTTCAGATGTGACCCAAGTTTGGCGACATTCTATAACTCATTCAAACTCATTCCAGATATAGTTCAAGATGTGACCCAAAATTTGGCGACATTCTATAACTTACCCAAGTTTGCTTCCAGATATAGTTTCAGATGTGATCCAAGTTTGGCGACATTCTATAACTCATTCAGAGATTTTCTTCCAGATATAGTTCAGATGTGACCCAAGATTTGGCGACATTCTATAAATTATCCAAGCCTGCTTCCAGAAATAGTTCAAGATGTGACCCTGATTCGGCGACATTCTATAACTTATTCAAGATTTCCTCCTAGATATAGTTCAGATGTGACCCTGATTCGGCGACATTCCGCAACTTATTCAGATTTTCATTCATGATATAGTTCAAGATGTGACCCAAGATTTGGCGACATTCTATAAATTATCCAAGCCTGCTTCCAGAAATAGTTCAAGATGTGACCCTGATTCGGCGACATTCTATAACTTATTCAAGATTTCCTTCTAGAAATAGTTCAGATGTGACCCTGATTCGGCGACATTCCGTAACTTATTCAAGATTTTCATTCCAGATATAGTTCCAGATGTGACCCTGATTCAGCGACATTCCGCAACTTATTCAGATTTTCATTCATGATATAGTTCAAGATGTGACCCAAGATTTGGCGACATTCTATAACTTATCCAAGCCTGCTTCTAGAAATAGTTCAGATGTGACCCAGAGAGGGCGATGTTCAGTAACTTATTCCAGACCAACACCTGCAGCAATCAGAGGACTCTCGTAATCCCCAACCAGAGAACCTTCCAGAAGCTAACTCCCCTCAGAGTCAAGTTTCATTATCCCCAGCGAAGCTAAAACTTCCATCTATCAATCCCCAAGCAGATTGAAGACTCTCATTCTCAGTTCCCCACAGAATATTCGAATATTCTCTGGTGAAGATCTCCTCAAGACAGGAATTCCCCAGTAGATTGGCATACAACCCAAGCTTCTGATTTCCCCAACAGTGGTCCCAAGACTTCTCATTTTTCATCAAAGGTTCTTGCCCTCCACAGCAGCAGCCAGGGAATCGTTCTCCCCGGCAGCAGTCAAGATTCTTTTATCTTCAGTCATCCAGGATTCATCTATCCTCAGCAAGATATCTCATCAGCTTACATGCACATTCATCACATTCATGTCATAAACATTGATGTCACATACATTGCATCATACATCATAACATTGCATACAACTAACCCTTTACCTTTTCAGGCAAGATCAGTCGACAGACAAAGATCATCTTCCGAGATTCACCCAGAGATAGTTCAGATGTGACCCAGACACGGCGACATTCTAATACTTATTCCAGATTCACTCAGAAGTAGTTCAGATGTGACCCAGACACGGCGACATTCTGATACTTATTCCAGATTCACTCAGAAGTAGTTCAAATGTGACCCGGACATGGCGACATTTTGATACTTATTCCAGGTTCACTCAGAGACAGTTCAGATGTGATCCAGACACGGCGACATTCTGATACTTGTGCCAGGTTCTTCCAGATGGCATCTTTAAGCCCATTCTCAGATGGCATCTATAAGCCCATCCTCCTACCAGCAGTCACCAAATGGCATCTTTAAGCCCATTCTCAGATGGCATCTCTAAGCCCATCCCCCGACAAGATTCTATCGCATCAGATGGCATCTTTAAGCCCATCACCAAATGGCATCTTTAAGCCCATTCCCTCTACCATCACATCGCCGAGTGCAAATTTTCTGGGCACTTTAGTGTCCAATCTCCTTTTACCTTTGAGTCGCGAAAGGCAAACTTGCCAATCTAACTCTTCAAGTTCAAGAAGATTGAACAGGGGCAACTGTTGTACCCCAAAATTTGCCCTCGTATTTTTCCACAAGAAATCACAACTTCAGGCTTTTCCTGATTTTTTCAGATTGGCTCAAGAATCGGTCAAACAGACTTTTCTCGTCAGTCAGACAAAATTAGGGTTTTCATTGGTTTTCATGGCTCTGGAACAGTTCATACAGTTTGTTTAAGGTTTGGTTGATTTTGGATCAATTTTGATCAGGCAAACGCTTCTTTGGCATTTGATCAGGAATTAGGGTTTTTGTGCGCGCGTTCTCAGAAAGATTTAAATTCTACAGCGCTTTTCAAGTTATGCTGAGATGTGGATTGAAACATTTGGATTGAGTTCGCACTGTGTGATTAAATCAGTGAAAGGATACATTCAGTTTGAATTTGCAGTGTTTGGTAAAAATCAGTAAAAGGTTGCATTGGGTTTTGAATTGGCAATGTTTGATTAAAGTCAGTAAAGGAAAAAAGCGTCTGGGCAATTGCTGTGATTGACTGTTGTTTTGCTCTGGATGTTTGAAACGCCAGGTTTAACTGATCAAATGCTGAAGCATTGTTTATTTAATTATTTATTATTCTAAGATTAAATGATTGGAATTTATTTTCAATTATTATAATTAAAGAATTATAAATAATAAAATGAACAATTAAATAAAAGAGGAAAAGAATTAATTGGATAAAGAAACTTTTTATTTATTTTTAAATTATTTGTACAATTGTTTTGTTTACAAATTGTTTACAACAATGATTTTACATTTATTTAAATTTAAATAAAAACTATCCTAAGTATGTTTCTAAATCTTCAATTCTTCATCTTCTATCCTTTGCTCCAGTACTCCATGGAATTTTATCTGCAAAACAAAGAACAGAAGAAAAGTTAGAAGCAAATAAACAATTAAAGAGACAGATAAAAATAAGGGTCATCATTAAAAGCAAATGGCCGAGATCAGTTAGCCCTCTCTGCAAATCACGGGATTTCTCCCGGTTCACAAAGAAGGGTGAAAATGTTTGCAAATTAAATATGATTGCACAAAGTTAAAATTGCACATTTCAAATTGTCAAAACTGCATAGTTCAAAAGCAAGACAGCATATGCAAATAACCAAAGTCCAAGTTACAAACTGAATGACCTAAAGCAAGTCACAATTTCAAAACTCAGTTCCAATGTCAACTAAAGCTGTCCAAAAGATATCAGAATATCAAAGATATCATAATATTCAGATGCAAGTACAAATGCAGCATAAAGTATGGAAAAGAAAGGACAAATATGCAGAGTTAAACTACATTGCAAGCAAGGTTCAAATCATCATTTCCCAAGCCATTGCTTTTTTAGAAAAAAAAGTGACTTCTAAGCAATATAATAATGCTTAAAGATGTACTGGAGAGAGAAGAAAAAGAGAAGAAGAAATTGGGCTTACTAGCTTTGAGGCTTAAGAAGGATAAAGATATAAAACTGCTAACACAGTTAGAAGCAAAGGGAGAGCAGAAATCACAAGAAAAATATAACTCAAAAATTGCCTCCACCCTGCAAAAGCAAGACAGAAGCAAGCTAAAGCCAAAAACACCATAACCTGCATTAACCAAGCTCAACCTGTTACAGTAAACTAAAACCATGCCAAGCTGAAGCGTAGCTTCATCAGGCCCAAAACCAGTATACCCTGTCAAACCTGCTGAAAGCCAAAAAGCCTCAACAACCTGTCAAGCCTAAAAAACCTGTAATCTCAAGCCAGCAAGCCTGAAGCTTGTAACTTCTAAAGCAATAACCAAATTCAAACAAACACCAGAAACCTGCCTTAAGCCTAAAACCTGTATCAAGCCTTTCAAAAAACCAGAAATGGTACAAGACTAAAACCTGTATCAAGCCCCTTTCAAAAAACCAGAAATGGTACAAGTCTAAAATCTGTATCAAGCCTTTCAAAAAACCAGAAATGGTACAAGCCTATAGCTTCAAGCATCAAGCCTACAGTCTCAAATATTCAAGCCAAATCAAAGCCAACCGCACCCTCAGAATACTTTCATCATAGGGTGCAACAACATCAACATTGTCAAGCTCAGAACAAGCATACAGAAGGCAACAAAGACAAAGAGAAAAATCAGGTGTCACAGGCAACTAGGGCCAAAAGTAAGAGGAGATAAAAGAAGCAAACAGAAGCGAAGCATCAAGGCAACATAGGCAAAGATCTAGAAGGAAAAGAAGTGACAAAGAGGCTTTCAGCATGCATCATTAAGCATTAAAAAAGACAAAGAGTACAGAGTACCAGAGAGCTCAAGTGTTCATCATCACAATCACCTCGCCGTCCCTTCCTCCTCCACCCTCAGCCGCCTAGAGCACCTCCAGACTCCGTCCACCTCTGTCCCCACAAGGTAGTATCCTTTCTTTTCTCGCCTAGAGCACCTCAAACAAAAGTGTAGTTGTTTAGTTATTGGCTTGCATTTTTGGTAAAACCCAAGTGTATGTGTGAATGTCATGACTGATGTCATAACATTCTAGTTTAGTTTGTACTGATTCATTAGGTACCTTTGCAGAAAAATATTGTCATACAGGTACTGATGTTTATAAGTGTGTATCTGAGCATTTTGCAAAATGATCATATTTTCCTAAATCAGTAGACAGGTTTTTCAGATGTCATAACAGATGTTAAGACATCCTGTTCTGAACTAACTGGTTTGCAGTTTGGTTAATTCTGAGTTTTTTCAGGAAAATGACTCAGTCTTTCCAGAACAGAATCCTGCGTTTTCTTTGGGTTAACCTAGCTCAACCCTAACCTGGTTGGTAAAGTCCTGTGACCTAGTCTTAAGGTCAAATGGAATTAACCCTAGCTTTTTGTGGAAACCCTAACTGAAGATGCAGCTGTTATATATTCAACAGAGCTGCTGTTTTGAAAGTAATCCCTTTTTGGTCAGAAGATCATTTGTAAACTGTATAGGTTTAATTATTGTACTTCAAGCAATTATCATTGTGATAAGTGACTTGGAATAGGTTTTTAATTGTAAGGGTTGTGTAGCACTCAAAGCTTTGAAGCAAGAGTGTTTGTATGTTTCTTGACTAAAGCTGTGAAGCAGAGTCAAGTTAGGTGTGTGTATCACTCAAAGTTGTGAAGCAAGAGTGGTTGTGTTGCTTGATTAAAAAGCTGTGAAGCTTAATCAAGTGTATGTTTTTGAAGAGTGTCTTCATCAATTCATTAGTCAAATTGTTTTATGTATCACTGCTGTGATTGAGGGGGAGTGAGTAGGAACTCAGGTTTAAGTTGTACTTAGATTGAAATTGCATTGGGTAGGTCTTAAGTGAAGGAGATAAACTTGTTGGTTTATTCCTGAATTAACATCTCTTATAGTGGATTTCCTCCCTGGCTTGGTAGCCCCCAGAGTAGGTGTTGTTGCACACTGAACTGGGTAAACAATTGACTGTGTTCTTTACTGTTTTTGTATTTACTGTCTTATAGAAAGTCAGATACGGTGTCATAACATTAAAACGTGACATTGAGTATCTGCAGGCAGAATTTCAATTGGCATCAGAGCAGGCACCCTGCCTGTATTATTGGGTGAGATCTAGGGATATCACTTTCTGGCACTATGGACAAAGAAGGAGTTTTTGGAAATAGACCACCCATTCTGGATGGAACTAATTATGACTACTGGAAACCTCGTATGATTGCCTTCTTAAAATCTCTGGACAAAAAGGCTTGGAGAGCTGCTGACAAAGGATGGATCCATCCCACCATAACTGAGAAAGATGGGACAATCAGTCTGAAGCCTGAGGAAGATTGGAGTAAAGAAGAAGATGAGTTAGCCCTGGGAAATTCCAAAGCTTTAAATGCCTTGTTCAATGGAATTGATAGAAACATTTTCAGACTAGTACATCAATATGAACTGGCCAAGGAAGTTTGGGACACTCTCAAAACTACTCATGAGGGCACTTCCAAAGTAAAAATGTCAAGGCTTCAGATGTTGACTACCAAGTTTGAGAATCTAAAAATGATGGAAGATGAAACCATTCATGAGTTTCACATGAACATCTTGGAGATTGCCAACACCTCAGGAGCACTGGGAGAAAAGATGTCAGAAGAAAAACTGGTGAGAAAGATTCTCAGATCCTTGCCTAAAAGATTTGCAATGAAGGTAACTGCCATAGAGGAAGCCCAAGACATCAACAAGTTGAAAGTGGATGAACTTATTGGGTCTCTTCAGACTTTTGAGATGGGGATCACTGATAATGGTGACAAGAAGAACAAGAGCATAGCACTTGTGTCCAACACTGATGTTGAAGAAAATATTTCAGAAGCTATAGCCATGCTTGGAAGACAGTTCAACAAACTCATCAAAAGAATAGATCCAAAGTCAAGGTCTAATGTCCATAACATTCCCTCTGACATTGACAGTTCCAGCAGAAGACCAAGGTCAGAAGAGAAGGGAAATCAAGGCAGAGGAATTCAATGCCATGGTTGTGAAGGATATGGGCATATTCGAGCTGAATGTCCTACCTTTCTTAAGAAACAAAAGAAAGGAATGACTGTTACTTGGTCTGACTGTGATTCAAAAAGTAATTCTGAAGAAGAATCTGCCAAACTAGTTACTGCTTTAACTGGTGTTTGTACCTCTGAAAGTGACATCAGTGATGAAGAGGTGACTTTTGAAGAACTGGCTGATACTTACAAGAAATTGTGTATCAGAAGTACTGAAGTCTATGTGCAGAATGAGAAACAATCAAAACTCATCATAAAGCTGGAGGCTGAAAAAAGGGCAAACCTTGAAACTATAAGTCATCTAGAAGGAAAAGTTCAATTGCTGAACTCACAACTGAATCAAATGACCAAATCTGTCAAGATGTTGACAAATGGAACAGACAAATTGGAAGAGATCCTTCAGGTTGGACAAAATGTGGGAAATAAATCTGGACTAGGATTTATGGAAGCAAAGAAATCTGGTACAGATAAGAAGATCAGGCCTGATAAGCAAATGTCAAAACAGATGTCTCAACACAACTCTCAACATCAGAAACAGAAACATATGAAGAAAAGGTACCAAAGATGGAGATGTCATCATTGTGGGAGATATGGCCACATAAAGCCCTTCTGCTTCAGATTGCATGGATACCCTAATCAGAACTCAGGTGTCAAACCTAAGTCTAAAAAGGTACCACATGCTCCTAAATGGAAGAAAAAGGCTACTGCCCTGATAGCCCACACTTCCCTGAGGGTCTCTGCAAAGGAAGACTGGTACTTTGACAGTGGATGTTCCAGACACATGACTGGAATCAAGAACCTCCTCAATAATGTTAAGCCTCACACCACCAATTTTGTGACCTTTGGAGATGGTGCTAAAGGTGAAATCAAAGGAGTTGGTGATTTGGACTTCCCTGGAGTTCCAAGTCTGAATGAAGTACTGCTGGTAAAAGGGCTGACTGCTAATCTCATTAGTATCAGTCAATTGTGTGATCTAGGATTCAAGGTCAATTTCTCAAAATCTGAATGTCTTGTAATTAATGACAAACAAGAAATTGTAATGAAAGGAGTCAGATCTAAAGACAACTGTTACTTGTGGGAGCCTGAGAACACTAATTTCTCCTCTGTGTGTTCCATTGCAAAAGAAGAAAAAGAGGTGAAACTGTGGCACCAAAAACTTGGCCATCTTCATCTAAGAGGTATGAAGAGGATTATCTCCTTGGAGGCAGTCAGAGGGATTCCAAGACTGCAAATTGATGAAGAAAGAGTTTGTGGTGAATGTCAGGTTGGTAAGCAGACTAGAATGTCACATCCAAAGTCAAGACATCTGACCACCTCTAAGGTTCTAGAACTTCTTCATATGGATCTGATGGGACCAATGCAAGTAGAGAGTCTTGGTAGAAAAAGATATGCCTATGTGGTTGTGGATGATTTTTCCAGATTCACCTGGATTAATTTCATCAGGGAAAAATCTGATGTATTTGAAGTTTTTAAAGAGTTGTGCAAAAGAATTCAAAGAGAAAAGGAAGGGTGTATTGTCAGAATCAGAAGTGATCATGGCAAGGAATTTGAAAACAGCAAGTTTGATGATTTCTGTTCTTCAGAAGGAATTAGTCATGAATTTTCTTCTCCTATAACACCTCAGCAAAATGGAGTTGTGGAAAGAAAAAACAGGACCATACAGGAATCTGCCAGAGCAATGTTACATGCCAAAAGACTTCCTATGTATTTTTGGGCTGAAGCTATGAATACAGCCTGCTATGTTCATAACAGGGTGACCTTAAGAAAGGGAACCTCATCCACCATATATGAACTCTGGAAAGGAAGAAAACCAACTGCGAAGTACTTCCATGTGTTTGGCAGCAAATGCTATATTCTGGCTGATCGTGAACAAAGAAGAAAACTGGACCCTAAAAGTGATGAAGGCATATTTCTAGGATACTCCTCAAACAACAGAGCTTATAGAGTATTCAATTCTAGAACCAAAGCCATGATGGAATCAATAAATGTTATAATTGATGATTATCATGAAGAAATAGATGTTCCTTGTACTGTTGAGACATTCTTTGAGACTTCAACCCAACATAATGATCTACCCAACTCCACCACAACAGAATCTGAATCAAAGGAAGCTAGCAAGATCCCTTCCATCAGAATTCAGAAGGATCATCCAAAAGAGCTCATCATAGGAGATCCCAACAGTGGAGTCATCACAAGATCTAGAGAAATCATCTCAAACTCTTGTTTTGTGTCCAAAATGGAACCAAGAAATGTCAAGGAAGCTTTAACTGATGAATACTGGATTGGTGCAATGCAAGATGAACTGAACCAATTCAAGCAACATGAAGTTTGGGAACTGGTTCCTAGACCTGAAGGAACTAACATCATTGGGACAAAATGGATTTTCAAGAACAAGTCAGATGCTGAAGGAGTTGTCACCAGAAATAAGGCAAGACTTGTTGCTCAAGGATACACCCAGGTTGAAGGGGTTGATTTTGATGAAACCTTTGCACCTGTAGACAGACTGGAATCAATCAGACTCCTACTGTCAATTGCTTGTCTTCTGAAGTTCAAGTTATTTCAGATGGATGTGAAAAGTGCCTTTCTAAATGGGTACTTAAATGAGGAAGCTTATGTGGAACAACCTAAAGGCTTTGTGGATCCATCTCACCCTGATCATGTCTACAAATTGAGAAAAGCTCTATATGGCCTGAAACAAGCTCCTAGAGCATGGTATGACAGGTTAACAAAGTTTCTCTCAGACAAAGGCTACAGAAAAGGAGGCTTGGACAAAACTCTCTTTGTCAAAACTGAAGGAGGGAAGTTGATGGTAGCCCAAATATATGTTGATGACATAGTGTTTGGAGGAATGTCAGAACATATGGTTAAACACTTTGCTGACCAGATGCAGGCTGAATTCGAAATGAGTCTCATGGGAGAACTAACTTATTTTCTTGGACTGCAAGTCTCACAGATGGAGGACTCAATCTTCTTATCTCAAAGCAAGTATGCTAAGAACATTGTAAAGAAGTTTGGTATGGAGAATGCAAGTCACAAAAGGACTCCTGCTCCTACTCATCTAAAGCTTTCCAAAGATTCAAGTGGGGTTAAGGTGGATCAAAGTCTGTACAGAAGCATGATAGGAAGCTTGTTGTATTTAACTGCCAGCAGACCTGATATTGCCTTTGCAGTTGGAGTTTGTGCAAGATATCAAGCTGATCCCAAAGTCAGTCATATCAATCAAGTGAAGAGAATTTTGAAGTATGTAAGTGGAACTTACAACTATGGGTTGATGTATTCTCATGGATGTGAACCAACTCTGACTGGCTACTGTGATGCTGATTGGGCTGGTAGTGCTGATGATAGAAAAAGAACCTCTGGAGGATGTTTCTTCTTGGGAAATAATCTGGTTTCCTGGTTCAGCAAGAAACAGAATTGTGTGTCTCTTTCTACTGCTGAAGCTGAATACATTGCAGCTGGTAGTAGCTGCTCTCAAATGATCTGGATGAAACAGATGCTTACTGAGTATAATGTCACACAAGATGTTATGACATTGTACTGTGACAATCTGAGTACAATCAACATTTCCAAGAATCCCATTCAGCATAGTAGGACCAAACATATTGACATACGACATCACTTTATCAGAGACGTTGTAGAAGAGAAGAAAATCAAATTGGAACATGTTGCCACTGAGCTACAGCTGGCTGACATTTTTACCAAGGCTCTTGATGCAAATCAATTTGAAAACTTGAGGGGTAAGTTGGGTATTTGCCAACATGAGGAACTGTAGCAATTAATTTTGCTTAAAACAAGGGTTAAAGGAGTTATGCTTGTTCTGATTGGGTTAAAATTTTATTTTCCCATTTCCTTCAATTCTGTTAAGAAGTTGAATAGACACTCCTCTTCTTCCTTCCCCTCTCGTCTCCTCATCAAAACCCAGTCTCTCAATTAGAATTTTCTCTTCAGTTGCTGTTGGTCCTCTAAGACTGTCAAAATGTCTCAAACACCATCATCATCCAATACGACTATTTCAACCTCTTCCTCTGATCAAGATTCTAGGACAATCTCTTCTTGTCTGGACTCTGAAGTCCTGGAGATCTCTTCTCGTAGAAAAGTGGGAACTAACCCCACCAAGGTCAAAGAGTTGAGAACAAGACATGCAGGAAAGTCCCAAGCTTCTGCCTCTGGTAATCCATCTCATCCTTCTTCTTCAGTTCCCCCTGAAATTGCAAATAGGGAAGGGTCAGCCTATGTTAGTCAAGCAATAGCTAAAATTGTGTCAAGAATTCTGAACGAGAACCACTCAGTTCCTGTCATTTCTGTTCCTTTGAATCAAGAAAGTTCAAATGCTGAAACAAATCCAGATGTCTCTAAGGATGTCGAGACATCAGACAAAGAGAAGAATGCTGACATTGCTCACAAGAAAAGGAAGAAGCCCGAATCCTCTGAGTCTGATGACAGTACTTAAAGGTTGGTGGAGTTGCTGTTTGGTGGTGGTGATACATGGTGGAGTTTGGAAGTGTGTTCAGTTTTTAGCTGCTGCTCTTATTACTTTTTTCTGGATGACTGTATAATTTTTATGAACATGTTTCTTTGGCCCATTTGTGGCTAAAGAGGGGGAGAATATTTTGGTACTTAATTAGAAATTCTATTTTTCTGCAGTCATTTCTTTCTGCTGCTATCTATCTCTGATTACTTTGGGTCTTTAGCCAAAAATCTGCCAAAGGGGGAGTTTGTAGTTGTTTAGTTATTGGCTTGCATTTTTGGTAAAACCCAAGTGTATGTGTGAATGTCATGACTGATGTCATAACATTCTAGTTTAGTTTGTACTGATTCATTAGGTACCTTTGCAGAAAAATATTGTCATACAGGTACTGATGTTTATAAGTGTGTATCTGAGCATTTTGCAAAATGATCACATTTTCCTAAATCAGTAGACAGGTTTTTCAGATGTCATAACAGATGTTAAGACATCCTGTTCTGAACTAACAGGTTTGCAGTTTGGTTAATTCTGAGTTTTTTCAGGAAAATGACTCAGTCTTTCCAGAACAGAATCCTGCGTTTTCTTTGGGTTAACCTAGCTCAACCCTAACCTGGTTGGTAAAGTCCTGTGACCTAGTCTTAAGGTCAAATGGAATTAACCCTAGCTTTTTGTGGAAACCCTAACTGAAGATGCAGCTGCTATATATTCAACAGAGCTGCTGTTTTGAAAGTAATCCCTTTTTGGTCAGAAGATCATTTGTAAACTGTATAGGTTTAATTATTGTACTTCAAGCAATTATCATTGTGATAAGTGACTTGGAATAGGTTTTTAATTGTAAGGGTTGTGTAGCACTCAAAGCTTTGAAGCAAGAGTGTTTGTATGTTTCTTGACTAAAGCTGTGAAGCAGAGTCAAGTTAGGTGTGTGTATCACTCAAAGTTGTGAAGCAAGAGTGGTTGTGTTGCTTGATTAAAAAGCTGTGAAGCTTAATCAAGTGTATGTTTTTGAAGAGTGTCTTCATCAATTCATTAGTCAAATTGTTTTATGTATCACTGCTGTGATTGAGGGGGAGTGAGTAGGAACTCAGGTTTAAGTTGTACTTAGATTGAAATTGCATTGGGTAGGTCTTAAGTGAAGGAGATAAACTGGTTGGTTTATTCCTGAATTAACATCTCTTATAGTGGATTTCCTCCCTGGCTTGGTAGCCCCCAGAGTAGGTGTTGTTGCACACTGAACTTGGTAAACAATTGACTGTGTTCTTTACTGTTTTTGTATTTACTGTCTTATAGAAAGTCAGATACGGTGTCATAACATTAAAACGTGACATTGAGTATCTGCAGCCAGAATTTCAAAAAGAAATATTTAATCAATAAACAAGAAGCAAGCATGCAAGAGTTAAAAAACCTAAAAAACGTCAAATTAGAAATTGTCACCTTGAACATCACTGAGCGACCATAAAGAGAAGAGGACGAAGGGTGAAGCCCGGTGGCCATGGGCAAAGGAGCTCACTCAGTAGCTATGGCGAAGAGGAACGAAGTGAAGACGCAAACGGCGCCACTTCTGTAACAAACCCTAACGTCCAAGAATGAAACAAACTTCAGATAACCCTAAGCCAAATTGTTATTCAGAACATGGGCCTTGCCCTCCAATCGCGCCTAAGCCCATTTTTATTTGTTCTGGATGCACCCCCCTTTCTCTATCATTCTGAGTAATCTATTTGGGCCTTAAACCTCTTTAGACCCATTTAATTCCTAAACTATTTTTTACTCATCTCTTTTTTTTCTACAATTTTAAACTAACCTAATCTTATTTGTAAATAAAATTACTTTAATTCTTTTTTATACAAAACTTTCTTTACATGAACTTTAGGGTTACTTAGATTAATAGATTCTTATTTTAATTTTCTTTTGTATATATAAAAATCCCTTTATACACAAATCACTAATTAACGTATATTAATCCATGAGAAATACTTTGTCTTAAAACATTTTCTTGTCTCTTATTAAAATAATTTTATTTGTACATAAATAGGCCAATACATAATTTTCTTTTCTTTAAGTTAGAACATTTTCTTTTCTTAAAAATAATTTGTACATAATTACATTAATACATGACTTTTCTTTAAAAATAAATACATTTTCTTTTCTAAAAAATACTTTCTTTTGTACATACTTAACCAAGATACAAAACAAGAACAATACTTAATAATACACATTTAAATTCACATCTTAACCTGTAAATAAATTACATACATGAACAATTACACTTACACAATACACTTTACATCTTATACATGTACAATTGCTATTCTTATACGTTACTATACATTGTTTACACTTTTATCGCAATTCGATTTGATTGTAAATTATTGGACACTACATTCTTAAAGTCTCATCCCCATTTGTAAATTTGTACCCCCACTCCCGGATACTATTTGTAATAGCGTAGACTTTAAATTCTTGCAATTTATCGCTTTCCAATTATACCATGGTTAGACCTAGGGTTTGCATGTACATAAAATCAAACGCTAGATAACCTAATACAAGACAAATACATGAAATAAATACACAATCACACTTGCACCCTCTAGGGTAATCCCACATGTTGCCTTCCAAAATGGGCCATGCTTGCACGTCGAGTTTCTTTGGCCAAACAAATTCAAATGATCATAAGTCCCTCGATGACGCTTTCGAAAGTTGCCTAAATGGAATGATCATAGTCCCTTCAAAGCAAATTTCCAAAGATACTTGGCATCATTGCATTCATGGTCCATACGATGACCCGCGCCCGTCCCGTTAAACTTCCTAAACGCAAGATTGTCCACCAAATTCAATGGTGGAACAAAATTGTTAAAAAGGGTTGAAAACATAGAGAAAACCTTTGAGTATAATAGGGGTAGACAAAACTCTTAGTTACTTGAGATCAACTTGCAAAAACACTTGCCTTCTTTTCAAAAACCACACTCCACAAACACTTTCAAAACAAACTCTCAAAAACATTTTGAAACATCTTTTCGAAAAGATACACACTTTTGTAAAACACTCAAACACGAGTCAAATACATTGGTTGCCTAAGACAAGGCATCTCTTCAAAAACATTTTCAAAACGCACACACATACACCACAATTTCAAGCAATTGAAAATCAAGGCAAGTGATCTAAAAACCAAGTAACTAAGAGCCCATGGATAACCATGGATGAAAAGGGTGCTAATACCTTCCCTTTTCATAATCTACCCCCCGAACCCACGAAATATCTCAAAAGGTTTTTGCTGTGCTTTTTTAACCTTTCCTTTAGGATAAAATAAAAAGTCGGTGGCGGCTCTTGCTCAACCGAACAAGTGCGAATACAAACGCAAAACCTCTAGTCAGTTCTCCCACCGTATCACACACAGGATCTCACAAGTCAACGTGGGCTTCAGATTGTTGGGCCCAGAAAATGCTCCTCACACCCCTCCAAAACACTATTCAGGCCCAATTTCTTTCTCTAGTTTTTTATTTATTATTTCCTTTAATTAATTAATTTATTTACTAACCAATTAAATTATTTTATTTTTATCAAAAATCACAAAAATAATATTTTTCATAAATTAGGTCTAGATTTTTATTTTTTATCAAAATTAATTAATTAGATTAGGTTATTTAATTCTTAGATAACTTTGATTATTTTGTACATAATTAAAATAACTAGAATAATTAGGTTTTTTTATTCCAAATTTAATTTTTCTTTCTTTTCTTAAAAATAATCAAAACATAAAAAAATAGTCTATGTATTTATTTTTATTAATTAATTTAATCACTAATTAATTTGTACATTTATTTTTAAAACCTAAATTCTTTTCTTAAAAAATATTAAAAACAACAAAAACATTTTTCTTTTGATTAGGAGGGTCAAAACCCTAATTTCTTGTCGATCTAATTTCCATCGCGCGTTTTATTATTATTTTTATCATATTAATGTAACTGCCTACAGTTTGTAATAGTTAATTAGGACCTTTACTTTTATTGCTTTATTTTTCAAAGGGTTTGTTTTTGGCTATGTAAATACCCGTAGTCTTGTAATAGCGTAGTTTAATTTCCGCATTTTAAATTCTGCAAATTATTAACTGTTAGATGTATGATTAGGGATGCATGACAAGAATGTATGACTAATTTTAAAACAGTTAGATCACCCTAAATATGCAAAGATAAATAAACTGAAATTGAATCATTCGCACATGCGCACTCCTAGGGTACACTCCCACTTGGTTGCCTTCGGTAAACGGTCATTGAGTATAGGGTGTTTTAGTGGTCGTCCTTTTGTCCAAAGATCAAAGTTGCCTCGGAAAGTTGACTCGGATATTATTGCCTCGGATAAATGATCTAAGACATTAGGGTTACTACTAAGACGTCCTAACATTGCTTTAGTGACCGTACGTCCCTTTCGAATTGACCCTAAAAACTCCAACGATGGTGCTACCCACTCACTAATAGTGGGATAGCATTGTCTAAAAGAAACAAACATAGAACGATTCTTTTTTCGAGTAGGTAGATTAGCTCTTAAGTACTTGCTCAATCCAAACAAATTTTTTCACACTTACACTTATTTACAAACAAAGTTTTCAAAACACTTTATTACACTCTTGAAGACAGAAGCAAGAGTTAAATCGAAGTAAAAACAAAAAATTTTCAAAGCACACAAACACCAAGAAAACAATTTTTGAAAATGATGAGCAAGTACCTAAGAGCCCGTAGATAACTACTGATAGAAAGGATGCTAATACCTTCCCTTTCTATAATCTACCCCCCGTACTCAGAAATATCTCGAAAAAGGAATTTTTCTGTGCTTTTTTCCTTTCCTTGTTGGATAAAATAAAAGTCGGTGGCGACTCTTGCTTACCGCGACATTTCGCGAACACAAACGCAAAACGCAAACCAGCAAATTCCTTAAAAAAATAGGGAAACACGTCCCGGTTCTGGCCACCGTATCACAGTTATGTATCTAATAGTGTTAGATAATTCCATGGGCTGTATTCTGGGATAACAACATGAAACAGGGAAGAAAGAGTATGCCATTTATTATCTAAGTAAAAAGTTTACTGATTATGAATCGCGGTATTCCATGCTGGAAAAGACATGTTATGCCCTAGCCTGGGCGGCAAAACATTTGCGGCAGTATATGTTAAACCACACTACTTGGTTGATCTCCAAAATGGATCCAATCAAGTACATTTTTGAAAATCCTTCTCTTACTGGGAGAATTGCCCGCTGGCAGATGCTGTTATCTGAATATGACATCAAATACCGAACCCAAAAAGCTATTAAAAGCAGTGTGTTAGCTGATTATCTTGCTCACCAACCAGTTGATGATTATCAGTCTGTGAAGTATGATTTCCCCGATGAGGATGTGATGTTTCTGAAAGTGAAATATTGTGATGAGCCATTGCCTGAGGAAGGTCCTGATCCCGAATCTCGCTGGGGCATGATATTTGATGGAGCTGTGAATGCTTATGGTAAAGGAATTGGTGTTGTGATTGTCACTCCACATGGATCACACATCCCTTTTACTGCAAGGTTGACATTTGATTATACTAATAATATGGCAGAATATGAGGCTTGCATCATGGGTCTCGAGGAAGCTATTGATCTCAGAATTAAAATTCTAGATGTGTATGGGGATTCA
Organism: Vicia faba; assembly: GCA_948472305.1. Lineage (NCBI taxonomy): Eukaryota > Viridiplantae > Streptophyta > Magnoliopsida > Fabales > Fabaceae > Vicia > Vicia faba. Next base: position 1,431,514,003 of record OX451736.1, on the reverse strand, counting down.
GCTTTGGCAATAAATCAGATTAAAGGAGAGTGGGATACTCGTCACCTCGGCTTGATCCCTTACAAAGATTATGCTAGAAGATTGTTACCCTTCTTTAATAAAGTTGAATTCCATCACATCCCCAGAGAGGAAAATCAAATGTCAGATGCTCTGGTAGGCCCGCTCATGTGTTTACAACAGAAGAGGTAGCAGATGAGAAACCTTGGTATTATGATATCAAGCATTTTCTTCAGACTCAGGAATACCCGATTGGTGCATCGAATAAAGATAGAAAGACATTGAGAAGATTGGCTGGTAGCTTCTTCCTCAGTGAAAATGTGTTGCACAATAGAAATTATGACATGGTCTTGCTCATATGCGTGGATAGACATGAAGTAGACATGTTGATGCATGAGATTCATGAAGGTTCATTTGGCACTCATGCCAATGGACATTCGATGGCTAAAAAGATGCTAAGGGCATGTTACTATTGGCTAACAATGGAATCTGACTGTTACAAATTTGCAAAGAAGTGCCATAAATGCCAGATTTATGCGGACAAAATTCATGTGCCTCCGACACTTCTCAATGTTATTTCTTTCTTGTGGCCTTTCTCTATGTGGGGTATTGACACGATTGGAATGATAGAACCCAAAGCTTCAAATGGACACCGTTTTATCTTGGTAGCAATTGACTACTTCACTAAATGGGTGGAGGCTGCTTCATATGCCAATGTTACTAAGCAGGTGGTTGTGCGTTTCATTAAGAATAATCTCATATGTCGGTATGGTGTGTCGAGCAGAATTATCACCAACAATGGCTCGAATCTGAACAACAAGATGATGACAGAACTTTGTGAAGAATTCAAGATTATCCATCACAATTCATCTCCGTACATGCTGAAGATGAATGGGGCTGTTGAAGTTGCTAATAAGAATATCAAGAAGATCATCTAGAAGATGGTTGTTACTTATAAAGATTGGCATGAAATGCTCCCTTTTTCTTTACATGGATATCGGACATCTGTCCGCACTTCAACAAGAGAAACCCTGTTCTCCCTTGTGTATAGGATGGAAGCTGTGCTCCCAATCGAGGTTGAGATTCCCTCTTTGCGTGTGATAATGGAAACCAAGTTGTCAGAGGCTGAATGGGTCCAAAACAGGTTTGACCAATTGAATTTGATCGAAGAGAAGAGAATGACGGCTTTGTGTCACGGATAGTTATATCAGAAGAGAATGAAGAAAGGTTTTGATAAGAAGGTCAAACCTCGTGAATTCAGAGAAGGCGACCTCGTGCTCAGGAAGATCATGTCTTTTAACACTGATTCTAGGGGCAAGTGGACTCCCAATTTTGAAGGCCCATATGTTGTCAAGAAAGCCTTCTTTGGCGGTGCATTAATTCTTGAAACTATGGATGGCGAGGAGTTCCCACGTCCCATGAATGCTGATGCAGTCAAGAAATACTTCGCCTAAAGAAATAAAAGAACAACTTGCTAAGTTGAAAACCCGAAAGGGCGACTTAGGCTAAAAAGAGCGTCTCGGTAGGCCGAAAACCCGAAAGGGTGGTCTAGGCAAAAATTAGAGACATAAACTAAATAAAATTTCCCGCTAAGTTGAAAACCCGCAAGGGGAGCTTAAGCAAAAGTTAGGGACTTTCTTGGTAAGTAACTGCACCAGACAAGACTTGATCATTGAAGCAACAATCTTCTTAGATCCTCACCATACTTCAACAGAAGCTGCTGCTCAGGATTTCAAAGTTGTTAGTGTGAATAATGGTCATTGTATTTCAATGTATCTTTTCCATTATATATTACCATTTTCCAAACTTTGTAATCATCCATGGAGTCTCGCCATTCGCAAACTACCATTCTATCAATAAAATTTCACATTTTACCCAATTCTTTGTAATTCCTATTTTATTTAGCTTACAAAGACTCCATTTATTATTGATAATAATTTTCAAAGCAAAAATATTAAATAACAAAAATTGTTTTTCAAAAAGAATTTACAACTTACTTTTACTTTGGATTTTGTGATTCAAGAGGAAAACAAAAGTGGTGAACCCAAGAATAGACGAACTCCAGTAAATTTGAGAAGTTATGTTCCCCCCAAGAAGGTTTTCTCAGGTCATTTTTGCTGGTATGCGTGTGATTCTTATATATTGAAGACGATAACAATTGGTGTAAGGTGCGGTATTAGGTTTGTGATTCCAGTATCCCCAGTCAAGTCTTGGTTCATTTTTTTGATTTTGGGGTTGCATGGTCTGAGGCCTCTATCCCAGACTCCCCAACAAAGTCTTCCCTCATATGACGAAAGGTCTTGTTCCCTTGGTGTGCTGAGATGAAACTATTTGCAAAATGTCGCTCTTTCTGCAGTATTGGCATTACTGTTGGTATTTATTTCCCAGGAAACTAGACCAGGGCAATATATTTTTCTAAGAGGTGTTGAGACAATTGTCAACTTTTGGGTTTTCACCCGCCAAGTGCTGGGTTTGATTTAAAATCCCCATGAGTTTGACCTTTTTCTGTAATGTTGACTTCTTGATTCCCCAGGAAGGCTATCCCGGGGCATCTTTTGTTGGAATAAGTTTGCATGATATGAAGACTCAATCCAAGATTCCCCAGGAAGGCTATTCCAGGGCATATTTTGTTTGAATAAGTTTGCATGATATGGAGACTCAATCCTATATTTCCTAGTGAAGGCCTCACTTATTTGATAGAAGTCATTTCTCCCCGTGCATGCTGAGATTTGACTCATTTACGAAGCATCTCCCTCTCGGTAGTACTTGCATTTTGTTTGATTGCCCGATAATCAGCCAAGGGCAATGTTTTATTTAAGAAGTGTTGAAATGGTTATCAACTTTTTTGGTTTTCACCCGCTAGGTGCTGGGTTTGATTTAAAATCCCCATAAGATTGATTTCTTGCTGTAATGTTTGACTTCTTAACTCTCCAAGTTGTTGTCCCCATGAGGTTTCATACTTTTCCCCAGAGAAGTTGGTGCAATACTTACTCTCAATATTGAAGAACGTATCTCTGGTTTCCCCAGTGAAGAACATATCTTAGTTTCCTCTTTGATGTGGTGTTGGCCTCCCCAATGAAGTCAGCACGAGGTCCCTAGTTGATATCTCGATGATGAGGCACTATCTCCCCTAGTGAGGTCTGTATGATATTCCCCCTGTGAAGTCAGCACGAGATCCTTAGTGGATGTTTTAACGATATGGTTTCCATCTGCCTTATTTGAAATCAGTATTGAAATCCCCAGTAGGAGTACGGACCGTGAAATATTTGTTTTCTCATTGAAGTCTGATTGCTATTCCCCAGTGAAGCCTGGAGAAGGATGTTATATCCCTGTATCTGTACTGTTTTGTCGCTATGATTTGATTACTTCTGGATTTTGTTCCTTCCCAGTGAAGTTAAGCCGCAAAATAAGATTCTGTTTTCTCGTTTGGTGCTTATTTTCTTATGGAATGTTCATCTTGGATGAGATTTAGCCGAGTGTTGTTTGTGCCCGAGTTGGTTTTGTTTGTTTATCCCTAGTGTTATATGTCTGTTTTGTCAGCATATACATGATAACACTCATACATTCATACATACATCATGTATAGTTAAATCTAGAAAATCATTGCTCATTCATATTCATTAATATTTTGTTGACATATTACCCTGTTTTACAGAGTTGTGTTGTCCTCTCTCCAATAGAGTGTCGGCCTTAAGCAGAAAGTGTATATTATTTCAATTTCTCCATTGAGTTATGCCTCGTGGAAGATTTTTGCTTTAGCCTTCCTGTACAGCTCTTTGTCTGGATAGATTGGGTTTCCCCTCTTGAGTTTATTTCTTAAGGGATGTATTTTGGTTGACTATTTTACTCCAGTTTATTTCTGGTTTGAATCTTTGTTCCTCAGTAATATTATTACTTTGGATCTCTGCAAACTTCGAGCCTTGGTTTGAGAATGTGCATTTATTTTACACAAGAAGACTTTATCTCCTCAGCAGGAATATGTTGTCATCTCCCCAGAAAGTCATGATTCACTCCTCAGGAAGTCATGATTCATTCCCCAGGAAGTCATATCTCTTTCCCCAAGAAGACATTTTGTTTTCCCCAGAAAGTCATTTTTACAATCCTTCCTATAACAACAAGTAGCAAGTCTCTTTATTTGAGCAACTGATACTTCCCTGTAAAAGTGGGCGTTACTTTTTGCTATCTTCTCTATGAGCGGATAGTTTGCAGTTTGTTGTAAAATTACTCCGGTGGATGGCAAGTCTTTCAATATGGAAGAGACAACCCATTTTGAAAACTTTGCAAGTGGTAGTCTCTTTATTTGAGACATATTATATATTACCCTTTCCAGGCAGAGTGCCCTGGTTAAAGAAGAAGTTTAGACCCTTTCTAGGTGAAACACCATGATTTTGGGGAAACTTTTTTATCTTTTTTCTACCCTCAGTGAACGTTGGTAGTTCACTTTCAGTGAACGTCCGTGCTATGATATTTCTTTTCTTTCTACCTTCAGTGAAAGTTGATAGGTCACCATTAGTGAAAGTTGGTGATTGTTATCTTTTTGCTACCCTCAGTGAACGTTGGTAGTTCACCGTCAGTGAACGTAGGTGCTATGATATTTCTTCTATTTCTACCTTTAGTGAAAGTTGGTAGGTCACCATCAGTGAAAGTTGGTGATTGTTATCTTTTTGACACCCTCAGTGAACGTTGGTAGTTCATCGTCAATGAACGTCGGTGCTATGACATTTCTTTTCTTTCTACCTTCAGTGAAAGTCGGTAGGTCACCATCAGTGAAAGTTGGTGATTATTATCTTTTTGCTACCCTCAGTGAATATTGGTAGTTCACTGTCAGTGAATGTCGGTGCTATGATATTACTTTTTTTCTACCTTCAGTGAAAGTTGGTAGGTCACCATCAGTGAAAGTTAGTGATTTTTATCTTTTTGCTACCCTCAGTGAACGTTGGTAGTTCACCATCAGTGAACGTTGGTGCTATGATATTTCTTTTCTTTCTACCTCCAATGAAAGTTGGTAGGTCACCATCAGTGAAAGTTGGTGATTGTTATCTTTTTGCTACCCTCAGTGAACGTTGGTAGTTCACTGTCAGTGAACGTCGGTGCTATGATATTTCTTTTATTTCTACCTTGAGTGAAAGTTGGTAGGTCACCATCAGTGAAAGTTGGTGATTGTTATCTTTTTGCTACCTTCAGTGAACGTTGGTAGTTCACCGTCAGTGAACATCGATGCTATGATATTTATTTTCTTTCTACCTTCAGTGAAATTTGGTAGGTCACCATCAATGAAAGTTAGTGACTTTCATCTTTTTGCTACCTTCAATGAATGTTGGTAGTTCACTGTTAATGAATGGATGTGCTATGATATATTTTCTGTCTACCCTCAGTGAATGTTGGTAGTTTACCGCCAGTGAACGTCGGTGTTATGATATTTCTTTTCCCCAACCTTCAGTGAAAGTTGGTAGTTCATCATCTATAAAAGTCGATGTTTGTCTCTCTACATTCAGTGAAAGTTGGTAGTTCACCGTCCGTGAACGTCAGTGTTATTATCCTTTTCTCTTTCTACCTTCAGTGAACATCAGTAGTTTCGCATTCAGTAAAAGTTGGTGTATCCTTTGGTCTTTTACCATTATCTATGAGTCGGGTCTTTTTGGATTCACCAGTGATTTATTTTCCTGGTCGGGTTTCTCTTTTGATCCTTATTTCCTTTGCTACATTCCGAGTGATGTCTTACGTCCCTTTGAAATTGTTCATATGCATTCATACTCATAAGCATTGCATGGCATCTTAGGGCCAAAAATAGGGTTTATTTTATATTTAAGTATCTTCCATCATGTCGACACGAAGATTTTTAACCTTCGTATCTCCGGATAGAAGAAACTTAAATAAGGGCAGCTGTTGTACCCCAATTTTCTCCCCTAAGATCCCTTTATCATACCATATTGATTTAATCACAACAAGATCACATTAGGGTTTTTGGTTCTCCTCCCTATCTTTAGCTTTGCTCTTTGAGGAATCACCAAGCATCTTGACTTGTTTTTCTTTTGTGATCATGCATGTTTTGTTTTGATTTTTCCTTTTAACTAATAAAATGCAATGTTGTTTTGTCTTACTTGTTAATAATGTAGGTAAAGGCAATGTGGCTTAGCAAGTTGATCCATGGGATCATGAGTTTATTTCCATGCCCTAGTAAATAAAGTTTGAGAAATTCAAACCTCACCATTGAAGTTATTTGTGAAGAAATGGCATGGCAAGGTTTATTTTGGTTCACCATATTTCAAAGTTACCAAGATTAATTCAAAAGTACAAGGGGTTGATTGAAGAAGTTGCCATGGTTGGACAAGGTCTAGCTCCCATTGGCCACAAGTGCATATTTTTCACAATTCTCAAAATATGGGAGTGTTTTTGGTTGCTATGAGTTCTCATTATCATCCTCAACAACTTCTATCTATAAAACAAAAGTGTTGGTACAAGAAGGTTGTTCAAAATTGTCAAAGTTCCTCAAAGCATTTTCTTGATCTATGAGCTAGGGTTTTGAACTTCAAAGAAGTATATCTTGCTCATCTTTTGGTATTTTTGAGCGATTCCAAAAAAATCCTTCTCTTAAAAGGGTTAATAACAAATAACCTCAAAAGTTTCAAGGAGTTTTCATGTGGAAGAAACTTGATGATGAAGAAAGATTACAAGTCCTCCAGATGAACCCCTAATTTCCCATGTGTGACTTCAAATGATCATAACTTGGTCAATTTTTATCACCTTGAGCCTACTCTTTTTCCACAATGATCTTTATGATGTGAACTTTATTCCTCCTTTTATATTCAAAGTGAGAAAATGGATGGAAGATGCCCTAAGGATACCAAAGATTATAGGTCATTTCATAATTTTTTTCCAACTTCAACAATTCATAACTCTCTCAATCTTTGGAGATTTTGAATGGTTCAAGTCTCAAAATGTCACTCAAAAGGTCTATTTCATGCCATATTTTTTAGTCAAGAGCAAATTCCAAGTGGAAGGCAATGTTTGGATGCAAAACGTTATAGGTCACTTTTGAAGAAAAACTTGAAATATTTCTAAGTATGGAAAGTCAACTTCTTTTTCCCAACTTTGACTCATTGCAACTTTCAGCTCAAACATCCATTTGATTCCATTCTTTTCCCATTACAAAGCTTGTAATCCCATCTTTCTAAAGCTTCAAGAATCATTCCCTGAGACCCCTTGAGTTGAGAATGCCATTGATTTGAATTTGGTAACTTGAAACTGAAGTTTCTTCAAAAGTCAGAATTTGAAATCCTTGATTTAGCTTCTAAACACATTTTTTTATACGCGTTTTTGCTTCTAAACATATTTAGTGAACTTCCAGAAGTGATTAGCATAGAAAAACGCACGTTCTTGATGAGTTTTGATCAAAATAGAAGTCACACTTTTCTTGTTTGCAACTTCACACGATTTCCCTCCAAGCTTTATCATTTCACACGCTTGAACATTCCATTTGATTTCCTATAAATAGAGGGTCATCCCTCGTTCATTTCCTCAAGTTTGAACAACCAAAATCACCCTGCCAAACTCATTCCATAACTCACTTTTCTGCAACTTCAAAATCAGTGTTCAAGCCTTTTTCAATCCATTTTTTCCATCAATTCACCTTCCTTGATCTTCCCTGAAGCTAACCATACAATTACCTTCAAGAATCATGACCTATATTGATCCATAAAACTCCAGTTTCAGAGCTCTGCAACTCAACTTGAATAGGTAGATTTCCCCATCAATTCTTCCAAACTTTGATATCATTATGAAGCTCTCATTGCCCTGGTTCTAGTCGCAACACTTGCTTTTATCTGGAAACACGTTTTGACCATGAAATTTCAAATTCCTTTTCAAAACTTTCCTTCCAAATTGCTTGAGCTACAATTTATATAAATTTGTCGCGAAGGTGTGGTTGTCTTCGTCTTGAAAAGACGAAGCGAATGGCATAGGTCCCGTGCTCTAATTTTACAATTTGAGTGACTGGTTTTGGGACTTGCTAGAGGTTGAAGATGACCAACGTGTCATCTTCCAACCAATGATGGCGTGCCATTTATTTTTTTTTTGAAAATCTGATTTTACATTTGATTCAGTGCTTTATTCACGAAAGTCCATAACATGCACAGCGCGCCAGGTCCACTTGATCTGTTTACTAACGCATTTTGATAATGATCAGATGGCCCATAATTTTTTGGTTTGATATTTTATTTTCTGATTTTTATTTTAATTGTTTTAAACTTCAAAAAATCATAGAAAATTCATTTTAAGTCAAAAAAATCTGAAAAAATTATGAAAAATATTTTTGATTTTTCTCTTTTTGATTTTTATGTTTTCACAATTTTATTTTGTGTTTTGATATTTTCTATAAATTTTCACTTTATTTGAATTGTTTTAAATGTTTAAAAATACTTTTATGCATTTTTAAATTCTGAAAAAAATATGGAATGATCCAATGATATTGTGACAAATATTGGTGACCTCATTTATTTTTTATTTCTGACTTTGTTATTTTTTATCATTTTTGGTTTATTTTATTCATTTCTTTTAATTTTAAAAATAGTTTCTGATTTTAAAAAATTTTCAAAAATTTTATAAAAATATTTGAGTCCATTTCTGATTTTTCTATGGTCTTACTTCATATTTCTTGATTAATTTGAACATAGTTGATATTTTTATCCCTTATTTATATTTGAAAATATTTTAAAACTCTTTTTTAATGTATATATTAAATGTAATATTATTTTGTGATTATTATCTGGTTGATCTTGGATTGAATTTTTGATCATGAACTTTGCTAACATCATTGGATCCATGGTGTTGAGTCTAACTCCACAAAAATGGATGAATGATTTTAATAATAGTTTGATTAAATTTTAATTCAAATGTGGTTTGTATATTCTTTCCCACCCCTCTTCATCTTATCCCTTTCTTATTGCATTAAGTGTTATTGGAGCATGATCTCTATATCATATCTCAAAACAAATAGTGCATAGATTGCTATTGACTGACCTCAAAATAGGTGCGACTTCTATATAAGTCCACTTACAATTGCTTAATATAGCACTAAATTTTGTCCCGATTCGAATAAATGATCATTCGTGGCCCAAACCTATGTTTGCAAGTCCAAGTATGTTAATTTGATCTCTTTGATCCAATAACCTTGAGATTCATTGTGTGGAGGCTTTGGTCCTACCAATCCTCTAATGGATCTATATTACTTTTGGTCAACGCGGATCACTTAAATATAGTTGATCATTAAATGGTACTTGTGAGGATCCCAAATGGATGATATACTTGACAAAAAGCAAATGCAACTTGTTGTGTGGAGGTTTTGATTCTACAAATCCTCTAATGAGTTTAAAATGCAAGTTTCAAGGTGGTCATCCAACTAACCACTAATTATTAATAATTGATTTTACTTTATGCTTTTATTTTTTATGCTTTATGTACCATTTACTTTAAGCATTACATTTCATGCCTTTTTTTATTTTTCTCACTTGAGCATTTATATTCTTGTCATTTTTTATTTTTGCTCACTTGAGCTTTTCTTTTTGAAGATATCTAATAATCAACATGAACCATAAAAAGCTTTAATGATACTTGGACTATTTGGTTACTATCCTTGGCATTATGGAGTATTGGACTTCTTGGACTTAGGATTAGAAACCTTGGCCTATGTTGGAGACCTTGTTACCTTAATTTATGTTTTGTCTAGAGTTCTTGAGGTGTACCTTAAGATATTGGGTTGTTTGTTTGTTTTGTATGCAGGTTATTGTGATTACATTCTTTGTTTATAATATGGAATTCACCCGTATACAACCGTTGTTCTGCCCAATTTTTGTGAAGACTTAATACACTTAAAGTTTGGTTCTCTCAAGAGGTCTAGTATCTTTGCTTGTTTGGTTTCAATCCAAGGAATGGGAATCCTACCTTGACTCATAATATCAAGTATTGGCTTCTTGTTGGTTAGATGGTTCTTATCCCTAGCTTTTACCTTATACTTTAGGATAGTCTCTTCTTCTCCTCCCATCTTCTTTAATTTCAAAAATCTTCCTCCTCCTTTTGAAAACTCTTCTTGTTTCTAAACTTGAACCAATTTCTTAATAAACTTGGACTTAGGTCCATGCATTTTCAAAATATTTTCATAAATAAACTTCAATCAATTTAATAATACCTTGACATTTTTTGTGAGAAGACTGAAAGTCAATCAATCTCATTTCAAACTATTTTGCCACTTTGGCTTTTTATTTTAAAACCTTTCTCAAAAGATTAGACTCTTGTCAATCCTTGTAGTGATGTAAACAACTATACTTCTATAATATGTAGTGAAGAAAGATATTTTCCACTTGGGTGTTGAGTGAGGCATTGTTGATTTTAAAATCCAAGCCATATCCTCCACTTTGAGATGATGAAAATTCTCCTTTCTCATGATTGTGGGTAGTAAGTATGTTTTCCACACAGACAATGACGTCTTATCTCATAAAATTAACCAACACACCTGTGTTTTATTTTTCTTAAAGGTGAACTACGTGTACCCTGATCCCCTATTGCACGAAATATGGTACGCAGGCACTAAAGATTCACAACCGCGACGGGTGCAAAAATCATAACAAATATATTTCTTTCCTCACCTCCACCATCTATTTTACATACAACATTTTATAGCCAAAATATACAAATTTTTCAAAGAGGTTCCTGCGGAGTACCGTAGATGTTTAGGGTGCTAATACCATCCCTTTGCATAACCAACCCCCTTACCTTGAATCTTTCCCCCTCTTTTTGGGTTATTCGCTCTTTTCCCATTCCTTTGGAAACAATAAAGCGCGGTGACGATTTTTATTATGATCTGTATAAGTCTTGTCAATCCAATGGCTTAGTCTTAAAGATTTCTACCGCTATAGTAATCAAGCGCATCATACTGCCGCAAAGTGATCCCAGGGGAAAATGGACTCCTACATACGAAGGACCATTTGTAATCAAGAACATATTTTCTGGTGGAGCCATGATCTTAACCACTATGGACGGTGACGACCTTCCACACCCTGTAAACACGGACATAGTTAAAAGATACTACGCATGAACAAAATACCTTCTAGGTTGACCGGCCTAGGAAAAAATAAGGGCATTCCGCCGAACCAAAATGGTTTGGGCAAAATTTATGGATATACATATGGAAACAATCTGTACATCCGGCAAGTCGAAAACCTAAAAAGGCGGTTTGGGTAAAAAGGGGTATCCCGGTGGACTGAAAACCCGAAAGGGCAGTCCGGGCAAAAGCTAGATATTTTAAGTATATAACTATGTCCCGTTGGATCACCTTACAGCCAATCTTTGGTAACAACTATCAAGATCAAATAGTACTAATCAATCCAGTCAGCTTTGAACAAGCAGCAAAAGAGATGAGACGCTCAAAGACATAAAGGCAATAGCAGAATGGAAACCCATTGGGATCATTTCACATAGTTGTTTTTCTTTATATACTATTTTGTATAGTTTTCATTCTTACGGCGACATTCTCTTACTAGGATGTTCGTCTCCTTGTACAAAAAACAATTTCTTCAAATTAATACAAAGCTATCTCTTTGAAAGTTCAAAACTATGTGTTTTTTTATCTTTCTGTTTTGTTTGCAAAAATGTCATTGATTATTTTTGAACATATGCATTTGAATGTGATTACTGTTTACGAATACACGCATAAAAAACAGAAAGACAGTTACTAATGGATTTAAGAAATGGGACAATGTCTAAAGGCCATCCACAAAATCCCCGCAGATATTTTCTCCAGTAGGTACAGAGGCAGAGGCATCCTATTATAAAGTTACTTCCATATCCTCAGCATACAACGTAATGACGTCAGGTGTTCTTATATCCCCGGTGGAACAAGAATCTCCAATTACTGCCTTGGCATCTTAAAGAATTTTCTAACCTGGGTCACAAGCTTTTCAGGATTCCCCAACGGGATTTCATAAAAATCCCCAAGTAGTTCATGGAGTTTTCCTTCCTCAATAGAGTTTATTTCCCTAACAACAGAAATCCATCTCCCAGCATTTCAACTTCAACAAAATTTGAAGACTTACACTCTTCATCCCCAACAACAATCAGGGATTTATTTTCTCTAGTTCAACAATACAACAATAGAACGACTGACACATTCATACATTGCATTTCATACACCATTTTACAAGTGTCATAACATATGCAGCACAAATTCATATATCACAATCTCATTTATTTTGAGAGCATCATTTGCACTTCATGCATCATGATATTGCATGCATCTAATTCTTTACCTTTTCAGGAAAGATCGACAGATGAATATTGTCAACAATTTTCAAAAGTTCCAGATTAATACCTGAAACAAGACAAGACAACTATCTGTGGACGACTGATTGTAGATTAATACCTGAAACCAAACATGATAACTATCTACATGATTAAATTGAAGATTAACACTCTAAACCTAACAGGAAAGCTATCTTCCTTTCTCTTAGGTCAGCGATTAATACCTGAAACCAGACAGGACAACTATCTCAACGACCGACAAAAACAAGTTCCAGATTAATACCTGAAACAAGACAAGATAACTATCTATGGACGACCAATTGTAGATTAATACCTGAAACCAGACAGGACAACTATCTACATGAGCAAATTAAAGATTAATACCTGGAAGCAGACGGGAAAAATATCTTTCTTTCTCTTAGGTCAGAGATTAATACTTGAAACAAGACAAGACAGCAATCTCAATGACCAACAAAAACAAGTTCCAGATTAATACCTGAAATAAGACAGAACAACTATCTGTGGACGGTCAATTGTAGATTAATACCTGAAACCAGACAAGACAACTATCTACATGAGCAAATTAAAGATTAATACCCGAAACTAGACGGGAAATTATCTTTCTTTCTCTTAGGTCAGAGATTAATACCTGAAACCAGACAAGACAACTATCTCAATGACCAATAAAAACAAGTTCCATATTAATACCTAAAGCAAGACAAAACAACTATCTGTGAACAACTGATTGTAGATCAATTCTCGAAACAAGATGGGGTGACTATCTACATGACCAGATGAAGCAATATTACATGGGTTCCTTCTCATGATCTCCAGATGCAGCTTTACACGGGCTCATCTTGAAGCAATATTACACGGGTTCCTTCTCATGATCTCCAGATGCATCTTTACACGAGCTCATCCTGAAGTAATCTTACATGGATTCCTTCTCAATTTCCAGATGCAATCTAACACGGACTCATCCTGAAGCGGCCCTACACATGCTCCTTATCATATATCTCCAGATGCAGTCTAACACGAACTCATCTTGAAACATCCCTACATAGGTTCCTTCTAATACATTTCCAGACAACAGTTAATTTCATTATCCCCAGCAAGTTACTGTGAAGCCTGGAGTTCAACCAGAAAACAAAAAACAATCATCTCTCCAGTCTAGAGATAACTCCTAAGTAGAGCCTTGGACAACTGAAGCTCCTAGAAGCTATTCCCTACAGAGTTTTTCTCAAGTAGGAGAAAAACATAAATTAACCTTCCCCAGTGGAGTCCTCCTTAGACAACAAGAATAGGAATCCCTATGAAGTGACCTCTTATGAAGACAACCTCTACTTTAGATGGCATCTTTAAGCCCATCTCTGACAACCCTAAATTATTTTCTCCAAATAAAATCTTTAAGCCCATTCCCTACACAATCAACCATCACATCATGCGAGTGCAAATTTCTGGGCACTCTAGTGTTCAATCATCTTCCACCTTCAGATCACGAATCGCAAACAAGCCAATCTAAATCTTCAGGTTTAAGAAGATTGAACAGGGCAGATGTTGTACCCCAAAATTTTCCCTCCTTTTCCTCAAGACATTTTCTCACAAGGATTTTCAAAAGGGCAAGTTTGCACAAGTACAATTGGATTTTTCGCTTTTAGGCATCAAACCAAAGAAGAGCAAGTTTGCCTTGATTCATAAGATTCGATTGGGCATCTAAAATCCTTCGAGCAAGCTTTGTTTCACAATATTTGATTGGGCACTTGGCCTCCTTCGATGCAAGCTTGGTTCACAAGCTTTGATTGAGCATTTGGCCTCCTTCGATGCAAGCTTAGTTCACAAGCTTCGATTGAGCACCCGTCCTCCTTTGATCAAGTTTAATTCACAAAGCTTCGACTGAGCATTGGCTGCTTCAGGCGTGCTTTCGATTCACTAGGAAAATACTTCCTTCATTCCTGGTCAGATTCACTGGGAACTGGCCTCCTTTGTGCCTACTTTGATCCACAAAGCAATGGCCTCCCTCGTGCTAAGCATCCACAAGGCATTGGCTTCCTTTTTTATAGCTTCGACTGGGAAAATGGCTCCCTTTGAAACGGTTTGCTTCGATTCATAAGAAGTAGCCTCCTGCAGGTTTGTTTTGATTCACAAAGCAGTGGTCTCCTGCATGCAAGCTTTAATTGAGCATTGGCTTCTTACGTGTCTGCTTTGATCCACAAGACAAGTGCTTCCTCTTCATGCCTGCCTTTGATTCACAAGGAAAGAACTTCCTATGTGCCTTCTTCGATTCACAAAGCGTTGGTCTCCTGCATGCTAAGCTTCGATTGGATAATGGCTATCTGCATGCAAGCTTCGACTAGGCAATGTCCATCTTCAGGCCTTCTCTGACTCCGCCTCTAAAACCCTTCAACATACACAGTTTTTTACACTTTGACACATAGTATGGTCCATTCGAAGAAACATACAAGTGGTGCCTTCGAAGGACATACATTTCGTCCATTCAAAGGACACACAAATGGTGCCTTCAAAGGACATACAGTTGGTCCATTCGAAAGACACACAATTGTTGGAAACAAGTTTCATTTTGCCTTTTGATGAGTTTGGATTAAGATGCTTGCTATCCAAAAGTCTTACATGCTGCCAAGCCCAAGCCTTCTGCATAATTACATTCGAAGGAAATGACAAAAGAAGCTTCGACTGGCCAGAATGAAGTGTCCTATTGTGCTAGTTGGGTATTTTCAGAGCCATCGAAAAGAGCAATTCAGAGCCAATCAAAGAACAAGGTGTGGAAGAAATCGAAGGAGTCAGGGAGTGAAACATGTCCAGGTTCATCCCAAAACCCAAAAGGGTAGGAATTCATCAAAGATGGCAATCCTTTAATTTGTCTGATTTTTCCTTCAAAGCCTGGTTAATGGTTGTCCCTTGCCATTTCCATTCCCCTCACACCCCTATAAATACAGGGCTAAGGACACATTGCCAAGGACCGAAAAAAAGAGAGAGAGAAAAAACCATTGAAAGAAAAAAAAACATTGCCACGCAAATCGTTCGATAGAAAGCCATATCAAATTTCTCAAAAAAATCTCTAAAGTTGTCAAAAGCTGCATCCAGGTTTCAAGCCCTTTCCAATCCAAACAAAGGGTTAAGATTTCCTCCTGAGGTTCCCAGAAGGAAAAATCATCCCTCATATACGCTTGAAGCTGCTTGAAATTGGCCAACCAAATCGTCTCCATTTGGTAAAATTCAAATAATCGAATCTTTCAATTCATGTAATATAAATGTTTCCAATTTACATTTTCATGTTCATGTCATCTCTTTGCTTGTTTCTAACGTGTTACATGAAGGGATAAGTGCTCAAATAAGGATTTTCCATGTTTAGGGCATAATCCGGATACTGTCATTTTATCATAATAACAATTGAAACAATTAACTCAGTTGGTGAAGGCAAGTGTAACGGGTTATTAGTCTCAAGGGGGGCTGGGTTCGATCCAGCCCTTTTTGCAAATTTTATTTTTTCTAACATTTTATGCAGATTCAATGCTTCCTGGCTACACACGCTCACCATACACCACAAAGTCCATGCCATTAGATGCACATCTGATTCAGATCCAACATCCTGAGCACACAGCCTCACCATGGACTCTCCTGGAGATCTCCCCACTGAATCCAAAGGCAGATATGGGCTTCTCTCACTCGGACCCAACGAATTTCACTTCATACCCCCTCTATTTATTTTGCTATTAGGCTCATTTATATTTTGTTTTATCTTTATTATTTACTTCTTTTAATTTTGTTTTAATTTGTTTAATCAGTAAAAACAAATAAAATCACAAAAAAAAAATTAGGTTAGTATTTTTTGTTAATTAAACTAATTCTGAAAATTAACTAATATTTATTTAAACCACTTTCTTAATTTTAAAAATTAATAGAATTAGGATTTATTTGAATTCAATTTTCATCATGAAACAAAACAAAATAACAAAAAGATTTCATTTTTAGGATTTAGAAGTCCTTTCAATTCATGTGCATTTATTACTTTAGCATTTGTTATTCTTATCATTATTATATCTGACTATGGGTTGTAATAGTTAAAATTATGACTTTATTTTCTGCTTTTTATTTCTCCCCTAATTTTTGGACATGTAATAATTCTCCTCCCCGAAGCCATGTAATAGCGTAGCTTTAATTTACGCACTTTAAATTCCTATACAGATATTAACTATTAGATGTATGTTAATAGGATTGCATGACAAGATTAATAATCAAACGCTAGCAAACCTAAACATCAAGATAAATAACTGAACATAACACACTCTCACATGCGCACCTTTAGGGTACTCCCACTTTGGTTGCCTTTGAAAAAATAGTCACAACTCTTGAAACTTGAGAGATTTTAATGGCTACCCTCGGGTTTAAAAAGATTATAAGTCCCTCGATGACCCTCTCGACGTTGCCTCGGTAAACAATAATCTTAAAACCCTAGGGTAGTTACTAAGATTTCTTGCCCAATTGCCTTTGTGACTATAAAACATCCATTCGAATGTACCTCAAACATCCAAATGACTAGGGCTACCTACTTTCTAATAGTAGGATAGCACTGTATAAAGGAAAGGAGGAAAAGAACGACCCTTTTGAGTAAAGTAGATAGTTCCTAGATGCTTGCTAAAAAAAACTTTTTACACTTACATAAAACAATTTTCAAAAACCCTTTTCAAAAATGTTTTATCAACACTCTTGAGGTTTGCTACAAGAGTTATCATAAAGCAAATCTCCGCACTAAGGCATTTCAAAATACTTTTCAAAAACACACAAAGCACAAGGTATTCTTTTCAAATGAGATAAGCATCTAAGAGCCCGTAGAAAACTACGGATGGAAAGGGTACTAACACCTCCCCTTTCCATAATCTACCCCCCTTACTCAAAAATAACCTCGAAAGGTCTTTTTCTGTTCTTTTCACCCTTTCCTTATTGGATAAAAGAAAAGTCGATGGTGACTCTTGCTTACCGCAACATTTGCAAACACAAACACAAAACCAGTATACCAGTCGGTTCTGCCACCGTATTACAAGCGGAATATACATACTCAACTTCAATTCACTTAACATCTTTTATTCAACTAAAACGACTCCAAGACAACAATTATTTCATGTAATCAACTTAAAAATTCAACAACAGAAATAATAATCAACAATTAAACATCAAGCATTCATCCCCTCGAGTGCTAAGTATGAGAGCGACAACACCGACTCGAACTAACGAAGCTAACAATTATTCTTCTTGATTACCTGCACGTTACCAACATAGGGCAACATTCAAACAGAATAGGTGAGATATCGAACTATATAATTGAGCGTGTGATAAATAATATGTTAGATCAGATCATATAAAAGCACCACTTCACAACCTACGAACAACTTTAATCACAACAAAACACCAACACGACATAACTACTAATTCACAACTTTTAGATAATACTTGTCATAACAAGTCAACAACATAAAGCAACAACAAATATATCATCACCACAACTCAAGATGCAACATCAACTGAAACTCAATTACAATGCACATGCATGTGGTACCATTGGAGCATAACTCCCAACTTAAAAATCTGCCAATTAATAGAGGCATCAATAAGGCATAAGCCTTCTTCACAGTTTTCCAATCCAGGCCATCGTAGAGTATGCAAATATATATGACTCAATAAATGCACTATCACATACTCACAACAATCATCATCCATCACAAGGAATAAGCCCATATCACCATTATTACCAGTAAATAGAGGTAATTCATCATCATTTAAAATTTCCTACAACTTTGCATTATCAACAAGAATTTACAGCAACTTAACAACAATTTAACACTGGCCATACGCCTACAACTTAGCAATATTTCAACACTGGCCATAGGCCTATAACTTGATATTAGTGCAACGTTGGCATAAGCCTACAACTTAGTACGTCACAATAACAATAACTTATTAACAATAGTAATTCGACAACAACATCAACCAGAAAACAACATTGACCATAACCCTAACAATTCGATACCACCTGAAATTCATATTTTTCAGCAAAGTATTCAACACACCGTGTCAACTAAAATATACAACAATTGTTCCATATAATTATTCAGACAAATTGACTATACCGACTTAATAATTATCTGCTAAAATTACTACTTTTATATGCTACGACGTCCCGTGTAATTAATCAGGCAATTCTACTATAACCGGCTAATTATTCCTCTGCCCAAATTACTAATATTTCTACTCTGTATTAATATTATTAAGACCATCATGGTACTGTTATTTCACAAGCTCTGCTACTTGTAATTACTATACTACTAGATTATTCTCCTACTAATTTATTACTGTTACTGCTATTTAGGTATAATAATCTTCAATTAAATATGAACTACATGATCAAGGGATACTAAGTTCTTCAAATAAAATATGGGGGCCTTACTATAATCAATTATTAAATGGGCTAAACTGAGAAACTATATAAAACTAGTGTGCCTGTCGCCACAAGTGGTGTGCCCCTCAGCACACCTTCCTTTTTCCAACATGGTGTCTGTCGTCACTCATTCCCATGCCCCTCGGCATGCCCATTATCTTTGTGCCACTCAGCACACACATTGTGCCCCTCGGCACAATGTGTTTCCAGTCCCCGGTTACGCAGATTTCTGTAATTCCTTTTTATTTTCAATTTTCCTTCGATTAACAGTATTTCAATCTAACCAACGCAACATATAATTATAATAATACCACAATTACACCAACATCAACATAGAATAATTCTCCAATAACAGAGTCATCGGCTAAATTTATGCAACTTTATCAGGAAACACAACATTGCAGTAGCAACAAAACAACAACCTTTCACACAGAATCACACACGATAATTTCATATAACCAACCCCACATATAATTTATTATATATCCAATTATAGAGCAAGAACCCCATCCTTACCTTGGATTGGCGACCGCTCTATTCCACCAGTTGAACCTCGCTTTGCCAAAGTTTCCAACATTTGCCTCTTTTCCTCTTTACCGCAATTTTTCAACTTCCATGTTCCCACAAAATACTCAAGACTTTTTCCTTATTCCTTCTACTTAACCTAGTCCTCATAATTAGCTTAACCTTATAATTATTAATATTCTTATTGGGCCTAACTTTCACACTCCACTTATTATTCCATACAACCAAATAATGATCCCAACTAATAAACCTTATAATATTCCAATGTCTATATTAATATTATTGCTAATATTAATCAACCAATAAATTAAATATCAACCAAATAACAACTTAGCAACTTAAATCAATATTTCTCGACATTACGTAACTTCAACAATTTCAACAACGTTTTCAACCATTAATCCGTAATTAATTTAATTAAATAATTAATTAAATTAACGGGCGTTACAGAAGGTAAAAACAATCAAGGTTCCGAGGATGAAGACTACTCCGACGAACAATATCCTCCTACAGATGACAAGTACAAACAATTGAAAGACCGACTCAAAGCTGTGGAAATCCAGAAAGTGCATGGATTGGATTTTGGAGAACTAGGTTTAATCCCAGGGGTGGTCATCCCTAAAAAATTCAAGGTCCCTATCTTTGCTAAATACGACGGGGTCTCTTGTCCTAAACTTCATCTGAGGTCGTATGTTCGAAAAATCTAACCCCATACTGCTGATAGGAAATTATGGGTCCATTTCTTTTAAGAAAGTTGGCCCGGTACTTAACTTGAGTGGTTTTATCAGCTGGAAGGAACCAACATTCACACATGGGAAGACTTGGTTGCTGCTTTCTACAAGCAGTATTAATATAATGCCGACCTTGCACCAACTCGTGTACAATTGAAAAACATGGCCATGGGCTCGAATGAAGGGTTTAAGGAGTATGCATAAAAGTGGAGAGACTTCGTTGGAAGTGTGCAACCTCCTTTGGCTGATTGGGAATTAGTGGATATGTTCATGGGCACTCTGACGGGTCCATTATTTAATTTGTTGATTGGGAGTTCTTCATCAGGGTTTACTGAGTTGATTTTGACTGGCGAACAAGTTAAAAGTGGTATTAAGAGCAAAAAGATTCCAATGGCTACATCTTTTAATGCTGTGAAGAAGCCATTCACTGGTAAAAAAGAAACTAATGTTGTCTATGGCCAGAAAATCCATAGTAAGAAAGACCGCCATCAGTCTGTAGGGGCGGTATTAATCTCTAATCTAACACATGTTCAATAACAACAACAAGGCAACCAACGTAGGTCAGACACTCCGAGGAGGCAATTCAACAGAATTAGTATGCCATTGGATCAAGCATTGAAACATCTATTAAAGGCTGTCCTCATAACACTCTAAGATCCTCCTTCTAATCCCAACACATCCTCTCTGAAGTACAATCCAAATGAAAAATTTGACTATCATTCGAGCAGTCCCGGGAACGACACCAACAATTGATGGCCCCTGAAAAATAAAATCCAAGACATAATTGATAACAAGAAAATTGAGTTCGACCCTCCTGAGACTCCAAACGTGATTACTGCTCCTATGCCGAAGCATGACAAAGGCATAAGCGCTATTGAAGATGTTTTGTATGTTACCTCCATAAATGATATGGTTACTCCTCTCTCAACAGTCAAGAAGAATTTTCTACAAGTCGGCTTATTTTCGAGCTGTTAAAGAATGTTATTGTTATGCGGTTCAACCCAATGGTTGCGGGTTACTCATTCAACGCTTGATGGATGAACATGTTATTCTGATTGTAAAAGTCTAGTCTACTAAAAATTTGTGCCGAGATTTGTCTGTCATATATGGTACTCCTTTCAAGATCACCTCCAAGGGTCCTGTAAGGATTACTGCCAATCCAAAATCTGCTCCCTTAATCATTACAAAACCTGGACCCATCCCATATTCCTCATAGAAGGCTATTCCATGGAATTATGGGTATGACATCTATTACCATGGTGTTAAACAAGAGTTGTCTGACGAAGATGATGAAGAGGTTGATCCCAGTATTATCAATATTGCAGGGACCAGTAAAATAACAAGAAGCAGAAATATTTTCTCCCCAGAAATCCCTCCACCTGTTCAAGTCACAGTTACCAAGATGACTGGCGAAGCTCAGGGTAAAGAGCCAATGATAGAGCCTGCCTGGACGAAGGCACCAAAAGAAGCTACAATCAAGGGTACCTCTAGAGAAGAAATGGAAGAGGTTTTGAAGATCATTCATAGAAGTGATTACAAAATTATTGAACAATTAGGGAAAACCCCATCCAAGATCTCTATGTTATCCCTGCTACTGTGTTCCGAAGCTCATGCACAAGCTTTAATGAAATTTTTGAAGATTGCTCATGTACCACACGATATTTCTGCCGATCAATTTAGAAGTTATGTTGCTATCCTAACGATTGACAAAGGATTAGGTTTCTATGATGCTGACCTGACTCCTGAGGGGAGAAATCATAATAGGACCCTGTATGTCTCCATTGAATGCAGGAGCACTGCATTGGCCCATGTGTTAGTTGATACTGTCTCTTCTCTGAATGTTCTGCCAATGGGCGCTCTTGACAGACTGGACTGTGAGGGGGTTGTACTGAAACTTAGCGATATCATAGTTCGAGCCTTTGATAGATCTAAAAGAATGGTACATGGAGAAGTGGGCCTCCCGATCAAAGTAGGTTCGCAGATCTTTGAATAAACCTTCTATGTAATGGACATCCGACCAGCTTATTCTTGTCTACTAGGACGCCCCTGGATCCATAGGGCAGGTGCTTTTACTTCCACATTGCACCAGAAATTAAAGTATCATGTGAAAGGGAAGATTGTTAGTGTCTGCGGAGAGGAGGAGTACATGGTCATCCACCTAAATTCATTCCGGTATGTAGAAATGGACGGTGAATTCATTGAGATTCCTTGCCAAGCTTTCAAAGTAATTCACCCTACTATAGAAGAAGGTGGTTGTACTGTTTGGGGCCAGCTTCTTGACATCCCCTACAAATCTGATAAGTTTAGTTTGGGCTTTACTGCAGAAGGTCAAAGGGATGTTCATCGCGCTCGGGCTGGAAGACCTTCGTTCCGTATCAGCAACAACGGAATCAACGCTATAGAAGATGCTGTAAGTGATGGTGATTTTGACAACTGGATCTTTCCTACCATTGGCAACATACTCAACAATTGGGAAGCAAAAGACATTTTCCATATCTCCTTATGCCAAGAGTAATAACTATTTCTGTTTTTATTGCTTTAATAAGGTTGGTTATGTAATTTCTTTTAAAACAATGACTTTAAAACTTGTGTCTAACCCGGGACACAATGTCCATTTGTTAAGGGTTGTCATTTCATATGTCATATTTTCATTTAATGAAAACATTGGACGTTTGCATTCAAATTTTGCGCTCTTTGTCTTTCTTTTTATTTTATTGCACTTTCAAATAGCTATGTGTTCTTACACACACCCACACACTACATTGCAGATCCCTATCCACTCTGAATATCGTTGATAACAATTCTGCTATTGCCACTTATGACTTTGAAAATCCAATCTACCAAGCCAAAGACGAAGGCGAGGAAGATTGTGAAATACCTAGAGAACTTGCCAGGCTCTTAATAGAGGAAGAAAATGCTATCCAACCGCACGAAGAGCCAATCGAAGTGGTAAACTTGGGTTCTGAGACAGACAGAAAGAGGTCAATAAAGGCACATTAATATATGTGGCATTGATATGATCGGAGAAATCAAGCCTACTTCTTCTAACTGACATCGCATCATTCTCGTCGCCATTGACTACTTTACAAAATAGGTTGAAGTAGCTTCGTTCGCCTCTGTTACCAAGAATGTGGTTGCCCAATTCATCAAACATAACCTGATCTGTTGGTTTGGCATCCCTGAGAGAATCATCATAAACAATGCTACCAACCTTAATAACACTATGATCACTGAACTCTGCATATAATTCAAGATTAAGCACCACAACTCTTCTCCATATAAACCAAATATGAATGGTGCGGTGGAAGCCGCAAACAAAAATATTAAGAAGATGGTTGTGACTTACAAAGGATGGCACAAAATATTACCGTTTTCTCTCCATGGTTATCGCACTTCGACTAAAACATCAACTGGGGCAACCCTATTATCTCTAGTCTATGGCATGGAAGTTGTCTTACCTGTCAAGGTTCAGATTACTTCTCTGAGGATTATGAAAGATGCAGACTTAGATGAAGACAAATGGATTCAGACCAGGCTAGACCAGTTGAGTCTAATTGACAAAAAAAGGCTTGCGGCTGTCTGTCACAGTCAGATGTATCAGAAACGTATGATCAAGGAATTCAACAAGAAAATCAAGAATCAAGTATATCAGGCTGGTGACTTGGTAATAAAGTGAATTATTCTACCACAAGGTGATCCCAGGAGCAAATGGACTCCCACCTATGAAGGGCCATTTGTTGTCAAGAAAGTACTCTCAGGCGGTGCCATGATACTGACCATCATGGACGATGAAGATTTCCCACACCCTTTGAACACAGACATAGTGAAAAGATACTACGCATGAAAACGACCTGCTAGGTTGACTGGTCTAGGCAAAAATAAGGGCATCCTGACAAACCAAAAGGGTCAGGGCAAAATTAGGGACATATATAAAAGATTGTACACTCGACAAGTCGAAAACTTGAAAAGACGGCTTGGGCAAGAATAGGTATCCTAGTGGACTGAAAACTTAAAAGGGAGGTCTAGCAAAAAGTTAGGGATTAAGAGCATACGAATATGTACCATTAGATCACTTACCTCAAGGTTTGTTACCAAAGTCAAAACTTCAAATGATACAAATCATTTCAATCAACTTCTTCCGACAATAAGGAATGAGAGGTTCGAAGACATGGGAGAAATAGAGGAGTTGGAACCCAACGAGATCATTTTCACATAGCTATATGTTTTGTTTTCACTTTTTACTCTTTTCATTTCATGACAATTTCCTCTTACTAGGATTTATGTCTCTTTCTATAAAATCGCTTGTTTATAGGCAAAACTATCAATGCAAATGCACCCTAAAATTCAAACTTTTGTTTTTAATTTTTCCGTTTTGTTTGAAAAAACGTCCAATGACCAAAATTAAATGAACATATGCATATGCACATGATTAACTATTAACAATATATGCATAAGAACAAGAATAAGCATTTTACTCAAAGACTCTAGGAATTGGGATGGCGTTCAAGCTGTCCACAAATCCCCACAGAGCCACTTCCATAAGATTATCCCCACAGAGTAATCTTCACAAATTCATATATTCCCCGCAATTTCCCCGGAAGATCACTCTAGCGGATAAAAGAATATGATATTTTCCCACCAATATCACCCACCCACGGAGTTCCAATCAGTACAGTTCATGGAAGTTTCCCTCCCCAACTAAGTTTATTCCTCCAGAACTATAAAACCTCTGCAGATTTCTTCTCTCCAGCAAAATTCATTTCCTCAGTAGAGTATTTCTCTGTCAATAGGGTTTGTTTCCCCAACAGGGTTTATTTCCCCAACAGGTTACAGTCTCCCCATCTTGAGTCTATTCCTCATATTGCTACGAATCACCGATAAAATTCCTCTCCCCGTTGAAGTCGCCACTATCCTCAGAAAGTTGCTACGAAACCTGGAACCAAACTAGATATCAATCAACTTTATCCTCCCCAGACGAGTCGGAAGGTTATCCATATCCTTTATCCCCAATCAGGGTATATAAGAATTAAACTCCTCATACGTGTTGAAAGGTTATCCATCTCTTTTATCCCCAGTCAGGGTATATAAGAATTAAACTCCCTAGTAGAGCGATGGGCGACTAATGTTCCTAAACTCTTCTCCCCAAACAGAAGTCAGCATTCCCCAGCAGGAGTTTCCTCAAACAGCAAGCAGGAATCCCCAGCGGAAGTATTCTAGACAAGATAGAAGATACCTGATAACAAGAAAAGTTATAGCATATTCCACCCAATTTACATAGATAAAGCTTCCGATTCTTCATTTATTATGTCGTATTATGTCTCTATTTGTAGTATTTGCAACATATTTCAGGTGTTTAGTTTCTGCAAAGCATACATGAGAAAAGGAAGAAGAATATTGGATAAATGAAGAAGAAATGGCACTTTAGCAGCAAAAATGCAAGCGATTATGTATCAGAAGCCATGCCGCCCGTCACAGGCACATGTTGCCCGTCACAAAGTCCAAAAGTGCGCCCCTCGGCACACTTCTTGTCTCAACCGACACAGAATGGAAACACGTGCCCCACACCATAGCGCATGACACTTGTTACAAGTCATATAAGTCATATATCAGTTACAAAAATGTCTCAATGAAACGTACGACTTTCTGAAAATTCTCCATGCATGAAGAACAAAGATCAAGGAAGTGTTCCTATTTTTTCTCAACATATTGAATATATAAAAGAAAGACAGTTACCAAAACTGCAGAGGGACGCACACCTGCTCCAAATTCATATTTTTCTGCATACTGCAACATTGTTATTTTGTTCCAGTTTTACAGTTTTTGATTTTTTTTCAGTTTCGTTTAGAATTCCGTAAGAAAAATAAAACCATTACCATTAAAGCAATATTTCTTCACATCAGAGGAATATTGCAACTTTAGTTTCCTTCTAGCTTCCAGAATTTCGTTTAGGCTTATTTGTATTTCTTCGAGATATTTTGTTCCGAAGCTAATCCTGTCGGCTTGTGGAGGATATCATACTGCACTATTATTCTTCATTCTTCAGTGTCTTATTCCAGGTTCCAATTTTAAATATAGTTATTTTATTTTTACCATGCCTATGTTATTGAATGTATGTTTTTATTTTATGTTATCACGCAATAAAATTATGTTTGGCTAATTTCCCCGATATCGGTATGTGAAGTCCTAAACCGAAGGGGTTCGGTAATTAATTGACATAAATATTTTAGAAAAAGACTCTTCTGGTTTTAATTTCCAATTATGAAATTAAATTGTTTTTTTATGAGAGTAAAAGACAGACTAAGGATAAAATCAACAAAGTGAGAGTTTGAGATTTTAACCAGATAATGGTAATTGAACATTAATTTTAAATACAGCGAGAGCGCTTTAAAATTAATTAGACTCTATTTGTTTTCAAAAAAACACTTTTAAATTTTAAATGACACAATGAGAGTGCTCATTTGAGTTTAATAATATGGTCTGAATCGATAGAAAGAAAGTGTGAGACAAGGGTTTTTAAATTAATAGTTTCCACTGAAACAATATTTAATACTCAAAACTATGCCAATGACTTATTGAATACCTGAAGTCGATAAATTACATACCGGTGTCCCATTATAAATTATTAGATCTTAGTTAATTCCCGTTCAAACCCCAACATCCTAATTTTATAATTAGCCTTAGCTTTACACAGTGACCCTAGATAATAGTAGTTTAACCATCAGTCCTTGTGGGTTCGATATCTTTTAAAACTACGCGGTTAGACTGTGCACTTGCAGTCACTACACCCGAGAGACTCTCAAAGTCGTGATCAAGTTTTTGGCGTTGTTGTTGGGGACTGATTTAGTCAATACTGTGAATCCATTGTTACGCAGTATAGACTAAGGTACACAATTTTATTTTATTTAACCGTTGATTGTATGCCAAGCACTCGCTCTAAAGGTGAAGAATTAGAGCAACCAATCAACGAGGTCAAGCATTTTGTTAGTATAAGACGATGAATTAGAGAATACCAAATCAAGTACAAACTTCCCTAATTCAATCTTCCTAACTATTCTCTTCCTGACCCAAGAATGGCTGAAGGACCCCAAAATCGCCCTTTGAAGGATTATGCTGCCCCATCCCAAGAGGAACCCCACAACAGTATTGCTGCTCCCGCTATCACACAAAATGATTTCGAGTTAAAACCTTCGTTATTACAAGTTTTCTAACAAAACCAATTTTTAGGATGTCCTACGTATGATCCAAACCTTCATTTGTCCGTGTTTGTGCAGTACGCAAACACAGTGAAAGCAAATGGTGTCATCCCTGAAGAAATAAGACTTCGTCTCTTTCCTTTCTCATTAAGAGATAGAGCTAGAGCATGGCTCCAATCTCTACCATCCAACTCTGTTACCACATGGAACGAGTTGAAGAAAGTTTTCCTAGCGCGATATTTTCCGCCGAGTAAGACGACTATGTTAATGGCAATATCAACAGTTTTAAACAAAAGGAAAGTGAATCTCTCTTTGAAGTATGGGAAAGATACAAAGACATGTTGCGACTCTGTCCGTATCACGGTCTAGAAGAATGGATGATCATCCACACCTTTTACAATGGTCTCTTGTACAACACAAGATTAACGATTAACGTTGTTGCTGGTAGTGTATTGATGGATAAACCATATCACGATGCATATCAACTTATCGAGAGTATGGCTCAAAATCATTACCAGTGGGGAAGCGATAGAATCATGGTGGAGAAACCTCAAACGAAAGGCGGTATGCACGAAGTTAGAAGCTTAGACCAAGTTAACTCTAAGGTAGAAGCCCTTACCCAAAAGATAGAAAGCTTGACCACAACTTCCGCAGCCACCGTGGCTATAGTAGCTCCAACCTGTGATTTATGCGGACTTCCCACGAATGCTGCACCTGAATGTCCACTCTTAATATGAGTACATGTTGATCAAGTGAATTATGCTCAAGGGAACCCCTATGGAAATAACTATAACCCTACTTGGAAGAACCATCCAAACTTCTCATATAAAAGAAACAACCCTTTGTACGCACCTGGGCAAGCTCCTACTACACCTCCAGGACATCAGAAAACTACCCAAAATGTCTAAAATATTCTGAATATCCCTAGGAAGTCCAACATTGAAATAATGATAGAAAACTTCGTAGCCACCCAAGATTAAACTAATAAAGATTACATGAATCAAAATATTCACACCAGTGAAAAAAATTAAGCAACTGACAAATAAGGTTGATGCTCTTGCCACACATAACAAAATGTTAGAAACACAAATCTCCCGAGTGGCTCAACAACAAGCAGCTGCAGCTGGAAATTTTCCTAGACAACCCCTACCAAATCCAAAGGGACATGCTAATTCCATAACACTTCAGAGTGGGACTGAACTAGGCGGACCAACTGAACCTAGAGTCGAGAACCCATCCATGTACCAGAAACATGGAAAAGGAACTAAGAAGGAAGCTGAGTAGAAGGAAGTAGAAAAAGAAGGTGATGGTGAAGAGGTCGTGGAAAAAGAAGAACCTTATGTGACTCCTCCACCCTATAAACTAACATATCTCATATCCTCAAAGATTTGCTAAGTCTAAAAATATAAGGCAATTCAAGAAATTTGTTGAACTTCTGAAACAACTTAACATCACCATACCTTTTACAGAAGTATCACACAAATGCCCTCATACGCTAAATTTATTAAAGAAATCTTATCCAATTAGAAAAAGCTTGAGGATAATGAAACTATATTGCTCACTTCTGAATGCAGTGCTATAATCCAAAACAACATGCCTCCTAAACTTAAAGACCCATGTAGTTTTTCCATACTATGCGTAATCAGAAAGTTTGTCATAGACAAAGCGCTATGCGATTTAGGAGCCAATATTAGTCAGATGCCCTTATCTATTTGCAAGAAACTCAACATGGGAGAACTAAGACCAACAAGGATGTCTATAAAATTAGTGGATCGATCGGTGAAATTTCCTTTATGTATGTTAGAAAACGTTTTTGTACGTATAGTAAAATTCTATATCCCCAATGACTTCATAATCATGGACATTAAAGAAGACTCTAATATTCCTATTATATTAGGTAGACCATTCCTAGCCACTACAGGAGCCATCATAGATGTTAAAATGGAAAACTAACTTTCAAAGTCGGAGAAGAAAAAGTTGAATTCATCTTGTCTAAATTCTTTAAGGCACCAACCATCAAAGATTCATGTTGTTTCTTAGATGTAATCTATAAATGCGTAAAAGAAATGGAGAAACAAAAAACCATATATTCAGAAGTATTGAAGATTCCCATACCTTCAATTCTCAAAGATGATAATTGGTGTCGTGAATATCAAGATGAAAATCTGAGTGAATGCCTAGCTCAAACTCCTGATCCTATACCTTGTCTAAAGAAGCCATCCATAGAACTCAAAACACTACCCAAAGACCCAAGGTATGAATTCCTAGACACAGAACTTGAACGACCAATTATAGTCAATGCAGACCTAGGACAAATAGAAACTGAAAAATTATCACATGTCCTAAGAAAATACCCAACCTCTTTAGGTTATTACATCTCATATCTAAAAGGAATAAGCCCTTCTATCTGCATGCACCGTATTATGCTTGAAGAAGACTGTAAGACCTCTAGGGAACATCAAAGAAGAATCAATCCTATTTTGAGCAATGTAGTAAAAAAGGAAGTAAAAAATCTATTGGAAGCAGGAATCATATACCCAATATTCGACAGTAAATGGGTTAGCCTAGTACATGTCATACCTAAGGAGGGAGGTGTTACAGTTGTAAGCAACACTAAGGGAGAATTCGTAGCATAATGAACTCACACCAGGTGGAAAAATTTGCATCGACTATAGAAAGTTAAACAAAGCCACTCGTAAAGATCACTCTCCTTTACCTTTCATTGATCAAATGCTTGAACGACTAGCTAAACACTCTCACTTCTACTACTTAGACAACTATTCAAGATTTTTCCAAATTCCTATTCATCACGACGACCAAGAAAAGACAACTTTCACTTGTCCTTATGGTACATTTTCTTATCGACGAATGTCATTCGGATTATGTAACACCCCTGCAACATTCCAGAGATGTATGATGTCCATTTTCTATGATTTTCTAGATGGTATGATGGAAGTTTTTATTGACGACTTCTCCGTTTATGGAGAAAGTTTTGAAGGATGTTTATTGAACTTTGAAATGGTACTAAAAAGACGCGTAAGTGTCAACCTCGCGCTAAACTGGGAAAAATGCCACTCCATGGTCCGACAAGGAATTGTCTTAGAGCACATCGTATCCGATAGGGGAATTTAAGTAGATAATGCAAAGATTGAAGTAATAGAAAATCTTCAACCACCTAAAACTGTTAGAGAAATAAGAAGTTTTCTAGGACACACTGGTTTTTGTCGACGTTTCAATAAAGACTTCTCTAAAATAACCAAACCTCTAACCGAACTGCTAATGAAAGATGTTGAGTTCATCTTCACCTAGAAATGCTTGGACGCATTTGCAACACTAAAAAAGGAATTAACCCCGACACCTATTATGCAACCTCCTGATTGGAATGAGCCATTTGAGATAATGTGCAATGCTAGTGACTATTCCGTAGCCGCAGTTCTAGGACAAAGAAAGGATAAAAAGCTTCATGCAATCTACTACGCAAGTAGAACCGTAGATCCTGCACAGCCGAACAAGACCACTACAGAAAAAGAACTGTTAGCTGTTGTGTTTGCTTTAGATAAATTCCATTCTTACTTAGTAGGAGCATGAATAATTATCTATATCGATCACGCTGCAATCTGGTACCTCTTAAGTAAGAACGATGCCAAACCAAGATTACTAAGATGGATATTACTTCTACAAAAGTTTGATTTAGAAATCAAAGACAAGAGAGGCACTGAGAATGTAGTAGCTGACCACCTATCCAGAATGGAAGGCATCAAATCAGATCATGTACCTATCAATGATAATTTTCCTTATGAACGCCTTGTAGCCCAATTAGAATTGGAAAGTATTACCACCAAATACCCTGTGACTTATGAAGACACAGACACAAATGAAATTGTGGAAGCATTCTACACTAAAACCATACTGCAATGGTGTGATACGGTGGGAGAACTGACTTGGTGTTTTACATTTTATCGCAAATGTTGCGGTTAGCAAGAGTCGCCACCAACTTTTCTTTTATCCAAAAGGAAAGGCTGAAAAGAACAGGAAAGACCTTTGAGATTATTTCTTGAGTTCGGGCGGTAGATTATCAAAAGGGAAGGTGTTAGCACCATTTTCATCCATAGTTATCTATGGGCTCTTAGTTCCTTGCTAGATCACTTGCTTTTGTTTAAAAATGTGCTTTATGTGGTTTTTTGAAAGTATTTTGAAAAGGGGCCATCGTTTAGGAAAACTTTGTAATAGTTCTCATTCGTAAGAACGTATACAAAGTGTTGATCTTTTGAAAATGTTTCAAGTTTGGAAAGTGTTTTTGAAAATGTTGGTGTTTGTTTGGAAAATAAGCAAGAGTGTTTGATTTGAAATTGAGCAAGAAACTAGGAACAATCTATCTACTTAAAAGTCTTAGTTTATTTCTTCCTTTCCTTTGATATTGCTATCTTACCATTGATTTGGTAAGAAGCCCTACTTTGGATGTAAAGGGACGGGCGTGGGTCATTGTATAGCCATGATAGCAATGTTGTGAGATATCTTAGCAATTATCTTTAAGAGACTAAGATCATTTTGAAAAGGCAACATTTGATAGCGTCATCGAGGGACTATGATATTGTATTTTTGATTGCTTTTTGCTAAGATACCCCACATGCATAACATGGCCATTTTTGTAAGGCAACAAAGTGGAATTACCCTAAGGGTGTAAGTGTGCAAATGTGTTGGATTTACATGCTTGATTATCTTGGATTAGGGTTTGCTAACTTGTTGATTTTATCTTTCCATACAAACCCTAATTTACTAGCATTTATATAAAATGATAAATTGCAGAAAGTAAAAATACTAAGCTATTACATCATTGGGGGAGGGGGTATACAAATTTACATGGGGATTTTTTGCAAGAAAATTAAACCTAATTAATTATTACAACCATATTGAATAAATGTACAATAATTGAATAAAGGATAATGTACAAATGCAAATGGATAAAAAACATGATTTTTGTTTGGATTTTTATGAAAGGGTTTTAATCTAAACCTAATTAAGAAAATAATTAATGATAAATAAACAAAATTAACTTGAACTAGTTAAGAAAGGAAATTAATTAAAAACAAGATTTTTAGGTTTTTTATGAAAATGTTTTAAATAATGAAAATAAAATGAGAATTGAATAATTAAAATAAACCTAAGTTCTAAATTAATTTTAATTAAGAAAAAGAAAATAATGTAATAATTAAACCTAATTATCTAAATATTAATTACAAAAAGAGAATAATGTATTTAAAGAAAAATATTTTTTAGTCTTTTTTGTTTTATGAGAAAATAAAATAAGTAAGTATAAGTAATAAATAAAATATTTTTGGATTTTTTATTAATAAATAATAATAATGATAATGATAATAATAATCATAATAAAAATATAAATAATAAAGAAAATATAAAATGCCAATAAATATATTAAATAAAATAAATAAAAGTTGGGCCAGGGGTGTGTGAGCAAGCAGGGATTCAGGAATTAGCAAAGAAAATAAGGCCCAAAGTGGGGGAGGCCCAGCGCATGCGTTCAAACAAAAAATGGTGAAAACATGAAAAAATAAGCAAAAGGGTACCACTGGGGCTCGAACCCAGGTCCCTAAGGTGACAGACGCGCGCTTTAACCACTAGGGTGGTGATACATCCGTTAACTTAAACAAAACAACAAATATATAATATAAATTTTGTCCTGAATGTACTTCATCTTCAACCTCCAGCCAAAGGATCTGTAACTTATTCATTTCTCATCCATTCACAAAACTTCCAACATGAAACTTGTTAGAAATTTTCTCACGATTCTGAATATGTAAATCACTTAAGCTAATTCTCGAAGATAGAAGTTCAGGAAAAATACATTTTCTCACGATTCTGAATATGTAAATCACTTAAGCTACATTTTATCTTCACAAATGTAAGCCTAACAATGCCTAAATAATAAGATAGAAGTTCAAGAAAAATACCTCAAAACTAGAATTTGTGAAATGAGTTTGAGCTTGTTTCAAGTGATGGTAATGATCGGGTTAGCTTCCTTGAACCTCTAGGAAGCTAATGCAATAGCTGGCTTGAACTGCGAGTGGCTGGAATAGTCTGGAGAAGTCCAACTGCAATACTCTATTTTTGGCTATAGAATTTGATGAAGATGATGTTACAGTCTGCAAACAGGGACATGGATAGCTTCTATATGTGTATTAAAAGCTTTGCGGATGGTTTGGCCAAAAAATGCACGAGGAGATTTGGAGATTGGATTAAAAAATCAGAAATAACAAGTTTTTGTGCTTGTATGGAAATTTATAGTTTTGGGGAGTTTGAGGGAGTTTGAGAGCTTGTAAAATCGTGTCCTAAATTTCATAAGAGTGGCTTAACATATAGGAAAAGGTTTGGAGACTTGTAGAAGTCAGAAGTACAAAATCACATGCTTGTGGATTTTGACTTGTTTTTGAAGCAACATGGAGAAACATGGTTTCAAGGTAAGGTAGGGTGGTTGAGCCCTTTAAACATCCTTCTTCTGAGCTTATAGACTTAGTGTGTGCAGAAGGAACAACTACAAATATCAAGGAGAGTGGACTTTGTGATTAAAGCCACTTTTCCAAAATGGAAGTATGAACTTTCTTCCATCAATGGCAATTTGGTTTAGATAATGGTTGAATCAATTGGATAATGTATCAACTAGATGTGTAAACCATTAATTATGGAGTGAAACATAAGTTTAAGGCCTGCAAAGCAAAGATTATGCAACATGGGTGTGGATTTGAATTCTTGTTCATCATGGAAATGACCTATAATTCAAGAATGAATGTCCAACTTCTTGTCTTCGATTATCTTTGATCAAACATGATCTCAATGAGTTCCTGGACATTTTGGAAAGCTTGTAACATCCTATACAACCTCTATGTTGGTCATTTTTGAAAATTCCTCTTGGAACTATGTGAAAATATCCATGAAGTTAGGTCTAAATCCTGCCTAAACTAGGGCAAAATTTCACTAAGTTTCCAAGTTTCATGAACATGTATTCACAAAATAATAACTTGAAATACATGCATTTATAGGAGAAGTTGTGTTCTAAAATTTTTTATATCTCATTGAGATCTACAACTTTCATGTTGAAAGTTTCCTTTGAATCATCTCGCATCATGGTGAAAAATTGGCTCAAAGTTGTGAAAAAATATGAATTTTCAAACACTTAGAAAATTTCTAAGTTTAGAAATTTTGACTTTTCAAAATGAAATATTGACTTTTTGGTTTCTTGATGAACAAGTTTCGTATTTTGACATGTTTTGATGAATTGTGATCTTTGATACTTGATTTTGACCAAAAAAGTCAAGCTTTGACTTTTCAGTGTACAATTGACTTTTGATCAATTGACTGAAAGTCAACTATCAATCAATTGATCTCGAGGGAAGTTTTGAGTCATGCCATTAGGTCAAAATGGTGAAATTGAATCCTTGAGCTCATGTCTCTAACCAATCAACCATTTGCTAGGTCAAAAAACAGAAATTGCACTTCCTCAGTCAAAACCCTAATTTTGACCATTTTGTCCTTTTGATGATCTGATCAAATTTCTTGAGGAATTATGGTCCAAACTTGATCAAATTACATATATGAGTTCATAATGTTGATATGGATAAAAAATTATGAAGTTTGACTGTAAATTGACCACAATTGACTTTTTCCCCAATACAGTTGATTTTTACGTTAACTGATCAATTGATTGAGCAAAAATGTGATCCAAGACTTGAAACTTGTCATGAGAAATATTGAGAGTCCAAAATGATCCATGAAAGTTATATGGGGCATTAAAAGTCCATTTATCCTTGTGCAATCTCAAACCCTAATTTCCAGTCATTAGTGCTTGAGGAGGTGTCTTGAGCTGATCAACCCTAGTGCAGTCTTGAACCAAAGGAGATCTTGTGAGAGATTAATTGATAAATGAGAGGGCAGATTTTGGGGTACAACATCTGCCCCTGTTCAATCTTCTTAAACCTGAAGAGTTATATTGGCGGATCCACCATTCGTGACTTGAAGGTGGAAGATGATTGAACGCTAGAGTGCCCATAAATTTGCACTCGAAGATGGATTGTGAATGGGATTATAGATTCCATTTGGAGGAATGTTGGTAACACTGGAAGAAGTATCAGCATAAATCTTTAGTCAATTCATACTAAAACTTGATGTTTTTACCTGTGGGAAAAAAAGAGTTAGTAGAATGCAGATGTATGCACAATGTTCACAAGATGAATGAGATCATGATAAATGAATTTTGTATGTATATGTCATGATGTATGAATGTGACATGCATGTTTTTTTCTGGGAAAATAAATCTCTGACAATTGCTGAGGAGTTTTGGGAAGTTGACTCCCAGATTTCTGTTGGGGATGAAGAGTATACACATCTCCAAACTTTGTTGAAAAGATGCTTCCGCTGGGGAATATCTCTTGAATGTCAGCTGTTATCTGGTCGGATCCAGGACTCATAAATTGCTGAGAATGAGGAAGTCAACTTCTATCTAGTCGGGTTCCAGGCTTCACGGTAACTTACCGGGGAAGAGATAAATTAACTGTTATCTGGTCGGATTCCAGGCTTTGCAGAAAATTTCTTAAAATTGAATAGTTATTTGGTCGGATCCAGGCTTCATAACAACTTGCTGAGGATAAGGAAGTTAACTGTTATCTGGTTGGATCCAGGCTTTGCAGTAACTTGAAATGGTAACTACTATCTGGTCGGTTCCATGTTTCATGGTTTTTGGAAATTTGTACTATTATTTGGTCGAGTCCAGGCTTCACAGTGTCTCTCTAGGGATCATAGTTAATTATTATCTGGTCGGGCTCTAGGTTTCAAAATAACTTGCATGAAAACTGACATCTGGTCGGGTCTAGGCTTTGCAGATTTCTGAGGTTGATGAGGTTAATTGTTATCTGGTCGGGTCCAGGTTTCACAATAACTTGCATGAAAACTGACATCTGGTCAGGTCTAGGCTTTGCAGATTTCTAAGGATGATGAGGTTAATTGTTATCTGGTCGGGTCCAGGTTTCACAATAAATTGTTTGGGGATTTAGTTGTTATCTGGTCGGGTTCCAAGTTTCACAATGAATTTCTGAGGGTAATTGCTATCTGGTCGAATCCAGGTTTCATAACAACTTGTTGGGGTAGAGGCAAACTCTACTGGGGAAACGAAGTTAAACCTTGGTCTGGTTGAGTCCATGTTCTTCTATATCTCAAAGAGTTAAACTATTATCTGGTCGGGTCCAGGTTTCATAGCATCTTGAGAAGTTAACTATTATCTGGTCAGATCTAGTCTTCATAGTTAGTTGAAAGGTTACACTATTATCTGGTCGGTTCCAGGCTCTATAGTGACTTGAGAAGTTGACCACTATCTGGTCGGGTCCAGGCTTCATAGTAGTTTGAAAGTTGTACTAATATCTGGTCGGGTCCAGTCTTCATAGTATCTTTTGGAGATAGTAAAGGTTTTGTTGACGACTTTACTGAGGATTAGGGGTTATGGCTCTATGATTTGCAATAGTCTGAAAGACAAACTCAAACTGGGGAATGTGGACTAAAGTCGGGGATGATAGACTCAGCTTAGGTAGGATATACTCAATTTGGGGAGGATACACTTAGCTGGGGAAGATATACTCAGCTTGGGAAGGATACACTCAGCTGGGGATAACAGATTCAGCTGGGGAAGATAAACTATACTGGGAGAATTTGAACTCGGCTGGGGAGTTATGCTACTCGTTGTTTGTCGGGGAAATAAACCCTATTGGGGAAATAAACCCTATTGGGAAAATAAACCCTGTTGGGGAAATAAACCCTGTTGATGAATACTCGATGAACTGCTGACAGAGTGAGTTCTTTGAGGAAGAGATCTACAAGGCTTCTACTTGTAGGACCAATTTAGTTGGGGAGAGAGCTGCCAAGAGATTGAGACTCTGGATGGAGATCAACCTATGCAAAGAGACTTTATGGGTAACTTTGTTGAGGATTGGTTTATCGTAGCCGATCTTGTGGGGATAATGCTAATGAAATAACTCTGTGGGGATATTCCATATACATTAAAGAAATGTTTGTTGTTGCTTAGCAGGACACATGTGCCAAATAATTTTAATTATGTTCGTATGCATATGTTCGTTCAATTTTAGTCATTGGACCACTTTGCATTCAAAACAAAACAAAAAGTTTGCACTTCAAAGTATATTTGTATTGATATTTTTCCCATGAATAGGAGTTTTTGTACAAAGAGACAAAGATCCTAGTAAGAGGAAATCGTCGAAAGGAAAAAAATTGAAAACAAAAACAAATAGCCATGTGGAAATGATCTCATTGCATTCTAGCTCTACTATTGCCCCAATGTCTTAGAATGCCCCTTGCCATTGATAAAAGTTGATTAGATTGACCTTGGGCCGTTTGAACTCAGACCTTGGTGGTAAAGTTGACTGTGGTGATTTCACGGGACATAGTCATACGCTTTCAATCCTTAACTTTTGCCTGGACCACCCTTTCGGGTTTTTAGCCCACCAGGATACCCATTTTTTCCCAAGTCGCCTTTCAGGTTTTCAACTTGCCGGGTGTAAAATCTTTTGCATATATCCCTAATTTTTGCCCAAACCTTTTGGTTTTCCGGGATGCCCTTATTTTGCATAGGTGTGTCAACCTAGCGGGTGTCTTATTCGTAGTATTTTTTAACTATGTCCGCGTTTATAGGATGTGGAAAGTCTTCACCATCCATGGTGGTCAGCATCATGGCACCGCCAGAGAACACTCTCTTGACAACAAATGGCCCTTCATAGGTGGGAGTCCTTTTGCCTATGGGGTCGCCTTGTGGCAGAATGATGCGCTTTAACACCAAGTCGCCAACTTGATATACTCGAGGCTTGATCTCTTTGTTGAAAGCCTTGATCATCCATTTTTGGTACGTCTGACCATGGAAAACAGCAGGCAGTCGCTTCTCATCGATCAAGTTCAGCTGATCCAATCTCGTTTGAATCCACTCATCTTCGCCTAAGCCTGCCTCATTCATAATCCTCAGCGAGGGAATTTGAACTTCCACTGTAAAAACAACTTCCATGCCATAGACTAGAGAAAAGGGAGTTGCCCCAGTTGATGTTCTAGCTGAAGTACGGTAGTCGTGGAGAGAAAACAGTTACATCTCATGCCAATCCTTATAGGTTACTACCATTTTCTGCATAATCTTCTTGATATTTTTGTTGGCTGCTTCGGCTGCACCATTCATTTTAAGTATATAAGGTGAAGAATTGTGATGCTTGATCTTAAACTGAGTACAAAGCTCAGTAATCAAAGCATTGTTGAGGTTAGTCCCATTGTCGGTGATGATCCTTTCAGGGATACCATAACCGCAGATGAGGTTGTGTCTGATGAATCTGGATACCACATTCTTGGTGACTAAGGAAAACGAGGTGACTTCGACCCATTTGGTGAAGTAGTCGATAGCGACAAGAATGAAGCGATGTCCATTGGAAGCTGTGGGCTTGATTTCTCCCATCATATCAATACCCCACATTGCGAATGGCCACGGAGCTGTCATGAAATTCAGAGGGATAGGAGGCACATGGACCCTGTCAACATAAATTTGGCATTTGTGACAAGTTCTTGAATGTTGATGGCAATCAGTCTCCATTGTTGACCAATAGTAGCCAGCTCTTAAGATTTTATTAGCCATCGTATGTCCACTTGAGTGAGTACCAAAGAGACCATCATGCATGTCTTCCATGATTTTCCCTGCCTCATTCTTGTCCACACATCAGAGTAGAGTAGAGTCATGGTTGCGCTTGTACAATATTCTGTTGCTTAGGAAGAATTTGGCTGAAAATCTTCGTAAGAACTTTCTGTCATTGATGGATGCTCCCTCTGGATACTCTTGTGCTTCGAGATATCTCATCACCTCATGGTACCATGGCTTTTTCGCGTCAGTTTCAAGCTCACAGTAATGTGCAGGTTCATAGAATCTTTCAATTGTAATCATAGGGGCTTTGCTGTCCCATCTGACCTTGAACATTGAAGACATGGTTGCCAAAGCACCAGCCAACTGATTTTCTTCCCTAGGGAAGTCTACGCACATGTGAACTTTTCCATCTTTCTTTGGCACTGGAACCACATTGGCAACCCATTGGGGATATGATGTCACAGCTAGGAACTCTGCATCAAATTGTTTCATCACTTCAGCTTTTATCTTTTCGGATATATCAGGCCTCATGCGACAAACCTTTTGTTTGACAGGAGGACAATCTTCTTTTGTTGGAAGACGATGAACTACGATGCTGGTATCCAACCCAAGCATATCTTCATAATACCGAGCAAATACTTCCACATAATCATGCAACATCTGAACCAACCTTCTCTTGACACTTCTTTCCAAATTAGCACCAATCTTGATTTCCTTCTTGTCTGTCTCAGTACCTAGATTGATGACTTCAACTGACTCTTCACGCGGCTGAATAGTTTTTTCCTCTTGTAATAGAAGTCTGGCTAGTTCTCCCGGTATTTCACAATCTTTCTCGCCTTCATCTTCGGCTTGGTTAATTGGACATTCGAAGTCATAGTCGGCAATAGTAGAGTCATTGGCAATAAAATCCAGAGTGGATGAGGACCTGCAAGAATGTGTGTATGCATATAAGATACATGGATATTTTTTGAAAAAATGTATTTGAAAGAAAAGAAAGACAATGAACACAAATATTTGAATGCAAAAGAGTCCAATGTACTGAATGATCATATGATTAAATGAACATAAATAAAACCCTTGACAAATGGACCAAAGTGCCCCGGGCCAGGCACATGGCTTAAAAGTCATTGTTGAATATTACAGACAAAATGTTCTTGAATTGAAAGAAAAGCAATAACAAGTAGATTAATCCTCAATGAAGGAGATGGGCACAAAGTCCTTTACATGCCAATTCTTCAACTTCGTTGTAGTTGGATACACCCAATCTTCAAATGCAGCTTCTTCATCAGTATCACCCACGTCGTTGACTTCATGGCTTCTAATGCGGAGAGGTGGCTTTCTAGCACAAGTACAATGGAGTCTCATGCCCTAAAATGCATCTCCGGTCATATATAAGGCAAATCCAACCCCATACCGCTGATAAGGACTTATGGGTGCACTTCTTCCAAGACAGTCTGTCTGGGACTCAACTTGACTGGTTTTATCAACTAGAAAGAGCCAATGTTCACAATTGGGAAGATTTTGCTGCAACTTTCTACAAACAATATCAGTATAATGCTGATCTGGCGCCCACCCGTACTCAACTCTAGAGTATGGCCATGGTTTCCAATGAGGGTTTTAAAGACTATGCACAAAAATGGAGAGATTTGGCTGGAAGAGTTCAACCCCCTCTATCTGAGATAGAATTGGTAGACATGTTCTTGGGCACCTTGTCTGGTCCCTTCTTCAATCATTTAATCAGAAGTTCATCTGCAGGATTTACTGAACTAATATTGACCGGAGAAAGGGTAGAAGCCGGTATAAAGAGTGGAAAGATTCAGAAAGATACATCTTCTTCTACAGCTGTAAGAAAGCCTTTCATCAGAAAGAAAGAGGTGGCTGCTGTATATCCGCAAAGAAACCAAGATAGGGCTGAACGCCGACCAATGGTGGGGGCTGTTATGATTCCTAAGCCTGTGTCTGATCAGTAAAGAAATAATCAACCAAGGATGGAAAGGCCAGTCAGGCAGTTCACCAGAATCAACATGACCCCGTCTCAAGTATTACCGCATCTACTAAGATCCAACTTGGCGGCCTTGAAAGAAGCTCCGAAAAACCCCAATACAACATCCCCTCATTATCATCCCAATGCCCATTACGTATATCACTCTGAAAGTCCTGGTCACGATACTAATAACTGTTGGGCTTTAAAGAACAAAATACAAGACCTCATTGAAGCAAAATAAATTGAGTTCGATGCGCCTGAAAAGCCAAATGTCATTTATGCCCCTATGCCCAGACATGGCCACAATACCAATGCCATTGAAGAAGGATTGTTTGTTACTTCAATTGATGAACTCATGACCCCACTTCTGACTATTAAAATGAATTTTTTGAATGCCGGTGTGTTCCCGGGTGTTGTACCCCAAAATTTGCCCTCGTATTTTTCCACAAGAAATCACAACTTCGGGCTTTTCCTGATTTTTTCAGACTGGCTCAAGAATCAGTCAAACAGACTTTTCTTATCAGTCAGAGAAAATTAGGGTTTTCATTGATTTTAAAGCAGTTTAGGCAGATTGCTAAGGTTTGGTTGAGTTGGCTCAGGTTTGATCAGGCGGACGCTTCTCTGACAATTAAAACAAAACTAGGGTTTTTGTGCGCGCATTCTCAGAAAGAATTAATTCTACAGTTCTTTTCAGTTTACTCTGAGATTTGGTTTGAGGCATTTGAATCAAGAACTTGCAGTATTTTGTTTAATCAGTAAAGGCTAAGGCATTTGATTTGAGATGAGATAAAAGCTGAGGTGCTTAAATTGAGAATCTGCAGTGTTGATTTAATCAGTAAAAAGATAAGTATCTGGATGTTGGTTTGATTAACTGTGCATTGTTTAATTGGAGCGCCAGGTTTATTATTGATTCATGCTAAATGGCAAGACCACAGTGTTTATTAATTATTTTTCTAAGTCAGAATAATTGGATACTTTCAGTTATTTTAATTTAAGAAATTCAAATAATTAAATGGACAGCAAATTGAAAGAGGAATTAACTGATAAAAAGGATGTTTATTCATTTTGAATTGTTTGTTACAGATATTATTTAAACACTGTAAATTTATTTACAGTTATTTACATTAATATTATTACAAATGATTTAAATTGAAATAAAACTATGTCCTAAATTTCCTAAATCTTCATTCCTCTATCTGATGCTCCCTTGTTGTTTTTACCTGCAAAAGAAGAGAAAAAGTCAAATGCAGATAAAATAATTAAAGAGCAGACAGATAAAAATTGGATTCATCATTAAAAGCAACTGGCCGGAATCAGTTTGCCCTCTCTGCAAATCACAAGATTTCTCTTGGTTCACAAAGAGGGATAGAAAAAAATGCTTACAAAAAGACATGAAATGCACAAAAGTTATAATTGCACAAATTCAAAAGTTACATACTGCATAAATCCAAAATTCCAAACCAAGGATAAAAGGCAAACTGAATAGCAAACTAAAACTGTCCAGAATTGCAACACATGCCTAACCAAGGTCACAATTCCAAACTAAACTGAAAGTTCCAATTTCAAACTTTCCACAAGCTGCCAAAGAGCTATCAAAAGGCTATTCAAGGCTGTCAAAGAAGTACACAAAGATGCAGGAAATTTGGAAAAAGAGATAAAAGTATGCAGAGGAAAGCAACTATTTCAAGCAACATTTCAAAAGTCATCATTTTCAGGCCAGTGCTTTTTCAGAAAGGACAAATCTAAGCAATAAAAAATGCTTAAAACTGTAGAGAGAGAAAGAAGAGAAAAAAGAAAAGGAGGCTTACAGGCTTTAGGCTTGAGATATATAAAACAAAAACTGTAATAGAACAGAGAAGAGGCAGAGATATCACAAAAAGAAAAAGCTACAAACTGTAACAAAAACACAGTCCTGCCTCAAAACTGTATCAAGGCCTTCACCTACTTCAAACACTTCAAAACATCCTGCCCAAACCTGTGATCAACTTACAAACAAGCTTAAAGAACAAACAAGCACACAACAAGCTCAAGCCTGTACCAATAAACCCTCTGCCCTTTCAAAAGAACATTACAAACAGAAGCCATCAAAATGAACCTGCATAAGTTACAAGCCTAAGCCAAATCTTGTATAGCCAAGCAAGTCTAAAAGCCAAAAGGCCTCAACTGAAGACCAAAAGCCTCTAAAGCCTGCTGAAGCCTCAAACAAAAACAGCATAAGCCTTTAACCTGCTTCAG
Organism: Vicia faba; assembly: GCA_948472305.1. NCBI lineage: Eukaryota > Viridiplantae > Streptophyta > Magnoliopsida > Fabales > Fabaceae > Vicia > Vicia faba. The sequence continues at coordinate 1,431,470,910 of OX451736.1, read as the reverse complement.
GCAAGCCTGAAGCATCAAACCAAATCCAACCTGTCAAAAGCCTAACAAGCCTCAAACAGAAGCCTCTACAGAACATCAAGCCCGAGCCTTACCAAGCACAGCAAGCCAAAAACTCTGAAGCCAACTGATAAACACAAACCTGGCAAACTGAAGCTAAACCTGTCTAAGCTCTCAAGCCTGAAGCTTGCAGTAAAAGCCTCAAACTGACACAAACCTGAATCAAACAATCCTAAAGCCTCAGAATTAGATTAATCATAGGCAAGCAATCAAAGGCATCAAGCAAGAATACAGAAACAGAAAGAGAGGAAAAGCAGTGAAACGAAAGCCAACAGTTCTCAGATTTTTCTCATCATTGAAGAATATCATCAGAGGCAACCAGGAAAGGAGAGAAAAAAGCAATAAGCAGCTAAGAAATCTCAGAGCAAACATCATCATCTTAGAACATACAAAAGGCGAGGCAACCAGAAAAGAAGAGGAAAAGAAATTATACTAAGCATTTTCAGATTTCCAAGCATCATCATCAAATCAACAACAAAAAGGCAAAAAATAAAGATACCAGGAAGCAAAGCGCACATCATCACCAAGCCTCCGCCTTGGCCGTCCTAGGCGCCTCCGGTCCGCCTCGTCTCCATCTCCAAAAGCCAAAGGTATAAATCCCTTCCTTTTTTTCGTTTACAGAAACAACAACAACACATTAATCAGAATCAATAATTGAAAGATAATGACATGCAAGGACAGAAATCAAAAACCCTAAAACGTCCAAAACTCGTACCTTTCTGTCCGTCGTTAACTGAACAACTATGAGGAGATGAGGACGGAAGCGGCGCCTGGTAGCCTAAGGTTGGAGGGGGATCAACGGCCTTGGTGTGAGAGATGAAGAAGACGAACGAAGCAAAGTGATGAACGGCGCTGTAACTCACAAACCCTAGTTCCCAAATGAAAACAAACTCCAGTAACCCTAAACAAAAACTTGTGTCAAACGCGTGGGCCTTGCCCATTTGGAACGCCTAAGCCCATTAACGTTGGTGCACCCCCCCCCCTTTGTCTCTCTTTCACAATTCATTCTGGGCCATCCAAAAATCTCTATAGCCCATTTACCTCTTTTCCTATTTTTCTATTTTCATTCAAACTAAAAGCTTTTTTTTTTGTTTTCTTTTCTTTTATATAACTTAACTCTTTTTTTAATAATAATACTACTAATACTTTTTTATACTAAAATACATGAATATTAAACATTATTAAGTTTAAAACTTTTTCTTTCTTTTATTTCTTTTATTAAAACTTTTTATTTAAATGTAAACCTTGCATAAAACATTTATAAAAAATAAATAAAAAAATGGATTTTTTAGTTTGAATATTCTTTTTTTTAACTAAAACATTTTGTACATGAAAATACTAATATAAATACATAAAAATTAGAATTTCCTAAAATACATTAATACATAAAACTTAAAACTTTTTTCTTTTCTTTTATTAAATCTTTATTTTGTACATATTAACAAAAAATACAAAATGATAACAATACATAAATAAAACACTTAATAATACATTAAGTTCACATTTACCACTTGTAAATAAAACATACACTTACACAAATACATTGACACATTTACATTGCTCTTATACATTTGCTCATTCTTATACATTGATACATATTACATTTGAGATCGCAATTCGATTTGGTTGTAAATTATTTGGACATTACTCTTCTATTAAAGTCTCATCCCCATTTGTAAATGTTTGTACCCCCACTCCCGGATACTTATTTGTAATAGCGTAGACTTTAAATTCTCGCAATTTATCGCTTTCAAATATACCATGGCTAGACCTAGGGTTTGTATGTACATAAAATCAAACGCTAGATAACCTAATACAAAGACAAATACATGAAATCAATACACAATTCACACTTGCACCCCTAGGATAATCCCGCTTGTTGCCTTCCAAAATGGGCCATGCTTGCACGTTGAATATCTTTGGAAAAACAAAACAATTCAAATAATCATAGTCCCTCGATGACGCTTTTGAAAGTTTCCTATCAAAATGATCATAGTCCCTTCAAGCAAATTGCCAAAGACACTTGGCACCATTGCATTCATGGTCCATACGATGACCCGCGCCCGTCCCGTTAAACATCCTAACGCAAGATTGTCCATCAAATACAATGGTGGAACAAAATTGTTAAAAAGGGTTAAAACATGAGAAAAACCTTTGAGTACAATAGGGTAGACAAACTCTTAGTTACTTGATCAACTTGCAAAACACGCTTGCCTACTTTTCAAAACCACACTCCACAAACACTTTCAAAACAAACTTTCAAAAAACATTTGAAACATCTTTTCGAAAAGATACACACCTTTGTATATACTCAAACACGAGTCATTACAATGGTTGCCTAGACAAGGCGTCTATTTCAAAACATTTTCAACACACACACCCACACACCATTTCAAACAATTGAAAATCAAGGCAAGTGATCTAAAACCAAGTAACTAAGAGCCCATGGATAACCATGGATGAAAAGGGTGTTAATACCTTCCCTTTTCATAATCTACCCCCCGAACCCACGAAACATCTCAAAAGGTTTTTCCTGTGCTTTTTAACCTTTCCTTTAGGATAAAATAAAAAGTCGGTGGCGACTCTTGCTAAACCGAACAAGTGCGAATACAAACGCAAACCTCAAGTCAGTTCTCCCACCATATCACACCGGGCTGTGGTGAAGTTTTCCATCTCTGTTTGTCCTCCCCAACCGGCTGTCCTTTGTTAAAAATAGGCATTCTGTGCCTAATAGATAACAAAGAGATTTTGTTCGAAAAGACTCCTGTTTCACCTATCGCTTTTGAATATGTTTCTATCATTACCATTTCCGCCAATTCTTCCAGGGTCTCCACCAAAAGACCCGTTAGAATTACATCAGCTCCGAAAGCAACTCCTTTAATAATCACAATGCTTGGACCAGTCCCACACTCATCAGGCAAAACTATACCATGGAGTTATGGAGGGGATGTCTATTACCATGGTATCAAACAGGACTGGCCAGCCGCCGAAGATTCAAGCTCCGAGAAAGTCAACTCCGACATCAGTAACATTGCAGGAGCTAGCAAATTTACCCAAAGTGGTAGGATCTTTTCTCCAGAAATTGCTCCCCCAAAAGCAGTTTCTGGACCCGTAATCATTCCTGCTGTTACTCCCCCAAAAGTTGTTCCCGGTCCTTCATTTATCTCCAACAGTACTTCAATTGACAAAGCCGTTACAACCCCTGTAATCATTCTTACTGACACTCCTACTGCCTAGTTAACCGAGGCTCAAGGAAAAGGTGTTATGGTTGAGCCTGTCCGGAAGAAGGCTCAGTCATTGACTATCCCTGAGACCTCCAAGAAGGAAATAGGGAAGATCTTAAAAATTATAAAGAGAAGCGACTACGATGTAGTTGAACAACTGGGGAAAACTCCCTCTAAGATCTCCATGCTGGCATTACTACTATGTCTCGAGGCACATGCAAAAGCCTTGGTAAAGTTCTTAAAAACCGCCCATGTACTTCAAGAGACATCTGCTGATCAATTCCAAGACTGCATAGCCAGCCTAACTGCGAACAATGGTTTAGGTTTTTTAGATGTTGATCTAACACCGAGGGGAAGAAAGCATAATGAGGCATTTCATGTCTCAGTGGAATGTAGGGGCACAACTCTGGCGCATGTTTTGGTGGATACTGGCTCATCTCCGAATGTATTACCCAAAAAAGCTCTTGATAGACTTGACTGTGAAAGGTTGACTTTGAAGCCAAGCAAGATAGTGGTAAGGGCCTTTGACGGCTCGAAGAGGATGGTGCATGGGGAAGTGGATATCCCCATAAAGGTTGGAACCCAAACTTTCAATTCAACTTTTTATGTAATGGACATCCTCCCTTCATACTCCTGCTTGCTAGGCCGACCATGGATCCACAACGCTGGCGCTGTTACTTCTACGTTGCACCAAATGCTGAAGTATCCAGTTCAAGGGAAGATTATCACCGTTCATGGAGAGGAAGAATACATGATCAACCATCTCAATTCCTTCAGATATGTGTAATTAGATGGGGAATTCATTGAAACTCCATTTCAACACTTTGAATAGGTCCCCCAAGATGTGGCAGTAACTGTAGTTGTTTAGTTATTGGCATGCATTTTTGGTAAAACCAGGTGTGTGAATGTCATGACTGATGTCATAACATTCTAGTTTATTAGGTACTGATTTATTAGGTACCTTTGCAGAAAAATAATGTCATACAGGTGCTGCTGTTTATGAGTGTGTGTCTGAGCATTTTGCAAAATGATCACATACCAAAATCAGTAAACAGGAATTCAGATGTCATAACAAATGTTAAGACATCCTGTTCTGAACTAACAGTTATGCAGTTTGGTTAATTCTGAGTTTTTTCAGGAAAATGACTCAGTCTTTCCAGAACAGAATCTCTCGTGGTCTTGGGGTTAACCTAGCTCAACCCTAACATGGTTGATAAAGTCCTGTGACCAAGTCTTAAGGTCAAACGGAATTAACCCTAGCTTTTTGTGGAAACCCTAACTGAAGAAGCAGCTGCTATATATTCAACAGGGCTGCTGTTTGGAATTTATCCCCTTTTGACAGAAGATCATTTAGAAGCTGTATAGTTTTAACTATTGTAATCCAAGCAAGTATCATTGTGATAAGTGACTTGGAATAGGTTTTAATTGTAAGGGTTTTGTATCACTCAAAGCTTTGAAGCAAGAGTGTTTTGTGTCTCTTGACTAAAGCTTTGAAGCAAAGTCAAGTTAGGCTTATGTATCACTCAAAGTTGTGAAGCAAGAGTGTTTGTGTTGCTTGATTAAAAAGCTGTGAGGCATAATCAAGTGTATGTTTTGAAGAGTGTCTTCATTAAATCATTAGTCAATTGTTTTAAGTATCACTGCTGTGATTGAGGGGGAGTGAGTAGGAACTCGGGTTTAAGTTGTACTTAGATTGAAGTTGCATTGGGTAGGTCTTAAGTGAAGGAGATAAACTGGTTGGTTTATTCCTGAATTAATATCTCTTATAGTGGATTTCCTCCCTGGCTTGGTAGCCCCCAGAGTAGGTGTTGTTGCACACTGAACTGGGTAAACAATTGACTGTGTTCTTTACTGTTTTTGTATTTACTGTCTTATAGAAAGTCAGATACGGTGTCATAACATTGAACGTGACATTGAGTATCTGCAGCCAGAATTTCAATTGGCATCAGAGCAGGCACCCTGCCTGTATTACTGGGTGAGATCTAGGGATATCACTTTCTGGCGCTATGGACAAAGAAGGAGTTTTTGGAAATAGACCACCCATTTTGGATGGAACAAATTATGACTACTGGAAACCTCGTATGATTTCCTTCTTAAAATCTCTGGACAAAAAGGCTTGGAGAGCTGCTGACAAAGGATGGAACCATCCCACCATAACTGAGAAAGATGGGACAATCAGTCTGAAGCCTGAGGAAGATTGGAGTAAAGAAGAAGATGAGTTAGCCCTGGGTAATTCCAAAGCTTTAAATGCCTTGTTCAATGGAATTGATAGAAACATATTCAGACTAGTACATCAATATGAACTGGCCAAGGAAGTTTAGGACACTCTCAAAACTACCCATGAGGGCACTTCCAAAGTAAAAATGTCAAGGCTTCAGATGTTGACTACCAAGTTTGAGAATCTAAAAATGATGGAAGATGAAACCATTCATGAGTTTCACATGAACATCTTGGAGATTGCCAACACCTCAGGAGCATTGGGAGAAAAGATGTCAGAAGAAAAATTGGTGAGAAAGATTCTCAGATCCTTGCCTAAAAGATTTGCAATGAAGGTAACTGCCATAGAGGAAGCCCAGGACATCAGCAAGTTGAAAGTGGATGAACTTATTGGGTCTCTTCAGACTTTTGAGATGGGGATCACTGAAAATGGTGACAAGAAGAACAAGAGCATAACACTTGTATCCAACACTGATGTTGAAAACAAGGAGGATGAAGAAGAAAATATTTCAGAAGCTATATCCATGCTTGGAAGACAATTCAACAAACTTATCAAAAGAATAGATCCAAAGTCAAGGTCGAATGTTCATAACATCCCCTCTGACATTGACAGTTCCAGCAGAAGACCAAGATCAGAAGAGAAGGGAAATCAAGGGAGAGGAATTCAATGCCATGGTTGTGAAGGATATGGGCATATTCGAGCTGAATGTCCTACCTTTCTTAAGAAACAAAAGAAAGGAATGACTGTTACTTGGTCTGACTGTGATTCAGAAAGTAATTCTGAAGAAGAATCTGCCAAACTAGTTACTGCTCTAACTGGTGTTTGTACCTCTAAAAGTGACACTAGTGATGAAGAAGTGACATTTGAAGAACTGGCTGATACTTACAAGAAATTGTGTATCAGAAGTGCTGAAGTCTGTGTGCAGAATGAGAAACAATCAAAACTCATCATAAAGCTGGAGGCTGAAAAAAGGGCAGACCTTGAAACTATAAGTCATCTAGAAGGGGAAGTTCAATTGCTGAACTCACAACTGAACCAAATGACCAAATCTGTCAAGATGCTGACTAATGGAACAGACAAATTGGAAGAGATCCTTCAGGTTGGACAAAATGTGGGAAACAAATCTGGACTAGGATTTGTGGAAGCAAAGAAATCTGGTACAGACAAGAAGATCAGGCCTGATAAGCAAATGTCAAAATAGATGTCTCAACACAACTCTCAACATCAGGAACAGAGACATATGAAGAAAAGGTACCAAAGATGGAGATGTCATCATTGTAGGAGGTATGGCCACATAAAGCCTTTCTGCTTCAGATTGCATGGATACCCTAATCAGAACTCAGGTGTCAAACCTAAGTCTAAAAAGGTACCACATACTCCTAAATGGAAGAAAAAGGCTACTGCCCTGATAGCCCACACTTCCCTGAGGGTCTCTGCAAAGGAAGACTGGTACTTTGACAGTGGGTGTTCCAGACACATGACTGGAATCAAGAACCTCCTCAATAATGTTAAACCTCACACCACTAGTTTTGTGACCTTTGGAGATGGTGCTAAAGGTGAAATCAAAGGAGTTGGTAATTTGGACTGCCCTGGAGTTCCAAGTCTGAATGAAGTACTACTGGTAAAAGGCCTGACTGCTAATCTCATTAGTATCAGTCAATTGTGTGATCTAGGATTCAAGGTCAATTTCTCAAAATCTGAATGTCTTGTAATTAATGAAAAACAAGAAGTTGTAATGAAAGGAGTCCGATCTAAAGACAACTGTTACTTGTGGGAGCCTGAGAACACTAATTTCTCCACTGTGTGTTCCATTGCAAAATAAGAAAAAGAGGTGAAACTGTGGCACCAGAAGCTTGACCATCTTCATCTAAGAGGTATGAAAAGGATTATCTCCATGGAGGCAGTCAGAGGGATTCCAAGACTGCAAATTAATGAAGGAAGAGTTTGTGGTGAATGTCAGGTTGGTAAGCAGACTAGGATGTCACATCCAAAGTCAAGACATCTGACCACCTCTAAGGTTCTAGAACTTCTTCATATGGATCTGATGGGACCAATGCAGGTGGAGAGTCTTGGTGGAAAAAGATATGCCTATGTGGTTGTGGATGATTTTTCCAGATTCCCCTGGATTAACTTCATAAGGGAAAAATCTGGTGTATTTGAGGTTTTTAAAGAATTGTGCAAAAGAATTCAAAGAGAAAAGGAAGGGTGTATTGTCAGAATCAGAAGTGATCATGGCAAGGAATTTGAAAACAACAAGTTTGATGATTTCTGTTCCTCAGAAGGAATTAGTCATGAATTTTCTTCTCCTATAACTCCTCAGCAAAATGGAGTTGTGGAAAGAAAAAACAGGACCATACAGGAATCTGCCAGAGCAATGATACATGCCAAAAGACTTCCTATGTATTTTTGGGCTGAAGCTATGAATACAGCCTGCTATGTCCATAACAGGGTCACCTTGAGAAAGGGAACCTCATCCACCATATATGAACTCTGGAAAGGAAGAAAACCAACTGTGAAGTACTTCCATGTGTTTGGCAGCAAATGCTATATTCTGGCAGATCGTGAACAAAGAAGAAAACTGGACCCTAAAAGTGATGAAGGCATATTTCTAGGATACTCCTCAAACAGCAGAGCTTATAGAGTATTCAATTCCAGGACCAAAGCCATGATGGAATCAATAAATGTCATAATTGATGATTATCATGAGGAAATAGATGTCCCTTGTAATGTTGAGACATTCTTTGAGACTTCAACTCAACAGAATGATCTACCCAACACCACCACAGCAGAATCTGAATCAAAGGAAGCTAGCAAGATCCCTTCCATCAGAATTCAGAAGGATCATCCAAAAGAGCTCATCATAGGAGATCCCAACAGTGGAGTCATTACAAGATCTAGAGAAAGCATCTCAAACTCTTGTTTTGTGCCTAAAATGGAACCAAGAAATGTCAAGGAAGCTTTAACTGATGAATACTGGATTGGAGCAATGCAAGATGAACTGAACCAATTCAAGCAACATGACGTTTGGGAACTAGTTCCTAGACCTGAAGGAACTAACATCATTGGCACAAAATGGATTTTCAAGAACAAATCAGATGCTGAAGGAGTTGTCACCAGGAATAAGGCAAGACTTGTTGCTCAAGGATACACTCAGGTTGAAGGGGTTGATTTTGATGAAACCTTTGCACCTGTAGCCAGGCTGGAATCAATCAGGCTCCTATTGTCAATTTCTTGTCTTCTGAAGTTCAAGTTATTTCAGATGGATGTGAAAAGTGCCTTTCTAAATGGGTACTTGAATGAGGAAGCTTATGTGGAACAGCCTAAAGGCTTTGTGGATCCAAACCACCCTGATCATGTCTACAAATTGAGAAAAGCTCTATATGGCCTGAAACAAGCTCCTAGAGCACGGTATGACAGGTTAACAAAATTTCTCTCAGACAAAGGATACAGAAAAGGAGGCTTGGACAAAACACTCTTTGTCAAAACTGAAGGAGGGAAGTTGATGGTAGCCCAAATATATGTTGATGACATAGTGTTTGGAGGAATGCCAGAACCTATGGTTAAACATTTTGCTGACCAGATGCAGGCTGAATTCGAAATGAGTCTCATGGGAGAACTAACTTATTTTCTTGGACTGCAAGTCTCACAGATGGAGGACTCAATCTTCTTATCTCAAAGCAAGTATGCAAAGAACATTGTAAAGAAGTTTGGTATGGAGAATGCCAGTCACAAAAGGACTCCTGATCCTACTCATTTAAAGCTTTCCAAAGATTCAAGTGGGGTTAAGGTGGATCAAAGTCTGTACAGAAGCATGATAGGAAGCTTGTTGTACTTAACAGCCAGCAGACCTGACATTGCTTTTGCAGTTGGAGTTTGTGCAAGATACCAAGCTGATCCTAAAGTCAGTCATATCAACCAAGTGAAGAGAATTTTGACGTATGTGAGTGGAACTTACAACTATGGTTTGCTATATTCTCACGGCTGTGAACCAACTCTGACTGGTTACTGTGATGCTGATTGGGCTGGTAGTGCTGATGATAGAAAAAGCACCTCTGGAGGATGTTTCTTCTTGGGAAATAATTTGGTTTCCTGGTTCAGCAAGAAACATAATTGTGTGTCTCTCTCTACTGCTGAAGCTGAATACATTGCAGCTGATAGTAGCTGTTCTCAAATGATCTGGATGAAACAGATGCTTACTGAGTATAATGTCACACAAGATGTTATGACATTGTACTGTGACAATCTGAGTACAATCAACATTTCCAAGAATCCCATTCAGCATAGTAGAACCAAACATATTGACATAAGACATCACTTTATCAGAGACCTTGTAGAAGAGAAGACAATTAAACTGGAACATGTTGCCACTGAGCTACAGCTGGCTGACATTTTTACCAAGGCACTTGATGCAAATCAATTTGAAAACTTGAGGGGTAAGTTGGGTATTTGTCAACATGAGGAATTGTAGCAAATAATTTTGCTTAAAACAAGGGTTGAAAGAGTTATGCTTGTTAAGTCTGTTCTGATTGGGTTAACTTATATTTTCCCATTTCCTTCAATTCTTTTAAGAAGTTGAATAGACACTCCTTTTCTTCCTTCCCCTCTCGTCTCCGCATCAAAACCCAGTCTCTCAATCAGAATTTTCTCTCCAGTTGCTATTGGTCTTCTAAGACTATCAAAATGTCTCAAACACCATTATGATCGGTGGATCTGGAACTGACTGTTTAACGCTGGTTCGCGAAATGTCGTGGAAGCAAGAGTCGCCACCGTCTTTTATTTTCTCCAACATGGACAGGACAAAAGCACAGCAAAATTCCTTATGAGATAGTTTCTCGGTTCGGGAGGTAGATTTATAAAAAGGGAAGGTGTTAGCATCCTTTCTATCCATGGTTATCCATGGGCTCTTAGATACTTGCTCATTTGTGTTTTCAAAATGTTTGTTTGCTTTTCAAGGTGAGTGGGTTTGAAAAAGTTTCTTTGAAAGTTTCAGATCGACTCTTGTATCAGTCCTCAAGAGTGTTTGAAAAGTTGTTTTTGAAAGCTTTTTGCAAAGTGTCGGTGTGAAAAGAAGTTTTTGATTCGTTTTGGATTAGAGCAAGTATCTACGAGTCGTCTACCTACCCTAAGGAATTAGTCTGTGTAAATGTCCTTAAGGTAGTGCCATCCCACCACTGAGAGGTAGGTAGCACTACCGTTGGAGGTGTTCGGGTCAATTCGAGGGTTAGGGACGGTGTGGTCACCGAGCAATGGTAAGACACCTTAGAAGCTACCCTTATGCCATTGATCTTTTTATTCCGAGGCAGCTATTCCGAGGCAACTTGTTTCGAGGCAACCGTTTTGAGGCAACTAGATCAATGGAACATAAGGACTCACTAAGACGTCTTATAGTCAACGACCACGTTTCGAGGGGCAAGGCAACAGTGTGGTCACTAGAGCAATAGTAGGACACCTTAGAAGCTACCCTTATGCCATGTTCATGGACATAAGGAGTTACTAAAACGCCCTATACTCGACGACCACGATTCGAAGGGCAAGGCAACAGTGAGGCGTACCCTAGGAGTGGTGTGTGAATTGTGTGTCATTTTCAGGTATTATTTGTCTTGTTTATGCATTGGGTGATCTACGCTTTGATTTTATTTGGGCATACATTCTTTCATGTGATTAACAGTTTAAAGGGTGCGGAAATTAAAATGCGGAAAAATAAAGGTCCTACGCTATTACAAGGCGCGGGTCTACATCGCCAAATTAAACCAAGACCCGATTTGAATAAAAGTGCGGAAAGTAAATGTCCTAATTATCTATTACAAGGCTTTGGGGCAAATACATTATATTCACAAAAGAAATAAAAATAAATGCGCGAAAAGGAATTATGATCAAAGGTGCGAGGGCGTTGGACCCTTTAAAGAAATTAAATTGCAATTAATAAGTTAATTAATGATTTGATAAAGAAAAGAAATTATTTTTAATGTTTTTGTATTTAATGGAAATAAAGAGAATTAATTAAATTAAAAGTTGAATAAAACCCTAATTCTAATCGTTTTTAATTATTAAAGAAAAATGTTTAAGTTTTAACCTAATTTTACCCTAATTAATTAAATGTCATATTTATTTACAAAATAATTAAGAGTTAATAATAATGAAAAAAAGAAAAAGAATAAAAGTATTAAAACCCTAATTTCTACATTTTTTAGTTTATTTAAGAAAAAACATTAGAATTAAACCTAAAATTAAACTAATTAATTATTAGAATTTATTTACAAAATTGATAGAAATTAACATTAATAAAACATATTTTTATTTTTTTGACTTTTCTGATTTTTTTGTATTTTTGTGTTATAAAAATTAATTGGGTGAATTAAAAGAAAATAATTAACATAATTAAAATAAATAAAAGAAAGAACAAAAAGAGAGGAAGAAAATGCAAACATGGGGGATGGTTGACCCAAATTGAGGAGGTTTATAGAAAGCAGTTTGGCCCAAGAATTCCAGGCCCACGTTGACTTTCAGCGTTTGTGTGAGGAGTGGTTGACTGGTGTCCATGGTGGACTGCTTGTCCTGGCCTTTGAATTGATCCCTGGGGACATGTGGCAGGCCTAGGCGTTGGGTGTTTGATGGACCACTGAAGAGCATGCTGCATAGGAACAGGTTAGAGGAAAAAATATGAAATATACAAGGGGACCTGGGAATCGAACCCAGGTCCCAATACCTGCCTGCCAGCGTGTTTACCAACCGTGCCATTGAGTCACTTTGATATCATAATGGACAATGAACAAGATATGTGAGAAAGTGCTGGTGGCTTGAAAAAACGCGCTAAATTCAAACCGTCCAATCTGGCTGAGACACGTCTACCTTTCTTCTTCGTTTTACCTGAAACATAAGATAGATAGCGGGGGTTTTAAACCCCCACTAAATGGTACCTACAAAAATAGCGAATAGAGCATAGTGAAAAAGAAAAAGGGCGCGAGGTATGAGAACGAATCGTCTGGGCATCCTGGTTTCAATGGTGTAGGTTTCATGGCCTAATTTTTCCATATACGCAAAGCCCCAAATGGAAGCTTCTGAAACCCTAACCTGCGTCCATGGTAACTTTGCATACAAGCGTCTATAATTTAATTGGATGGTACCATTAGCTTTAGAATTATCAGGTTAGTATAAATCAAGCATTAAAATGTATGGAAAATGCGTGCAAATCAAAATACGAATATGAGGAATATCATGAATAGGGCAAAGCCATTCTACCACTTCTGGATGTATGGAGACTGGAAACGTATTGAGTCACGTTCAGGAAGGTTCCAGCAATCGTTTGGGATACTTTTTAGGCCTTGAAAGGAGCTCTACCTATGAAAACAGTTTTGAAGTTTTTTGGTCAAAAATGCAAGTTTTGTTTTTAGGTTTCAGCGCAGCATTCTTGTTTTTTTGATTAGGTTTATGATATGCACATATAGGTGAATGAATTAGGTTAGAAAAACTGGCCCAAAATCCATGTATTCAATGCCTTTGAATTTGTGATTTTCCATGATCTTTTTCAATCTTTTTTTGCCATCAAACCATTGCCAATTGCATAGAATCTTTCCCTTTTGATTGTGCACGAAATCTTGAGGTCATGATGAGTGGATATGCTGCACAAAAAGGTTTGAAAGTTGTGATTTAGTATTTTTCTCATATTTAATTTTAATTAAATGAATTAATAGGATTAAAAATTCAATTAATTAATTAAAAATAAGAAAATAACCCCCCTTTGGGTCAATGGGTCGTGCATAGCTTTTGGGTGATGATTCTTGGAAGAAATTGAGGCCCATTAGCAATTTTGAGGCATTTGAAGCAAAGTTGACTTTTCAAAATGCCCAAAAATTTCCCAACTTCCACAAGGCATATCTTGCTCAATATTTAAGCTTTGATCATGTTCTTGGACATTTTGGAAAGGTATTGAATTCCTCTAACCAATGCCTTTGGTCCCATGTCATTTTGATTTACCAATCTCAAGTTATGGTCTTTGACTTAAAGTGCCTTTTTGTTGACTTTTAAGAATGACCTATAATGTTAAGATTGATAACTTTTTGTGAGTGCATTTCTTGGACTTGAAGTGTGAAGACGAGTTGTAGGAAATGTCATTCTCTTAAAAATGAGCTTTGGATGGAATTTTTCTGATAAACCATGTGGAAGTTATGCCTTGGTCAATTTGCAGTTGACTTTTCCATCTGTCCAAATATAGAAACTTTTGCATCTTGAGACTTTTTTAGCCATGCCTTGAGAATCATGATCAAGAATTGATCAAATGATGTTTGTGGCTTCAAAATAAGATATTGACCAAATTTTTTGACTTTTGACTGTCAAATGACCATTTTGCCCCTGCAGTTGACTGTTGAGCAATTAGGGTTTTTGACTGTGCAATTTTGTGCTGTGAGTCTTGAAACTTGGCATATGGATGCTTGACAATGTTTATGGGCATGTGGGACTTGATTGGACCCTTGGAAACTTCAATTTCTTTTCCAGAACCAAAACCCTAATTTTTGACTGTTAGGAGGCCATTGGGCTGTGCAACCTTTGGGGAGATTTTGAAGCTTGTTCCTGGCAAATCTTGAAGAATATGGGAGGGCAAATTTTGGGGTACAACAGTTGCCCCTGTTCAATCTTCTTAAACCTGAGGATGTAGATTGGCTGGCGTGCCTTTCGTAATCCGAAGGTGGAAGATGATTGAACACTAGAGTGCCCAGAAATTTGCGCTCACATAGTAGTGTGATGGTGGGAATGGGCTTACAGATGCCATTTGGAGATTGATGGATAGGAAGATGGGCTTACAGATGCCATGCTGAGATGTGATGGATAGGTGGATGGGCTTATAGATGCCATCTGGGTGTCGGTCGCGTGAGAGATTCCTTAGCGAGAATTTGCGTACCTGAAAAAGAAAATGATTACCTGGCCTGTTACAGGAGCTGGTCTTCAAACTCTTTATGTAGATGTGCCCTGACTGGTTACAGGAATTGAATCCTTAAACCTCTTCAGACGTGCCCTGGCGAGATGCAGGAATCAGGTCTGGAGTTTCAAAAGGTGATGAATGAATCAGGGATGGTTATTACCTCAACGGGACGATGAGAGAACCTTGGACGATTACTACCTCAACAGTAACGATGAGAGAACCTGGGGCGATTACTACCTCAACAGTAACGATGAGAGAACCTGGGGCGATTGCTACCTCAACAGTAACGATGAGAGAACCTGGGGCGATTACTACCTCAACAGTAACGATGAGAGAATCTGGGGAGATTACTACCTCAACAGTAACGATGAGAGAATCTGGGGCGATTACTACCTCAACAGTAACGATGAGAGAATCTGGGGCGATTACTACCTCAATAGTAACGATGAGAGAATCTGGGGCGATTACTACCTCAACAGTAACGATGAGAGAATCTGGGGCGATTACTACCTCAACAGTAACGATGAGAGAATCTGGGGCGATTACTACCTCAACAGTAACGATGAGAGAATCTGGGGCAATTACTACCTCAACAGTAACGATGAGAGAATCTGGGGCGATTACTACCTCAACAGTAACGATGAGAGAATCTGGGGCGATTACTACCTCAACAGTAACGATGAGAGAATCTTGGATGTCTTCTACTTAGTCTTCATTAGGAAAATCTTTAGGAATCGATTTAACTGGATCAGAGAAGGCCTTTGACTGGATCGGCATCAGAAAAATCTTTAGGAGTCGATTTAACTGGACCAGGCAAGGTCTTGGAATCTTCAACGGGGTCTTCATCAGGAAAATCTTTAGGAATCGATTTAACTAGACCAGAGAAGGCCTTTGACTGGATCGGCATCAGAAAAATCTTTAGGAGTCGATTTAACTGGACCAGGAAAGGTCTTGGAATCTTCAACTGGGTCTTCATCAGGAAAATCTTTAGGAATCGATTTAACTGGACCAGAGAAGGCCTTTGACTGGATCGACATCAAAAAAATCTTTAGGAGTCGATTTAACTGGACCAGGCAAGGTCTTGGAATCTTCAACTGGGTCTTCATCAGGAAAATCTTTAGGAATCGATTTAACTGGACCAGAGAAGGCCTTTGACTGGATCGGCATCAGAAAAATCTTTAGGAGTCGATTTAACTGGACCAGGCAAGGTCTTGGAATCTTCAACTGGGTCTTCATCAGGAAAATCTTTAGGAGTCGATTTAACTGGACCAGAGAAGGCCTTTGACTGGATCGGCATCAGAAAAATCTTTAGGAGTCGATTTAACTGGACCAGGCAAGGTCTTGGAATCTTCAACTGGGTCTTCATCAGGAAAATCTTTAGGAGTCGATTTAACTGGACCAAAGAAGGCCTTTGACTGGATCAGCATCAGAAAAATCATTAGGAGTCGATTTAACTGGACCAGGCAAGGTCTTGGAATAGCTGAGAACTTAACTGGATCTTTCCTGAAATGTAAAAGTCAGTCGTATGCAATGCATGCCATGGATCAAGCAATGATGTTCTCAACATAAATGAGATTGTAAGATATGATGCGTTTATGCATGTATCATGATGTATGACGATGTGATGTTTTTGAACGTATTTTCGTCTAGGAAAATATATCCTTGACGAATGCCGGGAGTCAAATCCTGGGCTGATGGTTGAAGAGGGTTCTTCGTTTCCGCTGGGGATGGAGATTGCAAGAATGAACCGGTAGGAGAAGATGACTCCGTTGGGGAATAAACTTGATGAAGAGATTACTCTACGGGGAATAACTACTCTAGCGATCTTGCTGGGGGACAATACTCTGTGGGAAGAGAGATGCTTCGCTGAGATGAATGAGAATTCCATTGGGGATACCATTGTTGAGTTTTGTTGAAGAATATGATGAACTCCGCTGGGGGATAGGAAGACTTCGTCGGGGACGATCTTTCCCTGGTTATTGGCTGAGGATAACCCAGTTATATCCTGGTGAGGAAATAACCTTCTGAATAAAGCCGGGAGACGCGTTCGTGCTATGCAGGGGATAAGCTTCCAGAATCTACTGGGGATAAGCTTCTTGCTGGGGAGATTGATTGGACTCTCCTGGGGAAATTTTGAGATGTACTGGAAGTGACTCCACTGAATGTCTGTATACCGCCGGGGAACAATCTTAGATCCAGATTACCGGGGATGCTTGTTAAGAATGTCCGTATATTGCTGAGGAATGTTGAGATCCGCTGGGAATAACCAACTTTATTGAGGCTAATAGCTTTGCTTGGGGAGAATGCATTGACTTGCTGGCTCACTCTCTGGGGAGTTAAGATATACTGGTTATGTCCTTCAGCTGAATTCACCTTGATACCTTGGCGGACAGAGCAATTAGATCGTTTGGACAACTCATCATTGCCCCTGTTTCTGAGGTGGGAGAGGAAGACCTGTGAAGGTGTTTGATGACTGCCGATTGACAAATCTTCTTATGGTAGGCAAGTGACGAGATGCCGGGACATAGTCGTACACTTTGATCCCTAACTTTGCCTGGACCGCCCTTTCGGGTTTTCAGTCCACCGGGATACCCATTTTTTGCCCAAGCCGCCTTTTCAGGTTTTCGACTTGCCGGGTGTACAGATTTTTTTCATTTCATCCCTTATTTTGCCCGAACCCTTTTGGTTCGCCGGAAAGCCCTTATTTTTGCCTAGGTGTGTCAACCTAGCGGGTCTTTGATTTTGCATAGTATTTTTCGACTATGTCCACGTTCTCAGAATGTAGGGAGGTGCCCCTGTTGTTGTGTTTCCATGCCACCAGAAGATCTTCGTTTGATCGTCCAATGCCCCAAGTGACTTAGACGGAGATTTGCCCCAGGCTATTTGGCATTTGAGAGATTCTATGGATCTTGACTTGACTGCCCCAGATGATGGACAATGATCATGCCATGCCCCTTGATTGGAGGTGCTTTTGTTCATTAGACATTCGTCGTGCGAACTTCTATGATGTTCAAACAAATAGTCATATGTAAACAATGTTATATTAAAAATGCAAAGCTTATGTCTGTCTTGAAGTTTTTGAAAATGCATTTTTTTCATAAAAACAAGTGAATTTTTTTTGTAAATTGTGATGTCAACTCGTTATTTTATCACAAGCCTTAAGGAGTCAGGATACCTTTCGTAACAGTATGCTTTCGAACTAACCCATGCTTCAGCTAGGACTTTCAAGGGTTGTAACGTGGCCTGGTTCACGGTTTAAGAAACAAAGGATAAAGGCTCAAACTTTATTTGTACCCACCCGCTCTTCGTGATGTTCTTCAATCCTAAACTCAGTTGATCGTGCGTTAGACCTTATTTGAGTTTTTGTCCTGATATTCCCGTGATGGTTCGAATGTTGATAGTTTATTTTGAATAGGCAATCATTCCTTTTTGTTATTGAGGGTTTGTGTGACCTCTTTCCCTTTTTTTTGATTTTGTTATCCCTGTTTTTTGCCTGAACTGTTTCTTTTGTGATTACAGTCAGCGGGATGCCCCAGTTTTGTAAGTCTCCTTCATAGGTTTTGACTTATTGGGCTTTTTTTTTTGAAAGATAATGACTGCCTGTCTTGACGATTATAGGGAACCATCACTGTTTTTTGTTTTGTTTTGTAAGGACCTCTTTGGTGCCGTTTGTTATGTACTTGGATCAACTGAGAGAACTACCCTGCCCCAGGTTATGATTAAGGGTTTTAATTTTCGAAAAGAAAAACTCCTACTTCTTTGGCTCAGAGGGGTTGACGAGGGATTATCTTCCTTATAACTCCAGTGTTTAGGGATTGAAACAATGCCTGTACTTCATCAGCGGGGTCTGTTCAAAAGCATACTGTAAAGATCGTGGTATCATTTTCGTCATCCTCCCTCAATAGGCTTAGAATTATTAATCGAGCGTTGATCATCAGAAAAAATATGAAAATAATTTGCATATAGTGAATACGAATATATTGCTTCAAAATAGACATATGCGATGCATTAATGAAATAACAACGTTTAACATGAGTAAATGTTTGAACAAAAGAAAATTACAACTTGAAAAATTCTAATGAACAAAAGTCTTCTAGTCTCAGGGCTTGTTACTTCAACTGGTGCATCTTGTAGGGATGACAGGAGCATTCAGCCTGGCCCATCTGGGTGAAATCCACAACTCTTTCATTAATCAAGTCTTGGATCTTATTCTTCAGAGCCCAGCAGTCGTCGGTGTCATGTCCTGGACTGTCAGAGTGGTATGCACATCTTTCCTCAGGATTGTACTTTGGGGAGGCTGTGTTGGGATTCTTAGGAGGGTCCCTTAACGTCACCAGATTCAACCTCAACAATTGTTGTAAAGCTTGAGACGGTGACACGTTGAGCTTGGTGAACTGCCTTTTAGGCTTGTTTGGCTTGCTCTGATCAGTCCGTTGTTCTTGGCGAGGTCGTTGTTGGACCTGTGAAGTAGTAGCAGCTTGGAGAGGCCCAAACCTTTGACTTCTTGGAGGCTGATTAACGACTTGGTCCCTGACTTGGGCTGGTTGCTTCATGTCTTGATGAAGCTTACTGATCATGGCCCTCAGCTCTCCTTGCTCCTGAGCTAAACTTTGGATGAGAGCCCTTTGCCCCAGCACCTGGGTTTTCAATGTGTCTACCTCAACTTGTAGATGTTTCAGCCGTTCGTCCTTGTCGTCCTCAGCACTGTTCCTGACCAAAGTCCCCGTGATGAGTGTTCTCAGCTCTTCCTGCCCCTTGGATAGGCTTAAAAAGATCTCCCTGAACTGAGTCTCTTGAGCATGAGGTCCCTGGTTATCTTGTTGGGAAGCCATTGCTGAAATAAACAGCGAGAAAGGTAAGTGACCTGCAACAAGGGTACCTGTAATGCACTAATATGCTTGATATGCATGCAATGTTTTCAAGGACCTCGCGGGGTAAACAAGAAGATTGTCAGAATTGGAAACCGGTAGCTTGATTGAAGGAACTTCATGTTGTAGAGAGTCCTTCTTCAAGGGTCAAAGGCTCACCATATCCAGTGGGTCATAGCCCCTGACAACCTTGGCTAGAGGAAAATAAATCCCCTTTGCCCCTTGCTGGACGGTTGGTTCATCATGACCTGCATCATAAGCCCTTGAGATCCTTGAAACGGGTTAGTCCTTATGTAGGATGTATGCAATGGTATGATGTCATGCTATGCATGGGATGATATAGGTAAACCCTGTTATGAGTCCCTATTAGGGACTGTGAACAAAACCTGCGAGAAACTCAAGTGTCAGATAACAAGTATGCAAGTAGTCAAGTTGGAAGGCACACAAGTCACACAAGAGAAGCCCTTAGAGTTTAGGCCAGCACGAAGTTTGGGGTACTACCCTCTTGAAGTTGGTGGGCTCAAAACCTGTCCTATCAGAAGTAACCGGGTTCTAGAGGATCCCAATATCACTGACTATCCTCAATTGGTCATAACTCCAGCATCGCAATCTTTTCTTGCGGCAAGAACCATCACGAGAGTTTAGCCTCAATGGGCGTAGCATACTGCTACTGTTCTATTGGCCGAGTTGGGTCATTTAAGGTTCTAAGGTCGGTTGGTGCTTAATGACTCCTCAGAAGACCCATATTCTCCTCGTTGCAACACAAGGGATATCGGTACAGACCAAGGTGCCACACCAATGTAGCCACTGCTTCACCCATGTCGGTCTATGCCGGACAGGTCCCTCACAGCTTATGCTACCTAACAGGGTATCCCCAGATTCGGGTTAGGATCTATGTAACTCCCAAGACAGTCCCACAATAATAAAGCAAGCAAGTCAAAGCAATTGAAAACACAGTGATCTTAGTCCTAAGGTACACCTCACTTTTAATATCCCCAGCAGAGTCGCCAGTTCTGTGATCGGTGGATCTGGAACTGACTGTTTAACTCTGGTTCGCGAAATGTCGCGGAAGCAAGAGTTGCCACCGTCTTTTATTTTCTCCAACATGGACAGGACAAAAGCACAGCAAAATTCCTTATGAGATAGTTTCTCGGTTCGGGAGGTAGATTTATAGAAAGGGAAGGTGTTAGCATCCTTTCTATCCATGGTTATCCATGGGCTCTTAAATACTTGCTCATTTGTGTTTTCAAAATGTTTGTTTGCTTTTCAAGGTGAGTGGGTTTGAAAAAGTTTCTTTGAAAGTTTCAGATCGACTCTTGTATCAGTCCTCAAGAGTGTTTGAAAAGTTGTTTTTGAAAGCTTTTTGCAAAGTATCGGTGTGAAAAGAAGTTTTTGATTCGTTTTGGATTAGAGCAAGTATCTACGAGTCGTTTACCTACCCTAAGGAATTAGTCTGTGTAAATGTCCTTAAGATAGTGCCATCCCACCACTGAGAGGTAGGTAGCACTACCGTTGGAGGTGTTCGGGTCAATTCGAGGGTTAGGGACGGTGTGGTCACCGAGCAATGGTAAGACACCTTAGAAGCTACCCTTATGCCATTGATCTTTTTATTCCGAGGCAACTATTCCGAGGCAACTTGTTTCGAGGCAACCGTTTCGAGGCAACTAGATCAATGGAACATAAGGACTCACTAAGACGTCTTATAGTCGATGACCACGTTTCGAGGGGCAAGGCAACAGTGTGGTCACTAGAGCAATAGTAGGACACCTTAGAAGCTACCCTTATGCCATGTTCATGGACATAAGGACTTACTAAAACGTCCTATACTCGACGACCACGATTCGAAGGGCAAGGCAACAGTGAGGCGTACCCTAGGAGTGGTGTGTGAATTGTGTGTCATTTTCAGGTATTATTTGTCTTGTTTATGCATTGGGTGATCTACGCTTTGATTTTATTTGGGCATACATTCTTTCATGTGATTAACAGTTTAAAGGGTGCGGAAATTAAAATGCGGAAAAATAAAGGTCCTACGCTATTACAAGGCGCGGGTCTACATCGCCAAATTAAACCAAGACCCGATTTGAATAAAAGTGCGGAAAGTAAATGTCCTAATTATATATTACAAGGTTTTGGGGTAAATACATTATATTCACAAAAGAAATAAAAATAAATGCGCGAAAAGGAATTATGATCGAAGGTGCGAGGGCGTTGGACCCTTTAAAGAAATTAAATTGCAATTAATAAGTTAATTAATGATTTGATAAAGAAAAGAAATTATTTTTAATGTTTTTGTATTTAATGGAAATAAAGAGAATTAATTAAATTAAAAGTTGAATAAAACCCTAATTCTAATCGTTTTTAATTATTAAAGAAAAATGTTTAAGTTTTAACCTAATTTTACCCTAATTAATTAAATGTCATATTTATTTACAAAATAATTAAGAGTTAATAATAATGAAAAAAAGAAAAAGAATAAAAGTATTAAAACCCTAATTTCTACATTTTTTAGTTTATTTAAGAAAAAACATTAGAATTAAACCTAAAATTAAACTAATTAATTATTAGAATTTATTTACAAAATTGATAGAAATTAACATTAATAAAACATATTTTTATTTTTTTGACTTTTCTGATTTTTTTGTATTTATGTGTTATAAAAATTAATTGGGTGAATTAAAAGAAAATAATTAACATAATTAAAATAAATAAAAGAAAGAACAAAAAGAGAGGAAGAAAATGCAAACATGGGGGGTGGTTGACCCATATTGAGGAGGTTTATAGAAAGCAGTTTGGCCCAAGAATTCCAGGCCTACATTGACTTTCAGCGTTTGTGTGAGGAGTGGTTGACTGGTGTCCATGGTGGACTGCTTGTCTTGGCCTTTGAATTGATCCCTGGGGACATGTGGCAGGCCCAGGCGTTGGGTGTTTGATGGACCACTGAAGAGCATGCTGCATAGGAACAGGTTAGAGGAAAAAATATGAAATATACAAGGGGACCTGGGAATCGAACCCAGGCCCCAATACCTGCCTTCCAGCGTGTTTACCAACCGTGCCATTGAGTCACTTTGATATCATAATGGACAATGAACAAGATATGTGAGAAAGTGCTGGTGGCTTGAAAAAACGCGCTAAATTCAAACCGTCCAATCTGGATGAGACACGTCTACCTTTCTTCTTCGTTTTACCTGAAACATAAGATAGATAGCGGGGGTTTTAAACCCCCACTAAATGGTACCTACAAAAATAGCGAATAGAGCATAGTGAAAAAGAAAAAGGGCGCGAGGTATGAGAACGAATCGTCTGGGCATCTTGGTTTCAATGGTGTAGGTTTCATGGCCTAATTTTTCCATATAAGCAAAGCCCCAAATGGAAGCTTCTGAAACCCTAACCTGCGTCCATGGTAACTTTGCATACAAGCGTCTATAATTTAATTGGATGGTACCATTAGCTTTAGAATGATCAGGTTAGTATAAATCAAGCATTAAAATGTATGGAAAATGTGTGCAAATCAAAATACGAATATGAGGAATATCATGAACAGGGCAAAGCCATTCTACCACTTCTGGATGTATGGAGACTGGAAACGTATTGAGTCACGTTCAGGAAGGTTCCAACAATCGTTTGGGATACTTTTTAGGCCTTGAAAGGAGCTCTATCTATGAAAACAGTTTTGAAGTTTTTTGGTCAAAAATGCAAGTTTTGTTTTTAGGTTTCAGCGCAACATTCTTGTTTTTTTGATTAGGTTTATGATATGCACATATAGGTGAATGAATTAGGTTAGAAAAACTGGCCCAAAATCCATGTATTCAATGCCTTTGAATTTGTGATTTTCCATGATCTTTTTCAATCTTTTTTTGCCATCAAACCATTACCAATTGCATAGAATCTTTCCCTTTTGATTGTGCACGAAATCTTGAGGTCATGATGAGTGGATATGCTGCACAAAAAGGTTTGAAAGTTGTGATTTAGTATTTTTCTCATATTTAATTTTAATTAAATGAATTGATAGGATTAAAAATTCAATTAATTAATTAAAAATAAGAAAATAACTCCCCTTTGGGTCAATGGGTCGTGCATAGCTTTTGGGTGATGATTCTTGGAAGAAATTGAGGCCCATTAACAATTTTGAGGCATTTGAAGCAAAGTTGACTTTTCAAAATGCCCAAAAATTTCCCAACTTCCACAAGGCATATCTTGCTCAATTTTTAAGCTTTGATCATGTTCTTGGACATTTTGGAAAGGTCTTGAAGTCCTATAACCAATGACTTTGGTCCCATGTCATTTTGATTTACCAATCTCAAGTTATGGTCTTTGACTTAAAGTGCCTTTTTGTTGACTTTTGAGAATGACCTATAATGTTGAGATTGATAACTTTTTGTGAGTGCATTTCTTGGACTTGAAGTGTGAAGATGAGTTATAGGAAATGTCATTCTCTTCAAAATGAGCTTTGGATGGAATTTTTCTGATAAACCATGTGGAAGTTATGCCTTGGTCAATTTGCAGATGACTTTTCCAACTGTCCAAATATAGAAACTTTTGCATCTTGAGACTTTTTGAGCCATGCCTTGAGAATCATGATCAAGAATTGATCAAATGATGTTTGTGGCTTCAAAATAAGATATTGACCAAAATTTTTGACTTTTGACTGTCAAATGACCATTTTGCCCCTGCAGTTGACTGTTGAGCAATTAGGGTTTTTGACTGTGCAATTTTGTGCTGTGAGTCTTGAAACTTGGCATATGGATGCTTGACAATGTTTATGGGCATGTGGTAATTGATTGGACCCTTGGAAACTTCAATTTCTTTGCCAGAACCAAAACCCTAATTTTTGACTGTTAGGAGGCCATTGGGTTGTGCAACCTTTGGGGAGATTTTGAAGCTTGTTCTTGGCAAATCTTGAAGAATATGGGAGGGCAAATTTTGGGGTACAACAACCATCATCATCCAATACGACTATTTCATCCTCTTCCTCTGATCAAGATTCTAGGGCAATCTCATCTTGCTTGGATTCTGAAGTCCTGGAGATCGCTTCTCTTAGAGAAGTGGAAACTAACCCCACCAAGGTCAAAGAGCTGAGAACAAGACATGCAGGAAGGTCCCAAGCTACTGCCTCTGGTAATCCATCTCATACTTCTTCTTCTGTTCCCTCTGAAATTGCAAATAGGGAAGGGTCAGCCTATGTTCGTCAAGCAATAGCTAAAATTGTTACAAGAATTCTGAACGAGAACCACTTAGTTCCTGGCATTTCTGTTCCTTTAAATCAAGAAAGTTCAAATGCTGAAACAAATCCAGATGTCTCTAAGGATGTTGAGACATCAGACAAAGAGAAGAATGCTGATATTGCTCACAAGAAAAGGAAGAAGCCCGAACCTTCTGAGTCTGATAACAGTGCTTAAAGGTTGGTGGAGTTGCTACTGTTTCCTGGTGGAGTTTGCAAGTGTGTTCAGATTTTAGTTCTTGTTTTTACTTTTGGGATGACTGTATAACTTTTAAGAACATGTATCTTTGGCCCATTTGTGGCTAAAGAGGGGGAGATATATTTTGGTAGACATTATTAGACTCTATTTTTCTGCAGTCATATTTATTCTGCTGCTATCTATTCTCTGATTGCTTAGGGGCTTTAGCCAAAAATCTGCCAAAGGGGGAGTTTGTAGTTGTTTAGTTATTGGCATGCATTTTTGGTAAAACCAGGTGTGTGAATGTCATGACTGATGTCATAACATTCTAGTTTATTAGGTACTGATTTATTAGGTACCTTTGCAGAAAAATAATGTCATACAGGTGCTGCTGTTTATGAGTGTGTATCTGAGCATTTTGCAAAATGATCACATTTACCAAAATCAGTAAACAGGAATTCAGATGTCATAACAAATGTTAAGACATCCTGTTCTAAACTAACAGTTATGCAGTTTGGTTAATTCTGAGTTTTTTCAGGAAAATGACTCAGTCTTTCCAGAACAGAATCTCTCGTGGTCTTGGGGTTAACCTAGCTCAACCCTAACCTGGTTGATAAAGTCCTGTGACCAAGTCTTAAGGTCAAACGGAATTAACCCTAGCTTTTTGTGGAAACCCTAACTGAAGAAGCAGCTGCTATATATTCAACAGGGCTGCTGTTTGGAATTTATCCCCTTTTGACAGAAGATCATTTAGAAGCTGTATAGTTTTAACTATTGTAATCCAAGCAAGTATCACTGTGATAAGTGACTTGGAATAGGTTTTAATTGTAAGGGTTTTGTATCACTCAAAGCTTTGAATCAAGAGTGTTTTGTGTCTCTTGACTAAAGCTTTGAAGCAAAGTCAAGTTAGGCTTATGTATCACTCAAAGCTGTGAAGCAAGAGTGTTTGTGTTGCTTGATTAAAAAGCTGTGAAGCATAATCAAGTGTATGTTTTGAAGAGTGTCTTCATTAAATCATTAGTCAATTGTTTTAAGTATCACTGCTGTGATTGAGGGGAAGTGAGTAGGAACTCAGGTTTAAGTTGTACTTAGATTGAAGTTGCATTGGGTAGGTCTTAAGTGAAGGAGATAAACTGGTTGGTTTATTCCTGAATTAATATCTCTTATAGTGGATTTCCTCCCTGGCTTGGTAGCCCCCAGAGTAGGTGTTGTTGCACACTGAACTGGGTAAACAATTGACTGTGTTCTTTACTGTTTTTGTATTTACTGTCTTATAGAAAGTCAGATACGGTGTCATAACATTGAACGTGACATTGAGTATCTGCAGCCAGAATTTCAGTAACCAAGACTGTGTCTCAGGTTCCCAAGATTACAAGGCCTCCACTCCCGATGTCATCTTAGAAGGACGCCAAAGCAGTGGTATAAGAAGGAGGGTGCACTATTTGGGGACAACTCCCAGATATCCCGTACAAGTCTGACAAGTTTGGCCTAGGTCTCACTTCAAGTGCTCAAAAGGCTGTACACCATGCCCATGCTGGAGGGCCACTCTTGAAGATCAGTAACCGTGAAGTCAACGCGGTAGAAGATGGTGAAGATGGTTATAACCTGGAGGATTGGATCTTCCCGACTGTCAATGGAGGGCTCAACAATTGGGAGGCTAGAGACTTTGTCCCGATCACCTTTATCCCACAGTAATTTGTTTTTACATTTTGTTGGATCTGTAATATTGAAACAATTTGTAAGGGTCATTATCTCATCTTCATATGACATCTTCATATGAATCATGGACGTTTTCGCATACAAACTTTTGTGCTCATTGTTTTTTCTTTTACATTTTATTTTCTCTCAAAGATAGCTATACCCTTACACACACCCACACTCAAAATGCAAGTATACATCTATTCAGGATCCCATGGGTAACGATACTACTATGGCCTTTTGTGACTCTAAGAATCTAATCTACCAAGCCGAAGACGAAGGTGAGGAAGATTGTGAAGTACCAGGAGAACTTGCTAGACTACTACAACAAGAAGAAAGAACCATTCAGCCTCACGAGGAACCCGTGGATACAATTAACCTAGGTACCGAAGAAGATAAAAAGAGGTCAAGATGGGTGCCAATATAGAACCCAATATCAAGGAGCGTCTGATTCAGCTGTTACACGATTATATTGAAGTCTTTGCCTGGTCATATGAAGACATGCCAGGGCTTGATGCAGATATTATGGTACATCATTTGCCTACAAGAGAAGATTTCCCGCCAGTAAAGCAAAAGGTTTTCCGCATGAGACCTGATATGTCAGAAAAGATTAAAGCAGAAGTCATGAAGCAGTTCAACGCTGGATTCTTGGCTGTCACCTCTTATCCCTAATGGGTTGCCAATGTTGTTCCCGTTCCCAAAAGGACGGCTAAGTGAGAATGTGTGTGGACTACAAATATTTGAATAGGGAAAGCCCTAAGGATGATTTTCCACTCCCCCACATTGATATCCTAGTTGACAATACGGCACAACACAAAGTGTTTTCTTTCATGGACGGATTCTCAGGTTACAACCAAATCAAAATGGCGCCTGAGGACATGGAGAAGACAACATTTGTCACACAATGGGGCACATTCTGCTACAAGGTAATTCCATTCAGACTAAAGAACGCTGGGGCAACCTATCAACGTGCCATGATAGCTTTATTTCACGACATGATACATCACGAAATAGAGGTCTACGTGGACGACATGATAGCCAGATCTCAAATAGAAGAAGAGCATCTTGATCACTTACAAAAACTGTTCGAGAGACTGAAGAAGTACAAGCTGAGGTTGAATCCTAACAAATTCACATTTGGGGTATGATCTGGTAAACTCCCAGGCTTTGTCATCAGCAACAAAGGTATCGAGGTCGATCCTACCAAAGTTAAAGCGATACAAGAGATGCCTGCTCCTCGTACTAAGAAGGAAGTCAGAGGATTCTTGGGATGTTTGAACTATATTTCCAGATTCATTTCTCACCTGACAGCTACTTGTGAGCCAATCTTCAAACTATTGAAGGAAGATCAAGTAGTCAAATGGAATAATGAATGCCAAGTTGCTTTTGACAAAATCAAAGAATACTTACAAGAGCCTCCTGTGTTGATGCCACCAGTTGAGGGAAGACCATTGATCATGTATATGATTGTTTTAGAAAACTCAATGGGGTGTGTATTGGGGTAGCATGACGAGTCTAGACGAAAAGAGCACACTACTTACTACCTGAGCAAAAAGTTTACCGACTGTGAAACCAAATATTCACTGCTCGAGAAAACTTGGTGCGCTCTGGCATGGGCTGCTCGCCGGCTAAGAAAGTATATGCTGACTCATACTACCTTGTTGATATCTAAAATGGATCCGATAAAATACATCTTCGAGAAGCCTGCTCTTTCTGGGAGAATAGCGAGATGGCAGATGATCCTAACAAAGTACGACATACAATATACTACCCAGAAAGCTATAAAGGGAAGTGTACTAGATGATCACCTCGCTCACCAAGCTGCAGAAGACTACCAGTCCATGAAGTTTGAATTCCTGGATGAAAACATTATGACATTAGACAACTATGAAGAATTCAGGCCGTACAACGGACCTGAACAAGGATCCCGATGGACCCTGTTCTTTGATGGAGACTCCAATGCACTCGGCAATGGTATTGGTGTTGTACTCATATCTCCAGAAGGGTGTCATACTCCCTTTACTGCCAGACTTTGCTTCAATTGTACAAACAACATGGCGGAATACGAAGCATGCATCTTCAATCTCAAAGCTGCCATAGACTTGGGGATCAAATCCTTGGATGTGTTCGGAGACTCAACTTTGGTTATCAGCCAGATCAAAGGGGAATGGGACACCAAACACCCAAACCTTATCCCTTACAAAGAACATGTTTTGACATTACTGCCACATTTTGAGAAGATTACCTTCGAGCATTTCCCGCGAGAAGAAAATCAGCTAGCAGACGCTCTAGACACAATGTCATCTATGTTTAAACTTAATTGGGATAACGAAGCTCCCCAGATCACCATTGAACGAATGGATGAACTAGCGCACTATCACGAGATTAATACTGAAGAAGTAGTGGACCAACCTTGGTTTCACGAAGTCAAGAGGTATCTTGAGACCCAAGAATACCCAGAAGGAGCTTCAATCAATGACAAGAAGTTCTTAAGGAGATTCTCTGCTAAGTTCTTCCTTAGTAACGGTATCCTATATAAACGCAATCATGACTCTGTGTTACTTCGGTGCATAGATAAGATTGAAGCTGAAAGGATCATGACTGAATTACATGAAGGCACTTTTGGCACCCATTCCAGTGGGCATATGATGGCAAAGAAAATCCTACGGGAAGGTTATTACTAGTCTACCATGGAAGTATATTGCTATCAACACTCTCGAACCTACCACAAATGCCAGATTTATGCTGACAAAGTACACGTACCTCCGGTTCCTCTGAATGTCTTGACGGCTCCTTGGCCCTTTGCTATGTGGGGGATTGATATGATTGGGGAAATCAAGCCGACAACCTCCAATGGGCATCGCTTCATCTTAGTGGCCATTGACTATTTTATAAAATGGGTGGAGGCAGCTTCCTTCACTTCAGTTACCAAGAATGTTGTTGCCCGTTTCATCAAGCAAAATCTCATTTGCCGGTACGGTATCCTGGAAAGGATCATCACTGACAATGGTATAAATCTCAATAACACTATGATCACCGTCTTTTGCGAGCAATTCAAGATTCAACATCACAATTCTTCTCCATATCGGCCAAAGATGAATGGTGTTGTCGAAGCTGTAAATAAGAACATTAAAAAGATCATACATAAAATGACAGTCACATATAAAGACTGCCATGAGATGTTACCATTTTCTCTCCAAGGGTACCGTACCACGGCTCACACATCAACCGGGGCAACGCCCTATTCTATGGTTTACGGCATGGAAGCTGTCTTGCCCTATCGAGGTCCAAATCCCCTCTCTGGGGATTATGGAGGATGCAGGGCTGAACAAAGACGACTGGATCCAGACTCGACTTGATCAACTGAACTTGATTGATGAGAAGAGACTTACTTCTGTTTTCCATGATCAAATGTATCAAAAACGGATGATCAAGGCTTTCAACAAAAAGGTCAGACGCCAAGTGTATCAAGTTGGGGATCTAGTGATCAAACGCATCATACTGCCACAAGGTGATCCTAGGGGAAAATGGACTCCTACCTATGAAGGACCATTTATAATAAAAACATTTTCTCTGGTGGGGAAATGATCTTGACCACCATAGATGGCGACGACCTGCCGCACCCTACGAATGCGGATATAGTCAAAAGATACTACACATAAGAGACCTGCTAGGTTGACATACCTAGGCAAAACAAGGGCATCCCGACGAACCAAAAGGGTTCGGGAAATAATTAGGGATAAAACAAAAAATCTGTATACCCGGAAAGTTGAAAACCCGAAAGGGCGACTTGGGCAAAAAAGGGTTTCCCGGTGGACTGAAAACCCGAAAGGGCGGTCCAGGAAAAAGTTAGGGAATGTAAAGCGTATAACTGTGTCCCATTGGATCACCTTACGAACAACCTTTGGCTTCCACTGACAAACTCAGAGTTTCTAATCAATTCAATTATCTTCGGACAAGGCAACAAATAGACAAGATGCTCAGAGACACGAAGGCTATAGCAGAATGGAAACCCCATGGGATTTTTTACACATAGCTATCTTTTCTTTGTATCAAAATTTTCTTTTTACGATAACACTCTCTTACTAGAACGTTTGTCTCCTTGTACAAAAATACTTACTCAAAGTCAATACAAAGGTATCTCTTTGAAAGTGCAAAAACTATCTGTTTTTCTTTATGCTTGTGTTTTGTCTACAAAAACGTCCAATGATTCATTGTTGAACATATGCATTTGAAGATAATTACTGTTTACAAATAAAAAAAATGAAAAAAATGAAATTACTGATGGGTTGAATGGATAGGGAAATACCTCTAGGCTATTCCTTAAGAAATCCCCACAGTACATCGTTTAATCCCCAACGGAACAAAGCTCCCAGTTATCACTCCCTAGTAGAAGTCGTCAAATTCCTCAGGATTCCCCAATGGAATTTTACAAGCAGTATGCGGAATTTCCCATACAACAGAGTTTATTTCTCTAAGCATAAATTCATCAACACTTAGGCTTTACAACATGAGGACTTATACTCCATATCCTCAGCAACAGTCAGAGATTTATTTTCCCCAATCCAACAGCAAGTGCAGCAAACTAGCTCACATACACATACATTGCACCCATATATCATAAACATTGACAACACGAATGCATTATACTATGCATTTCATACAACACGACTCTACATTTTAGCTAACATTTTACCATTTTCAGGATAAGATTAAACAGTTACCATTAACAATGTTCAGAGTTTCTTTTGGTACAGTTCAGATACGCTCCAATCACGGATGCCATTCTGATACTCATTCAGATTCATATTTCAGATACAGTTCAGATACGCTCCAGACATAGATGCCATTCTGATACTCATTCAGATTCAACCTTCAGATACAGTTCAGATACGCTCTAATCACGGATGCCATTATGATACTCATTCAGATTCAACCTTCAGATACAGTTCAGATACGCTCCAATCACGGATGCCATTCTGATACTCATTCAGATTCAGATTTCAGATACAGTTCAGATACACTCCAAAAACGGATGCCATTCTGATACTCATTCAGATTCAACCTTCAGATACAATACAAATACGCTCCAATCACGGATGCCATTCTGATACTCATTCAGATTCAGACTTCAGATACAACTTAGATACGTTCCAATCACAGATGCCATTCTGATACTCATTCAGATTCAACCTTCAGATACAATTCAGATACGCTCCAATCACGGATGCCATTCTGATACTCATTCAGATTCAGATTTCAGATACAGTTCAGATACGCTCCAGACACGGATGCCATTCTGATACTCATTCAGATTCAACCTTCAGATACAGTACAGATACGCTTCAATCACGGATGCCATTCTGATACTCATTCAGATTCAGACTTCAGATACAATACAGATGCGCTCCAGACGCGGATGCCATTCTGATACTCAATCAAAGCCTCTTCCAGATACATCTCAAATACACTCCAGACCCGGACGCCATTCTGATTCTCCTTCTTTCAGCTTACAAATTACAATACAAACAATCACTTTTGGATGGCATCTATAAGCCCATCTCCAACAACTATCCATCATTTCTCCCTATACAATCAACTACAACATCATCGAGTGCAAATTTCTGGGATCTCTAATGTTCAATCATCTTCCACCTTCAAGTCATGAATGGCAGATCCGCCAATCTAACTCTCCAGGTTTAAGAAGATTGAACAGGGGCAGCTGTTGTACCCCAAAATTTTCCCTCTCATTTCTCAAAGGATCAACCTGGACCCTCAGGTTTGCTTCCATCCAATTTCAAGCCTTGAATTACAAATTTTCTAAGAAAGTCATTCATGAGGGCAAAATGGTCATTTGCACACTAAAAAGTCAAACTTTGACTTTTGGATCAAAATCAAGCTTCAAGAATCATATTTCATCAAGACACGTTGAAATATGAAGTTTGTTTCATCAAGAAATTCAAAAGTCAAAATTCTAAATACTTAGAATTTTTCTAAGTGTTTAAGAAATATGACAAGCTCAGAACTTTTGATCAGATTATCACCATGATGCAAGCTGATTCTGTAAGAACTTCTGGCATAAAATTTATAGATTTAAA
The DNA here is from genome assembly GCA_948472305.1 of Vicia faba. Classification (NCBI taxonomy): domain Eukaryota; kingdom Viridiplantae; phylum Streptophyta; class Magnoliopsida; order Fabales; family Fabaceae; genus Vicia; species Vicia faba. Next base: position 1,431,438,434 of record OX451736.1, on the reverse strand, counting down.
TAAGATCTAAAACATTGCAGAACATAACTTCTCTTGGAAATGCTGGAATTTCAAGTTATAAATGTTCAAAGACACGTCCATGAAACTAAAGCACTCATCAAATTCTGCACACTTTCAAGACAGAGTTGGGTCAGAACTTCTGGGTCAGTTTTCATAAAGGTTCAGTCAGAGTTTGCAAGGTTAAATTCAAATAAGGTTACAAAGCATGCTATAAACTTCCTGGAAAGTCTGAGAGTTCCTTCAGAACATGCTGGAGCAAGGAGATACAAAGATCAAAAGTTGGATGTTTATTCTAAATTATGCTGAAGCTGAACCTCTGACCCAGAATTAAGAAATGATGCAAAATCTCACATTACAAGATTTCTGGTTTGATAAATCTCCTCATCATTTAGTGCTCACAACTACTTTTGAGTCTTTATCTAAAGGATTTCCCCACGTGTGGCATAGAAGTACTATTACTGTCTTGGAAAATCAAACTCTTATACAAGAGGGTGCTAGGCCCATGTGTTGCTTTTTCTTTTGAAGTTACCTTTCCTTAATTACTGCTTACATTTCTAGCTTAGGCGCTGCTAAGGCTACGAACCACCATACTTGCTTTAAGAACAAGGCAGCTCCCTAGCATGTGATGGTTGTACTCTCCAAGCTACAAGATTTTTGCCTATAAATTGAGAGCCATTGGCAACGGTAAAAGGGTCGAAAATTTGAGAAGGAAAAAGCCTTGAACCGCTGCTAAAATTCCAAGAAATCCAAAACTGCAAACACAAAATACAAGACCTGTTAGCTTTTTATTTCTTGCATTCAAACTCCATTTTTCCTCAAGAGTTTCTTGACCAAAACCATCCATACAGTTTTTGATTTACATATTAGAAGCTATCCTAACTCTGTGTTCAGACTGTAACACACTCACCATCCACCTCCACCTCAAAGAAGTCAAAACATTACCCCTTGGTTGTTCCAGAAGTTGAAAACTTCCAGCCTGGTGAGTACGTGAAGAAGCTGCTGAGAACATCACCAGAGTTCAGGACCAAACTCCAGTTCAGAGTCTTTTCCAACTGCAAGGTAAGCTTCTGCTGACTCTCATCATATTACTTAGGCATTATCAGATTTGCATGTTCAAAAAAATACAATGTAGACATCATGTTTCTGAGGTTGTACGTATTCTGAGGTTTCACGTATTTGTATGCCTAAGTAGGGAGTAAATTAGTTCAGAGCTTCTTAAATAAATTAGAATTATCAAATTCATGCTTGCCTCTGATTTATAGTTCTGATACCTCTTGTTTCTGAAACACTGTGGAACCAGCCATAACTGTTATATGCACACTTTATGTTCTGTTGAGAAATGACTAAGTTGCAGATGTTCTGACTAGCATGGAGAGAGAGACCAAGTTCTTCTAGTGGTATCAGAACTTCTGAAATCTTCTTTGTTCCCAGCGGACCCAGAACTTATGATTCTTACCTATTTTTACTAATATGATCTATGTTTTGCAGCACACCAGAGTCAGAACTTCTGATCTCCTTTAGTCAGCAATACGCTGATTCTATTTTCTTTTTCTTCACTATTTTTGCTATCACTTCTTATTTCATTAATCAAAAACACCAAAAACATTTTTCATTTTTACATGCTTTATTTTATTTCTTAAAACAAAAAGATCAAAAATATTTTCTTAAACAAAACTTATCTCTTTTCTAAAACAAAACAAGTTCATTTCACATCATCTTGTACATTCTTATTCATTCAATATGGTTGTAATAGTAACTTAGGATTTAATTTTATTCGCAATCCCCCTTTGTAAATATATACCCCCATCCCCATAATGCTTGTAATAACGTAGAATATCTATTTTCTGCACTTTTTATTGCTTTCATATATCGTTAGTAATTAGGGTGTGTATGGTAAGACATGAAATCGACAAGTAGATAACCCTAATTAAGACTAAAAATGTATGCAATCAAACACACTTGCACACAATCACCCCTAGGGTAAAATCCACTTGGTTTCCTTATAAATGGCCATATTACACATGTGAGGTATCTTAGCAAAAACAAGCAAAAAATATAAGATCACAGTCCCTCGATGATGCTATCTAAGTTGCCTTACAAATGATCTTAGTCCCTAAAAATGAATGCTAAGATACCTTGCAACATTGCTAATCATGGATATATGATGACCCATGCCCGTCCCGTTTACATCCAAAGACAGGGTTACTTACCAAATCGATGGTAAGATAACAATATAAAAGGAAAAGAAAATGAACAAGAAAGACATTTGAGTAGGAAGATTGCTTCTAATTACTTGCTCCATTTAAAACAAACATCCTTGCTATTTTCAAAACAAACACCTACACATTTCAAAACATCTTACAAAACTTGAAAACATTTTCAAAAGATCAACATCTTTGTATACATTCTTACGAACGAGAATCATTACAAAGATTGCCTAAACAATGGCCTCTTTACAAAATACTTTCAAAAACCACACAAAGCACAATTTTCAAACAAAAGCAAGTGATCTAGCAAGTAACTAAGAACCCATGGAAAACCATGGATGAAAAGGGTGCTAATACCTTCCCTTTTCATAATCTACCCCCCGAACTCCAGAAATAAATCTCAAAGGTCTTTCCTGTGCTTTTTCACCTTTCCTCATTGGATAAGAGAAAAGTCGGTGGCGACTCTTTCTATATACAACATTTGAAATCAAACGCAAAACAACCAAGTCAGTTCTCCCACCGCATCACAACCGGAAATCAACAAATTCTTTTTGATAATCAGGAGTGGGATCACAAGTTCATCAACTGAAGTAACAAACATATCTTCCTCAATGGCGTTGGTATTATGGCAGTGTTTGGGCATAGGGGCAGAAATGACATTTGGCTTTTCGGGTGCATCGAATTCAATCTCTTTGGCTTCAATGAGGTCTTGTACTTTGTTCTTTAGATCTCAACAGTTGTTAGTGTCATGGCCGGGACTCTCAGAGTGGTATGCACAACGGGCATTAGGATGATATTGAGGAGATGTTGTGTTAGGATTCTTTGGAGCTTCTTTCAAGGTCACTAAGTTGGATCTTAACAGATGTGACAATACTTGAGATAAGGTCATGTTAATTCTGGTGAATTTGTTGACTGGTCTTTCCATCCTTGGTTGGTTGTTTCTTTGCTGATCAGGCGCATGTTTAGGAATCATAACAGCCTCACCATTGGACGGTGTTTGGCCCTGTCTTGATTTCTCTGAGGATAAACAACAACCACTTCTTTCTTTCTGATAAATGGCTTTCTTATAGAAGCAAAGGATGTATCTTTTTGAATCTTTCCACTCTTTATCCCGGCTTCTATCCTCTCTCCGGTCAATATCAATTCTATAAAACCTGCCGATGAACTCCCAATTAGGTGATTGAAGAAGGGACCATACAAGGTGCCCAAAAACATGTCTACTAATTCTCTTTCAGATAGAGGAGGTTGAACTCTTCCATCCAAGTCTCTCCATTTTTGCGCATAGTCTTTGAAACCTTCATTGGAAATCATGGCCATACTCTGGAGTTGAGTACGGATAGGTGCAAGATCAGCATTGTATTGGAATTGTTTGTAAAAGGCTGCAACAAGATCTTCCCAGTTATGAACATTAGCTCTTTCTAACTGGTAAAACCAATCAAGTTGAGTTCCAGACAGGCTATCTTGGAAGAAGTGTACCCATAAGTCTTTGTCAGCGGTATGGGGCTGGATTTTCCTCACATAGAACCGGAGATGCATTTTAGGGCATGAATCTCCGTCATATTTGGCAAACACATGTGCTTTGAATTTTGGAGGAATGACAATCCCCGATACTAGACCCAATTCCTCAAAGTCCAATCCAGGCACTTTTTGGATTTCCATTGCGCTCAATCGCTCTTCGAGATGTTTATACTTGCCATTAGCTGGACGGTATTGTTCTTCAAAATAGTCTTCTTTTTCCTCTTCCTCTTCTGATTTTGACTGGGCAACTGTTTCCTTTCCCTTCCCATCTTGGTTGTCTTTCTCACCGGATGTTGTTGCAAAGTCTAGGGCTCTTCTTGTCTGCCCTTGGAACCTTCTTCCCATGTTTAGAACTCCGGCTATCTTCTTTGTCTTCTTTTTCTTCTCCTCAGCCAGCAAAGTCTTCAACTCTTCTTGTCCTTTGGCTAGGGTCAAGAACAACTGTTGAAACTGTGCATTCTGAGCTTGGAGGTCCTTCACCATTTTCTCGAGATCCATCTTACTGAAATAAACAGTAGAGAGATGAGGAGACTTGTTGCAAGAAACCTGCTTATGTTATGATGAATGATAAATGCATATGAAATGTTTTCAAGGATTTTAAGATTCAAATTTGTTTTAGACAAAAAGGAAACACACGTCATATTAATAGATTAAAGCTTGAGTACATTAATGCCTTCTTGGGCAAAATAATACAAAAACCCTAAGATAAAAAGGTAGTACACATCCTCTTTGGTGAAATGTAGGAATTCAGAGTCTGTTCCTCATGAAGTAGCCTAGTGAGTTCCAAAACCTTCTTCTCGCTTGCGTAGAATTGGGCTTCGAAGGTATCTCGCTCCCCCTTGAGTTGTATCCAATTCCTTTGTAGGTCTTCAAGAGAGGTAGGCATGTAAGAATGTAGGATAGTATATGGAACATCTCCCTCCATGACAGGCTCAATGATTACCGGGATAATGGAGGGGTAAGGCATCATAAGACTCTGAGCACGAGTTCGTACCCATTTGAGGTAAGGCTCAAGAGGGATGGAATTATTGTGCCCCAAAGTCTTGCTATTTACCTTATTCAACATCCTCCAAGCTCGGATAAGTATCAGGCGAAGACCTTGATCATCGTTGTCGTAGTCAAATACCAAACCTTGAATCAGCATCTCGTGCAGACCATCCCTTCGGGCATAACTAAACTTTCTTAAAGCTAAGCAGGGGTTGTAGTTGATACCTCCCCTAATGCCAAGTAAAGGGACATTAGGAAATTCCCCACAACGATCGACAATAGTAACATTCTCTATGGATCGGGAGCACCAATGAATGTCTGAATGTTTGAGCGTCATCAACCTTTGTGACCACCTTGAAACTTGCTCATTCTTTAATATAGATTGGGGAAGATGTAAAATAAACCATCTTGCCAAGAGAGGAGTGCAACACATAAGGACACCTCTTTTCCTCGTTGTGTGAGTGTGAAAAGAGTGTAGGATATCCCCTAGCAATGTAGGCACCGGGTTGCGAGATATGAAGATTTTGACGGTGTTCACATCTATGAGTTGGTCAGGATTTGGAAACAAACCATCCCATAGATGAGGAGAGCCACAATTTCCTTAAAAGCTTTCAAATCCAAGGAATTCTAACAGTTTTGGGCTTTCTCGAACAAGAACTTTACTAAGAAACCTTTGACACCACTCCTTGTTTCCCAATGAATTGTGACATCAGAGGAGTGCAAGTGTAGAGCTTGAGCAATCTCTTCTGGCTTTGGGTATCTTTCCATACCGTTGAAAGGAAGTTGATTGAGAATGGGAATTCTCAAGAGTCGGGAGAATTCTTCCAAAGTAGGCACAAGTTGATAGTCAGGAAATGTGAAGCAATGGTGTAAATGATCAAAGAACTGAAAAAGTACCTTCGTCATGACCTCAACTGTGTTGGAGGTGACCAAGTTGAGTAGGCGACCATGTCTCTCTGTGAATGGAGAGTTTTCTGGAATCCTTGAAGCTAGCTCCTTAAGTTGTGGGGGGATCTTTACAATATTCACTTGAATAGTTTTCCTGCAAAGTGAATCCATATCCTACAAAACAAGAACAAAGATAAATCCCAAAAATCCTTGAAATGGTTAGTGAATGTATATGATGTTCATGATGTTCATGATATTATGTACAAGTATGTATATACAAACAAAACAAACAAATCCTTAGGTTCAGGCTTGCATGGAGTTTTATAGGTAAGTACCCTCTTGAAGTTTAGTTGGCTTAAACCTGTCCTAGTAATAGTAACCGGGTTTTAAGGACCTTAATATCACTGCTTTGTTTCCTTGGTTATTGTTTCAACACAAGCCTCTTTAATGGCGACCGAAATATCCCAAGAAACCAAACCTCAATGAGTGTAGTATCGAGTATCTACCAACTTCGGACTGCACCAAAACCGGTCATCTCACTACATCCTAAAGGCCAAGTTTGGTCAAGTAAAGGTTCTAGAAGTTCATTAGTTCTTTATGACATCACTCAACGGCCCCATACTATCTTTGATTAACTCAAAGGCTACTGGTACCCATAAATATGTCGCACTAACATAGCTATTGCTTAGACCATGTCGGTATACCCCGCACAGTTTCCATAATGTATTGCTACTTACTTATAATGTACCCCAAATCCGGGTAGAGGATTCGAACCCAAACAAAGAACCATAATGTAAAGAATACAAGTAAAACAAATAAAGCAAGTAAATGTGATCTAACCCTAAGGTAAATCCACTTTTAGAATTCTCCCCAGCAGAGTCGCCAGTTCTGTGATACGGTGGGAGAACTGACTTATAGGTTTTGCGTTTGATTGCAAATGTTGCGGTTAGCAAGAGTCACCACCGACTTTTCTTTTATCCAAAAGGAAAGGTGAAAAAGCACAGGAAAGACCTTTGAGATTATTTCTTGAGTTCGGGGGGTAGATTATGAAAAGGGAAGGTATTAGCACTCTTTTCATCCATGGTTTTCCATGGGTTCTTAGTTACTTGCTAGATCACTTGCTTTTGTTTGAAAATGTGCTTTGTGTGGTTTTTGAAAGTATTTTGCAAAGATGCCATTGTTTATACAATCTTTGTAATGATTCTTGTTTGTAAGAATGTATACAAAGATATCAATCTTTTGAAAATGTCTTCAATGTTTGTAAGATATTTGGTGTTTGTTTTGAAAATAGCAAGGATATTTATTTTGAAATGGAGCAATTAATTAGGAGCATTCTACCTACTCAAAAGTCTTTCTTGTTCATTTTCTTTTCCTTTGACATTGTTATCTTACCATTGATTTGGTAAGCAACCCTATCTTTGGATGTAAACGGGATAGGCGTGGGTAATCGTATAACCATGATTAGAAATATTGCAAGGTATCTTAGCATTCTTTTTGAGGGACTAAGATCATTTGAAAGGAAATTTAGATAGTGTCATCGAGGGACTATGATCTTGTATTTGCTTGTTTTTTTTTTCTAAGACACCTCACATGCATAATATGGCTATTTTGTATAAGGCAACCACGTGGACTAACCCTAGGGGTGTTTGTGTGCAAAATGCATTATTTTCATGTTTGATTTAGTCTTGAATTAGGGTTTGATATTTATTGGTTTTTAGTCTTTCCATACAAACCCTAATTACTAGCAATTGTATATAAAACGATAAATTACGGAATTTAAAGTTACTACGCTATTACAACATTTGTGGGAAGGGGGTATACAATTTGTAAATGGGGATTGCAAGAATTTAAACCTAATTAGTCTATTACAACCATATTGAATTTATACAAGAATTGAAATAAATAATGTACAAGATGAATTAAATATACAAGAAGGTAAATATGGAGAAAATGGATATTTTATTTGATGTTTTATGAAAAAGGAATTTTACCTTAACCTAATAAAATAAAAAAATTAATTTATTAAGTTTGAAATTGTTGAGAAAAGATTTTAGATGAAAACCCTAATTCTATTAATTAATCAAAGGAAAGTAAAGCTTAAGAAAAGTATTTTTTTTGGCATTTTTTATCTTGAAAATATTTATAGTATTATGGAATATTTTTAATCCTTTTCATATTAAAATAATGTATTTTAAATGATGTGAAGAAAAACAAATAAATAATATTAATTAAGTTTGTAAGGTTTACTTAGTATAATAAATAAAAAATATTTTTTTTTGTGAGAAAAATAAAATAAACCAAGTCAAAATATAAATAAATCATTTTATTTGTATTTTATGATTTTTTAGTATTTAAAAAATATATTTAAGAAAATAAATAAAATAAAAAATGAAGAAATAAAATAAAATTGGGCCAGCGTGCAAATATGAAACAGGGGGGAGGAATGTTAGAAAAAAGGTCAGGCCCAGGAGGGGAAGGCCCATGCGCGCTGGAAGGATAAAAAATGTACAAAAAATGAGAGAAAAAGCAAAAGGCAGCGCGCTGGGGCTCGAACCCATGACCTCCTGATTACCAGCGTGTTGCCTTACCACTGGGGTGGCTATACATCCGTTAATACAATTGAAATAATAATTACATAACACAAAACGCGCCCTGATTATACTTCACCTTTAACCTCCAGCCAAAGGATCTGTATCTTCATCTCTCAACAAAAATGAAAAGTTCAAACATGAAAGTTGTGGCATTTTTCTCACGAATCTAACCATATAAACAACTTAAGCTAACAATCAAGCATGAATGAGATTTTTCTAGCCCTAATTCAAAACCTAAAAATTTCAGAAAACTTCAACCCTAAAATTCTCTAAGCTCAGGCCATATAAATGTAAATTATGGATATGTACAACTTCGTGGCAACGATATCTACATTTTATTTTCACAAATCAAACTCAAATGATGCCTGTATGAAGAGATAGAAGTTTGAAAACTTACCTCTTGCAGTTGGAATCGTATATGGAGTTTGAGCAACCTTGGAGGTGTAAGGATGATCTGGTTAGCTTTCCAGGACCTCCCTGAGTCTGTTGCAAGCCTTACTTTATTTTGAAACCAGCTATAACTCTCTACTCAAGTCCAACTGTAATGAAGGTTTTTAAAAATGGTGGATGATGAAGATGAAGTTACAGAAGTTTAACAGGTGTTGAGATGAGTTCTATATGATGTATGTGAATTGTTTAGATAGTTAAAAGTGAAAACGCACGAGTGAAAATGGAGATGGGTGTTTGAAGTTCAAAAAATGGAGTTTTTGGCCAGTTCTGACTCATGAATGCTTGAGAGTCTTTGAGGGCTTCTAAAAACGTGTGTTGTGTTGCAATTGACTTGTTAATATGTATGGAAAAGATTAGAGCACAAAATCACTCCATGTTTCTGAGTTATAGGGTTATGGCTCTATAACTTGCTATTTAAGAAAAGTGAAGTGACAAATCTCAAGTATTGTACAAGCATGTTCTGAGCTTCTTGAGACCTTAGACACATTGCTTTTGGTTTATAGGGGTTATGTGTGCAGAAAGAACAAGTTAGAAGCTCAAGACAAGTTGACTTTGTGATTAAAGCAACTTTTCAAGAATGGAATGGTAGCTTTCTTCCTAAAATGGCAAATTGACTTGGACAATGCTTGGAACACTTGGATAATAGCTCAAAAGCAAGTGTAATCTTCTGATTACAGATAGATCTCAAGGTTTAGAGGCCTGCAAAACAAGATTGTGCAGCATAGGTTTGAAATTGACTTATTGTTCATCACAAAATGGCTTGTAAATTAAGTGACAAAACCCTAACTTCATCTCTTCGATTCTCCCTACTCGGGAATGATCTCAAGAAGTTCTTGGACATTTTGGAAAGCTTGTAACATGATCTACAATCCCTATTTGAACTTATTTTAAAGATTCCAATTAGAACTATGTGGAAAAGTGTCATGAAGTTAGGTCAAAATCCTGTCCAAATTAGGGCAAAATTTCACTAAGTGTTTTGTTTCATGACCCTATGTTCATAAAATTGTAACTTGAGATCCAAGCATTTTTGGAAGAAGTTGTGTGAAGAAAAGTTGTATATTTCATGTAGATCTACAAATTTCATGTTGGAAGTTTCTCTTTAATCATCTTGTATCATGGTGAAAATTTGGCTCAAAGTTATGAAAAAATAAGAAATTTTCCATACTTAGAAAAATTTCTAAGTTAAGAAATTTTAACATTTCAAGACGAAATCTTGAATTCTTGATTTATTGATGAACAAGTTTCATATTTTGACATGTTTTGATGAATTGTGATCTTTGGCACTTGAATTTGACCAAAAAGTCAAAGTTTAACTTTTCAGTATACAGTTGACTTTTGATCAGTCGATTGAAAAATTCATCTGTCAATCTAATGGAGTTGCAATGTTTTGAACCATGTCATTAGGTCAAAATGATGCAATTAGACTCTTGAGATCATGCCTTAAACCAATTGACAATTTGCTAGGTCAAAAATCAGAAATTGCCCCTTCTCAATCAAAACCCTAATTTTGACCATTTTGCCCTTTTGGAGATTTGATCAAATTTCTTGAGGAGTTGTGGTCCAAACTTGATAAAATGATACATATAAGTTTAAAATGTTTATATGGATCAAAAATTAATAAGTTTTAATATAAATTGGCCATAGTTGACTTTTTCCCCAATACAACTGATTTTTAGGTCAACTGCTCAATTGACTGAGCAAAAATGTGATCCAAGGCTTGAAACTTGACATGAGTAATCTTGGGGGTCTATAATGATCCATGAAAATCATATGGGGCATTGGAAGTTCAAAAATACTTGTGCAATCTCAAACCCTAATTTTGGTCATCAGTGCTTAAGGAGATGTCTTGAGCTGATCCACCCTAGTGCAATCTTGAGTCAAAGGAGATCTTGTGAGAAAATTCTTGATAAGTGAGAGGGAAAATTTTGGGGTACAACAACAGTCAAACTTCAATATTTTTTGTCAACTTAAACATTTTATATGATATTCATTATTTGATCAAGGGTTTACCATGATTCCTCAAGTAAGGCCCTCAAATCATTAGTGGTCAAAAATTGTAAAATTCGGGTTTTGACTGAAGATGATTGATCAGTGACTTTTGGCCTATTGCATGACCTAATGGCTTGAATCATGATCTCAAGGGATCAAATACAACATATTTAACTAATTGCATGTCTCAATACATTTCCAAAGATACAAGTGATTGATAGTTGAAAACTTGAATCAATTGATGATAAGTTAACAATCACTCAAAAGTCAAACTTTAACTTTTTGGTCAACATTAAAATTCAAAAATCAAGAATCATCAAGATATTCAAAACTATCAAACTTTATCATCAAGAAATCAAAAAGTCATATTTGGAAAATTTTCTAACACTAAGAAAAATTCTAAGTGTTTTTGTTCTTAACAAAAACCCTAACTTCACAAGCAAGTTTCCTCAAGGTGCAAGTTGATTCAAGGAAAACTTTCAACATTAAAGTTGTAGGGATTTATGAATTCTACAACTTTGTCAATGTGGGATGATCCTCAAAAAGTTCTTAATTTAGGATATATAAGCCCATGAAGTTAGGATGTTTTTATTCAACACTTAGAAAATATTTTACAAGTTTTGATCAGTTTTTTATCATAACTTCTTGGCCAATTTTCACTAAGTTCCCATTTGATTTAGACAAAACTCACAACATGAAAGTTGTAGACTTGTTTCAAGCTTTCCAAAACATCCAAGAGCATGAATTTATTATACTTGAGCTAGAAGTTTCGAAGAGATGAAGATGGCATGTCAAACTTGAATTATAAGTTATTTCATTGAAAAAATCTTAAGATCTAATCTTCAAGCATGCTGCACAATCTTTTTTTGCAGGCCTCTAATCCCAAAAATCTATCTATAATCATAAGATTACACGAAATTTTGAGCCATTATCCAAGTATTCAAGCCATTATCCAAGTGAATATTCCATTTTTGGCACAAAGTTAACATTGCCATTTTGATAAAGTGACTTTAATCATAAAGTCCACTCTCATTGAGCCTCTAACTTGTTTCTTCTGCATGCACACAATCCTAACATCAGAAGTAACTCCTATTAATGATGTCAACCACCCTAGAAGAGTTGTACCATGCATTGGAACTTTGATTTCTCAAGAAATTACAAGTTACATCTCAACCAAGCCATAACTCCATATCTTGCAAACCTGATCAGCCTTGGCCCTCAAACCCTTTCTATATAAATATAGGGATGATTAGAAAGCCATGACATGAGTTCACAACCTCAAAAACTTCTCAAGATCATAAGCTACATATAAAACTCCATTGTTGCAACTTCTGAGCTTGAACACCAAACATTCAATACACTCGTGCGTTTTCACTCTAAATCATTTACAAAGCTTCTATAACTCATATAGAACTCATCCAAAGACTTGTTTCATCACTGTAACACCATCTTCATCATCTTCCAAACTCAAAAACAGAGTTTTGAAACTGGACTTGGTTGGAGTGATTCAGACACTTTCAGCATAAAGTAAGCATTGCAAAAGCTTCCTGGAAGTTAGGTGAAGCTATCCAGATCATCCTAACACCTCCAAGAGTGCTCTAACTCCAAACTTGATTCTCACTTCAGATATAAGTTTCGCTAACTTTGATATCCTTATCCATACATCATTTGCTTTCTATTTCAAAAGATAAAATGTAGATATCATTGCCCCAAAAGCTAACCATGTCCTTAGTTTTCATTTTAATTGACTATGTGATGAGAATTTTGAAACTGAAGTTTCTGAAATTTTAGGGTTCAGTTTGGTACCAAACAAAATTCATCCTAACCATTTATCTATAGCTTTTTAAATTTATATGGTTGGATTCTTGATTAAAAGTTAAGCAAGTTTGATGTTTACATTTTTTGATTTGGTTGAGAAATGAGCCTTTTCAAGAATCAATAAAGTGTTATTGTGGTTGCTGGCGCAAGGAAGAAGAAGATGACAAATTCAAATTTTCAGGACTTGGTTTATTTTATATTTAGTGCAAATGGTATAATGACCGGATGAAATAGCCACCCCAGTGACAAGTGCACACGTACAAAGTTACTTCTTACCTCAAGGGTGCGGGTTCGAACCATAGTGAACCCCCCTTTTGCATTTTTTTTGATTTATTTCAGTTTTGCTCATTTTCATCCCCCAAATTCCTTTCATCACGCATGCCCGTTCCACTTTTATATTATTTTTATGATTCAAACAAAAAAAATCTTCTTGGGCATGGACGTCTACGAACACCCCCCCTGATTACTTTGTACAAACACAAGCCCATTTACTTTTTTTTTATTCTTTTACTTTAATTAATCATTTTCTTTCCTTTTAACTATTTTTATTTAAAATAAAAAAATCATAAAATCATAAAAAACAAACTTAGGTTTTAATTAACTAATTTATTTTTTTATAAATAAAATTTAAATTAATTCACTTTGTTTTATTAATTAGTTTACAAAATAATTAGAATTACAATATCTTTTTTCTAAGTAAAACCTCAAAAATATTTTCTAAATACTTAGATTTCTTTAGGCCTTAATTAATTAATTTAATTTTCATAAATAAAAATAAATTAATTTAATTACACCTTATTTTATTTTGTATAATTAATTTGTAAATAAAATTAGAATTAGGTCTAAATTTTCTATCTGACATTGCAAGTATTTTCCAAACAAAGAAACAACAAAATATTTTCTTAGAATACTTAGAACTTTTTTAGGGTTTTTACATCTTTTCCCTTCTCACCACCTTCACGCACTTTATTTTCTGCATTAATATTTCTCAATATTGTAAATGCTTAAAGCTTGTAAAAGACAAATTAAGGTTTATTATTTTCCTCCCCCATTCATAAACTTGTAACCCCCATCCCCGAAGCATTGTAATAGCGTATGATATTTATTTTCTGCAATTTACTGCTCTCCTTATTACTGTTAGTAATTAGGGTTTGTATGGCAAGACTAAAAGCAATCATTAGAAAACCTAAATCTCAAAAATAAATACTTGAAATCAAAACACTTCGCACACACGGACCTTTAGGGTTACCCTCACTTGTTGCCTCAGATTTAAACAGTCATGTCCCTCGAACGTAGAATGCTTTAGAAAAGACCCTCAATTAAAAGATAGTAATCCCTCGATGACCTTTCAATGCTGCCTTCGGTAAACGATCTTAGTCCCTTATGAAAATTGCTAAAGCGTCTTACAAGTTTCCTTCTATGACTATACGATAACTCACGCATGTCCCTCACATCCAATGATATGGCTTCCTACTAACTAATGGTAGGATAACATTATCTAAAGGAGGAGGAAAATAAAAAAGACTTTATAAGTTGGTAGATCACTCGTAATCACTTACTCACAAACTAAAAACAATCTTCACACCTCACACTTTCAAAACACTTTATAAACACTCTTGAGGACTGATACAAGGGTTATTACAAAGCAAACTGCCTTACATTGACATTTTTGAAACACTTTCCAAAACAAAACTTTCTTTCACAAATATTTTCAAAACAAACATTTTATATACATTCTCAACGATACGAGAATCATTACGAAATTTCCGCACTTAGGCATTTTCAAAATATTTTCAAACATACATGTGATACGGTGGCAGAACAAACTGTTAATACTGGTTTTGCATTTGCTTTCGCAAATGTTGTGGTAAGCAAGAGTCGCCACTGACTTTTCTTTTATCCAAATTAAGGAAAGGGTGAAAAGAACAGAAAAAGACCTTTTCGAGAATTTTCTGAGTAAGGGGGGTATATTATGGAAAGGGAAGGTGTTAGCACTCTTTCCATCCGTAGTTATCTACGAGCTCTTAGATGCTTAGCTCATATTTTGAAAATTGCTTGTGCTTTGTGTGTTTTAAAAAAATGTTTTGAAATGCCTTAGTGCGGCGATTCACTTTGTGATAACTCTTGTACCACTCCTCAAGAGTGTTGACAAAGCAAATGTATTTGAAAGTTATTTTTGAAATGTGTAAGTGCGAAAAGTTTATTTTATTTGAGCAAGCATCTAACAACTATCTTACTTGTACTCGAAAAGGTTTGTTCTTTTCCTCCTATCCTTCAGACAGTGCTATCCTACTATTAGTGAGTAGGTAGCCCTATCGTTGGATGTTTGAGTGACATTCGAAGGGACGTTACGGTCACGAAGGAAACTTGGCAAGGAATTTTAGTAATTGTCCTAAAGTTCTAAGATCACTTTTAACCGAGGCAACATCGAGAGGGTCATCGAGGGACTTGTGATCTTTCAATCTAGAGGTCAACCACTAAAACTTCTTATGTTTCGAGAATTATGACCGTTTTCCAAAGGCAACTGAAGTGGGGTACCCTAGAGGTGTATATGTGCATGGTGTGTTATGTTCACGTATTTTAGTCTTGTATTAAGTTTGCTAGCATTTGATTTCAGTCTTTTCATACAAGCCTAATTACTAGCAGCCAACATTTAGCAGAAATTTAAAGAGCAGGAACTTAAATCTACGTTATTACAGTGCTTCGGGGAGGGGGTATTTACATGTTCAAATGGGAAAAAAATAAAGAAAGTGATAAAGTCTTATTTTAATCTATTACATACTGTCAGCAGGTAGATTACTATAAAAAATGCTAGAACAAAATAATGCGCACATAATAGAGACGTACGCCTAAAACCCTAAGAAAATTTCTAAGTAAACAAGAAAATCCTTTTTTTGGTTTTGTTTATTTTAAGAAAAATACTTAAACTAAATTAAATGAGAAAAAAACTAAATATAAACTTAATTAATTAAATAAAATAAAAATGATGGTTAATTAATAAAACTAATTCTACTATTTTTTTTGTGTGTTTCTATTAAGAAAATCTTTGAATTAAATAACCCTAAGTTTAGTTGATTTTAAATTGGTAAAATAAAGTTAAAATAGTTAATTTAATTAATTTAAAAATAATTTAAGAAAACCTAAATCTATTTAATATCTTTTTTATTTTTATGATTTGTTAAAAAAATGATTAAAATGAAATAAATATGATAAAACAAAAAAAGAAAAAAGCAAGTGGGCTTGGTGTTATACAACCAAAAGGGGGTGCTGATTTGAAATTCATTGGGCCCATAAGTGAGAGAGTCCAGAGGCTATATTTGGGATTCAGTGAGAAGAAGCCTTGAGGGTGCATGGTGAATCTCACATTGAAGCTCTAAGATCTGATTGCGTTGACAATGGGAGGTGTGGATCTGATGGCCTATGGTGTGCGTACATAGCATGGCTGCATTGAATCTGCAAGAGAATGTTAGAAAAATAAATATGTAAGAGGCATGGTTCAAACCCCTACCCTTACACATAACAAAGCCTTAAACGCGTTGCCTCTACCATTGGAACGGTGATACTTTCATTAACCTAAAAGCATCCATAAACATATATTATACACAAATACAATTATTTTAAATTAAAAAATAAATGAATGTAGATGGGACCCTAGTGTTTGGGTGGACCAATCAGGAGTGGAGAGAGGGAAATGATATTTTGAATCAACCAATGGGATGCAAGGACAAAACCACGCCAGCTGGGACCACCGCCTGTGATTAGTCAGACCACCGAAGCTGTTGATTTCCACCGTCTTCTCCGGTGAGACCCCCTGCAAATGTGACCAAACACAAAAACAAAACTTGTAGATCTACATAAAAACGTCTCCTGATCATGAATATGGCCTCCAAATTCACTAAATCCTCGTGTATCCTTGGGTTCGAGCATGAAGCCCTAATCACGGTCAAACATGATATTATGGGTTTCTGACGTCAAAAATGGCATGTGATCATCCAAATATTCCCTAAACTACATTACTAATGTACCTATACAATTAAGAGCAGTTAAACATTCATGTAGTTTAAGATTCGAAAAAGAATTTTTTTTACCACCAGTGTAATGGGATGCAGTGTTCTAGGATGTTTTGGATCTTATGATTGGTAGGGATGAGTCTTGGAAGGCTCAGGGACGTGTTTGAGCCTTTTTTTTGGACTGAGGAGGGCTTGAGATGTGGTTTTGGAGTTTGATAATTTTGGAGATTTTGCAATTTTTGTAGAGTTCTTCTAGGCTGTCTCCATGTATGAGGCTTGCAAATGCCACCCTTATATAGAGAAGATAGAAGGGACAAAGTAGGAGGGAAAGAAGCATGCTCAATAATGTTCTTTAAGATCCATAAACAAATATTTGAAACTTTTCCAAAGGTGTGGAATTCTAGTCTCTTTTTGAATTTGAATGAACATGGACACAAATGATTTTCGAATGCCCTCTTTCGAATGACTTTGATTGCCTCCTTCGAATGGCCTAGAGTCTTATCATTGGGGCTTCTTCGATTGAGCTCATATTGAGCTAGTCCCAACAAAAACTCTTTCCAGGCTAATCGAAGCTTCCTTTGGTATGAATGCTTGTGCAGGAAACTTGAGTATGGTAATATGTGGGATTTTGGGCCAGCCAGCATCTTTGCATATTTCTCTTTCGTTTTGGCCAACTAGATCTAATCATTGACCAAACTCCTTTCTTTCAGATAACACTAAATGTCCTTCGAATGGGCCATTAAATTTCTTCTTCGAATGGATCATTTACGTGTCCTTCGAATGAATTTAGATTGGACCCATCTATTTTCCTTAGCTATTTGATTCAGATACCCTTAAGTGAGAACTTCATTCTGTCAATCGAAGCCTCCTTCGTCACTTCCTTCGAATACCATTGCACAGGAAGCCTGGGCCTGGCTACATGTAGGACCAAGACTCATCATAAGATAAACTTGCATTATGTGTCTCTTTCGAATGGTCAGCAATATGTGTATCCTTCATTTTGAACCAATGTGTGTGCTCTTTTGAAGGGACCGCATGCATCACTTGTGTGCATCACTTGCAATTCCTTCGAATGGGCCAACAAAGTAAATCCTTTGAATGGAACTCCCACGCATGCCCCTTTAAATCGATCAATACATGTCCTTCGAATTGGGAAAGTATATATCCTTCGAATGGACCATGCGCCCGTCCTTCGAATGCACCAGTTGTGTACCTTCTTAAAGGGGCATCCAGGTATGTCATAGTGCAAAAACTATGTGTGTTAAAGGTTTTCAAGGGTGGAATCGAAACGTGCACGTAGGAGGTCCCTGCCCTGTGAATGGAAGGAAATATTTCAAAAGGAACTTGTCTTCTGAATCGAAGGGCGCCAGTAGGAAGCCAACACCTTCTGAATTGAAAGAAACCAGTAAGAAGCCAACACCATCTGAATTGAAAGAAGCCAGTAGGAAGCCACTAACTTCTAAATCGAAGGACACCAACAGGAGGCCCTTCCCTTCCGAATCGAAGGAGGTTGTTTCAAAGGAAACAAATGCCCATTCGAAGCTTGTATACAGCAAACAAGAAAAAGGCAAGGCTTCAATCGAAGCTTGGAAGTTTGAAGTAAGCTTGAAGGAGGTTAGGTGCTCAATCGAAGCAAATTTTATGCAACCTTGACTTAGTGGAAATTTTGTGAGAAAAATCTTTGAGAGATAGGAGGGAAAATTTTGGGGTACAACAGGTGCCCCTGTTCAATCTTCTTAAACCTGGAGATTTAGATTGGCTTATCTGCCTTTCGTGATCTGAAGGTGGAGGATGATTGAACACTAGAGTGCCCATAAATTTTGCACTCGCATGTAGTAACACTGATGGTTGATGATGGCGGGAATGGTCTTACAAATGCCATTTGGAAAAGATGACTGAGAGTCATCAGAGATGGGCTTAAAGATGCCATCCAAAGTAGATGTGACTTCCTAAGAGGTCTCTTTGTGGGGAATTCTCGTTCCTGCTGTCTGAGGAGGAGTCCGCTGGGGAATGTGGGTTTCTATTGTTCTCCTGCTTGAGGAAAACTATGTGGGGAATAGAGTCTAGGAGCTTCAGTTGTCCAAGGCTCTGCTAAAGATTTATCTCTAGAGAGATGATAGTTTGTTGTTTTCTGGTTGAAATCCAGGCTTCAAAGTAACTTGCTAGGGATAATGGGATTAACCGTTATCTAAAAATATATTAGAAAGAACCTGTGTAGGGCTGTTCCAGGATGAGTCCATGTTAGCCTGCATCTGGAGATATATGAGAAGGAGCCTGTGTAAGATTGCTCCGTTTGGTCATGTAGATAGTTTTCCTGTATGGTTTCAGGTGTTAATCTACAATCAACTGTTCGTAGATAATTTTACTGGCTGGTTATAGGTATTAATCTCTGATCTCCTCATGCAGATAGCTTTCCTGGCTTGTTACAGGTATTAATCTACAGTCGGTCATCCATAAATAGTTGTCCTGGCGTGTTACAGGTATTAATCTGGAAATTGTTTTGTAGGTCATTGAGATAGTTGTCCTGGCTTGTTACAGGTATTAATCTATGACCTGAGAAAGAAGGATAGTTTTCCTAGCTTGTTACAGGTATAAGTCTTCAATCTCCTTATGTAAATAGTTCTCATTGCTTGTTTCAGGTGTTAATCTACAAATCAGCTGTCCACATATGGTTTTCTTGGCTCGTTATAGGTATTAATCTGGGACTTGCTTTGTTGGTCACATAGATAGTTTCCCCGTCCGGTTTCAGGCATTAACCCGCGACCTACTGTATTTGTTGGTAAACCCGTCTTGCTTCGGGAGTTCATACCATTTGGTTGTGTAGATGGTTTTCTGTCTGGTTTCGGGCATTAATCTTTGACTTGTTGTATAAGTTGATTGTGTTTGTCTTTCTGCAAACTCAACCTGGAAAGGTAAATTCAGTTTCATGCGATGTCATGATGTATGAATTGCATGATGCTCTCAAAATAAATGAGATTGTGATATATGCATTTGTGCTGCATATGCTACGATGTTTGTAGAAAAGATGTATGAACGCAATGTATGAATGTGTCAGTTGTTCCATTGTTGTATTGTTAAATTACGGAAAATAAATCCCTAATTGTGGTCGGGGGTGAAGAATGTAGGTTTCAGATTTGTTAAAGTTGAAATGATGGGAGATGAACTTTAGTTATTAGAGAAATAAACTCTGTTGGGGAAAGGAAACTCCGTGCACTGCTTGGGGATTTTGTGAAATCCTGCTGGGGAATCCTAAGAAGCTTGGCGACTTCACTAGGGGATATTGGAGCAGTAATTTGGGGATTCTTGCTCCGTCGGGGATATGAGAACACCTGACACCATTAGGCTGCATATTGAGAATATGGTAGAGACCTTGCAGTAGGATGTCCCTGTCACTGTACTTGTTGGAGAAGGTATCTGTCGGGGAAAAATCTGCGGGGATTTTGTGGATGGCCCTTAGATATTGTCCTGTTTCTTAAAGTCATTAGCAACTGTCTTTTTGTTTTTAGGTGAATATTTCTGAGTAGTAATCATATTCAAATGCATATGTTAAAAAATAATCACTGGACATTTTCTCACACAAAACAGAAAAATAAACACATAAGTTTTACACTTTCAAAGGAATAGTTTTGTATTAACTTGAAATAAGCGTTTATGTACAAGGAGACAGACATCCTAGTAAGAGAATGTCGTCGTAAGAATAGAAATTATACAAAAATAGTATACAAAGAAAGACAGCTATGTGACATAATCCCATTGGGTTCCCATTCTACTATTGCCTTTATGTCTTTGAGCGTCTCATCCCTTTCGTTGCTTGTCCGAAGCTGATTGGATTGATTAGTACCGCTTGAGCTTGATAGTTGATACTGAAGATTGGCTGTAAGGTAATACAAAAGGACATATTTATACGCTTTAAATCCCTAAATTTTTCCTGGACCGCCCTTTCGGGTTTTCAGTCCAGCAGGATACCCTCTTTTTCCCAAGTCGCCTTTTCAGGTTTTCGACTTGCCGGGTGTACAGATTTTTTCATGTATATCCCTAATTTTTGCACGAACCCTTTTAGTTCCCCGGGATGCCCTAATTTTTGCCTAGGCCAGTCGACCTAGAGGGTCTTTGTTTATGTGTAGTATCTTTTAACTATGTCCGCGTTTACAGGGTGCGGAAGGTCGTCACCGTCCATAATAGTTAAGATTATGGCTCCACCAGAAAATATATTCTTGATCACAAATGGCCCTTCGTATGTGGGAGTCCATTTTCCCATGGGATCACCTTGTGTTAGTATGAGGCGTTTGATTACCAGGTCACCATCCTGATATACCTGACGTCTGACCTTCTTGTTAAAAGCTTTGATCATACATTTTTGGTATATCTGACCATGGCAGACAGTCGCGAGCCTTTTTTCATCAATCAGGTTTAATTGGTCAAGTCGAGTCTAAACCCATTCATCTTCACTCAACCATGCATCTTTCATGATCATGAAGGAAAGGATCTGGACCTCTATGGGTAGGACAACTTCCATACCGTATACCAAAGAGAAAGGAGTTACCCCGGCCGGCGTGCGCATTATGGTGCGGTAACCATGAAGAGAAAATGATAACATCTCATGCCAATCTTTATATGTCACTGTCATCTTCTGTATGATTCTCTTGATATTTTTGTTAGCAGCTACAACAACTCCATTCATCTTCGGCCGATAAGGAGAAGAGTTATGATGCTGAATCTTGAATTGCATGTAGAGCTCAGCGATCATTGTATTATTGAGATTGGTACCATTATCTGTAATGATTCTTTCTGGAATACCGTACCGATAGATAAGGTTATGTTTGATGTGTCGGGCCACAACATTCTTGGTAAAATAAGCAAAGGAAGCTGCTTTGACCCACTTCGTGAAGTAATCAATGGCAACTAGGATGAAATGGTGCCCATTTGAAGTTGTAGGTATGATTTCCCCAATTATATTGATGACCCACATTGCGAACGACCAAGGAGAAGTCAATACATTTAAAGGAACTAGAGGTACATGCACCTTATCAACATAGATCTAGAATTTATGGCAAGTTCATGAATGTTGATAACAGTCTGCTTCCATAGTGGACCAGTAGTATCCTGTTCGTAGGATCTTTTTAGCCATTGAGTGCCAAAGGTACCTTCATGCAAATCAGCCATAATCTTTTCTGCCTTACTCTTGTCTACACACCTAAGCAAGGTAGAGTCGTGGTTGCGCTTGTAGAGGATCCCGTTACTGAGAAAGAACTTAGCAGAGAACCTTCTTAGGAACTTCTTATCATTGACCGAAGCTCCCTCAGGATACTCTTGGAGTTCGAGATATCTTTTGACTTCATGGAACCAAGGCTTGTCCACTACATCTTCAGTACCAATCTCGTGAAAGTATGATGGCTCGTCCATCCTCTCAATGGTGATATGAGGAGCCTCATTATCCCACCTAACCTTGAACATGGATGACATCATAGCTAGCGCGTCCGCTAGTTGATTTTCCTCTCGTGGAAAATGCCCAAAGGTAATTTCTTCAAAGTATGGGATTAGTGTCAACACATGCTCTTTATACGGGATGAGATTATGATGCTTTGTTTCCCATTATCCTTTCATCTGGTTGATTACCAAAGTCGAGTCTCCAAACACACTTAAGAACTTGATCCTTAAATCGATTGCATCTTTGAGACCCATGATACATGCTTCATACTCATCCATATTGTTGGTATAATTGAAACATATCCTGGTAGTGAAAGGAGTATGACATCCTTCAGGAGATATGATCACAATGCTAATTATATTTCCAAGAGCATTGGAAGCTCTGTCAAAAACCATAGTCCATCGGGATCCTTTTTCAGGTCCTTCATCTGGTCTAGGTTCTTCACAATCAGTTACTAACATGATGTTCTCGTCCGAGAACTCAAAATTCATGGATTGGTAGTCATCCATAGCCTAATGAGCCAAATGATCAGCTAATACACTTCCCTTAATTGCTTTCTGGGTTGTGTATTGAATGTCGTACTCGGTCAGGATCATTTGTCATCTTGCTATTCTTCCGGAGAGAGCGGGCTTCTCAAATATGTACTTGATAGGATCCATTTTAGATATCAACAAGGTAGTGTGAGTCAACATATACTGTCTTAGTCGACGAGCAGCCCATGCCAAAGCACAGGAAGTTTTCTCGAGCAGTGAGTATCTTGTTTCACAGTCGGTAAACTATTTGCTAAGGTAGTATATTGCATGCTCTTTTCGACCAAACTCATCATGTTGCCCTAACACACACCCCATTGAGTTCTCTAATACTGTTAAGTACATGATCAGAGGTCTTCCTTCAACTGGTGGCATCAAAATTGGAGGCTCCTGGAGATATTACTTGATTTTGTCAAAGGCATACTGGAAATCATCACTCCACTTCACTGCTTGATCTTTCTTTAGTAATTTGAAGATTGGCTCACAAGTAGCGGTCAGATGTGAAATGAATATGGCTATGTAGTTTAGACGTCCCAAGAATCCCCTAACTTCTTTCTCAGTGCGAGGAGTTGACATTTCTTGTATATCTTTGACCTTCGCAGGGTCTACCTCAATGCCTTTGTCGCTGACAACAAAACCTAAGAGCTTATCGGATCTTACTCCGAAAGTGCACTTATTCGGGTTTAGCCACAGTTTGTATTTCTTCAGCCTGTCAAATAGTTTCTATAGGTGATCAAGGTGCTCCTCTTCAGTCTGAGACCTGGCTTTCATATCATCAATTTATACCTCTATCTCATGATGGATCATATCATGAAACAAAGTTACCATGGAACGTTGATAGGTTACCCCAATGTTCTTTAGTCCAAATGGAATAACTTTGTAGCAGAAAGTGCCCCACTGTGTGACAAATGTCGTCTTCTCCATGTCCTCAAGTGCCATTTTGATCTGATTGTATCCGGAGAAACCATCCATGAAGGATAATACTTTATGTTGTGCGGTGTTGTCAACTAGAACATCGATATGGGGAAGCGAAAAGTCATCCTTGAGGATTGCACTATTTAGGTCTCTGTAATCCATACACATACGTACCTTACCGTCCCTCTTAGGTACTTGAACAACATTAGCCACCCATTATGGATAGGACGTGACAGCTAAGAAATTGGCATTGAACGGTTTTATGACTTCAGCCTTGATCTTTTCTGACATATTCGGCCGCATACGACGAACCTTCAGTTTCACTGGAGGGTAGTCCTCTTTTGTAGGTAGGCGATGAACCACAATATCGGTGTCAAGTCCCGGCATGTCTTTGTATGACCAGGAAAAAACCTCAACATAGTCATGTAGCATCTGAATTAATCGTTCCTTGACACTATGCTCCAGATCGGCACCTATCTTGACTTCCTTCTTGTCCTCTTAGGTACCCAATTTCACAGTCTCAACTGGTTCCTCATGAGGTTGTATTGTCCTTTCTTCCTATTGTAACAGTCTGACAAGCTCTCCTGGTACCTTACCATCTTCCTCACCTTCGTCCTAGGCTTGGTTGATCGGATTTTCAAAGTCATAATGAGCAATAGCAGAACCGTTATCAATGGGATCCAGAGTGGATTTGTATCTGCAGTTTGATATATGAGTGTGTGTAAGAGCATAGCTGTATATTTTTGATAAAGTAAAGAGGCAGAAAACAAAAACAAATAGCATAAAATGTGTATGTGAAACGTCCAATGTTTTATTGATGACATATGAAAATGAAGTAATGACCCTCACATATAGACCATTGTGCTTCGGGTAAGACACAAGGCTGTAATGTTTCAATTGTTCAAATATTACATTTCCTTAAAAAAAATAGACAAATTACTCTTGAATAAAAGTAATGGGCACAAAGTATTTAGCCTCCTAATTGTTGAGTCCACGGCTGATCATTGGGAAAATCCACTTGTCCAGGTTATAATCACTATCGCTGTCTTCCAAGGCATTAACTCCATGGTTGCTGATCCGTAAATATGGTCCCTCGGTGCGAGCACGAAGAACAACTCTCTGGGCTCTTGAAGTAAAACCCAAACCAAATTTGTCATATTTGTAGGGGATATCCGGAATTTGGACCCAAATTGTACACCCACATTTTCAACGTCTGCCTTGGCATCTTTGAGAGAAGCCATTTTCAGCAGAGGCCTGGTAGTCTTTGGAACACTGGAAATGGTCTTAGTTGCAGCAACGGTTCGTGGAACCTCCTCAAAGTTCTGACAGGGGGTCTCAATGAACTCGCCGTCCATTTCAACGTACCTGAAAGAGTTCAGGTGGCTCACGATGTACTCCTCCTCCCCATGAACTGTGATAATTTTCCCATTGACTGGGTACTTCAGCATCTGATGTAGGGTGGAAGTTACAGCACCAGCCCCATGGAGCCAGGGTCGACCCAATAAACAGGAGTAAGACGGGCATATGTCTATCACATAGAAAGTGGAATTAAAAGTTTGAGTACAAAATTTTATAGGGATGTCCACTTCCCCGTGCACTATTATTGTAGAACCGTTGAAGGCCCTCACCATAATGTTACTAGTCTTTAGTGTGAGCCTTCGTAATCCAACCTGTCTAGAGCATTCTTGGGTAAGACATTCAATGATGAACCTGTATCTACCAAAACATGGGCTAATGTAGTGCCCCTGCACTCAATGGAGACATGTAGGGCACCATTGTGTTTCCTTCCCTTGGGAGTTAGGTCTGCATCAGAGAATCCCAAGCCATTGTCAGCTGTCAAACTTGCCACACAATTCTCGAATTGATCAGCGGAGGTCTCTTGAGGCACGTGGGCAGACTTCAGGAATTTTACTAAAGCCTTGGCATGGGCTTCAGAGCACAGTAGTAGAGCCAGCATTGAGATTTTTGAAGGGGTCTTCCCCAATTGCTCTACGACATTGTAATCACTTTTCTTGATTATTTTCAATATCTCTTCCATCTCCTTTTTAGAATCCTCAGGAATGGCTTCTGGATGTGCCTTCGTCCGGACAGGCTCAACCAATACCTCATTGCCCCGAGTCTCAGCCGACCCGGTAACAGGGATAACAGTAGGACTAACAGTAGGAGTATCCATGGGAATATAGACAGGAGCAGCAACAAGAACAATCACATAAGTATTAACAGGGGTAACAACAGGGATGATCACAAGAGTAGCAACAGTTTTTGGAGAGATCTTAGGAGAGAAAACTCTTCCGTTTCTTGTTATCTTACTGGTCCCAGCGATATCGACGACGTCAAGATCAATACTTTTAGCAACTTTGTCTTTAATAGCCAACAGGTCTTGCTTGACGCCAAGGTAATAGACGTCAACTCCATAATTCCAGGGAACAACTTTATCCGAGGAATATGGTATAGGTTCAGGAAAAGTAATTATCAACGGGGAAACTTTTGGAACAGATGTAATCCTGACAGGTCTTTTGGAGGAGACCTTAGGAGGATTGGCGGAAATGGTAATGATAGAAACATCTTCACATGGAGCACTTGTAACTGGAGTTTTCTCAAACAAAATTTCTTTATCATCCATCAGGCGCTGAACACCTTCCTTCAACAAATGGAAACCATTAGGTAGAGACAAACATACGTCCTTCACCATAACCCGGAAATAATCTGGCTTGCAAGAGATTCTTTTTAACAGTCAGGAGTGGAGTAGCCATTTCATCAATAGAAACAACAAACATGTCATCATCAATAACATTAACACGATGACCGTGCTTGGGCATAAGGGCAGTTATAACATTATGAGTCTCAGGAGCATCAAATTCAATCTCATTTGCCTCAATCAAATCTTGCACCTTGTCCTTCAAAGCCCAACAGTCGTTTGTATCATGGCCTGGACTTTCAGAATGGTAGGCACACCGAGCATTTGAATTGTAGCGAGGAGATGCAGTGTTGGGATTTTTGGGAGCCTCTCTCAGGGTAACCAGATTGGATTTCAGCAAATGTGGCAAAACTTGAGACAATGTCATATTAATCCGGGTAAACTGCCTCCTGGGCTTATTTGTTCTGGACTGATTGTTCTGTTGTTGAGTAGCTGCAGCTTTGGATATCATTATAGCTCCCACCGTTGGACAATGTTCGGTTCTGCACTGACTTCTCTGGTTTTAAGCAGCACTAACCTCTTTCTTTCCCATGAGAGGCCTCTTTCCTGCATTTGAAGAGGCATCTCTTTGAATCTTACCACTTTTAATACCAGCTTCCACTCTTTCTCCTGTCAAGATCAGCTCAATAAACCCAACCGAAGAGCTTTCAATCAGATGGTTGAAAATTGGACCAGATAAAGTACCCAAGAACATGTCTACTAGCTCCCGATCAGACAGAGGAGGTTGGACTCTTCCTGCAAGGTCTCTCCATTTATGGGCATAATATTTAAAGCCCTCACTAGAACCCATAGACATGCTCTGAAGTTGTGTATGAGTTGGAGCGAGGTCAGCATTATATTGGTACTGCTTGTAGAAAGCAATAGCCAGGTCTTCCCAGTTACGGATGTTGGTTCCCTCCAACTGATAGAACCACTCTAATTGAGTGCCTGATAGACCGTCTTAAAAGAAATGAACCCACAAGTTCCTGTCAGCACTGTACGGATGGATCTTCCTGACATAAGATCTGAGATGCAACTTAGGACATGAGACCCCATCATATTTAGCAAATGCGGGAACTTTGAACTTTTGCAGGATAACCGCTCCAGAAACCAACCTTAGCTCTTCGAAATCCAGGCCAGGTACCCTCTGAACTTCCATGGCGTTGAGACGGTCCTCTAGCTGTTTGTACTTATCATCAGCCGGGGGGTATTGTTCCTCGGTGTAATCAGCTTCATCCTCTTCAGACTCGCTTGTACTGTGGTCTTCTTCTCTTGGCTCTCCTTCCTGATTGTCTCTCTCTTTTGACAGAGTCGCGAGCTCTGAAACTTTCCTCACTGGTCCTTTGAACCTTCTTCCCATATTCAAAACACCCACTGGCCTCTTTTTTTTCTTCTTTTTGTCCTTGAGAATCAGAGCTTTCAAATCTTCTTGTCCCTTAGCCAGATTCAGGAACATTTCTTGGAATTGAGCATTTTGTGCCTGAAGCTCCCTAACTGTTTGTTCAAGAGCCATTGTTGAAATAAACAACGAAGAAGATAATAAGCCTGTCCTGAAACCTATTTATGCAATGATATGTATGATATATGTATGCAATGTTTTCAAGGATTTCTAAGACTTAAATTTTCTTAGCCAAAGGGAAAACAAACGTTAATTGCATTAAGAAGTTTAAGCGGTTACAATGATGCCTCTTGGGCTTACAGAGGAAGTAACAAAGCAAAAATGAACTCTCAAAGAAAAAAGGGACTCAAGCTTCCTACGGGCGCATCCTCTTTGGTGCAATGTAGGCATTTATACTCTTCTCTTCGTGAAGTAGCCTGGTGAGCTCTAAAACTTTCTTCTCGCTGGCGTAGAATTGGGTTTCAAAGGTATCCCGTTCCTCTTTGAGTTGAATCCAGGATTTTTGTAACTCCTCGAAATAAGTCGTCATGTCAGGATGAAGAATAACGTAAGGAGTGTCTCCCTCAGCAACTAGCTCCATGATGATGGGTAGAATGGCCTCATAAGGCATCCTGAGACTTTGAGCATAGGCTCGTACCCACTTAAGATAAGGCTCTAAAGGAATGGATTTCTTATACCCAAGTTTGCTATCAACTTTGTTCACCATGCCCCAAGCTCTTATGAACCTCTGACGATAAACCTGAACATCATTCTCATAGTCGAATACGATTCCTTGGACAAATGTATCATGAGGACCATCCCTCCTAGCATACCCAAACGGCCGCAACGCCAAACAAGGATTATAAGTGATTCCTACCCTAATGCCTAGGAGAGGGACATTAGGGAATTCCCCACAGTGGTCAATGATGGTAACATCCTCCAAGGATCAAGGACACCAATGAATGTTCGAATGTGTGAGGGACATCAACCTATTAGACTATCTCAAGTCCTGCTCATTCTTCAACACAGATCAAGGCAGGTGCGAAATAAACCACCTAGACAATATAGGAGTGCAACACATAAGGGTCCCTCTTCTCTTTACAGTGCGGGTATGCAGAGAGTGTAGAATGTCTCCAAGTAAAGTAGGCACCGGATTATGAGACAGAAAAACCTTGACCGTATTCATATCTATGAGTTGGTCTGGATTAGGAAATAGTACTATCCCATAGATGAGAAGGGCCAACACTTCTTCAAAATCTTGTAAATCCAGGGTATCCCAAAAATGGAGAGCCTTCTCAAATAGAAACTTAGCTAGAGACCCTTTGACGCCTCTTCTCGTTTCCCAATTTTCCACTACATTGGGCCGTTGTAAAGACAGAGCATGAGCAATCTCTTCAGGTTTTAAGTCTCTTTCCATACCATTGAAGGGTAACTGATCAAGAATGGGCACCCCCAATAACTAATAAAACTCCTCCATGGTAGGCACTAATTGGTAATCAGGAAAGGTGAAGCAGTGATGTAAAGGGTCGAAAAACTGAAAGAGCACCTTCAACATTTCTTCATTAGGGCTTGAGGTGACCAGATTGAGAAGTCGACCACGTCTTTCAGTGAACGGAGAGCTCTCAGGAACCCTTGATGCTAAGTCCTTGAGTTGAGGAGGTACCCTTATCAGGTTGACTTGGATAGTATTCCTACGAGTGGATGCCATGTCCTACAAAAAAACACAAAGATATGTCTTAAAAATCCTTGAAATGGTTAGTATGATATGCCATGTGATGATGTTATGATTATGCTAGGAAAACATAAATATAGCAAGCACAAGCAAACCAAACAAAGACCTTAGGTTTGAAGCTTGCATGAGTTTTAAGGTAAGTACCCTCTTGAAGTTTAGTTGGTTCAACCTGTCTTAGAAAGTAATCGGGTTCTAAGGGATCTCAATATCACTGATCTTTCCCACAAGTTTCGTTCCGATCGACAACTGACTTGCCACCAAACAAAACTCGGGAGTCAAATCTCAATGATTGTAGTATCGAGTATCAACTGACTTCGGGCTACACCAAAGACGGCTATCTCACTACTTCCTAATGGCTAAGTTGTTCAATTAAAGGTTCTAAGGTCAGTTGATGCTTCACGACACCATGCAGCGGCCCCGTATTCTCCTTGACTACTCAAGGGCTACCGGTACTGTGATCGGTGGAAATATAACTGACTGTTTGTTAAGCTGGATCGCGTATGTCGCGGTAAGCAAGAGTCGCCACCGTATTTTATGTTCTCCTGCATGGAAAGGACAAAATCACAACAAAATTCCTTATTCGAGAATGTTTCTCGGTTCAGGAGGTAGATTTATAGAAAGGGAAGGTGTTAGTACCCTTTCTATCCATGGTTATCCATGGGCTCTTAGGTACTTGCTCTTATGTTTTCAAAAATTGTTTGCTTTTCAAGTGTGTGTGGGTTTTGAAAAAGTTTCGTTTGGAAAACTTCTGAGTAACTCTTGTATCTGTCCTCAAGAGCGTATGAAAAATTTGTTTGAAAACTTTTTGAAAAGTGTGGGTGCAAAAAGTTGTTTTTGTTTGTTTGAAAAGAGCAAGTACTTAAGAGAAATCTACCTACTCTAAGGAATTAAGCTGTGTAAGAGTCCTTTAGATAGTGCTATCCCACTATTGAGAAGTAGGTAGATGTTCGGGTCAATTCGATTATCGGGACAATATGGTCACCAAAGCAATGGTAGGACATCTTAGAAGTAACCCTAATATCCTAGATCCTTTTATCAGAGGCAACCGTTTCGAGGCAACTGGATCTTTTAGACAGAAGGGCGACCTCTAAGACACCCTATACTTGATGACCACGTAGAGGCAACCAGTGTGGTGTACCCTAAGAGTGGCATGTGCTTTGTGTGTTGTTTTTCAGTTAAGGTTATCTTGTACGTTATTTGTGAGCTACAGATTGATTTTATTTACATACATTCTTGCAGGCATATTAGCAGTTAGGGGTGCGGAAAGTAAATTGCGGAAATGTAAATCTAGCTATTACAAGGCGCGGGTCTATACATCGCCAAAAAACAAAAAAAAACCCGTTTTGAAAATAAAGTGCGGAAAATTAAAGAAAGCAATAAAATCCTAATTACTATTACATCCTCTGTACAGAATACATAAATATAATCAAAATAAATAAATACGCGCGAATAGAAATTTAGTCGGGAACGTCCTAAGGGTTTTGACCCTTTTTTGAGAAAGAATTAAATTTTTGTCCCTTTTTGTAATTAATGAAATTAAAACTAATAACTAACTAATTAATTAATTAAGAAAATGTTTTTTGTGTTTTTGTGTTTTTAATGGAAATAAAGAGAAAATAAATAGAAATTAAAAGTTAGCAAAAACCTAATTCTAAATTGTTTTTATTTATTGTGAAAAAGCATTAAAGTTAATTAATTAAGCTAATTTAATTTAATTTACATTTATTTACAAAATAAGTTGATAAATAATAAAATGTTTTTTTTTTGTTTTTTTTTAATTTTATGGGAAAAATTAGTTTGTTAGGTTAATTAGCAATAATGATAATAATTAAAAAAAGAAATTATAAGGGAAAGAAAATAAAAAAGTAACAAAACCATGGGAGGTTTGGGCCTTTTTTGGAGGTGTTGATTGCAGTTTTTTTTTTGGCCCACTAAGCTCAGCCATGTTTGACTTTTGCAATTGCCTGCATGTGCTTTGACTGGAGGACATGGTACTCCTCCTCTCATGGCCTTTGGATGGCTGATTGTGGACATATGGCATGTGGATTGGTAAGGCGTATGGTGGAGCACATTGACTAGCCTGCATAGGAATTTGTTAGACAAAATAATATTGAGTTTTGGGGGACCTGGGAATCGAACCCAGGTCCCAATGGTCATTGGACAGCGCATGCTCCACTAGACCAGTTGCTTGTAATTGATATTAAACACAAAACAAACAATATATTCAATAATCCAATGCATATGCTGTAAAAGAAAAATGCGCGCTTCAATTTGAATCCAGCCAATAGCAAGCTGACACGCCCTTCGTCTTCCTCCTTTTTTCCTGTAAAAACAAAGCAATTAGCAGGGGTTTGAAACCCCCACAAAATGAAATGACAGAAAATAGCGAATAGAGCTATGCTCTATATAAATTGGGCACGAGGATTGGGATTTGTTCGTCTTGTCATTCTGAGTTCAACCATGGGCGTCATGAAGGCTAATTTTACCTATGTTGTAAAGCCCCAATCTGGGAGCTCTGAAACCCTAGAACTTAACAATGGTGTTTTGCAATTCTGGGCGCCATAATGCAATTCAATTACACTAATAGCTTCGTATGGGTCCTGTGAACACAATACAATCAATAAAAAATGTTTAAAATGCATGAATCGATGATTATGATTTTGAAAAAAAGTGATGAACCGTATGATTGTGAATGGCGTTTCCTGGAGCTTTAAAGCTTGTTTCTGATTGCAAAAGATTCCTGGGAGTGTTAGGAATGTGTTTGGATCAAGAAAACACTTTGAATCGTGCTAAAAAGTGGATTTCAGTTTTCAAATTTCTTTGGAATTTTTTGGAATTGGTTTGGCCGTTTTAGAGATGTTCAGGTCGTGCTTGAGGTATGGAACACTTGCATATGTATGTATGAATGAGAATAAGTCACATTAAGAGCCAATGATCCATTGCAATGATGTTTTTGGATTTCTTCATAACCACCATTAAAGCATTTTCCAATTTTGTTCAAATTTGAATTTTCATGCTTAAAATGGCCTTAGCACGAAATGGGTAGGTCGTTCATGACACATAAAAGTCATTCAAATCAAAAGATGTTATTTAATTAATTTTTTTTATTTTATTTGAATTTTATGGATTTAAAATGAATTAAATCAAATAAAATTAAATAAAAATAGAAAAATTAATGTTTAATCTTGAAATTGATCATGGGACACGTGGGTGGCATGACAGGGCTGAATCAAGTGGAAGAAAGTGGGCCCTTTTGTCAAAAATTGACGTTTCAAGGATAGTTGACTTTTGCCATTTCACAAATTTCCTAAATTCTCCAATGCATATCTTGCTCAATTTTGATCATATGAACATGTTCTTAGACATTTTGGAAAGGTCTTGAAGTCCTCTAACCAATGCCTTTAGTCCCATGCAATTTTGATTTACCAATATCAAGTTATGGTCTTTGACTTAAAATGCCTTTTTGTTGACTTTTGAAAATGACCTATAATGTTGAAATTGATAACTTTTTGTGAGAGCATTTCTTGGACTTGGAATGTGAAGATGAGTTGTATGAAATGTCCTCCCCTTCAAAATGAGCATTGGATGGGATTTTTCTGATGAACCATGAAAAAGTTATGCCTTGGTCAAGTTACAGTTGACTTTTCAACTGTCCAAAAATAGAAACTTTTGACACATTGATGATTTTTGAGCCATGCTTGTGGAATCATGATCAAGACTTGATCAAATGATGATTGTGGCTTCAAAACAAGATGTTGACCAAATTTTTTGACTTTTGACTGCCAAATGACCATTTTACCCCTACAATTGACTGTGAAGCAATTAGGGTTTTTGACTGTGCAACTTGACCTTGTGAGCCTTGCAACTTGGCATGGGGATGCTTGTCAATATGTATAGGCATATGTGACTTGATTGGGCCCTTGAAAACCTCATCTTCCTTGAAGGAACCAAAACCCTAATTTGACTGGCTTAGGAGGGTGTTTGAACTGTGCAACCCTTGAGTAGACTTGAGCAAATTGAGATGATACTTGACAAATCTTTGAAGAATATGGGAGGGAAAATTTTGGGGTACAACAATTGCCCCTGTTCAATCTTCTTAGACCTGAGGATGTAGATTGGCTTGTGTTCCTTTCGTGATCCGAGGGTGGAAGATGATTGAACACTAGAGTGCCCAGAAATTTGCACTTGCATAGTAGAATGTGAGCAGTGTGACAGCGGGAATGGGCTTACAGATGCCATTTGGAGAGATGGTGGATAGGAGGATGGGCTTATAGATGCCATCTCGAGGTGTGACAGAACTTTGTCGGGAATGGGTTTATAGATGCCATTTGGAGATATGATGGGTAGGAGGATGGGCTTATAGATGCCATCTGGAAGTGTGACAGAACCTTGTCGGGAATGGGCTTATAGATGCCATTTGGAGATATGATGGGTAGGAGGATGGGCTTATAGATGCCATCTGGAAGTGTGATAGAACCTTGTCGGGAATGGGCTTATAGATGCCATTTGGAACTGTAATGGATAGTTGTGGAGGTGGGCTTAAAGATGCCATCGGGGGGTCGATCACGTAAGAGATTCCTTAGCGAGAACTTGCGTACTTGAGAAAGAAAGATGGTTTCCTGGCCTGTTACAGGGGTTGGTCTTCAAACTCTTCATGCAGATATGCCCTGGCTAGATACAGGTATCGAATCTACAATCAATTGCTTACAGATATGCCCTGGCTAGATACAGGAATTGAATCCGGAACTTCAGAAGGTTGCTTACAGACATGCCCTGGCTGGATACAAGAATCGAATCTCTAAACTCTTCATGCAGACATGCCCTGGCTGGATACAGGTGTCGAATCTACAATCAGTTACTCACAGATATGCCCTGGCTAGATACAGGAATCGAATCCGGAACTAGTCGTCTACAGATATGCCCTGGCTGGATACAGGAATCAAATCTTCAAACTCTTCAGATATGCCCTGGCTAGATACAGGAATCGAATATGGAATTAGTCATCTACAGATATGCCCTGGATGGATACAGGTATCGAATCTTCAAACTCTTCAGATATGCCCTGGCTAGATACAGGAATCGAATATGGAATTAGTCATCTACAGATATGCCCTGGCTGGATACAGGAATCGAATCTCTAAATTCTTCAGATATGCCCTGGCTAGATACAGGAATCGAATCTGGAATTAGTCATCTACAGATATGCCCTGGCTGGATACAGGAATCAAATCTCTAAATTCTTCATGCAGATATGCCCTGGCTGGATACAGGAATCGAATATACTCACAGATATGCCATGGCTGGATACAGGAATCGAATCTGGAATTAGTCATCTACAGATATGCCCTGGATGGATACAGGTATCGAATCTTCAAACTCTTCAGATATGCCCTGGATAGATACAAGAATCGAATCTGGAATTAGTCATATACAGATATACCCTGGCTGGATACCGGAATCGAATCTCTAAATTCTTCAGATATGCCCTGGCTAGATACAGGAATTGAATATGGAATTAGTCATCTACAGATATGCCCTGGCTGGATACAGGAATCGAATCTCTAAATTCTTCATGCAGATATGCCCTGGCTGGATACAGGAATCGAATCTACTCACAGATATGCCCTGGCTGGATACAGGAATCGAATCTGGAATTAGTCATCTACAGATATGCCCTGGCTGGATACAGGTATCGAATCTTCAAACTCTTCAGATGTGCCCTGGCTAGATACAGGAATCGAATCTGGAATTAGTCATCTACAGATATGCCCTGGCTGGATACAGGTATCGAATCTTCAAACTCTTCAGATATGCCCTGGCTAGATACAGGAATCGAATCTGGAATTACGATAGTTGATAGTAATCATCTTTGGATTGACCGTTTTCCTGAAAAGGCAAAACATCAGTTGTATGCAATGTCATGATGTATGAAATGCACGATGTCATGATGTTCAAAAATAAATGAGATAGTGTGTTATGATGCGTATATGCACGCGTCATGGTGTATGATAATGTGATGAATGTATTTTCGTCTAGGAAAATAAATCCTTGATGACTGCTGGGAGTTTGTGGGATCCTGGGCTGATGTTGAAGAGTAGAGTTCTTCGTTTCCGCTGGGGATGATGATTGCAAGAACAAACCGGTAGGAGAAGATGACTCCGTTGGGGAATGAACTTGTTGGAGAGATACTTTGTGGGGAATTACTCTGTGGGGAGAGAGATACTTCGCTGAGGTTTTGATGAGAACTCCGCTGAGGATTCCTGTTGATAAGCTTTGTTGAGGAATTTGATGAACTCCGCTGGGGATAGGAAGAGCTTCGCTGAGGACGATCTTTCCGTGGCAATTATCTGAGGATAACCCAATTATAGCCTGGTGGGGAATAACCTTTGAATAAAGCGGGGGAGACGCGTTCGTGCTCTGCAGGGGATAAGCTTCCAGAATCTACTGGGGATAAGCTTCCAGAATCTACTGGGGAGATGGTTTAACTCTCCTGGGGAAACTTTTTGAACTGTACTGGGGAGTGGCTCCACAAGGGTGTTTGGTATTCCACCGGGGAACAATCTTAGATTAAGACTGCCGGGGATGCTTGTTAAGGAATATCTGCATACTCCGCTGGGGAATATTGAGATCTTCTGGGGATATCCAACTTCATTAGGGTTGACAGTAGCTTAACTCTGCTTGGAGAGAGTGTTGCTGACTTGCTGGAGATATTGTGCCTTTTTAGGGATGATTGGGAGACCAACTCTGCCTGGGGAGAGTATTGCTGATTGGTCTTACTCTGGGGGGAGTGAAGGTATCCTGGTTACATTCTTCAGCCGAACTTACCTTGGTACCTTGGTGGACGGAGCAACTAGACCGCTTAGACAACTCAGTATTGCCCCTGTTTCTAATGTCACCTGTAACTAGTCCTTTGTTTCGTATGCAAATATTTGTGATTAGCAATTAGTGTCAAATGCATATATCAAAAATGAACATTGGACGTTCTTTGCAAAACAAAACAGAAAAAGAAAAACAGTTGACAATTTGTCTGGAAAGTGAATTTGTATTGATTTTTGAATTTGCCTGTAAATAGGCGTTTGTGTACAAGAGGCTGACGTCCTAGTAAGAGAACGCCGCCGAACAGAATAGAGTTTATACAATTTGTACAAAGGAAAACAAAACAGCTATGTGAAAAATCCCCCTGGGTTCCAACTCTGCTATCGCCTTTATGTCTTCAAGCATCTCATCACTTTGCTGCTTAGTTGAAGAGGAATCTGATTGATTAATGTCGTTTGAACCTGATAGTTGATGCTGAATTCTGGATGCAAGGTGATCCAATGAGACATAGTATTACGCTTTATCCCTAACTTTTGCCTGGACCGCCCTTTTGGGTTTTCAGTCCACCGGGATACCCATTTTTGCCCAAGCCGCCTTTTCAGGTTTTCGACTTGCCGGGTGTACAATTTTTTTTTCATTTCATCCCTTATTTTTGCCCGAACCCTTTTGGTTCGCCGGGAAGCCCTTATTTTTGCCTAGGTGTGTCAACCTAGCGGGTCTTTAGTTCATGCGTAGTATCTTTTTACTATGTCTGCATTGGCGGGGTGAGGAAGGTCGTCACCATCCATGGTGGTTAGAATCATAGATCCTCCTGAGAAGATATGTTTAACCACAAATGGCCCTTCGTACGTAGGGGTCCATTTGAGGAAGAATGATGTGCTTGATTACCAGGTCTCCAACTTGATACTCTTGTCGTCTGACCTTCTTGTTAAAAGCCCTGATCATCCGTTTTTGGTACGTCTGACCATGACAAATAGCAGTGAGTCTCTTTTCGTCAATTAGGTTTAATTGATCAAGCCGAGTCTGGATCCAGTCATCTTCGCTCAAATCTGCATCCTTCATTATCCGGAGAGAGGGTATCTGGACTTCAATAGGCAAGACTGCCTCCATGCCATAGACCAAGGAAAAGGGTGTTGCCCCTGTCGACGTTCGTGCTGAGGTACGGTACCCATGAAGAGCAAACGGTAACATCTCGTGCCAATCTTTGTAGGTCACTGTCATCTTCTGCACAATCTTCTTGATATTCTTATTCGCTGCTTCTACAGTCCCATTCATCTTCGGCCGGTAGGGAGAAGAGTTGTGGTGCTGTATCTTGAATTGCTCGCAGAGCTCAGTGATCATCTTGTTGTTGAGATTGGTACCATTATCCGTAATGATCCTCTCTGGTACACCGTATCGACAGATCAAGTTATGCCGAATGAACCGTGCCACGACGTTCTTGGTTACGGTGGCATAGGAAGCTACTTCAACCCACTTCGTGAAGTAATCAATCGCTACCAGGATGAAGCGATGCCCGTTAGATGCCGTAGGTCTGATCTCGCCGATCATATCAATGCCCCACATTGCAAAAGGACAAGGTGCTGTCAAGACGTTCAGAGGAACTGGAGGAATGTGCACCTTATCAGCATAAATCTGGCACTTATGACACGTCCGAGAATGTTGGTAACAGTCAGCTTCCATTGTGGACCAGAAATATCCTGCCCGAAGGATTTTCTTTGCCATAGTATGTCCACTGGAATGTGTTCCGAAGGTACCTTCATGTAGCTCTGCCATGATCTTTTCTGCTTCAGTCTTATCCACACAACGCAGTAAGGTTGAATCATGGTTTCGCTTGTAGAGAATGCCATTGCTGAGGAAGAACTTTGCAGCGAACCTCCTCAGAAACTTCTTGTCATTAACAGATGCACCCTCGGGGTATTCTTGAGCTTCCAAGTACCTCTTCACTTCATGATACCAAGGTTTTTCAGTTACCTCTTCAGCCTCAAGATCACAACAATGTGCAGGTTCATCCAACTTCCAGATAATGATCCGGGGAGCCTCGTTGTCCCATTTGACTTTGAACATAGAAGACATCGTAGCCAGCGCGTCCGCCAACTGATTCTCTTCTCTTGGGAAGTGTTCAAAGGTTATCTCTTCGAAATGGGGGATCAATGTCAACACATACTCTTTGTAAGGAATGAGATTTGGGTGTTTCGTATCCCACTCGCCTTTGATCTGATTGATCACGAGAGCGGAATCTCCGAAGACACTCAGGAACTTGATCCTTAAGTCAATTGCAGCTTGAAGACCCATGATACATGCTTCATACTCCGCCATGTTGTTGGTGCAGTTGAAACATAGTCGGGCAGTGAGTGGAGTATGAGTGCCTTTAGGGGATATGATCACGGCGCCAATACCGTTACCCAAAGCGTTTGAGGCTCCGTCAAAGTGCATAGACCATCGGGATCCTTCCTCAGGTCCTTCATCCGGTCCAGGTACTTCACAATCAGTCACTACCATGATATCCTCGTTTGGAAATTCAAAGTTCATAGATTGGTAGTCATCCACTGCCTGGTGTGCCAAATGGTCTGCCAATACACTTCCCTTGATTGCTTTCTGAGTCGTGTATTGGATGTCATATTTCGTCAAGATCATTTGCCATCTTGCTATTCTTCCGGACAAGGCGGGATTTTCGAAGATATACTTTATTGGATCCATTTTTGAAATCAATAGAGTAGTGTGAGTCAACATATACTGTCTCAACCGGCGAGCAGCCCATACCAAAGCGCAACAAGTTTTCTCGAGCAGTGAGTACCGGGTCTCACAGTCGGTAAACTTTTTGCTAAGGTAATAAATAGCGTGCTCTTTTCGGCCAGACTCGTCATGCTGCCCCAGCACACACCCCATTGAGCTGTCAAGTACTGTCAAGTATAAGATTAGAGGTCTCCCTTCAACCGGTGGCATAAGAATGGGTGGTTCTTGGAGATACTCTTTGATTCTTTCGAAAGCAGCCTGACATTCATCATTCCACGTACTACTTGATCTTTCTTCTGCAGCTTGAAGATTGGTTCACAGGTAGCAGTTAGATGCAAGATGAATCGGGAAATGTAGTTCAGACGTCCTAGAAAGCCTCTGACTTCTTTTTCTGTCTTGGGAGTTGGCATCTCTTGTATGGCTTTCACCTTGGCAGGGTCCACTTGAATACCTTTATCGCTCACGACGAAGCCTAGCAATTTTCCAGATCTCACCCCAAAGGTGCACTTTTTCGGGTTCAACCTCAGCTTGTACAACTTCAGACGGTCAAACAGCTTCTGTAGATGGTCAAGGTGTTCCTCCTTAGTTTGGGACCTTGCAATCATATCGTCGACGTACACTTCAATCTCATGATGGATCATGTCATGAAACAAAGCAACCATGGCACGTTGGTAGGTTGCCCCAACATTTTTCAACCCAAAAGGCATGACCTTGTAGCAAAAGGTGCCCCACTGAGTAACAAAAGTGGTCTTCTCCATGTTTTCAGGAGCCATCTTGATTTGGTTATAACTTGAGGAACCGTCCATGAAGGAGAATACCTTATGTTGGGCAGTATTGTCAACCAGAACGTCGATATGAGGCAAGGGGAAGTCATCCTTGGGGCTTGCCCTGTTCAAATCTCTATAGTCAACACACATTATGACCTTACCATCTTTCTTCGGCACTGGAACCATGTTGGCAACCCACTGAGGGTAGGAAGTCACTGCAAGAAAACCGGCGTCAAATTGTTTCATAACCTCAGCTTTGATTTTCTCGGACATCTCTGGATGCATACGACGGACCTTCTGTTTAACCAGAGGACAGTCTTCCTTGGTGGGCAAGTGATGAACCACACTGTCGGTATTCAACCCAGGCATGTCTTTGTAAGACCAGGAAAAGATTTCCACATAGTCATGCAGCATCTGAATCAACCGTTGTTTCACGCTGAGCTCTAGATTGGCACCAATCTTGACTTCCTTTCTGTCTGTCTCAGTATCCAAATTTACCGTTTCCACTGGCTCTTCATGGGGCTGAATGGCCCTATCTTCCTGGAGTAGCAGTCTTGCAAGCTCACCAGGCACTTCGCAATCATCTTCACCTTCGTCTTCGGCTAAGTTGATCGGATTTTCGAAGTCATAACTGGCAGTAGCAGAGTCGTTACCAGTGAGATCCATAGAGGATTGGAACCTGTATAAGTGAGTGTGTGTAAATATAGCTGTTTTGCAATATGTAAAGAAAGAAAGGGAGCACAAGATTTGAAATGTAAAAAACGTCCAATGCTTTTATTCATGATATATGATAGTGACACACAAAAGCCCTCACAAATGAAGCCTCGGTGCCCCGGGTAAGACACCGGGCCATAAAGTTTCAAATTATTGTTTGTTACAAATTCAAAACAAATGAGTTCATTACTGGGTGACAAAAGTAACAGGCATGGAGTCTTTGGCAGTCCAGTTGCTTGGTCCATCTTCGGTTGTTGGGTATATCCAGCTGTCGAATTCGGATTCTTCCACTTCATCTTCCACCCTGATAGCATTTACTCCATGGTTGGGCATGGGAGCTGTCACCACATTAGGCCTCTCGGGCGCCTCGAACTGAACCTCTTTAGCATCAATAAGGTCTTGAACCTTATTCCTCAGAGCCCAACAATCATCAGTAGAATGCCCCGGGCTATCAGAGTAATAAGCGCAACGGGCGTTGGGGTTGTACTTTGGAGAGGTGGTGTTCACAACCTTTAAAGATTCCTTGATAGTTACCAGATTGGTTGATAGCAGTTGCGGCAATATTTGAGAGAGGGTCATATTGAGCCGAGTATACTGTCTTTTGGGCCTCTCAACTCTTGGCTGGTTATATTGTTGAGGAGCAGCAGCATGCTTAGAAATTACCACCGCATTGACAGCTTGGCGGCGTTCCGGTTTATTCTGTCTTCTGGGACCATACACAACACTAGCTTCCTTCTTGAAGGGCTTCTCTTCAGTACTCGAGGAGGCACCTTTCTGTATCTTCCCCGATTTTATACCAGCTTCGATCCTCTCACCAGTCAGGATCAGGTCTGTAAACCAAGCAGAGGAATTACCAATCAGGTGGTTAAAGAACGGACCAGACAGGGTCCCCAAGAACATGTCCACGAGTTCACGATCCATCAATGGTGGCTGCACCCTGCCAGCCAGGTCTCTCCATTTCTGTGCGTACTCCTTAAAACCTTCTCCCGATCCTAGCGACATACCTTGGAGTTGGGTATGCGTAGGAGCGAGGTCAGAATTGTACTGATACTGCTTATAAAAAGCAGTAGCCAAGTCCTCCCAGTTACGAATGTTGGTTCCATCCAGCTGATAGAACCATTCGAGATGAGTCCCTAAAAGACTCTCCTGGAAGAAATGGATCCATAGGTTCTTGTCTGCAGTGTAAGGTTGGATCTTCCTTACATAAGAACGGAGGTGCAGCTTAGGACAGGAATCCCCGTCGTACTTCACAAAGGCAGGTGCCTTGAACTTGTGTGGGATCACCACCCCAGAAGATAACCCTAAGTCTCCAAAATCCAACCCAAGCATACGTTGAATCTCCATAGCATTTAATCGGTCCTCCAGCTGTTTGTACCTGTCCTCAGCAGGAGGGTACTGCTCATTATTGAAATCTGTCTCGGTGTCAGAGACCACAGGGCTAGGGACCCTTCCTTCTTGGTGACTGCCTTCCCCAACAGATGGAGTAGTCTGCTCAGCTTCATTCTGTAGTGTATTCCTGAGTCCGCGTCCAGTGTTAAACAACACAGTCCTCTTCTTCTTCTTCTTCTTCAGGAGCAAAGCCTTCAACTCCTGTTGTCCTTGGGCTAAGCTCATGACCAGCTCTTGAAACTGGGCGTTCTGGGCCTGGAGGGCCTTGATAGCTTGCTCGGTAGTTGGTTCAGGATTCATGATGACTACGTGCTGAAATAAACAGCGAAGAAGATTAAGCAACCTGTAGGAAAAGGGTACCTGTGATGCATATGATGAATGAAATGCGTATGAATTATGTTTTCAAAGACAATCGGGAATCAACTTTGTAGACAAAAGGAACACTCTTTATTAGATTTAAACTTTGGAATTTAAATTGTTCAACAAATTGCCCTTAGGTGTTAGAGGAATGAAAATACTGAAAAGGAAATAAAAGATGTAAAGGAAACATCCAAAGACCATCAGTGCTCCCATGGCCTCCTCTTCTCAGTACGGATATAGTCATTCACGATCCGCTCGTTCTCCAATTGCTTGGTCAGCTTCTGGATCTTCTGTTCCTGTTTGTTGAACTTTTCCCGATAAGAATCCCGCTCTTCCTGTAGTTGCGCCCAAGACCTCTTTAGTGTATCAACATCAGTGGGTATCTGAGGAGGGAGTATGGTTGGAGGAACCCCGTCTCCATCAGGAATTTCAAGAATGATAGGTCTAACAACTTCATATGGCATACCTAACTTCTGAGCACGGATGCGGACCCATCTGTAATAGGGTTCCATTGGTAGAGAAGTCTTCGGTCCCAACTCATGTGGGTCAGCTTTGTGAATTCCGTCCCAAGCTTTGATGAATCTACGGCGCAGTTCATCACTATCTACCTGAAACTCAAAACTGATGTGAGGTACCAACATCTCATGAGGCCCTGCTCTTTTGGCTCTTCCAAATTGACGGAGAGCTAAACATGGATTATAAGAGATTCCTCCCTGGGTACCGATCAATGGAACATTAGGATACTCTCCGCAACGATCAATAACAGCCACCTCATCTAAACCTCTGAGAGTCCAAATGATGTCATTATCAGTGAGAGACATTAACCTATGAGCCCAGCCTCTTCCTTCTTGGTTCTTCAGCACGAACTTGGGGAGGTGCGAAATAAACCACCTCACTAACAAAGGAGTAC
The DNA here is from genome assembly GCA_948472305.1 of Vicia faba. NCBI lineage: Eukaryota > Viridiplantae > Streptophyta > Magnoliopsida > Fabales > Fabaceae > Vicia > Vicia faba. The sequence goes on along the minus strand of OX451736.1, from coordinate 1,431,395,627 downwards.
AACACCACAGAGTTCCTCGTCTTCGGGCAGTACGAGCATAGAGTTGTTGCAGGATATCACCCAAGAGAGTGGGTACAGGGTTCCGAGACATGAAGATCCTTATGGCATTGATATTGACAAAGTTATCAGGATTTGGAAACAATACCAGACCGTAGATTAAGAGAGCCAGAATGTCTTCATACGCCCTGAAGTCTAAGTCATTCCAGAAACTGTTAGCTTTACCAATCAGAAACTTAGCCAAGAAGCCCTTAATTCCACTTCTAGTCACCCAGTTGTCCATTACCTCCTTGTTGGTCAAGGGAAGGGTTGCAGCAATCTCCTCAAGCCTAAGAGTCTTTTCCCAGCCAGTGAAGGGAGTCTGATCCAAGATAGGGATACCAAGCAAATCAGAGATTTATTCCAGGGTAGGGACCAGCTGGAAGTCTTTAAAGGTGAAGCAATGGTACAGAGGATCATAAAACCGGGTCAGGACACTCATCAGTTGTTGGTCCCACTTTGAAGTGACTAAACCGAGAAGAGAACCATGCTTTTGGATGAAGGAAGCAGTGTTTGGAATTCTGTCAACCAATTCTTTAAGCAAATCAGGTGGGTGAACAAAATTGAGCCGGATAGTATTCCTTCGCACAAGCATCATGATGTCCTACAAAACAGAGCAAAGGTGAAACCCTCTTGTCTTTGAAATAGGTCAGTCCTTATGCAGGATGCATGCAGTGGTATGATGGTATGATGGTATGATGAAGCACACCACAAATATTCACAAAGGCAAACATGATAAGGCACACAAGTCACACAAGACAGCCCTTAGGGTTTAGGCCAGCATGAAGTTCAGGTACTACCCTCTTTTAGTTTCGTTGGTTAAGACCTGTCCTATCAAAAGTAACCGGGTTCTAGAGGATCCCAATATCACTAACTACCCTCAAACGGTCATAACTCCAGCGTCGCAATCTTTTCTTGCGGCCAGAACCATCGCGAGAGTTTAGCCTCAATGGGTGTAGCATACTGCTACTGTTCTATGGCCAAGTTGGGTCAATTTAGGGTTCTAAGGTCGGTTGGTGCTTAATGACTCCTCAGAAGACCCATATTCTCCTCGTTGCAACACAAGGGATATCGGTACAGACCAAGGTGCCACACCAACGTAGCCACTCCTTCACCCGTGTCGGTCTACGCCGGACAGGTCCCTCACAACTTATGCTACCTAAAAGGGTATTCCCCAGATCCGGGTTAGGATCTATGAAACTCCAAGACAGGCCCACAATTTTAAAGCAAACAAGACAAGCAATTGAAAACAAAGAGTGGTCTAATCCTAAGGTACACCTCACTTTATTATTTCCCTAGTAGAGTCGCCAGTTCTGTGATCGGTGGAAATAGAACTGACTGTTTTTAAAGCTGGATCGCGTATGTCGCGGTAAGCAAGAGTCGCCACCGTATTTTATGTTCTCCTACATGGAAAGGACAAAAGCACAACAAAATTCCTTATTCGAGAATGTTTCTCGGTTCGGGAGGTAGATTTATAGAAAGGGAAGGTGTTAGCACCCTTTCTATCCATGGTTATCCATGGGCTCTTAGGTACTTGCTCTTATGTTTTCAAAAATTGTTTGCTTTTCAAGTGTGTGTGGGTTTTGAAAAAGTTTCGTTTGGAAAACTTCTGAGTAACTCTTGTATTTGTCCTCAAGAGCGTATGAAAAATTTGTTTGAAAACTTTTTGAAAAGTGTGGGTGCGAAAAGTTGTTTTTGTTTGTTTGAAAAGAGCAAGTACTTAAGAGAAATATACCTACTCTAAGGAATTAAGCTGTGTAAGAGTCCTTTAGATAGTGCTATCCCACTATTGAGAAGTAGGTAGCACCATCGTTGGAGGTGTTCGGGTCAATTCGATTATCGGGACAATGTGGTCACCAAAGCAATGGTAGGACATCTTAGAAGTAACCCTAATGTCTTAGATCCTTTTATCCGAGGCAACCGTTTCGAGGCAACTGGATCTTTTAGACAGAAGGGAGACCTCTAAGACACCCTATACTTGATGACCACGTAGAGGCAACCAGTGAGGCGTACCCTAAGAGTGGCATGTGCTTTGTGTGTTATTTTTCAGTTAAGGTTATCTTGTACGTTATTTGTGAGCTACAGATTGATTTTATTTACATACATTCTTGCAGGCATATTAGCAGTTAGGGGTGCGGAAAGTAAATTGCGGAAATGTAAATCTAGCTATTACAAGGCGCGGGTCTATACATCGCCAAAAAACAAAAAAAAACCCGTTTTGAAAATAAAGTGCGGAAAATTAAAGAAAACAATAAAATCCTAATTACTATTACATCCTCTGTACAGAATACATAAATATAATCAAAATAAATAAATACGCGCGAATAGAAATTTAATCGGGAACGTCCTAAGGGTTTTGACCCTTTTTTGAGAAAGAATTAAATTTTTGTCCCTTTTTGTAATTAATGAAATTAAAACTAATAACTAACTAATTAATTAATTAAGAAAATGTTTTTTGTGTTTTTGTGTTTTTAATGGAAATAAAGAGAAAATAAATAGAAATTAAAAGTTAGCAAAAACCTAATTCTAAATTGTTTTTATTTATTGTGAAAAAGCATTAAAGTTAATTAATTAAGCTAATTTAATTTAATTTACATTTATTTACAAAATAAGTTGATAAATAATAAAATGTTTTTTTTTGTTTTTTTTTGAATTTTATGGGAAAAATTAGTTTGTTAGGTTAATTAACAATAATGATAATAATTAAAAAAAGAAATTATAAGGGAAAGAAAATAAAAAAGTAACAAAACCATGGGGGGTTTGGGCCTTTTTTGGAGGTGTTGATTGCAGTTTTTTTTTTGGCCCACTAAGCTCAGCCACGTTTGACTTTTGCAATTGCCTGCATGTGCTTTGACTGGAGGACATGGTACTCCTCCTCTCATGGCCTTTGGATGGCTGATTGTGGACATATGGCATGTGGATTGGTGAGGCGTATGGTGGAGCACATTGACTAGCCTGCATAGGAATTTGTTAGACAAAATAATATTGAGTTTTGGGGGACCTGGGAATCGAACCCAGGTCCCAATGGTCATTGGACAGCGCATGCTCCACTAGGCCAGTTGCCTGTAATTGATATTAAACACAAAACAAACAATATATTCAATAATCCAACGCATATGCTGTAAAAGAAAAATGCGCGCTTCAATTTGAATCCAGCCAATAGCAAGCTGACACGCCCTTCGTCTTCCTCCTTTTTTCCTGTAAAAACAAAGCAATTAGCGGGGGTTTTAAACCCCCACAAAATGAAATGACAGAAAATAGCGAATAGAGCTATGCTCTATATAAATTGGGCGCGAGGATTGGGATTTGTTCGTCTTGTCATTCTGAGTTCAACCATGGGCGTCATGAAGGCTAATTTTACCTATGTTGTAAAGCCCCAATCTGGGAGCTCTGAAACCCTAGAACTTAACAATGGTGTTTTGCAATTCTGGGCGCCATAATGCAATTCAATTACACTAATAGCTTCGTATGGGTCCTGTGAACACAATACAATCAATAAAAAAATGTTAAAAATGCATGAATCGATGATTATGATTTTGAAAAAAAGTGATGAACCGTATGACTGTGAATGGCGTTTCCTGGAGCTTTAAAGCTTGTTTCTGATTGCAAAAGATTCCTGGGAGTGTTAGGAATGTGTTTGGATCAAGAAAACACTTTGAATCATGCTGAAAAGTGGATTTCAGTTTTCAAGTTTCTTTGGAATTTTTTGGAATTGGTTTGGCCGTTTTAGAGATGTTCAGGTCGTGCTTGAGGTATGGAACACTTGCATATGTATGTATGAATGAGAATATGTCACATTAAGAGCCAATGATCCATTGCAATGATGTTTTTGGATTTCTTCATAACCACCATTAAAGCATTTTCCAATTTTGTTCAAATTTGAATTTTCATGCTTAAAATGGCCTTAGCACGAAATGGGTAGGTCGTTCATGACACATAAAAGTCATTCAAATCAAAAGATGTTATTTAATTAATTTTTTTGATTTTATTTGAATTTTATGGATTTAAAATGAATTAAATCAAATAAAATTAAATAAAAATAGAAAAATTAATTTTTAATCTTGAAATTGATCATGGGACACGTGGGTGGCATGACAAGGCTGAATCAAGTGGAAGAAAGTGGGCCCTTTTGTCAAAAATTGAAGTTTCAAGGATAGTTGACTTTTGCCATTTCACAAAAATTTCCCAACTTCTCCAATGCATATCTTGCTCAATTTTGATCATATGAACATGTTCTTGGACATTTTGGAAAGTTCTTGAAGTCCTCTAACCAATGCCTTTGGTCCCATGTCATTTTGATTTACCAATCTCAAGTTATGGACTTTGACTTAAAATGCCTTTTTGTTGACTTTTGAAAATGACCTATAATGTTGAAATTGATAACTTTTTGTGAGAGCATTTCTTGGACTTGGAATGTGAAGATGAGTTGTAGGAAATGTCCTCGCCTTCAAAATGAGCATTGGATGGGATTTTTATAATGAACCATGAAAAAGTTATGCCTTGGTCAAGTTACAGTTGACTTTTCAACTGTCCAAAAATAGAAACTTTTGACACCTTGATGATTTTTGAGCCATGCTTGTGGAATCATGATAAAGACTTGATCAAATGATGATTGTGGCTTCAAAACAAGATGTTGACCAAAAATTTTGACTTTTGACTGCCAAATGACCATTTTACCCCTACAGTTGACTGTGAAGCAATTAGGGTTTTTGACTGTGCAACTTGACCTTGTGAGCCTTGCAACTTGGCATGGGGATGCTTGTCAATGTGTATAGGCATATGTGACTTGATTGGGCCCTTGAAAACCTCATCTTCCTTGAAGGAACCAAAACCCTAATTTGACTGGCTTAGGAGGGTGTTTGAACTGTGCAACCCTTGGGAGGGCAAATTGAGATGATGCTTGACAAATCTTTGACAAATCATCCGCTCCGGTGGTCTGACTAATCATAGGCGGTGGTCCAAGTTGGCGTGGTTTTGTCCTTGCATCCCTTTGGCTGATTCAAAATATCATTTCCCTCTCTCCACTCCTGATTGGTCCACCCAAACACTAGGGTCCCATCTGCATTCATTTATTTTTTTAATTTATAATAATTGTATTTGTGTATAAGATATGTTTATGGATGCGTTTATGTTAATGAAAGTATCATCGTCCCAACGGTGGAGGCAACACGTTTAAGGCTTTATTATGTGTAAGGGCAGGGGTTCGAACCCTGCCTCTTACATTTTTATTCTTCTAACATTCTCTTGCAGATCCAATATAACCATGTTATGTACGCACACCATAGGCCATCAGATCCACACCTTTCATTGTCAATTAGATCCGAGAGCTTCAATGTGAGATTCACCATGCGCCCTCAAGGCTTCTCCTTACTGAATCCCAAATACAGCCTCTAGACTCTCTCACTTATGGGCCCAACGAATCAATTTGACCTCCCATATTCTTCAAGATTTGCCAAGGATCATCTTCAAATGGTTCAAGATTTCTCAAGGGGTTGCATAGTCCAAATGCCTCCTAAGCCAGTCAGAATTAGGGTTTTGGTTCTCTCAAGGAATTTGAGGTTTTTAATGGCTCAATAAAGTCACATAGGCCTATACATATTCTCAAGCATCTACATGTCAAGCTTCAAGACTCACAGTCCCAAGTTGCACAGTCAAAAGCCCTATTTGGTTCACAGTCAACTGCAGGCGCAAAATGGTCATTTTACAGTCAAAAGTCATAATTTTTGGTCAACATCTTATTTTGAGCTCACAATCATCATTTGATCAAGTCTTGATCATGATTCCACAAGCATGGCTCAAAAATCATCAAAGATGCAAAAGTTACTATTTTTGGACAGTAGAAAAGTCAACTGTATCTTGACCAAGGCATAACTTTTTCATCGTTCATCATAAAAATCCCATCCAATTCTCATTTTTAAGGAGATGACATTTCCAACAATCCATCTTCACATTCCAAGTCCAAGAAATGCTCTCACAAAAAGTTATCCATTTCTACATTATAGGTCAATTTCAAAAGTCAACAAAAATGCACTTCAATTCAAAGACCATAACTTGAGATTGGTAAATCCAAATGACATGGTGTTTACCTTGGGTTTTGGTAAACAACCGCTGATCCTCCAAATGGTTACTTATTTGGTTACTCGCAGGATCGATCAGATTGATCCTATGGACATAGGTTGATTTTGAAGTTTGATTAAGGTGGATAAGGCTTTAAATAAAAGGTTTCAAGTAAATTGCATAAATGAAAGACTTGGTAAAATAAACAAGGCTTTAAAGTAAAGGTTCGACAGAAATTTAAAGGAGAAAAGCAAGTAAAATGCTGGGAAAGTAAATGACTTTAATTGATAAAATTGGTGTTTCACACATACATTTCTCAACAATTCTTTCTCACACACTGGGTACTTGAATCTAAATGAGTGACTATGTATAGAATTGTGAACACACGCGAGAAACTACACGTCTACTCCTATTTATACTAAAACATTCCAAGTAACCGTCGGGCAGTTACACTGCTTCGAGATCGATCCACTTGGCACGTTCTCCATGCTTGACGCTCCAGATCCTTGCACGTTTGCACGTAGTAACTGCTGGAAACCGTTTTCCCTCCAAAAAGCTTGAATTTCAAACTGCTCCACTCTGGACCATCGAACACGTTCGTCAAGAGACATCTTCGACGAGAAGCTCTTTCGACGTCGAAGGCACTCAGCCTTCTTCCTTGGAAGAAATCTTCTAAGTATTTTGCCATCTTTCGACGGGCACTTCGACAGACTTAGCCAGTCGAAAGCATCTTTCAGCTTTAATGGCTGACATCCATCAAAACAAAGGTGTCGAATTTAGGAGCCAACAAATTGCCCCCCAAGAATGCCTTATTTCGACTCTGAAAGAAAAAGGCATTCTTTGAAAACGCCATTCGACACCTGTCTTTCCACGCTTAGTCACAAGTTAACTTGTGCACTTTTTGTTGCTTTTTACCAACTATTGGCAATCCCCAGAAACCATCATTGATTTGATCCTAGGACGTCACTTTCAGTACGGCGTGCAGTACCAAACGTCACTTCAGAATTTGTCATTATGACAATTCTCAAAAACGAGGACGCACGCTGCGTCTCTCTACTTCTGCAGAAACGGCCAAAACAACCAGGGGCTGCCACGCGTCCCACTAATTCCTGCAGCATTAAATGGCATTTAATGTCCTCGTTATTGGGGATTTCTCCCACTACTATAAATAGTAGTGAATATCCCATTGTGGGACTTTTTACGCCAACTAGCCCTCAAACTTCCTTGTTTTCGTACAAGCTTACTCTCTTTGCGGAAAAACTCTTCCTCTTTCACTTCATCTTCATCCTCAACAATGGCCTCTGCTTCTACTGCTCCCAAGGCTAACGTACCAACTGAACAACATGTTAAACCCAAAGTCTTCGTCACTGCTCCGGTAGTAAACTCTACGGGCAAACGAAGGGTTCCTGAACCTTCTGACATCTCCGTTCGCGATGCTTACTCGCGCCACTTGATGATCCCGGTTGGATACTCCAACCAGATCTTCGCAATGTCTGGCCCTATGAATCCAAGCATCTCTGAAGCTCTGAAGATCAAGAGCTATTTCCCCATCGTCGAGAAACTCAAGCCAGTAGCATGCGCCAAGAAGGACGCAGAAGACAACGAAGACCCTACACGCGAAAAAATCGACCTCCGTTTCTTCAACAGAAGTGTTAGGGTCTTCAGGTCTTGCCCTAATCTGACCTCCGACTATGTTGCTTGGCTAACAAAGTTGGAGAAACATCAAACTCCAGTCTGGAAGGAAATGGGAATCTTCGACCTAGTGATGCTGTCGAAGACAGGCTTAAACTACTCCCCAGAGATGCTTATAGCTTCGTTGTTGTTCTGGGATTACTCTCACTTCACTTTTCATCTTCCATGTGGGATGTTAACCCCCACACTCTTCGACGTAGCAGCTATTACTGGCCTTCGACCAACCGGAGATTACTTCGACCCGGAGGAGATGTCGGAGGACCAAATTGGCTTCTCTGAGACCAAGCCAACATACACCACCTTTATCAACCATTATCACGACAGGTCGACAGACGCGGTGTCGGATGTCGAACACATAGCGTTTCTAGCCTTATGGCTAACTCGCTTTGTGTTTTGCTCGAAGTCTCTACAAGTGACCAAAAAGATGGTCACTCTTGCTACCCAACTGCATCACCGCCAAAACATCTGTTTGGCAGAACTGATTCTGGCCAGTCTTTATGACTCGATCAGCAATGGGGCCACTCTTCTGAAACATGTCGAGGACAGGGCCAGTTTTTTACTCGCTGGGCCTTTCTGGCTACTTCAACTGTGGCTCAACGCCACTTTCGAATCTTTCTTGCCCAAGAAGGTTCAGATAAATGAACAGGCGCCAGCAATAGCAAACAGGCGCGTCGAAGGCATCAGGCTAGCTCTGCTGACACCTGTGGAAGATGGTCTGGAGTTCCAACAAACCTTCACTAACTTCGTTCTCATGTTCGCTCGAAGGAAGGAATTTGTTTCAACTATGGCTCCATTTGCTCAACGGAGGGTGGGGCCAGCATGGTTCACAAGGCCACATCCAAAGGAGTCGAGTGGTCCCAATGTCGATGAGCACACCATACTTTGGGAGGCATTCCTTACACCAAGGATTATGCCTCTTCGATTTAAGAGTTCTAAGACTCATCTGAGTCTGCTTGCCTATCAACCAAATCTGGTATCTCGCCAGTTTGGTATTATCCAAACCCTGCCTTCTCCGATTTTTCAAAGGGAGAAGTCAATGTTGTACTTCTGCAACGATTATACAGAAGAAGCTGCCATCAAGCATATCGGAAGATATGCTGGTCGAACAATCCTCTCGCTGTTTGACTACCAGCTTAATTTCCTTTGCTCACCATCCTTCGAGGAGTGGTGGAGAAGCTATTATGCTGAGTACTTCTTCGACGAGAAGGACTTCATGGCTGAGTTGCAGAAGTCTTTTGTCCTTGTGTTGGACAAAGTAAAGAAATGTAAGTTCATGCTCTCACATTACTTTTTGTCTTTCTCTTCGACTGCTAGCCTGTTAACCTTTTCTTTTGCTTTCAGTTGTTCGAAAGCCTCTAGCCAAGAAGGCTACAGAAGGCCCACAAGGAGGAGGCCCTTCAACAAAACCTCCACCGCCGGCGAAGACTACAGCGCCGGCGAAGACCATAAGCAACCAACAAGGGGAAGGCTCTTCGAGGAAGCCTCCTGTATCGGTAACCAGATTTTCTTCATTTTTCTTCTGGCTTTCGATTTTTGATTTTCGATGCAATTACTCAATCGAATTCCTGTTGGTTTTCTAGGCCCCTTCGCCCAAGAAACGGGCAGCATTGGTGGTCGAATCTGGGAGTGATGACGAAAGTGATTCCCCTCCTGCTCCCTTAAAGAGGCGAAAGTTAACGAAGGACGCTTCTGTTCCTGCTCCTGCTCCTGAAGGTCGAACCGTCAGAATAAAGGTTGCTGTGAGAAAGCCTAGGCCACCTCCAGTAATCATCGAGGAGCCAACTGAGGAGGAACTGAACGTTCTTCTTAACAAACCTGTCGAGAGTGACAATTCCAGCCCTGGGGCTGAAGTTAATCCACAGGTAATCTATTGGACCTTTTTTATAACTTAGGCATAGATACCAGTATTCGATTGTGTCTCTTTCGACATCTGAAGATTTGTCTTCTTTCTCTTTTTCAGGACACTACTGAAAGTTCTCCACCAAGGACTTCAGAAACTCTAGAATCTGCTGACCTTAGCAGGCCTCAGGAAAAAGATTTGGGCAATGACGAAGCCCATACTGAGAATGAGGCCAATGCTGAAACAGTGGAGAAGATAACAGAAGAACCTATGGTGGAGGAACCACAGCCAGTGGAGGAACAACATCCAGAAACGGTTCAGGTGGTGGATTTGTCGTCAGAAGAGAATCAAGAAGATAGGGACCAAGGCAATGGCGAAGAGAATCAAGATGCCGTTGACGAAGAGAACCAAGGTGGTACCGGCGAAGGACACCAGGGCGACGCTAGCGAAGAGCCACAAAATGACGCTGGCGAAGGACCCCAGGGTGATGCTAACGAAGAAACACAAATCGACGCTGGTACCGCCTCAGTCCAAGTCGAAGAGCAACCAATCGAGGCACTCAGCATTCAACAGCCTCAAGCCCAAGATAATACTGTGGCAAGGGTTACCTCCTCAAAGCACAGGTCAAAAGAGGACTTGGAAATCTTGAAACAAACTGACCCTGTCAGCTACCTCAATGCAATCATCGAGATTAAGAGTTCATCTGACACTAGTCAGGAAATTCCTACCCTGTCGGGGAAGTCTACTGAAACTTCTCCTCTTGATGATGCGTTGGCGAAGGTTAAGGCCCAGTTCTTCAAGAGGGATTTAATGAAGACTTTAGAGGGGGACCCCACCGCTCCATCATGCTTAAAGGAGGTCTTGAATGCTGTTGACTTCGAAGCTGTAGCCCCAGAAATCTCAGACTTGATCATGGAATTACATTCTATGATTGATCAAGTTTCAGCGGATTACAGGCGCCAACGAGGTTTTAACAGTCAGCTCGAAGTGTTGTATGGCAGAAGCTCCTCTGCGTGGACTGCTGTCTCAGATTCGACTTCTCGAATTGCTGAGTTGTCGAAACAGAAAGCGTCTGCACAGGAAAGAGTCGATGCCATTGAGCGAGAGAATGTCTCCTTCCGAGCACAAATCGCAGAGATAGAGGCGAAGATAAACGCCAACACTGTACTCCAGGAGGAAATTCTTTCGACCATCTCAGACACTGAGAGCCAGACTGAGATCAAGCAAGGCTTGGAATTCGCTGAAAGGGCCCAAAGCCTCGACGCTCAAATTGCCAAACTAGTGCAGGAAAACTCTTGGTGCAAGAAGAGGTTGGAGCTGCAGCATGCCAAGTATCTTCGACTCAGGAACTCTCTTACCTTTTGATTGATTCTCTTTTGTAACCACATTCTGTAATCGTTTTCGACAACAATTGCCATTTTGGCTGAAATTAATAAAATTTCCATTCTGGCATTTTTATGGTTATTTTAGTTTGTTCTTTTATTATTTTATTTTTATCTCTTGAAGTATAGGCTTGTATTTTTTCAAATATTTACCATTTACTCTCAAGAGCCTGTTATCTCCACTTATCTCTTCGACTTCATAGGCTCCACCAGAAAAAGTTTGGATAACTCTGAAGGGTCCTTCCCATTTGGGTGACCATTTCCCCATGCTTCGATCCCGTCGATCCATGGGAAGAATTACCTTCCAAACTAAATCTTCAGGCAAAAATACCTTAGGTTTTACCTTTCTATTATAAGAGTCTTCTACTCTTTTCTTCTGAAGCCTGAGTAAGTCGAGAGCGTGTAATCTCTCTTCGTCTAAATCCACCAGTTCATCTAACATCATATTCCAATAAACCTCAGAAGGAATATCATAATGCCTCTGAACTCTTGCAGATTGAAGACAAATTTCTGCTGGCAACACTGCATCATGGCCAAAAGTTAGCCTATATGGTGTTGTACCAGTGGCTTCTTTTGGGGACGTTCGACAAGCCCATAAAATCTGGTCTAACGTTTTATGCCAATTCTTTGGTTTCTTCCCAACATGTTTCTTTATCAAGCCAATCACCACTTTGTTAGCCGCTTCGACTTGACCATTCGCCTGTGCATAATAAGGCATTGATGTTAGGAGTTTGAAACCTGTTTCCTGAGCAAATTCCTGCATCTTTCGACCAGTGAAAACTGACCCTTGATCAGTTGTTATTGTCTCAGGGATTCCATACCTAAATATAATGTTCTTTTGAATAAATTCAATGACATTTTCTTGGTCTACATTGACTAAAGGGACAGCTTCGATCCACTTAGTAAAATAATCAATGCCTACCAATATGTATTTCTGACTCTTTGATGATGTTGGTCGAATCTCTCCGATAAGATCCAACGCCCATCCTCTAAAGGGCCAAGGCTTCACTATCGAGTGAAGTTCGCTTGCTGGTACATGCTGGATGCCTGTATGAACTTGACACTCTTGGCAACCTTTGGCGAACTCAACACAATCTTTCAGCATAGTGGGCCAATACAGTCCTTGTCGAAACAACAACCATTTCATCTTATGGCCTGCTTGGTGAGCCCCACATGCCCCAGCATGCGTAGTCGAAAGGGCTATGTATGCTTCAGTTTCACTTAAACATTTTAGCAACACCCCTTCAGGCGTCTTCTTGAATAACTCATTACCCATGAGTACAAAACTCAACGCCCTGTATTTTGTTTTTCGTTCTGTCGAAGCTCCTGGATTTTGAAGATAGTCCACAATGGGTTTCCTCCAATCTTGCTCTGACAAATTATCAATGAACGAAATCTCGAAGTTTGAGTGATCAGCGTATCCTAGCCTCGTCGATTCCAAGTCTGATGGTGATAGACAAGTTGCCTTTATCTTCTCTCGAACTTCGATTGCTCTTTGTAGTCTCGTTTTTGAAATCTTATACCCAGATGCAATATGTGCCAAATCATTGGCTATTTGATTTTCGACTCTGGGTATGTGTCGAATATTGACACTTTCAAATTTTTTCAACAAACGATTTGCTATCACAAAGTACATAATGAGATTTTCTCTTATGCATTTATATTCCTTTGTGACTTGCTTAATGACTAACTCTGAGTCTCCCATTATTTCGACTCGAGTTGCCCCCAATTCCAACAATATCTCAAGGCCAGTAATTAGAGCTTCATACTCAGCCTCATTGTTCGAACAAGAACCTGCTATTTGGTACTTGAATGTTGTTGGAATTTTATCTGGAGAAATAATCAAGACTCCTACTCCTGTTCCATTTTTATGGCTGGAACCATCGAAGTAGAATTTCCAAGGTTCTATCTCCACATAGTTAATATCCTCGACTTGAATTGAGTGGTCGACTATGAAATCTGCAACCACTTGTCCTTTTACTGCCTTAAGAGGCATAAAGGTCAAGGAGTATTCAGTTAATGCTAATGCCCACTTGCCAATTCGACTATGCAAGATAGGTTTCGACAACATATATTTGAAAACATCAAAATGAGACGAAACATAAACATCAACCGGTTTTATATATTGCTTGAGCTTTGTACAAGAGAAATACAGACATAGACACAATTTTTCAACTTCGCTATATCTAGTTTCTGCATCATTCAAAACTCGACTGAGATAGTAAATGGGTCTTTCGACTCCATTTTCATCCTCTTGGGCTAACATACTTCCCAGAGTTTTGTCAGATGCAGCTATGTACAATCTCATACTCCTATTGCTACAAGGAGGCACCAAAATAGGTGGCTTAGTGAGGTACCCTTTGATTTTGTCGAAGGCTTCTTGTTGCTCTTGCCCCCATTCGAACCCCTCTTTATTCAGTCGAAGTAAGGGTGAAAAGGCCTGAGCTTTCCCACTTAGATTAGATATAAACCTCCTTAAGAAATTTATCTTGCCTAAGAGAGATTGCAATTCCTTCTTATTCGATGGCGCTTTAGCTTCCAGAATTGCCTTCGTCTTGTTCTGGTTGATTTTGATTCCTTTTTTGTGGACAACGAAGCCCAAGAAATCTCCAGCTTTCACACAGAACGCACACTTCAAAGGGTTCATCTTCAGACCATGTTCTCTCATTCTTTCGAATGATTGTCGAAGGTGGTCAATATGGTTCTTCCTGGAAACAGATTTTATAACAATATCATCAATATAAACTTGCATAAAAGTGTTAATAAAATCATGGAAGATAGTATTCATTGCTCGCTGGTACGTTGCCCCAGCGTTTTTTAGGCCAAAAGGCATCACTACCCATTCGTAAGTGCCTAAGGCCCCAGGGCATCGAAAAGCTGTTTTCGACACATCCTCTTCAGCAATGAATATTTGATTATATCCTGAATAACCATCGAGCATACTCAGGTATTCATAGCCAGCGGCAGAATCGACTAGCATTTCCGCCACAGGCATAGGATATTCATCTTTGGGGGTGGCAGCATTCAAATCTCTGAAATCTATGCACACCCTTAATGTGCCATTTTTCTTAATTACTGGCACAATATTTGCAATCCATTCGACATACCTTGTAACACGGATGAATTTGCATTTCAGAAGTCTTTCGACCTCCGTTTTGATCTTCGACAATATTTCTGGAGCGAAGCGTCTTGGATTTTGCTTGATTGGCTTCTTTCCAGGTTTGATTGGCAACTGAAGTTCTACCAATCCTCTGTCGAGACCAGGCATTTCGTCATAATCCCATGCAAAACAGTCTTTAAACTCTTTCAGCAATTGGATTACTTCCAACCTAAGTTCTGGATCAATTTTGGCGCTGATGTAAGTTGGCCTTCTTTCTGATCCTTCGCCTAAGTTGATTTCTTCTAAAGGGTCTTGTGCTAACATCTTAATGTTGTTCGCCAAGGGATCCTTTTCGAAGCCCAAAGGCTCATCGTCATAGATGGCGTCGAGCCTCTGTTCCTGCATTTCTTCTGGCATGATATCAGGAGGTCTTGGATCGAAATCCTTTCCTGGGCCAACAGCAGATAATTGTTGATCATTGGCCTGTGTGGCCATATACTTTACTTCGGCTTCGAGAGCCGTTATCATCTTGGTTTCGGCTACATAAGCCGAAATTCGCTTCAAAGACTGTGACTCAGTCATTATCACTGAATTCACTTCCCCAACCAGTTGGTTGGATATCAGTTAACCCACTGAAGTCTATGTGGGACAAGTCTTCTCTGTCCCATTGGAAACCATGCTCAGGATGCAGGTATAGGGAACAAAAAGTGTTTGGCGTTGGCGCCATGTCGAAGTCAGGAGTTGGACATGGCCCTATATGAGCCAAGTTTTTGTCGAAATCTGTTACACCCAAGTGATTCACTTCGCCAAGGTAGTAACTTTGATCCGCCTCTATGTTTTCGACCATCCCATCTGGACGCCATAGCAGCAGTCTTTGGTGCATCGATGAAGGCACAGCGCCTACACCATGAATCCATTCACGGCCTAACAAAAGGTTGTAGTTAGGTTTGGCCGATATGACCATGAACATTGTTGGTCGAAGGATCGACCCAACTTTGATATCTAGCTGGATCACTCCCATGGTGGTCCCAATGCCTCCCTCATAGTTGGACAGGACCATATTGTGAGGTTTGATTTCTTCATCCCTTTTGCCAATCTTCCTTAGCATAGAATGAGGGATAATATTGATAGTTGCCCCACAGTCGACCAATATTTTATTCACAGTGGTTTCTTCGAGCTTAGCCCTTATGAACAAAGGCTTGAGGTGATTCTTCATCGCCTCTGTAGGTGGCTCGAAGAAGCCATTTTGTTCCTCTGTAGTGCCATTGTCCATGACAAAATAGCACACTGGCCTGTGTTTGGCCATTTCTTGTTCCACCTCCCAGTCACTGGCTTCGACTTCTACCTGTCGATTGAATTCCCTAGGAAGTACTGAAACAATATTCACCATTATATCCAGAGTATCGTCGGACTCAGCATCATCTTCGTCTTCGACTTCACTTTGGTTAGGCCAAACTAGCCTGTTGGTAACTGGTTCTCTCTCAAGAGGCTTTCTTTGTTTCCTTTGAGGCACATTCGAACTAGTTTCTGCCTTAGGTTCGTTGGCAGCCTCCCTTTCATCTTTTCGCCTCCTTTGATATCTCCTCCATTGGGATCGAGACATAGGATTTTTACCCTTGTAGTTGCTGGACACTTGAGCAACCTTAGGTGCAGCAACTTGAGGCTCTTTCTTTTGAGTTAAAGAGGAACCTCTTGGCACATCGAAAGAATGCCATTTCTCCTCACTTGGCCTTTTTCGGCCAGAAGTTTTGTACCAAGTGTCTACTGGCACATTTGTTGGAGGCCTAAAAGTTAATGGCCTCTTGTCTTGATTAGAACCCCTTCTGGGATCATGTCGAAGGTCAGCATTCTCCCTTCTCTTGTTCGCTGCTCTCACACCTTGAATGTGTTCCGCAGCTTTTTTATCAAAGATCGAACTGCATCTTGGACACAGCATCACCTCTGATTTCTTCTTCTGGCATCTTTGTAAAAAATCTGCCAAGTTTTCGTTTTCCCGTGGGAAAGCCGTCTTATTAGCCTGCTCTTGCCTTATGGCCTCTTCTGATGCTTTAGGGTCAGAAAGCTCGACCATATTGATATTCATTGTATCTTTGCTAGCAAGAGTTAACTGCTTCATTTGTGTCTCCAGATTCTCCGTCTGGCCTTGAACAGTGGCCAAGTGGGAACTGGGCTTTGATCCAGTTTTTTGTGCTTCAGCAGTCTTCGACTTCGGGTTCTCGACCGCTTTCTGGACAACTTCAATTGTCTTCCTGGATAAATTTCCAGAAAAACTGCCAAAGATTGGCATGTTGATGTGGTCCTTTGAGACTTCGACCATAGTAATGCCTGGCTTCTTCGACTGGATCCTGGTTGCCTCTATCATGTTCACCTCAGAGGGTTCTGCATAGTGGGCTTCAGCCTTCAATGGATTGGAGTCGACAGCCATGGGGGATTTGTCAGCAAACTTTAATCTCCCTTCCTCAATAGCGTCTTGCACAAGATTCATGAAAAGAAAACATTGAGAAGTTTTATGGCCCAAAAAATTATGATATTTGCAAAAACCTCTCTTCTTTCTTTGATCAAGAGGAGGCACTTTTACCCCAGGGGGTACTATCATTTGGCCATCTTTAACTAGTAAGTCGAATATTTCATCACATTTTGTGATGTCAAAACTATAAGTCTTTTTTGGGAACCTATCGTTGGTCCTGTCTGGACCAATGGGATTTTTCCCATTTGAGGGGACTAACTGTTTACAAGAGTATGGTGGCCCTTGTTTTAGTTCTGCTAAATCGACTTCTCCTTCTTCGACAGCTAAAGTATCATCGAAGGATTCTAGATCTTCGTCATCCATCTCAACGTACGCTATTCTTTCTCTCTTGTGAGTTTTCGTTGCCTTAGCTTTTTCAGCTTTGAGGCGTTCGACCTGTCGAACTCTATCGGCCAGTTGGGCCATGTCTCTTAGGTATTGGGTGTCTAGCTTCTTCCTAATGGAATAATCTAAACCGCCTGCGGCTATTTCGACCAACTCATGTTCTGGCACTTGTGTAAAACATCTCGCCTTAAGCAACCTAAACCTATTCAGATATTCATCTATAGGTTCAGTGAAACGTCTCTTCACACTGGCCAGTTCTTTCAGGCTTATCTTGGTTTGCCCCATGTAGAATTGTTCATGGAACAATCTTTCCAACTGGGTCCAATGGTGGATCGAATTGGGGGGGAGAGTTGTGAACCAAGTAAAAGCGTTCTTGGTTAAAGAACTTGGGAAGTACTTGATCCTTAGGTTTTCGTTATTCGAAATGTCTCCTGCTTCGATCAAATACCTCGCCACATGTTCGACAGTAGATTCTGTCGTGTCCCCAGAGAACTTAGTAAATTTGGGGACTTTGCTTCTAGGAGGTAAATCCGTTTGTAACACGTATTCTGACAATGGAGATGTAAAGTTGGGCCTTCGAAAGCCCATGTTCATCCCATTCTGATTCATGATCCTTTCGATCATGGTTGCCAGATTGTTTTCCAAACCCATGTTTTGGTATTGGATATGCTGAACCACTTCGTCAGCATTTTGGTTTCTGTTAACTAACCTTACCTCTGGGGCTATAGCCCTAGGTTCTTCGACAGGTTGTTCGACAGGCTGTTGAGCCTGGTTAATGGTGGTTTCTTCCTCTACAAATATCCCCTGATTTCCCCTTATTTGCGCCCTTTGGGGCTGTCGAATAGGTGGGGGTACTCCAAAGAAGTCCGCCAAACGCGTCATTTGCGCTGTAACTTGCTGATTCGATTGAGTAGTGTTTTGTATTAGAGGATTTAGCACTGTACTCAAAGTTTGTGCCAACATTTGCACCATATCATGGTTGCTTTCGTCCATTTGTTGCCTCAAGACTGCTGTCGAGGCATTTGTAAGGCCATGGGCTACTTGGGACGTTCCTCCTAAGAGTTGGGTCCTATTTCTATTCGCCATGCCTACTCCAGAACCTTGGAGTGGCGAAGAGGCACTCACGAAAGGGTCTGAAAAAGTGGACGCAGAATTCGTCAGGCTTGCCACTTCAGAAGTTGGCATACCATAGAATGGAATAAATCCTGGGGGAACCACAGGCCTTGTGCCTATATTACCCCTTGGTGGGGGAGTTCCCAAAGGTATTCTGGGGCCTGTTAACGAAGTTATTGGCCCCGTGGTTGTGACCGACACTGCTGGTGTCGAACCAACGTTTGTCGCTTCACTCACGGTCATACTAACCGTTGCTCCCACACTCGTTTGTGGGATTTCGTTATTGTTTGGCGGATTCGCCATCTCTTCCCTTCTTCTGGCAGTATTGTTATCGTTAGTGTATATTCTACCACTTCTCAATAACATACAACTCAAAAAGATGAGATTATTTTCAACAATCAACACACAGTCCCACCGGGTGTGCCAATTTGTTTACCTTGGGTTTTGGTAAACAACCGCTGATCCTCCAAATGGTTACTTATTTGGTTACTCGCAGGATCGATCAGATTGATCCTATGGACATAGGTTGATTTTGAAGTTTGATTAAGGTGGATAAGGCTTTAAATAAAAGGTTTCAAGTAAATTGCATAAATGAAAGACTTGGTAAAATAAACAAGGCTTTAAAGTAAAGGTTCGACAGGAATTTAAAGGAGAAAAGCAAGTAAAATGCTGGGAAAGTAAATGACTTTAATTGATAAAATTGGTGTTTCACACATACATTTCTCAACAATTCTTTCTCACACACTGGGTACTTGAATCTAAATGAGTGACTATGTATAGAATTGTGAACACACGCGAGAAAATACACGTCTACTCCTATTTATACTAAAACATTCCAAGTAACCGTTGGGCAGTTACACTGCTTCGAGATCGATCCACTTGGCACGTTCTCCATGCTTGACGCTCCAGATCCTTGCACGTTTGCACGTAGTAACTGCTGGAAACCGTTTTCCCTCCAAAAAGCTTGAATTTCAAATTGCTCCACTCTGGACCATCGAACACGTTCGTCAAGAGACATCTTCGACGAGAAGCTCTTTCGACGTCGAAGGCACTCAGCCTTCTTCCTTGGAAGAAATCTTCTAAGTATTTTGCCATCTTTCGACGGGCACTTCGACAGACTTAGCCAGTCGAAAGCATCTTTCAGCTTTAATGGCTGACATCCATCAAAACAAAGGTGTCGAATTTAGGAGCCAACACATGGGACCAAAGGAATTGGTTAGAGGACTTCAAGACCTTTCCAAAATGTCCAAGAACATATTCATAGGATCAAAATTGAGCAAGATATGCATTGGAGAAGTTGGGAAATTTTTATGAATTTGTAAAAGTCAACTTTGCCCAAAACACCTTGTTTTTGCTAATGGGCCTCAAATTCCTTCTTGAAACTTTATCCAAGGCCTATGCACGACCCATTAAGATTATTTAATTTATTTTTCTTATTTTTATTAATTAATTGGATTTTTTATTAATATTAATTCATTTAATTGATTTAAATTGTAGGAAAATATAAAGATATGTTTTTTCAATCTTTTGGTGAAGCAAACAAGCTCAAGATATGCTGGCAAATTCGTGTGCCAATCAAAGGGACAAAAATCTCCAAGTTTGGCAAGTTTTCTCAATCAAAAAGATGCAAAAAGATATGATTGAAAATCAAATATTGAAACCATCATTCCATGGATTTCTTGGCCAAGATTTAACCTAAACTCAGTCTCCTATAAGTACTCAAGCTAAACCTAATGCCATGGACGTGATTTTGCTGCAAGAAAGCCATAAGCAACATTGAAAAAAATCAAAGAAAAGTGAAAACTGAATTCCATGTTTTAGCACAATTCAAAGCTTTTTATTGATTTCAATCCATTGCAGGAGGTTCCCAGGACGATTTGCAATTAATTTCCAACTTCATAGCTCTAAGAATCACTAGTTTCAGAACCACGGTTTGCATTTTTCTTTCATAATCGTAATTCATTATTCATGCATCACTAACGTGATTTTTTGGGTGTTTTGCATTTCTAGAACCTCTCTGAAGCTAATGGTACAGGTGAATTGCATTATAGTGTCCAGAATCATAAAACGCCATTGATGAATTCTAGGGTTCTTGAGTTCTCAGATTGGGGCTTTCCCATACAGGAAAAATTGGAACCTCCAATGCCTATGGTTGAGATGGTTACATCCAGACGAACATGAAGCCGTGCTCGCGAAATATTTATATAGCCTAGGATTCTATTCGTTATTTTTCCTCATGCCAAATTGTGGGGGTTAAAAACCCCCCACTATCTGTTTGTTATTTTTACAGGAGAACGAGGAAGACGATTGCGTGTTGATACATGGTTGGTTGGTTTGAAAAAAGGGCGCGCGTGTGGCTTTTGTCCAGCATATTGTTTGTTTCTTAATATTATGTTTGTTTATCATTATACTAACAAAGGCAAGCGAATGGTGTAGTGGCTAGTGAGGTGGCTGGTAATCATTGGGACCTGGGTTCGATTCCCAGGTCCACCCAAATAATTGTTTGTTATTTTCCTTAACATGTTCACGTGCAGGCATCCTAAAAGCATTCCACCATGCTCTTCACTCATCCAAACGCCATGTGTCTACATGCACCAATCCAGTGGTCAGAGATGATGAACACCATGTTCCTGGTCAACCCTGCGCCTAGGCAACTACCAAAGTCAAACAGGCTTGATAGCTTAATGGGCTTCAGATTGCCTTTCTAACCTCCATTTGGGCCAACACCCCCCCTGGGTTCTTCTTTTCTTTCTTTTTTTTTCTCTTTTATTTTCTTTTTAATTATTTTCTTTTACTAATTATTATTATTAATTACTATTATTATTATTTAACTAACAAATAATTATTTTTATAATTAATTCAGAAAAAAATATTTTATTATTATTATTATTGTTAAGTAATTTCACTATTAATTATTTTTTGTAAATAAATGTAAATTAATTAATTTATTCTTTTTATTAATTAGGTTTAATTTTAATCTTTTTTCACAATAAATAAAATTAACATAGAATTAGGGTTTTCTTGATACTTTTAATTTCTTTTATTTTTTTATTTTCATTAAAGACATTAAAAAACTTAAAAATATTTCTTTTATTTAATTAATTAGTAAATTAGGTTTAATTTAATTAAATGCCAAATAACCAAAATTCCATTCTTTTCTCAAAAAGGGTCAAAACCCTAAGGACGTCCCCGATTTAGTTTCTTTGCGCGCATATTTATTTTTGATCATATTTATGTATCTGCTCCGAGAATGTAATAGCGTAATTAGGACCTTTTTTATCGCTTTCTTTATTTTCTCGCATTTATTTTCAAAGGGTTATGTTTTTGGCGATGTAAATACCCGACGCCTTGTAATAGGGTAGATTCACTTTCCGCAATTTATTTCCCGCAAATTATTAACTGTTAATTATGCATGACAAGACTTGCCTGAAAAATAAAATCAACCCGTAGCTCACAATGATGCATGTTCAAAGATAATTTAAACATTGAAACCTGACACACTCGCACATGCCACTCCTAGGGTACGCCTCACTTGGTTTCCTCGAGGTGGTCATCAAGTATAGGGTGTTTTAGAGGTCGCCCTCCTGTCTAAAGATCCAGTTGCCTCGAAACGGTTGCCTCGGATAAAAAAAAGGATCTAAGACATTAGGGTTACCGCTAAGGCGTCCTACTATTACTTTGGTGTCCACATATCCCTATAATCGAATTGACTCGAAAACTCCAACGACGGTGCTACCTACTTCTCAATAGTGGGATAGTACTGTCTAAAGGACTCTTACACAGTTTAATTCCTTAGAGTAGGTAGATTTCTCCTGGGTACTTGCTCTTTCAAAAACAAAAAACAACTTTTCGCACTTACACTTTCAAAAAGTTTTAAAACAAACACTTCATACACTCTTGAGGACTGATACAAGAGTTACCTAGAAGTTTTTCAAACTAATTTTTTTCAAAACCCACAAACACAAGAAAAGCAAACTCTTTTGAAAACATAGTGAGCAAGTACCTAAGAGCCCGTGGATAACCACGGATAGAAAGGGTGCTAACACCTTCCCTTTCTATAATCTACCTCCCGAATCGAGAAACATCTCGAAAAGGAATTTTGCTGTGCTTTTGTCCTTTCCTTGTTGGAGAAAATAAAAGACGGTGGTGACTCTTGCTTACCGCGACATTTCACGAACCAGCATTTCAAAAACAGTTAGTTCTATTTCCACCGATCACAGAACTGGCGACTCTGCTGGGGAAATTAATAAGTGAGGTGTACCTTAGGATTAGATCATTCAATGTTTTCAATTGCATGCTCTGTTTGATTTATATTTGTGGGCTTGCATCGGAGTTTCATAGATCCTAACCCGGATCTGGGGAATACCCTTTAGGTAGCAAAAAGCTGTGAGGGACTTGTCTGGCGTAGACCGACACGGGTGAAGCAGTAGCTACGTTGGTGTGACACCTTGGTCTGTACCGATATCCCTTGTGTTGGAACGAGGAGAATATGGGTCTTCTGAGGAGTCATTAAGCACCAACCGACCTTAGAACCCTAAATTGACCCAACTTGGCCATAGAACAGTAGCAGTATGCTACACCCATTGAGGCTAAACTCTCGCGATGGTTCTGGTCGCAAGAAAAGGTTGCGAAGCTGGAGTTATGACCGATTGAGGGTAGTCAGTGATATTGAGATCCTCTAGAACCCGGTTACCATTTTCTAGGACAGGTCTTAACCAACGAAACTGAAAGAGGGTAGTACCTCAACTTCATGCTGGCCTAAACTCTAAGGGCTGTCTTGTGTGACTTGTGTGCCTTACCATGTTTGCCTTTGTGAATACTTGTGGTGTGCTTTATCATAACATCATACCATCATACCATTGCATCCTACATAAGGACTGACCCATTTCAAAGACAAGAGGGTTTCATCTTTGCTCTGTTTTGTAGGACATTATGATGCCCATGCGAAGGAATACTATCCGGCTCAACTTTGTTCACCCACCTGTTTTGCTTAAAGAATTGGTTGACAGAATTCCAAATACTACTTCCTTCATCCAGAGGCATGGTTCTCTTCTCGGTTTAGTCACTTCAAAGTGGGATCAACAACTGATGAGTGTCCTGACCCAGTTTTATGATCCCCTGTATCATTACTTCACCTTTCAAGACTTCCAGCTGGTCCCTACCCTGGAAGAATTCTCTGATTTGCTTGGTATCCCTGTTTTGGAGCAGATTCCATTCACTGGTTAGGAAAAGACTCTTAGGCTTGAGGAGATTGCTGCAGCCCTTCCCTTGACCAACAAAGAGGTAATGGATAACTGGGTGACTAGAAGTGGAGTTAAGGGCTTTTTGGCAAAGTTTCTGATTGGTAAGGCTAATAGTTTCTGGAATGACTTAGACTTCAGGGCGTACGAATACATTCCGGCTCTCCTAATCTATGGTCTAGTATTGTTTCCAAATCCTGATACCTTTGTCAATATCAACGCCATAAAGATCTTCATCTCTCGGAATCCTGTACCCACTCTCTTGGGTGATATCCTGCAACAACTCTATGCTCGTACTGCCCGAAGATGGGGAACTTTGTGGTGTTGTGCTCCTTTGTTAGTGAGGTGGTTTATTTCGCACCTCCCTAAGTTCGTGCTGAAGAACAAAGAAGGAAGGGGCTAGGCTCATAGGTTAATGTCTCTCACTGATAATGACATCATTTGGACCCTCAGAGGTTTGGATGAGGTAGCTGTTATTGATCGTTGCGGAGAATATCCTAATGTTCCATTGATTGGTACCCAGGGAGGAATCTCTTATAATCCATGTTTAGCTCTCCGTCAGTTTGGAAGAGCTAGAAGAGCAGGGCCTCATGAGATGTTGATACCTTACATCAGTTTTGAGTTTCAGGTAGACAGTGACGAGCTGCGTCGTAGATTCATCCGGGCTTGGGACAGAATTCACAAAGCTAACCCACATGAGTTGGGACCAAAGACTTCTCTGCCTATGGAATCCTATTACAGATGGATCCGCATCCGTGCTCAGAAGTTAGGTATGCCATACGAAGCCGTCAGACCTATCATTCTTGAATTTCCTGATAGAGACGGGGTTCCTCCAACTGTTCTCCCTCCTCAGATACCCACTGATGTTGACACACTAAAAAGGTCTTGGGTGCAACTACAGGAAGAACGGGATTCTTATCGGAAAAGGTTCAATGAACAGGAACAGAAAATCCAGAAGCTGACCAAGCAATTGGAGAACGAGCGGATCCTGAATGACTATATCCGTACTAAGAAGAAGAGGCCATGGGAGCACTGATGGACTTTGGATGTTCTTTTACAGCTTTTATTTCCTTTTCAGTTTTCATTCTTGTAACACCTAAGGGCAATTTCTTGAACAAATTAAAGTTGAATCTAATAAAGTTTGTTTCCTTTTTGTCTACAAACTTGAATCCCGATTTTCTTCGAAAACATAAATCATACGCATCTCATTGCATCATATGCATAACAGGTACCCTTTTTACAGGTCACTTATCTTCTTCGCTGTTTATTTCAGCAATCATCATGTCTTCTGAGCCTACTACTGAACAAGCTATCAAGGCCCTTCAGGCTCAGAACGCCCAGTTTTAAGAGTTGGTCATGAGCTTAGCCCAGGGTCAACAGGAGTTGAAGACTCTGATTCTGAAGAAGAAGAAGAAGAAGAAGAGGATTGTATTGTTCAACACTGGACGGAGGTTTGGAAATGCACTGCAAAATGAGGCTGATCTGGCTACTTTCTCTGTAGGGAAAGACAGTCCCCAAGAGAGAAGGGTTCCTAGTCCCGTGGTCTCCGACAACGAGACAGATTATAATGATGAACAGTACCCTCCTGCTGAAGACAGGTACAAACAGCTGGAGGACCGTTTGAGTGCTATGGAGATTCAACATGTGCCCGGGTTAGACTTTGGAGACCTAGGCTTATCCTCTGGGGTGGTGATCCCGCACAAGTTTAAGGCACCTGCTTTTGCAAAGTACGACGGGGCTTCCTGTCCTAAGCTGCATCTCAGATCATATGTAAGGAAGATCCAACCTTACACTGCAGACAAGAATTTATGGATCCATTTCTTCCAGGATAGTCTTTCAGGGACTCAACTCGAATGGTTCTATCAGCTGGATGGAGCCAGTATTCGAAACTGGGATGACTTGGCTACTGCATTTTATAAGCAGTATCAGTATAATTCTGACCTCGCTCCTACATGTACCCAACTCCAGGGTATGTCGCTGGGGACGGGTGAAGGATTCAAGGAGTATGCGCAAAAGTGGAGAGACCTGGCTGGAAGGGTGCAGCCACCTTTGACTGACCGTGAGCTCGTTGATATATTCCTGGGGACCCTGTCTGGTCCGTTCTTCAACCATCTGATTGGGAATTCTTCTGCTGGGTTTACAGATCTGATTTTGACCAGTGAGAGGATAGAAGCTGGTATCAAGTCTGGGAAGATACAGAAAGGGGCCTCCTCGAGCTCTGAAAAGAAGCCCTTCAAGAAGGAATCTAGTGTTGTTTATGGTTCAAGGAGACAAAATAAACCGGAACACCGCCAAGCTGTCAATGCGGTGGTAATTTCAAAGCCTGCTGTTGCTCCTCAGCAATATAACCAACCAAGGGGTGAGAGACCCAGAAGGGAGTTCACTCGGCTCAGTATGACCTTGTCCCAGATATTGCCGCAACTACTGTCAACCAATCTGGTAACTGTCAAAGAAGCTCCGAAGGTGGTAAACACAACATCTCCAAAGTATAATCCTAACGCCCGCTGCGCTTATCACTCTGACAGCCCGGGGCATAACACGGATGATTGTTGGGCTCTGAGGAATAAGGTTCAAGACCTTATTGATGCTAAGGAGGTTGAGTTCGAGGCGCCCGAGAGGCCTAATGTGGTGACAGCTCCCATGCCCAACCACAGAGTAAATGCTATCAGGGTTGAAGACGACGTGGAGGAATCTGAATTCGACAGCTGGATCTACCCAACGACCAACGGTGGACCAAGCAACTGGACTGCCAAACACTTCACACCTATTACTTTTGTCACTCAGTAATGAACTCCTTTGTTTTGAATTTGTAACAGACAATAATTTGAAACTTTATGGCCCGGTGTCTTGCCCGGGGCACCGTGGCTTCATTTGTGAGGGCTTTTGTGTGTCATTTTCATATATCATTAATAAAAGCATTGGACGTTTTTGCATTTCAAATCTTACGCTCCTTGTCTTTCTTTATTATATATTGCAAAACAGCTATATTTACACACACTCACCTATACAGGTTCCAATCCACTCTGGATCTCACTGGTAACGACTCTGCTACTGCCAGTTATGACTTCGAAAATCCGATCAACTTAGCCGAAGACGAAGGTGAAGATGATTGTGAGGTGCCTGGTGAGCTTGCAAGACTGTTACTCCAGGAAGAGAGGGCCATTCAGCCACATGAAGAGCTAGTGGAAACGGTAAATCTGGGTACTGAGACAGACAAAAAGGAAGTCAAGATTGGTGCCAATCTGGAGGCTAGTGTGAAACAACGGTTGATTCAGATGCTGCATGACTATGTGGAAATCTTTGCCTGGTCTTACAAAGACATGCCTGGGTTGGATACCGACATTGTGGTTCATCACCTGCCTACCAAGGAAGAATGCCCTCCGGTAAAACAGAAGGTCCGCCGTATGCGTCCAGAGATGTCCGAGAAAATCAAGGCTGAGGTTATGAAACAATTTGATGCCGGTTTTCTAGCAGTGACTTCTTATCCTCAGTGGGTTGCCAACGTGGTTCCAGTGCCGAAGAAAGATGGTAAGGTCAGAATGTGTGTTGATTACAGGGATTTGAACAGGGCAAGCCCCAAGGATGATTTCCCTCTGCCTCACATCGACGTTCTGGTTGACAACACTGCTCAGCATAAGGTATTCTCCTTCATGGACGGGTTCTCCGGTTATAATCAAATCAAGATGGCTCCTGAAAACATGGAGAAGACCACCTTTGTTACTCAGTGGGGTACCTTCTGTTACAAGGTCATGCCTTTTGGGTTGAAAAATGCTGGGCCAACAAACCAACGTGCCATGGTTGCTTTGTTTCATGACATGATCCATCATGAGATTGAAGTATACGTCGATGATATGATCGCAAGGTCCCAAACTAAGGAGGAACACCTTGACCATCTGCAGAAGCTGTTTGACCGGTTGAAGTTGTAAAAGCTGAGGTTGAACCCGAACAAGTGCACCTTTGGGGTGAGATCTGGAAAACTGTTAGGCTTCGTCGTGAGCGACAAAGGTATTCAAGTGGACCCTGCCAAAGTGAAAGCCATACAAGAGATGCCAGTTCCCAAGACGGAGAAAGAAGTCAGAGGTTTTCTAGGACGTCTTAACTACATTTCCCGATTCATCTCACATCTAACTGCTACCTATGAACCAATCTTCAAGCTACTGAAGAAAGATCAAGTAGTACGTTGGAACGATGAATGTCAGGCCGCTTTCGAAAAAATCAAAGAGTATCTCCAAGAGCCACCCATTCTTATGCCACCAGTTGAAGGGAGACCTCTAATCTTATACTTGACAATACTCGACAGCTCAATGGTGTGTGTGCTGGGGCAGCATGACGAGTCTGGCCGAAAAGAGCACACTATTTATTACCTTAGCAAAAAGTTTACCGACTGTGAGACCCGATACTCACTGCTCGAGAAAACTTGCTGCGCTTTGGTATGGGCCGCTCGCCGGCTGAGATAGTATATGTTGACTCACACTACTCTCTTGCTTTCAAAAATGGATCCAATCAAGTATATCTTCGAAAAGCCTGCTCTGTCCGGAAGAATAGCAAGATGGCAGATGATCTTGACTGAATATGACATCCAGTACACGACTCAAAAGGAGATCAAGGGAAGTGTATTGGCAGACCATTTGGCACATCAGGAAGTGGATGACTACCAATCTATGAACTTTGAATTTCTAGACGAGAATATCATGGTAGTGACTGATTGTGAAGTACCTGGACCGGATGAACGACCTGAGGAAGGATCCCGATGGTCTATGCACTTTGATAGAGCCTCAAACGCGTTGGGTAATGGAATCGGTGCTGTGATCATATCCCCTAAAGGCTCTCATACTCCACTTACTGCCCGGCTATGTTTCAACTGCACCAACAACATGGCGGAGTATGAAGCATGCATCATAGGTCTTCGAGCTGCAATTGACCTAAGGATCAAGTTTCTGAGTGTCTTCGGAGATTCCGCTCTTGTGATCAGTCAGATCAAAGGCGAGTGGGATACGGAACACCCAAATCTTATTCCCTACAAGGAGTATGTGTTGACATTGATTCCCCATTTCGAGGAGATAACTTTTGAACACTTCCTAAGAGAGGAGAATCAGTTGGCGGACGCGCTGGCAACAATGTCTTCTATGTTCAAAGTTAAATGGGACAACGAGGCTCCCCGGATCATTATTTGGAAATTGGATGAACCTGCACATTGCTGTGATCTTGAGGCTGAAGAGGTAACAGAAAAACCTTGGTATCACGAAGTGAAGAGGTACTTGGAAGCTCAAGAATACCCCGAAGGCGCGTCTGTTAATGACAAGAAGTTTCTGAGAAGGTCCGCGACAAAGTTCTTCCTCAGTAATGACATTTTGTACAAGCGAAACCATGATTCAACCTTACTGCGTTGTATGGATAAGACTGAAGCAGAAAGGATCATGGCAGAGCTGCATGAAGGTACCTTCGGAACACATTCCAGTGGACATACCATGGCAAAGAAAATCCTTCGGGCAGGATATTTCTGGTCCACAATGGAAGCCGACTGTTATCAGCACTCTCGAACATGTCACAAGTGCCAGATCTATGCTGATAAGGTGCACATTCCTCCAGTTCCTCTGAATGTCTTGACAACACCTTGGTCGTTTGCAATGTGGGGTATTGATATGATCGGCGAGATCAGACCTACGGCATCCAACAGGCATCGTTTCATCCTTGTGGCGATTGATTACTTCACGAAGTGGGTTGAAGCAGCCTCTTTTGCGACCGTAACCAAGAACGTCGTGGCACGGTTCATTCGACACAACCTGATCTGTCGATATGGTGTACCAGAAAGGATCATTACGGACAATGGTACCAATCTTAACAATAAGATGATCAATGAGCTCTGCGAGCAATTCAAGATACAACACCACAACTCTTCTCCCTACCGACCGAAGATGAATGGGGCTGTAGAAGCGGCGAATAAGAATATCAAGAAGATTGTGCAGAAGATGACAGTGACCTACAAAGATTGGAACGAAATGTTACCGTTTTCTCTTCATGGGTACCGTACCTCAGCACGAACGTCAACAGGGGACACACCCTTCTCCTTGGTCTATGGCATGGAGGCAGTCTTGCCTATTGAAGTCCAGATACCCTCTCTCCGGATAATGAAGGATGCAAGTTTGAGTGAAGATGACTGGATTCAGACTCGGCTTGATCAACTGAACCTAATTGACGAAAAGAGACTCACTGCTATTTGTCATGGTCAGACGTACCAAAAACGAATGATCAATGCATTTAACAAGAAAGTCAGACGACAAGAGTATCAAGTTGGGGACCTGGTAATCAAGCGCATCATTCTTCCTCAAGGTGATCCCAAGGGCAAATGGACCCCTACTTACGAAGGGCCATTTGTGGTTAAGAACATCTTCTCAGGAGGTGCGATGATTCTAACCACCATGGATGGTGACGATCTTCCTCACCCCGCCAATGCAGACATAGTAAAAAGATACTACGCATGATCAAAGACCCGCTAGGTTGACACACCTAGGCAAAAATAAGGGCTTCCCGGCGAACCAAAAGGGTTCGGGCAAAAATAAGGGATGAAAAATGAAAAAAAATCCGTACACCCGGCAAGTCGAAAACCTGAAAAGGCGGCTTGGGCAAAAATGGGTATCCCGGTGGACTGAAAACTCGAAAGGGCGGTCCAGGCAAAAATTAGGGATAAGCGTAATACTATGTCTCATTGGATCACCTTGCATCTAGACTTCGACATTAACTATCAGGCTCAGACGGCACCAATCAACCAGCTTCCTCTTCAACTAAGCAGCAAAGTGATGAGACGCTTGAAGACATAAAGGCGATAGCAGAGTTGGAACCCAGTGGGATTATTTTTTTCACATAGCTGTTTTGTCTTCCTTTTCACAAACTGTATAAACTCTATGTTGTTCGGCGGTGTTCTCTTACTAGGACGTCAGCCTCTTGTACATAAAACGCCTATTTACAGACAAATTTCCAAATCAATACAAGCTCACTTTTCCAGACAAATTGCCAACTGTTTTTCCTTTATCTGTTTTGTTTTGCAAAGAACGTCCAATGTTCATTTTTGATATATGCATTTGACATTAATTGCTAATCACAAATATTTGCATGCGAGACAAAGGACTAATTACAGGTGATATCAGAAACAAGGGTAATAAGAATTGTCTAAGCGGTCTAGTTGCTCCGTCCACCAAGGTACCAAGGTAGGTTCGGCTGAAGAACGTAACCAAGATACCTCCACTCTCCGGGAGTAAGATAAATCAACAATACTCTCCCGAAGCAGAGTTGGTCTCCAATCAGCCCAAAAAGGCACAGTATCCCCAGCAAGTCAGCGACACTCTCCCCAAGCAGAGTTAGGCTACTGTCAGCCCCAAGGAAGTTGGATATCCCCAGAAGATCTCAATATTCTCCAGCAGAGTATACAGATATTCCTCAACAAGCATCCCCGACAGTCTTAATATAAGATTGTTCCCCGGCGGAATACCAGACACCCCAGTGGAGCCTTTCCCCAGTGCAGTCCAAAAAGTTTCCCCAGGAGAGTTGAACCATCTCCCCAGTAGATTCTGGAAGCTTATCCCCGGTAGATTTTGGAAGCTTATCCCCAGTAGATTCTGGAAGCTTATCCCCAGTAGAGTCTGGAAGGTGGTCCCCTGCAGAGTAAAAATATCTCTCCCCGACCATATTCAGAGGTTATCCCCCACCAGAGCCTAACTGGGTTATCCTCAGCAAATTGCAACGGAAAGATCGTCCTCGGCGAAGTTCTTTCTATCCCCCGGCGGAGTTCATCAAATTCCCTAACAGAGCTTATCAACAGGAATCCCCAGCGGAGTTATCATCAAAACCTCAGCGAAGTATCTCTTCCCACAGAGTAGTTCCCCGCAGAGTAATCTTCACCAAGTTTATTCCTCAACAGAGTCATCTTCTCCTACCGGTTTATCCTTGCAATCATCATCCCCAGCGGAAACGAGGAACCCTACTCTTCAACGTCAGCCCAGGATTTAACTTCCCGGCATTCGTCAAGGATTTATTTTCCCAGACGAAAACACATTCATAAACATTTCACATTTCATATCTCCTATTCATATACATGACAAAAGTGCATACGACACAACCTCATTTATTCCTGAGAACATTGTGACATCATGCATTTCATACATCATGACATTACATACAACTAATGTTTTGCCTTTTCAGGAAAAGGTCAATCCAAAGATGATTACCATCAACCTTTTGTTCCAGATTCGATACCTGTATCTAGCCAGGGCATATCTGTGAGCGATTGATTGTAGATTCGATACCTGTATCTAGCCAAGGCATATCTGCATGAAGAGTTTGAAGATCAACCCATGTAACAGGCCAGGAAATTATCTTTCATTCTCAGGTCAGAGGTCTACGCCTGTATCCAGCCAGGAGAGCTATCTCGACCAACCTTTTGAAGTTCCAGATTCGATACCTGTATCTAGCCAGGGCATATCTGTGAGCGATTGATTGTAGATTCGATACCTGTATCTAGCTAGGGCATATCTGCATGAAGAGTTTGAAGATCAACCCCTGTAACAAGCCAGGAAATTATCTTTCATTCTCAGGTCAGAGGTCTACGCCTGTATCCAGCCAGCAAAGCTATCTCAACCAACCTTTTGAAGTTCCAGATTTGATACCTGTATCTAGCCAGGGCATATCTGTGAGCGATTGATTGTAGATTCGATACCTGTATCTAGCCAGGGCATATCTGTATGAAGAGTTTGAAGATTAACCCTTGTAACAGGCCAGGAAATTATCTTTCATTCTCAGGTCAGAGGTCTACGCCTGTATCCAGCCAGGAAAGTTATCTCGACCAACCTTTTGAAGTTCCAGATTCGATACCTGTATCTAGCCAGGGCATATCTGTGGGCGATTAATTCCAGATTCGATACCTGTATCTAGCCAGGGCATATCTGTAGACGACTAATTCCAGATTCGATACATGTATCTAGCCAGGGCATATCTGTGAGCGACTGATCAGAGGTCTACACCTGTATCCAGCCAGGAAAGCTATCTCGATCAACCTTTTAAAGTTCTAGATTCGATACCTGTATCTAGCCAGGGCATATCTGTGAGCGACAGGTCAGAGGTCTACACCTGTATCCAGCCAGGAAAGCTATCTCTACCAACCTTTTGAAGTTCCAGATTCGATACCTGTATCTAGCCAGGGCATATCTGTGAGCGATTAATTGTAGATCTATACCTGTATCTAGCCAGGAAAGTATCTGCATGAAGAGTTTGAAGATCAACACCTGTAGCAAGCCAGGAAACCATCTTTCTTTCTCTCTCAAGTATGCAAATTCTCGCTAAGGAATCTCTTACGCGATCGAAACCCCTGGATGGCATCTTTAAGCCCATCTCCACAACTATCCATTACATTTCCAGATGGCATCTATAAGCCCATCCTCCTATCCATCATCTCTCCAAATGGCATCTGTAAGCCCATTCCCGCCATCATGTTGCTGATGTTCTACTATGCGAGTGCAAATTTCTGGGCACTCTAGTGTTCAATCATCTTCCACCTTTGGATCACGAAGGCCACGCAAGCCAATCTACATCCTCAGGTCTAAGAAGATTGAACAGGGGCAACTGTTGTACCCAAAAATTTTCCCTCCCATATTCTTCAAGATTTGTCAAGGATCATCTTCAAATGGTTCAAGATTTCTCAAGGGGTTGCACAGTCCAAATGCCTCCTAAGCCAGTCAGAATTAGGGTTTTGGTTCTCTCAAGGAATTTGAGGTTTTTAATGGCTCAATCAAGTCACATAGGCCTATACATATTCTCAAGCATCTACATGTCAAGCTTCAAGACTCACAGTCCCAAGTTGCACAGTCAAAAGCCCTATTTGGTTCACAGTTTACTGCAGGGGCAAAATGGTCATTTTACAGTCAAAATTCAGAATTTTTGGTCAACATCTTATTTTGAGCTCACAATCATCATTTGATCAAGTCTTGATCATGATTCCACAAGCATGGCTCAAAAATCATCAAAGATGCAAAAGTTACTATTTTTGGATAGTAGAAAAGTCAACTGTATCTTGACCAAGGCATAACTTTTTCATGGTTCATCAGAAAAATCCCATCCAATGCTCATTTTGAAGGGTATGACATTTCCTACAATCAATATTCACATTCAAAGTCCAAGAAATGCTCTCACAAAAATTATCCATTTCTACATTATAGGTCAATTTCAAAAGTCAACAAAAATGCACTTTAAGTCAAAGACCATAACTTGAGATTGGTAAATCCAAATGACATGGGACCAAAGGAATTGGTTAGAGGACTTCAAGACCTTTCCAAAATGTCCAAGAACATATTCATAGGATCAAAATTGAGCAAGATATGCATTGGAGAAGTTGGGAAATTTTTATGAATTTGCAAAAGTCAACTTTGCCCAAAACACCTTGTTTTTGCTAATGGGCCTCAAATTCCTTCTTGAAACTTTATCCAAGGCCTATGCACGACCCATTAAGATTATTTGATTTTATTTTTCTTATTTTTATTAATTAATTGGATTTTTTATTAATATTAATTCATTTAATTGATTTAAATTGTAGGAAAATATAAAGATATGTTTTTTCAATCTTTTGGTGAAGCAAACAAGCTCAAGATATGCTGGCAAATTCGTGTGCCAATCAAAGGGACAAAAATCTCCAAGTTTGGCAAGTTTTCTCAATCAAAAAGATGCAAAAAGATATGATTGAAAATAAAATATTGAAACCATCATGCCATGGATTTCTTGGCCAAGATTTAACCTAAACTCAGTCTCCTATAAGTACTCAAGCTAAACCTAATGCCATGGACGTGATTTTGCTGCAAGAAAGCCATAAGCAACATTGAAAAAAATCAAAGAAAAGTGAAAACTGAATTCCATGTTTTAGCACAATTCAAAGCTTTTTATTGATTTCAATCCATTGCAGGAGGTTCCCAGGATGATTTGCAATTAATTTCCAGCTTCATAGCTCCAAGAATCACTAGTTTCAGAACCACGGTTTGCATTTTTCTTTCATAATCGTAATTCATTATTCATGCATGTGATCGGTGGATCTGGAACTGACTGTTTAACGCTGGTTCGCGAAATGTCGCGGAAGCAAGAGTCGCCACCGTCTTTTATTTTCTCCAAATGGAAAGGACAAAAGCACAGAAAAATTCCTTAAAGAGATTGCTCTCGGTTCGGGAGGTAGATTATAGAAAGGGAAGGTGTTAGCACCCTTTCTATCCATGGTTATCCATGGGCTCTTAGATACTTGCTCATTTGTGTTTTCAAAAATGGTTTGTTTGCTTTTCAGCTGTGGGTTTTAAAAAGTTTCTTTGAAAATTTCAGTTCGACTCTTGTATCGGTCCTCAAGAGTGTTTGAAAAATTGCTTTCGAAAGCTTTTTGAAAAGGTGTCGGTGTGAAAAGTATTTTTGATTTGTTTTGAAATTAGAGCAAGTATCTAGAGTCGTCTACCTACCCTAAGGAATTCGTCTGTGTAAATGTCCTTAAAGTAGTGCCATCCCACCATTGAGAGGTAGGTAGCACCACCGTTGGAGGTGTTCGGGTCAATTCGAGGTTCGGGACATGGTGATCACCGGAGCAATGGGAAGACACCTTAGAAGCTACCCTCATGCCAGGTTCCCGGATCATGAGGACTTACTAAGACATCCTCTACTCGACGATCACCTTTCGAGGCAAGGCAACAGTGAGGCGTACCCTAGGGGTGGTGTGTGATTTGTGTGTCGTTTTCATTTGCATTTGTCTTGTCATGTTATTGGTGTTCTACGCTTGTTTTTATTTTGGTCCATACATTCTTTCATGCCTTTGATTAACAGTTAGAAAAGTGTGGAAAGATAAAAGTTCTAAACTATTACAAAGGCGCGGGTCCACATCGCCAAATTAAACCAGGACCCGATTTGACATAAAATAAAGAAATAAAATAAAGTGCGAGAAATTAAGTTTACAAGGCTTTGGGAGAGATACATAATATTATAAGGAAATAAAAATAAATGCGAATTAATAAGAATTAAAACGAAACTAGGGCGTTGGACCCTTTTGCAAAAATTGAATTAATAGTGAATTAAAAAAGAAAGCAAGAATTTGTTTTTTGTGTTTCTTAACATTTTAGGATTTAATATGAAAAAAATAATTAATTAGAACAAATACTAACCCTAATTCTACTGGCTTTTAATTTATTAAGAAAAATATTGAAGTTTTTAACCTAAATTAAACCCTAATTAATTTACAATTTTAATTATGAAAATAAAATATTTAATTATTTGATATATTTAGGAAAAAATAAAAAGGATGAAAAATTATTAATTAAACCTATTTCTACATTTTTTAGATTTTTATTAAAAAAAGAATTAAAATTACA
Organism: Vicia faba; assembly: GCA_948472305.1. Lineage (NCBI taxonomy): Eukaryota > Viridiplantae > Streptophyta > Magnoliopsida > Fabales > Fabaceae > Vicia > Vicia faba. Next base: position 1,431,359,939 of record OX451736.1, on the reverse strand, counting down.
ACCTAATTTAAAACTAAATAATTACATGCAAATTTATTTATGAAAATATTAGAAGTGAAAATATTTATTATTTTAATTCTTTTCTGATTTTTTTTTACGGTATTTTATATTTTATGAAAATAATTAATTAAATTGAACAAAACAATTATTAAAAAGAAGTAAAAATAATAATACAAAAAGGGTAAAGAAAAAAAAAACATTGCAAACCTCAGGGGGTGTTGTCCCCAATTGTGAGGCTTTTCTTCAGCAATTTGAGCCCATTAGCAATTGGCCTGTAAGACTTTTTCCACTAGCGTGCTGGCGTGTTGACTGGGACACATCGTATTCCCCAGATCATGACCTTTGATCTGATCTTAGTGCATGCGTGGCAGGCTGGATGGTGGGCTACATAGTACGCTCTTTGTGTTGAAACTGCACAGGATAATTAGTTGAAAAATAATATGAGAATAATGGAGACCTGGGGCTCGAACCCAGGTCTTTAACGTTGCCAACACATACACCTTGCCACTGAAGCGCTTTGTTTATCTGTAAACTAATATAACAAATAAATATTATAAAAGAAAATTGTGTTAGTGTTTCGTTTTCCGCACGAGATTTAAACAAGCCAATCGCTCCCTGCCACCTAGTTGTCTTCTTCTTCGTTCCTGAAAATATAAAAACAATGGCCACGGTTTTACAAATTCTCTTTTAGGCCACTTTCCAGAAAATAGCGAATAGGCCTAGAACGCTCATAAATTGAGCGCGAGCATGGGTTTTCCTTCGTCCAAGTGAGCTGGTTTCGTTCATGGTACTGAGGACTCCCAATTTTACAGCATGTAAAAACGCCTAAATCGAAAGCTTGGTAACCCTAGAAAACAACAATGGTGGAATCGTGTGTGGTGCATAAAAATACAATTAAATATGTTGGTTAGCTTCAGAATCATTCAAGGAATAAGAATCAATAATTGAAATGCCATAAAAATGCATAGATTTCAAAGTACGATTATGAATTTTTCATGAAATATCTTGAATTCTGTATACCGATTCCTTGAGTTTTGATGGTTGTCTTTGATTGGAATATGTTCAATGATGCTTGAGCAAGCTATTGAAACAAGAATGCTGCCTTGAATCGCCCTCCAATGTGATTTTCAGAATTGAGTTTTAGACAAAATTTTCCAAGTTTGATAATGGCTCTTGGGCGCAGCTCAGTGTGTATTTGCATTAGGTTTTCCTTTAGGCTTATGTACTGAATGGATTAGGTCAAGAAACTTGCTCAAAATCTCTTGCAATCATGGTTTTGAAGATTTGATTTTCAAGCTTTGTTTTTTCAATCTTTTCCATACAATTTTGTACCAATCATGATCCAATCAAACCAAATCTTCCCATATTTGAATGTGCACGAATTATTGAGTAGATTACATGTGCAAAAAGATTTGTTAGGTTAAATTAAGTATTTTTCATATATTTAATTGATTTAAATGAATTAATATAAATAAAAATTCAAATAAATAAATAAAAAATGAAGAAATACTTCCCTTTGGGCCAAGTGGTCGTGCACATGTCATGGATGATGAATTATGGAAGAAAAATGGGCCCATTAGCAATTTTAGGTCATTTGGATCAATGTTGACTTTTCAAAATACCCAAAAATTTCCCAACTTCTACAAGGCACAACTTGCTCAATTTTTAAGCTTGTCTCATGTTCTTTGACATTTTGGAAAGGTCTTTGAGTCCTCTAACCAATTCCTTTGGTCCCATGTCATTTTGATTTACCAACCTCAAGTTATGGCCTTTGACTTAAAGTCCCTTTTTGTTGACTTTTGAAAATGACCTATAATGTTGAAATTGATAACTTTTTGTGAGAGCATTTCTTGGACTTGAAGTATGAAGATGAGTTGTAGGAAATGTCTTTCTCTTCAAAATGAGCTTTGGATGGAACTTTTCTGATAATCCATGTGAAAGTTATGCCCTGGTCAATTTCAGTTGACTTTTTCAGCTGTCCAAATAAGGAAACTTTTGCATCTTGATGATTTTTGAGCCAAACTTTGAGAATCATGATCAAGCATTGATCAAATGATGTTTGTGGCTTCAAAATGATATGTTGACCAAAAATTTGAACTTTTGACTGCCAAATGACCATTTTGCCCCTACAGTTGACTGTAGTGCAATTAGGGTTTTTGACTGTGCAATTTTGAGCTGAATGTCTTGAAACTTGATATGAGGATACTTGACCATCTTTGTAGGCATGTGAGACTTGATTGGACCTTTGGAAACTTCCTTTTCTTGATCAGAACACAAACCCTAATTTTGACTGTATAGGAGGCCTTTGCACTGTGCAACCCCTTGAGAGATTTTGAACCTTGATCTTGGCAAATCTTGAAGAATATGGGAGGGCAAATTTTGGGGTACAACAGTTGCCCCTGTTCAATCTTCTTAGACCTGAGGATGCAGATTGGCTGTCGTGCCTTTCGTAATCCGGGGGTGGAAGATGATTGAACACTAGAGTGCCTAGAAATTTGCGCTCACATAGTAGCAGTGATGATGGAATGGGCTTATAGATGCCATTTGGAGGTTGATGAATAGGATGATGGGCTTATAGATGCCATCTGGACGTTGACTGTGTAATAGATTCCTTAGCGAGAACCTGTATACCTTAGCATGAATGGTAAGAGGACCTTGGGTGATTTTAACTTCAACAACGCTCGTTGAGAAAATCTTGGTGGGAATTGCCATCTTTGCAGTATCGGGAAGAGAACCAAAGGAAATTATAATCTGAAAGGGAATTACATCTCACGCACCGTCGGGGAGAGGACCATAGGAAAATGAATTATCACCTCACACACCGTCGGAGAGGGAACCATAGGAAAAGGAATTATCACCTCACTCACCGTCGGAGAGGGAACCATCTGAAAAGGAATTATCACCTCACTCACCGTCGGAGAAGGAACCATCTGAAAAGGAATTATCACCTCACTCACCGTCGGAGAGGGAACCATCTGAAAAGGAATTATCACCTCACTCACCGTCGGAGAGGGAACCATCTGAAAAGGAATTATCACCTCACTCACCGTCGGAGAGGGAACCATCTGAAAAGAAATTATCACCTCACTCCCCGTCGGAGAGGGAACCATCTGAAAAGGAATTATCACCTCACTCACCGTCGGAGAGGGAACCATCTGAAAAGGAATTATCACCTCACTCACCGTCGGAGAGGGAACCATAGGACCTGGATAACTTCTACTGAGTCTTCATCAGAAAAATCTGTTGGGAGTCGATTTAGCTGGACTAGAGAAGGCCTTGGACTGGATGAGAAATCTTTGGAGTCGATTAACTGAACCGGTCTAGGTCTTGAAATATGATTGAGAATTTATCTGCATCTTTCCTGAAAGGTAAAGGTTAGCCATATGCAATGCATGATATGGATCAAGCAATGATGTTCTCAACATAAATGAGATTTGTATGATATAATGCGTCTATGCATGCTATAATGATGTATGTGATGTTTTATGAATGTATGTTTTCGTCTAGGAAAGTAAATCCTTGACGGGTGCCGGGAAGTCACTCCTGGGCTGATGTTGCAGAATAGATTTTGCTTCCGCTGGGGATGATAACTGCAAGAATACCGGTAGGAGAAGATGACTCCGTTGAGGAATAAACTTGGCAAATGGAAGATTCTGCGGGGAGAAAAAATACTCTAGCGACCATGCTGGGGAGTGATACTCTGTGGGAAGAGGGATGCCTTGCTGAGTGTTGATAATAATTTGCTGGGGATACCATTGTTGTGTGGGAAGTGTTGATGGACTTCGCTGGGGTAAGAAGACTTCGTCGAGGACGCTCTTTCCGTGGTTTTTGGCTGAGGATAACCCAGTTATATCCTGTTAAGGAAATAACTCTTTTAACTAAAGCCGGGCGACGCGTTCGTGCTCTGCGAAGGATAAGCTTCCAGAATCTATTGGGGATAAGCTTACTGCTTGGGGAGATGGATTCCAACCTTCCTGGGGAACTGGATTGGACTCTTCTGGGGAGTTTTTGTTATGCGGGGGAAGTGATCCCTTTTGAATATTTGATATGCCGCCGGGGGACAATCTTTAGACCAAGACTGCCGGGGATGTCTGTTAAGAATACGTGCTGCTGGAGAATGTTGATATCTGCTGGTAGGATACTCAACTTCCTTAAGATTTGATAACTCTGCCTGGAGAAGAATGCATTGTTTTGCTGAATCACTCTCTGGGGAATTAAGATGTACTGGTTATGTTCTTTAGCTGAACCTACCTTGGTACCTGGGAGGATAGAACAATTGGATTGTTTAGACAACTCTTTTATTGCCCCTGTTTCTAGTGTCACCTGTAATTAATTCCTTTGTTTCGTATGCAAATATTTATGAATTAGCAAATTATTGTCAATGCATATATCACAAATTGAACCTTGGGCGTTCTTCGCAAAACAAAACAGAAAAAGAAAAACACTTGGCATGTTTAACTGAAAATATATTTGTATTGATTTTGAATGGCCTGTGAATAGGCGTTTTGTGTACAAGAGGCTGACGTCCTAGTAAGAGAACGCCGCCGAGCGAAAGAGTTTATACAGATTTTGTACAAAAGAAAATAAAACAGCTATGTGAAATATGAATGATCCCACTGGGTTTCAACTCTGCTATTGCCTTTATAACTCCGAGCGTCTCATCACTTGATGACCTTGGTTGACAGTGAAGCTGACTGATCGATGCCGTTTGAACTTGATGCAGATACCGGATTCTGGATGCAAGGTGATCCAATGAGACATAGTATTACGCTTTATCCCTAATTTTTGCCTGGACCGCCCTTTCGGGTTTTCCGTCCATCGGGATACCCATTTTTGCCCAAGCCGCCTTTTCAGGTTTTCGACTTGCCGGGTGTACAGATTTTTTCATTTCATCCCTTCATTTTGCCCGAACCCTTTTGGTTCGACGGGAAGCCCTAATTTTTGCCTAGACATGTCAGCCTAGCGGGTCTTTTTTCATGCGTAGTATTTTTTTACTATGTCTGCATTGGCGGGGTGTGGAAGGTCGTCACCATCCATGTTGGTTAAAATCATGGCTCCTCCTGAGAACACATGCTTAACCACAAATGGCCCTTCGTACGTAGGGGTCCATTTGCCCCTTGGATCACTCTGAGGAAGGATGATTCTCTTGATTACTAGATCCCCAACTTGATATTCCTGTGGTCTGACCTTTTTGTTAAATGCCCTGATCATCCGTTTCTGATACGTCTGACCATGGCAGATAGCAGCAAGTCTCTTTTCATCAATAAGGTTGAGCTGATCAAGTCGTGTCTGGATCCAATCATCTTCATTCAGGTTTGCATCCTTCATTATCCGGAGAGAGGGTATTTGCACTTCGATCGGCAAGACTGCCTGCATACCATAAACCAGAGAGAAAGGAGTTGCCCCGGTTGACGTCCTAGCTGAGGTACGGTACCCATGTAGAGCGAACGGTAACATCTCGTGCCAATCTTTATAAGTTACTGTCATCTTCTGCACGATTTTCTTGATGTTTTTATTTGCTGCTTCTACAGCCCCATTCATCTTCGGTCTGTAAGGAGAAGAATTGTGGTGCTGTATCTTGAACTGTTCGCAGAGCTCAGCGATCATATTATTGTTTAGATTGGTACCGTTGTCTGTAATTATTCTCTCTGGGACGCCGTATCGACAGATCAGGTTATGCCGAATGAACCGTGCCACCACAGACTTGGTTACCGTAGCATAGGATGCTGCTTCAACCCACTTTGTGAAATAATCAATCGCCACTAGGATGAAGCGATGCCCATTAGATGCCGTAGGTTTAATCTCACCGATCATGTCTATGCCCCACATTGCGAACGACCAAGGCGCAGTCAGAACATTCAGGGGAACTGGAGGAACATGCACTTTGTCTGCATAAATCTGGCACTTGTGGCATGTCCTGGAATGTTGGTAGCAGTCAGCTTCCATTGTGGACCAGTAATATCCTGCCCGAAGGATCTTTTTAGCCATAGTATGTCCACTGGAATGTGTACCAAAGGTCCCTTCATGTAGCTCTTCCATGATCCTTTCTGCTTCAGTCTTATCCACACAACGCAGTAAGGTTGAATCATGGTTTCGCTTGTACAAGATGCCGTTGCTTAGGAAGAATTTTGCCGCGAACCTTCTCAGGAACTTCTTATCATTGACAGAGGCACCTTCGGGGTATTCCTGAGCTTCCAGATATCTCTTCACCTCATGGTACCAAGGCTTCTCAGTTACCAATTCGGTCTCGAGATCGCAACAGTATGTCGGTTCGTCCAATTTCCAGATGATGATCAGAGGAGCCTCATTGTCCCACTTAACTTTGAACATAGAAGCCATCGTAGCTAACGTGTCCGCTAACTGATTCTCTTCTCTTGGAAAGTGTTCGAAGGTTATCTCTGTGAAGTGAGGAATCAAGGTCAACACACATTCTCTGTAAGGAATCAGGTTTGGATGTTTCGTATCCCACTCTCCTTTGATCTGATTGATCACAAGAGCGGAATCTCCGAAGACACTCAGAAACTTGATCCTTAGGTCGATCGCAGCTTGAAGACCCATGATGCACGCCTCATACTCCGTCATGTTGTTGGTACAGTTGAAACATAGCCGGGCAGTGAGTGGAGTATGAGTACCTTGAGGTGATATGATTATGGCGCCGATACCATTTCCCAAAGCATTGGAGGCTCCGTCAAAGTGCATAGACCATCGGGATCCTGGTTCAGGTCCTTCATCCGGCCCAGGTACTTCACAATCTGTCACTATCATAATGCTTTCATCCGGAAACTCGAAGTTCATTGACTGATAATCATCTACAGCTTGATGTGCCAAGTGGTCTGCCAATACACTTCCCTTGATGGCTTTCTGGGTCGTGTACTGAATGTCGTATTCCGTTAAGATCATTTGCCATCTTGCAATTCTCCCAGACAGAGCAGGCTTTTCGAATATGTACTTTATAGGATCCATCTTTGAGATCAATAAGGTAGTGTGAGTCAGCATATACTGTCTCAGCCGGCGAGCAGCCCATACCAAAGCGCAGCAAGTTTTCTCGAGCAGTGAGTATCGGGTCTCACAGTCGGTAAACTTTTTGCTAAGGTAATAAATGGCATGCTCTTTTCGGCCAGACTCATCATGCTGCCCCAGCACACACCCCATTGAGTTGTCAAGCACTGTCAGGTATAGTATCAGAGGTCTCCCTTCAACCGGTGGCATAAGAATAGGTGGTTCTTGGAGATACTCTTTGATTCTGTCGAAGGCAGCTTGACATTCATCGTTCCAACATACTACCTGATCTTTCTTCAGCAGCTTGAAGATTGGCTCACAGGTAGCTGTCAGATGTGAGATGAATCGAGCAATGTAATTCAGGCGTCCTAAAAAGCCTCTGACTTCCTTCTCTGTCTTAGGGACTGGCATCTCTTGAATAGCTTTGACCTTAGCAGGGTACACTTGAATTCCCTTGTCACTTACAACGAAGCCTAGCAACTTCCCAGATCTTACCCCGAAGGTGCACTTGTTCGGATTCAACCTCAGTTTGTACAGTTTCAACCGGTCAAATAACTTCTGCAGATGATCTAGGTGTTCTTCCTCAGTATGGGATCTAGCGATCATGTCGTCAACATACACTTCTATCTCATGATGGATCATATCATGAAATAAGGCGACCATGGCACGTTGGTAGGTTGCCCCAGCGTTCTTTAGTCCAAAAGGCATGACCTTGTAGCAGAAGGTGCCCCACTGAGTAACAAATGTAGTCTTCTCCATGTCTTCAGGTGCCATTTTAATCTGATTGTAACCTGAAAAGCCATCCATGAAAGAGAACACCTTGTGCTGAGCTTTATTATCAACAAGGACATCAATATGAGGTAAATGGAAGTCGTCTTTGGGGCTGGCCCTGTTCAGATCCCTGTAGTCGACACACATTCTGACCTTACCATCTTTCTTAGGTACCGGCACCACATTAGCAACCCACTGAGGGTAAGAAGTCACTGCAAGGAACCCAGCATCAAACTGTTTCATAACCTCGGCTTTGATCTTCTCGGACATCTCTGGACGCATCCGACGGACCTTTTGCTTAACTGGAGGGCAGTCTTCCTTAGTTGGCAAGTGATGGACTACAATGTCGGTATCCAACCCGGGCATGTCTTCGTAGGACCAAGCAAAGACCTCCATATAGTCATGTAACATCTTGGTTAACCGTTGCTTCACGCTGAGCTCTAGGTTAGCACCAATCTTTACCTCTTTCCTGTCTTCTTCAGTACCCAGGTTGATCGTTTCCACTGGCTCTTCATGGGGTTGAATTGCCCTCTCTTCCTGAAGCAACAGTCTTGCAAGCTCACCAGGCACTTCGAAATCATCTTCACCTTCGTCTTCGGCTAAGTTGATCGGATTTTCGAAGTCATAACTGGCAGTAGCAGAGTTGTTATCAGTGAGATCCAGAGTGGATTGAAACCTGTATGAGTGAGTGTGTGTGTGTAAATACAGTTGTTTTGAAAAATATGTAAAGGAAACAAAGACAGAAAAGGAGCATAAAATTTGCAATGCGAAAATACGTCCAAGATTTTCATTCATGATATATGAATGACAATTTATATGCCCTCACAAATGAGACCACGGTGCCTCGGGTAAGACACCGGGCTGTAGAGTTTATTTATTGTTTATTACAAAATAACGAAACAAAGAAATTTATTACTGCATCACAAAGGTAACAGGAGTATGGTCCTTAGCAATCCAATTGTTCAACCCGCCTTCAGCCGTCGGATAGATCCAGCTATTGAATTCAGCCTCATCCACTTCATTGTCTTCCCCGACAGCATTCACTCCTGGATTTGTAATGAACACAGGAGGTCTTCTGATCTTTGCTTTCCTCATAGCTTTCTGACCTTCTGTAGTAAAACCCAGCCCGAATTTATCAGCCTTCTGAGTAAAGTCTGGAAGTCTGCCCCAGTTGGCACTTTCACCCTTCTGAACCACAGCCCGGGCATCCTTTAGGGAAGCCATCTTCAAAGGAACAATTTCTTCTGCTGTTTCTGACGCTGCTGTAATTGGAAGCACCTCCTCGAAATGCTGAAAGGGGGTTTCAATAAACTCCCCATCCATCTCAATGTATCTGAAGGAGTTCAGGTGGCTCACCATATACTCCTCCTCTCCCTGCACAGTGACGATCTTCCCTCTGACAGGATACTTCAGCTTCTGGTGCAAGGTAGAGGTCACTGCCCCAGCTTTATGTATCCAAGGTCGACCCAGTAAACAAGAGTACGATGGACGGATATCCATCACATAGAATGTAGAGTCAAACACCTGAGAGCCCACACGAATCGGAATGTCGACCTCTCCATGAACCATCCTTTTTGAACCGTCAAAGGCTCTGACGATGATATTGCTGGGTTTTAATTCCAGGCCTTCAGAATCAAGCCGGTCTAAAGCCTTCTTGGGCAGCACATTCAAAGAAGAACCAGTATCCACCAACACATGTGCCAAGGTAGTGCCCCTGCATTCGATAGATACATGCAGAGCATCATTATGGTCTCTTCCCTTCGCGGTCAGGTCAGCATCTGAAAAACCCAAGCCATTGTCCGCTGTCAGATTTGCTACGCAATCAGTGAACTGGACTGCAGATGTCTCATGTGGCACATGGGCCGTCTTGAGGAATGAGATTAAGGCCTTGGCATGGGCCTCGGAGCACAGCAATAAAGAGAGCATGGAGATCTTGGAGGGCATTTGCCCCAGCTGTTCCACAACATTAAAGTCACTCTTCTTTATAATTTTCAAAATCTCCTCCATTTCTTGTTGGGAGGCCTCAGCAGTTATAGGTACAGGTGCCTCCATCTGGGCAGGCTCAACTTCAACTCCTTTGCCCCGAGCATTGGATGACTCGGTAGTAGGAGAAACAATTGGATCAGCAGCAGGAACAGGTACACTTGTAGGAGTTATAAGGAGTGGTCTTCGAGCAGCAGGTGGTGCAATATCAGGCGAGAAGAGCCTGCCACTGCGGGTAACCTTGGCTGGCCAGTGATGTCACAGATGCTGGCGCCAGCGTTGAACTCTTGTTTAATCCCGTTTACATATACATCTGCCCCATAATGCCAGGGGACAGCTTTAGCAGATACATAGGGCAGGGGCCCCGAAACAGTGATAACAACAGGTGCAACGGTCATGATTTGGACGGGCTTCTTCGGGAGAGCCGGGATTGGATTGTTGAAGATAGTCACCACAGAAACTTCTTCTACTGGAACCAACTGAACAGCAGACTTCTTAAACAGAATTTCCTTGCTATCCATTAGGCTTTGGATGCCTAACTTCAGCAAGGGACAACCAGATAGGGACATAGCACAGAACAGGCAACCCTCACTGCAACCCGAAAATAGACCGGCCAGCAGTAGGTTCTTCTTGACAATCTTCAGAGGAGTGGCTAGATCATCCACAGAAACAGCATAAACGTCTTCGTCAACAGCATTTACCCCATGTTGAGGCATAGGAGCAGTAACTACATTCGGCCTCTCAGGCGCTTCGAACTGTATCTCCTTCGCGTCGATAAGGTCTTGCACCTTACTCTTTAACGTCCAACAGTCATCGGTAGAGTGCCCCGGGCTATCTGAATGGTAAGCACAACGAGCATTCGGGTTGTACTTAGGAGATGCAGTAATGGGGAACTTCGGAGCCTCCCTGACAGTCACCAAATTGGTGGATAGCAACTGTGGCAGGATCTGTGATAGGGTCATGCTTAACCGGGTAAACTCCCTCCGGGGTCTTTCAGCCCTTTGAGGATTGGTCGGCCGAGGAGCGGAAGCAGGCTTAGCAATCATTACCGCACTGACAGATTGGCGGCGCTCAGGTCTCTCTGATCTCTTGGAACCATACACGGCACTAGCCTCCTTCTTGAAGGGTTTCTTTTCAGAACTAGATGATGCACCCTTCGGAATCTTCCCAGACTTTAACCCAGCCTCAATTCTTTTTCCTGTTAGAATCAGATCAGTGAACCCTGCAGATGAATTCCCGATAAGATGGTTGAAAAACGGCCCAGATAAGGTCCCCAAGAACATGTCTACCAACTCCCGATCAGTCAATGGTGGCTGCACCCTGCCAGCCAGGTCTCTCCACTTCTGAGCGTACTCTTTAAAACCTTCACTTGTACCTAACGACATACCCTGGAGTTGGGTACGCGTAGGGGCAAGGTCGGCATTATATTGATACTGCTTGTAGAAAGCAGTAGCCAACTCCTCCCAGTTACGAACCTTGGTCCCATCCAGCTGATAGAACCATTCGAGATGAGTCCCTGAAAGACTCTCCTGGAAGAAGTGGATCCACAAATTCTTATCCGTAGAGTACGGTTGAATTTTCCGAACATAGGACCTGAGATGTAGCTTGGGACAAGACGCCCCATCATATTTAGTGAAAGATGGTGCTTTGAACTTCCGAGGAATGATTACACCAGTAGACAAACCCAGATCTCCAAAATCCAGCCCAGGTACCTGTTGAATCTCCATAGCTTTCAACCTATCCTCCAGTTGCTTGTATCTGTCTTCTGCAGGAGGGTACTGCTCTTCATCAAAATCAGTCTCGTTGTCGGAGACTACCGGACTAGGAACCCTTGCTTCTTCCTGAGGACTACTCTTGCCGATAGAAGAACCAGCCTCTTCATGCTGCAGAGTATTGCCAAACCTTCGGCCCGAGTTGAACAAAACAGTTCTTCTCTTCTTCTTCTTCTCCTTCTTCAGGAGCATAGCCTTCAGCTCCTCTTGGCCTTGAGCCAGACCCTTGATTAATTCCTGAAACTGCGCATTCTGCGCCTGAAGAGCCTTGATGGAGGTCTCAGTTGATGAAGACTCAGGATTCATGATGCTGAAATAAACAGCGAAGAACTGTAAGCAACCTGAAAAGGGAAAAACCTACTATGCACATGATGAATGAGATGTGTTTATGCAATGCATTCAAGGGTTCGAAAGTTCAAATTTGTTGTAGACAAAAAGGAACACACGTTATCATTAAGGAAATCATTGTTTAATACATCAAGGCCTCATGGGCAAAAGTACAAAAATCAAATCAATCCCAAAATATGCTGCGCATCCTCTTTGGAGCTATGTAAGTGTTGAGATTCCTCTCCTCATGCAACAGGCGGGTGAGCTCCAAGACCTTCTTTTCACTGGCATGCAGACTAGTCTCAAGAGAGTTCTGTTCTTCCTTAAGCTGGATCCAGCTCTTCTGCATCTCTTCCCAGGATGTGGGCATATCAGGGTGCTGAATAGTGTAGGACACTTCTCCTTCCAAGACTGGTTCTTTGATTACTGGGAGCATATGAGGATAGGGCATCACTAACTTCTGGGAGCGGGCTCGTACCCACTTGAGATAAGGTTCCAACGGGATGGAATTCCTGTGCCCCAGTGTCTTGCTGTCTATCCTACTTGGCATCCTCCAGGCTCTGATAAATCTCTGGCGAAGTCCTTGAGTATCGTTGTCGAAGTCAAAAACTATGTCAGGAATTAACATGTCATGAGGACCATCCCTCCGAGCATAACCAAACTGTCTCCAAGCCAGGCATGGGCTATAAGTGATACCTCCTCTGATTCCAAGTAAAGGAACATTAGGGTACTCCCCGCAACGATCAATGATAGTGACATCTTCTCTAGACCTAGGGCACCAATGTATATCCGCATGTGTAAGAGTCATCAACCGTTGTGACCATCTCAAACCCCTCTCATTCTTCAGGACTGATTGTGGAAGGTGCGAAATAAACCACCTTCCCAGGAGAGGAGTGCAACACATAAGGACACCTCTTTTTCTCATGGTTCGAGTGTAACATGAGTGAAGGATGTCCCCCAGCAACGTAGGTATAGGATTCCTGGACATAAAGATCTGGACAGCACTGATATCAATAAGCTGATCTGGGTTAGGGAACAACACCAGACCATAGACAAGGAGGGATACCACTTCTTCAAAAGCTTGCAAGTCAAGGGAGTTCCAACATTCATGGGCCTTTTCAAACAGAAACCTGGCTAAGAACCCTTTGATACCACTTCTAACTTCCCAATGTCCCTTGAGGTCAGATGACTGTAGGTGCAAGGCTTTAGCAATCTCTTCAAGCTTAGGTTCCTTTTCTGTACCGTTGAAGGGTAGCTGATCAAGGATAGGGATCTTCAGGAGCCGGGAGAACTCCTCCAATGTAGGTACCAACTGATAGTCCAAGAAGGTGAAACAGTGATGCAGAGGATCAAAGAACTGGAACAGGACCTTTATCATATCTTCCTCAATATTGGTATTGACCAAGCTGATGAGGCTTCCATGTCTTTCACTGAATGAAGAGTTCTCAGGAATCCTGGATATAAGCTCCTTAAGCTGAGGAGGGATCCTTACAAGACTGATTTGAATTGTCTTTCTACGAACAATTTCCATGTCCTACAAAACAAGAACAAAGATGAAAATTCGAACCCCTGAAATGGTTAGTCAATGCATATGATGCTGGATGATGTCATGATGCTATGATTAAATACACCACAGATATTTACAAAGACAAACATGTAAGGCACACAAGGCACACAAGACAAGCCCTTAAGGTTTAAGGCCAGCATGGGGTCTGGGTAGTACCCTCTTGAAGTTGGTGGGTTCAACCTGTCCTAATCAAAGTAACCGGGTTCTAAGGTTCCCAATATCACGGGATTGCTTTCATTGTTCATCGTTTCGATTTAGCCACTGAACTGGCGACCGAAATATTCCAGGAAAGCAACCCTCAATTGGGTGTAGTATCGAGTATCAACCAACCTCGGACTGCACCAAAGTCAGTTATCTCACTACCCTAAAGAGGCCAAGATAGTTCAATTAAGGTTCCTAAGGTCTGTTGATGTTTCATGACACCACGCGGAGGCCCCGTACTCTCCTTGACTGAACTCAAGGGTTACCGGTACACACCAAAGTGCCACATCAACGTAGCAGACTGTTTCAACCATGTCGGTATACCCCGCACAGTTCCCTCATAGCCTTGTTGCTACTTTCTAAGAAGGTATCCCCCAGATCCGGGTTTAGGATCTATAGAACTCCCAAGCAACCCACAATTTAAAGCAAGCAAATCAATACAATTGAAAACACAGTTATGAACTAACCCTAAGGTACACCTCACTTTAAGTTTAATTCCCCAGCAGAGTCGCCAGTTCTGTGATCGGTGGATCTGGAACTGACTGTTTAACGCTGGTTCGCGAAATGTCGCGGAAGCAAGAGTCGCCACCGTCTTTTATTTTCTCCAAATGGAAAGGACAAAAGCACAGAAAAATTCCTTAAAGAGATTGCTCTCGGTTCGGGAGGTAGATTATAGAAAGGGAAGGTGTTAGCACCCTTTCTATCCATGGTTATCCATGGGCTCTTAGATACTTGCTCATTTGTGTTTTCAAAAATGGTTTGTTTGCTTTTCAGCTGTGGGTTTTAAAAAGTTTCTTTGAAAATTTCAGTTCGACTCTTGTATCGGTCCTCAAGAGTGTTTGAAAAATTGCTTTCGAAAGCTTTTTGAAAAGGTGTCGGTGTGAAAAGTATTTTTGATTTGTTTTGAAATTAGAGCAAGTATCTAGAGTCGTCTACCTACCCTAAGGAATTCGTCTGTGTAAATGTCCTTAAAGTAGTGCCATCCCACCATTGAGAGGTAGGTAGCACCACCGTTGGAGGTGTTCGGGTCAATTCGAGGTTCGGGACATGGTGATCACCGGAGCAATGGGAAGACACCTTAGAAGCTACCCTCATGCCAGGTTCCCGGATCATGAGGACTTACTAAGACATCCTCTACTCGACGATCACCTTTCGAGGCAAGGCAACAGTGAGGCGTACCCTAGGGGTGGTGTGTGATTTGTGTGTCGTTTTCATTTGCATTTGTCTTGTCATGTTATTGGTGTTCTACGCTTGTTTTTATTTTGGTCCATACATTCTTTCATGCCTTTGATTAACAGTTAGAAAAGTGTGGAAAGATAAAAGTTCTAAACTATTACAAAGGCGCGGGTCCACATCGCCAAATTAAACCAGGACCCGATTTGATATAAAATAAAGAAATAAAATAAAGTGCGAGAAATTAAGTTTACAAGGCTTTGGGAGAGATACATAATATTATAAGGAAATAAAAATAAATGCGAATTAATAAGAATTAAAACGAAACTAGGGCGTTGGACCCTTTTGCAAAAATTGAATTAATAGTGAATTAAAAAAGAAAGCAAGAATTTGTTTTTTGTGTTTCTTAACATTTTAGGATTTAATATGAAAAAAATAATTAATTAGAACAAATACTAACCCTAATTCTACTGGCTTTTAATTTATTAAGAAAAATATTGAAGTTTTTAACCTAAATTAAACCCTAATTAATTTACAATTTTAATTATGAAAATAAAATATTTAATTATTTGATATATTTAGGAAAAAATAAAAAGGATGAAAAATTATTAATTAAACCTATTTCTACATTTTTTAGATTTTTATTAAAAAAAGAATTAAAATTACAACCTAATTTAAAACTAAATAATTACATGCAAATTTATTTATGAAAATATTAGAAGTGAAAATATTTATTATTTTAATTCTTTTCTGATTTTTTTACGGTATTTTATATTTTATGAAAATAATTAATTAAATTGAACAAAACAATTATTAAAAAGAAGTAAAAATAATAATACAAAAAGGGTAAAGAAAAAAAAAACATTGCAAACCTCAGGGGGTGTTGTCCCCAATTGTGAGGTTTTTCTTCAGCAATTTGAGCCCATTAGCAATTGGCCTGTAAGACTTTTTCCACTAGCGTGCTGGCGTGTTGACTGGGACACATCGTATTCCCCAGATCATGACCTTTGATCTGATCTTAGTGCATGCGTGGCAGGCTGGATGGTGGGCTACACAGTACGCTCTTTGTGTTGAAACTGCACAGGATAATTAGTTGAAAAATAATATGAGAATAATGGAGACCTGGGGCTCGAACCCAAGTCTTTAACGTTGCCAACACATACACCTTGCCACTGAAGCGCTTTGTTTATCTGTAAACTAATATAACAAATAAATATTATAAAAGAAAATTGTGTTAGTGTTTCGTTTTCCGCGCGAGATTTAAACAAGCCAATCGCTCCCTGCCACCTAGTTGTCTTCTTCTTCGTTCCTGAAAATATAAAAACAATGGCCACGGTTTTACAAATGCTCTTTTAGGCCACTTTCCAGAAAATAGCGAATAGGCCTAGAACGCTCATAAATTGAGCGCGAGCATGGGTTTTCCTTCGTCCAAGTGAGCTGGTTTCGTTCATGGTACTGAGGACTCCCAATTTTACAGCATGTAAAAACGCCTAAATCGAAAGCTTGGTAACCCTAGAAAACAACAATGGTGGAATCGTGTGTGGTGCATAAAAATACAATTAAATATGTTGGTTAGCTTCAGAATCATTCAAGGAATAAGAATCAATAATTGAAATGCCATAAAAATGCATAGATTTCAAAGTACGATTATGAATTTTTCATGAAATATCTTGAATTCTGTATACCGATTCCTTGAGTTTTGATGGTTGTCTTTGATTGGAATATGTTCAATGATGCTTGAGCAAGCTATTGAAACAAGAATTCTGCCTTGAATCGCCCTCCAATGTGATTTTCAGAATTGAGTTTTAGACAAAATTTTCCAAGTTTGATAATGGCTCTTGGGCGCAGCTCAGTGTGTATTTGCATTAGGTTTTCCTTTAGGCTTATGTACTGAATGGATTAGGTCAAGAAACTTGCTCAAAATCTCTTGCAATCATGGTTTTGAAGATTTGATTTTCAAGCTTTTTTTTTTCAATCTTTTCCATACAATTTTGTACCAATCATGATCCAATCAAACCAAATCTTCCCATATTTGAATGTGCACGAATTATTGAGTAGATTACATGTGCAAAAAGATTTGTTAGGTTAAATTAAGTATTTTTCATATATTTAATTGATTTAAATGAATTAATATAAATAAAAATTCAAATAAATAAATAAAAAATGAAGAAATACTTCCCTTTGGACCAAGTGGTCGTGCACATGTCATGGATGATGAATTATGGAAGAAAAATGGGCCCATTAGCAATTTTAGGTCATTTGGATCAATGTTGACTTTTCAAAATACCCAAAAATTTCCCAACTTCTACAAGGCACAACTTGCTCAATTTTTAAGCTTGTCTCATGTTCTTTGACATTTTGGAAAGGTCTTTGAGTCCTATAACCAATTCCTTTGGTCCCATGTCATTTTGATTTACCAACCTCAAGTTATGGCCTTTGACTTAAAGTCCCTTTTTGTTGACTTTTGAAAATGACCTATAATGTTGAAATTGATAACTTTTTGTGAGAGCATTTCTTGGACTTGAAGTATGAAGATGAGTTGTAGGAAATGTCTTTCTCTTCAAAATGAGCTTTGGATGGAACTTTTCGGATAATCCATGTGAAAGTAATGCCCTGCTCAATTTCAGTTGACTTTTTCAGTTGTCCAAATAAGGAAACTTTTGCATCTTGATGATTTTTGAGCCAAACTTTGAGAATCATGATCAAGCATTGATCAAATGATGTTTGTGGCTTCAAAATGATATGTTGACCAAAAATTTGAACTTTTGACTGCCAAATGACCATTTTGCCCCTACAGTTGACTGTAGTGCAATTAGGGTTTTTGACTGTGCAATTTTGAGCTGAATGTCTTGAAACTTGATATGAGGATACTTGACCATCTTTGTAGGCATGTGAGACTTGATTGGACCTTTGGAAACTTCCTTTTCTTGATCAGAACACAAACCCTAATTTTGACTGTATAGGAGGCCTTTGCACTGTGCAACCCCTTGAGAGATTTTGAACCTTGATCTTGGCAAATCTTGAAGAATATGGGAGGGCAAATTTTGGGGTACAACAATGCATCATTAACGTGATTTTTTGGGTGTTTTGCATTGCTAGAACCTCTCTGAAGCTAATGGTACAGGTGAATTGCATTATAGTGTCCAGAATCATAAAACGCCATTGATGAATTCTAGGGTTCTTGAGTTCTCAGATTGGGGCTTTACCATACAGGAAAAATTGGAACCTCCAATGCCTATGGTTGAGATCGTTACATCCAGACGAACATGAAGCCGTGCTCGCGAAATATTTATATAGCCTAGGATTCTATTCGCTATTTTTCCTCATGCCAAATTGTGGGGGTTAAAAACCCCCGCTATCTGTTTGTTATTTTTACAGGAGAACGAGGAAGACAATTGCGTGTTGATACATGGTTGGTTGGTTTGAAAAAAGGGCGCGCGTGTGGCTTTTGTCCAGCATATTGTTTGTTTCTTAATATTATGTTTGTTTATCATTATACTAACAAAGGCAAGCGAATGGTGTAATGGCTAGTGAGGTGGCTGGTAATCATTGGGACCTGGGTTCGATTCCCAGGTCCACCCAAATAATTGTTTGTTATTTTCCTTAACATGTTCACGTGCAGGCATCCTAAAAGCATTCCACCATGCTCTTCACTCATCCAAACGCCATGTGTCTACATGCACCAATCCAGTGGTCAGAGATGATGAACACCATGTTCCTGGTCAACCCTGCGCCTAGGCAACTACCAAAGTCAAACAGGCTTGATAGCTTAATGGGCTTCAGATTGCCTTTCTAACCTCCATCTGGGCCAACACCCCCCCCCCCCCCTGGGTTCTTCTTTTTTTTTTCTCTTATATTTTCTTTTTAATTATTTTCTTTTACTAATTATTATTATTAATTACTATTATTATTATTTAACTAACAAATAATTATTTTTATAATTAATTCAGAAAACAATATTTTATTATTATTATTATTGTTTAGTAATTTCACTATTAATTATTTTTTGTAAATAAATGTAAATTAATTAATTTAGTCTTTTTATTAATTAGGTTTAATTTTAATCTTTTTTCACAATAAATAAAATTAACATAGAATTAGAGTTTTCTTGATACTTTTAATTTCTTTTATTTTTTTATTTTCATTAAAGACATTAAAAAACTTAAAAATATTTCTTTTATTTAATTAATTAGTAAATTAGGTTTAATTTAATTAAATGCCAAATAACCAAAATTCCATTCTTTTCTCAAAAAGGGTCAAAACCCTAAGGACGTCCCCAATTTAGTTTCTTTGCGCGCATATTTATTTTTGATCATATTTATGTATCTGCTCCGAGAATGTAATAGCATAATTAGGACCTTTTTTATCGCTTTCTTTATTTTCTCGCATTTATTTTCAAAGGGTTATGTTTTTGGCGATGTAAATACCCGACGCCTTGTAATAGCGTAGATTCACTTTCCGCAATTTATTTCCCGTAAATATTAACTGTTAATTATGCATGACAAGACTTGCCTGAAAAATAAAATCAACCCGTAGCTCACAATGATGCATGTTCAAAGATAATTTAAACATTGAAACCTGACACACTCGCACATGCCACTCCTAGGGTACGCCTCACTTGGTTGCCTCGAGGTGGTCATCAAGTATAGGGTGTTTTAGAGGTCGCCCTCCTGTCTAAAGATCCAGTTGCCTTGAAACGGTTGCCTCGGATAAAAAAAAAGGATCTAAGACATTAGGGTTACCGCTAAGGCATCCTACTATTGCTTTGGTGACCACATGTCCCTATAATCGAATTGACCCGAAAACTCCAACGACGGTGCTACCTACTTCTCAATAGTGGGATAGTATTGTCTAAAGGACTCTTACACAGTTTAATTCCTTAGAGTAGGTAGATTTCTCCTGGGTACTTGCTCTTTCAAAAACAAAAAACAACTTTTCGCACTTACACTTTTAAAAAGTTTTCAAACAAACACTTCATACACTCTTGAGGACTGATACAAGAGTTACCTAGAAGTTTTTCAAACTAAACTTTTTCAAAACCCACAAACACAAGAAAAGCAAACTCTTTTGAAAACATAGTGAGCAAGTACCTAAGAGCCCGTGGATAACCACAGATAGAAAGGGTGCTAACACCTTCCCTTTCTATAATCTACCTCCCGAACCGAGAAACATCTCGAAAAGGAATTTTGATGTGCTTTTGTCCTTTCCTTGTTGGAGAAAATAAAAGACGGTGGCGACTCTTGCTTACCGCGACATTTCGCGAACCAGCATTTCAAAAACAGTCAGTTCTATTTCCACCGATCACAACAACATCTCATAAACATCTCAGAACCACAACATCTCAATCATCTCAAAATAACAACATTTCATAAACATCTCAAAGCATCTCAATTACAACATCTCATAAACATCTCAAAATAATTTATTAAACATCACTTATTTATCAAACGTCATTGGTTCATCATAAATTATCAAACACCACTTTATTAATAACATCTCACTAATACTCAGCTGTATATTAGTAATACAGTAAGCCATCATGTTATTCTGCTAATTTATATCGTTGTTGTCACTAATCCTACTGTCATAATTCCTAACAGCAACCTCTAAACATCTCATGTTCATCATTCTGTCCAAAATCCAGCAATAACGATCAATCACGGGAATAAATTCTAAATCTTAGATTAGTTACTAGGATTACACCTCTTCATCATCATTTAAATCATCTAGAATAAAGTTCATTGCGTTAGCTAATCAACGCTTCGAACGACATCTCAAACAACATCCTACAACTCAAGTTACAGCAATTTAAAAACTGATTCTGTCAAAATTAGTCAGTATGGGTCGACACGAAACTCTATGGATCAACATGTAATGCTTCTCCTGCACAGCATGAGTCGACACATCCTCCTCATGGATTGACTCATCCTGCTTCAAATCACAGCATGTATCGACACATGCACCTTACCGATCGACTCATCCTGAGTCTTGCAACTAACATGTATCGACGCAAGCCCTGCATGCATCGACTCATCCTGAGTCTAACCTCGCCCATGTATCGACTCATCCAGCTTGAGTTTGACACATCCTGGTTCCTCCTGCATAATTATGTGATTTCCTCTGTATTTTCACTACGGGAATTATGTTACAGTCCTACAAACCTCATTATAAACATGATAGAACATCACCTAACATTATCCTATAATACTATATCGATTAAACAACATCATGGCATCGTTATTCCTATAAAATTCATCAAATCTTCATCATACATCATCATATACATCTAATTCAAGAACAAAACAACAATCCTCTAATCCCACATATCAAACATCATGAACCCAATTATAAAGTCAGAACCCCACCCTTACCTTGGATTGAAGGTCGCTCTACACTTTTCTGGGTTGAATCTTCGTTCTTGCCGTTTTCCACTTTTCCCAGCAGCTTCACCTTCTCTTCCAAATCCTTATTTTCTTCTACTGCTTCTCTTTTCTATTCCTTCTCACAAATAATAAAATAACATGATATTATTATATTATTCTTATTGGGCTCCAAACCTACACCCCCTTATTACTTCCTCTCACACAATATAGGCCCACATGAAATAATATTAGCTTCTAACATTATTTCACCACATCATAATATTATACCTCTAATATTATTATTTCTCCACTTAATAAAATAAATCCAATTTAATTATAACACATCTTCACAAATATTCCAAAAATAATTTAATTAAATAATTAATTAAATTACGGGAGTTACATGTATCCTTCGTTTTGAACCAATGTGTGTGCTCTTTTGAAGGGACCACATGTATCACTTGTATGCATCACTTGCAATTCCTTCGAATGGGCCAACAAAGTAAATCCTTCGAATGGAACTCTCATGCACGCCCCTTTAAATCCATAAATACATGTCCTTCGAATGGGGAAAATATATGTCCTTCGAATGGACCATGCGCCTGTCCTTCGAATGCACCAGTTGTGTACCTTCTGAAAGGGGCATCCAGGTGTGTCACAGTGCAGAAACTATGTGTGTTGAAGGTTTTCAAGGGTGGAATCGAAGCTTGCATGCAGGAGGTCCCTGCCTTGTGAATGGAAGGAAATCTTTCAAAAGGAAATTGTCTTATGAATCGAAGGGCGCCAGTAGGAAGCCAACACCTTCTGAATCGAAAGAAACCAGTAAGAAGCCAACGCCCTCTGAATAGACTGAAGCTAGTTGGAAGCCACTAACTTCTAAATCAAAGGACACCAACAGGAGGCCCTTCCCTTTCGAATCGAAGGAGGCTGTTTCAAAGGAAACAAATGCCTATTCGAAGCTTGTATACAGCAAACAAGCAAAAGGCCAAGGCTTCAATCGAAGCTTGGAAATTTAAAGCAAACTTGAAGGAGGTTAGGTGCTCAATCGAAGAAAATTTTTTGCAGCCTTGACTTAGTGGAAATTTTGTGAGAAAAATCTTTGAGAGATGGGAGGACAAATTTTGGGGTACAAAAATACACAAACAAAAAATCATTTTAAAGTGAACTAGCCATTAATAGCCCGTAGAAAACTACGGATGAAAAGGGTGCTAACACCTTCCCTTTTCATAACCTACCCCCCGAACTCAGAAAATTCTCAAAAGGTATTTCCTGTTCTTTTCACCCTTTCCTTTATTAGATAAAAGAAAAGTCGATGGAGACTCTTGCTATCCATAACATTTGTGATAAAACGCAAAACCCAAAAGCCAGTTCTCCCACCGTATTACATGTGTATTTTCTAGTGTCTATGTTTTGATGAATAAGATGATTTGGTGATTGTTCTATTATGATGTATGTGTATATGATGAATTGTTGTTGCTATGTTGATGACATGTGTAGTATGAAGTATATGATGATATTATGATGATTATATGAATGATGATTCATTTTGACTAGTAGTGCTCATGTTGTTATTGATATGTTTTGCATCATGCATTCATGGCCTATGTTAGGGCATAACTCAATGATGGTTGCAGAACATTGTTCATGTGAAGTTTGTAGGACGAATGATCCAGTGATGGCCACAACCCCATAGTGTGGATTGAGTGCAATTTTATGATGTGCTTTGGTTCCAAGTGGGAATCAATCCTACTGATGGGGATCTTTGGAGAAATGATGATTGTGTCATCAGTGATGTTTTGGTACCACATGCATGAGTCTAATGAAGTTGTATTACATTCTTTGTGACATTGCATAATGATTGATTAAGTGATGCTTTATGAATATGTGAACTAATGATGTCTTGATGATGATTGTTGGCTGATGATGTGATGATGCTATGAATAAATAATGAACTAAAGGTGTAGGTATAATATGAATTTTTGATGGTGTGCGGTGTCCTGCTATTATGCTATGACTATTATATTTATTCCTTATGTCTTTTATAATGATTATGATTACTCACCCTTTCTGCCTGGAAATATTGCCTCTATACGTGGGTAACTTGAAAGTGATTAGGATTAGTGCATTGAAGCTTAGAGGATTAACTTCAGAGTGTGTCATTTATGTCTGTTAAATAAGAAGGTCTTGCTCTGATATGTAACATCAGGGGTTGAGAATGTTTGTTTTGAAACTATTATGTTCTCTTGCTTATTTTTAGATGATGGGTTACCTTTCATGGTATCTATTTGTTGACTTATTAATCATGAACGATGGAGTATTTTAATAAAGATGTTTTGAGACGATGACTCCACTGCGATAATCTAAATTTTGTTGTGTTGAGGATATTAAAGAAATAGTTGTTTTAGATGTTTTAAAAACCCGTGTTACAGAGCGGGATGTTTACATGATGCTTTTATGAAGATGTGACACCCTTGTTGGTGACTTTATTTGATTTAATTTCGTAAAATGTATGTAAATTATATGTGGGTTTAGAAGGGTTTTACATAAAACCTGACGCAAATTTGCATTACCACATGGAAGAAGGTGATGAAATGGCTTTTGGAATTTCATTTTTTTATATTATTTTCATAAACACACATGGATATGTTGCTATACAGTTTATTAAAGAGGGTAAAAATAAAAAAAAAATCATTTTCCAAATCTTTCCTTTCTGTTCGCCATTGCATTTTCTTCTTCCTCTCCGCACCTTCAACATCCAAATGGACATGGCTTAATCTTCGTCTGCCAACTCGCATCACGTTCAAGTACCTGTTTATGGTTGCAATAGAACTATAAAATGTTTATGTCAAACTCTACTGAAAACCATAAATGGAGATTTTAAAAGTGTCAAAATCTAGGGTTAATGTCTAGTTTCAAGTTGTTCATTTGAGATGATGACCTTGAACAAAATCCACCTAGTAATCTCAGAAGTTCAACTGGATGCAATTGCTCGGATGTGTTGAAGGATTTAGGATCCATTATTAAGGAGATTAAGTTTGGAAAAAAGGCAAAGATGAAGAGTAAGTTGGAGAAGGAAAAGAGAAAAGTAAATTTGTTGAAGCTTTTGTTGGTTGTGTCATGGAGCTTCTTATTTGCTTACCACAAATGGTGGTGAATCTCATTTGTTTGCGTTTGTTTGTTGTATTTTGATTTTAGTCCTTATAACATTAATATTTTTTGAAATTGGTCCCTTTACCATATGGTGAATAAAAATGATGTTTTGATTTTGGACAATATATGTTTGCAATTTTATTGTTCCTCCTGTTTTGCATTTTAAATGACACAAATATTATTAGAGGTAAAAGTCAAATTGTTACTAGGACATTTCAATTGGGTATAAAACAAACGTGATAATGTATCCAAAATACATAACGTATCCAAAACATAAAGGTTCAAACACTAAGGCTAAAACCAAACCAATAATGTAATCAAAATACATAATACAAAACAAAGAGGCTTAACCAAAATATATGATGTTATCATCTTATTCAACATAACATAACAAAATAATTCAAAACATATCCAATGTCTACAATTTCCATAGTTGTGTGGGGTTACTTCTTTCTCCTTTGAGCTTTTTGCATTTGAGTACCCTTGCTCTATCACTTCTCCTTAACTCCAACTCCCTTTCTACCTTTTGTTTGAGTTGATTTATCTACAAAGATACGATCAAAACAAATCCAATTAGGACAATATCATTAAAGTTGATAACAAACACCTTAACTCAATTAGTATATCAAACGCAACTTGTTTAGGATTTCTATGAGGCGCATAGACATGTTCCTTAGATGAAGGTGCATGGACAAATTCCTAAGGTGTATGGTCAACCTCTTAAACTTGTGCAGACATAATGTAGTTAGTTTATGAGTCACCAATTCCTTGTGAAGAAATTACAGGTGCAACCTCCATAGTTAGAACATGATCACTAGCAACTTGAGGTACAACTAGAGTTTGGGAAGTAAGATCATTGACATTGGGTTGAGGTTGTGTTTCCTCAAAAGCTAAACAAAAATCAGCTGCAAGCATTTCAAATTCTTGGTCCACATCACATTGAATTTGAGGTTATTGTTAAGTTGAAGGTTCAACCTGAGGTTGTTGTTGTTCAGTAGAAGCTTCAACATTAGTTTGTTGTTTTGGTACAGATTCAGTTTGAGTTGTTTGTGTCGCACTTTTCTTTGGTTTTTTCTGCATATAATATGGTGCAATTAACATCACACACAAACAATTAGTAACAAAAACATATATGAGTTAAGTTAATACCTTTCTTTTTTTAGCTTCAGGGTCAGGCACCAAAACTGAGCAACTCATTGCATTATGGAAATGTACACTACAGTTGGTACAACAGTAAGATGTTTGTGTCCTTCCCTTGTTAGGGTCCTCATCAGGTTCCCTCATCCTTAATTTATTATTCCTTCCAGGGCCTCTTTTGTATGGTGGAGGAAACATATCTTGAGTTTCAACCTCAGGCCACATATCTTGGTTGTTAATTGGACTAACATTGAAATCATAACATACCACATATGTTTCTTTTGAATAACAGTCGTCAACATAGTCTTCTAGGCATTGGTTCCTAAATCCTAAGGCAGAGACTACATGTCTACATGGTATGCCTACCAACTCCCAGAAGTTACATGTGCAAGTTCTTTTAGAAGTGTCCACTATGAAACTATGTCTGGTATGAATATATTCGACTTGCCATATAGTATCATTAGACCAGTTTGGAATCCAATTACCAGGATGTTCTACTTCTTTATCTAACCTAATTATAGGTCTTGGCATTATCCTATGTTGCCACCTATCAAATTTTTTTCTTAAGCTAGCATTCTTATTCATGATGTAGTTTCTTATTCATTTACACATGGTTAGATTGGTTTATCCCTAGTGTGATCGGTGGATCTGGAACTGACAGTTTAACGCTGGTTCGCGAAATGTCGTGGAAGCAAGAGTCGCCACCGTCTTTTATTTTCTCCAAATGGAAAGGACAAAAGCACAGAAAAATTCCTTAAAGAGATTGCTCTCGGTTCGGGAGGTAGATTATAGAAAGGGAAGGTATTAGCACCCTTTCTATCCATGGTTATCCATGGGCTCTTAGATACTTGCTCATTTGTGTTTTCAAAAATGTTTGTTTGCTTTTCAAGTGTGGGTTTTAAAAAGTTTCTTTGAAAATTCCAGTTCGACTCTTGTATCGGTCCTCAAGAGTGTTTGAAAAATTGCTTTCGAAAGCTTTTTGAAAAGGTGTCGGTGTGAAAAGTATTTTTGAATTTGTTTTGAAATTAGAGCAAGTATCTAGAGTCGTCTACCTACCCTAAGGAATTCGTCTGTGTAAATGTCCTTTAAAGTAGTGCCATCCCACCATTGAGAGGTAGGTAGCACCACCGTTGGAGGTGTTCGGGTCAATTCGAGGTTCGGGACATGGTGATCACCAGAGCAATGGGAAGACACCTTAGAAGCTACCCTCATGCCAGGTTCCCGGATCATGAGGACTTACTAAGACATCCTCTACTCGACGATCACCTTTCGAGGCAAGGCAACAGTGAGGCGTACCCTAGGGGTGGTGTGTGCGATTTGTGTGTCGTTTTCATTTGCATTTATCTTGTCATGTTATTGGTATTCTACGCTTGTTTTTATTTTTGTCCATACATTCTTTCATGCTTTGATTAACAGTTAAAAGGATGCGGGAAAGTAAAAATTCTACGCTATTACAAAAGGCGCGGGTCCACATCGCCAAAATTAAACCAGGACCCGATTTGACAGGAAAATAAAGAAAGTAAAGAAAAGTGCGAGAGAATTAAAAGGTTACATGGCCTTGGGAGAGATACATAAGTATTATAAAGAAATAAAATAAATATGCGAATAAGAATTAAATCGAAACGAGGGCGTTGGACCCTTTTTGCAAAATTAAAATTACATGGAATTAATTAATAAAGAAAAAGAAAAAGAGATGTTTTTGGTATTTTTTAGTATTTTAGGATTTAATAGAAAAAAGAATTAATTGAAATTAAATGTTAACCCTAATTCTATTGTTTTTTAATTTATTAAGAAAACATTGAATTTTAACCTAAATTAACCCTAATTAATTTACATGCAAATTTAATTACGAAAATAAATAAAATAAATAATATTAAATATTTGATTATTATGAAAGAAAAATAAAAAGATGAAAATTAATCAAACCTAATTCTATGCTTTTTTTTAAAATTTATTATGAAAATATTAAATTAAACCCTAATTTAAAACTAATTAATTTACATGCAAATTTATTTACAAAATATTAACTAATTAAATATATTTAATTTTTGATCTTTTCTGATTTTTATGGTATTTTTTATATTTGTGAAAATAATAAATTAATTGAACAAAACAATAATTAAAAAAAAATAGAAAATAAAAAATATGGCAAACCTAGGGGGGTTGTAGTCACCAACATGGAGGTGAAAGTTTAGTAATCTGGCCCATTAATCTTGGCCTGTTTGACTTTCTCCAGGGAGCATGCTGGCGCGTTGACTGGGACTCACCATGTATCTCAATTCTTGGCCTTTGATTGGATTCTGTTGGACGCGTGGACGCTTAATCTTGGAAGTGTATGGTACGCTTCAACACTAAATCTGCATAGGAATATTAATTGGGAAAAAATATATGGAAAGGGTGGGGACCTGGGATCGAACCCAGGTCCTGAATGTTACCAGCCTTATGCCTTGCCAGTTGTACTGAACGCGCTTCTTGTATATTAAATAACTGAAGAATAATATAATGAGAAAATAATGGTTAGTGGAAATCAGCGCGCGAAATTTAAACTAACCAATCAACTAATGCCACGATATCATCTTCTTCATGGATTTTGTTTTCCTGAAAATACAAAAGAAACAGGCAACGGTTTTTTAAGCGTTCTCTTAGGCATGTTTTGGGAAAATAACGAATAGCCCAGGAACGCTCATAAATTGAGCGCGAGCATAGCTTCTTCTTCGTCCAGACACGCTGATTCCAATGGTGGTGGTTTCACACTCTAATTTTTCCTCATTTAAAAACCCCCAATTTGGAGCTTCCTGAACCCTAAATATTATCAATGGCGAAATCGTGTATAGCGCATAAAAATACAATTAAACATATGGGTTAGCTTCAGAATTGCATAAGAAGTATGAATCAATGAATAAAATGTCATGAGGATGCCTGCAAATCAAAACACGAATATGCATTTTTCATGAAATATTTTTAGTTCTGTATATCGATTCTTGAGGTTTTGATGAATGTTTTTGATTGGGAATCGTTCAGCGAAGCTTCAGCAAGCTAATGAAACAAAAATCGTGCCTTGAATCGCCCTAGAATGAGGTTTTCAGTTTTGAGTTTTTAAACCAAAATTTCAAAGTTTGTCAATTGGTTTCTGGCGCAGCTGCGTGGTCTCAAGCATGAGGGTTTGCTTTGTATATATGTGTGGAACAATTAGGTCAAGGAATTTGATCCAAAAGATCCATGAATTGATGAAGGAATATTTGATTTTTTTATGCCATAACTTTCAAATCTTTTCCATGCAAATTGATACCAAATCACATCCAATTGTATTGGTCCTTTCCATATCTGATCATGCACGTTTTTTTGAAGATATTTTATGCACAAAAAGATTTTATTTCATTGGTTTTATATTTTTCATGTATTTTATTTGATTAAATGAATTATTAATAATAAAAAATTCAAATAAATAAATAAAAATGGAGAAAAACTTCCCTTTGGGCCAAATGGTCGTGTGCATGCTTTGGATGATGAATTGTGGAAGAAAAATAGGCCCATTAGCAATTTTAGGTCATTTGAACCAATGTTGACTTTTCAAAATATCCAAAAATTTCCCAACTTCCCCAAGGCATAACTTGCTCAATATTTAAGCTTTTCTCATGTTCTTTGACATTTTGGAAAGGTCTTTGAGTCCTCTAACCAATGTCCTTGGTCCCATGTCATTTTGATTTACCAATCTCAAGTTATGGCCTTTGACTTAAAGTCCCTTTTTGTTGACTTTTGAAAATGACCTATAATGTTGAAATTGATAACTTTTTGTGAGAGCATTTCTTGGACTTGAAGTATGAAGATGAGTTATAGGAAATGTATTTCTCTTCAAAATGAGCTTTGGATGGAATTTTTCTGATAATCCATGTGAAAGTTATGCCCTGGTCAATTTACAGTTGACTTTTTCAACTGTCCAAATAAGGAAACTTTTGCATTTTGATGATTTTTGAGCCAAGCTTTGAGAATCATGATCAAGCATTGATCAAATGATGTTTGTGGCTTCAAAATGATATGTTGACCAAAAATTTGAACTTTTGACTGTCAAATGACCATTTTGCCCCTACAGTTGACTGTAGTGCAATTAGGGTTTTGACTGTGCAATCTTGTGCTGAATGTCTTGAAACTTGATAGGAGGATGCTTGACCATATTTGTAGGCATGTGAGACTTGATTGGACCTTTGGAAACTTCATTTTCTTGATCAAAATCAAAACCCTAATTTTGACTGTTCAGGAGGCTCTTGCACTGTGCAACCCTTGGGGAATTTTGAAGCTTGACTTTGCAATTTCTTGAAGAATATGGGAGGGCAAATTTTGGGGTACAAAAGTTGCCCCTGTTCAATCTTCTTAGACCTGAGGATGCAGATTGACTGACATGCCTTTCGTAATCCGAGGGTAGAAGATGATTGAACACTAGAGTGCCCAGAAATTTGCACTCACATAGTAGCAATGTGATGGAAATGGGCTTATAGATGCCATTTGGAGATTGATCGCGTAAGAGATTCCTTAGCGAGAACCTGCATACCTGCAAAAGAAAAAATGAGTACCTGACATGTTGCAGGAGTTGGTTTTCAGATGCTTGATATAGATGTGTCCTGACTGGTTACAGGAGCTGGATCTGGAGCTTCACAAGATGATGAAAGAACCAGGGATGGTTACTACCTTAGCATGAACGGTAAGAGAACCTTGGGTGATTTTAACTTCAACAACGCTCGTTGAGGAAATCTTGGTGGGAATTACCATCTTCGCAGGATCGAGAAGAGAACCATAGGCAATTGTAATCTCAAAAGGAATTATCATTTCACGCACCGTCGGGGAGAGAACTATAGGAAATTATAACCTGAAAGGGAATTACATCTCACGCACCGTCGGGGAGAGAACCATAGGAAATTATAACCTGAAAGGGAATTACATCTCACGCACCGTCGGGGAGAGAACCATAGGAAATTATAACCTGAAAGGGAATTACATCTCACGCACCGTCGGGGAGAGAACCATAGGAAATTATAACCTGAAAGGGAATTACATCTCACGCACCATCGGGGAGAGAACCAAAGGAAATTATAACCTGAAAGGGAATTACATCTCACGCACCGTCGGGGAGAGAACCAAAGGAAATTATAACCTGAAAGGGAATTACATCTCACGCACCGTCGGGGAGAGAACCATAGGAAATTATAACCTGAAAGGGAATTACATCTCACGCACCGTCGGGGAGAGAACCATAGGAAATTATAACCTGAAAGGGAATTACATCTCACGCACCGTCGGGGAGAGAACCATAGGAAATTATAACCTGGTAACTTCTACTGAGTCTTCATCAGAAAAATCTGTTGGGAGTCGATTTAGCTGGACTAGAGAAGGCCTTGGACTGGATAAGAAATCTTTGGAGTTGATTAACTGAACCGGTCTAGGTCTTGAAATATGATTGAGAATTTAGCTGAATCTTTCCTGAAAGGTAAAGGTCAGTCATGTGCCATGCATGATATGGACCAAGCAATGATGTTCTCAACATAAATGAGATTTGTATGATATGATGCGTCCATGCATGCTATAATGATATATGCGATGTTTTATGAATGTGTTTTTCGTCTAGGAAAGTAAATCCTTGACGGGTGCCGGGAAGTCGCTCCTGGGCTAATGTTGAAGAATAGATTTTGCTTCCGCTGGGGATGATAATTGCAAGAATACCGGTAGGAGAAGATAACTCCGTTGGGGGATATACTTGGCGAATAGAAATAACTCTGCGGGGAGGAAAATACTCTGACGATCTTGCTGGGAAGCGATACTCTGTGGAGAGAGAGATACTCTGCTGAATTGTTGAGAATGACTTGCTGAGGATATCTTTGTTGTTGGAAGTGTTGATAGACTTCGCTGGGGGTAAGAGAACTTCGTCGGGGACACTCTTTCCATGGCTTTTGGTTGAGGATAACCCAGTTATATCCTGTTAAGGAAATAACTCTTTAAATAAAGTCGGGCGACGCGCTCGTGCTCTGCGAGGGATAATCTTCCAGAATCTACTGGGGATAAGCTTACTGCTTGGGGAGATAAATTCCAACTTTCCTGGGGAAACTGGACTCTCTAGGGAAGTTTTTGAACTGCGGGGAAAGATTCCTTTGAATGTTGATATACCACCGGGGAACAATCTTTAGACCAAGACTGCCGGGGATGCTTGTTATGAGTATGTATGCTGCTGGGGAGGTATTGAGATCTACTGGAGGATGCCCAACTTCCTTGAGATTTGATAACTCTGCTTGGAGAAGAATGCACTGACTGCTGGCTCACTCTCTGGGGAATTAGGATGTACTGGTTATGTTCTTTAGCTGAACCTACCTTGGTACCTTGGAGGACAGAACAATTAGATTGCTTAGACAACTCTTTATTGCCCCTGTTTCTAATGTTACCTGTAATTAATCCTTTGTTTCGTATGCAAATATTCATGAGTTAGCCAATTATTGACAATGCATATATCACAAATTGAACCTTGGACGTTCTTCGCAAAACAAAACAGAAAAAGAAAAACAGTTGGCACGTTTAACTGAAAAGTATATTTGTATTGATTTTGAATGGCCTGAAAATAGGCGTTTTGTGTACAAGAGGCTGACGTCCTAGTGAGAGAACTCCGCCGAACAAAAGAGTTTATACAAGTTTTGTACAAAAGAAAATAAAACAGCTGTGTGAAATATGAATGATCCCACTGGGTTTCAACTCTGCTATTGCCTTTATAACTCCGAGCGTCTCATCACTTGATGACCTTGGTTGAAGGTGAAGCTGACTGATCAATGCCGTCTGAACTTGATGCAGATACCGGATTCTGGATGCAAAGTGATCCAATGAGACATAGTATTACGCTTTTATCCCTAATTTTTGCCTGGACCGCCCTTTCGGGTTTTCAGTCCATCGGGATACCCATTTTTGCCCAAGTCGCCTTTTCAGGTTTTCGACTTGCCGGGTGTACAGTTTTTTTTCATTTTCATCCCTTCATTTTTCCCGAACCCTTTTGGTTCGCCGGGAAGCCCTAATTTTTGCCTAGGCATGTCAGCCTAGCGGGTCTTTTTTCTCATGCATAGTATCTTTTTACTATGTCTGCATTGGCGGGGTGAGGAAGGTCGTCACCATCCATATTGGTTAGAATCATGGCTCCTCCTAAGAACACATGCTTAACCACAAATAGCCCTTCGTACGTAGGGGTCCATTTGCCCCTTGGATCACTCTGAGGAAGGATGATTCGCTTGATTACCAGATCCCCAACTTGATATTCCTGTGGTCTGACCTTTTTGTTAAATGCCCTGATCATCCGTTTCTGATACGTCTGACCATGACAGATAGCAGCAAGTCTTTTTTCATCAATGAGGTTGAGCTGATCAAGTCGTGTCTGGATCCAATCATCCTCGCTCAGATTTGCATCCTTCATTATCCGGAGAGAGGGTATTTGCACTTCGATCGGTAAGACTGCCTCCATGCCATAAACCAGAGAGAAAGGAGTTGCCCCGGTTGACGTCCTAGCTGAGGTACGGTACCCATGTAGAGCGAACGGTAACATCTCGTGCCAATCTTTATAAGTCACTATCATCTTCTGCACGATTTTCTTGATATTCTTATTTGCTGCTTCGACAGCCCCATTCATCTTCGATCTGTAAGGAGAAGAATTATGGTGCTGTATCTTGAACTGTTCGCAGAGCTCAACGATCATCTTGTTATTCAGATTGGTACCGTTGTCTGTAATAATTCTCTCTGGGACGCCGTATCGACAAATCAGATTATGCTGAATGAACCGTGCCACAACAGTCTTGGTTACCGTAGCATAGGAAGCTGCTTCGACCCACTTCGTAAAATAATCAATCGCCACTAGGATGAAGCGATGTCCATTGGATGCCGTAGGTTTAATCTCACCGATCATGTCTATGCCCCACATTGCAAACGGCCAAGGCGCAGTCAGAACATTCAGGGGAACTGGAGGAACGTGCACCTTGTCTGCATAAATCTGGCATTTATGGCATGTCCTGGAATATTGGTAACAGTCAGCTTCCATTGTGGACCAATAATACCCTGCCCGAAGGATCTTCTTAGCCATAGTGTGCCCACTGGAATGTGTACCAAAGGTCCCTTCATGTAGCTCTTCCATGATCCTTTCTGCTTCCGTTTTATCCACACAACGCAGTAAGGTTGAATCATGGTTTCGCTTGTACAAGATGCCATTGCTAAGGAAGAACTTTGCTGCGAACCTCATCATGAACTTCTTATCATTGATAGAGGCACCTTCAGGGTATTCCTGAGCTTCCAGATATCTCTTCACCTCATGGTACCAAGGCTTCTCAGTCACCAATTCAGTCTCGAGATCGCAACAGTATGCCGGTTCGTCCAGTTTCCAGATGATGATTCGGGGAGCCTCATTGTCCCATTTGACCTTGAACATAGAAGACATTGTAGCTAACGCGTCCGCCAACTGATTCTCTTCTCTCGGAAAGTGTTCAAAGGTTATTTCTGTGAAGTGGGGGATCAGGGTCAACACACATTCTCTGTAAGGAATCAGGTTTGGATGTTTCGTATCCCACTCTCCTTTGATCTGATTGATCACAAGAGCGGAATCTCCGAAGACACTCAGAAACTTGATCCTTAAGTCGATCGCATCTTGAAAACCCATGATGCACGCCTCATACTCCTCCATGTTGTTGGTACAGTTGAAACATAGCCGGGCAGTGAGTGGAGTATGAGTACCTTGAGGTGATATGATTATGGCGCCGATACCATTACCCAAAGCATTGGAGGCTCCGTCGAAGTGCATGGACCATCGGGATCCTGGTTCAGGTCCTTCATCCGGTCCAGGTACTTCACAATCAGTTACTATCATGATGCTTTCATCCGGAAATTCGAAATTCATTGACTGATAGTCGTCTACAGCCTGATGTGCCAAGTGGTCTGCCAATACACTTCCCTTGATGGCTTTCTGGGTCGTGTACTGAATGTCGTATTTCGTCAAGATCATCTGCCATCTTGCAATTCTCCCAGACAGAGCAGGCTTTTCGAATATGTACTTTAAAGGATCCATCTTTTAGATCAACAAGGTGGTATGAGTCAGCATATACTGTCTCAGCCGGCGAGCAGCCCATACCAAAGCGCAGCAAGTTTTCTCAAGCAGTGAGTATCGGGTCTCACAGTCGGTAAACTTTTTGCTAAGGTAATAAATGGCATGCTCTTTTCGGCCAGACTCGTCATGCTGCCCCCAGAACACACCCCATTGAGTTGTCAAGTACTATCAGGTATAGTATCAGAGGTCTCCCTTCAACCGGTGGCATAAGGATAGGTGGTTCTTGGAGATACTCTTTGATTCTGTCAAAAGCGGCCTGACATTCATTGTTCCAACGCACTACCTGATCTTTCTTCAGCAGCTTGAAGATTGGCTCACAGGTAGCAGTTAGATGTGAGATGAATCGAGCAATGTAATTCAGGCGTCCTAAAAGGCCTCTGACTTCCTTCTCTGTCTTAGGGACTGGCATCTCTTGAATAGCTTTGACCTTGGCAGGGTCCACTTGAATACCCTTGTCACTTACCACAAAGCCTAGCAACTTTCCAGATCTTACCCCGAAGGTGCACTTGTTCGGGTTCAATCTCAGCTTGTACAGTTTCAATCGGTCAAACAACTTCTGCAGATGATCTAGGTGCTCTTCTTCAGTTTGGGACCTTGCGATCATGTCGTCAACATATACTTCTATTTCATGATGGATCATGTCATGAAATAAAGCAACCATGGCACGTTGGTAGGTTGCCCCAGCGTTTTTTAGTCCAAAAGGCATGACCTTGTAACAGAAGGTGCCCCACTGAGTAACGAATGTAGTCTTTTCCATGTCTTCAGGTGCCATCTTGATCTGATTGTAACCTGAAAAGCCATCCATGAAAGAGAACACCTTGTGCTGAGCTATATTATCAACAAGGACATCAATGTGAGGTAGAGGGAAGTCATCCTTGGGGCTGGCCCTGTTCAGATCCCTGTAGTCGACACACATTCTGACCTTACCGTCCTTCTTAGGTACCGGCACCACATTAGCAACCCACTGAGGGTAAGAAGTTACTGCAAGGAACCCAGCGTCAAACTGTTTCATAATCTCGGCTTTAATCTTCTCAGACATCTCTGGATGCATACGACGTACCTTTTGCTTCACCGGAGGGCAGTCTTCCTTAGTTGGCAAGTGATGGACCACAATATCGGTATCCAACCCGGGCATGTCTTCGTAGGACCAGGCAAAGATCTCCATATAATCATGCAGCATTTGAGTCAACCGTTGCTTCACGCTGAGCTCTAGGTTGGCACCAATCTTTACCTCTTTCCTGTCTGCCTCAGTACCCAAGTTTATTGTTTCCACTGACTCTTCATGGGGTTGAATTGCCCTCTCTTCCTGAAGCAACAGTCTTGCAAGCTCACCAGGCACTTCGCAATCATCTTCACCTTCGTCTTCGGCTAAGTTGATCGGATTTTCGAAGTCATAACTGGCAGTAGCAGAGTTGTTATCAGTGAGATCCAGAGTGGATTGAAACCTGTATGAGTGAGTGTGTGTGTAAATACAGCTGCTTTGAATAATATGTAAAGGAAAGAAAGACAGAAAAGGAGCATAAGATTTGCAATACGAGAAAACGTCCAAGATTTTCATTCATGATATATGAAATGACAATTTATATGCCCTCACAAATGAAACCACGGTGCCTCGGGTAAGACACCGGGCCATAGAGTTTATTTATTGTTTATTACAAATAACGAAACAAGGAAATTTATTACTGCGTCACAAAGGTAACAGGAGTATGGTCTTTGGCAATCCAAATGGTCAATCCGCCTGCAGTCGTTGGATAGATCCAGCTATTGAATTCAGCTTCGTCCACTTCATTGTCTTCCCCAACAGCATTCACTCCTGGATTTGTAATGATCACAGGAGGTCTTACGGTCTTCGCTTTCCGCATAGCTTTCTTCCCCTCTGTAGTAAAACCCAGCCCAAATTTATCAGTCTTCTGTGTGAAGTCTGGAAGCCTGCCCCAGTTAGCACATTCACCCTTCTGAACCACAGCCCGAGCGTCTTTCAGGGAAGCCATCTTCAAAGGAACCATTTCTTCTGCTGCTGTTTCTGTTGCTGCTGCAATTGGAAGCACCTCCTCGAAATGCTGAAAGGGGGTTTCAATAAACTCCCCGTCCATCTCAATGTATCTGAAGGAATTCAGGTGGCTTACCATATACTCCTCCTCTCCTTGTACAGTGACAATCTTCCCTCTGACAGGGTATTTCAGCTTCTGATGGAAGGTAGAGGTCACTGCCCCAGCTTTATGTATCCAAGGTCGACCCAATAGACAAGAGTAAGATGGACAGATATCCATCACATAAAATGTAGAGTCAAACACCTGAGAGCCCACACGAATCAGAATGTCAACCTCTCCATGAACCATCCTTTTTGAACCGTCAAAGGCTCTGACGATGATGTTGCTGGGTTTCAATTCCAGGCCTTCACAATCTAAACGGTCCAAAGCCTTCTTGGGCAGCACATTCAAAGAAGAACCAGTATCCACCAATACATGTGCCAGAGTAGTGCCCCTGCATTCGATAGAGACATGCAGGGCATCGTTGTGGTCTCTTCCCTTCGCGGTCAGGTCAGCATCTGAGAAACCCAAGCCATTGTCTGCTGTCAGGTTTGCTACGCAATCAGTGAACTGGACTGCAGATGTCTCATGTGGCACGTGGGCCGTCTTGAGGAAGGAGATTAAGGCCTTAGCATGGGCCTCGGAGCACAGCAATAAAGAGAGCATGGAGATTTTAGAAGGCGTGTGCCCCAGCTGTTCCACAACATTAAAGTCACTCTTCTTTATAATTTTCAAGATTTCCTCCATCTCTTGTTGGGAGGCTTCGGCAGTTACGGGTATAGGTGCCTCTATCTGGGCAGGCTCAACTTCAATTCCTTTTCCCCGAGCATTGGATGACTCGGCAGCAGGAGAAACAACTTGATCGGCAGTAGGAACAGGTACACTTGTAGGAGTTATAAGAAGTGGTCTTCGAGCAGCAGGCGGTGCAATGTCAGGCGAGAAGAGCCTGCCACTGCAGGTGACTTTGGTCGGGCCAGTGATATCACAGATACTGGCGCCAGCGTTGAACTCTTGTTTAATCCCATTTACATACACATCTGCCCCATAATGCCAGGGGACAGCCTTATCAGATACATAGGGCAGGGGCCCCGGAACAGTGATAACAACAGGTGCAACGGTCATGATATGAACAGGTTTCTTCGGGGGAACCTGGATTGGATTATTGAATATGGTAACCACAGAAACTTCTTCCACCGGAACCAACTGAACAGCAGACTTCTTAAACAAAATCTCCTTACTATCCATTAGGCTTTGGATGCCTAACTTCAGCAAGGGACAACCAGATAGGGACACAGCAGAGAACAGGCAACCCTCACTGCAACCCAGAAATAAACCGGCCAGCAGCAGGTTCTTCTTGACAGTCTTCAGAGGAGTGGCTAGATCATCCACAGAAACAGCATAAACATCTTCGTCAACAGCATTTACCCCATGCTGAGGCATAGGAGCAGTAACTACATTTGGCCTCTCAGGCGCTTCGAACTGTATCTCCTTCGCGTTGATAAGGTCTTGCACCTTACTCCTTAATGCCCAACAGTCATCAGTAGAATGCCCCGGGCTATCTGAATGGTAAGCACAACGAGCATTCGGGTTGTACTTAGGAGATGCAGTATTGGGGAACTTCGGAGCCTCCCTGACAGTCACTAAATTGGAGGATAGCAACTGTGGCAGGATCTGTGACAAGGTCATACTCAAGCAGGTGAACTCTCTCCGGGGTCTTTTGGCCCTTTGAGGATTGGTTGGCCGAGGAGCGGCAGCGGGCTTAGCAATCATTACCGCACTGACAGATTGGCGGCGCTCAGGTCTCTCTGATCTCTTGGAACCATATGCGGCACTAGTCTCCTTCTTGAAGGGTTTCTTCTCGGAACTAGATGATGCACCCTTCGGAATCTTACCAGACTTCAACCCAACCTCAATTCTCTCTCCAGTTAGAATCAAATCAGTGAACCCTGCAGATGAATTTCCGATAAGATGGTTGAAAAACGGCCCAGATAGGGTCCCTAAGAACATGTCTACCAACTCCCGATCAGTCAACGGAGGCTGCACCCTGCCAGCCAGGTCTCTCCACTTCTGAGCGTACTCCTTAAAACCTTCACTTGAACCTAACGACATACCCTGGAGTTGGGTACGTGTAGGGGCAAGGTCGGCATTATATTGATACTGCTTATAGAAAGCAGTAGCCAACTCCTCCCAGTTACGAACCTTGGTCCCATCCAGCTGATAGAACCATTTGAGATGAGTCCCTGAAAGACTCTCCTGGAAGAAGTGGATCCACAAATTCTTATCCGCTGAGTATGGTTGAATTTTCCGAACATAGGACCGGAGATGTAGCTTGGGACAAGACGCCCCGTCATACTTAGAGAAAGATGGTGCTTTGAACTTCCGAGGAATAATCACACCAGTAGACAAACCCAGATCTCCAAAATCCATCCCAGGTACCTGTTGAATCTCCATAGCATTCAACCTATCCTCCAGCTGCTTGTATCTGTCTTCTGCCGGAGGATATTGCTCTTCATCAAAATCAGTCTCGTTGTCGGAGACTACCGGACTAGGAACCCTTGCTTCTGCCTGAGGAGTACTCTTGCCAACAGAAGAACCAGCCTCTTCCTGCTGCAGAGCATTGCCAAACCTTCGGCCCGAGTTGAACAGAACAGTCCTTCTCTTCTTCTTCTTCTTCTTCTCCTTCTTCTGGAGCACAGCCTTCAGCTCTTCTTGGCCTTGAGCCAAACCCTTGATTAATTCCTGAAACTGCGCATTCTGCGCCTGAAGAGCCTTGATGGATGTCTCAGTTGATGACGAGTCGGGATTCATGATGCTGAAATAAACAGCGAAGAACTGTAAGCAACCTGAAAAGAGGAAAAACCTGTTATGCACATGATGTATGAAATGCGTATGAATTATGTTTTCAAAGACAATCGGGAATCAACTTTGTAAACAAAAGGAACACACTTTATTAGATTCAACTTTGAAACTGAAATTATTCAACAGGTTGCCCTTAGGCGTTATATGAAGGGAAATACTGGAAAGGAAATAAAACTGTAAAAGCACATCTGGAGTTCCTTATTGATCCCATGGCCTCCTCTTCTCAGTACGGATGTAGGCATTCATAGCTCGCTCATTCTCCAACTGTTTTGTCAGCTTCTGGATCTTTGATTCCTGCTCGTTGAAATTTTCTCGGTAAGAATCCCGCTCTTCTCGTAGTTGCGACCAAGATCTCTTCAATGTCTCATAATCAGTAGGTATCTGAGGAGGAAGGACAGTTGGAGGAACACCATCTTTGTCAGGACACTCAAGAATGACGGGTCTGACAGCTTCATACCGCATACCTAACTTCTGAGCACGGACGCGAACCCATTTGTAGTAGGCTTCCATAGGTAAAGAGGTCTTTGGCCCTAACTCTTGTGGGTCAGCTTTATGAACTTTGTCCCAAGCCTTGATGAACCTACGACGCAGCTCGTCACTATCCACCTGAAATTCAAAACTGATGTGAGGCACCAACATCTCATGGGGACCTGCTCTTCTTGCTCTTCCAAACTGACGGAGTGCTAGACATGGATTGTAAGAGATCCCTCCTTGGGTACCAATCAGAGGAACATTAGGGTATTCCCCGCATCGATCAATAATAGCTATCTCATCCAAACCTCTGCAAGTCCAAATGATGTCTTTATCAGTGAGAGACATTAACCTATGAGCCCAACCTCTTCCTTCTTGATTCTTCAGTACGAACTTAGGGAGGTGCGAAATAAACCACCTCACCAACAAAGGGATACAACACCATAGGGTTCCTCGTCTTCGGGTAGTACGGGCATGAAGTTGTTGCAAGATGTCGCCCAAGAGAGTGGGCACAGGATTCGGAGACATAAAGATCCTTATGGCAGTGACATTGATGAAGTTGTCAGGATTAGGAAACAGGACTAACCCATATATTAGGAGAGCCAAGATGTCTTCATATGCCCTAAAGTCCAGGTCACTCCAGAAACTGTTAGCTTTACCAATCAGAAACTTGGCCAAGAAACCCTTAACTCCGCTTCTAGTCACCCAGTTGTCTGTTACCTCTTGATGGGTCAAAGGAAGAGCTGCAGCAACATCCTCAAGCCTGAGGGTCTTTTCCCAACCAGTAAAGGGAGTCTGATCCAAGATAGGGATACCAAGCAAATCAGCGAACTCTTCCAGGGTAGGGACCAGCTGGAAGTCTTGAAAGGTGAAGCACTGGTACAGAGGGTCATAGAACTGGGTCAGAACACTCATCAACTGTTGATCCCGCTTTGCAGTGACTAAACTGAGAAGAGAACCATGCCTCTGGATGAAGGAAGTGGTATTTGGGATTCTGCTAACCAACTCATCAAGCAACTCAGGTGAACGAACAAAGTTGAACCGGATAGTATTCCTTCGCACAGGCATCATGATGTCCTACAAAACAGAGCAAAGGTGAAACCCTCTTGTCTTTGAAATGGTCAGTCCTTATGCAGGATGCATGCAATGCTCATGATGCTATGATGTTATGATAAAGCACACCACATATAGATACAAAGGCAAACATGGTAAGGCACACAAGTCACACAAAGAAAGCCCCTAAAGTTTAGGCCAGCATGAGGTCTAGGTACTACCCTCTTTCAGTTTGTTGGTTCATACCTGTCCTAATCAAAAGTAACCGGGTTCTTAGAGGATCCCAATATTATTGACTACCCTCAATCGGTCATAACTCCAGCATCGCAATCTTTTCTTGCGGCCAGAACCATCACGAGAGTTTAGCCTCAATGGGCGTAGCATACTGCTACAATTCTAAAGGCCAAGTTGTGTCAATTAAGGTTCTAAGGTTGTTGGTGGTTAACGACTCCTCAGAAGACCCATATTCTCCTCGTTGCAACACAAGGGATATCGGTACAGACCAAGGTGCCACACATACGTAGCCACTGTTTCACCCGTGTCGGTCTACGCCGGACAGGTCCCTCACAGCTTATGCTACCTAAACAGGGTATCCCCAGATCCGGGTTAGGATCTATGTAACTCACATGCAACCCACAAATTTAAAGCAGACAAGTCAATACAATTGAAAACACAGTTATGAACTAGCCCTAAGGTACACCTCATTTTAAGTATTTCATCCCCAGCAGAGTCGCCAGTTCTGTGATCGGTGGATCTGGAACTGACTGTTTAACGCTGGTTCGCGAAATGTCGCGGAAGCAAGAGTCGCCACCGTCTTTTATTTTCTCCAAATGGAAAGGACAAAAGCACAGAAAAATTCCTTAAAGAGATTGCTCTCGGTTCGGGAGGTAGATTATAGAAAGGGAAGGTATTAGCACCCTTTCTATCCATGGTTATCCATGGGCTCTTAGATACTTGCTCATTTGTGTTTTCAAAAATGTTTGTTTGCTTTTCAAGTGTGGGTTTTAAAAAGTTTCTTTGAAAATTCCAGTTCGACTCTTGTATCGGTCCTCAAGAGTGTTTGAAAAATTGCTTTCGGAAGATTTTTGAAAAGGTGTCGGTGTGAAAAGTATTTTTGAATTTGTTTTGAAATTAGAGCAAGTATCTAGAGTCGTCTACCTACCCTAAGGAATTCGTCTGTGTAAATGTCCTTTAAAGTAGTGCCATCCCACCATTGAGAGGTAGGTAGCACCACCGTTGGAGGTGTTCGGGTCAATTCGAGGTTCGGGACATGGTGATCACCAGAGCAATGGGAAGACACCTTAGAAGCTACCCTCATGCCAGGTTCCCGGATCATGAGGACTTACTAAGACATCATCTACTCGACGATCACCTTTCGAGGCAAGGCAACAGTGAGGCGTACCCTAGGGGTGGTGTGTGCGATTTGTGTGTCGTTTTCATTTGCATTTATCTTGTCATGTTATTGGTATTCTACGCTTGTTTTTATTTTTGTCCATACATTCTTTCATGCTTTGATTAACAGTTAAAAGGATGCGGGAAAGTAAAAATTCTACGCTATTACAAAAGGCGCGGGTCCACATCGCCAAAATTAAACCAGGACCCGATTTGACAGGAAAATAAAGAAAGTAAAGAAAAGTGCGAGAGAATTAAAAGGTTACATGGCCTTGGGAGAGATACATAAGTATTATAAAGAAATAAAATAAATATGCGAATAAGAATTAAATCGAAACGAGGGCGTTGGACCCTTTTTGCAAAATTAAAATTACATGGAATTAATTAATAAAGAAAAAGAAAAAGAGATGTTTTTGGTATTTTTTAGTATTTTAGGATTTAATAGAAAAAAGAATTAATTGAAATTAAATGTTAACCCTAATTCTATTGTTTTTTAATTTATTAAGAAAACATTGAATTTTAACCTAAATTAACCCTAATTAATTTACATGCAAATTTAATTACGAAAATAAATAAAATAAATAATATTAAATATTTGATTATTATGAAAGAAAAATAAAAAGATGAAAATTAATCAAACCTAATTCTATGCTTTTTTTTTAAATTTATTATGAAAATATTAAATTAAACCCTAATTTAAAACTAATTAATTTACATGCAAATTTATTTACAAAATATTAACTAATTAAATATATTTAATTTTTGATCTTTTCTGATTTTTATGGTATTTATTATATTTGTGAAAATAATAAATTAATTGAACAAAACAATAATTAAAAAAAAATAGAAAATAAAAAATATGGCAAACCTAGGGGGGTTGTAGTCACCAACATGGAGGTGAAAGTTTAGTAATCTGGCCCATTAATCTTGGCCTGTTTGACTTTCTCCAGGGAGCATGCTGGTGCGTTGACTGGGACTCACCATGTATCTCAATTCTTGGCCTTTGATTGGATTCTGTTGGACGCGTGGACGCTTAATCTTGGAAGTGTATGGTACGCTTCAACACTAAATCTGCATAGGAATATTAATTGGGAAAAAATATATGGAAAGGGTGGGGACCTGGGATCGAACCCAGGTCCTGAATGTTACCAGCCTTATGCCTTGCCAGTTGTACTGAACGCGCTTCTTGTATATTAAATAACTGAAGAATAATATAATGAGAAAATAATGGTTAGTGGAAATCAGCGCGCGAAATTTAAACTAACCAATCAACTAATGCCACGATATCATCTTCTTCATGGATTTTGTTTTCCTGAAAATACAAAAGAAACAGGCAACGGTTTTTTAAGCGTTCTCTTAGGCATGTTTTGGGAAAATAACGAATAGCCCGGGAACGCTCATAAATTGAGCGCGAGCATAGCTTCTTCTTCGTCCAGACACGCTGATTCCAATGGTGGTGGTTTCACACTCTAATTTTTCCTCATTTAAAAACCCCCAATTTGGAGCTTCCTGAACCCTAAATATTATCAATGGCGAAATCGTGTATAGCGCATAAAAATACAATTAAACATATGGGTTAGCTTCAGAATTGCATAAGAAGTATGAATCAATGAATAAAATGTCATGAGGATGCCTGCAAATCAAAACACGAATATGCATTTTTCACGAAATATTTTTAGTTCTGTATACCGATTCTTGAGGTTTTGATGAATGTTTTTGATTGGGAATCGTTCAGCGAAGCTTCAGCAAGCTAATGAAACAAAAATCGTGCCTTGAATCGCCCTAGAATGAGGTTTTCAGTTTTGAGTTTTTAAACCAAAATTTCAAAGTTTGTCAATTGGTTTCTGGCGCAGCTGCGTGGTCTCAAGCATGAGGGTTTGCTTTGTATATATGTATGGAACAATTAGGTCAAGGAATTTGATCCAAAAGATCCATGAATTGATGAAGGAATATTTGATTTTTTTATGCCATAACTTTCAAATCTTTTCCATGCAAATTGATACCAAATCACATCCAATTGTATTGGTCCTTTCCATATCTGATCATGCACGTTTTTTTGAAGATATTTTATGCACAAAAAGATTTTATTTCATTGGTTTTATATTTTTCATGTATTTTATTTGATTAAATGAATTATTAATAATAAAAAATTCAAATAAATAAATAAAAATGGAGAAAAACTTCCCTTTGGGCCAAATGGTCGTGTGCATGCTTTGGATGATGAATTGTGGAAGAAAAATAGGCCCATTAGCAATTTTAGGTCATTTGAACCAATGTTGACTTTTCAAAATATCCAAAAATTTCCCAACTTCCCCAAGGCATAACTTGCTCACTTTTTAAGCTTTTCTCATGTTCTTGGACATTTTGGAAAGGTCTTTGAGTCCTATAACCAATGTCCTTGGTCCCATGTCATTTTGATTTACCAATCTCAAGTTATGGCCTTTGACTTAAAGTCCCTTTTTGTTGACTTTTGAAAATGACCTATAATGTTGAAATTGAT
This sequence comes from Vicia faba, assembly GCA_948472305.1. Classification (NCBI taxonomy): domain Eukaryota; kingdom Viridiplantae; phylum Streptophyta; class Magnoliopsida; order Fabales; family Fabaceae; genus Vicia; species Vicia faba. The sequence continues at coordinate 1,431,315,083 of OX451736.1, read as the reverse complement.
AACTTTTTGTGAGAGCATTTCTTGGACTTGAAGTATGAGGATGAGTTATAGGAAATGTATTTCTATTCAAAATGAGCTTTGTATGGAATTTTTATGATAATCCATGTGAAAGTTATGCCCTAGTCAATTTACAGTTGACTTTTTCAACTGTCCAAATAAGGAAACTTTTGCATTTTGATGATTTTTGAGCCAAGCTTTGAGAATCATGATCAAGCATTGATCAAATGATGTTTGTGGCTTCAAAATGATATGTTGACCAAAAATTTGAACTTTTGACTGTCAAATGACCATTTTGCCCCTACAGTTGACTGTAGTGCAATTAGGGTTTTGACTGTGCAATCTTGTGCTGAATGTCTTGAAACTTGATAGGAGGATGCTTGACCATATTTGTAGGCATGTGAGACTTGATTGGACCTTTGGAAAATTCATTTTCTTGATCAAAATCAAAACCCTAATTTTGATTGTTCAGGAGGCTCTTGCACTGTGCAACCCTTGGGGAATTTTGAAGCTTGACTTTGCAATTTCTTGAAGAATATGGGAGGGCAAATTTTGGGGTACAACACCTAGCCACTAGTATTGTGCTATTAAAAGCTTCAGATACATTATTCATTAGCACATCACATTTGGGATAGAATGAGAAAGCATTCTTACATCATGATTTAGTAGGTATTTTGTTCAACCACTCCCAAGCCTTCAGATTAAGCACCTTTAACTCTTTCATCTTAGCTTTCCATGCTTGTATATACGTGGCCTTTTTTGCAGCCATCAACAAATCTATGACCTGTGTGCCACCACCAAATTTCTTTTTGAAATTGGCAAATAAATGCCTAAGACAAATCCTATGCTCCACCCTCTTAAACATCTCTTCAAATACATGAATTAAGCCCTTGAAATCAAAACAAGCAGTAATATCAAGGACCTAGTTCAAACAAGCAAACCTATTATAGGGACCTAGTTCAAAAGAAACAGACATATCCAGGGTTGAAATCCAGAAAACTACTTATATGTCAAGGACCAAATCTAAACAAAATACATATTTCAGGGATTAATTATAAAATTCAAACATTACTTAGGGATGAAATTCAAAAATATAAATAGATCTGAGAAGTACCTTTTGATGGTCTAATATGAATACCTATCTTTTATCTTGTCCAATGTCTTCCAAAAGCAAGGTCAGAAACCACATCCATGTTTCCTTTGTTTCAGTCTCACATATAACAAAAGCCAAGGGGTAATACTTGTCGTTAGGGTCCCTTCCAACAACAATAAGTAAGGTGCCTTCATATTTTGTCTTGAGATGAAATCCATCAACACAAATGAATGACCTGTAAGTTATGGTGAATCCCTTCTTAACTCTATCAAAGCAAAAATAAAAGCACCCAAATCTCAGTTGTATTGTGGAACCAACTCTTGTGACATTAATTTTGCAAGTGTTCCCTGCATTGACCCTTCTTAACTCTACAGTATACCTCCATAATAGTGTATATTGCTTTGTTGCATCCCCTTAAACCAAAGCTTGTGCAATTTTCTTAGCCTTACACGCCATGCTCATAGTTATACCTACTGAGTAAGTACTCCTAATCTCCGAAACGATATCACGAAGCTTGATTCCATCATATGAAGCCATCCTAGCCGCCACAATCTTAGCAATCCACTTGGAGTTAGCAGTAGTGTTATTCAAAATCCTACCACACGTGTGAGCACCAAACCATTTCTTCATTCTATACATGTGCTTATTCCCCAATTTACTAACAAGAGCCAAAAACCCACAATTGTCCTTGCAAACTACTCTAACTCTAACCTTGTCATTTTTCATATACTTTGTCTCTCTTCCATTTAATATTGACCATTCAGTAATTGCCTCCTTAAATTCATGCAGAGAAACAAACTCCAAACCTACTTTGAACTTGTATTTCTTGTCCAACTCCTCCATCTTAAACCTAGGATATTTTGGTCGTTTCTCTTCATCTGATGCATCAGTTTCACTACTCCCAAGATCATCACTTACATTATTAGTTTCAAGGCCTTCATTACCAACACTAACCCCACTTGATGAACCTCCATTGTCATCAAAATTTCTTATCTTTGTTGGAGTGGTCCTGTGTTTCCTAGATATGTGCTTAACCCTTCCAGTTAGTTTGTCTATAACATCAACTCCATCATCTAAGCCAAGGGCCCTTTGATCCTCATTGTCCTCAAATGATAAACTGTTACCATCAAAATCACTATCATCATTACCATCTTGTTCAACATCATCAAGGTTATCATCCATATTTACAGGATCACCCTCAAGATTTACATTATCAGTATCATCCTTAACATTGGCACATTCATCAACATTTAGATTTCCAGCATCACCATCAACATTAACATTAACTGCATCACCATCAATAACATTAACAACTTCAATATCATCAACATTATCAGCATGAACATTAAAATCATCAGTATCATCAACAAAGTTATCAGCTACAACTACTCTATGCTAAACAAATAAGTCCATGCTACTACTTGTTTCAACATTTATTTCATAAACCTCAGTAGCATCAATATCAATAACCATTCTTTTATGCTTACCCGAAATAATGTTATACCACCATAGAAATAATCAGAGGACTTAAGATTGCAAATTTTTTTCACAATACCAGTTATTTCAGAGAAACTCCACCTATCAGGGTCAATGTCTACTTCATGTTCATCCCCACCTAACTAGTACACGACATTGTCCCTAACAAACTTTCCCCGGTAATGAATGTTCACAGTAAATGTCATACCTGGAAGCTTCGATTAGATTGCTCAATCACGAGTTTAGCTTCGTCACCCACAGTCGCCTCACCCAGACAAGCCTTCATATCAATCCCATTCACCTTTCCTGAGCTCTGACCCTGAAGTGCTTTCTATTTCTGAAACCCTAATTTACAAGGACTAAAGCAAAAAAGGGGAAATGAGTTTTGATGATATATTTTTGGGGAAAAATAATATATCCACGCATGTTAATGAAAAAAATATGAAAAAATGCTAAAACATAAGCAAAGTCATCACTGTTTCCCACCTCAAAATTTTTTAAATGGATCACTAACAGAAGGGACTAACGCAAAAAAGAAATGGACTTATGGGGACCTGCACAATAAAAAAAAGATCCAGGGACTAAAATCAAAATCTCTCTAACTTATAGGGACGAAAACACTATTAAATCAAAATCTCTCTTAAATTAATGTTTTTGTTTTTAGCTTATCATAGTTTAAATTTTGTTCTAATTGTAGGAGATGAGCATCCAAAAACCATACTCAAAAGAAGATATTGATGGCATCCGATCACGTTGGGCCAATGTCTTCTTATCTCATTGTGAAGCTCGACAACCACAACAATAGTTTTTCTTGGTTTCTATAATATTATTTTGTATATGAACAGAGGTTTTGTCATTTTGATGTGCAAATATTATCATGTCAAACGAGTGTATTCTCTCTTGATGATAACAATGTAAATTTGCACATTTGGTTTAAAATGATATGATATATTCCAATTCTGTTACATATTTTGTAGTTTTTATGTAAAAAATGATACTGGCAGGTTAATAGATTTATTATAATGATACGATACAGGCTAGTGAAAATGATACAAGCAAAAAATGATACAGGCCAGTGAAATTGATAAATATATCCAAAAAGCTTCATTTTAAACCCCTATCAATTATTACATAAAACTGAGGTAAATGAATACCTTACTATCTCAAATTATAAATAAAACTAACAGCTATATGACGCGCGCAACAAAATGTAGAAAATAAAAATATGGAGTCCCAAGGGATCGAACCCATGACCTTTTCAATTATAACCTCGGTGTTTAAAACAACGAGGTGTTAAGTTGAGACTTTTCATGATGATCTTATTTTGCTCGCCTGGATAGTCGAGGTAAAACGCATTTTGCATCCGACATTACAAGCGTTATTTGTAGTAGTGAAAAATGTTTTAAGTGTATATTGACAGTTTGAAAATTTTTAAGGGCATATATATTTCGGTCACACCTCTGACTGGTACTTCTCATGAGAGTATTTATGAGATTCAACTTGGTGTTTCCTTAAGGTGTACTGACAAGTTCTCTAAGTTATAGTGCCAAAACCATTTTATAGTCAGAACAAGAATGTACATATTTACACCGAGTTACCTATCTTAAGAGGATTTGAAGAATAAGATGACGACATTAGTAACGTAAACCTAAATGATTATTAAATAAAAACAAAATCAATAATATAAATTATTAAATAATTAGTTTATAAATAAATGAGTAGATAAATTATAAAATTGGAAAAATATAAAAATATAAAAATTCTGCGGGAGTAGCAAATTGATAGAGCTCTCACTCTCTCTTCTTTTGTTCCCACCGCAAAAAATAGTTTTCTTCAACAAACCCTTTTTCGTATAGTTTCTCAAAATCAAAAGCATTCCTTTTTGTTGTGAAAGTTTCATCTAAAGAAGAAGCTTCAAGGAATCAGGTTTACGCTCTTGTTTTTATTCTTCTTCATCATCTTCTTCAACTTACTTATTTGAATTGAAGACTTAGGGTTTGTTTGTTTGGATTGTGTTATTTAAGCTTATCTATTTGAATTTGAGATATGACTGAAACAAAATGTTCAACATCTGCAATGCTGTTGTGTTTTTGGGACCGAAATTTGGCCAACTGCGGAATGTGGAAGAATAATGTACATAATTCGCCAAAGAATAGACCTGTTACTCATGAGAATGCAGAAAAAATATGGTTAGTTTATTTTGTCTGGTGTAGTTAGTAACAAACTCAGGGAAATTGAACCAAGAGTTTTCCTTATTATGGTTTTTAACAGTTTTACTTCAACCACATATTTTCAATGATCAGTGTTATAACATGTCAAAAGTTATGGGGGAGTGCCTAGTACAAAGTAAGCCATTTAAAAATCCTTTACAACCACATCTTTTCAATGATCAGTTTTATAACATGTTCCATCCTAATAGTATATATACAAATTTATATCCATTAAGTCCCATATTGGCTAGAATATCACACAAACAAGTGTTTATAAATTGTAAGTGTTTGGTTGTTGGCATGTTTTTTGGTAAAACCAGTTGTGTGAATGTCATGACTGATGTCATAACATTCTGGGATACAAGGTACATTCTGCAGAAAAAGAATGTCATACAGGAGCTGCTCAATATGAGTGTTTAGCTGATCATTATGCAATGATCATATTTATTGCATTCTACCAAAATCAGTAAACAAGATTCTTGTTGTCATAACCAATGTTAAGACATCCTGTACTGAACTAACATTTGTGCAGATTTATTATTTTCTGAGAAGTTTCAGGAATCTGGTTTATTCGGTCCAGATCAGATTCTCACGTGGACTTAGGTTAACTTTGCTTAACCCTAATCTGGTTGTTAAAGTCCTATGACCAAGTCTTGAGGTTAACCCTAATTAACCCTAGCTATTTTCGTGGAAGCCCTAACTAAAGAATAGCTGCCTATATATTCCTCATGAAGACTGTTGGTGAAAGACACTTTTGACAGAAGATCAATAAGGGACTGTATAGTTGTAACTACTGTAATCCAAGCAATTATCATTGTGATAAGTGACTTGGAGTAGGATTTGATTGTAAGGGTTGTGTATCACTCAAAGCTTTGAAGCACGAGTGTTTGTGTCACTTGATTAAAGCTTTGAAGCAAAGTCAAGTTAGGGTTGTGTATCACTCAAAGCTTTGAAGCACGAGTGTTTCTGTTACTTGATTAAAAGCTGTGAAGCAAAATCAAGTGTATGTTCTGAAGAGTGTCTTCATAATTTCATTAGTCAATTGTTTGTATCACTGATGTGATTGAGGGGGAGTGAGTAGGAACTCAGGTTTAAGTTGAACTTAGATTGAAGTTGCATTGGGTAGGTCTTAAGTGAAGGAGATAAACTGGTTGGTTTATTCCTGAATTAATATCTCTTATAGTGAATTTCCTCCCTGGCTTGGTAGCCCCAGAGTAGGTGTTGTTACACACTGAACTGGGTAAACAATTGACTGTGTTCTTTACTGCTTTTAGATTCACTGTCTTGAAGAGTGTCAGATACGGTGTCATAACATTCACTGTGACATTAAGTATCTGCTGCCAGAATTTCAATTGGCATCAGAGCAGGCACCCTGTCTGTCTTACTGGGTGAGATCTAGGGATATTATTTTCTGGCGCTATGGACAAAGGAGGATTTGGAAACAGACCACCCATTCTGGATGGATCAAATTATGACTACTGGAAACCTCGTATGATTGCCTTCTTAAAATCACTGGACAAAAAGGCTTGGAGAGCTGCTGACAAAGGATGGAACCATCCCACCATAACTGGGAAAGATGGGACGACCAGTCTGAAACCTGAGGAAGAATGGAGCAAAGAAGAAGATGAGTTAGCCCTGGGTAACTCCAAAGCATTAAATGCATTGTTCAATGGAATTGATAGAAACATATTCAGACTAGTACATCAATGTGAAATGGCCAAGGAGGTTTGGGACACTCTCAAAACTACCCATGAGGGCACATTCAAAGTAAAAATGTCAAGGCTTCAGATGCTGACTACCAAATTTGAGAACCTGAGGATGATGGAAGATGAGACCATTCATGAGTTTCACATGAACATCTTGGAAATTGCCAACACCTCAGGAGCATTGGGAGAAAAGATGTCAGAAGAAAAGCTGGTGAGAAAGATTCTCAGATCCTTGCCTAAAAGATTTGCAATGAAGGTGACTGCTATAGAGGAAGCTCAGGATATCTGCAACTTGAAGGTGGATGAACTCATTGGGTCACTTCATACCTTTGAGATGGGGATCAGTGACAATGTCAACAAGAAAAACAAGAGCATAGAACTTGTATCTAATACTGAAGATGAAAACAAAGAGGATGAAGAAGAAAATATTTCAGAAGCTATAGCCATGCTTGGAAGACAGTTCAACAAACTCATCAAGAGAATGGACCCAAAGTCAAGGTCAAATGTTAAGAACATTCCTTATGACATTAACAGATCCTATGACTCCAGCAGAAGACTAAAGTCTGAAGAGAAGGGAAATCAAAGCAAAGGAATTCAATGCCATGTATGTGAAGGATATGGGCATATTCGAGCTGAATGTCCTACCTTTCTTAAGAAACAGAAGAAAGGAATGTCTGTTACTTGGTCTGACTGTGACTCAGAAAGTAATTCTGAAGAAGAATCTGCCAAACTAGTTACTGCGCTAACTGGTATTTGTAACTCTGATAGTGACTCTAGTGATGAGGAAGTGACATTTGAAGAACTGGATGACTCCTACAAGAAGTTATGTATCAGAAGTGCTGAAGTCTGTCAGCAAAATGAGATACAAACAAAACTCATAGTAAAGTTGGAGGCTGAGAAGAAGGCAAGCATTGATACTATAAGTCATCTAGAAGGGGAAGTTCAAATGCTAAACTCAAAACTTGACCAGATGACCAAATTTGTCAAGATGCTGACAAATGGAACTAACAAATTAGAAGAAATCCTTCAGGTTGGACAAAATGTGGGAAACAAGTCTGGTCTAGGATTTGTGGCAGCAAAGAAATCTATTGTAGACAAGAAGAAGATCAGGCCTGATAAACAAATGTCAAAGCATATGTCACAACATAGCACTCAACATCGAGAATAGAGAAATATGAAGAAAAAGTATCAAAGATGGAGATGTCATCATTGTGGGAGGTTTGGTCACATAAATCCATTCTGCTTCAGATTATATGGATATCCTAATCAGACCCCAGTTGTCAAACCTAAGTCTAACAAGGCACCATATACTCAACAGTGGAAGAAAAAGGCTACTGCCCTGATAGCTCACACCTCCCTTAGAGTCTCTGCAAAGGAAGACTGGTACTTTAACAGTGGATGCTCTAAACACATGACTGGAATCAAGAATCTTCTCAATAATGTTAAACCTCACACTACTAGTTATGTGACTTTTGGAGATGGTGCTAGAGGAGAAATCAAAGGAGTTGGAAACATGGACTGCCCTGGAGTTCCAAACCTAAATGAAGTATTGCTGGTAAAAGGCTTGACTGCTAATCTCATAAGTATCAGTCAATTATGTGATCTAGGATTCAAGGTCAACTTCACCAAGTCTGAATGTCTTGTAACTAATGAGAAACAAGAAGTTGTAATGAGAGGAGTCAGATCTAAAGACAACTGCTACTTATGGGAGTCTGATAACACTAATTATTCTTCTGTGTGCTCTATTGCCAAAGAAGAAAAAGAAGTGAAACCGTGGCACCAAAAACTTGGTCATTTACATCTAAGAGGAATGAATAGGATTATATCCATGGAAGCAGTCAGAGGGATTCCAAGGCTGCAAATTGATGAAGGGAGAGTCTATGGTGAATGTCAGGTTGGAAAGCAGACTAGAATGTCACATCCAAAGTCAAGACATCTGACCACCTCTAAGGTGTTAGAACTTCTACATATGGATCTGATGGGACCAATGCAGGTAGAAAGTCTTGGTGGAAAAAGATATGCCTATGTTGTTGTGGATGATTTTTCCAGATTCAGCTGGATTAACTTCATTAGAGAAAAGTCTGATGTATTTGAAGTATTTAAGGAGCTGTGCAAAAGAATTCAAAGAGAAAAAGAAGGATGCATTGTCAGAATCAGAAGTGATCATGGCAAGGAATTAGAAAACAATAAGTTTGATGAGTTCTGCTCCTCAGAAGGAATTAATCATGAATTCTCTTCACCTATAACTCCTCAACAAAATGGAGTTGTGGAAAGGAAAAACAGGACTATACAGGAATATGCCAGAGCAATGATACATGCCAAAAGACTTCCTATTCATTTTTGGGCTGAAGCTATGAATACAGCCTGTTATGTCCATAACAGGGTCACCTTGAGAAAGGGAACATCATCCACCATTTATGAACTTTGGAAAGGAAGAAAGCCTACAGTGAAGTACTTCCATGTATTTGGAAGCAAATGCTATATTCTGACAGATCGTGAACAAAGGAGAAAGATGGACCCTAAAAGTGATGAAGGAATATTCCTAGGATACTCTACCAACAGCAGAGCTTATAGGGTATTCAATTCCAGGACCAAAGTTATGATGGAATCTATAAATGTCATAGTTGATGATTACCATGAGGAAACAAATGTCCCATATGATGTTGAGACATTCTTTGAGACTTCAACTCAAAAGGATGATATTCCTAAAACTACTTCATCAGAATTTGAATCAAAGGAAGCTAACAAAGACCCTTCCATCAGAATTCAGAAAGATCATCCTAAGGAACTCACCATAGGAGATCCTAACAGTGGAATCATTACAAGATCTAGAGAAATCATCTCAAACTCTTGCTTTGTATCTAAGATTGAACCAAGAAATGTTAATGAGGCTTTAACTGATGAATACTGGATTGGAGCAATGCAAGATGAATTAAACCAATTAAAGCAACATGAAGTATGGGAGTTAGTTCCTAGACCAGGAGGAACAAACATCATTGGCACAAAATGGATCTACAAGAACAAATCAGATGCTGAAGGAGTTGTCACCAGGAATAAGGCAAGACTTGTTGCTCAAGGATACACTCAAGTTGAAGGGGTTGATTTTGATGAGACTTTTGCTCCTGTAGCCAGAATGGAATCAATCAGACTCCTATTGGGAATTGCTTGTCTCCTTAAGTTCAAGTTATTTCAGATGGATGTAAAGAGTGCCTTCCTAAATGGGTACTTAAATGAGGAAGTTTATGTGGAACAGCCTAAAGGATTTGTGGATCCAAACTTCCCTGATCATGTCTACAAATTGAGGAAAGCTTTATATGGCCTAAAACAAGCTCCTAGAGCATGGTATGACAGGTTGACAAAATTCCTCTCTGACAAAGGATACAGGAAATGAGGCTTGGATAAAACTCTTTTTGTCAAAAATGAAGGAGGAAAGATAATGGTAGCTCAAATCTATGTTGATGACATAGTGTTTGAGGGAATGTCAGATAAAATGGTTAAACATTTTGCTGACCAGATGCAAGCTGAATTTGAAATGAGCCTCATGGGAGAATTGACCTACTTTCTTGGACTGCAAGTCACATAGATGGAATACTCAATTTTTCTGTCTCAAAGCAAGTATGCAAAGAACATTGTCAAGAAGTTTGGGATGGAGAATGCTAGTCATAAAAGGACTCCTGCACCTACTCACTTAAAGCTGTCCAAAGATTCAAGTGGGGTTAAGGTGGACCAAAGCTTGTACAGAAGCATGATAGGAAGTCTGCTATACTTAACAGCCAGCAGACCTGACATTGCTTTTGAAGTTGGAGTATGTGCAAGATACCAGGCTGAACCCAAAGTAAGTCATATCAACCAAGTGAAGAGAATTCTGAAGTATGTGAGTGGAACCTACAACTATGGCTTGATGTACTCTCATGGATGTGAACCAACTCTGACTGGTTACTGTGATGCTGATTGGGCTGGAAGTGCTGATGATAGAAAGAGCACCTCTGGAGGATGTTTCTTCTTAGGAAATAATCTTGTCTCCTGGTTCAACAAGAAACAGAACTGTGTGTCTCTATCTACTGCTGAAGCTGAATACATAGCAGCTGGTAGTAGATGTTCTCAAATGATCTGGATGAAACATATGCTTACTGAGTATAATGTCACACAAGATGTTATGACATTGTACTGTGACAATCTGAGCACTATCAACATTTCCAAGAATCCTATTAAGAATAGCAGGACCAAGCATATTGACATTAGACATCACTTCATCAGAGATCTTGTAGAGGAGAAGACGATTAAACTGGAACATGTTGCCACTGAACTACAACTGGCTGACATTTTTACCAAGGCACTTGATGCAAATCAATTTGAAAATTTGAGGGGCAAGCTGGGTATTTGCCAACATGAAGAAATGTAGAAATTAATTTTGCTTAAAACAAGGGATGAGAGAGATATTTTAGTTAAGTCTACTCTGATTGGGCTAATCATCTACTTCTCTATTTCTTTCCAAAATTTTAAGAAGATGAATAGACATTCATATATCTCCCTCCTCTCGCGTTTTTGCAACAATATTCAATCTCTCAAATGAAGACTTCACTATTACTGTTACCTGTTTTCTAAAACACTCAAAATGTCTCAACTATCCATGTCATCATCCTCTTCAAAGGCGACTGCTTCTTCCGCATCCTCTGATCGAGAACCTAGGGCAATCACAAACTGCATGGATTCTGATGTTCTGGAGATAACTCCTCTTCGTGAATTGGAAGCTGACCCCACTAAGGTCAAGAAGCTGCGAATCAGACATGCAAGAAGGTCACAAGCTTCTTCATCTGGTAAACCCTCTCAACCATCATCTTCTGTTCCTCCAGAAATAGCAAATAGGGAAGGTTCAGTTTATGTTCATCAAGGTATATCTAGACTTGTCACTAGGATTCTAAATGAGAATCACTCTGTACCTGGCATTTCTGTACCTTTGAATCAAGAATCTGCTAGTCCAAATGTTGAAATGAATCCAGATGTCACTCAGAATGTTGAGACACCGGATGACAACATTAGGAAATATCCTGAAAATCGTGATGATCACCAGAACCCTACTGAGAAGGATGTTGAACCCCCGGTTATTGATGTTGATGAAGAATACTCTGACAATGACTTAATTGCCAATATCAACCCTAGCATAGCTAGAAGGATGATGAACATAAAAGGAATGCAGGATGCTGCCAAAAGCCTCTCTAAAGATAAGACTGCTGATGTTGTTCATAAGAAAACCAGGTCTGAGAACAAGACTGGAGTAGAAACTGTGAAGGCTGGATTGTCAAAAGAAAAAGGGAAGGTGAAAACTCGAGTACCTGCTGGTAGTCTCTCAAAACCTTTGAGACAACCAATAGCAAAGAAAAGGAAGGAGCCTGAACCCTCTGAATCTAATGAGGAATCAGAATTTGAATTTGATGTTGGACATTCCTCTCAAAAGGAAACTCTCTTCAAGCAAAATGCCTAAAGTCCCTGAAGTCGCCACTGACAACATCTCCTTTCACCATCCTGAGAATGCAAACAGGTGGAAGTATGTATGTTTGAAAAGGATCGCCTTAGAAAGAGAACTGAACAACAGTGCCATGGAATGTAAGGATATCATGGATCTAATCAAAACTGCTGGTCTAATAAATATTTTGGAAAAGTTTACCAACTGCTATGAAGTTCTTGTCAAAGAATTCATAGTGAATTTATCTGATGGGTGTGCTGATGGAAAGTCAGCTGATTTTAATTGTGTATATGTGAGAGGAAGGAAGGTAAATTTCTCTCCCTCTGAAATAAACAAATTCCTAGGAAGACCTGATGATGCTTGCCCTGAGCTAGAGGTTACTGACAACCAGGTGTGCCAAACCATTACTGCAAATCAAGTCAAGAGTTGGCCCTTAAGAGGGAAGCTGAATGCAAGCAAGCTGAGCATGAAATTTGCCATTTTGCACAAAATTGGTGCAGCTAACTGGGTTCCCACCAACCATAAATCAACCATCTCCACAGGCTTGGGAAGATTTATTTATGCTGTTGGAACCAGGACAAACTTTGACTATGGCAAGTATATCTTTGATCAAACATTAAAACATGCTGGAAGCTGTGCTATTAAAGGCCCTATTGCCTTTCCCTCTCTCCTATGTGGTATAGTCCTTGCTCAGTATCCTGACATTCTAGTTGAAAAAGATATTGTATGCAAAAGAGCCCCTGCTCTTGGGTTGCACTATAAGCTATTTCAGGGAACACATGTTCTTGACATTGTCATGACATCAGCTGAGACATCAACTGTCAAGTCTCATTCTAAGAAAACTGATGTTATAGCTGTGCTGAAGGAAACCTGCAAAGAGCTTAATACAAGGAAAATGACTCTTAAGGACCTGATTGCTAGACTAGAACAGGAGGAGATTGAAGGACAAAGAAGGGAAGAGGATGCTGCTGAAGACCAGCTTAATGCTGAAGATAGTGCCTCCTCTGAAGATGACAGTGCTTGAAGATCAGTGCAGTTGAAAAGTTTGCTGCTGGTACCTGATGCTGCAAATGACTTTTGATTTTTTTTCTCTGTGTTTTTATTATTCCTTTTGGATGACTGTATAACCTAAAAGTACAATTATCTTTGGCCTATTTATGGATAAAGAGGGGGAGAAGATTTTGTGATAATTTTGGTAGAATTAGACTTGGTAGATATTATTAATTCTGCTGCTTTCTAATCTCTGATTGTTTAGGGGTTTTAGCCAAAAAAATTCCAAAGGGGGGAGTTTGTAAGTGTTTGGTTGTTGGCATGTTTTTTGGTAAAACCAGTTGTGTGAATGTCATGATTGATGTCATAACATTCTGGGATATAAGGTACATTCTGCAGAAAAAGAATGTCATACAGGAGCTTCTCAATATGAGTGTTTAGCTGATCATTATGCAATGATCATATTTATTGCATTCTACCAAAATCAGTAAACATGATTCTTGTTTTCATAACCAATGTTAAGACATCTTGTACTGAACTAACATTTGTGAAGATTTATTATTTTCTGAGAAGTTTCAGGAATCTGGTTTATTCAGTCCAGATCAGATTCTCACGTGGACTTAGGTTAACTTTGCTTAACCCTAATCTGGTTGTTAAAGTCCTATGACCAAGTCTTGAGGTTAACCCTAATTAACCCTAGCTATTTTCGTGGAAGCCCTAACTGAAGAATAGCTGCCTATATATTCCTCATGAAGACTGTTGGTGAAAGACACTTTTGACAGAAGATCAATAAGGGACTGTATAGTTGTAACTACTGTAATCCAAGAAATTATCATTGTGATAAGTGACTTGGAGTAGGATTTCATTGTAAGGGTTGTGTACCACTCAAAGCTTTGAAGCACGAGTGTTTGTGTCACTTGATTAAAGCTTTGAAGCAAAGTCAAGTTAGGGTTGTGTATCACTCAAAGCTTTGAAGCACGAGTGTTTGTATTACTTGATTAAAAGCTGTGAAGCAAAATCAAGTGTATGTTCTGAAGAGTGTCTTCATAATTTCATTAGTCAGTTGTTTAGTATCACTGCTGTGATTGAGGGGGAGTGAGTAGGAACTCAGGTTTAAGTTGAACTTAGATTGAAGTTGCATTGGGTAGGTCTTAAGTGAAGGAGATAAACTGGTTGGTTTATTCCTGAATTAATATCTCTTATAGTGAATTTCCTCCCTGGCTTGGTAGCCCCCAGAGTAGGTGTTGTTACACACTGAACTGGGTAAACAATTGACTGTGTTCTTTACTGCTTTTAGATTTACTGTCTTGAAGAGTTTCAGATACGGTGTCATAACATTCACTGTGACATTAAGTATCTGCTGCCAGAATTTCATAAATGTTTGACATGCTAGTTAGTTTGTCGAGCTGAGTAGCACCAGCTTGTGACCAATGTGGGGGCACCAAGGTGATGGAACATGGCTAAGGCTTAACAGGTTGGTCTGGTTGTTGCACCATGCTGGCCTACCCCTCTAAGTTGTAAGTTGACCCATGGGACTTGTGCGAAGGCACGAGTCTTATATCGTGAGGTTGGTTTCACAGAGCAGCGTTCACTTCCTACTCCTGACAGTGGGGGGATCACGGTCCGTTGCACATCCGCCCCCTGAACTATCTCTTTTTTTGGTTCATATTAGGGGTGCCAGCCAGCAAGCAACAATATATATAAAATATCATCATTTAGAGAAAACATTCATTGTATTTGTTAGTTAAAGGTTAATCATTACAAAACATATATGATCACAATATACAATTCAAGGTGCTTGGTGAGTCCTCATGACCAAACCTAAAGATAAGGAGAAGAACCAAGTCATAGTGTGATCTTGACATGACTGGGTTGATATGATATGATAGAGGAATCTTAGAGGCAAAAATTGGGGTACAACAACAGGATGTGGGAGTTGATAAAGATGAATGGACCGAATAATGCATTGGTTGAAGAAAGGTGTGCTAGAGTTGATACAATTCAAGACTTTGATGATTGAAATCTTTTCTGTAATGATTTTAGAAAATCTAAGTTTTCTTCTATTTTTCTGTTTTCTCTTGATGTACTCTAAAATCCCTTGAATGAAATATTAGGTTAAAATCCCTTTGACGTTTAATGTTTTTCACGCATAGTTTCCTTTTTGATGATGTCAAAAAGTGGGAGAAATATAATGATTTTGATGAACCTAAAGAAATGCAAAAACTCACCATAATACAATGATATAAATTATGCATTTACCGCTGACGCCTGTTTGATTGTTTGATGATTAACCGAGGAACTCTAAATAAGTTCACTAGGCATTCTAAGACAGGTCTAAATGAAAGAAATATGTTAAATATCTTAAAGGCTAATTGTTCATATAATCGAAGATGTATACTCTGTGAACATATATTCAAATATCAGATAGACCCAATACTGTTCAGAAGTTGAGAACTTTATGAAAGTTAAAGTCATCTTGATCTTGGTATCATAATGTTTAGTAGATGTAAACTATCTAAGAAAATAAAATTAAGAACATAAGAATAAAAAACAGAAATATATGCCTCCCATAAGAATTGAGCAAATCGAAAGTTGAAGACTGTCTGAAATATCAAGATCTTAATTATTGGCATCCAAAGTCAAGACTCTAAAGATCTTAATATCTGATCTATTGGAACCAGGGGGAGCTTTACTCAAATGGTCCAGAGTCAAGATATTCGATCTTCATCAAGTCATTGACTCAGAGGGAGTATCATAAAAAGGATAAGTATTCCTTACCTTTCTATTTTCACTTTTTCTGATTATATGAACAAATTTATGTCATCAAAATACATAGTTTTATCATTATCAAAAAGGGAGAGATTGTAAGAACAAGATTCGGTTCTGCAATATTATCTCTGATTTTTGATGATAAGAAATGAGTATGTTTGTATGAACAGTTTTGATACTCTAATGTTTGTTATTGGTGAGTACTTAGCAAACAAGTTTTGCTTCTGATGGATGGCGTGGCCAAGACATTAGAAGAGAATAAGTTCCGCTTCTGTGCTACACAAGTTCTGTTGAACAAGTAGCAAGAGTCTCTAGAAGGATTTGAAGTGTAGGCTCTGATGTTTGTCTAAAGAAACCAGTCAGAAGATCTGAAGACAAAAGTTGTTACTTAAGTCCAGATGCTAAAGACTCGTGTTTCTAAAGACAACGAATTCTAAAGAAACATTCAGAAGATTTGAAGACATAAGTTTTAACTTAAGTCCAGATGCTAAAGATTCAATTTTCTAAAGACAGTATGTTCCAAATAAAAAAAGTTGTAAGATCTGAAGAAAACGTTTCTACTGAAGTTCAGATGCTAAAAACTTAGTTTCTAAAAAGATAACCTGTTTTAGGAAGACAAAGTTAAAAGATCTGAAGACAACGGTTCTACTGAAGTTCCGATGCTGAAGACTTGTGTTTCTAATAACAAGGTTCTTAAAAGGATTCTTAAAGAACCAAGTGCTAAATATTCTAAAGAAGGAAGTTCTGAAGATTCCAAATACTTGAAGCTCTTCTGATCCAAGGTTCTCTACAATGGGTTCTCAAGACCAAGTGCTGAAGACTCTAAAGACACAATTCTGAAGACTCTGAAGAATTGAAGCTCTTTTGATCCAAGGTTCTTAAGACCAAGTGTTAAAGACCTTAAAGACGCAGTTCTTAATACTCTGAATACTTAAAGCTCCTCTGATCTAAGGTTCTCTATAACGGGTTCTCACGGCCAAGTGCTGAAGACTCTGAAGACTTGAAGTTATGAAAACCTTATGTTATGTTCTCGCTTATAAACTTATGCTCGCAGAAGCCTCTGAAGTGAAGAAGGAAAAAATATAACGTTAACATGGTACAATGGTACAAGTACGAAAAAGCCTTATTCGGCTACCTCTCCACTAGCTTGAATTGTGTAATAGAAAAGGACGTAGCAGTACTATTTATAATGACTCTTTTTCAAATATCCAATGGCTCTATTTTTCTTGGCTATATAAGAAAAGAATTGTATGTTTAAAATTTTGTTGGTGTTCAATGTTAAAATGAAAGTTGTCATTGTTGGAACACAACCAAAAAGCTATCAACCGCTATAACAACAACAAGAACAATTGTTATCAAAGTGATTATTCAATAATGTTGATAATGATTACAATGAAATCATTGATTCACAATATGCTTAATTTTATATGCTGCACAAAGCTTGCTAAGCTGTAGAAGATAATGAAGATGATCCTGAAAGCTCCAGTTACAAATCCACAACATAAATGTTGTGGTCTAAAGTGATCATTAAAGAAAATAGAAGAAGGGATGATGTCCAGAATGTTCTAAGGTTAATAAAGATGAAGAAGTTATTCTCTTTAATACATCAATATCAACAAAGCTTCCAGAAGCTTATGAAGAAGAAGACTTCCGTGATTCAAGTGCTTTGGGTTATTGTCCACGAAGAAGCTACTTGAAGAAAAGAAGACCACACATTGATGCTATAACACAATGTAATATTTTTAGTGTGTATTAGGATCTTGTGATGTATGCTTAAGTTTTGTTTACATCCAGCTTGTGTATAAGCATATTATTGTAAACAAATGTAAATCAAGCAATTGTTTGATGATACCTTGAGAGACTGAGTGAAGGTCTATTCTCAAGAAGATAATGACTGAAGGTCATTATGAAATCTTGGTAGTGGTTTCTATTGGGTCAATGGTAGTCATATTTCAAAGGGGACTGAGTGAAGGTCAGCCTTGTGAGATCACTGATGGATATCATTGAAAGGAAATCCTGGTAGGATATTCTGAGGGATTAGATTCTATTGGGTCAATGAACGTTATATCCAGTTTGGATCCCTGAACGCGTCATTGGATGTTAGTCACTTGCGGGTAGCTTGTGCAGGATTTTTCTTAAGGGATCAAGTATATATGTATCCTTAAGAAGTCTAGGACTTGTGTGTCTTAAAGTTTGTTAGTCACTTGCGGGTAGTGTGATCGGTGGATCTGGAACTGACTGTTTAACGCTGGTTCGCGAAATGTCGCGGAAGCAAGAGTCGCCACCGTCTTTTATTTTCTCCAAATGGAAAGGACAAAAGCACAGAAAAATTCCTTATAGAGATTGCTCTCGGTTCGGGAGGTAGATTATAGAAAGGGAAGGTGTTAGCACCCTTTCTATCCATGGTTATCCATGGGCTCTTAGATACTTGCTCACTTGTGTTTTCAAAAATGGTTTGTTTGCTTTTCAACTATGGGTTTTAAAAAGTTTCTTTGAAAATTTCAGTTCGACTCTTGTATCGGTCCTCAAGAGTGTTTGAAAAATGCTTTCGAAAGCTTTTTGAAAATGTGTTGGTGTGAAAAGTATTTTTGATTTGTTTTGTTTTGAATTAGAGCAAGTATCCACGAGTCGTCTACCTACCCTAAGGAATTCGTCTGTGTAAATGTCCTTTAAAGTAGTGCCATCCCACCATTGAGAGGTAGGTAGCACCACCGTTGGAGGTGTTCGGGTCAATTCGAGGTTCGGGACATGGTGATCACCAGATCAATGGGAAGACACCTTAGAAGCTACCCTCATGCCAGGTTCCCGGATCATGAGGACTTACTAAGACATCCTCTACTCGACGATCACCTTTCGAGGCAAGGCAACAGTGAGGCGTACCCTAGGGGTGGTGTGTGATTTGTGTGTCGCGTTCGGTTATTTTTATCTTGTCATGGTACGGGTGAGCTACACGTTTGTTTTTATTTAAGGCCATTCATTCTTGCATGCATTTATTTAATAGTTAAAAGGTGCGAAAAAAAATAAAAGTTCTAAACTATTACAAAAGGCGCGAGTCCACATCGCCAAAATTTCCAGAACCCGATTTGACAAAAAATAAAGAAATAAAGTAAAAGTGCGAGAGATAAATTTACACGGCTTTGGGAGAGGTACATAAATATTAAAAGGAAAAGAAATAAATACGCGAATTGAAATTTAAATTAGAAACGAGGGCGTTGGACCCTTTTTAATGGAATTAAATTAAATTGTTAAATTAATTAAATTAAAAGAAAAGAAGATTATTTTTTTTGAGATTTTTTGTATTTATGATGATAATGAGAAAGATTAAATGAAATTAAAATTAAATTAACCCTAATTCTATAGCTTTTATTTATTAAGAAAAAATATTAAAGTTAAACCTAGATTAACCTAATTATTTACATGCAATTTGATTTATAAAAATAACTAATTAAGAATTAATAATTAATATAGTAAAAATAAAAAAGATGAAAAATGCTTGAAACCCTAATTCTATGAATTTTTAAGTTTTATTGAAAAATATTAAGATTAACCCTAGATTAAAACTAATTAATTAATAAAGGTTTTATTTACAAAATATTAAAATATTAAATAAAAATACTTATTTTTATCTTTTTTTTTGATTTTTTATTGTTTTTATGTTTTTTATGAAAAATAATTAAATTAATTAACTAATTAAAAATAATAATTGAATTAAAATAAAAAATGAAAAAAATATAAAAGACTTGCAAACCTTGGGGGGTTCTGTCTCCAGTAGGAGGTGAAATCCAGTAATTTAGGCCCATTAACCTTTGGCCTCTTTGACTTTTCCACTAACGTGCCCAGGCGTTGACTCACGTCCATAGTATTCATCAGATCTGGTCCCTTGGTGGAGTGCAATGGGACATGTGGCGTGTTGGATGGAGAGTTGCATGGTAGGCGCCTGGGAGTAAGCTACATACAAACACAGTTATAAAAATAATATGGAATGGAAGGGGGACCTGGGGCTCGAACCCAGGTCCTGATGATTACCAACGAACATGCTTACCAACCACGCTGCTTTATCTATTTGTACATTATATAAACAACAAACAATATAAAATAAAACAAATGTTAATGCTCCTTTTCGCGCGAAATTTTGAATAAACCAATCGCTGCCTTCCACCTAGCCTTCGTCTTCCTTGCTTTGTTTTTTTCCTGAAACATAAAAGAAATTGGCAACGGTTTTGAAACGTTCCCTTAAGCAACTTTCTGGAAAATAACGAATAGGCCATATGGCCTCATAAATTAGGCGCGAGGGTTGGGTTCTTTTCGTCCAAATGCGCTGAATTTAGTCATGGTACTGTGATGTTCCAATTTTACCTTAACTGGGAAACCCCAATTCAAAGCTTCACAAACCCTAAAAGACAACAATGGTGGAATCGCGTGTAGTGCACAAAAACACAATTAAATTATGTGGTTAGCTTTAGAATTACATAATGAACACAAATCAAACATCAAAAATTATGAAAAATGCATGAATCGAGATGCAAGAACGTCAGATATTTTCTGTACAGGTCACCATCGTTCTCACGTTTCTTGGTGTTAGGATGAATGATTTTGATTGGAAAACTTTCCTTGAAGCCTCGGGAAGGTAATGGAACAAGTCTCTTGGCTTGAATCGACCTAGAAGATGGTTTTCAGATTTGAGTTTTTCTTGAAAAAATCCAAGTTTGTTTAGGGATTTCTGGCGCAGCTTGCAGTCTTTTGGCACGAGGGTTAGCATGTGTATATGTATGTGAGTGATTAGGTCAAAGAATTTGAGCCAAAGAATCAAGGAATTGATGAAACAATATTTGATTTTCCATGCCATAATTTTCAAATCTTTTTCATGCTATTTTGGCCTCAATCATATCCAATCACCTTTGATTCTTTCCTAACCTGATTTGCACGAAATATTGAGATTATTTTATGCACAAAAAGATTCAAAAGGTTAGGTTTAGTATTTTTCACCAATTTATTTTAATTAAATGAATTATTAATGATTAAAAATCCAAATAAATAAATAAAAATGATAAAAAACTTCCCTTTGGGCCAAATGGTCGTGCACATGCCTTGGATGATGAATTGTGGAAGAAAAAGAGGCCCATTAGCATTTTAAGTCATTTGAAGCAATGTTGACTTTTCAAAATATCCAAAAATTTCCCAACTTCCACAAGGCATAACTTGCTCAATTTTTAAGCTTTGCTCATGTTCTTGGACATTTTGGAAAGGTCTTTGAGTCCTCTAACCAATGTCTTTGGTCCCATGTCATTTTGATTTACCAATCTCAAGTTATGGCCTTTGACTTAAAGTCCCTTTTTGTTGACTTTTGAAAATGACCTATAATGTTGAAATTGATAACTTTTTGTGAGAGCATTTATTGGACTTGAAGTATGAAGAGGAGTTGTAGGAAATGTCATTATATTCAAAATGAGCTTTGGATGGAATTTTTCTGATAATCCATGTGAAAGTTATGCCCTGGTCAAGTTACAGTTGACTTTTTCAACTGTCCAAATATGGAAACTTTTGCATCTTGATGATTTTTGAGCCAAGCTTTGAGAATCATGATCAAGCATTGATCAAATGATGTTTGTGGCTACAAAATGAGATGTTGACCAAAAATTTGGACTTTTGACTGTCAAATGACCATTTTGCCCCTACAGTTGACTGTAGTGCAATTAGGGTTTTTGACTGTGCAATTTTGTGCTGTAAGTCTTGAAACTTGGTATGAGGATGTTTGACCATGTTTATAGGCATGTGGGACTTGATTTTACCCTTGGAAACTTCATTTACTTGGTCAGAACCAAAACCCTAATTTTTGACTGTTAAGAGGCCCTTGAACTGTGCAACCCTTGGGGAGATGTTGAAGCATGCTTTTGACAAATCTTGAAGAATATGGGAGGGAAAATTTTGGGGTACAACAGTTGCCCCTGTTCAATCTTCTTAGACCTGAGGATGCAGATTGGCTGACGTGCCTTTCGTAATCCGAAGGTGAAAGATGATTGAACACTAGAGTGCCCAGAAATTTGCGCTCACATAGTAGTGTGATGATGGGAATGGGCTTATAGATGCCATTTGGAGATTCGTGGATAGGGTGATGGGCTTATAGATGCCATGCTAAGAGATGATGGAAGGTGGATGGGCTTATAGATGCCATCTGGATGTTGATCGCATAAGAGCTTCCTTAGCGAGAACTTGCATACCTGCAAAAAAGAAAAATGATTACCTGACCTGTTACGGGAGCTGGTCTTCAAATTCTTTGTGTAGATGTGTCCTGACTGGTTACAGGAGCTGGATCTGGAGCTTCCAACGGTGATGAATGAACCAGGGATGGTTACTACCTCCGCAGTATCGGGGAGAGAACCACAGGCGACTACAACCTCAATAGCAATCATTGAGAGAATCTTGGATAACTTCAACTTCAACAGCAATTGTTGAGCGAATCTTGGGATTACCACCTCCGCAGTATCGGGGAGAGAACCATAGGCGACTACAACCTCAACCGCAATCATTGAGAGAATCTTGGATAACTTCAACTTCAACAGCAATCGTTGAGCGAATCTTAGGATTAGCACCTCCGCAGTATCGGGGAGAGAACCATAGGCGACTATAACCTCAACAGCAATCATTGAGAGAATCTTGGATAACTTCAACTTCAACAGCAATCGTTGAGCGAATCTTGGGATTACCACCTCCGCAGTATCGGGGAGAGAACCATAGGCGACTACAACCTCAATAGCAATCATTGAGAGAATCTTGGATAACTTCAACTTCAACAACAATCGTTGAGCGAAATCTGGGATTACCACCTCCGCAGTATCGGGGAGAGAACCATAGGCGACTACAACCTCAATAGCAATCATTGAGAGAATCTTGGATAACTTCAACTTCAACAGCAATCGTTGAGCGAATCTGGGATTACCACCTCCGCAGTATCAGGGAGAGAACCATAGGCGACTACAACCTCAATAGCAATCATTGAGAGAATCTTGGATAACTTCACTTCAACAGCAATCATTGAGCGAAATCTGGGATTACCACCTCCGCAGTATCGGGGAGAGAACCATAGGCAACTACAACCTCAACAACAATCATTGAGAGAATCTTGGATAACTTCAACTTCAACAGCAATCGTTGAGCGAAATCTGGGATTACCACCTCCGCAGTATCAGGGAGAGAACCATGGGCGACTACAACCTCAATAGCAATCATTGAGAGAATCTTGGATAATTTCAACTTCAACAGCAATCGTTGAGCGAATCTTGGGATTACCACCTCCGCAGTATCGGGGAGAGAACCATAGGCGACTACAACCTCAATAGCAATCATTGAGAGAATCTTGGATAACTTCAACTTCAACAGCAATCGTTGAGCGAATCTTGGGATTACCACCTCCGCAGTATCGGGGAGAGAACCACAGGCGACTACAACCTCAACAGCAATCATTGAGAGAATCTTGGATATCTTCTACTGAGTCTTCAAAAGAAAAACCTTTAGGAGTCGGTTTAACTAGACCAGAGAAGGCCTTTGACTGGATAATAACCAGGAAAATCTTTGGGAGTCGATTTAACTGAACCAGACAAGGTCTTGGAGTCTTCAACTTAGTCTTCAAAAGAAAAACCTTTAGGAGTCGGTTTAACTAGACCAGAGAAGGCCTTTGACTGGATAATAACCAGGAAAATCTTTGGGAGTCGATTTAACTGAACCAGACAAGGTCTTGGAGTCTTCAACTGAGTCTTCAAAAGAAAAACCTTTAGGAGTCGGTTTAACTAGACCAGAGAAGGCCTTTGACTGGATAATAACCAGGAAAATCTTTGGGAGTCGATTTAACTGAACCAGACAAGGTCTTGGAGTGTAGCTTGAGAACTTAACTGGATCTTTCCTGAAAGGTAAAGGTCAGTCATATGCAATGCATGATATGGGTCAAGCAATGATGTTCTCAACATAAATGAGATTTGTAAGATACGATGCGTATATGCATGCTATAATGTATGGAAGTGTGATGTTTATGAATGTATGTTTTCGTCTTAGGAAAATAAATCCTTGACGGGTGCCAGGAAGTCACTCCTGGGCTGATGTTGGCGAGTAGATCTTGCTTCCGCTGGATGATAGTTGCAAGTATACCGGTAGGAGAAGATGACTCCGTTGGGGAATAAACTTGGCGAATGGATTACTCTGCGGGGACAAAAGTACTCTAGCGATCTTGCTGGGAAGCAATACTCTGTGGGGAAAGAGGTACTTTATTGAGTTGTTGATAATAACTTGCTGGGGATACCCTTGTCGTGTTGGAAGTGTTAAAAGACTTCGCTGGGGATAAGAAGGCTTCGCCGAGGACGATCTTTCCGTAGCTTTTGGCTGAGGATAACCCAGTTATATCCTGGTAAGGAGATAACTCTTTGAATAAAGCCGGGGGACGCGTTCGTGCTCTGCGAGGATAAGCTTCCAGAATCTACTGGGGATAAACTTACTGCTTGGGGAGATGGATTCCCACTTTCCTGGGGAAGCTGGTTTGGACTCTCCTGAGGAAGTTTTGAACTGTATTGGGGAAGTGACTCCATTGAATGTTTGATATACCGCCGGGGAACAATCTTTAGACCAAGATTGTCGGGGATGCTTGTTAAGAATGTATACATGCTGCTGGGGAATGTTGAGATCTGCGGGAGGATACCCAACTTCCTTAAGGTTGATAATATAGCTTGGCTTGAGGAGGGTATACTGCTTGCTGGCTCACTCTCTGGGGATTTAAGGTATACCGGTTGTGTTCTTTAGCTGAATCTACCTTGGTACCTTGGAGGACAGAACAATTAGATCGTTTGGGCAACTCAACATTGCCCCTGTTTCTGAAGTAGGAGAGGAAGACCTGTGAGGTGCTGATAATTGTTGATGGGCAAACCTTCTTCTGGTAGGCAGGTGACAAGATAACAGGACATAGTCGTACGCTTTGATCCCTAACTTTTTCCTGGACCGCCCTTTCGGGTTTTCAGTCCACCGGGATACCCATTTTTGCCCAAGTCGCCTTTTCAGGTTTTCGACTTGCCGGGTGTACAGATTTTTCATTTCATCCCTTATTTTTGCCCAAACCCTTTTGGTTCGCCGGGAAGTCCTTATTTTTGCCTAGGTATGTCAACCTAGCGGGTCTTTGATTATGCGCAGTATTTTTCGACTATGTCCGTGCTTTCAGAATGTAGGGAGTTGCCCCTTGTTAGAAGTGTTTTGCCACGCCACCAGAAGGTGTTTGATCAGGCAAGATTCGTTGTTGGGATGCCCCCAAGTGACTCAGGCGGAGATTTGCCCCAGGCGATTTGGCCTTTGAGAGATTCTCCGAATCTTGACTGGACTGCCCCAGACAATGGACTGTGACCATGTCTGCCCCTTGATTGGAAGTGCTTCTGTTCATTAGGTATTCCTCGTGCGAATTTCCCTGCTGTTCAAACAAAAAGTCATATGCAAACAAAGTTATGTTAAAAATGCAAAGCTTATGTCTGTCTTGAAGATTTTGAAAATGCATTCTTTTTCATAAAACAAGTGATTGTTTGTAAAACGTGATGTCAACTTCATATTTTATAGCAAGCCTTAAGGAGTCAGGATACCTTTCGTTACAGTATGCTTTCGAACTAACCCATGCTTCAGCTAGGACTTTTAAGGGTTATAACGTGGCCTGGTTCACGGTTTAAGAAACAAAGGATAAAGGCTCAAATTATTTGTACCCACCCGCTCTTCGTGATGTTCTCCAAACCTAAACTCAGTTGATCATACGTTAGACCTTGTTTGAGTCTTTGCTCTGACTTTCCGATGATGGTTCGGATTTTGGCAATTTATTTGAATAGGGAGTCATTTCCCCCTTTTTTGTTGTTGAGGGTTTGTAGGACCTCTTTTTTTTTTATTATCCCTATTTTTTGCCTGAACTGTTTCTTTTGTGATTACAGTCAGCGGGATGCCCCAGTTTTGTAAGTCTCCTTCATAGGTTTTGACTTAATGGGTTTTTATTTTGAGAAATGACGACTGCCTATCTTTATGATTATTCGGAACCAATCACTGTCTTTTTTCGTTTTGTAAAGATCTCTTCGGTGCCATTCGTCACGCACTTGGATCAACTGAGAGACTACCCTACCCCAGGTTATGATTAAGGGTTTTAATTTTTGAAAAGAAAAACTCCTACTTCTTTGGCTCAGAGGGGTTGACGAGGGATTAACTTCCTTATAACTCCAGTGTTTAGGGATTGAAACAATGCCTGTACCTCATCAGCGGGGTTTGTTCAAACGCATACTGTACATTGTGGTATCGTTTTCGTCATCCTCCCTCAAGAGGCTTAGAATTATTATTTAAGAGTTGATCATCAGAAAAAATATGAAAATAATTTGCATTTAGTGAATACGAATATATTGTTTCAGAACAGACATATGCGATGCATTAATGAAATAACAATGTTTAACACGAGTAAATGTTTGAACAAAAGAGAATTGCAACTTGAACATTCGAATGAACAAAAATTTCTCAATCCTAGCCATGTTTTGGCAAGGGAGCAGTGATCACGTGGGGAGTCTTGGGTACTTCAAACTGAATCTCCCCGGCGTCGATCATATCTTGAATCTTGTTTTTGAGAGGCCAACAGTTGTCCGTAGTATGCCCCGGGCTATCAGAATGGTAAGCGCACCTATCGTTGGGATGATAGTTAGGAGCAGAAGTGTTTGGATTCCGGAGAGGAGCCCTTAAGGTGATCAGCCCTGCCTTCAACATTTGTTGTAGTGCTTGATCCAGCGACATGTTGATCTTGGTGAACTGCCTTTTAGGCTTGTCTGGTTTGCTCTGATCAGTCTGTTATTCTTGGCGAGGTCGTTGTTGGACCTGTGAAGTGGTAGAAATTTGGAGAGGCCCAAACTTTTAACTTCTTGGAAGTTGGTTAATGACCGGGTCCCTGACTTGGGCTGGTTGCTTCATGTCTTGATGAAGTTGACTGATCATGGCCCTCAGCTCTCCTTGCTCCTGAGCTAAACCTTGGATGAGAGCCCTTTGCCCCAGCATCTAGGTTTTCAACGTGTCTATCTCAGCTTGTAGACGTTTCAGCCGTTCGTCCTTGTCGTCCTCAGCATTGTTCCTGACCAAAGTCCCTGTGAGAAGTGTCCTCAACTCCTCCTGTCCCTTGGATAAATTCAGGAGGATTTCCCCGAGCCGAGTCTCTTGAGCAAGAAGGTCCTGGTTATCTTGTTGGGAAGCCATTTCTGAAATAAACAGCGGGAAAGGTAAGTGACCTGCAACAAAGATACCTGCAACGCAACGATGTGTATGATATGCATGCAATGTTTTCAAGGACCTCGCAGGGTAAACAAGAAGATTGTTAGCATTTGAATCCGGTGGCTTGATTGAAGGAACTTTATGTTGTTGAGAATCCTTCTTCAAAGGGTCAAAGGCTCACCATATCCAGTGGGTCATAGCCTCTGACTTTAGTCATCATGTCTGGTTTTGATTTCCAAACAACCTTGGTTAGGGGAACCTTCCTCAAGAGTCAAAGCTCACCATATCGAGTGGGTCATAGCCCCTGACAACCTTGGCTAGAGGAAAATAAATCCTCTTTGCCCCTTGCTGGATGTTTGATTTGTCATGACCTGCATCACAAGCCCTTGAGGTCCTTGAAATGGGTTAGGATGTATGCAATGGTATGATGGTATGCTATGCATGGGGTAATATGGATAAACCCTGTTATGAGTCCCCATTTAGGACTACAAACCAAAACCTGCAAGAAACTCAAGTAAAACCTGTCATGAGTCCTTATTAAGGACTAAACAAAACCTGCAAAACACTCGGTGAACCTTGTTATTAGTCCTAATTAAGGACTATAAACAAAACCTGTGAGTAGTTCATGTGTCAGCTAGCAAGCATGCAAGTAGGCAAGTACAAAGGCACACAAGTCACACAAGAGAAACCCTTAGAGTTTAGGCCAGCATGAGGTCTAGGTATTACCCTCTTTCAGTTTGTTGGTTCATACCTGTCCTATCAAAGTAACCGGGTTCTTAGAGGATCCCAATATCATTGACTACCCTCAGTCGGTCATAACTCCAGCCTCGCAATCTTTTCTTGCGGCCAGAACCATCACGAGAGTTTAGCCTCAATGGGCGTAGCATACTGCTACTGTTCTAATGGCCAAGTTGGGTCATTTAAGGTTCTAAGGTCTGTTGGTGCTTAATGACTCCTTAGAAGACCTATATTCTCCCCGTTTCAACACGAGGGATATCGGTACAGACCAAGGCGCCACACCAACGTAGCCACTGCTTCACCCATGTCGGTATACGCCGGACAAGTCCCTCACAGATTATGCTACCTAAACAGGGTATCCCCAGATCCGGGTTAGGATCTATGTAACTCCCATGCAACCCACAAATTTAAAGCAGACAAGTCAATACAATTGAAAACACAGTTATGAACTAACCCTAAGGTACACCTCACTTTAAGTTTAAGTCCCCAGCAGAGTCGCCAGTTCTGTGATCGGTGGATCTGGAACTGACTGTTTAACGCTGGTTCGCGAAATGTCGCGGAAGCAAGAGTCGCCACCGTCTTTTATTTTCTCCAAATGGAAAGGACAAAAGCACAGAAAAATTCCTTATAGAGATTGCTCTCGGTTCGGGAGGTAGATTATAGAAAGGGAAGGTGTTAGCACCCTTTCTATCCATGGTTATCCATGGGCTCTTAGATACTTGCTCACTTGTGTTTTCAAAAATGGTTTGTTTGCTTTTCAACTGTGGGTTTTAAAAAGTTTCTTTGAAAATTTCAGTTCGACTCTTGTATCGGTCCTCAAGAGTGTTTGAAAAATGCTTTCGAAAGCTTTTTGAAAATGTGTTGGTGTGAAAAGTATTTTTGATTTGTTTTGTTTTGAATTAGAGCAAGTATCCACGAGTCGTCTACCTACCCTAAGGAATTCGTCTGTGTAAATGTCCTTTAAAGTAGTGCCATCCCACCATTGAGAGGTAGGTAGCACCACCGTTGGAGGTGTTCGGGTCAATTCGAGGTTCGGGACATAGTGATCACCAGAGCAATGGGAAGACACCTTAGAAGCTACCCTCATGCCAGGTTCCCGGATCATGAGGACTTACTAAGACATCCTCTACTCGACGATCACCTTTCGAGGCAAGGAAACAGTGAGGCGTACCCTAGGGGTGGTGTGTGATTTGTGTGTCGCGTTCGGTTATTTTTATCTTGTCATGGTACGGGTGAGCTACGCGTTTGTTTTTATTTAAGGTCATTCATTCTTGCATGCATTTATTTAATAGTTAAAAGGTGCGAAAAAAGATAAAAGTTCTAAACTATTATAAAAGGCGCGGGTCCACATCGCCAAAATTTCCAGAACTCGATTTGACAAAAAATAAAGAAATAAAGTAAAAGTGCGAGAGATAAATTTACACGGCTTTGGGAGAGGTACATAAATATTAAAAGGAAAAGAAATAAATACGTGAATTGAAATTTAAATTAGAAACGAGGGCGTTGGACCCTTTTTAATGGAATTAAATTAAATTGTTAAATTAATTAAATTAAAAGAAAAGGAGATTATTTTTTTTGAGATTTTTTGTATTTATGATGATAATGAGAAAGATTAAATGAAATTAAAATTAAATTAACCCTAATTCTATAGCTTTTATTTATTAAGAAAAAATATTAAAGTTAAACCTAGATTAACCTAATTATTTACATGCAATTTGATTTATAAAAATAACTAATTAAGAATTAATAATTAATATAGTA
The DNA here is from genome assembly GCA_948472305.1 of Vicia faba. Lineage (NCBI taxonomy): Eukaryota > Viridiplantae > Streptophyta > Magnoliopsida > Fabales > Fabaceae > Vicia > Vicia faba. The sequence continues at coordinate 1,431,285,632 of OX451736.1, read as the reverse complement.
AAAATAAAAAAGATGAAAAATGCTTGAAACCCTAATTCTATGAATTTTTAAGTTTTATTGAAAAATATTAAGATTAACCCTAGATTAAAACTAATTAATTAATAAAGGTTTTATTTACAAAATATTAAAATATTAAATAAAAATACTTATTTTTATCTTTTTTTGATTTTTTATTGTTTTTATGTTTTTTATGAAAAATAATTAAATTAATTAACTAATTAAAAATAATAATTGAATTAAAATAAAAAATGAAAAAAATATAAAAGACTTGCAAACCTTGGGGGGTTCTGTCCCCAGTAGGAGGTGAAATCCAGTAATTTAGGCCCATTAACCTTTGGCCTCTTTGACTTTTCCACTAACGTGCCCAGGCGTTGACTCACGTCCATAGTATTCATCAGATCTGGTCCCTTGGTGGAGTGCAATGGGACATGTGGCGTGTTGGATGGAGAGTTGCATGGTAGGCGCCTGGGAGTAAGCTACATACAAACACAGTTAGAAAAATAATATGGAATGGAAGGGGGACCTGGGGCTCGAACCCAGGTCCTGATGATTACCAACGAACATGCTTACCAACCATGCTGCTTTATCTATTTGTACATTATATAAACAACAAACAATATAAAATAAAACAAATGTTAATGCTCCTTTTCGCGCGAAATTTTGAATAAACCAATCGCTGCCTTCCACCTAGCCTTCGTCTTCCTTGCTTTGTTTTTTGCCTGAAACATAAAAGAAATTGGCAACGGTTTTGAAACGTTCCCTTAAGCAACTTTCTGGAAAATAACGAATAGGCCATATGGCCTCATAAATTAGGCGCGAGGGTTGGGTTCTTTTCATCCAAATGCGCTGAATTTAGTCATGGTACTGTGATGTTCCAATTTTACCTTAACTGGGAAACCCCAATTCAAAGCTTCACAAACCCTAAAAGACAACAATGGTGGAATCACGTGTAGTGCATAAAAACACAATTAAATTATGTGGTTAGCTTTAGAATTACATAATGAACACAAATCAAACATCAAAAATTATGAAAAATGCATGAATCGAGATGCAAGAACGTCAGATATTTTCTGTACAGGTCACCATCGTTCTCACGTTTCTTGGTGTTAGGATGAATGATTTTTATTGGAAAACTTTCCTTGAAGCCTCAGGAAGGTAATGGAACAAGTCTCTTGGCTTGAATCGACCTAGAAGATGGTTTTCAGATTTGAGTTTTTCTTGAAAAATTCCAAGTTTGTTTAGGGATTTCTGGCGCAGCTTGCAGTCTTTTGGCACGAGGGTTAGCATGTGTATATGTATGTGAGTGATTAGGTCAAAGAATTTGAGCCAAAGAATCAAGGAATTGATGAAACAATATTTGATTTTCCATGCCATAATTTTCAAATCTTTTTCATGCTATTTTGGCCTCAATCATATCCAATCACCTTTGATTCTTTCCTAACCTGATTTGCACGAAATATTGAGATTATTTTATGCACAAAAAGATTCAAAAGGTTAGGTTTAGTATTTTTCACCAATTTATTTTAATTAAATGAATTATTAATGATTAAAAATCCAAATAAATAAATAAAAATGATAAAAAACTTCCCTTTGGGCCAAATGGTCGTGCACATGCCTTGGATGATGAATTGTGGAAGAAAAAGAGGCCCATTAGCATTTTTAGGTCATTTGAAGCAATGTTGACTTTTCAAAATATCCAAAAATTTCCCAACTTCCACAAGGCATAACTTGCTCAATTTTTAAGCTTTGCTCATGTTCTTGGACATTTTGGAAAGGTCTTTGAGTCCTCTAACCAATGTCTTTGGTCCCATGTCATTTTGATTTACCAATCTCAAGTTATGGCCTTTGACTTAAAGTCCCTTTTTGTTGACTTTTGAAAATGACCTATAATGTTGAAATTGATAACTTTTTGTGAGAGCATTTATTGGACTTGAAGTATGAAGAGGAGTTGTAGGAAATGTCATTATATTCAAAATGAGCTTTGGATGGAATTTTTCTGATAATCCATGTGAAAGTTATGCCCTGGTCAAGTTACAGTTGACTTTTTCAACTGTCCAAATATGGAAACTTTTGCATCTTGATGATTTTTGAGCCAAGCTTTGAGAATCATGATCAAGCATTGATCAAATGATGTTTGTGGCTACAAAATGAGATGTTGACCAAAAATTTGGACTTTTGACTGTCAAATGACCATTTTGCCCCTACAGTTGACTGTAGTGCAATTAGGGTTTTTGACTGTGCAATTTTGTGTTGTAAGTCTTGAAACTTGGTATGAGGATGTTTGACCATGTTTATAGGCATGTGGGACTTGATTTGACCCTTGGAAACTTCATTTACTTGGTCAGAACCAAAACCCTAATTTTTGACTGTTAGGAGGCCCTTGAACTGTGCAACCCTTGAGGAGATGTTGAAGCATGCTTTTGACAAATCTTGAAGAATATGGGAGGGCAAATTTTGGGGTACAACAGGTAGCTTGTGCAAATTGTAATCAGATTGGTTATAGTGGATTAAGTCCTTGAGTTCAAGGCGAAATCACCTTGGTAGGGTGGACTGGACTAACTTGGGGGTTTCTCAAGTGAACCAGGATATATCATGTGTTATTTACTTTTTCTTATGTTTAGAGTTTATGTTTTCTTAAATTAATTAGAAGCATTACTTAGAAGTAACACTCAGAAGCATTGTTCAACGAGTCATGCTTAGAAGCAAAAGTTTTTCAAGAAAGGAAAACCCAATTCAACCTCCCCTTTCTTTCGTTTTCTTCACACCTTCAAGATCATGGCTAAACATGTCAAATAATGGCCAAAGAAGGACAAATTGTCTGCTAGCAAGTTGAGTGTGGAGTATGTTGTGCTTCACGGGATTGGGACTACCAATTGGGTTCCCACCAATCATACCTCTACCATTGTTATAGGTTTAAGTTGTTTGCAAGAACATATGGCCTAGACATTATTGTGACACGTGGTAAAGAAAATGTCAGCTAAACTTCAAGGAAATAAATCATTGTTGAGCAGAAGGATACTTGCAAAGATTTAGATAAGTTTAAAGTTTTATTTGCTTTTGTATCTCTTTCATTTGTGGAATATGCTCTGAGTTTTGTTTGTTTCCATCTGTTGTTGTGTGTTTCCATCTGAGTATTGTGTGTTTCTATCTAATTATTTTTTCTTCCATGTGTGTTTTGTTCCTGTATGCATTATGTATGCTTCCATTTTGTTTACATTTACTCTATTTTTAGCAATTTTTGACTAAATAGGGGGAGTAAAAGGTTAGTGTGTTCTGTGTGTCTTGATGTTATGAAACATGTATTGACATGTTGATTAGCATGCTGATAGGATTGTGTTACTTCTAAGGGGAGAATAGTGATTGTGGTTTCTTGTTGGATGCAACTATTTAGGGGGAGCATAATAAACTGTCATGCTTATTGGAGCTTCTCTTGCTGCTGGTGAAGTTTATATGTGTGATGTCTTATCTGATGTTCTGACATCTTGCTTGATTTATGAAGTACATGATGTGAGGTTGTTCTATCTTCTATTGTTGTTTCCTATGATGTGTGAACTTGGGTAGTTCATATTTGGTGTTTTGGATTTTCTGGTGTGTCGGATTTTCCCTTTGAGGAGGGGTCTTGATCATGTGTGACAGGGGGAGTCTGGTCCTGTCTGTGATGTCAGACTACATATTTTGACATTTGTTCTTCTGAAGTAATGAAGATGGTGATTTGTAATTGTATGCTTTCTTTGATGTATTTTTTCTGTTTCAGTTTGTACAAAGTTTACATGTTTGCATGTAGCTTGTGTTGTCGTGTTATTTCTCTCTCCAGGATTTTTACGCATTAGTAGTTTTAGCCAAAATTTGTCAAAGGGGGAGATTGTTAGTTCTATGGTTTTATGATTGGATAAATTTTGGTAAAACATGGTTCTATACTGATGTTGAGAAAGATGTTGTAACATCTTCATCAACTGTCATAACAATTTTACTGTTATGTAATTCAAATTGATGCATAAAACTTTTATGTTGAATAAAACAAAGAGATCAGTATTCTTAACATTGAAAATCAGGAACATCACCCTAGCATTGGTGATTTAGCCACACACAATGTTCAAGGAAAATTCAATAAAAATAAAGATAGACATTACACAAATTGATGGTGAACTCTGATCTTCAATTGCTTCCGCTCATGAAAGGTATTTGTTCTCCCAAAACATGCATAGACTTCAATCTTCTATCGTGAAATTGTTCTCCCGTCAAAAAAGTCCTTTTTTCTTCTACAAAATAGGTTTAAGTAGTCTTGTTTTTGCTAGGTGATGCCAAAATTCCAAAGTAGCCTCTAGGATTCAAAAACACTAAAAATTTCCAAACTTAAGAATTTTCAACACCTGAGCTGACACGGACACCCATGTCAGCTTCTGTGAATCTTCCTCCAAATCGTACGCTTCAGATGACTTGACATGGGCCGTGTCGTGTGACACGGGCGCCCGTGTCGCCTTATGTGATCTTTCTCTATTCCAACAATTAGTCCAACTGAAATAACACAGGCTGTATCGTGTGACACGGGAACCCGTGTTGCCTTCTATCCTGCTTCCAACTTCATTTTTCCCAGTCTTCCCCCTGACACGGCCACCCGTGTCAGGGCTCCTGAAGCACTTCTTTTTGAACTTATGGATTCTGCACTTTTCTGTTCCGATTTATCCTGTTTCATTTGTTTGAACATGAAAATACTAAAATACAAAACCAAGACATAAAATGTTGTAAAATGGAATAAAGCACCATTCAATTAAAAGAAACAATGACTAAAATAAATGCATAATTCATGTGTAAAAACCACTGATCAGTGCAACATAAGAATTAGGGCTTTATGAGTCTTTTAAGGTCTTTGTGTTTTTGTTCTTTTTATGTCACTCATGTATCTTTTGATGTATTGAGGTTGACTGATTTTTACTTGCTTTTATATCAAGTTATTATTCTCACTCACGAGCTTTTAAGCAAAGAGTTGAGTATTGTTCTTAGTTAAAATTTTTAATCAAAACTAAGTATTGTTTATTTGAAGTGGAACCTTCTATTTGATTCTTTGGTATAGTCACAAGATTTATGGCTGTAGGTATCAATGTGGTGATTGGAAGTGAGAGGGGGTTCTCTTATCTAAGAGGTTCCTTGGTAGAAGTTGCACAAGGTATTGATTATGAGAGAAGTTTTAAACTGTGAGTATTTAGGCTTTGAACTATTATCATAGTGGATTTCCTTCCTGGCTTGGTATCCCCCATAGTAGAAGCATTGCACCAAACTGAGTTAACAATTGATTGTGTTGTTTAATTTTCTACAATTTATTTTTCTGCACAATCCGTGGTTTTCTATCAACAAATGTCATAACATCTTGTTTGATATTGTGTTTTATGTTGAGACATCAATCTTGACATATGTATTGCAAGTGCCAAAATTTTAATTATAAGCTTAAATTTGTATTTAAAAGACAATTTGGTGAACGAATAAAATTTTGTTTTAATATTATAACTTTTTTTAAATAATGGATTCAATTTGTCTTTTAAATTAAATATTATTATAGTTAATTCAGTCATAACTTGTGACAATCTAGACTTGTTAAAAAGTTTGAGAAATATAAACTTTACTCTCAAGTTAAAGAATATTTTGAAAAAAATGTTGTAATGTATCTTGAGAATATTGAGTTTGAGGGGGAGATATGGTCAAAGAAAAAAATTGAGTGAAAAATAATTGGTTCTAACTCAGTTCATATAGTTGTTATTTATATAGAAAATTTGGACCCTCATACGGATATTGTTATTCTTTCTCTCAATTAAATTAAAATTTTAATTCTTGAAAATCAAACTCAACATCCTCAAGAACTAGAGCATCAAGTGTCAGAAATAATTGACTGAAGAGATAAATTATATTCGGTATAATTGAAATACTCTATTATGATAGTTGTGATACTTGTTACTTGTTATAATTTTGGAGCTTCATAAGATGGATATCAAGTTAGTGTTTTTTAATGGTAACATTAAGAAATACAATATGGTGCAACGAGAGAAAATTTTGTGTCAATAGATATAAAGTTTATGGTTTGCAAACAGATAAAATCTACTTATGAGTTAATGAAATTGTCTCATTAGTGATACCACAATTTTCATAAGGTAATTGTCTCATTTGATTTGAGATGTCTATTGTGAAAAATTATTGGATTTTACAAGTTCATTCTGAGTAAGTTTATGTTCCTAGTTTAATGTGTCAATTTTATTTTATTTAGTGCGCAATGATATATGATTGTTGTGTGAAACCAAAAAAATCTCTAACAAAAGTTTAGCGATGAAAGATCTTGGGCACATCTCTTTTGTATTAGATATTTAGATACTTAGAGATTATTCTCAAGGTATCATCCAGTTATCATATATATATATATATATATATATATATATATATATATATATATATATATATATATATATATATATATATATATATATATATATATATATATATATATATATATATATATATATATATATATATATTTGAAAATAAAACTAACATGAAAGACAATAACTTAGGGTATATCTCAATTATCAAGGGAGACTATTAAGTCTCAATCATTGTCCAAAAAAGAATTTGAAAATTTAGAAAATTAAGCTTTTTATATTTTTCAATTTTGGGAATCTTATGTATTATCTTATGTATATGCATATGGAAAAAGAGTATATATAATGAGATCATTTGGCAGATACAACAATTCAAAATTTGGATTGTTGAAATGAGGCAACCGTGAGGATTGTTATAGAGAATAAAAGAACTTGTGCTCACATATTAGAGATCGAATAATTTGAAGATTATTAGGATGTTCGACTCTGATCCTATTGGATGTCTATATATAATTGACATCCTAAATGACTATAAGTATTTATGTCACTTGGTTGCATATAGTAAAACATTTTAAAATAAAACTCGAGCTATATTGTGACATAAGTCAGTCGGATAATGTTTCAGCAACTGGCTTATAAAATTTATTGACTTATAAGTTGTTGTTTTTGAATGATAAAACATATAAATAGAAACTTTATGCTAGATGACTTACTAATCAAAGATTTGACAACTAATGTCTTTAATATGATTATTTCACTAATGATGTCTTAAATTAGTGAGAGTTTCTCTTCTTTTATGTTCTATTTTTGTGTTTGATACAAAAATAAATTTTGTTATGATTTTCTGCAGAAATAATGTTTATGATGTTATTTTGTGACAACTAGTTCTGTATCATTTGTGCAAATATTAAATTTTTAAATTTTAGTTTTATCTTAATAAAGACTTCAAATGAACCACTTGAAAATAAACATGATTCAGAGATCACATTACATAAAATTTCTATGCCACTCATTCATATCGATCTACGTCATCAAATATATTGATTTGATGGTGGTCGAGGTTTTGTCACGTTATACGTCAGTGACGATAGTCGCGATTGCCACATTATTGATGTATGAGGTGGGCCAGATTGTAAAGTTGAAATCTATAGATGAATAACATTCAGATGTGCACCTAAAAAATTGTGATATAATTATTAAAAATATATTGCTCAAGTGGGAGATTGTTGGAATATTCTATAGTTTAAATCTTATTTGATTATTATATTTTAACAATTATTATGTGAGCATATATATTTTAAGGTTAAATTACCATTTTTGCCCTCCTATTTTGATAAACTCACGAAATCAGTTTCTCTATTTATTTTTTAAACACTTTTGGTCCCTCATGTCGATTTTTCGTCCAAAAAATGTTGTTATGTACTATTTTTTAGATAAATAACATATTTTTATTGACTTTGCATAAGAAAGATTAATTACTCATTGCATTTTCACGATATTTTATTCCTTAAATCATCTTCTCTGATCGTCTTCTTCATCGTCTTTCTCTCAACTTATTCATTCTTCTTCTTCGTTCACCAAAAAATATTCTCTATGTTCTCTCTCGTTCAGAATATATGCCCACATATACATAAGAAATGGCACATCAATATTTTTTAGATGAAAAATGGACACGGGGACCAAAATTGTTAAAATAAATAAATAAATAAGGGGATTGATTTCATGAATTAACCAAAATAGAAGTATCAAAACTGTAATTTAGCCATATTAATTATATTAGCTATTTATTAAAATTAAGAGTCTTAATTGATTAAGTGGTCACATAAATTTAAAAGACTAATTAGATTTCTATTTAGTAATTAATTGGATATAAGCTCAAATGTGAGTGGATGTCAGTATTATCCATTTCGAAATAATGAGAATCTTAATTGGACATCATCCTATATATAAACTATGGTCTCCAATATACCGTATATATGCAATATACCTCTTGTTCTCATCTGATAAGTATTCAAGATATTAGGAATATCAGTTGAGGAAGAACCATACATGCCTTCAGGAGTTCGTTGTTTGTCTTTTAACTTTTAGGATCACCGCCAACAAAAACTTTCTCAATAGATCCAGATATTTCTACAATCTCTTCTCTCATATATGAACATGTCATAGATCATGTAATCATATACATCTTCATATTATCTATTTTATTATGCACTATAACCTTAGTTGAAATATATCATTCAAAAGTGTCACATGAGATGTATATTCAACATACATATACTCATCTCATAAAGTCATGTAATATCTAATATCTTTAAGAAAAGAATCAAAAAATTCCAACTGATCTTCTAGATATTTTTATAAAGAACTAATTTTCTTATAAGAAGGCTAAAATCTATCAATCATGAATCTTGATTTAATTTGTCCTATGTCTACGCATGTTTCCCTTATCTAAAGGGAAGTTTATGAATCCAGAACCAAATAGTTAGGCACATGTCTTACTTTTTATATATCTAATCTAAGTCACTCTACAACATTTATTGTTTCTTGCTACAAATTCCCAACAATACATTGAACCATGGTGTTATCCTTCAAAATATCAATGTAATCCTTCTCTATATATACACATGTAACATCTCAAAAAAATTCCATTGTCAACATTTTTGCACTATATCCATCAACTAGTGCATTTTCTTCAAAAAAATTGCTATCAACTTCTCATAGAAAATAATGGCATTTCACTTGCCTTTGATAAAGCAAGCTAAGAAGCATATCCTCTGCCGCACATTTTCAAAAGGCAAGACAGTGTTGCCAGCTAATAGTAATATACCAAAAGGGTATTTAGCAGTATATGTTGGAGAAGAGAAAAAGAAGAGATTTGTGGTTCCAATATCATATTTGCATCAACCTGCTTTTCAACAATTTCTTTGTAAAGCTGAAGAAGAATTCGGATTTAATCATCCAATGGGTGGTCTCACAATTCCTTGTAGAGAAGACATCTTTGTTAATGTCACTTCTCAATTGGAAAGTTAATCACAACCGCAAACTCAAATGCTTTTATCCACTGATCTTCCAAAAACATGAAAATGCAAATGGCTTTGCAACTTCCTATCAAGAAATGGTGATATTAGAAGCCATATTGATTTGTAGCTATAGATTCTAAACTAAACATTTAATGTTTCAATTTTGTAGCTATAAGACTAGACATGGTCGAATGTATAGATGCTTATTATCATCTATAGATTCTAAACTAAATATTTAATGTTTCAAAGTGATAATATAATTTTCATTGAGATAGAACTTTTTTACAACCAAGTATAATAACAACAGAAAAAAAAATCTTTTGAAGGTAAGAAACTATACTGATACAAAACTTGGCCATCTATATGTGAGTCTTGTAGTATCCTCAAAGTGTTAGCAGATATTCAATTCAAGTGAGAAGTAATATCTAAGAAAACATCTTCTCTACAAGGAATAGTGAGACCTCCCATTGGATGATGATCATATCCGAAAAGTTCCTCAGTTTGCCTCAGCAATTCTTGGAATGAGGTTTGGTTCAAGTATGATATGGGAATCACAAACCGTTTCATTTTCTCTCCTACGTACACAGCTAGATATCCCTTTGGCATGTTCAAACCTTTTGAAGACGATGCCTTTGATGTGATGATACTAGATAAATGAAAAACCATTGTTGTATGTATGTGTGTTGAAAAAAAGACTCTAGTTTCGGAACTTCAAATGCTTTGGGTGGTAAAAGATTTTTTGAGTTGGTCCTAAATGCTTGCAACCATGGTTATATATAGATGAAACAGTATGTTACAAAGAGTCGGTAAAGGAAGGCCATAAGATGGATGAGAGGCTTGGAATGGTGTGAGACAAGTGCATATGAAAGATCACATGGTGTTGTATAGGATGACTTACTCAAAGGGTCAATTGAAAACTATTTCTTGGTAGATAATGTACCCTATTGAATAAGGCATGTTAACACAACTATGAGTGTACTAGTTAATGACTTAACAAAATATGAGGTTGGACTTGAAAGGATGGGGGTATAATCTTAAGACAATACCACATGCTATATCACCATACTCTCTAACTCTTTCAAATAAAAAAATTATCTTGTAATGGTTTCAAAGAACCTTAATATCTAAAAATATACTTGCAAATTTCCTTCAAACACAACACAAATCATTGGCATCCTCAAGTATTAGTTAGATCTTTCTAAAAAAAAAAGATGTTTGCTTTGTTGAGTTTGTTCTAAATTAGACTGAGTTTTCTTCATTTTTCAAAATTCTACAAACAAATCAATAACTTAGATTCAACATTGTACATTTTCTAAATCTTATTTCAAATAGGAATCAATAATTTATTTTGAATGAAAGAGTTGATTCGATTAAGATTAAAATGTACTAGAAAATTGAATGTTCTAGAATCTTAGTGATCAGATTATCATATAGCAGACATACTCCTTCTTTCTTGCTTTCCGTCTTGTACTCGATTACATAATTTGTCGAGTTCACCTTGATTTTGTTCGCTATTGACCATACAACTTCAACATCAAATTTAGTTATGAGACCAAAGTTTTTTTTTTTTGGAAAAAGTATGTGATTGGTCATATAATAGATCATACGACTATCAGGGAGAATGTATCCAACAATGTATGAATTTGGTATGGAGGGTGATGGATTCTTCATTAGAGATGATACAACAAACTTGAGATTGAAGTTGTATCTTTGTCTCCGGACTCGAGGATGATATCTTCGTGAGAAAGATTCAGAACATTTCCAAACTCTTGTAACGACAAAGATATATTATGCCTTTTTACTTCAGATTGGACTACTCCTTTAATGAAGTAAATATTTGAGAATAACATTTTGACTAATGATGGATATATCTTTTTCGAAGGGTTGTAGAAGAAGGTTGACAAATTTAGTTCTTCAAAAGTTTTAAAGAATTCACATTCTTTAAAGGCTTCTGAATCCAAGTTGTGAATTCTTTGAAGGATTCGATCGACAAACTCTTGGATGAATCTCACTTCTTCTTGTTGAATGGTGAAGGATCAGAAAGAGGGTTGGAGGAAAAACTTAGCCTTCTAGGAGCCATGATGATTTTGAGAGAATAATCTCACACTTACACAATTTGAGAGAAAAATATGCAATGCAAAAGAATGGGAGATGAATACATATTTATAGCGAGCTTCCTAGTGATTTGATCATGTATTTATGGCAAGCAATTAGTAGTGACTGTTAAGATTAATAGGCGTGACAATCGTGTATTCCGAATGACTCAAAATCATTCCTAATTAGGTGTGCCAATCGATTGGCTAAGAGCTCAATCGATTGTATAATTAGATCTTTATGCATATTAAACGTGTATCATCAATGTTGGGACCTGATTGACTTAGAGACTATGTTTGGCTTGGATTTGATATGAAATTATGTGTGCCAAGCTTTTCCAATTGATTGTTATAATGTGTCAATCGATTGAGCTTACGTCTGTCAACCTCTTTGGTGCATTTTTGGCCTTGTGCTAGATTTTATTGCTCTTATACACCCCTGTTAAACTTTATTTGCACCTTTTGTACCCCAAAATTTTCCCTCTCATTTATCAAGTATTTTCTCACAAGATCTCCTTTGGTTCAAGACTGCACTAGGGTTGATCAGCTCAAGACACCTCCTCAAGCTCTGATGACTGAAATTAGGGTTTAAGATTGCACAAGGATAATTGAACTTTTAATGCCTCATATTACTTTCATGGATCATTATGGACCCTTAAGATTTCTCATGTCAAGTTTCAAGTCTTGGATCACATTTTTGCTCAGTCAATTGATCAGTTGACATAAAAATCAGCTGTATTGGGGAAAAAGTGAACTGTGGTCAATTTACAATCAAAATTCATAATTTTTTATCCATATCAACATTTTGAACTCATATATGTCATTTAATCAAGTTTGGACCTTCCTCAAGAAATTTGATCAGATCATCAAAAGAGCAAAATGGTCAAAATTAGGGTTTTGACTGAGAAAAGGCAATTTCAGATTTTTGACCTAACAAATGGTTGATTGGTTGGAAACATGATCTCAAGGATTCAATTGCATCATTTTGACCTAATTTCATGACTCAAAATATTTCTCAAGGTCATTTGTTTGATAGTTGATTTTCAGTCAACTGATCAAAAGTCAATTGCATACTAAAAAGTCAAACTTTGACTTTTTGGTAAAAATCAAGTATCAATGATCACAATTCATCAAAACATGTTAAAACATGAAACTTGTTCATAAAGAAATAAAAAAGTCGAGATTTCATTTTGAAAAGTCAACGTTTCCAAACTTAGAAATTTTTCTAAGTGTTGAAAACTTCATATTTTTTTCACAACTTTGAGCCAATTTTTCACCATGATGCAAGATGATTCAAAAGAAACTTTCAACATGAAAGTTGTAGATCTCAATGAGATATAAAACATTTCTTTACACAACTCCTCCTAGAAATGATTGGATTTCATGTTATTAATCCATGAAATCATGGTCATGAAACCAAAATACTTAGTGAAATTTTGAGCATTTTGGTCAGGATTTTGACCTAACTTCTGAGCCAAGTTTCACATAGTTCCATTTGGATTTTGCAAAAGTGTTTCAAAAAGGAGTTGTAGAGAACAGTATAAGATTTCTAAAAAGTCCAAGAAATCCTTGAGATCATTTGTGAGCAAGGAGAATAGAAGGTCAGAAGTTAGGGTTTTAAGTTGTTTTACAATGCAGAATTTTGTGATGAACAAGAATTCAAATCCATGCTAGGCTGCACAATATTTGCTTTTTAGGCCTCAAACTTGCTTGGCACTCCATAATTAAATGTTTGCACAGCTGTAAGAAGCTTCAAGTCAAGCATTCAATGCATTGCCCATGCTTATTTCCATTTTAGGAAGAAAGTAACCATTTGAAAACATATATCCACTTATCATGCATCATATCATGACAGGTTTCTCCCATACGGGCCTCCTTATCTTCCTACTGTTTATTTCAGTAAGATGGATATGGAACAAACAGTGAAAGATCTCCAAGCTCAAAACTCCTAATCCAACAAATGTTCTTGGCTTTGGCTAAGGGGCAAGAGGACCTGAAGACTCTTATTCTCAAAGACAAGAAGAAAAAGTCCAAGAAGTTAGTAGGCGTTCTGAACTTGGGAAGAAGACTTAGAGGACCAGTCAAGAGAGCTCTATATCTTCCAACTCCATCCAACATGGGGGATAGTCATGAAGAAGACAACAGTCTGGAGATTGATGAAGTCGAAGCTGACTACTCTGAGGAACAATATCCTTCCACTGATGACAAGTACAAACAGTTAGAGGATCGCCTCAATGCTATGGAGATTCAGTAGATACCTGGCTTGGATTTAGGAGACATGGGTTTGGTTTCTGGAGTGGTCATCCCGCCACAGTTTAAAATCCCTACCTTTACCCTGTAAGATGGAGTCTCTTGCCCTAAGATGCACTTAAAGTCTTATGTCTGCAAGATTTAGCCATACACAACTGATCCGAAGTTGTGGATCCATTTCTTCCAAGAGAGCCTAGTAGGGACTCAAATTGAATGGTTCTATCAATTGGAGAGTTCTCGCATCCACACCTGGGAGGATTTAGTTGTTGCTTTCTACAAGCAGTACCAGTACAACGCTGATCTTGCACTAACTCGTGTGCAATTGCAGAACATGACCATGGGTTCCAACGAGAGCTTCAAAGGATACGTCCAAAAGTGGAGAGATCTGGCTGGTAGGGTGAAACCCCCTTTAATTGACAGGGAGCTGATTGACATCTTTATGGGAACCTTGACGGGACCTTTCTTCAAACACCTAATCGGATCCAAGGAGCTACACCCTCTGATGCTCAAAAAAAGCCATACAATGGGAAGAAAGAGTCCAACACTGTGTATGGTAAAAGAGTCGTCATGACCAACACGTGGGGGCAGTCCTGATCTCTGGTTCTGCGTCGCATCAATAACAACAAAGAGGAAATCAACGAAGGCCAGACAAGCCCAAAAGACAGTTTACCAACATCAATATCCCGCTGTATCAAGCGCTACAACACTTATTGAAGATGAATTGGATTACCTTGATAGGACCTCATCCAAACCCCAAAACTTCTTCTCCTAACTACAATCCTAATGCAACGTGTGCTTATCATTCCGGTAGTCCTGGGCATGATACTAACGATTGTTGGGCGTTGAAGTACAAGATTCATAATTTGATTGACGCCAAGGAGATTGAGTTTGACCCTCCAGAGACTCCAAACGTGATCACTGCTCCTATGCTGAATCATTGAGAGCGTCATGTTCATTTTGAATTTTCATTTGTAATTTCTTTTATTCAAACAATTATCTATTAATGTAAAACTTTGTTTCATTAATGCATTAAATATGTTTGTCTTGAATTAATCCATTCATTTTCATTATATTTAAATTATTCTTTTTACTCCTTTTATGATATTGAACTCTTGTTTTAAAAGTTACAAGCCTTTAGAGGGAGGATGACAAAAACAATTTCATAATCTCATACAGTATGCTTTTGGACAGACCTCGCCGATGATGTACATGCGTTTCTTTCAAATCCTAAACACTAGAGTTATAAGGAAGATAATACCTAGTCAAGCCCTTCGAGCCAAAGAAGTAGAAGTTTTCTTTTTTTACACAAATTAAAACCTTTAATCAAAACCTGGGGCAGGGTAGTCTCTCAGTTAATTCAAATACGTGTTCAAATCGCAAACTCTCATCTTGTAATACAACGAGCAACATCAAAAACATTCCTTCTGAACTAAAAGATGGTGATGGTTCCCTATCAAATAGGCAGTCATTATCTCTCAAAAAAAGAAAAGCCCACTTAGTCAAAACCTATGAAGGAGACTTAAAGAAAATTGGGGCATCCCACTGACCGTAATCTCAAAACAAGAACAGTCAGGCAAAATTAGGGATAACAAAAGAAAGAGGTCACTACAACTCCTCAACAACATGAAAAATGTCTCAAAATAACTTCATTCCGACAAACTTAACTTGTCCGAACCATCACCAAAACGTTATTTCGGACTCAATAGGAGTTCAAGCGCACAATTAACTGAGTTTAGGACTGAAGAACATCATGAAGAGCGGGTGGGTACAAACACACTTTGAGCCTTTATCCTTTGTTTCTTAAACTGTGAACCAAGCCATGCTAAAACCCTTCAAAAATTCTAATTTAAACATGGGTTAGTTCGAAAGCATACTGTTACAAAAGGTATCCTGAATCCTGTAAGGCTTTACCCTAAATCTTGAGTTTGAATCTTCTTACAAAACTTCTTTACTTGCTAAAATGCATTTTCAAAATTTCAAGAAAAGCATAAACTTTGCATTATTTGAATATCGCTGTTTGTATATGGCTATTTGTTTGACAACGGAGAAATTCACACAAACGAATATCCTATGAACGAAAGCTCTCTCGGTGAACAAAATCACTTCAAATGGGATAACACTTCCAATGACAAATCTCCTATAAACAAGGGGGCATGACATATCACTATCCAACACACCTGGGGCAGTCAAGTCAAGATTCCCAGAAATCTCTCAAGAAATGCTGAATAACCAGGGGCGGGTCACCATCTCCATCACTTGGGCCATTGAATGGGTTACGTACAGTCCAAAATCTCCTAGCAGTGCCACAAACACTTGCTACTAGGGGAAGTGAAAAATCTCCCTAGAATCCTTCTCATAGGATGATTCCCCAACCAGATTTTCAATCTCTGAAAACCTCTTCCCAACTGAGTCGACTTCAAGAATCCTCGAGGATTTCTGCCAGTGAAGTCGCCGCCTCTCCAACAGACTAAGCAACATGGTTTATTTCCCCAACAAACGGCAGGATTCCCCAGCTTGAGGTGGCCTCTCTGACTACTACAAATCAAAGAACCACAACACCTCTTCCCCAATAGACTACTCTATAATCCCCAGCAAGTTACTATGAAGCCTGGACCCAACTAGACATTAGTTCAACTTCTACTCCTCAGTAGGGCAACAAACAACCAAGGCTCCTGAACTCTTTTCCCCAAGCAAGAACCAACACTCTCCAGAGAGTTTTCAATATTCCCCAGCAGAGTTCTCCTCAAAACAACAAAACAGGAATCCCCGGTGGAAACATTCTAAGCAAAGTTTGAAGACACACCTACTCTTCAACAGTAGTCCTAGATTTATTGAATCCCTAGCATTTGTCAAGGATTTATTTTCCCAGAAAAAATACATTCATTAACATTTCACACATGATAAGTGCATTCTACAACATCATGACACCATGCATTTCATACATCATGACATTGCATACAACTAACATTTTACCTTTTTCAGGAAAAAGGTCAATCAACAGATGGCTACCATCCACTATTTTCAAGTTCCAGATTAATACCTTTAACAAGTCAGGTCATTTTTCTATATGACCAATTGAAGAAACCCTACACAGGTTCCTCCTATTTTCAAGATGAATTTTTACACGGACTCGTCATGAAGCAACCCTACACAGGTTCCTCCTATTTCCAAGATGAAGGTTTACATGGACTCGTCATGAAGCAACCCTACACAGGTTCCTCCTATTTCCAAGATAAAGTTTTACACTGACTCGTCATGAAGCAACCATACACAGGTTCCCCCTATTTCCAAGATGAAGTTTTACACTGACTCGTCATGAAGCAACCCTACACAGGTTCCTCCTATTTCCGAGATGTAGTTTTACACGGACTCGTCATGAAGCAACCCTACACAGGTTCCTCCTATTTCCAAGATGCAGTTTTACACAGACTCATCATGAAGTAATCCCACCCAGGTTCCTTCTCAGAAAATTCCAGATGCAGTTTTACACTGACTCATCATGAAGCAGCCCTACACAGGCCCATCATAAATTTAAGAATATCCAAAACCTCTACCGGTCCAGTTTAAATCTCTCAACGGTTTATACTGATTCTTTATTGCAGACATTTTCTATGGTTCAGATGAATCTCTCAATGATTTATTCTGATTCTTCTCCGGATCCCTGCTGGTTTAGATAAATCTCCCAATGATTTGTTCTGATGCTTTCCTAGTAGGAACTTTCTGGTTCAGATAAATCGCTCGAAGATCTACTCTAATTCTCTCCATTTAAAGAATATGCAAAACCTCTTTTGGTTCAATTTAAACCTCTCAACGATTTATCTTGATACTTTCCAAAGGAACACTTATGGTTCAGATAAATCACTCCAAGATTTATTCTGATTCTTCCAAGTCAAACAAAATACAATACTTCTGCTAGTTTCAGATAAATCCCTCCAAAGAATTATTCTGATTCTTTTTCAGTTGAAATCAAGTTCTGACTTAATCCATTTTCTATCAACAGTCACCTTTGGATGGCATCTACAAGCCCATCTCCGGAAAATCTCCCTCATTCCTCCAAATGGCATCTATAAGCTCATTCCCAATTCATCTTCGAGTGCAAATTTCTGGGCACTCTAGTGTTCAATCATCTTCCACCTTCAAGTCATGAATGGCGGATCCGCCAATCTAACTCTTCAGGTTTAAAAAGATTGAAAAGGGTAAGTTGTTGTACCCAAAAATTTTCCCTCACATTTATCAAGTATTTTCTCACAAGATCTCATTTGGTTCAAGACTGCACTAGGGTTGATCAGCTCAAGACACCTCCTCAAGCTGTGATGACTGAAATTAGGGTTTGAGATTGCACAAGTATAATTGAAATTTTAATGCCTCATATGACTTTCATGGATCATTATGGACCCTCAATATTTCTCATGTCAAGTTTCAAGTCTTGGATCACATTTTTGCTCAGTTAATTGATCAGTTGACCTAAAAATCAACTGTATTGGGGAACAAGTCAACTGTGGTCAATTTACAGTCAAACTTCATAATTTTTGATCCATATAAACATTGAGAACTCATATATGTCATTTTATCAAGTTTGGACCATAATTCCTCAAGAAATTTGATCAGATCATCAAGAGGGAAAAATGGTCAAAATTAGGGTTTTGATTGAGAAAAGGCTATTTCTGATTTTGTGACCTAACAAATGGTTGATTAGTTGGAAACATGATCTCAAGGATTCAATTGCATAATTTTGTCCTAATGGAATGACTCAAAACATTGCTCAAGGTCATTTGTTTGATAGTTGATTTTCAGTTAACTGATCAAAAGTCAACTGCATACTAAAAAGTCAAACTTTGACTTTTTGGTCAAAATCAAGTATTAATGATCACAATTCATCAAAACATGTCAAAATGTGAAACTTGTTCATCAAGAAATAAAAAAAATCAAGATTTCATTTTGAAAAGTCAAAGTTTCCAAACTTAGAAATTTTTCTAAGTGTTGAAAACTTCATATTTTTTCATAACTTTAAGCCAATTTTTCAGCATGATGCAAGATGATTCAAAAGAAACTTTCAACATGAAAGTTGTAGATCTCAATGAGATCTAAAACATTTATTTACAAAACTCCTCCTATAAATGCTTGGATTTCAAGTTATTAATCCATGAAATCATGGTCATGAAACTAAAACACTTAGTGAAATTTTGAGCATTTTGGTCAGAATTTTGACCTAACCTCTGAGCCAAGTTTCACATAGTTCCATTTGGATTTTGCAAAAGTGATTCAAAAAGGGGTTGTAGAGCATATTATAATATTTATAAAAAGTCATATAACTCCTTGAGATCATTTGTGAGCAAGGAGAATCAAAGGTCAGAAGTTAGGGTTTCAAGTTGTTTTACAAGGCAGAATTTTGTGATGAACAAGAATTAAAATCTATGCTAGGCTGCACAATATTTGCTTTGCAAGCCTCAAACTTGCTTGGAACTCTATAATTAAATGTTTTCATAGCTGTAAGAAGCTTCAAGTCAAGCATTAAATGCATTGCCCATGCTTATTTCCATTTTCGGAAGAAAGTAACCATTCCATTCTAGTAAAGTTGCTTTAACCACAAAATCAGTTTTATCTTGAGCATTGAACTTGTCCTTTCTGCATAAGATTTCCCTACACAATCAGAATAAGCATGTTTAAAGGTTACAACCAACCTACAAGCTTGGTACTTCACATTGAAACAAGATGTTTCAAGCTTGCTTCAAAAACAAGCAAAATCCCACAACTTGTACTTGTGTGATTCTGACCCTCTCAAGTGCTAGAACCTTTTCCTTATTTATGCACAAGTTGTTTGCATCAAAAGAGGCAAATACACAAGCTCTAAAACTCTCCCAAAACTTAGAACTACATCACAAACCACCATTGTTGCATATTCTGATCAAGAACTTCAAACTTCCATTTCACTCGTGCGTTTCTTGGCCTTTTGCTTCCAAAAGCTTCCAAACATCATACATAAGCCATCCTTGTCCCTGTTACACGACTGTAACACCATCTTCACCCATTTCCAAGTTCAAAAACAGAGCATCACAGTTGGACTTCTCCAGACCATTCCAGCCACCTTCAGCTTATGCCAGCCATTGCACTAACTTCCTAGAGGCCCAAGGAAGCTAACCTGATCATCACCATCACTTGAAACAAGCTCAAACTCATTTCACGATTTCCAGTTTTGAGAATGAGCAAGTTACAGATCCTTTAGCTGGAGGTTGAAGATGAAGTATAGTCAGGGTAAGTTTTATGTTATGTATTTATTTTTGTGCTAATGTTAACGGATGTATAGCCACCCCAGTGGTAAGGCAGCGCGCTGGTAACCAAGAGGGCGTTGGTTTAACACCTAGCACGCTACCTTTTTTCCATTTTCCACATTTTCATTCTTTTTTTTCACAAACACACACGCCTGGGCCTCAATGCAGCGGGCCTTGGTATTTTGTTGGCTTCTAATCCCTGGCCCTGCTTCAGCACCCCCTGGTCATTTATTTCTTTATTTTATTTTATTTTTATCTTTTAGTTTATTTCACTTTCATATTTTCATTTTAATATTTTTATTATTAATATTATTATTATTATTAATAAAAAATCCAAAAATATTTATTTTATTATTTTTACACTCATTTATATTTTATTTTTCATTATAAAAATCTAAAAAGAACAAAAACAATTTTCTTAATAAATTAATTTCTCTTTCTTGATTAATATTTAGATAATTAGGTTTAATTATTATATTATATTATTTTCTTGTAAATTAAAATTAATTTAGAACTTAGGTTCATTTTAATTAAATTTCCTATTATTTCTATTATTTAAAACCTTTTCATAAAAAACCCTTGAAAACCATTTTTAACTTACTTTTCTTTGTTAATCAATTTAGGTTTTAATTTTTGTTAATTTCCATTAATTATTTTCTTAATTAGGTTAATATTAAAATCCTTTCATAAAAATCCAAACAAAATCATTTCTTTTCCCATTTACATTCTTGCAATTTTCTTTTCAATTTTATACAATATTCAATATGGTTGTAATAATTATTTAGATTTAATTTTCTTGCAATTTCCCCGTTTGTAAATTTGTACACCCCTTCCCTAATGATGTAATAGCTTAGTATTTTTATTTTCCTCAATTTAATGCTTTATATATAAATGCTAGTAATTAGGATTTGTATGGAAAGATAAAATCAATGTTTAGAAAACCCTAATTCAAGACAAAACAATGCATGTAAATCAATATACTTGCACACTTACACCCTTAGGGTAAATCCACTTTGTTTCCTTATGAAAATGGTCATAATACGCATGTAAGGCATCTTAGCAAAAACAAACAAAATACAAGATCATAGTCCCTCGATGACGCTATCCAAAGTTGCCTTACAAATGATCTTAGTCCCTCAAAGAAAATGCTAAGATATTCTTACAACATTGTTATTCATGACTATACGATGACCCTTGTCAATCCCTTTTACATCCAAAGATAAGTTTACTTACTAATCCATGATAAAATAACAATGTCAAAGGAAAGAGGAAATAAACAAGAAAGACTTTTGAGTAGGTAGAATGTTCCTAGTTGCTTGCTCATTTTCAAACCAAAACATCCTTGCTATTTTCAAAACAAACACCAACACTTTCCAAAACATCTTTCAAACTTGAAAAAAATTTCAAAAGATCAACACTTTGTATACATTCTTACGAACGAGAATCATTACAAAGTTTGCCTAAATGATGGCACCTTTTCAAAACACTTTCAAAAACCACACAAAGCACATTTTTCAAACAAAGCCAAGTGATCTAGCAAGCAACTAGGAGCCCATAGATAACTACGGATAAAAAGGATGCTAATACCTTCCCTTTTTATAATCTACCCCCCGAACTCAAGAAAACATCTCAAAGGTCTTTCCTATTCTTTTCAACCTTTCCTTTTGGATAAAATAAAAGTCGGTGGCGACTCTTGCTATCTGCAACATTTACGATCAAACACAAAACAACCAAGTCAGTTCTCCCACCGGGTTACAACACCTTATTTATACAAAATAGTTAGAAAATCATCTTTTTTTGTTAGAAAACATAATTTATCGAGATGAGTAAAACTAAATCCATTATTTTAAAGGATTAATCAAAGTTTTCTGATCATTTCAATCTTAAAATGGTGTACTATCTCAATTATTAAGAGGCATTGATAAACACTTCCCTTAAAGGAAACACCGATCACATTATGGTGTGTCCTTCTCTATGCATCATTGGATGCAAGAATTGGTTCAAACAATAAGATTGTTAGAACATAGTTTGATTCTACAACCCTTGTAAGAGTTTTGATGATAACAAACGCAAATAACAATTATGCTCCCTAAAATTATATTATGTTTTGCAGAGAAGTTATGATGGAAGAAGATCAGAAGATGTGCTAAAATGTTGTTTCAACTCTGATTATAAACATCTCTGGAAGAAGTTCTAATGCTGCAAACAGGACTCCGTGTTTCTGATCTACAAAGTTCTGAAGCAAGCAGCAACGATTACTTTCATCTTCTGAAGCAAGCATGTTCTGAAGCGTTAAAAATAAATTATTTCCATTTCAAGAGTAACGGATGGAAGGGAACAATGATCTTTATTTTTGGAAAGCATTTTAATTGTCATAGATCAAAATTCGAAAAGCTCCTACATGCTCCGCCTATTTAAACAATGTTTTGAGGATAAATCATTTACGATTTTCACACAAACAGTAACGCTGCTATCACTATCTTCCTCAAACGTACAAAATTCAAATTGTGTAAAACATCCCTGTGATACTGTTTTATTATAAAACACTCTTGTACACATTTATTCATATATTGTTTAGAGAAATTCCTTGAGAAAAACCGGCTTGTGGTTATACTCAATAAGACTTTGACGGTTGTCATAGTAGATTTGCAATCAAGATTGATTAGTGGATTAAGACCTCGTTGAGAGAGGCGAAATCACCTTGGCGGGTGGAGTGGAGTAGTTTGAGTTTAAAGAACCAGGATAACTAACGTGTTCTTTACTTTAAGTTTTAAAAATACCAATTCAAACCCTCATTTCTTGTGTTTTTCCATTCTTCAATTGGTACCAGAGCGCCTGGTTCTGAGTTCAAGCACTTAACCGTGTCAGTAAAAGATCCAAGCTAAGAGAAACACTATGGTGGGGCCAAGTCAGAACATCAGCAATGACTACCATGATGAGAAAGATAGAATCAGCGGCAAACCTCTAATATTTGATGGAGAGAACTTTGATTACTGGAAAGATAGAATTGAAAGTTTCTTTCTGGCTCATGACGCTGATCTCTAGGATATGGTGGTTGATGGGTACATACATCCTACTAATGAAAGTAGTATGAAGATTGACAGAAAAAGAATGTCAGATCATCAAAAGAGAGACTTCAGAAATCATCACAAGGCCAGAACTATTCTCTTGAGTGTCATCTCATACACAGAGTATTAGAAGATCACAAACAGAGAGTCAGCAAAGCACATATTTGATTTCTTGAGAATGACGCATGAAGGCAACACACAAGTCAAAGAAACCAAAGCCCTTGCGCTCATTTAGAAGTATGAAACCTTCAAAATGGAAGAAGATGAAACCATTGAAACAATATTCTCAAGATTTCAAATTCTGGTTGCTGGGTTAAAAGTTCTGGATAAAGGGTACTCAACTGCTGATCATGTAAAGAAGATCATCAAAATTTTATCAAAGAAATAGAGACCCATGGTCACTACTCTCAAACTGGCAAAAGATCTGAACAAAATCTCTCTAGAAGAACTTGTCAGCTCTCTCAGAAGTCATAAGATAGAGTTAGAAGATGATGAGCCCCAGAAGCAAGGTAAGTCTTTAGCCCTTAAATATAACAAAAAATATGAATATAAAGTTTTGCAGGAAATAGAAGAAAACTCTGGTGGATCCTCATCAGAAGAAGATGAACTGTCTCTTCTCTCCAGAAGAGTCAATCAGCTATGGAAGCACAGACAAAGGAAGTTCAAAAATTCCAAAAGAACAGGGAAACAATCTGAACCATCGTCTGGGTACAGAAAGTATGAACCATCTTCTGGATACAGAAAGTATGAATCATCTTCTAGATACAGAAAGTCAAGCAACAAAGACATTATCTACTACAAGTGCAATAAACAAGGGCACTACAAAAGCGTCTGTCCAAAGCTTCAAAAGGAGAAACCTAAAAAGAAGTTCTTTAAGGAGAAGAAGAAAAGTCTCATGGAAACATGGGATAACTCAGACTCTTCTAAAGCAGACACAAAATCAGAAGTAAAAGAGCCAACATTTCCCTGATGGCCAACGTATCAGAAGATACTGAATCATCTGGATCAGAATCAGACTCAGAGGCATAAGAGGTATTTTCTAAATTTTCTAGATCACAATTAGAAGATAGTTTGTCAGAAATTCTAGAAAGGTATCAGAAACTTCGAGTTATAAACAAGAACTTGAAAAAAGATCTAGTTTCTGACTCTGAAGAAACTAAGAAACTGAGATTGGAAAACTCTGAGCTGAAAGAAAAAATTTCAAAACTTGAAAATGAATTACAAAATACTCATAAGGAAACTATCTCAGAAGTTCCTAGTAACCGTGATAAGATCATAAAGGAATATGATCATAACTTTCAGAAATTCCTCGCTAAAAACATAGATAGAAGTAAGATGGCTTCAATGATCTATGGAGTTAGCATAAATGACAGAAAAGGAATAGGATACAAAGGTAAAGTATCCCAACATAAGAAAGTTAAGGATTTGGTTATTAAACGCACTCCTCTGAATTCTCACTTTTCCTATGGGCACACACATGACTTAAAGTATAGCAATAATTCTTTTTTTGCTAAATCAAAATTCAAACAGAATTTTGGTAACTCTAACAAACAAGGATCCAAAAAGATATGGGTACCTAAGGATAAAATTGTCTATGTTGTAGATATCTTTGACAGCAAGACTGAAACACCAATCCTGGTACTTGGACTCTGGATGCTCTCAACACATAACAGGAAGAAAGCATATGTTCTAAAGCCTGGAGCTTAAATCTGGAGGCTACGTAGGTTTCAGAGGCAATCAGAAGGGGAAGATCATCTACTCTGGAACTATTGGTAACAATAATCTTCCCTCTATAATTAATGTTCTATTAGTAGATGGATTAATGCATAACTTGTTATCCATAAGTCAATTAAGTGATAATGGTTTTGATATAATCTTAAATCAAAAGTCTTGTAAAGCAGTTAGTCAGAAAGATGGATCTATCCTCTTTAATGGAAAGAGAAAGAACAACGTTTACAAAATAAAACTTTATGAACTGAAAAGTCATAATGTAAAATGCCTACTGTCTGTTAACGATGAGCAATGGGTCTGGCACAAAATATTGGGGCATGTTAGTATGAGAAGAATATCTCAGATTAACAAACTCAGTCTGGTCAGAGGACTTCCTAACATGAAGTTCAACTTAGATGCTCTGTGTGAAGCATGTCAAAAAGGCAAGTTTGTAAAACCCTCTTTTAAAGTAAAAAATGTTGTTTCTACCTCTAGACCATTAGAACTTCTACGTATAGATCTATTTGGACCAGTGAAAACTGCATCCATTAGTGGTAAGAAGTATGGATTAGTGATCATAGATGACTATAGCAGATGGACATGGGTAAAGTTGTTAAGACACAAGGACGAGTCACACTCTGTTCTTTTCCTTCTGTAATGAAGTCCAAAACGAAAAAGATCTTAGAATTATTAAAGTCAGAAGTGATCATGGTGGAGAATTTTAAAACAAAAAATTTGAACTATTTTTTAATGAGAATGACATCTCTCATGATTTCTCTTGTCCTAGAACTCCCCAAAAAAACAGATTTGTAGAACGAAAGAACATAACTTTACAAGAAATGGCCAGAATCATGATCAACGAGACTAAAATTGCTAAGAACTTCTGGGCAGAAGCAATTAACACAACGTGTTACATTCAAAATAGAATCTCCATAAGACCTATTCTGGATAAGACTCCATATGGGTTGTGGAAGAACAGAAAGCCCAACATCTCGTATTTCCATCCATTTGGATGTATTTGTTTTATTCTTAACACTAAAGAACATCTGAACAAGTTTGACTCTAAAGCACAAAAGTGTATTATGTTAGGATACTCTGAACGCTCAAGAGGCTATAGAGTAAACAACACAGAAACACATATTATGGAAGAGTCAATCAATGTCAGATTTGATGATATGTTTGGCTCTCAAAAGTCAAAGCAAGATAAATCTTTTGCAGATATAGAAGTCCAATTTACAGGTAGTAAAGACATTGCATCAGAAGTTTCTCACGAAGAATCACAGATAACACCAGAAGAAGATGTCACAAATATTACAACAACATCTGAAGAACCTCTCTAGAAAAGACAATCCAGAAGCAGCTTAGCTCATCTGGAAGACAAAATTCTGGGAAAGAAAGAAGACCCAATCAGAACAAGATCCACATTCAGAAACTATGAAAAATTTCTCATGGGATTAGTGTCTCTGATTGAGCCAACTTCCATTGATGAATCTCTCTTGGAAATTGATTGGATACTTGCAATGCAGGAGGAATTAAACCAATTCACCAGAAACAATGTGTGGGATATGGTTCCCAAACCAAAAGGGTTCAACATTATCGGAACCAAATGGGTATTCAGAAACAAGATGAATAAATAAGGAGAAGTCATCAGAAACAAAGCACGGCTGGTTGCACAAGGTTATAGTCAGCAAGAGGGGATAGACTATACAGAAACCTTTGCTCTAGTCGTCAGGTTAGAATCTATCAGACTTTTAATTTCTTTTATTGTAAATAATGACATCACTCTCTATCAGATGGATGTCAAAAGTGATTTCTTAAATGGATACATTGATGAAGAAGTTTATGTGCACCAACCCCCTGGTTTTGAAAATTAAAAACATCCAGAATATGTATTTAAACTAAAGAAATCACTATATGGTCTGAAACAAGCTCCTAGAGCTTGGTATGAAAGAGTAAATACCTTTCTGTTAGAAAATGATTTTACAAGAGGTAAGGTGGACACAACCTTATTCTGTAACCCATTTAAAAATTACATTCTAGTTTGTCAAATTTATGTAGATGATATTATTTTTGGATCTACTAAAGCCTCACTGGGAAGAGAACTTTCTAAGTCTATACAGGAAGAGTTTGAAATGAGCTTGATGGGAGAACTCAAGTTCTTTCTGGGCATTCAGATCAATAAAACTCCAGAAGCAACATACATACACCAAAGCAAATACGTCAAAGAACTTCTGAAGAAATTCTACCTATCATAATGTAAGCTCCAAAACTCCAATGCATCTTACATGCATTCTGGAAAAGGAAGAGGTAAGTAAAAAGGTAGAACAGAAGATCTACAGAGGTATGATTGGTTCTCTCTTATATCTTAAAACTTTAAGACCTGATGTTCTGTATAGTGTATGTCTATGTGCCAGATTCCAATCAGATCCTAGAGAATCTCACTTAACAGTTGTTAAGAGAATTTTCAAGTATCTGAAAGGTAATACTAATCATGGTCTGTTTTATAGAAAAACCAAAGAATACAAATTAGTAGGGTACTGTGATGCTGACTTCGCTGGAGACATAGTAGAAAGAAAAAGCACTTCTGGAAGCTGCTAGTTTCTGGGGGAAAATCTGATCTTGTGATCCAGCAAGAGGCAGTCTACAATTGCATTATCAAAGGTTAAAGCTGAATATATAGCAGCAGCTGAATGCAGCACACAGATGCTCTGAATGAAAAGTCAGCTTGAAGACTTCAATATATTTGAGAGTAACATTCCTATACTCTATGATAATACTTCTGCCATTTGATTATCTAGAAATCCTATTTTACATTCTAGGGCTAAGCATATAGAAATAAAACATCACTTTATTAGGGACTATATTTATAAAGGAATTGTTTCCTTAAACTTTATTGACATAAACCATCAATGGGATGATGTCTTCACTAAACCCCTTTCTGAAGATAGGTTTAATTTCATTTTGAAACATATCAGCATGAAATTATGTCCAGAATAAGAGTTTTATTTATGTATTATTTAACCCTCCGAATTTTTTTTGGTGAACATCTAATCAATAATTCTTCAGAAGTTAGAAGGACAGTTGTATCAGGATCTATCTAAGAAGATTTGAACAATTCCCAAACGGTTCATTTCAAAGATAGAAGCATGAAGTTCACAACATCAACATCTGTCATTCTCTCACAAAAGTTTCTTCTAAGGCTAAACACGCGTTCAAATTCTGAAGAGACTAAAGCATTGATTGGATGCATTGAGACTCGTGTTGTATCGGTAACTGTTTTATATCTCCACGCCATCTCCCTATTTTCAGGAATCATTAATGCTATGTGTTGTACCCCAAAAATTTCCCTCCCATATTTCTCAATACATTTCAAGTGAGGTCCTCAAATTGCTCAAGGAAGTCCAAGGATTGACCAGACAAACTCTCTCCTAAGGCAGTCTATCTCAAATTAGGGTTTCAGTTTGCATCAAGATGTTTGAGTCTAAAGGATAGAAAATTCTAACCATTGTCCTAATCTATTCTCAAAATCATCCATGTCAAGTTTCAAGCCTTGCAGAGGAAGTTTGCTCAGTCAATTGCTCAAAGCCCTAAAAATCGACTGTGCTAGGGCAAAAGTCAATTGTGTCCTATATACAGTCAAACTTCAAGATTTTTGGTCAACATCCTCATTTTGAAGTATTATTCATCATTTGATCAAGGGTTGATCATGATTCCTCAAGGATTGCTCACAATTCATCAAAACCCAAAAGTTGTTAAATTAGGGTTTTGCAGGAAAAGTCAACTCAACTTTGACCAAGCATAACTTTCTCATACTTTATCAAAAATGACCCATCCAAAGCTCATTTTAAAGAGGATGTAATTCCCTACAATCCATCTTCAGCTCCCAAGTTCAAAATATGCACTCACAAGAAGTATGAATTTGGACGTTATAGGTCATTTTGAAAAGTCAACTAAAACACCTTTTTTGTCAAGGCTTCATACATGAACATGGAAGACTCAATTGAGATGGGACCAAAAGGTTTGCCTAGAGGACATCTTAAGATTTCTAAAAAGTCCAAGAACACATCTCTAGGGGAAAAATTGAAGGAGTTATGCATTGGCAAAGTTGACCCTTTTTGCAAAATTGCCAAAAGTCAAAAGTGTCTCAAATTGCAATTTTTATCAAATCGGCCCAATTTTTTATGCTTGCATTGAGTTTGTAACATGACCCACGACCCATGATCCTTTCCACTTGTATTTATTTTATTTTTGTCATTTATTTTGATTTTTATTTCAATTAAATCAAATAAAATCAAAATAAAATCATGAAAATATCAAAACTAATCAAAGCTTGAGATTTTGTGCATATTTAGGTCTCTTATACAGCTGGAAGAAGAATCAAATCGTGCAAGCTTCATTTGGACACAAAAAGATTGGATTTGGCTTAATTTGGAAAGATTTGAATAAGGATCAAATCATGATTCAATCATCTTAATTGAAAAACATTTGAAGCAAATTTGTAACCCTAATTCATTCTAGGGTACATATAGAGCAAGTGCAGATCAAAAGAGAGAGGATGGGAGGCGTGCAAAGGTGAAACAACTTTAAAAAAAATCAAGAAAAGTTGCAAATTGTTTTCTCAGTTCTAGGCATCCTCAAGCCTTTCCAGCCACATAAATCACTTCCTGGACGTTCTAGGATCCCATTCCAATCATTAGCAAGCATTTTCGTGCCCAGAAACACACTGTAAGTAACCCACGACTTCCATGCTTTTTTGAAATCGTATATCATAATCCTGGAACTCTTAGCATGATTTGTTTACATATTCTGAATCCTTGAATCATTTGCAAACTAATGGTAATAGCCAATTGTATTTTTATTGGCTATACAACAAGTTGCCATGTTTAGGGTTTTATCTTTGTTTTTAGGGGTTTTGCTTGCAGGAACAATTAGCCATGGATAGTGGTACCATGATGCTCGTGAGGTTGCAACGAGTTGATTGGTACCACTGGTATTGATTTATCATGCGTGCAAAGAATTTTGGAGGATCACAGGGTTGTACCTACACCCAGATAACTGTAGGTAAAAGTCAGGACTTTTACCAACGGAGGGAGGAAGAAGAAGGGTGGCGTGGCACTCCCTGATTTGCCTATTCAAAATTCGCACGTTTTGAAATATATTATTTTGTTTTCCCAATATAATAATTGTTTGTTGTTCCATATACAAGAAAACAAGCCAGCTCAGATGGTTAGTAGTGTTGTGGAAAAGCCAAAGGGCCTGGGTTCGATCCCCATGTCCCCCTATTTGTCCAATATTATTTTCTTTTAGATGATCAAGTGTACAAGCTTCCAAGGCATCCACCGTGCATCATAAATATATCATCATCCAGGCCATCAACAAGCTAGATCCAAGGGCCATCCTTTGGAGGTCCACCATAGACCTAGTCAAGCTGCAACACAGGATCTGGAAAAGTCAAATGGGCCAGGCGCTTTTGGGCTCAGAAAATGCAATTAACACCCCCCTCATTTGCTATAACACCAAGCCCATTCTAATTTCCTTTCTATTTCTTTCTTTTATTTAATTTCTTTATTTATTTATTTTCTAACACAAAATTAAATTCTTTTTTTTTACAAAATCATAAAATCAATTTCATCAATTTAGAATTTAGGTTTTTATTTATTTTGTCAAAATTAATTTAATATTGGTGTAATTTAATTTTAGGGTAATTCTAACTTTTGTAAATAATTAAAATTGAATTAGAAAATTAGGTTGATTCTTGATTATTTTTTTATTTCTTTTCATAAAATAACAAAAATACAAAAAATAGGTCAAATTAATTATTTTTCTTAAATAAAATTAATTAGTAATTAGGTTTGTATTTATTCAATTAAAACCTTATTTTCTCAAAATAATCAAAAACAAAAAAAAAGGTTTTTTCTTTCAATTAGGTTTAGACGGGGTCAAAACCCTAATTTTTTCTCGTTCTCGATTCATCGCGCGCATTTATTATTTTTACGATATTAATGTAACTGCTCATGGTATGTAATACTTTTATTAGGATTTTTCTTTTATTTATCATTTTACGGGTTTTTGGCTATGTAATTAATCCCCCTCCCCGAAGCCTTGTAATAGCGTAGTTTTATTTCTCGCATTTTAATTTTCGCAAATATTAACTGTTAAATGTATGATAATAGGATTGCATGACAAGACTGTATGTTAATTTTAAAATGGTTAGCAAACCCTAAATGTGCAAAGATAATAACTGAAATCAAATCACTCGCACATGCGTAATCCTAGGGTATACTCTCACTTCGGTTGCCTTCGGTAAACAATCATTAAGTATAGGGTGTCTTAGTGGTTGCCCTCTTGTCTAAACAAAGATCAAATTTCCCGTTCGGAAATGTTGCCTTGGAAATATTGCCTCGGAAAGGTTGCCTCGGAAATGTTGCTTCGAATATGATCTTAAGACACTAGGGTTATTACTAAGACGTCCTAACATTGCTTTAGTGATCGTACGTCCCTTTCGAATTGACCCTTACAACTCCAACGACAGTGCTACCTATTTCTGAATAATGGGATAGCGCTGTCTAAACGAAACAAGAATAGAAACATTATTTTTTTGAGTAGGTAGATAACTGTTAGGTACTTGCTCAAAACAACAAACTTTTTTCACACAAACACTTTCCAAACAAAGTTTTCAAAAACGACTTCGTAACACTCTTGAGGACAGAAACAAGGGTTAAAACAAAGTAAAACAAAACTTTTCAAAACAAACACACACAAGCAATTTTAAAAGATGAGCAAGTACCTAAGAGCCCATGGAAAACCATGGATGGAAAGGGTTCTAACACCTTCCCTTTCCATGATTGGATGAAATAAAAGTCGGTGGCGACTCTTGCTTACCGCGATATTTTGCGAACAAAAAACGCAAAATGCAAACCAGCATTCAAACAGTCGGTTCTGCCACCGTATCACATTATGTAATAATTTATTTTCACTCTTTTCTTGCTAATTAAGTTTTCTATTTTTTTATAAATACACCGTTCACTTTCACTTTCACTTTCACTTTTTCACTCTCACTTCCTCTCTCTACTATTTTCTCTCAACTATTTGTGTGCAATTTTCTTTCAAAAACCTTCAAAAAGTTTGTGTGAACAATGGCTTCTCAATCTTCTCAAAGCTCTCAAAATGTTCCAGGCTCTTCTTCTTCAACATCATAAAGGTATGAAGAACCTTCAAGAACACTCTGACTCCCATTGGTTCGCTAGAAGTTCTTTATGAACTCATTGTGGACTTTGTCAGCATGAAGGAAAACAGTTACGATCTTACTCCTGATGTTGAACTTCAAGGGTGGACCAAGTATTTTGATCGTCTTATGGGTCTAGTCTTTCCAAGATTAGTTAAAGAATTCTGGATTCACGCTACTTCTTCAAACCACCAAGTTACCTCGTTTGTGATGGGAAAGAAAATAGTAATTTCTAAAGATCTTATTGCACGTTTGATAGGTCATGACGGTGGAGGCATTCATTGCATCGACATGGCAGAAAAATGTTCTGACCTAATTGTTGTACCACAAAATTTTCCCTCTCACTTATCAAGAATTTTCTCACAAGGTCTCCTTTGACTCAAAGACTTCATTAGGGTTGATCAGCCCAAGACACCTCCTTAAGCACTAATGACCAAAATTAGGGTTTGAGTTTTCACAAGGATTTTTGAACTTACAATTCCCCATATGACTTTCATGGATCATTATGGACCCCCAAGATCACTCATGTCTAGTTTCAAACCTTGGATCACACTTTTGCTCAGTAAATTGAGCAGTTGACCTAAAAATCAACTGTATTAGGGAAAAAGTCAACCATGGCCAATTTACAGTCAAACATCATAATTTTTTATCCACGTCAACATTTTAGAATCATATTTATCATTTGATCAAGTTTGGACCATAATTCCTCAAGAAATTTGATCAAATCTCCAAAAGGGCAAAATGGACAAAATTAGGGTTTGGACTGGGAAAGGGAAATTTCTGATTTTTGACCTAGCAAATGATCAATTGGTTTAAGGCATGATCTCAACAGTCCAATTGAATCATTTTGACCTAATAACATGGCTCAAAACATTGCCCAAGTTCAAAGGATTGATAGATGAATTTTCAGTCAACTGATCAAAAGTCAACTGTATACTGAAAAGTCAAACTTTGACTTTTTGGTCAAATTCAAATGTCAAAGATAACAATTCATAAAAACATGTAAAAATATGAAACCTATTCATCAAGAAATTAAAAATTCAAGATTTCATTTTGAAAATTCAAAATTTCTAAACTTAGAAATTTTTCTAAGTGTTGGAAATTTCATGTTTTTTCATAACTTTGAACAAATTTTTCACCATGATGCAAGATGATTCAAGAGAAACTTCCAACATGAAAGTTGTATATCTCAATGAAATCTAAAAAATTTCTTTACCCAACTCCTTCCAAATGTTCTTGGATCTCAAGTTATAATTTTATGAACACGTAGTCATGAAACTAAACACTTAGTGAAATTTTGCCCTAATTTGGTCAAGATTTTGACCCAACTTCATGGCACTTTTTAATATAGTTCCAAGTGGAATCTTCAAAAGAAATTCAATTATGGGTTGTAGAGCACATTTCAAGCTTTTCAAAATTTCCAAGCACTCCTTGAGATCATTTTTGAGTAGGGAGAATCAAAGAGAGGAAGTTAGGGTTTTGTCACTTGAATTACAAGACATTTTTGTGATGAACCAAATTCAAAATTCAAATTATGCTGCATAAACACTACTTTTCAGGCACAAAATTTGTTAGGCACTCCATAATTAATGGTTTACACAGCTGTTAGAGGTCTCACTTCAAGCATTCAATGCATGGACATGCTTTATATCCATTTTTGGAAGAAAAGTTACATTGCCATTTTGATAAAGTGACTTTTTGTACAAAACTTTTTCTTGAGCCTTGAACTTGTTCTCTTCTGATCAAACAAGTCCTATAACTCATGAGAAATGGTTTAGACACTTACAATCACCCAACCCATGCTTGTACCTCTTCTTGAAACTTGTTTCCCTCTTTTCTTCAAAATCAAGTAACCTAGCAAAAAGGCTTAAAACTTGTACTTCTGACTTGCCAATACACTAAAATCCTTTTGCTTATAGATACAAAAACTATTTTCACCAAACACACGAATGCTCATGCCCTGAAAAGACCTAGAACTCAAACACATCTCATACTTCCATTTTCACATAAACTGACCAAAAACTTGAAACTCACAATCTACTCGTGCGTTTCTTGGTCTTTTGGTTTCTAAAGTTTCTAAACATCATATAGAATTGATCCTACACCCTGTTACAGAACTGTAACACCATTAACACCATCCTTCATTTTCAAAAATAGAGCTCTGCACATTGACTTCTCCAGACCATTTCAGCCATCCATTGCTCAAGCTAATCATTGCATTAGCTTCCTGGGACCTCAAAGAAGCTAACCTGATCATCACCATCACTTGAAACAAGCTCAAACTCAAAACACGATTTCCAGTTTTGAGGTTAGTTTTCTTAACTTTAAACTCTTCATACAAGCATCATTAATGATTTATTTATGAACAAAACATGTAGATATCATTTCCCTAAAGCTAACCATGTCCATAGTTTCCATTAATTTTGCCTGAGTTTAGAGAATTTGAAGATTAAATTTCCTGAGATTTTTAGGGTTCAGAATAGGGACATTAAAATTCATGCTTATCTTTGATCTATAGTTTTAATGCTTTACATTTCTGAAACTGTGAGGAAATTTGCTACAAGTTTCATGCTTACAGTTTTCATTTTTGATGATAAATGAGTAAGTTACAGTTGGTCTGGCTGGAAGTTGAAGATGAAGTAATCAGGGCATGTTTTGTATCATATATTTATTGATTTGCTTATGTTAACGAATGTATAGCCACCCTAGTGGTAGAAGCGCGCGCCTGTAACCTATGAGACCTAGGTTCAAGCCCTAGTGGTACCCTTTTGATTTTTTTCATATTTTTTGTTTCCTGACTTTTGTTTTTTTTGCAGGCGCTGGGCCTCTTTGGGCCTGGATTGTTTTTGTTTTTGCTGGCTAACACCCATGTTTCATTTTTATACCCTGGCCCAATTTTATTTTATTTTTCTTATTTTAATTTCATTTATTTTCTTAAAATATTTTCTTAATACTAAAAAATCACAAAAAATACAAAAATAATTGATTTATATTTTGACTTAGTTTATTTTATTTTTCTCACAAAAATATTTTATTTAACTATACTTTATTTATTTTTACTAACTAATCTTATAAATTTAATTAAAACTAGGTTATTATTTATTTTCTTTTACACCAATTAAAATATATTTATTTTAATATAAAAAAGGCTAAAAATATTTTATAATACTATAATTTATTTTCAAGACAAAAATACAAAAAATATGCTTTTCTTAAACTTAATTTATTTTAATCAATTAATAGACTTAGGGTTTTATTTAAAATCTTTTCTTAATAAATTTAGGATTTACTTTTTATTATATTAATTAATTATTTTTCCCCTTAATTAATTAGGTTAAAACAATTTCTCTCTTTTTCCTAAAAATCCAAACAAATATCCATTTACTTTACATTTCACATTTTTGTACATTTATTCATTTTGCACATTATATTCATTTCAATTCTTGTACCAATTCGATATGGTTGTAATAGATTAATTAGATTTTATATTCTTGCAATCCCCATTTACAATTTGTACACCCCCTTCCCACAAATGTTGTAATAGCGTAGTAACTTTAAATTCCATAATTTATCGCTTTATATATAATATGTTAGTAATTAGAGTTTGTATGGAAAGACTAAAACTAATACTTAGAAACCCCTAAATTCAAGACAAAACCAAGCATGAAAACAATACACTTGCACACAAGAACCCCTAGGGTTAAATCCACTTGTTGCCTTATGAGAAATGGCCATATTACGCATGTGAGGTGTCTTAGCAAAAACAAGCAAATAACGAGATCATAGTCCCTCGATGACGCTATCTAAGTTGCCTTTCAAATGATCTTAGTCCATCAAAGAAAAATGCTAAGATACCTTGTAACATTGCTAATCATGGTTATACGATGACCCACGCCCGTCCCGTTTACATCCAAAGATAGGGTTACTTACCAAATCAATGGTAAGATAACAATGTCAAAGGAAAAGAAAATGAACAAGAAAGACTTTTTTGAGTAGGTAGAATGCTCCTAATTACTTGCTCAATTTCAAAGAAGCATCCTTTCTATTTTCAAAACAAACACCTACACTTCTAAACCTCTTACAAACTTGAAAACATTTTCAAAAGATCAAACACTTTGTATACATTCTTACGAACGAGAATCATTACAAAGTTTTCCTAAATAATGGCCTCTTTACAAAATACTTTCAAAAACCACACAAAGCACAATTTCAAACAAAAGAAAGTGATATAGCAAGTAACTAAGAGCCCATGGAAAAGCATGGATAAAAAGGATGCTAATACATTCCCTTTTCATAATCTACCACCCGAACTCAAGAAACAATCTCAAAGGTCTTTCCTGTGCTTTTTCACCTTTCCTTTTGGATAAAAGAAAAGTAGGTGGTGACTCTTGCTAACCGTAACATTTGCGATCATTGCAACCAAGGCAAAGGTAAATCTTCCCCATCTGTTGTTTAATCATCTAAAGATAAGTTTCAAAGAGACTAGAGAAGAAGAAAGGACTAAGAGGGACTGGATACCTCTAGGAAGGCTCATATCAGATATTCTCATGGAAAATAAACTGGTAGAATATCTGACTGAGGCTCAACGGGTCAGCACTCTGGAAGCATGTGCTGGAAAACCTCTGAATGCGAAGAATCTGAAGAAAATGAAAATCATTGACACCATCACGAAGGATCCAATAGTAACAACAAAGGAAGTCATTACAACAAGAAGAATTCTTCTGAAGGATTTCCCTCTTTTCTCTGAAGTAGATGCTTCTCCAGAAATTATTGTCAGATATTTGGTAGCTTGCAAAATGGATGGGACTATTCCAGAAGTGAACATTTGTGATCTGCAACAACAGGCTCCAGAGGTTGCCCCCAAGAAATCAAGGAAAAGGAAAGCTGCAGGAGAATGATCTTCTCAGAAGGTTCCTAAGGCTTTTAAGAAGAATGTAATTCTTCTTTTATTTCTGTTGTGGAATCAGTACTTTTATCAAAATCTGAAACCCCCTCCTCTCCCAAACCCACAGAAGACCCTTCACCATAAACCTTTGATAATTTTGATATTGAGTTTGACCCTTAACTTACTTTAGAAAACATTCTGGACGAACCACCTTTCACTATCCATATTGACCAAAATCATCCAGAACTTGCTCAATTTCTTTATGATATTGATCAATTTGATCCAAAGTTACAAGCTTCCCACTCAGAAAATCCAAACTCTCAAGCTCCCCACTCTGAAAATCCAAACTTTCACGCTCCCCAACTAGAAAATCCAAATCTTAACTTTGATACCACTTCACACATTCCTGGAATAACATGCCCTCTCATGGTCCAACAACCACTCACAATCCACGACATTCCAGAAATTCCATCTCCCTACCATTCCACTCCACCAAAAACACCTCATTCACCCATTATCATTTATGATTCTCCCTCTCCAATCAACCCTCCAGAAGATCACCTATGTACAATAATAGACTTAGAAGCACCGTACAATCTTGCCCCTAGCTCTCTAAAAATTGCCATCCCAAAACCAAAACCAAAAATCACCAAGGAAGATGTTGGTAAAAATTTGTTGATTTTTGAAACAGAAATAATTGAATGGGTTAACTCTCTGAAGCTAGCCTGCTTCGAAACTCTGAATCCTGCTTCTTGTGACTCACACTAGAACCAGTTCAGAAAATGGTTCAATTGTGAATCCCAGAAACTCAAGGAGTTGAGTTATGAAATGGCTCAACAGAACTTCTGTGATCAGCTGAATTTTTTCAAGGATCAAGTTCTGCGCCATTGGGAAAAGAAACCTCTTCTTCTGCTGGACAATGCCCCTTGGGAAGATCACCAGCCTTTAGAATTTGATGAACCATGCTCTAATACTTTGCTTATGGTTATTGTTCAAGACAAAGTCAATGAAATTGAAGAAGCTACTGAGTCAGAATCTGCCGCAACCTGCTCTAAAAAGGTGGCACCTTCTGCTGATATATCTTCTTCATCTCTGGTTCTAAAAACTCTGGAGGAGCTGAATAAAGAAAATCCTGTGATCAAGGAGAGACTAGACAAGCAAGATGACACATGCAAGGAAATCAAAGGGATGTTGGGAAAACAAGAAGATTCAAACACCCAGGTTAAGAATTTGTTGGAAGCCCTGTTCACACGACTTCCTCCACCTCAATCTTAGTTTTGAAAATTGTTTTTTGTATTGTGTTCAATTTTTGTGTGTGTTGTTTTCTTCTGAATGTGTTATTGCAATCCTTTTTAATTTAACTCTTCCTTTATTGCCTAAACGTGTTTATATTGCTTTTTGATTCTTGACAAAAAGGGGGAGAACCTAAGATATTTCTAATAACAGTATCGAGACACAGTCTCAAACATTTTGAATATCATAACTTCTCTTTTTTTTTTTCTGAAATCAAAACAGGAACAAAACTCTGGTGAAGACGGAAGTAGATGCATCAAAAAATCTGACCAGAATAAACTTCAGGAAAGTATTTCATCTCTATCTGAGTATTCAACTCAGGGGGAGACCTTCAAATGCTTTATGTTCTTTTTGTTTCTATTGAAATATCCTAGTTTTTATCATCATCAAAAAGGGGGAGATTGTTAGAACATAGTTTGATTCTACAACCCTTGTAAGAGTTTTGATGATAACAAACGCAAAGAACAATTATGCTCCCTAAAATTATATTCTGTTTTGTAGAGAAGTTCTGATGGAAGAAGATCATAAAATGCACTAAAACGCTATTTTAACTCTGATTATAAACATCTCTGAAAGAATTTCTAACACTGCAACCAGGACTCCATGTTTCTGATCTACAAAGTTCTAAAGCAGCAACGGTTACTTTCATCTTCTGAAGCAAGCATGTTCTGAAGCGTTACAAATCAATTATTTCCATTTCAAGAGTAACGGCTGGAAGGGAACCAGGATCTTTATTTTTGGAAAGCACCTTAATTGTCATTGATCAACATTCAAAAGCTCCTACATGCTTCGCTTATTTAAACAAAGTTTTGAGGATAAATCGTTTACGATTTTCACACAAACAGTAACGCTGCTATCACTATCTTTCTCAAATGTACAAAATTCAAATGGTGTAAAACATCCTTGTGATACTATTTTATTAGAAAACACTCTTGTACACATTTATTCATATATTGTTTAGAGAAATTCCTTGAGAAAAACCGGCTTGTGGTTATACTCAATAAGACTTTGACAGTTGTCATAGTAGATTTGTAATCAATATTGATTAGTGGATTAAGACCTCGTTGAGAGAGGCGAAATCACCTTGGCGGGTGGACTAGAGTAGTTTGAGTTCAAACGAAGCAGGATAACCAACATGTTCTTTACTTTAAGTTTTAAAAATCCCTTTTCAAACTCCCCTTTCTTGTGTTTTTCCATTCTTCAAATATGGGTAAGTCTATCATAAGCATATCCTTAATACAGTGGGAGAACTGGCTTGGTTTGCGTTTTATCGCAAATCTTGCGGATATCAAGAGTCACCACCGACTTTTCTTTTATCCAATAAGAAAAGGGTGAAAAGAACAAGAAAGACCTTGAAGATTTTGAATTCGTGGAGTAGATTATGAAAAGGGAAGGTGTTATCACCCTTTTCATCCGTAGTTATCTATGGGCTCTTAATCGCTAGCTCACTTTTTGAAAA
Source organism: Vicia faba (assembly GCA_948472305.1). Taxonomy (NCBI): domain Eukaryota; kingdom Viridiplantae; phylum Streptophyta; class Magnoliopsida; order Fabales; family Fabaceae; genus Vicia; species Vicia faba. The sequence continues at coordinate 1,431,245,998 of OX451736.1, read as the reverse complement.
TTTGCTTTGTGTTGTGTATGTTTGAAAAATATTTTGAAAAGATGCCAATTGTAAGGCGAAACTTTGTAATAATTCTCGTATCTGTCCTTGAGAAAGCATACAAAGGGTTTTTGAAAATATTTTGAAAGTGTTTGTGAGAAATGTTTTTTTTGAAAAGTTTTATGAGAAAGCGATTAATAGCGTTCTACTTACTCAAGGTTGTTCTTTTATTTTCCTCCTCCTTTAGATATTGATATCACACCATTATTTAGTAGGAAGACCTATCGTTGGATGTGAAGGGACATGCGTGGGTCATCGTACAGTCATCGAAGGCAACTCGTAAGGATGCTTTAGAAATTATTATTGAGGGATTAGATCATTTACCGAAGGCAACATCAAAAGGGTCATCGAGAGACTATGATCTTTATATCGAGGGACTTTTGCTAAAGCATCCCCACTTTTAAGGGACTTGACTGTTTTTTTCGAGGCAACAAGGGAGGTTACCCTAGAGGTGTAAGTGTGCAACTGATTTGTGTTCAGTTATTTTAGTATTGCAATTAGGGTTAGCTATCAATACGTTATTAGTCTTTCCATACAAACCTAATTACTAAGCAATAATATAACAAGTATAAATAAAACTGTAAAGGTGCGGAAAGTAAAAGTAAAAAGTAAACCCTAGACTATTACATCACTTTGGGAGAGGTACATAAGTAGGAAAATGCGAAAAAGTAAACCTTAATTACTATTGCATCCCGAGAAACAGTTACAATAACGGAAAAAAGCGAGAATAATAAACTACACAAAAAATGTAAGAATAAAAAAACGAACAATGTGTTTCAGTAATTTCTTTGATGAAAAAGGTTTTTGATGATTAAATAAACCTAAAAAAAGTCTAATTAATTTTAATTAAAAGAAAAGTTCATTAACTAAATTAAAAACCTAAAAACCTAATTTGATTATGGTTTATAAAAAAAGAGGTTTTGAAAAGAATTAGGTTTGTTAAAAAGGTTTTTTCTGAATTTAGGGTTTTTAAGAAAAAAGGATGAAAATAGGAAAAAAAACCAAGTTTTAAAAATAAACTGCCAGGAGTGGGTGTTGAACCCACGCCCTTAGCCTTTCTGCTCAGCATCTTCACCATTGCACTAAGCGCGTGCTTGTGTTAGGGAATGAAAACTAACACGCTATGTAACCTGTAAAACATGAAAATATGGAAATAAATCAAAACACCAAAAGACAGGGATCGAACCCGTTCCCTGATATAGTTATTCCTTAGCGCACATATTTTAACCACTGGGGTGGTGATACATCCATTGCTATAACTAAAACGAAACAATTATTACAAAATCAATTCTTGGTCCGAAGAGGCGTTGGATCCCTATCTCCGATCGTCTTCTTCGATGAGTATGTTTTTTAAACCTGCGAAACAGCAAACATTAGAGGTCCCAAAAGACCCTACCCCCCTAATACAAAACCTGCGAATTCAATGAGAGTATTGGTTTAGGCTGAAACGTATTGTAACAAGAGACATGTCTAGAATAAATGGAGTTGGTGTAATCATGGTGATGCACGATTCCTACAGCATGGGACTCCTACGATTGTCCAATCCTGCACTAATGAATCTAAAAAATGCATCAATAATATTAGATTCAATCAAAACATCAAGAAAACTAAAATATGAATTTATGAAATAATAACAAAACGATGATGCATGTAGTGGTGTTTAGAGCCCTTTGGATCATCAAGGATGATCCATTCTCACCCTACTCAAGTCCAGGAAGTGAATGGAAGGGTTAATACATCTCGAGAGTGGATTCCATAAGGGTTTGCAAGTTGCCCTAATTTGAATGACTTTGGAATTTTTGGAAGAGGTTCTTGAAAATATTTTTCTCGTCCATTGCTTGTCTGAATTGAGGAGAATATATAGCATGGAATTAGGTCAAATAAAACATGGGCTTGGACTTGTGTAAGAAGCCTTAGTCTTATCTTATTTATTTTGAATTTAAAATTGATAAAAATGAAAATAACAAAAATAAAGAGATCAAGGGGTGCATGAAGTAATTCATAGGTTCATATGAAGTGTAGAATGCACATGGACCTTGAAACAATAGCCCATTAGCCCTAAAATCCAAGTTTGATCACTTTTAGTTTCGTGCATTTGCTAAAAATTTCCTAACTTGCAGTAATCATAACTCTCTCAATTTTTATTATTTGAATGTGATATTTGACTTTTTGGAAATCTCAAGATGTCCTCTACAATCTCTATTTTTATAATTTTTAAATTTGAAGAATTTATCTTGATGTAAGTTGCCTTGACAAAAAGTGTCTTTTTGTTAACTTTTGAAATGACCTATAATGTTTTGGCCTATATCTCTCAAATGAAGCATTTTTTGGACTTGAGATTAGAGATACGAAGTTGTAGAGAATTGAATTTACTTAAAAATGAGCTTTGGTTGAGGAAAATATGATGAAGCATGTGAAATTTATACTTGGTCAAAGTTTAGTTGACTTCTCCGTAAGAAAACCCTAATTTGGCAACTTTTGACTTTTGGTGAATTGGGAGTTTTCTTGATGAATCATGATCAACCCTTGATAAAATGATGAACACGACTTCAAAATGTTGAGGTTGACCAAAAATATTGAAGTTTGACTGTATGTTGATCATAGTTGACTTTTTGTCCAATACAGTTGAATTTCAGTCATGTGAGCAATTGACTGAGTAAACTTGTGGTGCAAGGCATGAAACATGGTATTATAATTCTTGAAGACATGTAAGAAACCATGAAATACACTTGAGGCCTTAGAAACCCAATCTCCCCTGAGAAAAGTGAAACCCTAGTTGTGGATCTATTGCTTAGGTGGAGAATTTGTCTGATCAACTCTTGAGCAACCTTGAGCAAATGAAAACCCTAGGAGAATATTATTGAATAGTGGGAGGGAAAATTTTGGGGTACAACAGCTTCCCCCGTTCAATATTCTTAAACCTGAGGAGTTAGATTGGCATGTCCTCCATTCGTGATCTGAAGGTAGAAGAGGATTGAACACTTAAGTGTCCAGAAATTTGCACTGGCATATGCATGAAGTAACACTGTTGGTTGATAATATTGCTTGAATAGGCTTAAAGATTCCATTTGGAAAGGTGACGGGATGTCGTCGGTAACGGGCTTATATATTCCATCCAGGGTAACTGTTGATAAGAGTATCAGAATGAGTCTACGCTTGATTGTATCTTAAGAATGCTGTTAAGATGAACCTCTGAGGAAGGTGCTTAAGTAGCTGCTTGTCAGATTTAGTTTCTGAGGGAAATTATTTTCAGATTTACTCTTTGAGGGAAATGTTTGTCATGTCGACAGTCGCCCCGTCCTGCTTCAGGAATTGATCAACAATCTATTTTTGTTGGTAAACCCGTCCTGTTTCAGGGATTCATACCACCTGGTCATATCAATAGTTTCCCCGTCCTATTTCAGGAGTTAATTTTTGCCTGGTTATAAAGATAGTTTCCCCATCCTGGTTTAGGAGTTAATCTTTGACCTGCTTTCTGTTGGTGAACCTGTCTTGTTTCTGGAATTCATATCGCCTGGTATCACAGATAGTTACCATGTCCTATTTCGGGAATTAATCATCAACCTTGTCATATAGATAGTTGCCTCGTCCTGTTTCGAGAATTAATCTCCGACCTGTTTGAAAATTTGCTGATGATATTTGTCTGTTTGTAGACTTTTACCTGAAAATAAAAAGTTAGTCTTTATGCAATGTCATGATGTATGTAATGCATTACATAATGATGTTCTCAAAGTAAATGAGAGTGTGCTATATGTGTCTCGTATGCATATGCTATGATACTTATAAATGATGTATGGATGTAAGATGTTATTGAAGTGTATCAGTAGCTCCTTATAACAACTCTGGCTGGGGAAAATAAATCCTTGACTGTCTCTGAGGGATGAAGCATATGTATCTTCAATCCTGTTTAGAATATCTCCATTGGGGATTCTAGTTTTCTGTTTTGAGGATACTCTGCTAAGAATGTTTGACTTTTTCTTGGGGATAAAAGAGTTCAGGAACATTGGTCGTTCGTCGCTCTACTGGAGAATTTAGTTCTTATATACCCTGACTGGGGATAAAAGAGGTGAATAACCTTCTTAGGAGCTGTCTAACCGAGTTTCCAATATGGAAGCTAACTCTTCTGGGGAGGACAAAGTTAAATGACATTTTGCCCGATTTCAGATTCTAAAGCAACTCTCTGGGGACAACAACCTATACTTTACTGGAGAAGAGAATTTTTTCGGTGATTTGTAGTAGTAGGAGAAATGAACTTTGTTGGGGAAACCATCCCTACTAGAGAAATAAACTCTGCTGAGGAAATAAGCCCTGCCGGAGAAGATGATTTTGTAGGGGATAATGTTGGAGAAATAAAATCCACTGGAGATTTGAATTCTTGTGAACTGTATTGAGGAATCATAATCTCTGATGAGGATTGGAATTCCACAGGCTGTGCGGAGAAAGTTTCCATTATATGCGGGAGAAATGATCAAACTCCTTTATCCACTAGGGGGATATGCCAGGAGTATGGTTATGTTAATAGCTGGAAGGGGCCCCAATTTCTGTTTGGGGACATATTAGACTCGCTGAGGAATATATCTCCGTCGGGGATGAGCTTGTGCAGGTAGCTCTACGAGGATTTTTCTCTGGGGATTCGTGGATGACTTGAACATTATACCAACTCCTAGAGTCTTTAGTAAATTTTGATTCATGTTTTTATGCATATATTTGTTAACAACAATCATATTCATATGCATATGCTCATTCAAACTAGTCATTGGACGTTTTTGCAAACAAAACAGGGAAAATAAAACAGATTTGAATTTTGAATGATATTTGTATTGATAATTTGCCTATAAACATGTGGTTTTAAACAAGGAGACGAAGATCCTAGTAAGAGAAAATCATCGAAAAATGAAAATAGTACAAAGTAAAACAGAAACATATAACTATGTGTAAACAATCTCATCGAGTTTCAACTCTGTTATTTCCCCTACGTCTTTGAGCATCTCATCCCTTGCTGTTGAAAGAAACTGATTGAATTGATCTTGTACCATTCTAACTTGACGTTGGTAATAAATCTTGTTGTATGTAGGTGATCTAACGAGATATAGTCGTACGCTTTAATCCCTATCTTTTGCCTGGACTGCCCTTTCGGGTTTTCAGTCCACCGGGATACCCTTTTTTGCCCATTCCACCTTTTCAGGTTTTCAACTTGCCGGGTGTACAATCTTTATATATATCCCTAATTTTTTCTTGAACCATTTTGTTTCGCCGAGATGCCCTTATTTTTGTCTAGGCCAGTCAATCTAGCATGTCTCTTTTAGGCGTAGTATTTTTTTATTATGTCCGCGTTTACAGGGTGCGAAAAATCTTCACCGTCCATGGTGGTAAGTATCATAGCACCGCCGAAAAATATCTTCTTGACTACAAATGGCCCTTCATAGGTGGGGGTCCATTTTCCCCTGGGATCACCTTGTGGCAAGATGATGCGTTTTATTACCAAGTCACCAGCATGATATACTCGATGCTTGACTTTCTTGTTGAAGGCTTTGATCATATGCTTCTGGTACATCTGACCATGACAAATATCTGCAAGCCTTTTCTCATTGATCAAATTTAGCTGGTCCAACCTAGTCTGAATCCACTCGTCTTCATCTAAATTTGCGTCTTTCATAATCCTTAGAGAAGGAATCTGGACTTCGACGGGTAGGACCGCTTCCATACCATAGACTAGAGAAAATGGGGTTTCCCCATTCAATGTATGTACTTAAGTGCGATAGACATGAAGAGAAAATGGCAACATCTCATGCCAATCTTTATATGTTACTGTCATCTTCTGTATGATCTTCTTGATGTTCTTATTGGCGGCTTGCACTGTGCCATTCATCTTCGATCGATAGGGAGAAGAATTATGGTGCTTAATCTTGAATTGCATGTAAAGTTCTATGATCATAGTATTGTTAATACTAGTACCATTGTCCGTGATAATCCTTTCGGGGATGCCATACCGACAAATAAGATTATGTTTGATGAACCAAGCCACTACATTCTTGGTGACAGAGGCAAATGAGGCTGCTTCGACCCACTTTGTGAAATAGTCAATAGTGACGAGGATGAACTGATGTTTGTTGGAAGAAGTAGGCTTAATTTCTCCCATCATATCAATTCCCCACATTTCAAAGGGCCAAGGAGCAGTTAAGACATTCAAAGGTACTGGAGGCATGTGTACTTTGTTAGCATAGATCTGGCATTTGTGATAAGTTCTTGAGTGGTGATAGCAATCAGTCTCCATAGTTGACCAATAGTAACACACTCTTAGAATCTTCTTAGCCATCGTATGCCCACTGAAATGAGTACCGAAGACTCCTTTATGTATATCTTCCATGATCTTCCCAGCTCCCTTTATGCATATCTTCTATGATCTTCTCAGGATCCTTCTCAGAGTCTAATCGTGGTTGCGCTTGTACAAAATTCTATTGCTCAGAAAGAACTTAGCAGAGAACCTCCGTAGGAATTTCTTGTCATTGATAAATTCTCCCTCAGGGTACTCTTGAGCCACTAGGTATCTCTTCACTTTATGAAACCAAGACTTCTCTTCTACTCCGTCAGTGTCAACCTCGTAGCAATGTGTTGGTTCATCCAGCCTCTTAATAGTAATTCGAGGAGCTTCATTGTCCCATATGACTTTGAACATGGACGACATGGTAGCCAGTGCATCCACTAACTGATTCTCTTCCCACGGGATATGCTCAAAAGTGATTTCCTTAAAATACGGAATTAGTGTCAACACATGCTCTCGATAAGAAATGAGATTTGGATGCTTCGTATCCCATTATCCCTTAATCGAACTGATCACCAGTGCTGTGTCCCTGTATACATTCAAGAACTTGATTCTCAAATTGATAGCAGCTTTGATGCCCATAATGCACACTTCATATTCTGCCATATTGTTGGTACAACCAAAGCAGAGTCTAGCGGTGAAGGGCGTATGGTAACCCTTTGGAGAGATAATCACAGCTCCAATTCCATTACCAAGCGCATTGGGAGATCCATCAAAAACCAAAGTCCATCGGGATCCTAGCTCAGGTCCTTCATATGGTCCAGGTTCTTCATAATCTATAACTAGCATGATATTCTCATCCGGGAACTCGAAATTCATAAACTGATATTCGTCTATGGCTTAATGGGCCAAATGATCTTCCAATACACTCCCTTTGATCGCCTTCTAAGTGGTGTAATGAATGGTTTATTATGTCAATACCATTTTCCATCTGGATATTCTTCCGGAGAGAGCGAGCTTCTCGAATATGTACTTTATCGGATCCATCTTAGAGATCAACAAAGTGGTATGAGTTAACATATACTGTCTTAGTCGGCGAGCAGCCCATGCTAAAGCGCATCAAGTTTTCTCGAGCAGTGAGTATCTTGTTTCATAGTCGGTAAACTTTTTGCTAAGGTAGTATATTGCATGATCTTTTCGACCAAACTCGTCATATTGGCCCAGTAGACACCCCATTGAGTTCTGTAACACTATTAGGTACATGATCAAAGGTCTTCCTTCAACTGGTGGCATCAGAATTGGAGGTTCCTGGAGGTACTCCTTGATTTTGTTGAAGGCTATTTCACAATCGTCATTCCACTTCACTACTTGATCTTTCTTTAGCAACTTGAAGATCGACTCACAAGTAGCCGTCAGATGGGAAATAATCCTGGCAATATAATTTAGTCGTCCCAAGAAATCTCTAACTTCCTTCTCAGTTCGGGGAGCTGGAATTTCTTGAATAGCTTTGACCTTGGCGGGATCAACTTCAATACCTTTACCATTGATGATGAAGCCCATGAGTTTACCGGATCTTATCCCAAAGGTGCACTTGTTCGGATTCAATCTTAGCTTGTACTTCTTCAGTCTCTCAAACAACTTGTGTAGATGATCAAGATGTTCTTCTTTAGTCCGTGACCTGGCTATCATGTCGTCAATGTAAACCTCTATCTCGTGGTGAATCATGTCATAGAACAGAGCTACCATAGCATGCTAATATGTCGCACCAGTGTTCTTCAAACCAAAAGGCATAACCTTGTAATAGAAAGTGTCCCACTGTGTGATGAAAGTAGTCTTCTCCATGTCTTCCAGTTCCATCTTGATCTGATTATAACCCGAGAAACCGTCCATGAAAGAAAATAATTTATGCTGAGTGGTGTTGTCAACTAGAACATCGATATGTGAAAGTGGAAAGTCATCTTTAGGGCTCTCCCTGTTCATATCCCTGTATTTTACACACATACGTACTTTGCCATCCTTTTTAGGTACTGGCACCATATTTTCAACCCACTGAGGATATTATGTAACTGCTAAGAAACCAGCGTTGAATTGTTTCATAACTTCATCCTTGATTATCTTTGACATCTCGGGACGCATGCGACGAACCTTCTGCTTTATCAGAGAATAAACCTCTTTCATCGGCAGATGGTAAACCACAATATCGGTATCGAGCTCTGGCATCTCTTCGTATGACCAAGAAAAAATCTCAACATAGTCATGTAACATCTAGATTAACCTGTTCTTGACATTGTCCTCTAGGTTGGCACCTATCTTGACTTCTTTCCTGTCTACTTCAATACCCAAGTTTATAACCTTAACTGGATCTTCATGCGGCTGTATAGATTTTTCCTTTTACACTAGCAGTCTGGCAAGTTCTCCAGGTATTTCACAATCTTTCTCACCTCCGTCCTTGACTTGGTAGATCATATTATCGAAGTCATAAGTGGCAATAGCATAATCATTATCAATGGGATCCAGAGTGTACGTGGATATGCAATTTATTGTGTGGGTGTGTGTAAGAACATATAGCTATTTTGAGAGTGTAATAAAGTAAAGACAAAGAGCTCAAAACATTGGACGAGTAAAGTAACAAAGAGCATAAAGTAACAACGCATGCCCCGTGAATCTAGGGGTGTCCGAGTAAACAAGAATAAGTCGGTTGAATATCCATCTCATAGAAGGTAGAATCGAAAACCTACGAACCCACTTTAAATAGGAGATCCACCTCTGTGTGTACCATCCTCTTTTACCCATCAAAGGCTCGGGAAATAATATCATTGGGTTTCAGCACAACCCATTCACAATCAAGTTTGTCTAGAGCAGCCTTCGATAGGACATTCAATGAGGAACCTGTATCAATCAACACATGAGCTAAAGTAGTGCCCATTCATTCAATAGAGACATACATGGCCTTGTTGTGGTTTCTTCCTTCAGGGGTCAAATCGGCATCAGAAAATTCTAGCCTGTTATTAGTAGTTAGGCTAGCAACATAACTTCCAAATCGATCGACATATATTTCTTTTGGCACGTGAGAAGAATTTAAGAACTTTACTAAAGCCTGTGCATGGGCTTCAGAACATAGTAACAGGGATAACATGGAGATTTTAGAGGGAGTCTGTCCCACCTGTTCACTTTTTTGGATAATTTTCAATACCTCTTCCAACTCTTGCCTGGAGGTGTCTTCAGCAGTAACTTCTTTAGGTTCCTCTGTCTGAGCAGGCTTTGTCATTTTATCTTTTCCCCGAGTCTCAATAGTTGACTCGGTAGCGATAATACGAACTGGTGTGGTGATAGTCTTCAGAGATATTTTCGGAGAGAAAACCTTCCTCTTCTAGTAATCTTACTGGTTCCCACAATATTGTCAGTGTTGGAAGAAGTAACTTCAATACCTTCATATTCAGTGGTCGATGGTTCTTTCTTGATGCCATGGTAGTAGACGTTGGCTCCATAGTTCCAAGGGACGACTTTGTCCAAGGAATACAGAATTGGTTCGGGTGAAGTGATTATCAAAGGAGTGATTCTAGGTTCAACTTTAATATTCACATGGCCTTTGGCAGTGATCCTGATAGGAGTGCCAGATTTACAGAAAAGTCTTGAAACAAATTCTCAATTGAATGAATCTTCTCAACTATAATGATATGGTTGCCCATCAGATGTTGAATACCTTCTTTCAGCAACTTGCAGCCGTTGGGTTGGGCTCCACAGTAATAACATCTCTCGATACAGCTTAGAAATAAACTAACCTGCAACATGTTCTTCTTGATAATTAGGAGAGGAGTAGTCAACTCACTTATAGAAGAAACATATGAAACATCATCAATAACACTTATGCATTTGTCGTGCTTCGGCATAGGTGCAGTAATCACGTTGGAGATCTCAGGAGGATCAAACTTAATTTCTTTATTGTCAATCATGTCTTGAATTTTGTTCTTCAAAGCCCAACAGTTGTTGGTGTTATTCCCGGGGCTATTGGAATGGTAAGCACATTTCACATTAGGATTATAACGGGGAGAAGAGGTGTTGGGATTCTGAGGAGGGTCCCTTAACGTTACCAGCTCTGCTTTCAACAAGTTTTATAATGGCCGAGACAATGGTATACTGATCTTTGTAAACTGCCTTCTTGGTGTGTCTGATATATTCTGGTTTCCCTATTGTTGCACAGGCGCAAGATTGGAAATTAGCACAGCTCCTACAGACTGGTTACGTTCACTTCTAACACGACTCTTCTGGCCATACACATCATTTTTTTCCTTCTTATTGTTGAACGTCTTATTTACAGTACTTGAAGATGCAACCACTTGAATCTTTCCACTTCTAATATCACTTTTGAAATGTTCTCTTGTTAGTATCAACTCGGTAAAGCCAGATGAAGAGATTCCGATCAGATGATTAAAGAAAGGTCATGTCAGAGTTCCCATGAACATATCAACCAGCTCCCTATCATACATAGGAGTTTGAACTCTTCCATCCAGATCTCTCCACTTCTAGGCATATTCCTTAAATCCTTCATTCGAACCCATAGTCATACTTTGTAATTGCACACGAGTTGGTGCAAGGTCAGCATTGTATTGATATTGTTTGTAATAGGTAGTAGCCAGGTCTTCTCAAGTACATATACTGGTTCCTTCCAGCTGATAGAACCATTCCAGTTATGTCCCAGATAAGCTCTCTTGAAATAAGTGAACCCATACCTTTCTGCCAGTAGTATGGGGTTGGATTTTCTGGACATAAGATCTCAGATGAAGCTTGGGACAAGAAACACCATCATATTTGGCAAAAGTAGGGACCATGAACTTGTGAGGAATAACAACCCTCGAGATAAGACCCGACTCTTTAAAATCTAGCCCAGGAACTTTCTGGATTTCCATGGAATTCAGACGATCTTCCAGTTGTTTGTATCTGTCATCAGCGGGAGGATATTGCTCATCAGAATAGTCTTCTTCATCAAGAATTTTACCAGAACCAAGGTTTCTTCCCCCTCAGCTTTGATACTTTGGTCGTCTTCTTCTTGATTGTCATCTTCGTCTGATGGGGTGTTAGAAGCTTGAACCTGTTTGGTGGGACCTTTGAGTCTTCTCCCCATGTTAAGGATACCAGCTGGTTTCCTAGTCTTTTTCTTCTTCGTGATGAGCGCCATCAGTTCTTTCTGCCCCTTGGATAAGTTCAGGAGAATCTCTTGGAATTGGGCATTTTGAGCTTGAAGGTCTTTCAGAGTTTTTTCAAGAGCCATCTTTTACTGAAATAAACAGAAAGAAGATGAGAGAACCTGTCTTGGGAAATACCTGTTATGATATGACATGCATGATATGTGGATGTGATGTTTTCAAAGATCACATAGGATAAACAAAAGGAAATGTTAGAAGTTGAGTCTGGTTGTAGCTTTGACTGAAGAACTTTGTGTCTTTGAACATCCTTCTATGAGAATCAAGATCATTATGTCGAGTGGGTCCTAGTCTTTGACTCAAGCAAAAGTACTTTGATCTTTGATGGCATTAGAGGAAAATAAATCCCCTTGACACTTGCTAGATGTCTGGTTCATAATAAACCTGCATCACATGCCTTTGAGATCCTTGAAACGACCAGTGAAAATGATATGGTATGATGTCATGATGTCATGTTTGAACAGATAACAAAAACAAACAAAGCACATAGGAGCCTTAGGTTTAAGGCTTGCATGGGGTTCGTAGGTAAGTACCCTCTTGAAGTTTATTTGGCTCAACATGTCCTAAGAATAGTAATCAGGTTCTAGGAGTCTCATATCACCGATCTTTCTCACAAGATTTGTTTCAACAGAGCAACTAACTTGCCATCGAAATATCCCGAGAGTCGAATCTCAATGAGTGTAGCATCGAGTATCAACCAACTTTGGCCTGCATCAAAGTCTTCCATCTCACTACCTTTTAATAGCTAAGTTGGGTCAATTAAGGTTCTAAAGAATAGTTAATGCTGATGACACCACGCGGCAGCCTAGTGTTATCCTCGACTGACTCAAGAAACACCAGTACAAACCAATGTGTCGCACTAATGTAGCCATCACATCAACCATATCGGTCTATACCATACAGTTTCCATGATCTATAGCTACTTACCTAAGTTCCCTAGATCCAGGTCTATGATCTTTGCAAGTAAAACCCGAGCAAACCCCAAATGTAAAGAAGTTAAAGCAAACAAGTAAAAACAAGTAAAAGTGATCCTAAACTCTAAGGTAACCCCTCTTTTTTAGAAGATCCCCAGTAGAGTCTCCAATTCTATAATACGGTGGGAGAACTGAGTTGGTTTGTGTTTTATCACAAATGTTGCAGATAGCAAGAGTCACCATTGACTTTTCTTTTACCCAATAAGGAAAGGGTGAAAAGAACAGGAAAAAACTTGAAGATTTTGAGTTCGGGGGTAGATTATGAAAAGGGAAGGTGTTAGAATCCTTTTCATCTATAGTTATCTACGGGCTCTTAATCTCTAGCTCACTTTTTGAAAATTTGCTTTGTGTTGTGTATGTTTGAAAAATATTTTGAAAAGATGCAAATTGTAAGGCGAAACTTTGTTATGATTCTCGTATTTGTCCTCGAGAAAGCGTACAAAGTGTTTGTCAGAAATGTTTTATTTTTAAAATCTTTGTAATCAAGCGATTAATAGTGCTATCCTACCATTAGTTAGTAGGAAGACTTATCGTTGGATGTGAATGGACAGGCGTGGGTCATCGTACATTCATCGAAGGAAAATTGTAAGGATGCTTTAGCAATTATCGTTAAGGGACTAGATCGTTTACCAAAGACAATGTTAAAAGGGTCATCGAGGGACTATGATCTTTATATCGAGGGACTTTTGCTAAAGAATCCCCACATTCGAGGGACACGATTGTTTTTTCGAGGCAACAAGGGAGGTTACCCTAGAGGTGTAAGTGTGAAAATAATTTGTGTTCAGTTATTTTAGTCTTGCAATTAGGGTTAGCTATCGATTCGTTATTAGTCTTTCCATACAAACCTAATTACTAAGCAATAATATAGCAAGTATAAAGAAAATTGTAAAGGTGAGGAAAGTAAAAGCGAAAAGTAAACCCTAGACTATTACATCTGTGATACGGTGGCAGAAGCGACTTTTAATATTGGTTTTGTGTTTGTGTTTGCAAATGTTGTGGTAAGCAAGAGTCGCCACCAACTTTTCTTTTATCCAAATTAAGGAAAGGGTGAAAAGAACATAAAAAGACCTTTTCGAGATTATTCTGAGTAGGGGGTAGATCATGGAAAGTGAAGGTGTTAGCACCCTTTCCATCCGTAGTTTTCTACGGGCTCTTAGTGGTTTGCTCATTTTGAATTACCTTTGTACTTCGTGTGTTTGAATTTTTTTTTGAAATGCCTTAATGCGGCGATTTACTTTGTGTTAACTCTTGTATCAGTCCTCAAGAGTGTTAACAAAGAAAATGTTTTGAAATTGTTTTTGAAAAGTAGTATTTGTGTAAGTGCAAAATGTTTTTAAGAAAACTTCTAACAGTTATCTACTTTTATACTCGAAAGTTTTGTTCTTTTTCCTCCTTTCCTTAAGACAAGGCTAGCCTACTATTAGTGAGTAGGTAGCCATAGTCGTTTAGATGTATGCGGGATATTCGAAGGTACGTTTACAGTCACGAAGGCAACTTGTGGAGACGCTTTAGCAATTTCGTTTAGGGACTAGATCATTTACCAAAAAGGCAACTGTAGGGTCATCGAAGGACTATGATCTTTTTGATTTACTGGTCTTTGCTAAAGCGTTCCTGCCTCATGACTGTTTTATTTCTAAAGACAACAAAAGTGGGGTACCCTAGAGGTGTGTGTGCAATTGATTCAATTCTGTTATTTTTGTCTTTTTGTTAAGTTTGCTAGCCTTTGATTATTAGTCTTATCATACACACCTAATTACTAGCAGTTAATATATATTGCAGAATATTAAAGCGCGGTAATTTAAATCTACGCTATTACAATGCTTTGGGGAGGGGATTTACACTGTACAAGAATGAGGGGGGTAAAGCAGTAAATGTCATAGTTTTAATCTATTACATCCAGTAGGCAGATACAATAATATAGAAAAATATAAAAATAAATAAATGTGCACGAAGTGGAAAAGATGTCTGAAAAAATCCTAAGGTGAAAAATCTTTTTGTTTTGTTTTTATTTTAAGAAAATATAACCTAAGTCTATTTAATTTTAATTTAAGGAAAAAGGTTAGAATAATTAATTAATTTATTTACAATGTTAATTTAATTAGAAAAGACACTAGACTAATGTTTTTTTTGTGATTTTAATTTAAAGTTAATTTAAATAAAAGAGGGTCAATAAAGAAATGAAAACAAAAATAAAAATAGAACAAGAAGCATCCTTCGATTGCAGGGAGATGGTGTCTTTTGATTCTATGATGGGAAAGCTGTCTTTCTATTGCAGGGATATGGTGTCTTTCAATTCTATGAAGGGAAAGTTGCCTTTCGATTGCCCTTTTATCCAGTGACAGGATGTGGCTTTCGATCCAGAGGGCGCTGCTGGAATTTCTTGATGGATCACTTTTAAAGGCACTACATCTGCAAACATGTTAGCAAAACGAAAAGTATGACCTGGGTGCCCAACCCAGGTCTTTCGATTCTGCACGTGTTGGGTCTATTCAGGCTACATCTGCAGAAAGTTTTAGCAGCAAAACAAAGGCAGACCTGGGGTCGAACCCGAATCTTTATTCTTGAACAAAAAATCGAATGAAACTACAAATGTTGATGTGTCATGCAAATGTAGAGATTGATCTTTTTACCAATTCTTACCAATGGTTGATGGATGAATATGTGATGATGGGTTTGGGTACCCTTGTTTGATGATTGCTTCGATTTGGCTTCTGGACGTGGGTACGTTTGTTTAAGGGTTGCTTTGATTTGGATCACTTATGAGATTTTTGATAACTTTGTTGGGTTTATGGGGCAGCGTATCTCCAATGTGTGTGTAATTGTCCATTTGGTTTGCAAGCGCGCTGCTTATATAGAGTATAAGGGAGGGGACAAGAAGACAATAGTTTAAACTGCCATAAACAAATGTTTTCAAGGCCATGAATAAAGTTTTATAAAGTTGCAAAAGTCATGGAAACTTGTACCTTTTTTGAATTTGAATGAACCTGGACATGCTTTGACTCCTTTGAATGCCCTCTAATGTTGCTCTTCGACTGGCCTCAAGTTTCCTCTTTCGACTGGACCTCTTGTGTAGCCTTCGACTGGGCTCAAGTTGCCTCTTTCGATTTGACCTCTTGTGTAGCCTTCGACTGGGCTCAATTTGCCTCTTTCGACTGGACCTCTTGTGTAGCCTTCGACTGGGCTCAAGTTTCCTCTTTCGACTGGACCTCTTGTGTAGCCTTTGACTGGGCTCAAGTTGCCTCTTTCGACTGGACCTCTTGTGTAGCCTTTGATTGGGCCTTCTGCATGCTTCTTAAAATGTTCTTCTTGTGTACCCTTCGATTGGCTCTAGTGTTACTTCCTTCGAATGGGTCTTTAGATGGTCTTTTGGTGTACTCTTCGAATGGGCCTTTGGTGTGTTGAAGTGTGTACAATTTTTTCGCAAGGGGGTCAGCACCCAGTCGAAACTGGCATAAAGGCAGCCTATGCCTTGTGGATGCTAGCATGAAACAAGTCAAGGAAGGCGTAAAAGAGGCCATTGCCTAGGTGAAGCTGATATGCAGCAAACAAGAAAAAGAGCAAGGCTTCAATCGAAGCTTGGAAATTTGAGACAAACTTGGAGGAGGCTAGGCGCTTAATCAAAGCCTATCAAAACACCAATCGAAAGGCCTTTTAACATGCCAATCGAATGATTTTGTCAAAATGCCAATCAAAGACTCATTTTTTATCTTCAAAAAAATTTATCTTTCCTTTAATAAAATGCTTGTGATCACCATGTAAGAGAAAAATCTTGGGAAAATATGAGAGGGAAAATTTTGCGGTACAACAGTTGCCCCTGTTCAATCTTCTTAAACCTGAGGATTTAAATTGGCTTGTCTGCCTTTTGTGATTTGAAGATGGAAGATGATTGAACACTAGGGTGCCTAGAAATTTGCACTCGCATGAAATAACACTGATGATTGATGATGCAGGGAATGGGCTTACAAATGCCATTTGGAGGAGGCGACAGAGAGTCGTCAGAGATGGGCTTAAAGATGCCATCCAAAATAGATGTTGATTTACACATGGTCCCTTTGGGGTTCCTATTTTTTCTGTCCGAGGAGGAGTCCATTGAGGAACGTGGGTTTCTGTTGTTCTCCTGTTTGAGGAAAACTATGTGGGGAATAGAGTATAGGAACTTCAGTTGTCCAAGGCTCTACTGAAGAGTTATCTCTGGAAAGATGATAATTTACTGGGGATAATGGAATTAATCGTTACCTGGAGATGTATTAGAAAGAGCCTGTGTAGGGTTGCTTCAAGATGAGCCTGTGTTAGACTGTACGAGAAGGAACCCGTGTAAGATTGCTTCGTCTGGTCATGTAGATAACTTTCATGTCTGGTTTCAGGTATTAATCTACCATCAGTTGTTCACAGATAGTTGCCTTGCCTGGTTTCAGGTATTAATCTGGAATTTGTCGGTCATTGAGATAATTGTCCTGGCTTGTTACAAGTATTAATCTATAACCAGCTTGTTCACAAATAGTTGTCCTGTCTGGTTTCAGGTATTAATCTAGAATTCGAAAATTTTTCAGTCGTTCACAGATAGTTGTCCTGGCTTGTTACATGTATTAATCTTTAATGTCTTTATGTAGATAGTTCTCCTGGCCGGTTACAGGTGTTAATCCACAATTGGTCGTTCGCAGATAGTTCTCCTGGATGGTTACAAGTATTAACCTAGGACTTGTTTTGTTGGTCACATAGATAGTTTCCTGGTCCAGTTTCGGGCATTAATCAAGGGCCTGCTGTATTTGTTGGTAAACTCGTCTTGCTTCTAGAACTCATTCCATTTGGTCGTGTAGATGGTTTTCCCGTCTGGTTTCAGGCATTAAACTTTGACCTTGTCGTACCCCAAATTTGCCCTATCTCTTTTATTCTTTTCTGGCTTCAAACTTTGCATTCCATTTACATCATTTTATCATTCAGTCATTTGCATATCCCGCATCTCATGGAACTAGGCACTTTGGTTTGAAGTATTAGGGCTACACCCTCTTTTTGTCTAATCTTGATTTGAGGTTTTCTTATCAGGTAAAAAGGAAGCGCATCTGGTTCTCGATTAGTGGATCATGGAACGAATGTTGTCATCACGTTACAAGGTTGGTTCTCGCTCAATTTTGTCTGAGCCTGGATTAGGGTTTATTTCCCTATATGTGCTGGTCAAGATGCTAGGGTTTCGAGTTTTTGGTTTCTGTGAAGATTTTTCTGTCGCCTGCCTCGAGGGTGGCTCAAAGCTCAGTGTATTAGGCCTTTCTCACAAGGATTCTCAGGGTTTAAGTTTGCACAAGTGCATTGGGGATCTTCCAGTACCAAAATGAAAAGGAAACTGTCAAAAAGAGAGAAAACAGATAAAAATATTATTTTGACAAATTTGGAGGAAAACAGGTCTCCTTTGATTCAGCACCCTTCGATTGACTCTTAGCCTCCTTCGATTCAGTACCCTTAGATTGACTCTTAGCCTCCTTCGAATGCAACTTGGGCATGTCCTTCATTTTGAACTTAAAGCCTCCTTCGAATGCAAGTTTAGGTACATCCTTCGTTTGGATTTGAAATCTCCTTCGATTCAGCACCCTTCGATTGACTCTTAGCCTCCTTCGAATGCAACTTGGGCATGTCCTTCATTTTGAACTTAAAGCCTCCTTCGAATGCAAGTTTAGGTACATCCTTTGTTTGGATTTGAAATCTCCTTCGGTTCAGCCTTTCGATTGGACAAGTGTGCTGCCTACATGCTTGCAATCACAGGCCATGACATGTTGGCCACGCATGCCCCCTTCAAGGAAACCTTTTCGATTCACCAAGCGTGCTGCCTGCAAGCCTACTTCGACTTGGACAAGTTTACTGCCTACAAGCCTACTTCGACCTGGACAAGTTTGCTGCCTGCAAGCCTACTTCGATTTGGACAAGTTTACTGCCTACAAACCTGCTTCGACTGGACAAGTTTGCTGCCTGCAAGCCTACTTCGATTTAGACAAGTTTACTACCTACAAGCCTGCTTCGACTGGACAAGTTTGCTGCCTGCATGCTTGCTTCGTTTGGATAAGTTTCGATGGGACAAAGTAACCATCTCTATGCATCCTTCGAATCCACTTGCACCAAGGGCCTCTTGCATACTTTGCTTCATACAAGTTTCATTTAAGCCAAGAGGTATCTTCATACAAGATTTGACTAAGTTCTTGCTTCCCTTGAAAAAGCGCCCTTCAATTCAGAAGCCAGGAACTTCCCTCATGCTAAAAAGACAAAAGGCAATGACTCCCTTTATGTTTGTTTCGATCCATATGCTTAGATTGGGCAATGTGCTTCCTTCGAGCATGAGCTTTCGAGTTGGCAGTATGTTTTCTTTGATACAAGCTTCGATTGGGCATTAGCTTGTTTCGACCACAAGCTTCGACTGAGGGAAAGGCTTCCTTCGAACAAGTGTGTTTCGATCCCATTCCTGCATTCGACTCAAGACCAAATCTCATTTTCAATGCTATGCTGCTTCCAAATCTTTACACAATCAGAGGCTTACACAAGTTTGTGATACATTTCCTAAGGGTTCAAAGGTTTATTCATTGGATAATATCATTCTTGGATAAATTGGCAAAAAAACTATGTACCTTTTTTTTAAATAAAATGTACTTCAGTCCATAATAGCCAAATACAACACTCCAAAAATTTGTTGTTGCTGCTCCAATGCCTGCTATAAGATGCCAAAACAACACAGAAAAATCTGTTACAAAACTGGCCAAAACTGCTGCACAGCAGTCCTGAAACACTGCCCCATTCTTGCACCGAAATAGCATACAAGCACTGTCCCTCGAAGGCTACAAAGAACATCATACCCAATTTGTTCAAATAATTTTGTTTTCCCTCCAAAAGCTTCAGCCAACTTTTCCTATAAATAAGAGGCTCCAACACATGTTTAAGAGAGGATCTTTGGACCAGAGGAACGAATCCCCCAAATTTTCTCAAACACAACAAAACTCTCAAGTTCATCAACAACTGAGAAATAAAAAAAACCCAGAATCCCAAACACTCTCCTCTTTGATTATGAAGAACATCCCACACATAAAAGTTTGCTCAAACTCAAAGACAACCTTTTGTGACAACTCTTCGAACCAAAAGCGAACCCCCTGTGACTACTCTTCGAATTCCAGAAACGTCCAGGTAGCAGTTCAAGTTAGAAACCTACATCCATTCAAGGCCTGAAGCAAGGTAAGTTATTCTTACCTTTGAACTTTTCGTTCCATGGCATAGTAATTTTCCCTTTCGTTTGAAACATGTACATACCATTGTTCCTTTCGTTTCCACCCTTTTAAACATATTTTTTAGAGCTAAGCCTTTCGTTTTGCTTTCTGTTTACCTGAACTTGCTTTAACTATTAAACTGTTTACAAGACAAATACTAGCATGGCCTCAGGCCATGTTGCCATTTAATGCTTGAAATGAAAGAAACAGGAAACAGGAAATAGGAAACGAAGCTATTGGCTTCTACCCTCTTTCTCTGGGTCAAACGAAAGAGACAACCAGGAGGAAAACCATGTTGACTTCTAGGCCCAAACGAAAAGTATGCCTTCAATGACTTCCAGGCTCAGTCGAAAGGCATTCCCTCACTGCTTTCAACCTCCAGTCGAAGAAGACAACAAAGCAACAAGGCAGAACCAGAAGGCTTCGCCATACACTGACTTCCAGGCCAATCGAAGGACAGAACCTCACTAGTGCCAGCCCCTTATCGAAGGCCATGACCTCACTGGTGCTAGCCCCAATCGAAGGAGGCCAACAAAATGCAAGTCGAAGGGTGATACTGCCTGGGTCGAAAGACACTCATTTTTCTTACTTTTATCTTATTTTTTCCTTCATATTTTTTATGCCTTTTGATATGGTTGTAATAGCGTAGGATTTTATCTTTATGCATTTTATTTACTTTGTACAAATGCTAGTAATTAGGCGTGTATGGCAAGATAAAATCAACAAGTAAACAAACCAAAAAATCCAAAAACACTCTTTTAATCATTACTTGAATTTATTCTAAAACTCGCAAAACACTCAACCAATCAAAACTCCCCCAAAAGGGCATGTTATCTCCATTCTACCGGGATACCGGCCGTGCCTATTGCTAGAATGCTTGCGTTAATGTCGCCCACTAAAAAACACAAACAAATAAACTTTTTTTTCTAGAGGAACTACGGTGTTCTGATTCCTTCATTGGATACGTAGGCAAAGGGTCGCGAAACCCTCACGAACGCAATAATCAAAAACCTTTCATTTCCCCTTAAGCAAGCATAGTTGTAGATAAATACACCCTTTAAGACAAACAAACAAAATGGATCCCGTTGAGTACAACGGATGTGAGGGGTGCTAATACCTTCCCCTCGCATAACCGACTCCCTTACCCTTTCTCTTGGTTGCAAGACCATCTTATCCATTCCCTTTTGGTTTTATCGATATTTCCCCTTCCTTCGGGATAAATAAAGTTCGGTGGCGGCTCTGTGTTTTCTACCGGAGGTTTCAGCTGGCGACTCTGATGGAGAAATTTTGCGAGTCTCTCCTAGTTTTGTTTATTTGTCTTTTTGGGTGTTTATTTATTTGCTTTATTTTGCTTTACTATTTTATTATTGCTTTATTCTTTTATATATATTGCATATATTGTTGCTACTCACATATTCTGGATACATTGTGATGTTGGGTTTGGTGACTACTTTTTGATAAGTCCTCTACCCGGACTTGGGTTACACATAGGATTAGGACGGGCGGTATAGTCATGTTAACTTTGAGGGAGTAATCCCGAAGAAGGAGGCATGAGAATCCCCCACTCAGTGGAGGTCCCCTTGAAAGTAATGATGTTTACCGAGTAATCGGGAACACGTCGTTGCTTTCGACCTGGGAACTCGAGAAGATGAGGACCGTAGAACCATTAACCCATCCTGGCCTTTTAGGTGTAATACGGAGACTGTAATGGAGTAATTCGAAAGTAGTTGTCACGCGATATTGCACTCAGATGAGTTTTTCCTGCGAATATTACTGATTACCAAGTAATTAGGACGTCGGTAATATCCAAAGGAAGAGCGTAGACTTCGAGAACTCTTTAGAACCTTGTTCGGCAGGTGATAAACCCCTAGTACATACCTCGTGGGTGGTTACTCTGACTCCATGCCTGTGACGTCGAACTTTTGATCCTGTTACTTTCAGCCTGTGCAACGGACTACGCAATGGTTATCCAGAATATGTGGAGCTGAGACTTCATGCCATAGCATACCATAACATCACATCATCATGTATATATATCTCATATCTAAAGAAATCCAAAGACAAGTCTTGTTGATATAACTTTTCAAAAGGGAAATTTTAAAAAGATAGACGAGTCTTTGGGTCTCATTAGAAATGAAGATAAAGCATTCATCCATGTTACCATGCATTCATTTTTTCACAACAAAAACTCATTGGGGTCCCCTTTCTCAGAATCTAACATCAGTCAATCCATCATCAATATCAGTACACACAGAGACAATTGCATGTTCAATGAGCACAATCTGGGTCTTTTCGGCCGAGTCATCAACCCCAGGGGCAACAGGGACGAAAGAGGAAGAAATTTATTGAAAGGAGGGTGGATCCCATTCCCATGTCTTATGCTCAACTTCCCCCTCAGTTGTTGGCCAATCAGTTGGTTCAACTGCGTGAACTTGGTCTAACACCAAATCCTCTCCCACGAGGGTATGATGTCAGTGCTCATTGCGAATTCCATTCAGGTGCTCCAGGCCACACAATTTAGAATTATAGGGCATTAAAAAACAACGCTCAAGAACTCCTTGATGCCAAAGTTATCACGTTCACTCCAAAGGGTCTGATAATGGATTGAATCCCCTTGCTGAGATAAGTGTCAAGACTGCAAGAGCGTCTCCTCAATTGAGCCAGGGTTGAAGAAGTCTCCCGAGCATGGCAATTTCTAATTTCATTTGCATTATCATTTGTAACCTTTCTTGTTTTGTTTAGTACCTGTTGTATGAAAAATTGTTTGTCTTTTTATATTGAATCACCATGCATTGAATGTGTTTGTCTTGAACTAATCCATTCGTATTCACTCATTTACATTTTGTTATTGTACTTGCTTTTGATGCTTAACTCTTTTTTAATTTAAAGAAAAAATAATAAATATAACTCTTGAGGGAGGATGATGAAGATTTGATACTTAGATTCTCAAACGGTATGCTTTTGAATAAAACCTTGCTGACGATGTACAAGCATTGTTTAAAATCCCCAAACACCGGAGTTATAAGGAAGATAGACCCTCGTCAACCCTTTTGAGCTTTGAAGTAGGAGTTTCTTTTACACAGAAAAAACCCTCATTTTTAACCCCGGGGCGGGTAGATTTCAGTTAATCCGATCGAGCATCCAGAACTCGTCAAGAGGGAGTTCCTAGCGATACAACAATGGTTATCCATCAAAGGGCTAGGAGAAGTCAACAACACAATGATAAACCGTCACCTACCAGCAGTGTGCATCGAAGATAACGATATCCCGATGGGTATCTCTTGCACAATTAGGAGGTCAGCAGATGACGATACCATAACAGTTATTCTTCATCTATCCAGGACTCAGACAACCACAACCATTTCCAACAAATCGAAGATGGCGCGAAGATCAACAAATTGTTCAAAAAGAAAGAGACAAAAAGCCCCGTTAATTCATAACTTAAAAAACAAGAGACTTAGGCAAAAGTCAGGGCATCCCGCTGGACTGCAACTTCAAAATCAAGAAATTGTCCAGGAAAAAATTAGGGAAAGTGAAATAAATAAAAACTAATAATCCTCAGCAAAGAACAAGATCGAGTGATCAGACGCCAAGAAGCCAATGATTGTCGGGTCTTAGAAACCCCTGTGGTTCCTCAATCATCGCAAACTCTCTTCTCAGGAGACGAGTGCTCGTATCGTGTTAACTGAACATAGGAATGGAGAACATCATGGAGAATGGGTGGGCACCAAATAATTTTGAGCCTTAAATCTTTTTTTCTAAAACCGTGAACCAGGCCACGTTACAACCCTTAAAAGTCCTAACTGAAGCATGGGTTAATTCAAAAGAAATATTGTAGCGAGAGTACGGTAACCTGACTCCTCGGAGATGTACTGAAATTTGATTTGGTAACACGTCACCTATTCTTAAAAACAAAAAACTGATGCTTCGACATCATTTCAATAAAAGTTTTTGAACTTTAAGACAAGCATATAATTTGCATTAGAATCATCATTCTTAGACAAACATTCGTTGCATATAAATAAGTTTTTGAACATCAAGTAAGCTTGCGTGATAAGCATCATTTGAAAACATGGTCATCTCGAAGGACGATTGCTGCAGAAACTTGTCAAAAAACAAAGATGGATCTTATTCTGGGGCATTCCCTCAAGCTGCCAATCAGAGGCTATCACGTCGATGAATCTCTTCCATATTTTTCCAGTCAATCAGAAGCAACCATGTCAATAAATCTATTTAAACTTCAAACTGGGGGAATCAGGCTGAGTAACCTATTCAAAATTTGTGCAACCTGGGGCAGTTGCGTCGAGATTCGACAAATCTCTACGAAAATCCATGATCAGAGGCAGATATTGGGGCATGCCACTTTGCGCCGTATTATGACACGAATCTTCCAGCATTCCACTCGAAGAGATCCTTGCAAACAGGGGCATTCCTCCACCCCCCTTAGGGAGCTATTCAAGCAAATTCCTGTCATCCGTACAAATTCAATCAAGCTAAAAGCGTCATGACGTTCACTTTGGTTCAATTAACATCCTCAGAATCATCATCATTCCCTGCATATGTTTAAACACGCAACTCCCCAGCAATGAAGTGAACTCGGGGCATCTGAAGACACTAATGTCCATTTCCTAATCCCCAAGTTGTTCGTGAAGTAAGGAAAGTCAGACGGGGCCCTTTCTTCCCTTGCAATAAAGAATACTTGGGGAATTTGATGAGATCCATGTCTCTATTCAGTCATTCACAAGAAGTCCAACACATGAAGAAAGTCAGATCAAGCTACTCCTCCTCAACAAGATTTAATCCCCAGTGAACTCGGCGAGGCTAACTCTTTTCTCTCAAATTTCAAGCACCAGTCCATATTGGTACCTCAAGATGACGGACAACAGATCCCAATGAGTTTTTGACATTTTACATACAATAATCATCACGACATACTGCATTTCATCCTTAAACGCACAGCATATCCATGGATCATCATGTCACACTTCAAATGCATATGAAGCATGAGCCAGATCAATCCCAAATCAACAAAACATCCTCACAAAGAATTTCATCCTCACAATTCCCAATTAACATATGTTATTACATTATCAACTAAAATAAACCATGGTGCCAGTACGTCGTATTTCTCCCCAACTCTCAATGCTCACGTTATCTTTCATAGGGTCGTAGGTCGCTCGTAGGTCTTACCCTCATATTATCTTTCATAGGGTCGTAGGTCACTCGTAGGTCTTACCCTCATGTTATATTTGCTAGGGTCGTAGGTCGCTCGTAGGTATTACCCTCACGTTATCTTTTCTAGGGTCATAGGTCGCTCGTAGGTCTTACCCTCACGTTATCTTTGCCAGGGTCGTAGGTCACTCGTAGGTCTTACCCTCATGTTATCTTTTCTAGGGTCGTAGGTCGCTCGTAGGTCTTACCCTCACGTTATCTTTACTAGGGTCGTAGGTCGCTCGTAGGTCTTACCATCATGTTATCTTTTCTAGGGTCGTAGGTCGCTCGTAGGTCTTACCCTCACGTTATCTTTACTAGGGTCGTAGGTCGCTCGTAGGTCTTACCATCATGTTATCTTTGCTAGGGTCGTAGGTCGCTCGTAGGTCTTACTCTCACGTTATCTTTCATAGGGTCGTAGGTCGCTCGTAGGTCTTACCCGCATGTTATCTTTGCTAGGGTCGTAGGTCGCTCGTAGGTCTTACCCTCACGTTATCTTTACTAGGGTCGTAGGTCGCTCGTAGGTCTTACCCTCACGTTATCTTTCATAGGGTCGTAGGTCGCTCGTAGGTCTTACCCTCACGTTATCTTTCATAGGGTCGTAGGTCGCTCGAAGGTCTTACCCTCACGTTATCTTTCATAGGGTCGTAGGTCGCTCGTAGGTCTTACCCTCACGTTATCTTTTTCTAGGGTCGTAGGTCGCTCGTAGGTCTTACCCTCACTTTACCTTTCTCTTGGGTCATAGATCATACATCTATCTTTACCCGTTGTCTTTACCTTTCTCTTGGGTCATAGATTATACACCGATCTTTACCCATTATCTTTACCTTTCTTTTTGGGTCGTGAAATACCGCTTGATAGATTCTCAGTTGTCATCAAGTTCTACTCAATGTATTTAAGTTGTCATTTTGTCAAGTTTCTTACCTTCATTCATCACGACATCCTCAACCATATCCTTTCAATCACTCTACCACTCACTCCCTCGAGAACTTTGTATTGGTACCGTTACCCCAGTATAAGTTACCTTTTTCCAACCATGTTTTATCCATCATGATCAGTCCACCAGAAGACCAGTTTGCCTTTCTCCAGCAGACATCCACACCAGTGAATAACACTTACACCATCTCTCTAGGGCAAATTTCGGGTCTTGGTATTTAATCATCTTCCACCTTGAACTCTCGAAAGGCTGACGCCAATCTCGCCTTCAGGTTTAAGACGATTAAATAGGGGCAGCTGTCGTACCCCAAATTTGCCCTATCTCTTTTATTCTTGTCTGGCTTCAAACTTTGCATTCCATTTGCATCATTTTATCATTCAGTCATTTGCATATCCCGCATCTCATGGAATCAGGCACTTTGGTTTGAAGTATTAGGGCTACGCCCTCTTTTTGTCTAATCTTGTTTTGAGGTTTTCTTATTAGGTAAAAAGGAAGCGCATCTGGTTCCCGATTAGTGGATCGTGGAACGAATGTTGTCATCACGTTACAAGGTTGGTTCTCACTCAATTTTGTCCGAGCCTGGATTAGGGTTTATTTCCCTATGTGTGCTGGTCAAGATCCTAGGGTTTCGAGTTTTTGGTTTCTGTGAAGATTTTTGTGTCGCCTGCCTCGAGGGTGGCTCAAAGCTCAGTGTATTAGGCCTTTCTCACAAGGATTCTCAGGGTTTAAGTTTGCACAAGTGCATTGGGGATCTTCCAGTACCAAAATTAAAAGGAAACTGTCAAAAAGAGAGAAAACAGATAAAAATATTATTTTGACAAATTTGGAGGAAAACAGGTCTCCTTCGATTCAACATACTTCGATTGACTCTTAGCCTCCTTCGATTCAGCACCCTTCGATTGACTCTTAGCCTCCTTCGAATGCAACTTGGGCATGTCCTTCATTTTGAACTTAAAGCCTCCTTCGAATGCAAGTTTAGGTACATCCTTCGTTTGGATTTGAAATCTCCTTCGACTCAGCACCCTTCTATTGACTCTTAGCCTCCTTCGAATGCAACTTGGGCATGTCCTTCATTTTGAACTTAAAGCCTCCTTCGAATTCAAGTTTAGGTACATCCTTCGTTTGGATTTGAAACCTCCTTCGATTCAGCCTTTCGATTGGATAAGTGTGCTGCCTACATGCTTGCAATCACAGGCCATGACATGTTGGCCACGCATGCCCCCTGCAAGGAAACCTTTTCGATTCACCAAGCGTGTTGCCTGCAAGCCTACTTCGACTTGGACAAGTTTACTACCTACAAGCCTACTTCGACCTGGACAAGTTTTCTGCCTGCAAGCCTACTTCGATTTGGACAAGTTTACTGCCTACAACCTGCCTCGACTGGACAAGTTTGCTGCCTGCAAGCCTACTTCGATTTGGACAAGTTTACTGCCTACAAGCCTGCTTCGACTGGACAAGTTTGCTGCCTGCATGCTTGCTTCGTTTGGATAAGTTTCGATGGGACAAAGTAACCATCTCTATGCATCCTTAGAATCCGCTTGCACCAAGGGCCTCTTGCATACTTTGCTTCATACAAGTTTAGTTTGAGCCAAGAGGTATCTTCATACAAGATTTGACTAAGTTCCTGCTTCCCTTGAAAAAACGCCCTTCAATTCAGAAGCCAGGAACTTCCCTCATGCTAAAAAGACAAAAGGCAATGACTCCCTTTATGCTTGTTTCGATCCATATGCTTCGATTGGGCAATGTGCTTCCTTCGAGCATGAGCTTTCGAGTTGGCAGTATGTTTTCTTTGATACAAGCTTCGATTAGGAATTAGCTTGTTTCGACCACAATCTTCGACTGAGGGAAAGGCTTCCTTCGAACAAGTGTGTTTCGATCCCATTCCTGCATTCGACTCAAGACCAAATCTCATTTTCAATGCTATGCTGCTTCCAAATCTTTACACAATCAGAGGCTTACACAAGTTTGTGATACATTTCCTAAGGGTTCAAAGGTTTATTCATTGGATAATATCATTCTTGGATAAATTGGCAAAAAAACTATGTACCTTTTTTTTTATAATAAAAGGTACTTCAGTCCATAATAGCCAAATACAACACTCCAAAAATTTGTTGTTGCTGCTCCAATGCCTGCTTTAAGATGCCAAAACAACACAGAAAAATCTGTTACAAAACTGGCCAAAACTGCTGCACAGCAGTCCTGAAACACTGCCCCATTCTTGCACCGAAATAGCATACAAGCACTGTCCCTCGAAGGCTACAAAGAACATCATACCCAATTTGTTCAAATAATTTTGTTTTCCCTCCAAAAGCTTCAGCCAACTTTTCCTATAAATAAGAGGCTCCAACACATGTTTAAGAGAGGATCTTTGGACCAGAGGAACGAATCCCCCAAATTTTCTCAAACACAACAAAACTCTCAAGTTCATCAACAACTGAGAAATAAAAAAAACCCAGAATCCCAAACACTCTCCTCTTTGATTATGAAGAACACCCCACACATAAAAGTTTGCTCAAACTCAAAGACAACCTTTTGTGACAACTCTTCGAACCAAAAGCGAACCCCCTGTGACTACTCTTCGAATTCCAGAAACGTCCAGGTAGCAGTTCAAGTTAGAAACCTACATCCATTCAAGGCCTGAAGCAAGGTAAGTTATTCTTACCTTTGAACTTTTCGTTCCATGGCATAGTAATTTTCCCTTTCGTTTGAAACATGTACATACCATTGTTCCTTTCGTTTCCACCCTTTTAAACATATTTTTTAGAGCTAAGCCTTTCGTTTTGCTTTCTGTTTACCTGAACTTGCTTTAACTATTAAACTGTTTACCAGACAAATACTAGCATGGTCTCAGGCCATGTTGCCATTTAATGCTTGAAATGAAAGAAACAGGAAACATGAAATAGGAAACGAAGCTACTGGCTTCTACCCTCTTTCTCCAGGTCAAACAAAAGAGACAACCAGGAGGAAAACCATGTTGACTTCTAGGCCCAAACGAAAAGTATGCCTCTATTGACTTCCAGGCTCAGTCGAAAGGCATTCCCTCACTGCTTTCAACCTCCAGTCGAAGAAGACAACAAGGTAACAAGGCAGAACCAGAAGGCTTCGCCATACACTGACTTCTAGGCCAATCGAAGGACAGAACGTAACTGGTGCCAGCCCCTAATCGAAGGCCATGACCTCACTGGTGCTATCCCCAATCAAAGGAGGCCAACAAAATGCAAGTCGAAGGGTGCTACTGCCTGGGTCGAAAGACACTCATTTTTCTTACTTTTATCTTATTTTTTCCTTCATATTTTTTATGCCTTTTGATATGGTTGTAATAGCGTAGGATTTTATCTTTCTGCATTTTATTTACTTTGTACAAATGCTAGTAATTAGGCGTGTATGGAAAGATAAAATCAACAAGTAAACAAACCAAAAAATCCAAAAACACTCTTTTAATCAGTACTTGAATTTATTCTAAAACTCGCAAAACACTCAACCAATCAAAACTCCCCCAAAAGGGCATGTTATCTCCATTCTACCGCGATACCGGCCGTGCCTATTGCTAGAATGCGTGCGTTAATGTCGCCCACTAAAAAACACAAACAAATCAACTTTTTTTTCTAGAGGAACTACGGTGTTCTGATTCCTTTATTGGATACGTAGGCAAAGGGTCGCGAAACCCTCACGAACGCAATAATCAAAAACCTTTCA
This sequence comes from Vicia faba, assembly GCA_948472305.1. Lineage (NCBI taxonomy): Eukaryota > Viridiplantae > Streptophyta > Magnoliopsida > Fabales > Fabaceae > Vicia > Vicia faba. The sequence continues at coordinate 1,431,216,440 of OX451736.1, read as the reverse complement.
TTTCCCCTTAAGCAAGCATAGTTGTAGATAAATACACCCTTTAAGACAAACAAACAAAATGGATCCCGTTGAGTACAACGGGTGTGAGGGGTGCTAATACCTTCCCCTTGCATAACCGACTCCCTTACCCTTTCTCTTGGTCGCAAGAACATCTTATCCATTCCCTTGTGGTTTTATCGATATTTCCCCTTCCTTTGGGATAAATAAAGTTCGGTGGCGGCTCTGTGTTTTCTGCCGGCGGTTTCAGACCTGTTGTATAAGTTGATAGTGTTTGTCTTTCTGAGAACTCAACCTGGAAAGGTAAAGTTAGTTTCATGCGATGTCATGAGGTATGAATTGCATGAAGCTCTCAAAATAAATAAGATTGTGATATATTCATTTGTGTTGCATATGTTATGTTGTTTGTAGGAATGATGTATGAATGTAATGTATGACCGTGTCAGTTGTTCAATTTCTATGTTGTTGAATTAGGGAAAATAAATCCCGATTGTTGGTGGTGAATAATGTAGGTCTTCAGATTTGTTGAAGTTGAAATGCTAGGAGATGAACTTCTATTTTTAGAGGAATAAACTATTTTGGGGAAGGTAAAATTCGTGAATTGTTCGGAGATTTTGTTGAAATCCTGTTGGGGAATCTTGAGAAGCTTGGCGACTTCACTGGGGAATTTTGGAGCAGCAATTGGAGATTTTTGCTCTGCCGGGAATGAGGCTTTATAATCTGCTTGAGATTTTAAAAAATTCGGTTGGAGATCTTTGACTTCTGCTTGAGGATGTGACAGGAAGATGCCCCTGTTTCTGTACCTCATGGCATGAGAAGTATAATAGAATAAACTAGTGTTTGAATGTATCTAGCAGTTGTGTGAGGGAGTAGCAGAATGAATTTATGTTGTGATTGTATCTGAATGGAAAGATGTACTGAATGAGTATCAGAATGGCATCCGCAACTGGAGCGTATCTGAACTATATCTGAAAGTTGAATCTGAATGAGTATCAGAATGGAATTCGTATCTGAACTGTATCTGAAAGTTGAATCTGAATAAGTATCAAAATGGCATTCGTATCTAGAGCGTATCTGAGTTGTATCTGAAATCTGAATCTAAATGAGTATCAGAATGGTATCTGTAGCTGGAGCGTATCTGAATTGTATCTAAAAGATGAATCTGAATGAGTATCAGAATGGCATACGTATTTGGAGCGTATCTGAACTGTATCTGAAAGCTGAATCTGAATGAGTATCAAAATGGCATCCGTATCTGGAGTGTATCTGAATTGTATCTGAAAGCTGAATCTAAATGAGTATCAGAATGGAATCCATATCTGGAGCGCATCTGAACTGTATCTGAAAGTTGAATCTGAATGAGTATTAGAATGGCATCCGTATTTGGAGCGTATCTGAACTATATTTGAAAGCTGAATCGGAATGAGTATCATAATGGCATCCGTATCTGGAGCGTATCTGAACTGTATCTAAAATCTGAATCTGAATGAGTATCAGAATGGCATCTGTATCTGGAGCATATCTGAACTGTATCTGAAAGTTAAATCTGAATAAGTATCAGAATGGCATCCGTATATGGAGCGTATCTGAACTCTATCTGAAAGCTGAATCTGAATGAGTATCAAAATGGCATCCGTAACTGGAGCGTATCTGAACTGTATCTAAAAGTTGAATCTGAATAAGTATCAGAATGGCATCTGTATCTAGAGCATATCTGAACTGTATCTTAAAGCTAAATCTGAATTAGTATCAGAATGGCATCTATATCTGGAGCATATCTGAATTGTATCTGTAAGCTGAATCTAAATGAGTATCAGAATGGCATTCGTATCTGGAGCGTATCTGAACGTGGGATGCTATTGCGATGTTTCTTAGTATGGGAAAGTAAATCTCTGACTGCTGCTGAAGAGTATTGGGAAGCTGAGTTCTTCATTTCTGTTGAGGATGACGAATAGAGATGATTTGTCGGGGATTTCCTCTTTTTGTTTGAGGATATTCTGCCGGGGGGTTGACTCTGTGGAGCGAGATAATGCTTTGTTGGAAGATTATGCCGAATGTAGAGAAATAAACTTTGTTGGGGAATGAAATTCCGCAGTTAGAGAAATAAACTCTACCCAGGAGGAGGTCTTATAAACTGTTTAAGATTATAAAGATCGATTGGGGAATACAGATTTCAGCTCTTTGAAGGCACTTTGCTAGAGAAGGTAATTCCTGCTTGGGGAAGAAGAGATCAAAACTTATTATGTTTTTACTCTGGGGAACATAGACGTCACGGGGTCGTAGTAGTGGCGACTTCATCTGAAACTGTCTCTGCCCCTGTACCATGCTGGACAGAGTAATTGTAGAAACTACAAATGGATTTTTTTTAGACTTTGCTTCATTTCTTAAAATCATTAATAACCGTCTTTCTATTTTTTTATGCAAGTATTTGTGAACAACAATCATATTCAAATGCATATGTCAAAAATAATCATTGGACGTTTTTGCAAAACAAAATAAAAATAAAACAAATAGTTTTGTACTTTCAAATAAATGATTTGTATTGATTTCTAAAGTTCGCCTATAATAGGCATTTTGTACAAAGAGACTTACGTTATAGTAGGAGAACACTGTTGTAAGAAATGAAAACTACACAAAATGGTGTACAAAGAGAAAATAGATATGTGTAGTAATCCCATTGAGTTTCAATTCTGCTATTGCCCCTATATCCTTGAGCGTCTCATCACTTTGCTACTTGTCTGAAGCTGATTGGATTGATCGGTACCATTTGAGCTTGATAGTTGATACTGAAGTCTGGTCGCAAGGTGATCCAATGGGACATAGTTGTACGCTAATCCCTAACTTTTTCCTGGACTTCTCTTTCGGGTTTTTGGTCCACCGGGATACCCTTTTTTGCCCAAGCCACCTTTTCAGGTTTTCGACTTGCCGGGTATACAGATTCTTTTTGTATTCATCCCTAATTTTTTCCCGAACGCTTTTGGTTCGCCGGGTTTCCCTTATTTTTTCCTAGGCCAGTCAACCTAGCGGGTCTTTATTTACGCGTAGTATCTTTTTACTATGTCCGCATTAACAGGGTGAGGAAGGTCATCACCATCCATGATGGTTAGAATCATGGCTCCACCAGAAAATATGCTTTTGATTACAAATGGCCCTTCGTACGTGGGATTCCATTTGCCCATGGGATCACCCACTTGATATACTTGACGTCTGACCTTTTTGTTGAAAGCCTTGATCATTCTCCTTTGGTATATCTGACCATGACAGATAGCAGCAAGCCTTTTCTCATCAATCAGATTCAGTTGATCAAGTCGAGTCTAGATCCAATTGTCTTTGTTTAAACCCGCGTCTTTCATGATCCTCAGAGAAGGGATATGGACCTCAATAGGCAGGACAACCTCCATACCATATACCAGAGAGTAATGTGTTTCCCCTGTTGACGTACGTGCAAAGGTCTGGTAACCATGAAGAGCAAATGGTAGCATGTCGTTCCAGTCTTTGTATGTCACTATCATTTTTTGTATGATTTTCTTGATATTCTTGTTAGCAGCCTCCACAACTCCATTCATCTTCGGCCGGTAAGGAGAAGAATTATGATGCTGGATCTTGAATTGTTTATAGAGTTCGATGATCATTGTATTATTGATATTTGTACCATTATCTGTGATGATTCTCTCTGGCACACCATATCGATAAATCAGGTTATGCTTGATAAACCGCGCCACAACATTCTTGGTAACAGTAGCAAAAGAGGTAGCCTTAACCCACTTCGTGAAGTAATCAATGGCCACTAGGATGAAGCGATGCCCATTGGAAGCGATAGGTCTAATCTCTTCGATCATGTTAATGCCTCACATTGTAAAGGGCCAGGGAGCCGTAAGACATTCAAGGGAACCGGAGGTACATGTACTTTATCAGCGTAGATCTGGAATTTATGACAAGTTCAGGAATGCTGATAACATTCTACTTCCATAGTGTAGCGGTAGAAATGTTTTAAGACTAAGCCATTGGATTGACTAGACTTATACAAATCAAAATAAAAACATCCACCACACTTTATTGTTTCCAAAGGAATGGGAAAAGAGCGAGTAACCCAAAAAAGAGGGGGAAAGATTCAAGGTAAGGGGGTTGGTTATGCAAAGGGAAGGTATTAGCACCCTAAACATCTACGGTACTCCGTAGGAACCTCTTTGTAAAATCTGTATATTTTGGATATAAAAAATGTTGCATAAAAAATGGATGATGGAGGTAAGAAAAGAAATATATTTTTTATGATTTTTGCACCCACCGCAGTTGCGAACCTTTAGTGCCTATGTACCACCTTTTTGTGCAATAGGGGATCAGGGTACACGTAATTCCTCTTTTTAAAATTTTAAAACACAAATGTGTTGGTTAATTTTATGAGATAAAACATCATCGCCATTGTCCGTGTGGAAAACATACCTACTACCCACAATCATGAGAAAGGAGAATCTGCATCATCTCAAAGTGGAGGATATGGCTCGGATTTTAAAATCAACAATGCCTCACTCAACACCCAAGTGGAAAATATCTCTCTTCACTACATATTGTAGAAGTATAGCTGTTTGCATCACTACAAGGATTGACAAGAGTTCAATCTTTTGAGAAAAGTTTAAAGATAAAAGCTAAAGTGGCAAAATGGTTTGAAATGAGATTGATTGATTTTCAGTCTTCTCACAAAAATGTCAAAGTATTATTAAGTTTATTGAAGTTTATTTATGAAAATGTTTGGAAATGCATGGACCTAAGTCCAGGTTTATTATGAAAGTGGTTCAAGTTTAAAACAAGAAGAGTTTTTAAAAGGAGGGAGAAGATTTTTGAAATTAAATAAGATGGGAGGAGAAGAAGAGGCTATCCTAAAGCATAAGGTAAAAGCTAGGGATAAGAACCATCTAACCAACAAGAAGCCAATACTTGACACTATGAGCCAAGATAGAATTCTCATTCTTTGGATTGAAACCAGACAAGCAAGAATACTAGACCTCTTGAGAGAACCAAACTTCAAGTATATTAAGTCTTCACAAAAATTGGGCAGAGTAACGACTGTATACGGGTGAATTCCAGATTACAAACAAAGGGTGTAATCACAATAACCTGCATATAAAACAAACAAACAACCCAATGTCTTAAGGTAAACCTCAAGAGCTCTAGACAAAATAATCAGATAAGATCACAAGGTCTCCAATCATAAGCCCAGGTTTCTAATCCTAAGTCCAAAAAGTCCAATGCTCCATAATGCCAAGAATAGTAACCAAATAGTCCAAGTATAATTAAATATTTTTTTAGGGTTTGTGGTGATTATTAGGTGTTTAAAAAGAAAAGTAAAACACAAGTGAGCAAAAATAAAAAAGACAAGAAAGTAAATACTCAAATGAGAAAAGATGAAAATGGCATGAAATGTAAAATGCTAAAAGTAAATAGTGCATAAAAAATAAAAGGGGCATATAATAAAAGAATAAAGGATAAAGTCAATTATTAGTGATTAGTGGTTAGTTGGATGATCATCTTGAAACTTGCATTTGGAACTCATTAGAGGATTGGTAGAACTAAAGCCTTCACACAACAAGTCGCATTTGCTTTTTGTCAAGCATATCATCCATTTGGAATCCTTAAAAGTACCATTTAATGATCAACGATGTTTAAGTGATCCGCGTTGACCAAAGGTGTTGTAGATCCATTAGAGGATTGGTAGAACCAAAGCCTCCACACAATGAATCTCAAGGTTATTGGATCAAAGAGATCAAATTAACATACTTGGGCTTGCAAGCAGAAGTTTGGGCCACGAACGATCATTTATTCGAATCGGGACAAAATTTAGCCCTATGTTAAGCAATCGTAAGTGGACTTATATAGAAGTCGCACTTATTTTGAGGCCGGTTAATAGCAATCTATGCACCATTTGTTTTGAGACATGATATAGAGATCATGCTCCAACAACATTTAGTGCAATAAGAAGGGGATGAGATGATAAGGGATGAGAGAGAATATACAAACTACTTTTAGATTAAATTTAATCAAACTATTATTAAAATCATTCATCCATTTATGTGGAGTTAGACTCAACACCATGGATCCAATGATGTTAATAAAGTTCATGATCAAAAAATTTACCCAAGATCAGCCAGAAAATAGTCACAAAATAATATTACATTTTAATATATACAAAAAGGTTTAAAAATAATGTTTAAAAATAGAAATAAAAGAGAAAAATATCAACTATGTTCAAATTAATCAAGAAATAAAAAGTAAGACCATAGGAAAATCAGAAAAGGGCTCAAATGATTTTATAAGTTTTTTGGTAATTTTTTAAAGTCCGAAACTATTTTAAATTTTAAAGAAATGGGTAAAATAAACCAAAAATGATAAAAAAAAATAGAAAATTTAGAAACAAAAATAAAATAAGGTCACCAATATTTGTCACAATATCATTGGATCATTCCAAAATTTTTTCAGAATTTAAAAATGCATAAAAGTATTTTTAAACATTTAAATCAATTCAAAGAAAGTGAAAATTTATAAAAAATACCAAACCACAAAATTAAATTGTGAAAACATAAAAATCTTAAAGAGAATAATCAAAAATATTTTTTTCATAATTTATTCAGATTTTTTGGACTAAAAATGAATTTTCTATGATTTTTTGAAGTTTAAAACAATTAAATATAAAAAATCAGAAAAGAAAATAAAAGTAAAAAATATGTGGACCATTGGATGAGAGTCAAAATGCTTAGTAATCAAATCCAAGGGATCTGGCGCGCTGTGTATATTATGGTCATTAGTGAATAAAGCACTGAATCCATTATTAAGCCAGAATTCAAAAATAATAAGTGGCGTGCCATCATTGGTTGGAAGATGACACATTGGTTATCTTCAACCTCCAGCCAACATGAATTGCAGGTCTCTCAAACTGTAAAATCAGAAGCTCAGACCTATGCCATTCGCTTCGTCTCTTCAAGATGAAGACAACCACACCCTCGCGCCAAATTTATATAAACTGTAGCTCAAGCAATTTGGAAAGAAAGTTTTGAAAAGGGATTTGAAATTTCATGGTCAAAATGTGTTTCCAGTAAAAAGTAAGTGTTGCAACTAGAACCAGGGCAATGAAAGCATCACATATGATATCAATGTTTTGAAGAATTGATGAAGGAATCTACCTATTAAAGTTGAGTTGCAGAGCTCTGAAACTGGACTTCTATGGAGTAATATAAGGCACGATTCTTGAATTTAATTATGTGGTTAGCTTCAGGGAAGATCAAGAAAGGTGAATTGATGAAAATATTGGATTGAAAAAGGCTTGTATATGGATTTCAAAGTTGCTGAATTCTGAGTTATGGAACAAGTTTGGCAGGGTGATTCTGGCTATCCAAGCTTGAGAAAATGAATTGGGAATGACCCTCTATTTATAGGGAATCAAATGGAATGTCCAAGCGTGTGAAATGATGAAGTTTGGAGGGAAATCGTGTGAAGTTGCAAACAAGAAAAGTGTGACTTCCAATTTGATTAAAACACATCCAAAACGCGTGTTTTGCTATGCTAATCACTTTTGGAACTTTATTAAACATCTTTGGAGGCATAAACGCGCAGAATCATAGTGTTTAGAAGCCAAATCAAGGATTTAAAACTTCTAACTTGGTGAAAAATCCAGTTTCAAAGTGCCAACTTCTGATCAATGGAATTCTCAGCTCAAGGGGTCTTAGGGAATGATTCTTGATGCTTCAGAAAGATGAGGTTACAAGCTTTGCAATGGAAGAAGAATGGAATCAAATGGATGCTTGAGCTGAAAGTTGTGTTGAGTCAAAGTTGAAGAAAAATGTTGACTTTCCATACTTAGAAATATTTCAAATTTTGCTTCAAAAGTGACCTATAATGTCTTGCATCCAAACATAGTCTTCCACTTGGAATTTGCTCTTGGCCAAAAAAGATGGCATGAAGTAGATCTCTTGAATGACATTTTGAAACTTGAAACATTCAAAATATCCAAAAATTGAGATAGTTATGACTTGTTGAAGTTGGCAAAATTTCATAAAATGACCTATAATCTTTTGTATCCTTAAGGCAACTTCCATCCATTTTCTTACTTTGCACATAAAAGAAGGCATAAAGTTCACATCCTCAAGATCATTGTGGAAAAATAATAGGCTCAAGGTGATAAAAATTGACCAAGTTATGATCATTTGAAGTCACACTTTGAAAATTGGGGATTCATCTAGAGGACTTGTAGTCTTTCTTCTTCATCAAGTTTCTTCCACATGAAAAATCCTTGGAACTTTTGAAGTGATTTGTTGATAACCATTTAAAGAGAAGTATGTATTTGGAATCACTCAAAAATACCAAAAGATGAGCAAGATATACTCCTTTGAAGTTCAAAACCCTAGCTCCTAGATTAAGAAACATGCCTTGAGGAACTTTGACAATTTTGAACAAACTTCTTGTACCAAAACAAATTCTTTGTAAATATAAGTTGTTGAGGATGATAATGAGAACTCATAGCAACCACAACCACTTCCATATCTTTAGAATTGAGAGGAATATGCATTTGTGACCAATGGAACAAAGTCTTGTCCAAACATGACTATTTCTTCAATCAACCCCTTGTAATTTTTGGATCAAATTTGGTAATTTTGAAATATGGTGAACCAAAATAAGCTTGCCATACCATTTACTCCAAAATAACTTCAATGGTGAGGCTTGAACTGCTCAAGATTTATTGACTAGGGCATGGAAATAAACTCATGAACCCATGGGGCAACTTGTTAAATCTCATTGACTTTACCTACATGGATAACAAGCAAGACAAACCAACATTGCATTTTATTAATTAAAATGAGAAATCAAGATAAAAAATATTCATGATCACAAAAGAACACAAGTCAAGGTGCTTGGTGATTCCTCAAGGTGCAAAGCTAAATATAGGGAGGGGAACCAAGAATCCTAGTGTGATCTTATTGTAATGGAATCAACATGGAATGGTGAAGGGATCTTAGGGGAAAAAATTGGGGTACAACAATTTCCATTATTTAAGTTTCTTTTATCTGGAGATACGAAGGTTAAAAATCTTCGTGTCGACGCGATCGAAGATACTTAAATATAAAACAAACCCTATTTTTGGCCCTAAGATTCCATGCAATGTTTATGAGCATGAATGTATATGAACAAGACTAAAGAGACGCAAAAAACCATTGGGGATGTAACAATAATAAAGAAACAAGAGAGCAACCCGACCAGGAAAATAAATCACTGGTGGATCAAAAGACCCGACTCGGAGAGGATGGTAAAATGGTCAAAGGATACACCAACTCCTACTGGAGGTAAAGCTACCAACATTTACTGAAGGTAGAAAGAGGAAAGAAATAACAACACTGATGTTTACTGACAGTGAGCTACCAATGTTCACTGAAGGTAGAAGGAAAAGAAATATCATAACATCGCCGTTCACTGATGGTGAAATACCAACATTCACTGAGGGTAGCAAAAAGATAACAATCATCGACGTTCACTTCCAATGACCTACCAACTTTCACTGATGGTGATCTACCAACTTTCACTGAAGGTAGAGAGAAAATATATCATAGCATTGCCGTTCACTGACGATGAACTACCAATGTTCACTGAGGGTAGCAAAAAGATAGCAAACACCAACTTTCACTGATGGTGATCTACCAACTTTGACTGAAGGTAGAAAGAGAATATATCATAGCATCGTCGTTCACTGACGATGAACTACCAACATTCACTGAAGGTAGCAAAAATATAACAAACACCAACTTTCACTGATGGTGATCTACCAACTTTCACTGAAGGTAGAAAGAGAATATATCATAGCATCGTTGTTCACTGACGATGAACTACCAACATTCACTGAGGGTAGCAAAAAGATAACAAACACCAACTTTCACTGATGGTGATCTACCAACTTTCACTGAAGATAGAAAGAGAATATATCATAGTATCGCTGTTCACTGACGATGAACTACCAATGTTCACTGAGGGTAGAAAAAAGATGACAAACACAAACTTTCACTGATGGTGATCTACCAACTTTCACTGAAGGTAGAGAGAAAATATATCATAGCATCACCATTCACTGACGATGAACTACCAATGTTCACTGAGGGTAGCAAAAAGATAACAAACACCAACTTTCACTGATGGTGATCTACCAACTTTCACTGAAGGTAGAAAGAGAATATATCATAGCATCGTTGTTCACTGATGATGAACTACCAACATTCACTGAGGAGAGAAAAAAGATAACAAGTTTCCCTAAAATTATGGCATTTCTCCTAGAACGGGTCTCAACTTCTTCTTTAACCGAGGCACTTTGCCTGCAAAGGGTAATATGTAAGCTGTCTCAAATAAAGAGACTTCCACATGCAAAGATTTCACAACGAGCTGTTTCTGCAAATTTGAAAGTCTTGCCATCCACTGGCATAAAATGACGATGGACTGCAAACTATCCACTCATAGAGGAGATAGAAAAAAAAGTTACGTCGAATTTTACAGGGAAGCACAAGTTGCTCAAATAAAGAGACCTGCTACTTGTTGTCATGGAGGATTGTAAAAAGAAATGACTTTCTGGGGATAGAAATATGACTTCCTGGGGAAATTCCACGATATTCCTGCTAAAGAGATAAAGTCTTCTCATGCAAAATAAATGCACAAACCAAAACTTGATGTTTTCAGAAACCCAAAGTAAATAATATTGTTGTGGAACCATAGATTCAAACCAGAAATAAACTGGAATGAAACAGCCAACCAAAATACATCCTCTGAGAAATAAACTCAAGAGGGAAAACCAAATCCATCCAAACAAGGAGCTGTACAGGAAGGCTAAAGCAAAAATCTTCCACGAGGGACAACTCAGTGGGGAAATTGAAAGAATATACGCTTTCTGCTTAAGGCCAACATTATATTGAAGAGAGGACAACGTAACTCTGTAAAACAGGGTGATATGTCAACAAAAATATTAAAAAATGTCAACAAACAATGATTTGCCAATTTTAGCTATGCATGATGTATGTATGAATGTATGAGTGTTATCGTGCGTATGCTGACAAAATAGATATATAACACTGGGATTAACAATGAAAAACCAACTCTGGCCCAAACAACACTCGGCTAAATCACATCCAAGATGATCATTCCAATAAAAAGTAAATGTCAACTGAGGAAACAAAACCTACTGCCTGCTTTAGCTTTACTGGGGAGAAACATAATCCAGAAGTAAACAAAACAAAGTGACAGAATAGTACAGATACATGGATAGAACATCCTTCTTCAGGATTCACCGGGGAAACACACGTTTTCAAAAGTAACACTTCTACTGGGGATTGCAAAACCAGTCTCAAGTAAAGCAGATGGACACCAAGTCATCAAAACATTCATTGGGGAATTCAGGCCCACTTTATTGGGGAGATTAACACCACATCCTCAAAGGGAAAACCACAATACGTTCTTCACTAGAGAAACCAATGACCTGCGTTCTTCAAGAGTGATTATGGTACCAACTTCTAGGGAAAAATAACTTCCATTAGACCAAACAAAAACTTCACTGGAGAAATCTTGGATTGAAACTTCACATCATGAAAATTCAAAAAAGAGGAGAAATGAATCCAAACTTGATCGAGGATGCCGGAGTCACGAACCCAATATGGAGAATCGGCCTGAGTAAACCTTCCTGAGGGGAACAAAAACTTCTTAAAAAAAACTGGAGTTTTTCCATTCCTGGGATCACCATTTTTGTTGTCATTATTTCATCACAAATTCCAAAGTAAAAGAAAATTGTAAATTCTTTTTGAAAAATCAGTTTTGTTATTTAATATTTTTGCTTTGAAAGTTATTATCAATAATAAATGGAGTCCTTACAAGCTAAATAAAATAAGAAATACAAAGAATTGGGTAAAAGCACAAATTTCATTAATAGAATGGTAGTCTGCAAATGGCGAGACCATGGATAATTACAAAGTTTGGAAAATGGTAATATATAATGGAAAAGATACATTGAGATACAATGACCACTATCCCCTCTAACAACTTTTGAAATCCTGAGCAGCAACTTTTGTTGAAGTGTGATGAGAACCTGAGAAGATTGTTGCTCCAATGATCAAGTCTTGTCTGATGTAGTTACTTTCCAAGAAAGTACCAAACTTTTGCCTAAGTTGCCCTTGCGGGTTTTCATCTTAGCAGGAAATTTTATTCTGTTTATGTCTCTAATTTTTGCCTAGACCTCCCTTCCGGGTTTTCGCCCTACCGAGACGCTCTTTTTTCCTAAGTCGTCCTTTCGGGTTTTTAACTTAGTGAGTTGTTCTTTAATTTCTTTAGGCAAAGTATTTCTTGACTGCATCAACATTTATGGGACGTGGGAACTTCTCGCCGTCCATAGTTTCAAGAATTAATGCACTACCAGAGAAGGCTTTCTTGGCAACATATGGGCCTTCAAAGTTAGGAGTCCACTTGCCCCTAGAATCAGTGTTGAAAGACATGATCTTCCTGAGCACGAGGTCGCCTTCTCTGAATTCACGAAGTTTGACCTTCTTATCAAAAGCCTTCTTCATCCTTTTTTGATAAAACAGACCATGACACAAAGCCGCCATCCTCTTCTCCTCAATCAAATTCAATTGGTCAAACCTGTTCTGCACCCATTCAGCCTCTATCAACTTGGTTTCCATTATCACACGCAAAGAGGGAATCTCAACCTCAATTGGGAGCACAACTTCCATTCCATACACAAGGCAAAACAGGGTTGCTCCTGTTGAAGTGCGGACAGATGTTCGATATCCATGCAAAGCAAAAGGGAGCATTTCATGCCAATCCTTATAAGTAGCTTCAACAACCCCATTCATCTTCAGCCTGTATGGAGATGAATTGTGATGGACAATCTTGAATTCTTTGCACAGTTCTATCATCATTTTATTGTTTAAATTCGAGCCATTTTCGGTGATAATTCTGCTCGACACACCATACCAACATATAAGATTATTCTTGATGAAACGCATAACCACCTGCTTAGTAACATTGGCATATGAAGCAGCCTCCACCCATTTGGCGAAGTAATCAATTGCTACCAAGATGAAACAGTGTCCATTCGAAGCTTTAGGTTCTATCATCCCTATCATGTCAATACCCCACATAGAGAAAGGCCATGGGGAAGAGATCACATTGAGAAGTGTCGGAGGCACATTGACCTTGTCTGCATAAATATGACATTTGTGACACTTCTTTGCAAATTTATAACAATCAGATTCCATTGTCATCCAATAGTAACCTGCCCTTAGCATCCTTTTAGCCATCTAATGTCCATTGGCATGAGTGCCAAATGAACCTTCATGAACCCCATGCATCAACATGTCTGCTTCGTGTCTATCCACGCATCTGAGCAAGACCATGTCATAATTTCTCTTATACAACACATTTTCACTGAGGAAGAAAATGCCTACTGTGATCGGTGGATCTGGAACTGACTGTTTAACGCTGGTTCGCGAAATGTCGCGGAAGCAAGAGTCGCAACCGTCTTTTATTTTCTCCAAATAGAAAGGACAAAAGCACAGAAAAATTCCTTAAAGAGATTGCTCTCGGTTCGGGAGGTAGATTATAGAAAGGGAAGGTGTTAGCACCCTTTCTATCCATGGTTATCCATGGGCTCTTAGATACTTGCTCATTTGTGTTTTCAAAAATGGTTTGTTTGCTTTTCAACTGTGGGTTTTAAAAAGTTTCTTTGAAAATTCCAGTTCGACTCTTGTATCGGTCCTCAAGAGTGTTTGAAAAAATGCTTTCGAAAGCTTTTGAAAAGGTGTCGGTGTGAAAAGTATTTTGATTTGTTTTGTTTTGAATTAGAGCAAGTATCTACGAGTCGTCTACCTACCCTAAGGAATTCGTCTGTGTAAATGTCCTTTAAAGTAGTGCCATCCCACCATTGAGAGGTAGGTAGCACCACCGTTGGAGGTGTTCGGGTCAATTCGAAGGTTCGGGACATGGTGATCACCAGAGCAATGGGAAGACACCTTAGAAGCTACCCTCATGCCAGGTTCCCGGATCATGAGGACTTACTAAGACATCCTCTACTCGACGATCACCTTTCGAGGCAAGGCAACAGTGAGGCGTACCCTAGGGGTGGTGTGTGCGATTTGTGTGTCATTTTCATTTTGCATTTATCTTGTCATGTTATTGGTGTTCTAGCGCTTGTTTTTATTTTGTCCATACATTCTTTCATGCTTTGATTAACAGTTAAAAATATTGCGGGAAAGTAAAGATCTAAAGCTATTACAAAAGGCGCGGGTCCACATCGCCAAAATTTCTCGAACCCGATTTGACAGAAAATAAATAAAGTAAAGAAAAGTGCGAGAAAATTAAAAGGTTACATGGCCTTGGGAGAGATACATAAATATTATAAAGAAATAAAATAAATATGCGCATAAGAATTAAATCGAAACGAGGGCGTTGGACCCTTTTTGCAAAGTTAAACTAATGAGGAATTAATTAATTAAAAAGAAAGAAAGAACTTGTTTTTTGGTGTTTTTTAGTATTTTAGGATTTAATATGAAAAAAGAATTAATTAAAATAAATACTAACCCTAATTCTAATGGCTTTTAATTTGTTAAGAAAACATTGAATTTTAACCTAAATTAACCCTAATTAATTTACATGCAAATTTAATTATAAAATAAATAAAATAAATAATATTAAATATTTGATTATCATGAAAGAAAAATAGAAAGATGAAAATTAATCAAACCTAATTCTATGTTTTTTAAATTTATTATGAAAATATTAAATTAAACCCTAATGCAAATTTATTTACAAAATATTAACTAATTAAATATATTTAATTTTTGATCTTTTCTGATTTTTATGGTATTTTGTGATTTTATGAAAATAAGTTAAATTAATTAAACAAGCAATTTATAAAAAATAAATAAAAAAAATAAAGAAAGTTAAAAGAATTTGCAAACCAAGGGAGGTTGTAGTCCCCAACATGGAGGTTAAGCCCTAGTAATTCAGGCCCATTTAGCATGGTCCGTTTGACTTTTCCAGGAAACGTGCTGGCATGTTGACTCATGTTTATGGTGTTCCTCCAATCTATGCCTTTGGATTGACCCTGATATGCACGTGGATGGTTTGATCTGGAGGGCGTATGGTACGCTTTGATGTTGAACCTGCATGGAATCAATGAATACAAAATAATATGAAGAGAGTGAAGACCTGGGGTTCGAACCCAGGTCATGTTCTTTGCCAACAACTAAGCTTGCCACTGGATCAACTCACGCGTGTTTAATATATAACAATCAACAAATATTATAAAAAGAACAATTACGTTAGTGGACTTTGCGCGCGAACTTTCAAACCAGCCACCCACCGCTTGCCACGAATTCATCTTCTTCGTTGGATATTTTTTTTCTGAAATAAGAACATATTAGCAACGGTTTTCAAGTGTTCTCTTAAGCCACTTTATGGAAAATAGCGACTAGCTCTAGGACGCTCATAAATTGAGCGCGATGGTGGCTTTGTCTTCGTCCAAATGCGCTGATCATGACCATGGTACTGTGGTGCCCCAATTTTGCCTTGTTTTAAAATCCCTAATTTGGAATCCTGCAAACCCTAAAAATTGACAATGGTAGAATCGTATACAATGCATAATAATTCAATCCAATCACATGGTCAGCTTTAGAATCATACAAGGAACATGAATCAAACATTAAAAAAGGCTAAATGCGCATGAATTGGAATGCACGATTATGAAAAAAAGTGAGGAAAGTTAGCTTCTGTACAACGATTCAAGAGGTTATGTTTGATGTTTTTGATCCAGGAAGATTACTTGAGGTCTTAGGAGTGCAATGGGATGAAAATTTCGCCTTGAATCGTCCTGCAAAGATGTTTTCAGTTATGAGTTTTTTGCAAAAAAATTCCAAGTTTGATGAATGGTTTCTAGCGCAGCTTTGTGGTCTCTTTGATTAGGTTTCTATTCAGGCTTATGTAATGAACCAATTAGGTCAACAATTCTGATCAAAATCTCTTTCATTCATGGATTTTGAGATTTGATTTTCAAGATCTTTTTTCAAATATTTTCCATGTGTTTTTGTATAAATTAAGATCAATTCTCTCCAAATCTTTCCCTATTTAATTTCACACGAATTATTGAGTAGATTTTGTGCACAAAAAGATTGTAAAACCTAGGTTAAATATTTTTCATGTATTTAATTTGATTTAAATGAATTATTATTAATAAAAATTCAAATAAATAAATAAAAATGAAGAAATACTTCCCTTTGGGCCAAGTGGTCGTGCACATGCCATGGATGATGAATTATGGAAGAAAAATGGGCCCATTAGCAATTTTAGGTCATTTGAACCAATGTTGACTTTTCAAAATATCCAAAAATTTCCCAACTTCCACAAGGAATAACTTGCTCAACTTTTAATCTTTTCTCATGTTCTTTGACATTTTGGAAAGGTCTTTGAGTCCTCTAACCAATGCCTTTGGTCCCATGTCATTTTGATTTACCAAACTCAAGTTATGGCCTTTGACTTAAAGTCCCTTTTTGTTGACTTTTGAAAATGACCTATAATGTTGAAATTGATAACTTTTTGTGAGAGCATCTCTTGGACTTGAAGTATGAAGATGAGTTATAGGAAATGTCTTTCTTTTCAAAATGAGCTTTGGATGGAATTTTTCTGATAATCCATGTGAAAGTTATGCCCTGGTCAATTTACAGTTGACTTTTTCAGCTGTCCAAATAAGGAAACTTTTGCATCTTGATGATTTTTGAGCCAAGCTTTGAGAATCATGATCAAGCATTGATCAAATGATTTTTGAGGCTTCAAAATGATATGTTGACCAAAAATTTGAACTTTTGACTGTCAAATGACCATTTTGCCCATACAGTTGACTGTAGTGCAATTAGTGTTTTTGACTGTGCAATTTTGTGCTGAAAGTCTTGAAACTTGGTATGAGGATACTTGACCATATTTGTAAGCATGTGGGACTTGATTGGGCCCTTGGAAACTTCATTTTCTTGATCAGAACCAAAACCCTAATCTTGACTGTATAGGAGACCTTTGCACTGTGCAACCCTTGGGGAATTTTGAAGCATGGCTTGACAATTTCTTGAAGAATATGGGAGGGAAAATTTTGGGGTACAACAGTTGCCCCTGTTCAATCTTCTTAGACCTGAGGATGCAGATTGGCTGACGTGCCTTTCGTAATCCGAGGGTAGAAGATGATTGAACACTAGAGTGCCCAGAAATTTGCGCTCACATAGTGGAAATGGGCTTATAGATGCCATTTGGAGGTTGGTGAATAGGATGATGGGCTTATAGATGCCATCTGGATGTTGATCGCGTAAGAGATTCCTTAGCGAGAACCTGCATACCTGCAAAAGAAAAAATGAGTACCTGACACGTTGCAGGAGCTGGTTTTCAGATGCTTGATATAGATGTGTCCTGACTGGTTAAAGGAGCTGGATCTGGAGCTTCAAACGGTGATGAATGAACCAGGGATGGTTACTACCTCAGCATGAACAATGAGAGAACCTTGGGTGATTTTAACTTCAACAATGCTTGTTGAGAAAAATCTTGGTGGAAATTACCATCTTCGCAGTATCGGGAAGAGAACCAAAGGAAATTATAATCTGAAAGGGAATTACATCTCACGCACCGTCGGGGAGAGAACCATAGGAAATTATAACTGTCGGGGAGAGAACCATAGGAAATTATAACCTGAAAGGGAATTACATCTCACGCACCGTCGGGGAGAGGACCATAGGAAATTATAACCTGAAAGGGAATTACATCTCACGCACCGTCGGGGAGAGGACCATAGGAAATTATAACCTGAAAGGGAATTACATCTCACGCACCGTCGGGGAGAGGACCATAGGAAATTATGACCTGAAAGGGAATTACATCTCACGCACCGTCGGGGAGAGGACCATAGGAAATTATAACCTGAAAGGAATTATCATCTCACGCACCGCCGGGGAGAGGACCATAGGAAATTATAACCTGAAAGGGAATTACATCTCACGCACCGTCGGGGAGAGGACCATAGGAAATTATAACCTGAAAGGGAATTACATCTCACGCACCGTCGGGGAGAGGACCATAGGAAATTATAACCTGAAAGGGAATTACATCTCACGCACCGTCGGGGAGAGAACCATAGATAACTTCTACTGAGTCTTCATCAGAAAAATCTGTTGGGAGTCGATTTAGCTGGACTAGAGAAGGCCTTGGACTGGATAAGAAATCTTTGGAGTCGATTAATTGAACCGGTCTAGGTCTTAAAAGATGATTGAGAATTTAGCTGAATCCTTCCTGAAAGGTAAAGGTCAGTCATATGCAATGCATGATATGAACCAAGCAATGATGTTCTTAACATAAATGAGATTTGTATGATATGATGTGTCTATGCATGCTATAATGATGTATGTGATGTTTTTATGAATGTGTTTTTCGTCTAGGAAAGTAAATCCTTGACGGGTGCCGGGAAGTCACTCCTGGGCTGATGTTGAAGAATAGATTTCGCTTCCGCTGGGGATGATAACTGCAAGAATACCGGTAGGAGAATATGACTCCGTTGAGGAATAAACTTGGCAAGTGGAAGATTCTGCGGGGAGAAATATACTCTAGCGACCATGCTGGGAAGCAATACTCTGTGGGGAGAGGTGCTTTGCTGAGTTGTTGATGGTAACTTGCTGGGGATACCCTTGTTGTGCTGGAAGTGCTGATAGACTTCGCTGGGGATAAAAAGACTTTGTCGACGACGATCTTTCCATGGCTTTTGGCTGAGGATAACCCAGTTATATCCTGTTAAGTAAATAACTCTTTGAATAAAGCCGGACGACGCGTTCGTGCTTTGTGAGGATAAGCTTCCAGAATTTACTGGGGATAAGCCTACTGCTTGGAGAGGTGAATTCCAACTTTCCTTGGGAACTAGATTGGACTCTCCTGGGGAAGTTTTGACTTCGGGGAAGTGATTCCTCTGAAAATTGATATACCGCCGGGGAACAATCTTTGGACCAAGACTGCCGGGGATGCTTGTTATGAGTATGTATATTGCTGCTGGGGAATGTTGAGATCTGCTTGGAGGATACTCAACTTCCTTGAGATTTGATAACTTTGCTTGGAGAAGAGTGCACTGACTTGCTGTCTTACTCTCTGGGGGATTAAGATATTTGGTTATGTTCTTTAGCTGAACCTACCTTAGTACCTTGGAGGACAGAACAATTAGATTGCTTAGACAACTCTTTATTGCCCCTGTTTCCAATGTTACCTGTAATTAATTCTTTGTTTCGTATGCAAATATTCATGAATTAGCAAATTATTGTCAATGCATATATCACAAATTGAACCTTGGACGTTCTTCGCAAAACAAAACAGAAAAGAAAAACATTTGGCACTTTTAACTGCAAAATATATTTGTATTGATTTTTGAATGGCCTGAAAATAGGCGTTTTGTGTACAAGAGGCTGACGTCCTAGTAAGAGAACGCCGCCGAACAAAAGAGTTTATACAAATTTTATACAAAAGAAAGTAAAACAGCTGTGTGAAATGAATGATCCACTGGGTTTCCACTCTGCTATTGCCGTTATAACTCCGAGCGTCTCATCACTTGATGACCTTGGTTGAAGGTGAAGCTGACTGATCGATGCCGTCTGAACTTGATACGGATACCGGATTCTGGATGCAAAGTGATCCAATGAGACATAGTATTACGCTTTTATCCCTAATTTTTGCCTGGACCGCCCTTTCGGGTTTTCAGTCCACCGGGATACCCATTTTTGCCCAAGCCGCCTTTTCAGGTTTTCGACTTGCCGGGTGTACAGATTTTTTTTTCATTTTCATCCCTTCATTTTGCCCGAACCCTTTTGGTTCGACGGGAAGCCCTAATTTTTGCCTAGGCATATCAGCCTAGCGGGTCTTTTTTTTCATGCGTAGTATCTTTTTACTATGTCTGCATTGGCGGGGTGAGGAAGGTCGTCACCATCCATGTTGGTTAGAATCATGGCTCCTCCTGAGAACACATGCTTAACCACAAATGGCCCTTCGTACGTAGGGGTCCATTTGCCCCTTGGATCACTCTGAGGTAGGATGATTCGCTTGATTACCAGATCCCCAACTTGATATTCCTATGGTCTGACCTTTTTGTTAAATGCCCTGATCATCCGTTTCTGATACGTTTGACCATGACAGATAGCAGCAAGTCTCTTTTCATCGATTAGGTTGAGCTGATCAAGTCGTGTCTGGATCCAATCATCTTCGTTCAGATTTGCATCCTTCATTATCCAGAGAGAGGGTATTTGTACTTCGATCGGTAAGACTGCCTCCATACCATAAACCAGAGAGAAAGGAGTTGCCCCGGTTGACGTCCTAGCTGAGGTACGGTACCCATGTAGAGCAAACGGTAACATCTCCTGCCAATCCTTATAGGTCACTGTCATCTTCTGCACGATTTTCTTGATGTTCTTATTCGCTGCTTCTACAGCCCCATTCATCTTCGGTCTGTAAGGAGAAGAATTGTGGTGCTGTATCTTGAACTGTTCGCAGAGCTCAGCGATCATCTTGTTATTCAGATTGGTACCGTTGTCTGTAATAATTCTCTCTAGGACGCCGTACCGACAGATCAGATTATGCCGGATGAACCGTGCCACAACAGTCTTGGTTACCGTAGCGTAGGAAGCTGCTTCAACCCACTTTGTAAAATAATCAATCGCCACTAGGATGAAGCGATGCCCATTAGATGCCGTAGGTTTAATCTCGCCGATCATGTCTATGCCCCACATTGCAAACGGCCACGACGCAGTCAGAACATTCAGGGGAACTGGAGGGACATGCACCTTGTCTGCATAAATCTGGCATTTATGGCATGTCCTAGAATGTTGGTAGCAGTCAGCTTCCATTGTGGACCAGTAATATCCTGCCCGTAGGATCTTCTTTGCCATTGTGTGTCCACTGGAATGTGTACCAAAGGTCCCCTCATGTAGCTCTTCCATGATCCTTTCTACTTCAGTCTTATCCACACAACGCAGTAAGGTTGAATCATGGTTTCGCTTGTACAAGATGTCGTTGCTTAGGAAGAATTTTGCCGCGAACCTTCTCAGGAACTTCTTATCATTGACAGAGGCACCTTCATGGTATTCCTGAGTTTCCAGATATCTCCTCACCTCATGGTACCAAGGCTTCTCAGTCACTAATTCAGTCTCGAGATCACAACAGTACGCCGGTTCGTCCAATTTCCAGATGATGATCCAGGGAGCCTCATTATCCCATTTAACTTTGAACATGGAAGCCATTGTAGCTAACGCGTCCGCCAGCTGATTCTCTTCTCTTGGAAAGTGTTCAAAGGTTATCTCTGTGAAGTGGGGGATCAGGGTCAACACACATTCTCTGTAAGGAATCAGGTTTGGATGTTTCGTATCCCACTCTCCTTTGATCTGATTGATCACAAGAGCGGAATCTCCGAAGACACTCAGAAACTTAATCCTTAGGTCGATCGCAGCTTGAAGACCCATGATGCACGCCTCATACTCCGCCATGTTATTGGTACAGTTGAAACATAGTCGGGCAGTGAGTGGAGTATGAGTACCTTGAGGTGATATGATTATGGCGCCGATACCGTTACCCAAAGCATTGGAGGCTCTGTCAAAGTGCATAGACCATCGGGATCCTGGTTCAGGTCCTTCATCCGGTCCAGGTACTTCATAATCAGTCACAATCATGATACTTTCATCCGGAAACTCGAAGTTTATTGACTGATAGTCATCTACGGCCTGATGTGCCAAGTGGTCTGCCAATACACTTCCCTTGATGGCTTTTTGGGTTGTGTACTGAATGTCGTATTCCGTCAAGATCATTTGCCATCTTGCAATTCTCCCAGACAGAGCGGGCTTTTCGAATATGTACTTTATAGGATCCATCTTTGAGATCAACAAAGTGGTGTGAGTCAGCATATACTGTCTCAGCCGGCGAGCAACCCATACCAAAGCGCAGCAAGTTTTCTCAAGCAGTGAGTATCGGGTCTCACAGTCGGTAAACTTTTTGCTAAGGTAATAAATGGCATGCTCTTTTCGGCCAGACTCGTCATGCTGCCCCAGCACACACCCCATTGAGTTGTCAAGCACTGTTAGATATAGTATCAGAGGTCTCCCTTCAACCGGTGGCATAAGGATAGGGGGTTCTTGGAGATACTCCTTGATTCTGTCAAAAGAAGCCTGACATTCATCGTTCCAACGTACTACCTGATCTTTCTTCAGCAGCTTGAAGATTGGTTCACAGGTAGCAGTTAGGTGTGAGATGAACCGAGCAATGTAATTCAGGCGTCCTAAAAAGCCTCTGACTTCCTTCTCTGTCCTGGGGACTGGCATCTCTTGAATAGCTTTAACCTTGGCAGGGTCCACTTGAATGCCCTTGTCACTTACCACGAAGCCTAGCAACTTCCCAGATCTTACTCCGAAGGTGCACTTGTTCGGGTTCAATCTTAGCTTGTACAGTTTCAACCGGTCAAATAACTTCTGCAGATGATCTAGGTGTTCTTCCTCAGTCTGGGACCTAGCGATCATGTCGTCAACATACACTTCTATCTCATGATGGATCATGTCATGAAATAAAGCAACCATGGCACGTTGGTAGGTTGCCCCAGCGTTCTTTAACCCGAAAGGCATAACCTTGTAACAGAAGGTGCCCCACTGAGTAACAAATGTAGTCTTTTCCATGTCTTCAGGTGCCATCTTGATCTGATTGTAACCTGAAAAGCCATCCATGAAAGAGAACACCTTATGCTGAGCTGTATTGTCAACAAGGACATCAATGTGAGGTAAAAGGGAAGTCATCCTTGGGGCTGGCCCTGTTCAGATCCCTGTAGTCGACACACATTCTGACCTTACCGTCCTTCTTCGGTACCGGCACCACATTAGCAACCCACTGAGGGTAAGAAGTCACTGCAAGGAACCCAGCGTCAAACTGTTTCATAACCTCGACTTTGATCTTCTCAGACATTTCTGGACGCATCCGACGGACCTTTTGCTTAACTGGAGGGCAGTCTTCCTTAGTTGGCAAGTGATGGACCACAATATCGGTATCCAACCCTGGCATGTCTTCGTAGGACCAGGTGAAGATCTCCATATAATCATGTAGCATCTGAGTCAACCGTTTCTTCATGCTGAGCTCTAGGTTGGCACCAATCTTTACCTCTTTCCTGTCTGTCTCTGTACCCAGGTTTATGGTTTCCACTGGCTCTTCGTGGGGTTGAATTGCCCTCTCTTCCTGAAGCAACAGTCTTGCAAGCTCGCCAGGCACTTCGCAATCATCTTCACCTTCGTCTTCGGCTAAGTTGATCGGATTTTCGAAGTCATAATTGGCAGTAGCAGAGTTGTTATCAGTGAGATCCAGAGTGGATTGAAACCTGTATGAGTGAGTGTGTGTGTAAATACAGCTGTTTTGAAAAATATGTAAAGGAAAGAAAGACAGAAAAGGAGCATAAGATTTGCAATGCGAGAAAACGTCCAAGATTTTCATTCATGATATATGAAATGACAATTTATATGCCCTCACAAATGACACCACGGTGCCTCGGGTAAGACACCGGGCCAAAGAGTTTATTATTGTTTATTACAAAATAACGAAACAAAGAAATTTATTACTGCGTCACAAAGGTAACAGGAGTATGGTCTTTGGCAATCCAATTGTTCAACCCGCCTTCGGTCGTCGGGTAGATCCAGCTATTGAATTCCGCTTCATCCACTTCGTTGTCTTCCCCAACAGCATTCACTCCTGGATTTGTAATGATCACAGGAGGTCTTCTGATCTTCGCCTTCCGCATAGCTTTCTGACCTTCTGTAGTAAAGCCCAGCCCGAATTTATCAGTTTTCTGTGTGAAGTCTGGAAGCCTGCCCCAGTTAGCACATTCACCCTTTTGAACCACAGCCCGGGCGTCCTTTAGGGAAGCCATCTTCAAAGGAACACTTTCTTCCGTTGCTGTTTCTGATGCTGCTGTAATTGGAAGCACCTCCTCGAAATGCTGAAAGGGGGTTTCAATAAACTCCCCGTCCATCTCAATGTATCTGAAGGAATTCAGGTGGCTCACCATATATTCCTCCTCTCCCTGCACAGTGACGATCTTCCCTCTGACGGGGTACTTCAGCTTCTGGTGTAAGGTAGAGGTCACTGCCCCAGCCTTATGTATCCAAGGTCGACCCAATAGACAAGAGTAAGATGGACGGATATCCATCACATAAAAAGTAGAGTCAAACACCTGAGAACCCACACGAATCGGAATGTCAACCTCTCCATGAACCATCCTTTTTGAACCGTCAAAGGCTCTGACGATGATATTGCTGGGTTTTAATTCCAGGCCTTCACAATCTAAACGGTCCAAAGCCTTCTTGGGCAGCACATTCAAAGAAGAACCAGTATCCACCAATACATGTGCCAAGGTAGTGCCCCTGCATTCGATAGAGACATGCAGAGCATCATTGTGGTCTCTTCCCTTCGCGGTCAGGTCAGCATCTGAGAAACCCAAGCCATTATCTGCCGTCAGATTTGCTACGCAATCAGTGAACTGGACTGCAGATGTCTCATGTGGCACATGGGCCATATTGAGGAATGAGATTAAGGCCTTAGCATGGGCCTCGGAGCACAGCAATAAAGAGAGCATGGAGATCTTGGAGGGCGTGTGCCCCAGCTGTTCCACAACATTGAAGTCACTCTTCTTTATAATTTTCAAAATCTCCTCCATTTCTTGTTGGGAGGCCTCAGCAGTTATAGGTACAGGTGCCTCCATCTGGGCAGGCTCAACTTCAATTCCTTTGCCCCGAGTATTGGATGACTCGGCAGCAGGGGAAACAACTTGGTCAGCAACAGGAACAGGTACATTTGTAGGAGTTATAAGAAGTGGTCTTCGAGCAGCAGGAGGTGCAATGTCCGGCGAGAAGAGCCTGCCACTACGGGTGACTTTGGCTGGGCCAGTGATGTCACAGATGCTGGCGCCAGCGTTGAACTCTTGTTTAATCCCATTTACATACACATCTGCCCCATAATGCCAGGGGACAGCTTTATCAGATACATAGGGCAGGGGCCCCGGAACAGTGATAACCACAGGTGCAACAGTCATGATTTGGACGGGCTTCTTCGGGAGAGCCTTGATTGGATTATTGAATATGGTAACCACAGAAACTTCTTCCACCGGAACCAACTGAACAGCAGACTTCTTAAACAGAATCTCCTTGCTATCCATTAGGCTTTGGATGCCTAACTTCAGCAAGGGACAACCAGATAGGGACACAGCACAGAACAGGCAACCCTCACTGCAACCCGGAAATAAACTGGCCAGCAGCAGGTTCCTCTTGACAGTCTTCAGAGGAGTGGCCAGATCATCCACAGAAACAGCATAAACATCTTCGTCAACAGCATTTACCCCATGTTGAGGCATAGGAGCAGTAACTACATTCGGCCTCTCAGGCGCTTCAAACTGTATCTCCTTTGTGTCGATAAGGTCTTGCACCTTACTCCTTAATGCCCAACAATCATCAGTGGAATGCCCCGGGCTATCAGAATGGTAAGCACAACGAGCATTCGGGTTGTACTTAGGAGATGCAGTATTTGGAAACTTTGGAGCCTCTCTGACAGTCACTAAATTGGTGGATAGCAACTGTGGCAGGATCTGTGATAATGTCATGCTCAAACAGGTAAACTCTCTCCGAGGTCTTTCAGCCCTTTGAGGATTGGTCGGACGAGGAGCGGCAGCAGGCTTAGCAATTATTACCGCACTGACAGATTGGCGGCGCTCAGGTCTCTCTGATCTCTTGGAACCATACACGGCACTAGCCTCCTTCTTGAAGGGTTTCTTCTCAGAACTAGACGATGCACCCTTCGGAATCTTTCCAGACTTTAACCCAACCTCAATTCTCTCTCCAGTCAGGATCAAATCAGTGAACCCTGCAGACGAATTTCCGATAAGATGGTTGAAAAATGGCCCAGATAGGGTCCCCAAGAACATGTCTACCAACTCCCGATCAGTCAACGGTGGCTGCACCCTGCCAGCCAGGTCTCTCCACTTCTGAGCGTACTCCTTAAAACCTTCACTTGAACCTAACGACATACCCCGGAGTTGGGTACGTGTAGGGGCAAGGTCGGCATTATATTGATACTGCTTATAGAAAGCAGTAGCCAACTCCTCCCAGTTACGAACCTTGGTCCCATCCAGATGATAGAACCATTCGAGATGAGTCCCTGAAAGACTCTCCTGGAAGAAGTGGATCCACAAATTCTTATCTGCTGAGTACGGTTGAATTTTCCGAACATAGGACCTGAGATGTAGCTTGGGACAAGACGCCCCGTCGTACTTAGAGAAGGATGGTGCTTTGAACTTGTGAGGGATAATCACACCAGTAGACAAACCCAGATCTCCGAAATCCAGTCCAGGTACCTGTTGTACTTCCATAGCCTTCAACCTGTCCTCCAACTGCTTGTAACGGTCTTCTGCCGGAGGATATTGCTCTTCATCAAAATCAGTCTCGTTGTCGGAGACTACCGGACTAGGAACCCTTGCTTCTGCCTGAGGAGTACTCTTGCCAACAGAAGAACCAGCCTCTTCATGCTGCAGAGTATTTCCGAACCTTCGGCCCGAGTTGAACAGAACAATCCTTCTCTTCTTCTTCTTCTCCTTCTTCAGGAGCAAAGCCTTCAGCTCTTCTTGGCCCTGAGCCAAACCCTTGATTAATTCCTGGAATTGTGCATTCTGCACCTAAAGAGCCTTGATGGATGTCTCAGTTGATGAAGAGTCAGGATTCATGATGCTGAAATAAACAGCGAAGAACTGTAAGCAACCTGAAAAGGGAAAAACCTGCTATACACATGATGAATGAGATGTGTTTATGCAATGCATTCAAGGGTTCGAAAGTTCAAATTTGTTGTAGACAAAAAGGAACACACGTTATCATTAAGGAAATCATTGTTTAATACATCAAGGCCTCATGGGCAAAGTAATACAAAGGCAAATCAATCCCAAAATACACTGCGCATCCTCTTTGGAGCTATGTAAGTGTTGAGATTCCTCTCCTCATGCAACAGGCGGGTGAGCTCCAAGACCTTCTTTTCACTGGCATGCAAACTAGTCTCGAGAGAATTCCGTTCTTCCTTAAGTTGGATCCAGCTCTTCTGCATCTCTTCCCAGGATGTGGGCATATCAGGGTGCTGAATAATGTAGGACGCTTCCCCTTCTAAGACTGGCTCTTTGATTACTGGGAGCATATGAGGATAGGGCATCACTAACTTCTGGGAGCGGGCTCGTACCCACTTGAGATAAGGTTCCAACGGGATGGAGTTCCTGTGCCCCAGTGTCTTGCTGTCTATCCTACTTGGCATCCTCCAGGCTCTGATAAATCTCTGGCGAAGTCCTTGAGTATCATTGTCGAAGTCAAAAACTATGTCAGGAATTAACATGTCATGAGGGTCATCCCTCCGAGCATAACCAAACTGTCTCCAAGCCAGGCATGGGCTATAAGTAATACCTCCTTTGATTCCAAATAAAGGAACATTAGGGTACTCCCCGCAACGATCAATGATAGTGACATCTTCTCTGGACCGAGGGCACCAATGTATATCTGCATGTGTAAGAGTCATCAACCGTTGTGACCATCTCAAACCCCGCTCATTCTTCAAAACTGATTGTGGAAGGTGAGAAATAAACCACCTTCCCAGGAGAGGAGTGCAACACATAAGGACACCTCTTTTTCTCATGGTTCGAGTGTAACATGAGTGAAGGATGTCCCCTAGCAACGTAGGTATAGGATTCCTGGACATAAAGATCTGGACAGCACTGATATCAATAAGCTGATCGGGGTTAGGGAACAACACCAAACCATAGACAAGGAGGGCCACAACCTCTTCAAAAGCTTGCAAGTCAAGGGAGTTCCAACATTCATGGGCCTTTTCAAACAGAAACCTGGCTAAGAACCCTTTGATATCACTTCTAACTTCCCAATGTCCCTTGAGGTCAGATGACTGTAGGTGCAAGGCTTTAGCAATCTCTTCAAGCTTAGGTTCCTTTTCCGTACCGTTGAAGGGTAGCTGATCAAGGATAGGGATCTTCAGGATCCGGGAGAACTCCTCCAATGTAGGTACCAGCTGATAATCCAAGAAGGTGAAACAGTGATGCAGAGGGTCAAAGAATTGGAACAGGACCTTTATCATATCTTCCTCAATGTTGGTGTTGACCAAGCTGATGAGGCTTCCATGTCTTTCACTGAATGATGAGTTCTCGGGAATCCTGGATATAAGTTCCTTAAGCTGAGGAGGGATCCTTACAAGACTAACTTGAATTGTCTTTCTACGAACAGTTTCCATGTCCTACAAAACAAAGAACAAAGATGAAGATTCGAACCCCTGAAATGGTTAGGCAATGCATATAATGCTGGATGATGTCATGATGCTATGATTAAACACACCACAGATATTTACAAAGACAAACATGTAAGGCACACAAGGCACACAAGACAAGCCCTTAGGGTTTAAGGCCAGCATGGGGTCTGGGTAGTACCCTCTTGAAGTTGGTGGGTTTAACCTGTCCTATCAAAGTAACCGGGTTCTAAGGTTCCCAATATCACTGGATTGCTTTCATTGTTCATCGTTTCGATTTAGCCACTGAACTGGCGACCAAAATATTCCAGGAAAGCAACCCTCAATTGAGTGTAGTATCGAGTATCAACCAACCTCGGACTGCACCAAAGTCAGTTATCTCACTACCCTAAAGAGGCCAAGATAGTTCAATTAAGGTTCCTAAGGTCTATTGATGCTTCACGACACCACGCGGAGGCCCCGTACTCTCCTTGACTGAACTCAAGGGTTACCGGTACACACCAAAGTGCCACATCAACGTAGCAGACTGTTTCAACCATGTCGGTATACCCCGCACAGTTCCCTCACAGCCTTGTTGCTACTTTCTAAGAAGGTATCCCCAGATCCGGGTTAGGATCTATAGAACTCCCAAGACAGTCCCACAATTTAAAGCAAACAAGGAAAGCAATTGAAAACACAGTTATGAACTAACCCTAAGGTACACCTCACTTTAAGTTAAGTCCCCAGCAGAGTCGCCAGTTCTGTGATCGGTGGATCTGGAACTGACTGTTTAACGCTGGTTCGCGAAATGTCGCGGAAGCAAGATTCGCCACCGTCTTTTATTTTCTCCAAATAGAAAGGACAAAAGCACAGAAAAATTCCTTAAAGAGATTGGTCTCGGTTCGGGAGGTAGATTATAGAAAGGGAAGGTGTTAGCACCCTTTCTATCCATGGTTATCCATGGGCTCTTAGATACTTGCTCATTTGTGTTTTCAAAAATGGTTTGTTTGCTTTTCAACTGTGGGTTTTAAAAAGTTTCTTTGAAAATTCCAGTTCGACTCTTGTATCGGTCCTCAAGAGTGTTTGAAAAAATGCTTTCGAAAGCTTTTGAAAAGGTGTCGGTGTGAAAAGTATTTTGATTTGTTTTGTTTTGAATTAGAGCAAGTATCTACGAGTCGTCTACCTACCCTAAGGAATTCGTCTGTGTAAATGTCCTTTAAAGTAGTGCCATCCCACCATTGAGAGGTAGGTAGCACCACCGTTGGAGGTGTTTGGGTCAATTCGAAGGTTCGGGACATGGTGATCACCAGAGCAATGGGAAGACACCTTAGAAGCTACCCTCATGCCAGGTTCCCGGATCATGAGGACTTACTAAGACATCCTCTACTCGACGATCACCTTTCGAGGCAAGGCAACAGTGAGGCGTACCCTAGGGGTGGTGTGTGCGATTTGTGTGTCATTTTCATTTTGCATTTATCTTGTCATGTTATTGGTGTTCTAGCGCTTGTTTTTATTTTGTCCATACATTCTTTCATGCTTTGATTAACAGTTAAAAATATTGCGGGAAAGTAAAGATCTAAAGCTATTACAAAAGGCGCGGGTCCACATCGCCAAAATTTCTCGAACCCGATTTGACAGAAAATAAATAAAGTAAAGAAAAGTGCGAGAAAATTAAAAGGTTACATGGCCTTGGGAGAGATACATAAATATTATAAAGAAATAAAATAAATATGCGCATAAGAATTAAATCGAAACGAGGGCG
Source organism: Vicia faba (assembly GCA_948472305.1). Classification (NCBI taxonomy): domain Eukaryota; kingdom Viridiplantae; phylum Streptophyta; class Magnoliopsida; order Fabales; family Fabaceae; genus Vicia; species Vicia faba. The sequence goes on along the minus strand of OX451736.1, from coordinate 1,431,186,337 downwards.
TTGGACCCTTTTTGCAAAGTTAAACTAATGAGGAATTAATTAATTAAAAAGAAAGAAAGAACTTGTTTTTTGGTGTTTTTTAGTATTTTAGGATTTAATATGAAAAAAGAATTAATTAAAATAAATACTAACCCTAATTCTAATGGCTTTTAATTTGTTAAGAAAACATTGAATTTTAACCTAAATTAACCCTAATTAATTTACATGCAAATTTAATTATAAAATAAATAAAATAAATAATATTAAATATTTGATTATCATGAAAGAAAAATAGAAAGATGAAAATTAATCAAACCTAATTCTATGTTTTTTAAATTTATTATGAAAATATTAAATTAAACCCTAATGCAAATTTATTTACAAAATATTAACTAATTAAATATATTTAATTTTTGATCTTTTCTGATTTTTATGGTATTTTGTGATTTTATGAAAATAAGTTAAATTAATTAAACAAGCAATTTATAAAAAATAAATAAAAAAATAAAGAAAGTTAAAAGAATTTGCAAACCAAGGGAGGTTGTAGTCCCCAACATGGAGGTTAAGCCCTAGTAATTCAGGCCCATTTAGCATGGTCTGTTTGACTTTTCCAGGCAACGTGCTGGCATGTTGACTCATGTTTATGGTGTTCCTCCAATCTATGCCTTTGGATTGACCCTGATATGCACGTGGATGGTTTGATCTGGAGGGCGTATGGTACGCTTTGATGTTGAACCTGCATGGAATCAATGAATACAAAATAATATGAAGAGAGTGAAGACCTGGGGTTCGAACCCAGGTCATGTGCTTTGCCAACAACTAAGCTTGCCACTGGATCAACTCACGCGTGTTTAATATATAACAATCAACAAATATTATAAAAAGAACAATTGCGTTAGTGGACTTTGCGCGCGAACTTTCAAACCAGCCACCCACCGCTTGCCACGAATTCATCTTCTTCGTTGGATATTTTTTTTCTGAAATAAGAACATATTAGCAACGGTTTTCAAGTGTTCTCTTAAGCCACTTTATGGAAAATAGCGACTAGCTCTAGGACGCTCATAAATTGAGCGCGATGGTGGCTTTGTCTTCGTCCAAATGCGCTGATCATGACCATGGTACTGTGGTGCCCCAATTTTGCCTTGTTTTAAAATCCCTAATTTGGAATCCTGTAAACCCTAAAAATTGACAATGGTAGAATCGTATACAATGCATAATAATTCAATCCAATCACATGGTCAGCTTTAGAATCATACAAGGAACATGAATCAAACATTAAAAAAGGCTAAATGCGCATGAATTGGAATGCACGATTATGAAAAAAAGTGAGGAAAGTTAGCTTCTGTACAACGATTCAAGAGGTTATGTTTGATGTTTTTGATCCAGGAAGATTGCTTGAGGTCTTAGGAGTGCAATGGGATGAAAATTTCGCCTTGAATCGTCCTGCAAAGATGTTTTCAGTTATGAGTTTTTTTGCAAAAAAATTCCAAGTTTGATGAATGGTTTCTAGCGCAGCTTTGTGGTCTCTTTGATTAGGTTTCTATTCAGGCTTATGTAATGAACCAATTAGGTCAACAATTCTGATCAAAATCTCTTTCATTCATGGATTTTGAGATTTGATTTTCAAGATCTTTTTTCAAATATTTTCCATGTGTTTTTGTACAAATTAAGATCAATTCTCTCCAAATCTTTCCCTATTTAATTTCACACGAATTATTGAGTAGATTTTGTGCACAAAAAGATTGTAAAACCTAGGTTAAATATTTTTCATGTATTTAATTTGATTTAAATGAATTATTATTAATAAAAATTCAAATAAATAAATAAAAATGAAGAAATACTTCCCTTTGGGCCAAGTGGTCGTGCACATGCCATGGATGATGAATTATGGAAGAAAAATGGGCCCATTAGCAATTTTAGGTCATTTGAACCAATGTTGACTTTTCAAAATATCCAAAAATTTCCCAACTTCCACAAGGCATAACTTGCTCAACTTTTAAGCTTTGCTCATGTTCTTGGACATTTTGGAAAGTTCTTTGAGTCCTCTAACCAATGCCTTTGGTCCCATGTCATTTTGATTTACCAATCTCAAGTTATGGCCTTTGACTTAAAGTCCCTTTTTGTTGACTTTTGAAAATGACCTATAATGTTGAAATTGATAACTTTTTGTGAGAGCATCTCTTGGACTTGATGTATGAAGATGAGTTATAGGAAATGTCTTTCTCTTCAAAATGAGCTTTGGATGGAATTTTTCTGATAATCCATGTGAAAGTTATGCCCTGGTCAATTTACAGTTGACTTTTTCAGCTGTCCAAATAAGGAAACTTTTGCATCTTGATGATTTTTGAGCCAAGCTTTGAGAATCATGATCAAATGATGTTTGAAGCTTCAAAATGATATGTTGAGCAAAAATTTGAACTTTTGATTGTCAAATGACCATTTTGCCCCTACAGTTGACTATAATGCAATTAGTGTTTTTGACTGTGCAATTTTATGCTGAAAGTCTTGAAACTTGGTATGAGGATACTTGACCATATTTGTAAGCATGTGGGAATTGATTGGGCCCTTGGAAACTTCATTTTCTTGATCAGAACCAAAACCCTAATCTTGACTGTATAGGAGACCTTTGCACTGTGCAACCCTTGGGGAATTTTGAAGCATGGCTTGGCAATTTCTTGAAGAATATGGGAGGGCAAATTTTGGGGTACAACACCTACCAATCTTCTTAATGTCTTTCTATCTTTCTTCGAAGCACCAATCGGGTATTCCTGAGTCTGAAGAAAATGCTTGATGTCATAGTACCAAGATTTTTCATCTGCTACCTCCTCTATTGTAAACACATGTGCGGGCCTATCCAGTCGCCGAACTGTAATTCGAGGTATATCATTCCAAGTATTCATTTGGTACATAGAAGCCAGACTTGCCAGAGCATGCGCCATTTGATTTTCATCTCTAGGAATATGATGGAATTCAACGTTTTTAAACAAGGGTAACAATCTTCTAGCATAATCTTTGTAAGGGATCAAGTCGGGGTGACGAGTATCCCATTCTCCTTTAATCTAATTTATTACCAAATCTGAATCACCATATACATCTAGAATTTTAATTCTAAGATCAATAGTTTCTTCGAGATCCACGATGCAAGCCTCGTATTCTTCCATATTATTAGTACAATCAAATGTTAACCTTGCGGTAAAAGGAATGTACGATCCATGTGGAGTGACAATCACGACACCAATTCCTTTACCATAAGTATTCACAGCTCTATTAAATATCATACTCCAACGAGATTCAGGGTCAGGACCTTCCTCAGGCAATGGTTTATCACAATCCTTCACTTTCAGGAACATCACATCCTCATCGGGGAATTCATATTCTACAGACTGGTGATCCTCCACTGGTTGGTGAGCAAGATAATCTGCCAACACACTACTTTTAATAGCTTTTTGAGTGCGGTATTCGATATCATATTCAGATAACAACATCTTCCAGTGGGAAATTCTCCCAGTAAGAGCAGGCTTTTCAAAAATGTACTTGATTGGATCCATTTTGGATATCAACCAAGTAGTGTGATTCAACATATACGGCCACAAACGCTTTACCGCCCAAGCCAAAGCATAACATGTCTTTTCCAGCATGGGATACCGCGACTCACAATTAGTGAATTTTTTACTGAGATAATAAATGGCGAACTCCTTCTTCCCTGTTTCATCCTGTTGTCCCAGAGTACAACCCATGGATTTATCTAACATTGTCAGATACATAATCAACGGTCTTCCTTCGACAGGAGGGAGCAATATAGGAGGTTCAAGAAGATATTATTTAATACTTTCAAATGCCCTTTTGCAGTCATCTGTCCATACACAACCTTGATCTTTCTTTAATAACTTAAAGATCGGTTCACTTGTTGCAGTCATGTAGGAAATGAATCTGGAAATATAATTCAAACGCCCGAGGAAACCTCTGACTTGATTTTCAGTTCTTGGCACTGGAATCTCTTGAATTGCTTTGACTTTATCAGGGTCAACTTCAATTCCTTTCTGGCTAACAATGAAACCCAACAATTTCCCTGATCAAACACCGAAGGTGCATTTATTTGGATTCAAGCGGAGATGATACTTCCTCAAACGCTGAAACAACTTCAACAAATCTTCTACATGCCATTCTTCAGTCTGGGATTTGGAAATCATATAATCAACATATACTTCGATTTCCTTGTGCATCAGATCATGGAATAGGGTTGTCATAGCCCTCTGGTATGTTGCACCGGCGTTCTTCAACCCTAAGGGCATCACTCTGTAATAGAATGTTCCCCAGGGTGTGATAAACGTTGTTTTTTCCATGTCCTCCGGAGCCATTCTTATTTGATTATATCCGGAAAATCCGTCCATGAATGAGAATACTTTGAATTTTGCTGTGCTATCCACTAACATATCAATGTGTGGCAATGGAAAATCATCTTTTGGACTAGCTTTATTTAGATCTATGTAATCTACACACATGCATACTTTTTCGTCTTTTTTCGGTACTGGGACAATATTGGCAATCCATTGAGGATACATTGACGTCACAAGAAAACCAGCATTAATCTGCTTTAGAACCTCCTTTTTGATTTTCACTACCATATCTGGGTGAGTTCTTCTCATCCTTTGTTTAATTCGCGGACACCCTGGCTTCAACGGCAAACGGTGCTCTACAATATCTGTATCTAGACCAGGCATATCTTGATAAGACCAAGCAAAAATATCCACATACTCTTTCAACAGCTCAATCAACCTGCTCTTCACATCAAGATGCAGCAATGCTCCAATCTTGACTTCCTTCGGATCTTCTTATGAACCCAAATTTATCACTTCCAATGGCTCTTTATATGGCTGAATGGAATTTTCCTCGTGCTCAAGCAACCGTGAGACCTCTTCTGGAATCTCATCATAATCTTCTTCTGAAGCCCCATACACACGATATTCAAATTTGGGAGAGGGTGTAGGGTCATTGTATTCAACGGGTTTTTTAAATAATCTACACATATGATTTATGATTGCTTTTAGAAACTGACACATATAACAAGTGATCATTCATATTGAATTTCAGTTATTATTTATTTTAAAAGGGTTTTTTCTGATTACCATTTTCCGAGAAAAAGCAGAAAATAGAGACACAATTTGGGAAACAAAGACAACTTTTATTATTGATTTTAAAAGTCACAACAAACAGATAAGCCCTACAACATTAATACTTCCACCTTGGGCAGAGTGAAAGCTTTTTTTCAAAAAAGATTAACAAAACAAATTACTTTGAAACATGTATGCAAGAGGGAACATCAATGGTGATCCAGTTCTGAACCCTCACTCCGTGCGTCACATAATTCGGCATTTCCTGCTGTTGTACCCCAAAATTTGCCCTCTCTTTTTATCAAGATTTTTCCTTACAAGACCTCTTGGACTCCAGACAGAATTGGGTTTGCTCAGCTCAAGACCTCCTCTTGCACTGATGACCTGAAACTAGGGTTTGAGTTTGCACAAGGATTTTTGCACCATCAATGCTTAATGTGACTTTCATACACCATCTTGGACCCCTAAGATTACCCATACCAAGTTTCAAGCCTTGAATCACATTTTTGCCCAGTCAATTGGACAGTTGACCTAAAAATCAGCTGTATTGGGGAAAAAGTCAACCATGGCCAATTTACAGTCAAACTTCATAATTTTTGATCCACAACAACATCCTAGGCTCCTATGTACCATTTAATCAAGTTTGGACCACAACTCCTCAAGAAATTTGATCAGATCATCAAAAGGGCAAAATGGTCAAAATTAGGGTTTTGACTGAGAAAGGGAAATTTCTGATTTTTAACCTAGCCCATGACCAATTGGGTTCAAACATGATTTCAAGGACTCAATGACATCATCTTGACCTAATCACATAGTTCAAAAGATCTCAAAAGCATTGGATTGACAGATGAATTTTCCAGTCAACTGATCAAAAATCAACTGTACACTGAAAAGTCAAACTTTGACTTTTTAGTCAAAATCAGGTGCCAAGGGTCATAATTCATCAAAATATGTCAAAATGTGAAACTTGTTGACCAAGAAACCTAATTTTGTAAATTAGGGTTTTAATTTGAAATTTTTCATAACTTAGAATTTTTCTAAGTTATGCAAATTTCTTATTTTTTCCCAACTTTCCACAAATTTTTCACCATGATGCAATTTGATTCAAAGAATACTTCCATAATGAAAGTTGTAGTCCTCCATGAAATATACAACTTTGATTCACAAAGTTTTCCCATAAGATGCTTTGATCTCAAGTTATGATTTTGTGAATAGGGGTCCATAAAACTTTTAACTTAGTGAAACTTTGCCCTAGTTTAGGCAAAATTTTGACCTAACTTCATGGAAACTTTTCACCTAGTTCCAAGAGGAATCTAAAAATGCATTTCAAATATGTATTATAGAGATTGTTATAAGCTTTCCAAAATGTCAAAGAACTCTCCAAGATCATTTATGGTTAGGGAGAATCGAAGAAGTGAAAATGGCAATTTATCACTTTTGTCCAAGGCATTTTCACAATGTTACAAGTTGCAAATCAGTTTCAAACATGCTTGTACTTGGTTTTACAGGTCCTAATCCCTTCTACACTCCATAATCAAATGCAAACACATTGGATAATGGTCTTATTCTAATCTTTAAAGCACTGCACAAAGAATTATTCCAAAAATGGCATAAAGTGCATAATACCATTTTCATAAAGTTGGCTTTTATAACTTTGTATTTCTTGAGCCATGGACCTAATATATTTTTGCAAACAAGATCCACAGTTATCAGGCAAAGTTTACCAACTATGTGAAGCTAGTAAGCAAGCCTGTACAGGCTTTGGCATTGTCACTTCCAACTTTTCTTCAAAAGCAAGAAACTTGCAAAAGTCAAGGGATCTCATCCATCTGATATAGGAAGGCCTTGGCTTCATTTTAAACAACCTCAGAACATTGTAACAAGCAGAATACACGAATTGCCAACTTCTCAAACACCCTAAAACACAAAACTCCCAAGTTCCTGCCCAAACAGGGCATCTTTTGGAGAACCATTTCCAAAACAATATTGGCTCGTGCGTTTGCTTTGAAACACTTCAAACACATTCCCTACATCACACCTAAACTATCCTGGCCCCTATCTTGCAAATGTAATCTCAGTTTCACACTTCACCATTTTCATTTTGCAAGGTTGCAGGTTGACTCGTGCAAGGAGTTTTAGCCATCTATAAGACCAGTTAAGCATTGGAAAAGGTTGAGGGGACTTCAAGGAAGCTCACAAGAACTTCAGGCCTCACTGAAAGTTCCCACATTGCCATATCCAAACTCAACTGAACAAGGTATTTGTCAAGTTTCTATCTCTCTATTTAAGCATCCTTAAGCTTAGGTTTGTGAAGCAAAGATGTAGTCCTTAGCATGCTTGAGCTGTGCATATGCATAGTTCTTATTTATATTAACTGAGTAGTGAGAATTTGAAGCTTGAAGTTCATGAAAATTTTAGGTCAGAAATTAGGGGTGATAAAATTCTCCTTGATCTTTGAGAGTTAGGTCATGATTTTTATATCATTGGAATCGTGAGTTAACATGCTACAAGTTTTATGTTGCAAGATTTTGTTTTTATGCACGTATGTAAGAGATACATGTTTGGTTCAGAAACACACGCAGGAAGTTTACAGAGGACAGGGATGAAGCTGGCTTGGGCCTGGCGCTTGGGCCTGCTACTTTTTGCACCCCCCATTTTACTTCTGCACCCCCCCTTTGCGTTTTCTTTTATTTTTTTTTATATGTTTGGCATATTTTATATTTTGACTTGCATTTCTTTATTTTCTGAACAATAAAAAACCCCAAAAATATTTTTTTTATTTTTTTTGCATTTTATTTTATTTTTTATCTTATTTTTTGCATATAAAAATAGTTTTATTTTAATAAATAGAAATCAAATGTTAAAATAACTTGTAAATAATATAAAAATATCATACAATTTTTATTTTTATTATTTATACACTTAAAATAATATTTTCATACATATTTCAATTTTTAAACATTTTTGTACATATTATTATTATTTTTCTTGAATAAAAATGAATAATTTAGAATATATTTCTTTTAAACAAAATTAGGGTTTCTTCACCCTTTCAAAAACAATAATATTATTTTTTTTCTTATTTTTAGGACTTCGATAATTTTATTTTCTCATACATAAAACAATTACAAAACATTTTTTTGCATATTTACATTTTATTGCATATTTAAATATTTGTTTATTTATTTATTGTACAATAAATTCAATTGGGTTGTAATAGTTAATTAGGGTTTTATTTTGAGCAATATCCCCCATTAAAAACTTGTATCCCCCTTCCCATAATATTGTTGTAATAGTTTAGATTTACGTTACGCAATTTATCGCATTATATGCATGTTTAGTAAATTAGGGTTTGTATGATAACACAAAAATCAAACAAATAGCATGACCTAAATACAAGGAAAAAATGCATGAAAAATGAAAACACCTTGTACACAAGCACCCCTAGGGTTTCATCCACTTGGTTGCCTTAAAACATGGCCATGGTATGCATGCTAGGTATTTTGGCAAAACAAAACAAAGCAAAAGATCATAGTCCCTCGATGACGCTATCTTGGTTGCCTAAACAAAGATGATCTTAGTCCCTCAAAACTTGCTAAAGATACTTGGAAATATTGTTATCATGGTCATACAATGACCCACGCCCGTCCCGTTTAACATCCAAAGATAGGGTTGTCTACTAAAACAATAGTAGGTCAACAACATCAAAGGAATAAAAATTTGTAGGAAAGACTTTTGAGTAGGGTAGATGCTTCTAGTTACTTGATCAATTTGCAAACCATCCTTGCTATTTTCAAACAATCACACACATTTTCAAAACATTTCAAAACAACTTTCAAAATATTGAAACATTTTTCAAAAAGACAAACATCTTTGTATACATTCTTGCAAACAAGAATCATTACAAAGATTGCCTAAACAAAGGCCTCTTTTCAAAACACTTTCAAAACCAAACAAAGCACCATTTCAAATAATTGGAAAAGCAAAGCAAGTGATCTAAACAATTAACTAAGAGCCCATGGAAAACCATGGATGAAAAGGGTGCTAGCACCTTCCCTTTTCATAATCTACCCCCCTAACCCAAAAACAATCTCAAAGGTCTTTCCTGTGCTTTTTTACCTTTCCTTTTGGATAAAATAAAAGTCGGTGGTGACTCTTGCTAAACCGAAACATTTGCGAACACAAACGCAAAACCTCAAGTAAGTTCTCCCACCGTATCATAGAACTGGCGACTCTGCTGAGGAAAATTATAAAAGTGGGGTTACCTTAGGGTTTTAGATCACCTTTACATGCTTATCTTGCTTGACTTGTTTGCTTTACACTTTGGTTCTTTTGTTTGGGTTTGAATCCTCTATCCGGATTTGGGAAACATTCATAGGTAAATAGAAATACATTGTGGAAATTGTGCGGGGTATACCGACATGGTCTAAGAAATAGCTATATTAGTGCGTCATATTTGTGGGTACCGGTAGCCTTTGAGTCAATCAAAGAGAATACGAGGCCACTGAGTGATGTCATGAAGCACTAATGGACTTTTAGAACCTTTACATGACCAACTTGGCCTTTTAGGATGTAGTGAGATGACCGACTTTGGTGCAGTCTGAAGTTGGTAGATACTCGATACTACACTCATTGAGGGTTGGTTCCTTGGAATATTTCGGTCGCCAGTAAAGAGGCTGAATTGAAACAATGAACAAGGAAACAATTCGGTGATATTGAGCTCCTTAAAACCCGGTTATTATTTCTAGGACGGGTTGAGCCAACTAAACTTCAAAAGGGTACTTACCTATGAAACCCCATGCAAGCCTAAACTAGGAACTTGTGTGATTTGTTTGTACATATATACTTGTGCATAACATCATGGACATCATGAAGTATCGTATGCATCCACTGACCATTTCAAGGATTTTGGATTTTCATCTTTGTTCCTATTTTGTAGGTTATGGATTCACTTCGCAGGAAAACTATCCAAATCAACCTTGTAAGAATTCCTCCACAACTTAAGGAGTTAGCTTCAAGGATTCCTGAGAATTCTCCATTCACTGAGAGACATGGTCGTCTTCTCAACTTAGTAACTTCCAATACTGAGGAGGATATGCTGAAAGTTCTCTTCCAGTTCTTTGACCCTTTGCATCATTGCTTCACATTTCCTGACTACCAACTTGTGCTTACTTTAGAGGAATTTTCTCAACTCTTGAGGATTCCTATTCTCAATCAACTACCCTTCAACGGTACGGAAAGAGATCCAAAGCCAGAAGAGATTGCTCAAGCCTTACACTTGCACTCCTCTAATGTCACAACACATTGGGAAACTAGAAGTGGTGTCAAAGGCTTCTTGTCAAAGTTTCTGTTTGAGAAGGCCCAAAGCTGCTGGAATTCTTTGGACCTACAAGCTTTTGAGGAGATTGTAGCCCTTCTCATCTATGGGATGGTCTTGTTCCCTAACCCTGACCAACTTATAGATGTAAGTGCTGTCAAAATCTTCATGACTCGCAATCTGGTGCCTACATTGCTTGGGGATATCCTCCACTCTTTTCACACTCGAACAATGAGGAAAAGAGGTGTTCTCATGTGTTGCACTCCTCTACTGGCAAGATGGTTTATTTCTCATCTTCCCCAATCAGTCTTGAAGAATGAGCAAGGCTTGAGGTGGTCACAACGGTTGATGACCCTTACACATTCAGATATCCATTGGTGTTCTCGATCAAAAGAGAATGTTATCATCATTGACCGTTGTGGAGAATTCCCTAATGTCCCTCTACTTGGCGTTAGGGGAGGCATCACCTACAACTGTTGCTTGGCTCTAAGACAGTTTGGTTACGCCCTAAGGGATGGCCCATATGACATGCTGATTCCAGACTTGGTTTTTGACTTCGACAACGACGACCAAGGACTTCGACAAAGGTTCATCCGAGCTTGGAGGATGCCTAACAAGGTGGACAGTAAGACTCTGTGATACAAGAATTCCATCCCCCTTGAGCCTTACCTCAAGCGGGTACGAACCCGCACCCAAAGTCTTATGATGCCTTGCCCCTCCATTCTCCCTGTGGTTATAGAGCCTGTTATGGAAGGAGAGGTTCCATACACCCTCCTACATCCTGACATGCCAACATCACTTGAAGATTTACAAAGGAGTTGGATACAGCTCAAGGGAGAGCGCGATACTTTTGAAGCCCAATTCTACGCAAGCAAGAAGAAGGTTTTAGAACTTACTCGTTAACTTCACGAAGAGTAGACTCTCAACATCTACATTGCACCAAAGAGGATGCGCAACGTCTTTTTACCTTAGAATTTTGTATTATTTTGCCCAAGGGGCATTGATGTACTAACAATTCTATCTTATTAATATGACATGTGTTTCTTTTTTGTTTAAAACAAATTTGAATTTCTGAATCCTTGAATGCATTACATGAATACATATCATTCATCATATGCATAAACAGGTCTTCACACCAAGTTTCCTCATCTCTCTGCTATTTATTTCAGCAAGATGGATATTGAACAAACGGTCAAAGACTTACAAGCTCAGAATTCACAATTTCAACAGCTACTTCTGACCTTGGCAAAGGGGCAGGAGGAGCTCAAGACTCTACTAGAGAAGGAAAAAGAGAAAAAGAAAAAGAAGCGAGTTGGGGTGGTTCTTATGGGTAGAAGATTTGAAGGACAAGCCAGACAGACTTTGGAATTCCCATCAACATCTGAAAAGGGGGAAGGAAAAGGTAAAGGAGCTGCAGTGCCATCTGAGTCTGAAGCTGAAGAAGAGGAAGATGCGGACTACTCTGACTAACAGTATCCTCCGGCCAATGACAAATACAAGAACTTGGAAGAGCGTCTAGCTGCCATGGAGATACAGAGAGTTTCGGGGCTGGATTTTGAGGAGTTAGGGTTGGTTTCTGGAATTGTAATCCCTTCTAAATTCAAGGTGCCACTGTTTGCTAAGTATGATGGGGTGTCTTCTGACAAGGACCTGTGGGTCCACTTTTTCCAGGACAGTTTATCGGGGACACAGCTGTATTGGTTCTACCAGTTGGAGAGGTTTGATGTGCATAATTGGGAAGACTTGGAGGCCTCCTTCTATAAACAGTATCAATACAATGCGGACTTAGCACCAACCCGTACTCAATTACAGAGTATGGGCATGGTCTCAAATGAAGGCTTCAAAGAGTATGCCCAGAAATGAAGAGACTTGGTAGGACGAGTACAACCACCTCTATCTGAGAGGGAGCTAGTAGATATGTTCTTGGGGACGCTGTCAAGTCCTTTCTTTAATCACCTGATAGGAAGCTCTTCTTCGGGGTTCACTGAGTTGATTTTAACTGGTGAGAGAGTTGAAGCCGACATAAAAAGCGGGAAAATTCAAAAAGATGCATCTGCTTCCGCTGCCATCAAAAAGACTTTTCCAGCAAAGAAGGAAGTATCAGCTGTCTACTCCCAAAGAGGTCAAGGAAGAGTTGAGCGCCGGCCAATGGTGGGGGACGTAATGATTCGGAAGTTTGCAGCTGATCAGCCCAGAAACAATCAACCAAGAACCAACCAAGCAAGGGTGGAAAGGCCTGTACGACAATTCACCCAGATAAACATGACTCCTGCTCAGGTTCTACCCTATCTCTTGAAGTTAAACCTTTCCAGTTTGAAAGAGGCCCCGAAGAACCCGAATACCGCTTCTCCGTACTACAATTTGAATGCCAAGTGTGCTTATCATTCAGACAGCCTGTGGCACGACACCAACAATTGTTGGGCCCTCAAGAATAAGATTCAGGATTTGATAGACGCTAAAGAAGTTGAATTCGACGCCCCTGAAAAGCCGAATGTGATCTCTGCTCCAATGCCAAGGCATGGCCACAATGCCCATGCTGTTGAAGAAGATCTTTTTGTCGCTACTGTTGATGATTTGATAACTCCGCTACTAATAATCAAGTTAAATTTGTTGAAGGATAGGATTTTCCCAGGTTGTGAAGAAGATTGCTACCTTTGTTCATCCTTACCAACTGACTGTTCATTGTTGAAGTTAGGCATCCAACGCCTAATGGATAACCAAGAAATCCTTTTTGAAAAGGCTCCTGTTACACCGACTCCTGTCAATGATGTTTCAATAATAACCATATCCCCCAATCTTTCCAAGGTCTCCAAAAGACCTGTTAAGATTACATCCGCTCCAAAGACTGCACCTTTGAAGATAACCATGCCCGGGCCCGTCCCGTACAAGTCCGACAGATCAGTATCGTGGAACTATGGTGGAGAAATCTACTACCACGGTATTAAACAAATTGAATCAACTGAAGAGAGTTCTGATGAAGATACTTTCGACATTGGAAACATTGCTGGAACGAGAAAAATCACCCGCAGTGGAAGAATTTTCTCTCCAAAGATTGCCTCTCCAAAGGCAATCTTTGGACCCTCAGCTGCTCTTAAGGTTTCCCCTGCACCGGTAAACATATCTGCGAGAACTCCAATTATTGAAGAAGTTGTAACTCCTGTGGTTGTCCCCTCTACTGCTGCTGATGATAGAGGGAAAGCGATCCAAGAAGAGCCCGTCAGGACAAGGGCTCAGCCATTGGTCATCCCTGAGACCTATAAAAAAGAAATGGAAGAGATTTTGAAAATAACCAAGAAAAGCGATTATGATGTTGTGGAAGAACTGGGGTAAACCCCATCAAAGATCTCTATGTTGGCCCTGCTGATTTGTTCAGAGGATCATGCTAAAGCTTTGATAAGATTCTTGAAGACGGCTCACGTGCCACAAGAAATCTCCACGGATCAGTTCCAGGAATGTGTAGCTAGCTTAACAGCTGACAATGGTCTAGGATTCTCCGATGCTGATTTAACATCCAAAGGGAGAAAACATAATGACGCTTTGCATGTCTCGGTGGAATGCAGAGGGACTACTCTAGCACACGTTCTGGTAGACACGGGTTCGTCTTTAAATGTCTTGCCGAAGAAAGCCTTGGATAGACTGGATTGTGAAAGCTTAACCCTGAAACCCAGGAATATAATTGTCAGAGCCTTTGATGGTTCTAAAAGGATGGTCCATGGGGAGGTGGACATCCCGATTAAAGTGGGAACTGAAACCTTTAACTCCACATTCTATGTGATGGACATCCGTCCTTCCTACTCTTGCTTGTTGGGAAGACCCTGGATTCACAATGCTGGAGCCGTCACTTCTACTCTGCATCAAATGCTCAAGTACCCAGTCCAGGGGAAAATCATAACTGTTCATGGTGAAGAGGAATACATGATAAGCCATCTAAATTCTTTCCGCTATGTAGAATTGGATGGCGAATTCATCGAAACCCCTTTTCAGCATTTGGAAGAGGTAGCTCAGGAGATTGCGGTAACCAAGACAGTGTCTTCTGTACCCGTGATTACCAGACCTCCGCCTCGGATGTCATCTCTCAAGGATGTTAGGGCAGTGGTGGAAGAAGGCGGATCCACAATCTGGGGGCAGCTTCCAGAATTTCCTTACAAATCAAATAAATTCGGCTTGGGGTTCACTTCTTCTGCTCAGAAGGTTGTACGCCGCACCCATGCTAGAGGGCCACCAGTGAAGATCACCCATCATGGAGTCAATGCTTTGGAGGATAGTGAAGAGGAGAGCAGCCTGGAAGACTGGATTTTTCCAACTATTGATGGAGGACTGTGCAACTGGGAAGCAAAAGACTTTGTTCTGATTACTTTCATACCGCAGTAATTTATCTTTCAAACGTTTCTGTAGGTTTGTAATAATTCTCAAACAATTCGTACACTTTTAACCTTGTGCCTTACCCGAGGCACATAGGTCCTTTTGTAAGGGTTTGATTTTTCATCTTCATATGACATTTTAATGAATCATGGACGTTTTCACATATAAACTTTTGTGTTCATTGTCTTTATTTTTACATTTTATTTGTTTAAAGATGGCTATCCCTTACACATACCCACACTCACAAAATGCAAGTACCCTTCCATTCCGGATTCCATGGGTAACAATTCTGCAATGGCCTTCAGTGACTCTGAAGATTTGGTCTACCAAGCCGAATACGAAGGTGAGGAAGACTGTGAGGTGCCAGGGGAATTGGCCAGACTTCTACAACAAGAAGGAAGGGTTATTCTACCTCATGAGGAGCTGTTAGAGACAATCAACTTGGGTATTGAGGAAGACAGAAAAGAAGTCAGAGTGGGTGCCAACCTAGAGCCAAGTGTCAAGGAGCGTTTAATTCAGCTGTTGAATGTATATGTTGAGATCTTCGCCTGGTCTTACGAAGACATGCCAGGACTCAATACAGATATTATGGTTCACCGTCTACCCACAAGATAAGACTGTCCACCGGTTAAACAAAAGGTCCGCCGCATGATACCTGACATGTCTGAAAAAAATCAAAGCCGAAGTTATGAAGCAGTTCAATGTTGGATTTATTGTTGTTACTTCCTATCCACAATGGGTTGCTAACATTGTGCCCGTGCCTAAGAAGGACGGCAAAGTGAGAATGTGTGTGGATTACAGAGACTTAAACAGGGCTAGCCCTAAAGGTGATTTTCCACTACCGCACATTGACATCTTGGTTGACAACACAGCTCAGCACAAGGTATTTTCTTTCATGGACGGATTTTCAGGTTACAACCAGATCAAAATGGCACCTGAAGACATGGAGAAAACTACTTTTATTACACAGTGGGGTACGTTCTGCTACAAAGTGATGCCATTCGGATTGAAGAATTCTGGGGCAACCTATCAACGCGCCATGGTAGCTTTGTTTCATGATATGATACATCATGAGATAGAGGTCTACGTAGATGACATGATAGCCCGACCACAGACGAAAGAAGAACACCTCGACCATTTGCAAAAGCTGTTTGTCAGGTTGAAGGAGTACAAGCTAAGATTAAACCCTAACAAGTGCACTTTCAGAGTTATGTCCGGTAAACTCTTGGGTTTCATTGTCAACAACAAAGGCATCGAGGTTGATCCTGCCAAAGTTAAAGCTATACAAGAAATGCCTTCCCCTCGCACTGAGAAGGAGGTCAGAGGTTTCTTGGGATGCCTAAACTACATTGCTAGGTTCATCTCTCACATAACATCTACCTGTGAACCAATCTTCAAGCTGTTGAAGAAAGATCAGGTGGTTAAATGGAATGAAGAATGCCAGATTGCCTTTGACAGAATCAAAGAGTATTTGCTTGAACCTCCTGTCTTGATGCCTCCCGTCGAAGGAAGACCTCTAATCATGTATCTGACCGTCCTAGAGAATTCAATGGGGTGCGTACTGGGCCAACATGACGAGTCTGGCCGAAAAGAGCATGCCATTTATTACCTTAGCAAAAAGTTTACCGACTATGAGACCCGATACTTACTGCTCGAGAAAACTTGCTGCGCTTTGGTATGGGCTGCTCGTCGGCTAAGGAAGTATATGTTGACTCATACCACTTTGCTGATATCTAAGATGGATCCGATCAAGTACATCTTTGAAAAGCCTGCTTTGTCTAGAAGAATAGCTAGATGGCAGATGATCCTGACAGAATACGATATACAGTACACGACCCAAAAAGCTATAAAGGGAAGTGTACTAGCTGACCATCTGGCTCATCAAGTTGTCGAAGATTACCAATCCTTGAAGTTTGACTTCCCTGACGAAGACATTATGACATTGGACAACATTGAAGATCTCAGACCATATGATGGACCTGAACAAGGATCCCAATGGACCCTGTACTTTGATGGGGCCTCTAATGCACTTGGAAACGGAATTGGCGCGGTACTCATCTCTCTAGAAGGTTTCCATACACCTTTCACAGCCAGACTTTGCTTCAACTGTACCAACAACATGGCAAAATATGAAGCTTGCATCTTTGGTCTCAAGGCTGCCATAGACTTGGGAATCAAATCTTTGATTGTGTTTGGGGACTCAGCTTTGGTCATCAATCAGATCAAAGGAGAGTGGGATATTAAACATCCAAACCTCATCCCTTACAAAGAACATGTATTGACATTGCTATTACATTTCGATCAGATTACCTTTGAGCACTTCCCGTGAGAAGAAAATCAGCTAGCAGATGCTATAGCTACAATGTCATCCATGTTTAAACTTAACTGGGATAATGAGGCTCCCCAGATCACCATTGAACGGATGGACGAACCTGCACATTGTCACAAGATTAATACCGAAGAAGTAGAGGACCGACCTTGGTTTCACGAAGTCAAAAGGTATCTCGAGGCTCAAGAGTACCCAGAAGAAGCTTCATTAAATGATAAGAAGTTCTTGAGGAGATTCTCTTCCAAGTTCTTCATGAGCAATGGTATCCTGTACAAGCGCAATCATGATTGCATTCTACTCCGTTGTGTGGACAAGATTGAAGCTGAACAAATCATGGCTGAACTGCACAATGGTACCTTTGGCACTCACTCTAGCGGGCATACGATGGGTAAGAAGATCCTACGGGAAGGCTATTACTGGTCTACCATGGAAGCTGACTGCTATCAACACTCCCGTACTTGCCATAAATGTCAAATCTATGCGGACAAGGTACATATACCTCCAGTTCCTTTCAATGTCTTAACAGCTCCTTGTCCCTTTGCTAGGTGGGGAATAGACATGATTGGAGAGATCAAACCAACAACATCCAATGGACACCGCTTCATCTTAGTGGTCATTGATTACTTTACCAAGTGGGTCGAAGCAGCTTCCTTCGCATCCGTTACTAAGAATGTTGTTGCCCGCTTCATTAAACAGAACCTCATTTGCCGGTACGGCATCCCCGAAAGGATCATCACTAACAATGGTACAAACCTTAACAACACTATGATCACCGCCTTGTACGAGCAGTTCCAGATTCAACATCACAATTTATCTCCATATCGGCCAAAGATGAACGGTGATGTCGAAGCTGCGAACAAAAATATCAAGAAGATCATACAAAAGATGACAGTCACCTACAAGGACTGGCATGAGATGTTACCATTTGCTCTCCACGGGTACCGTACCACGACACACACATCAACTAGGGCAACACCCTTTTCTTTGGTATATGGCATGGAGGTTGTTTTACCTATTGAGGTTCAGATTACCTCCTTGAGAATCATGAAGGATACTGGTTTGAGTGAAGACGATTGGATTCAGACCCGACTTGATCAACTTAACTTAATTGACGAAAAGCGACTTACTGCTGTTTGCCACAGTCAGATGTATCAAAAACGGACGATCAAGGCTTTCAACAAGAATGTCAGGCGTCAGGTATACCAATTTAGAGATCTTGTAATCAAGCGGATCATCTTGCCGCAAAGTGATCCCAGGGGCAAATGGACTCCTACCTACGAAGGACCATTTGTAATCAAAAACATCTTTTCTGATGGGGCAATGATCTTAACCACCATGGACGACGACGACCTGCCGCACCCTGTGAACGCAGATATAGTCAAAAGATACTACGCATAAGTGACCCACTAGGTTGACACACCTAGGCAAAAAAAGGGCATCCCGGTGAATCGAAAACCCGAAAGGGCAGTTCAGGAAAAAGTTAGGGATAAAACAAAAAAAATCTATAAACCCGGCAAGTTGAAAACCCGAAAGGGCGACTTGGGAAAAAAAGGGTTTCCCGGTGGATCGAAAACCCTAAAGGGCGGTCTAGGAAAAATTTAGGGAATTAAAGCGTATGACTATGTCTCGTCGGATCACTTTAAGGATAATCTCTTCATTGACAAACCTGGAGCTTCTGATCAATCCAATCATCTTCAGACGAAGCAACGAATGGACAAGATATTTAGAGTTACGAAGGCTATAGCAGAATGGGAACCCCATGGAATTTTCACACATAGCCATCTTTCTTTGTATAAATGTTTCCCATTTTTTATGACAATGTTCTCTTACTAGGATGTTTGTCTCCTTTGTACAAAATACTTACACAAAGTTAATACAAAGAAACTTCAAAGTGCAGAAAACTATTTTTCCTTTTCTTCTTTTTTACACTTGTGTTTTATTTGAAAACGTCCAATGATTTATTAATAAGCATATGCATTTGAATATAATCACTGTTTACAAATAAACGAAATGGGAAAGAATAATTACTGACAGGTTGAAAGTATAGGAAAATGTCTTTAGACTATTCCAAGAGAAATCCCCTGCAGTACATCATCTAGATCCCCAGCGGAGCTAAAACCTTGAAATAAATATCCCCAGCGGAGTTATAATTTCAAATCCTCAGTTCCCATCAAAGTTAGGTTTTCAAACTCTCAATCCCCAGCGGAGCCATAAACATTGAGTTACAGACCCTCAGCGGAGATGAAACCTTCTTCCTCAGTCAAGTCAACTTCCAACTATCAATCCCCAGCGAGAACCATTCAGTTTTCCTCAAATTCCCCAACAAGTTGTCTTAAAAGTCTAAAAATCAACCAGATAACAATTAACTTTTATCCCCAACCTAGGATAACTCCCCCGTAGAGTGGCATACAACCCAAACACCTGAGCTTTCTCCAAAACAGGAATAAGTTTTTTCCCCCAGTGTCCTGAACTTACTCCAGCAGGAAGCCTTCTTCCCCACAGAGTTGTCACTCCCCAGCAGATTAAAGATTCTCATTCTCATTTCCCCAATGAAGTCACCAAAGTTTTCTTTACTCCTCAACAGATTGAAGATTCTCATTCTTAGTTCCCCACAGAAATCATCAGAATTTTCTCTATTCCCCAGCCGAGTAAGGATTCCCATTATTTAACCCCCAGTAGAAGTCTTCGAAGTTCTCTAGATTTCCCAAGAAGATTTCTCAAGCAGTTCGACATTACTCTCACAATAGATTTTGTCAATACTCCAACTTTAAGAAATGAAGGATTCTCACATCCCCACAGAAGTTATTAGGGATTTTCCATCCCCAACAGTCACCAAGGATTTCTCATCCTCAGCAATCAAAGATTTTGAATCTCCAGCAGCGGTCAAGGATTTATTTTCCCTGGCAGCAGTCAAAGGTTTTATTATCTCCATCCATCAAGGATTTATTTTCCTCAGCAATACAGCAAATCAGCTTACATGCGCATACATTACACTCATATATCATAAACATTGATAAAACACATTTTATTGCATCATACATTCCATGCAACATAACTTTGTGTTTCAGCTAACATTTTACCATTTTCAGGATAAGATTAACAGCTATCTTTAACAAACATTCAAAGATTTCAGATACAGTACAGATACACTCCAGACACGGAACTCATTCTGCTACTCATTCAGATCTCTTATTCAGATACAGTACGGATACACTCCAGACACGGAAGTCATTCTGTTACTCATTCAGAATTTAAGGTCAAGATACAGTACGGATACACTCTAGACACGAAAGTCATTCTGCTACTCATTCAGATCTCTTATTTAGATACAGTATGGATACACTCCAGACACGGAAGTCATTCTGTTACTCATTCAGAATTTAAAGTCAAGATACAGTACGGATACACTCCAAACACGAAAGTTATTCTACTACTCATTCAGATCTCAATTTCAGATACAGTACGGATACACTCCAGACACGAAAGTCATTCTGCTACTCATTCAGATCTCAATTTCAGATACAGTATGGATACACTCCAGACACAGAAGTCATTCTGCTAATCATTCAGATCTCAATTTCAGATTCAGTACGGATACAATCCAAACACGGAAGCCATTCTGTCACTTATTCTGATTTTCCCCGGCTCAGATACACTCCAGACACGGAAGTCATTCTGTCACCTATTCAAGATACAGTCCAGATACGCTCTAGACACAGAAGCCATTATGTCACTTATTCAGATTCAAATCTCCAGATAGAACTCAGATACGTTCCAGATATGGATACCATTCTGATGTTCATTCTCCTGATTTACAACAAGCATTCTTGGATGGCATCTTTAAGCCCATCTCCAACAATATTCTATCACATCTCCAAATGGCATCTTTAAGCCCATTTCCTCAGCCACATTTTGACGAGTGCAAATTTACAGGCACTCTAATGTCCAATCATCTTTTACCTTCGAGTCACGAACGACAAAACTCGCCAATCTAACTCTTCAGGTTCAAGAAGATTGAACAGGGGCAGTTGTTGTACCCGAAAATTTTCCCTCTCATTTTATCAAGATTTTCCCCCCAAGACTCTTTGGACTCAAGACCAGATTAGGGTTTGCTCAGCTCAAGACATCTCCTTGCACTGATGACCTGAAATTAGGGTTTGAGTTTGCACAGGGATTTTTGGACTTCCAATGCCTCATGTGACTTTAATACTTCATTTTGGACCTCTAAGATTGCTCATACCAAGTTTCAAGCCTTGAATCACTTTTTTGCCCAATCAATTGGACAGTTGACCTAAAAATCAATTGTATTGGGGAAAAAGTCAACCATGGCCAATTTACAGTCAAACCTCATAATTTTTTATCCACATCAACATTATAGACTCATATGAACCATTTTATCAAGTTTGGACCATAACTCCTCAAGAAATTTGATCAGATCATCAAAAGGGCAAAATGGTCAAAATTAGGGTTTTGACTGTAGAAGGGCAATTTCTGATTTTTGACCTAGCCAATGACCAATTGGGTTCAAGCATGATTTCAAGGACTCAATGGAATCATATTGACCTAATCACATAGTTCAAAAGATCTCAAATGCATAAGATTGACAGATGAATTTTCTAGTCAACTGATCAAAAATCAACTGTACACTGAAAAGTCAAACTTTAACTTTTTGGTCAAAATCAAATGTCAAGGGTCATAATTCATCAAAACATGTCAAAATGTGAAACTTGTTCACCAAGAAACCTAATTTTGAAAATTAGGGTTTTAATTTGAAATTTTTCATAACTTAAAATTTTTCCAAGTTATGAAAATTTCTTATTTTTTCCCAACTTTTCCCAACATTTTCTCCATGATGCAATTGGATTAAAAGAAAACTTCCAACATGAAAGTTGTAGTCCTCCATGAAATCTACAACTTTTATTCACAAAGTTTTCCCAAAAGATGCTTGGATCTCATGTTATGGTTTTGTGAATAAGGGTCCATAAGCTTTTTAACTTAGTGAAATTTTGCCCTAGTTTAGGCATATTTTTGACCTAACTTCATGGCAACTTTTCACCTAGTTCCAAGAGGAATCTCAAAATACATTTCAAAGATGGATTGTAGATCATGTTACAAGCTTTCAAAAATGTCCAAGAACTCTCCAAGATCATTTATGGTTAGGGAGAATCGAAGAAATGAAAATGGAAATTTGTCACTTTTTGTCCAAGGCATTTTCACAATGCTTCAAGATGCAAATCAATTTCAAACATGCTTGTACTTGCATTACAGGTCTTAATCCATTCTACACTCCAAAATTTAATGCTAATTCAGTGGACAATGGCTTTATTTTTTATCTTTGGGGTATTGTACATTGAATTAATCCATTTATGGCATAAAGTGCATAAAACCATTTTGATAAAGCATGCTTTATGCAACTTTGTAAATCTTGAGCCATGGACCTAATCTTTTGCTGCAAACAATGTCCACAAATATCAGGCAACTTGTACCAACTATGTGCAGCTAGCAAGCAAGCCTGTACATGCTTTGGCTTTGTCACTTCACCTTTTCTTCAAAAACAAGCAAACTTGCAAAAGTCAATATAACTTGGATATATGATAAGAGCAAGCCTAAGCATCATTTGAACCAAGCTCAGAACATTGTAACAAGCAAGAAACACGAATTGCCAACTTCTCAAACACCCTAAAACACAAAAATCACAAGTTCCTGCCCAAACAGGGCATCATCTGCAGAACCATTTCCAAAACAAAATTGGCTAGTGCGTTTTGCCTTGAATCACTTCAAACACATTCCCTACATCACACCTAAACTATCCAGGTATTTGTTCATCAACTGTAACTCTTGTTTCAAGCTTCACCATTTTCAATTTTTGAGTTTGTAGGTTGACTTCTACAAAGAGTTCCAAGCAACTTCAAGGCAAGCTGAGCATTGGGATAGCTTGAGGGAACTTCAGGCAAGCTCATACGACCTTCAGGCCTCACTCAAATTTCCCACATTGCCATATCCAAACTCAACTGAACAAGGTATTTGTCAAGTTTCTATCTCTCTATTTAGGCAGCTTTAAGCTTAGGTTTGTGAAGCAAAAATGTAGTCTGTAACATGCTTGAGATGTACATATGCATAGTTTGTATTTATATTAACTGAGCTAGGAGTATTTGGATGATGAACATGTTGAAAAAACTAGGTCATAATTTAGGGCCACTGAAATTCTCCTTGGTCTTTTAGAGTTATGTCATGTTTTTATATCATTGGAATCGTGATCAAGAATGCTACAAGTTTCATGTTGCAAGATTTCGTTTTTGTGCAAAGAATAGGAAAAACATGATTTGAACAGAACCAGGGCGCGCACGAAGGAGACAAAGGTCAGGGACAAAGTGAGCTTGGGCTTGGGCTTGTTGTCTCTACTTTTTGCACCCCCCTGACCATTTTCTTTTATTTTTTATATTTTCTTGCATATTTTATATTTTTGACTTTTATTTACTTTTTCTGAACATTTAAAATCACAAAAAATATTTTCTTTATATTTTGCATTTTATCATTTTTTTTTGCATAATAAATAATTTTGTTAGGATTTTAGAATTTATTTTCTTGAATAAACTTGTAAATAATATAAAAATATCATATATTTTTATTTTTTATTATTCATACACTTAAAATATTATTTTCATGCATATTTTAATTTTTTAACATTTTGTATATATTTTTATTATTTCCTTGTACATAAATGAAATAAATAAATAATATAAAACATATTTTCTTTTAAACAAAAACTAGGGTCCCGCCCCCCCTTTCAAATTTAATCACACTATTTCTTCTTATTTTTTTTAGGACTTAAATAACTTATTTTTACATGCATAAAATAAATACAAAAACATTTTTTCATATTTACATTTTATTGCATATTTAAATAATTGTTCATTTATTTATTGTACATTAATTCAATTTGGTTGTAATAGTGAATTAGGGTTTTATTTTGTGCAAATATCCCCCATTCAAAACTTGTATCCCCCTCCCCATAATATTGTTGTAATAGTCTAGATTTACTTTACGCATTTTATTGCTTTCATATACCATGATAGTAAACTAAGGTTTTGAATGAAAAGACCAAAAATCAAACAAATAGCATAACTTAATACAAGACAAAAAATGCATGAAAAATGACAACACATTGCACACAACACCTCTAGGGTTTCACCCACTTTGTTGCCTTAAAATGGCCATGGTATGCATGTTAGGTATCTTGGCAAAATAAAATCAATCAAAACAAAAAGATCATAGTCCCTCGATGACGCTATCAAAATGTTGCCTAAAAACAAATGATCTTGGTCCCTTAAGCTTGCTAAGATACTTGGCACCATTGTTATCATGGTCATATGATGACCCACGCCCGTCCCGTTTAACATCCAAAGATATGGTTGTTTACCAAATACAATGGTAAAACAACAATGTCAAAGGAATAAAAATATGTACGAAAGACTTTTGAGTAGGTAGATGCTTCTAGTTACTTGATCAAATTTGCAAATCATCCTTGCTATTTTCAAAAACACACAACGGATTTTCAAAACATTTCCAAACAACTTTCAAAACATTGAAACATTTTTCAAAAGACAAACATCTTTGTATACATTCTAACGAACGAGAATCATTACAAAGATTGCCTAAACAAAGGCCTCTTTTCAAAATACTTTCGAAACCACACAAAGCACCATTCAAACAATTGGAAAAGCAAAGCAAGTGATCTAAACAAGTAACTAAGAGCCCATGGAAAACCATGAATGAAAAGGGTGCTAGCACCTTCCCTTTTCATAATCTACCCCCCGAACTCAAGAAAATATCTCAAAGGTCTTTCCTGTGCTTTTTTACCTTTCCTTTTGGATAAATTAAAAGTCGGTGGTGACTCTTGCTAAACCGAAACATTTTCGAACACAAACGCAAAACCTCAAGTCAGTTCTCCCACCGTATCACAAGTACCCTTCCATTCCGGAACCCATGGGTAACGATACTGCTATAGCCTTCAGTGACTCTGAAGATCTGATCAACCAAGCTGAATACGAAGGTGAGGAATATTGTGAGGTGCCGGGGGAATTGGCTAGACTTCTACAACAAGAGGAAAGAGCAATTTTGCCTCATGAGGAGCTGTTAGACACAATCAACTTGGGTACTGAGGATGACAAAAAGGAAATTAAGATAGGTGCCAACCTAGAACCGAGTGTCAAGGAGCTCCTAATTCAGCTGTTGCATGAATATGTTGAGATCTTTGCCTGGTCATACGAAGACATGCCGGGACTCGATACAGACATTGTGGTACACCGTCTCCCCACAAGAGAAGACTGTCCGCCAGTTAAACAAAAGGTCCTCCGCATGAGACCTGACATGTCTGAAAAGATCAAAGCAGAAGTTACGAAACAGTTCAATGTTGGGTTTCTGGCTGTTACTTCCTATCCACAATGGGTTACTAACATTGTGCCCGTGCCTAAGAAGGACGGCAAAGTGAGAATGTGCGTGGATTAAAGAGACTTAAACAGGGCCAGCCCTAAAGATGACTTTTCACTTCCGGACATCGACATCCTGGTCGACAACACAGCTCAGCACAAAGTATTTTCTTTCATGGACAGATTCTAAGGCTATAACCAGATCAAAATGGCCCCTGAGGACATGGAGAAAATTACTTTTGTTACACAGTGGGGTACGTTCTGCTACAAAGTGATGCCATTCAGACTGAAGAATGTCGGGGCAACCTATCAACGCGCCATGTTAGCTTTGTTTCATGACATGATACATCATGAGATAGAGGTCTACGTAGATGACATGATAGCCCGATCACAAACTGAAGAAGAACACCTTGATCATTTGCAAAAGATGTTTGTCAGGTTGAAGGAGTACAAGCTCAGAATAAATCCAAACAAGTGTACATTCGGAGTCCGGTCCGGTAAGCTCTTGGGTTTCATTGTCAGCAACAAAGGCATCGAGGTTGATCCTGCCAAAGTCAAAGCTATACAAGAAATGCCTGCTCCTCACACTGAGAAGGAGGTCAGAGGTTTCTTGGGATGCCTAAACTACATTACAAGGTTCATTTCCCACCTAACATCTACCTGTGAACCAATCTTCAAGCTGTTGAAGAAAGATCAGGTAGTTAAATGGAATGATGACTGTCAAATTGCTTTCGATAAAATCAAGGAGTATTTACTAGAACTTCCTATCCTGATGCCACCCGTCGAAGGAAGACCGCTAATCATGTATATGACCGTCTTGGAGAATTCAATGGGGTGCGTACTGGGCAATATGATGAGTCTGGACGAAAAGAGCATGTCATTTATTACCTTAGCAAAAAGTTTATCGACTTTGAGACTCGATACTCACTGCTCGAGAAAACATGATGCGCTTTGGTATGGGCTGCTCGCCGGCTAAGGCAGTATATGTTGACTCATACCACTTTGTTGATATCTAAGATGGATCCGATCAAGTACATCTTTGAGAAACCTACTTTGTCTGGAATAATAGCTAGATGGCAGATGATCCTAACGGAATACAACATACAATATACAACCCAAAAAGCTATAAAGGGGAGTGTGCTAGCAAAGCATCTAGCCCATCAAGCTGTCGAAGATTACCAATCCATGAGGTTTGACTTCCCTGACGAGGACATCATGACATTGGACAACATTGAAGAGAACAGACTATATGACGGACCTGAACAAGGATCCCGATGGACCCTGTACTTTGATGGGGACTCCAATGCGCTTGGCAACGGTATCAGCGCAGTACTCATCTCCCCAGAAGGTTCGCATACACCTTTCACAGTCAGACTTTGCTTCAACTGTACGAACAACATGGCAAAGTATGAAGCTTGCATCTTTGGACTCAAGGCCGCCATAGACTTGGGAATCAAATCCTTATATGTGTTTGGGGACTTCGCTTTGGTCATCAGTCAAATCAAAGGAGAGTGGGACACTAAACATCCAAACCTCATCCCTTACAAAGAACATGTCTTGACATTGTTACCACATTTTGAGTAGATTACCTTCGAGCACTTCCTGCGAAAAGAGAATCATATAGCAGATGCACTAGATACAATGTCATCCATGTTTAAACTTAACTGGGATAATGAGGCTCCCAAAATCACCATTGAACGGATGGACGAACCGGCACATTGTCACGAGATTAATACCGAAAAAGTAGTGGACCAGCCATGGTTTCATGAAGTCAAAAGGTATCTCGAGGCGCAGGAATACCCTGAAGGAGCTTTCGTTAATGACAAAAAGTTCTTAAGGAGATTCTCAGCAAAGTTCTTCCTAAGCAATGGCATCCTGTACAAGCGCAATCATGATTCTATTCTGCTCCGTTGTATGGACAAAGCTGAAGCTGAAAAGATCATAGCCGAATTGCATGAAGGTACCTTCAGCACTCACTCTAGCGGGAATACGATGGCTAAGAAGATTATAAGGGCATGCTACTACTGGTCTACCATGGAAGTTGACTGTTATCAACACTCCCGTACTTGTCATAAATGTCAAATCTATGCAGACAAGGTGCACGTGCCTCCTGTTCCTCTAAATGTCTTAACAGCTCCTTGGCCATTCGCTATGTGGGGAATCGACATGATTGGAGAGATCAAGCCTACAGCATCCAATGGACACCGCTTTATCCTGGTGGCCATTGACTACTTCACCAAGTGGGTCGAAGCAGCTTCCTTCGCATCCGTTATAAAGAATTTTGTTTCCCGCTTTATCAAGCAGAATCTTATTTGTCGGTACGGTATCCCCGAAAGCATCATTACTAACAACGGTACGAACCTTAACAATACTATGATCACCGCCCTGTGCGAGCAGTTCAAGATTCAATATCATAATTCATCTCCCTATAGGCCAAACATGAACGGTGTTGTCGAAGCTGTGAACAAAAATATCAAGAAGATCATATAAAAGATGACAGTCACCTACAAGGACTGGCATAAAATGTTACCGTTTGCTCTCCACGGGTATCGTACCACGGCACGATCATCAACTGGGGAAACACCCTATTCCTTGGTATATGGCATGGAAGTTGTTTTACCTATCGAGGTTCATATTCCCTCCTTGAGAATCATGAAAGATGCTGGTTTGAGTGAAGACAATTGGATTCAGACTCGGTTTGATCAGTTAAACTTAATTGACGAGAAGAGACTTACTGCTATTCGCCACGGTCAGACATATCAAAACGGATGATCAAGGCTTTCAACAAGAAAGTCAGACGACAGGTATATCAAGTCGGGGATTTGGTAATCAAGTGCATTATCTTGCCACAAAGTGATCCCAGGGGAAAATGGACGCCTACCTACGAAGGACCATTTGTGATCAAAAACATATTTCTGGTGGGGGAATAATCTTAACCACCACGGACGGTGACGACCTGCCGCACCCTACAAATGTAGACATAGTCAAAAGATACTACACATAAATGACCCGCTAGGTTGACACACCTAGGAAAAAAAAGGGCATCCCGGTGAATCGAAAACCCGAAGGGCGGTTCAGGCAAAATTAGGGATAAATGAAAAAAATCTGTACACCCGGCAAGTTGAAAACTCGAAAGGGCGACTTGGGCAAAAAAGGGTTTCCCGGTGGACTGAAAACCCGAAAGGGTGGTCCAGGAAAAAGTTAGGGAATTAAAGCGTATGACTATGTCTCGTCGGATCACTTTAAGGACATTTTCTTCACTGACAAACTCTGAGCTTCTGATCAATCCAATCATCTTCAGATGAAGCAGTGGATGGATAAGATATTCAGAGTTACGAAGGCTATAGCAGAATGGGAACCCCATGAGATTTTTACACACATAACTATCTTTCTTTGTATAAACTTTTTCTTACTTTTATGACATCATCCTCTTACTAGTATGTATGTCTCCTTTGTACAAAATACTTACTCAAAGTTAATACAAAGATACCTCTTTCAAAGTACAAAAACTATTTGTCTTTTTCTTTTACACTTGTGTTTTTTATTTGCAAAAATGTCCAATGATTCATTGATGAACATATGCATTTGAACATAATTATTGTTTACAAATAAACAGGA
Source organism: Vicia faba (assembly GCA_948472305.1). Classification (NCBI taxonomy): domain Eukaryota; kingdom Viridiplantae; phylum Streptophyta; class Magnoliopsida; order Fabales; family Fabaceae; genus Vicia; species Vicia faba. Next base: position 1,431,157,192 of record OX451736.1, on the reverse strand, counting down.
TGGAAAAGAACAATTACTGACAGACTGAGAGGATAGGAAAACGTCTTTAGACTATTCCAAGAGAAATCCCCCGCAGTACACCATCTAGATCCCCAGCGGAGCTAAAACCTTGAAATACGTATCCCTAGCGGAGCTAAATTTCAAACCTTAATTCCCATCAGAGAAAAGTTTTCAAATTCCCAATCCATAGCGGAGCCAAAACTTTGAGTTACAGATCCCCAGCGGATCTGAAACCTTTATCCCCAGTCGAATCAAGACTTCTAATCCCCAGTGGAAACCATCCAATTTCCCCAGCAAGTTATCTTAAAGCCTGGAAATCAACTAGATAACAATTAACTTTTGTCTCTCCCCAACCTAGGATAATTCTCCAGTAAGGTGGCAGACGACCAAAACTCCTGAACTTACTCTCCAGCAGTAAGCCTTCTCCCCCACAGAGTTTTTACTCCACAACAGAATGAAGATTCTCATTCTTGATTCTCCAGTAAAGTTGCTAGAGCCTTTATTACTCCCCAGCATGAAGTTTCCAAAATTTTCATTGTTCCCCAACAGAATGAAGATTCTCATTCCCCGCAGAAGTCATCAGAGTTCTTCCTATTCCCCAGCCGAGTAAGGATTCCCATTGTGTAACCCCCAGTAGAAGTCATCAAAGTTCTCTGGATTTTCCAAGCAAATTTCTCAAGCAGTTTGGCATTACTCTCACAACAGAATTTTTTTCAAATACTCCAATTTCAAGACATGAAGGATCCCTACAGCCCCGCAGAAGTTGTCAATGATTTCTCATCCTCAACAATCAAAGATTTTGAATCTTCAGTAGCGGTCAAAGATTTTAATCGTCAGCAGCAGTCGAGGATTTATTTTCCTCCGCAATATAGCAAATCAGCTTACATGCGCATACATTACATTCATAAACATTAATAAAACACATTTATTACATCATACATTTCATGCAACATAACTTTGTGTTTCAGCTAACATTTTACCCTTTTCAGGATAAGATTAACAAGCTACCATTAACAGTATACAATCATGATACAGTACAGATACACTCCAAACGCGAAAGTCATTCTGTTGCTCATTCAGATTCAGATTTCAGATACAGTTCATATACGCTCTAGACACGGATGCCATCCTGATACTTATTTAGACTTAAACTATCAGATACAGATTGGATACGCTCCAGACACTGATGTTATTCTATTTCTCAATCAGATTCAACTATCAATTTCGAGTTCAGATACACTCCAGACACGAAAGTCATTCTATCACTTATTCAGAACCCAGATACAGTTCAGATACACTCCAGACACGGAAGTCATTCTGATATTCATTCGGACCTCAACATTCAGATACAATACGGATATGCTTCAGATACGGTTTCCATTCTGTCACTTATTCTGATTTTTCCCAGCTCAGAGATGCTCCAGACACAGATGCTATTCTATTGCTTATTCAGATTCAAATTCAGATACAGCTTGGATACACTCCAGACACGGACACCATTCTTTTGCTCATTCAGATTCAGTCTCCAGATACACTACAGATACGTTCCAGACGTGGATACCATTCTGATACTTATTCTTCTGACTTACAACTTACAATTCAGCAAACGTTCTTGGATGGCATCTTTAAGCCCATCTCCAACAAGATTCTATCACATCTCCAAATGGCATCTTTAAGCCCATTCCCTCAACTATATTTTGACGAGTGCAAATTTACGGGCACTCTAGTGTCCAATCATCTTTTACCTTCGAGTCACAAACGACAAAGCTTGCCAATCTAACTCTTCAGGTTCAAGAAGATTGAACAGGGGCAGCTGTTGTACCCCAAAATTTTCCCTCTCTTTTTATCAAGATTTTTCCTCACAAGACCTCTTGGACTCCAAACAGGATTGGGGTTTGCTCAACTCAAGACCTCCTCTTGCACTGATGACCTGAAATTAGGGTTTGAGTTTGCACAAGGATTTTTGCACCATCAATGCTTAATGTGACTTTCATACACCATCTTGGACCCCTAAGATTTCCCATACTAAGTTTCAAGCCTTGAATCACATTTTTGCCCAATCAATTGGACAGTTGACCTAAAAATCAGTTGTATTGGGGAAAAAGTCAACCATGGCCAATTTACAGTCAAACTTTATAATTTTTTATCCACGACAACATCCTAGGCTCCTATGTACCATTTGATCAAGTTTGGACCATAACTCCTCAAGAAATTTGATCAGATCATCAAAAGGGCAAAATGGTCAAAATTAGGGTTTTGACTGAGAAAGGGCAATTTCTGATTTTTAACCTAGCCCATGAAGAATTGGGTTCAAACATGATTTAAAGGACTCAATGGCATCATATTGACCTAATCACATAGTTCAAAAGATCTCAAAAGCATTGGATTGACAAATGAATTTTCCAGTCAACTAATCAAAAATCAATTGTACACTGAAAAGTCAAACTTTGACTTTTTAGTCAAAATCAAAAGTCAAGGGTCATAATTCATCAAAATATGTCAAAATGTGAAACTCGTTGACCAAGAAACCTAATTTTTCAAATTAGGGTTTTAATTTGAAATTTTTCATTACTTAGAATTTTTCTAAGTTATGAAAATTTCTTATTTTTCCCAACTTTCCACAAATTTTTCACCATGATGCAATTGGATTCAAAGAAAACTTCCAACATGAAAGTTGTAGTCCTTCATGAAATCTACAAATTTTATTCACAAAGTTTTCCCAAAATATGCTTGGATCTCAAGTTATGATTTTGTGAATAAATCTCCATAAAACTTTTAACTTAGTGAAATTTTGCCCTAGTTTACGCAGATTTTTGACCTAACTTTATGGCAACTTTTCACCTAGTTCCAAGAGGAATCTCAAAATTCATTTCAAAGATGGATTGTATAGCATGTTACAAGCTTTCAAAAATGTCCAAGAACTCTCCAAGATCATTTATGGTTAGGGAGAATCGAAGAAATGAAAATGACAATTTATCACTTTTGTCCAAGGCATTTTCACAATGTTACAAGTTGCAAATCAGTTTCAAACATGCGTGTACTTGGTTTTACAGGTCCTAATCCATTCTACACTCTATAAATAAATGCAAACACATTGGATAGTGATATTATTCTGATCTTTGAAGCAGTGCATAAAGAATTATTCCAAAAATGGCATAAAGTGCATAATACCATTTTCATAAAGTTTGCTTTTACAACTTTGCATTTCTTGAGACATGAACCTAATCTATTTTTGCAAACAAGATCCACAGTTATCAGGCAAAGTTTACCAACTATGTGCAGCTAGCAAGCAAGCCTGTACAGGCTTTGGCATTGTCACTTCCAACTTTTCTTTAAAAGCAAGAAACTTGCAAAAGTCAAGGGATCTCATCCATCTGATAAAGGCAAACCTTGGCTTCATTTCAAACAACCTCAGAACATTGTAACAAGCAGAATTCAAGAATTGCCAACTTCTCAAACACCCTAAAACACAAAAATCCCAAGTTCCTTCCCAAACAAGGCATCTTCTGCAGAACCATTTCCAAAACAATATTGGCTCGTGCGTTTTGCTTTGAAACACTTCAAACACATTCCTTACATCACACCTAAAATATCTAGGGCCCTGTCTTGCAACTGTAAGCTCAGTTTCACACTTCACCATTTTCATTTTGCAAGGTTGCAGGTTGACTCATGCAAGGAGTTTTAGACATCTACAAGACCAGCTAAGCATTGGAAAAGGTTGAGGGGACTTCAAGGAAGCTCACAAGAACTTCAGGCCTCACTCAAGGTTACCACATTGCCATATCCAAACTCAACTGAACAAGGTATTTGTCAAGTTTCTATCTCTCTATTTAAGCATCCTTAAGCTTAGGTTTGTGAAGCAAATATGTAGTCTTTAACATGCTTGAGTTGTACATATGCATAGTTCTTATTTATATTAACTGAGTAGTGAGAATTTGAAGCTTGAAGTTCATGAAAATTTTAGGTCAGAAATTAGGGGTGATAAAATTCTCCTTGATCTTTGAGAGTTAGGTCATGACTTTTATATCATTGGAATCGTGAGTTAACATGCTACAAGTTTCATGTTGCAAGATTTTTTTTATGCACGTATGCAAGAGATACATGTTTGGTTCAGAAACGCGCGCAGGAAGTGTACAGAGGACATGGATGAAGCTGGCTTGGGCCTGGCGCTTGGGCCTGCTACTTTTTGCACCCCCCATTTTACTTATGCACCCCCCTTTGCATTTTATTTTTTTATTTTATATTTTTGGCATATTTTATATTTTGACTTGCATTTATTTATTTTCTGAATATTAAAAAACCCCAAAAATATTTTCTTATTTTTTTTTGCATTTTATTTTATTTTTTATCTTATTTTTTGCATATAAAAATAGTTTTATATTAATAAATAGAAATCAAATGTTAAAATAACTTGTAAATAATATAAAAATATCACACAATTTTTATTTTTATTATTTATACACTTAAAATAATATTTTCATACATTTCCAATTTTTTTAACATTTTTGTACATATTATTATTATTTTTCTTGAATAAAAATGAATAATTTAGCATATATTTCTTTTAAACAAAATTAGGGTTTCTTCACCCTTTCAAAAACAATAATATTATTTTTTTCTTATTTTTAGGACTTAGATAATTTTATTTTCTCATACATAAAACAATTACAAAACATTTTTTTTTGCATATTTACATTTTATTGCATATTTAAATATTTGTTTATTTACTTATTGTACAATAAATTCAATTGAGTTGTAATAGTGAATTAGGGTTTTATTTTGAGCAATATCCCCCATTCAAAACTTGTATCTCCCTTCCCATAATATTGTTGTAATAGTTTAGATTTACGTTACGCAATTTATCGCATTATATGCATGTTTAGTAAATTAGGGTTTGTATGATAACACAAAAATCAAACAAATAGCATGACCTAAATACAAGACAAAAATGCATGAAAAATGACAACACGTTGCACACAAGCACCCCTAGGGTTTCATTCACTTGATTTCCTTAAAACATGGCCATGGTATGCATGCTAGGTATCTTGGCAAAACAAAACAAAACAAAACAAAAGATCATAGTCCCTCGATGACGCTATCTTGGTTGCCTAAACAAAGATGATCTTAGTCCCTCAGAACTTGCTAAAGATACTTGGTGATATTGTTATCATGGTCATACGATGACCCACGCCTGTCCCGTTTAACATCCAAAGATAGGGTTGTCTACTAAAACAATAGTAGGTCAACAACATCAAAGGAATAAAAATGTGTAGGAAAGACTTTTGAGTAGGGTAGATGCTTCTAGTTACTTGATCAATTTGCAAACCATCCTTGCTATTTTCAAACAAACACACACATTCTCAAAAAATTTCCAAACAACTTTCAAAACATTGAAACATTTTTCAAAAGACAAACATCTTTGTATACATTCTTGCAAACAAGAATCATTACAAAGATTGCCTAAACAAAGGCCTCTTTTCAAAACACTTTCAAAACCACACAAAGCACCATTTCAAACAATTGGAAAAGCAAAGCAAGCGATCTAAACAAGTAACTAAGTGAAGATGTGAAAAACACAAGAAGGGGGCTTGAATTGTAAAACTTAAATCAAATGCTTAGACAACACTGTATTTTTATCCTGGTTCGTTTGATCTCAAACTACTCCAGTCCACCCGTCAAGGTGATTTCGCCTCTCTCCAACGAGGTCTTAGTCCACTATATTCAAAGGATTACACAACTACTTTAACAACTGTTAAAGCCTTCTTGAGTATAACCACAAACCGGTTTATCTCAAGGAAATCTCTTTACAAATAATTGAACAATGATGTGTTTAACGTTTTCTAATAAAACTATATATCACAACTGTGATAATACACAATTTAAGCTTAGAGTAAAACTCGATTTGCTAATGCGTTTGAATGAGCGTGGTTTGAAAGCTTAGCAAAATGTATGAGTGCTTGCGTGTGATAGACTTGGTCTTTTCTCACACAGACTTGTTTAAATAGCCAAGGAAGTGATACGTATACCATAAAGCCATTTCAATAATAATAACGCACTTTCCTATTTGAGAAGATTCTGTCTGAATAAAGCCGTTGGTAATTAATCTGTCTTGAATACTTAGTAACGCTTCAGAGTCTTCTTTGCTTGTGATAGCGCTTCAGAGTGTTCTTTGTTTTAACTTATGCTGACGCTTCTGAGTGCTGATGACTTGGTAAAGATCTTTGATCAGAGTCAGAGTGTTTATGTTTATACGCAGATTCTGGTCATCAAGCTTCAGCGTATGATCTTGTAGCTTCAGCGTGTAGCACATGTTACTGAACATCTGATGCTGGCATATTATTGATCTTCTGATGCTTCTGATGATGCTGATGCTTATTCCATCAGAACTTCTGTACATACATAACATAATTTAAGAAGCATATTTTTCATATATATAAATCTTACAATTTATTTATTCTTTGTATTTTGTTATCATCAAAACTCTAATTAAGAGTTTTAGAATCAAACTATGTTCTAACACTAAGAGCCCGTGGAAAACCATGGATGAAAAGAGTGTTAGCACCTTCCCTTTTCATAATCTACCCTCCGAAACATTTGCGAACACAAACGCAAAACCTCAAGTCAGTTCTCCCACCGTATCACACCTGATCTACTTCATCTTTCACAATGGCATTAATCCTGGAAACAGTTGGATGAAGATAACCCCCCGCTACAGAAGATGTCTTGATACTTGCTCGCAGTATACTTCGGCTTCATGTCCTTACCTTTGTCATTCTTCAAAGAGAACCCCAAGCCATCTTTATTCTTGTTCACGGGTGGATCCACAATATGTCCCCACACTTCACTATGACCCTTACGCACAACCTGTTGTGCATCCTTAAGTGAAACCATGGAATTCTCATTTCCTCTTATATTGTCAATGGATAAGGCTTGGAACTGGGTTCCAACAGCAACTTCATCCTCCTCCACAGTGTTGAAAGAGGACAAATGAGATGTCAATAATGCATGTTCCCCATTTATGATCACCACTTTCCCTTCACGTACAAACTTCAGTTTCTGGTGTAAAGATGAAGAGACAGCCCCTGCCTCATATATCCACGGCCTTCCTAGCAAACAACTATAAGCGGGTACAATATCCATGACCTGGAAGGTTATCTGAAACAAATGTGGTTCTATATGAATAGGCAAGTCCACTTCACCAATAACAAATTTCCTTGATCCATCAAACACTTTCACAATGATGCCACTCGGGCGCATAGGTGTTCCTTGATATTTCAACTTCATAAGAGTTCTCCTCGGTATAACGTTCAAAGCGGATCCATTATCAATCACCACATTGGATAGTGAATCATTCTTGCAGTTCATAGAGATGTGGGGGGGCCAAGTTGTGATTCCTTCCTTCATCTGGTAATTCATCACCGCAGAAACTCAAGTTATTACATGACGTAATATTCCCTATTACACTGTTGAATTGGTCTATTGGCATATCGCTCTCCACAAAAGCTTGGTCCAGTACCCTCATCAAGGGTTCTCTATGAGCAGAGGAGTTCATCAATAACGCCAAGATAGATATTTTTGAAGGAGTCCACAGTAGCTGATCTGCAATTTTGTAGTCGCTCATCTTGATTATCTTCAAAATATCATCCACTTCTTTCTCTAACACAACCCCACTAGTCTCACTCGTAAACTTTTTGGTTTCAACATTCTCATCGATTTTCTTTCCAGCATTAACATCTCTTCGAACAACTGGTGCAAACACACGACCGCTGCGGGTCACCCTGCTATTTTCAGCAATATTTCCAATATCAGGCATTGGCTGGATGGGAACTTCCACTCTATCCTCTAATATTGTAGCGTTGTATTTGTAAGGCACATCCTTATCTGACTTGTAGGGGATAGCACCCGACAAACTAATCACCAATGGGGTAACAACTGGCTTGTTATAATACTCAACTTCAAGATGGGCGGGTGCCCTAAAACAAGGTACAATGACATTTACCCTTTCTTCAACATAATCAGTCATTTCTGGAAAACAAATCCTCATCTGAGGAGAAATACTCATCTGCGGAGGCATACTATTCATCTGACTCTTCTTTAGTCAAACAATCCTCAACCATATCAACTTCATGGTAATCATCCCTTTGACTTATAACCTTGATAATTTCGTTATCTAACAACGAATGAACACCCTTCTTCATGATTGAACATCCTCGGGAATCTCGACAGCAAACTCGACAAGATCCATATTGGTGTACCACCTGACCATCCATATGGCAGAAGGTAGCATGAAATTGCACAAGGTCCTCATTCATATACTCTATATCAAAAATTCTGAATTCTCCAGGACATCCAAAAACCATATTCACCTCCTCTTCATACTCTGCCCTAGGCCTGATTATATGGATTAGGCCCTCATCCATCATCTCTTGTAAATCAACCTTTATCTTATTGCAACCCTGTATGTCTGTACTGCAAATAGCACAATCATAATGGTCATGCGTATAGTAGCTAAATTCACAAAGGTCTATATGCAGTTTCACCAAATCACCTCTAACAAGATTAATATCAAAAATCTGGAAGTCACCTGAACAACCGGCCACCATATTCACAACATTTACTCCCCCATGCTTGGGTAGAGGATTATCTTTCACATTAGGTCCCACATACTTGAAAGGTAGAACACCAAACTTCACCAACTTCTTCATCTCAGTCTTCAAAGGATAACAATTCTCAACATTATACCCTAGTGCTCCCTGATGGAAAGCACATGTTTGGTCTGCTTTGTAATACTAAGGCAATGGTGATGGTACGGAGGGAGGTGGTCGGGTCTGAACTAACTTCTTCTGAATCAATGTCGGTATTAACTCTGTATAACTCATAGGAATAGGGTCATAACTCTCCCTTCTCTGATTATACCCTTGATTCCCTTGCTGGGACGATCTCTGATAAGAAACGGTAGTTGGAGCTACACCCACAACTGGAGTAACTGAGGCGACTTGCTGATGACGCTGATAATTCCTTCTAGGAGTATTAACCCTCCTCTCTTGCATAACAGCATTTGCATCCCCTTCCTTCTTCTTGGTAAACCCATAAGATGGTTACTTCATACCTCCAGAACGTTCACTCTTCGTTAAACGACCCTCACTTACAGCCTCTTCTAAGCGGATACCCATTCCTACCATTTCAATAAAGTCACTTGGCACACTTGATACCATCCTCTCATATTAGAAAGCACCTATTGTTTTCAAGAAAATATTAGTCATCTCCTTCTCTTCCATGGAAGGAATCACTTGGGAGGCTACCTCATGCCATCTCTGTGCATATTCTTTGAATGATTCCCTGTCTTTCTGAACCATGGCCCTGAGTTGATCACGGTCGGGCGCCATGTCCATGTTGTACTTGTATTGTTTGATGAATGCTTCTCCCAAATCATTGAAAGTATGGATATTGGCGTTGTCCGAACTCATATGCCACTTCAGCACAACACCGATCAAACTATCCTGAAAAAAGTGAATCAGCAGACGCTGATCATCAGTATGGGTAGACATTCTCCTCACGTATATCACCAGATGAGCACGAGGGAAAGTGTTGCCCTTGTACTTCTCAAACTCTGGGACCTTAAACTTAGCAGGTATCTTAACATTCGGGACCAAGCATAACTCATTCACATTCTGCCCAAATAGCTCTTTTCCTCTGAGGGCCTTCATCTCTCTTTGCATCTTATCAAACTACTCTTGAAAATCATCTATTATGTCATAAAGACCCAAGTCTTCACTTGGTGGAGGGAAAGGATGACACACATCATCATTAACAAACGAAACCATATTTACCGAAGGAGGCGCAGCAGGAGCAGCGTGCACCACAGGAGGTGCCGGAGTAACAATAGTCTAAACAACTAGAGTATTTTGAGGATCGAGATTGAAACCTTCAGGTGCAAAATTCTTTGGCATTCCCCATGGATAACCTTGAGGCATGCGATTCTGAATAACAGGTGGAGTAGCAGATATGGGAACAGTCGGAGCTTCAGTAGTTACCCTTGTTGGTTGAGGTTGGACACTCGGTGGCTGATTCTGAGAAGCCATCAGAGCTTCCATCAGAGTAGTCAGATTGGCCATTTCGGCCTTCAAAGCAGAAACTTCCTCGCGCGGCTCGCGATTCTCTTGTTCTAAGTTGTCCATCTTCTTTCTAAAATTAGCCCGAGTGTTGTAGTGGTGAGTCATCTTGCTGAACGAGGTAAAGAAGCTTGATAAGACACCTGGATATGCATAACAAATGTAAGAAATATGATGCATGATATGTAATGCACATGATTTTATTTTATTTAATATTTCAAGGGATTTAAAATTTATGGACATATTGCAAATATCAAAGTAATAACGCATTTGAAATACTAAAAAATTTCATTATAACAACTCCAAAATGGATTACAAGTTTCAATGATCCCAAGTACAAGATGAAAATAAAATCCAAAACCCTGAGAAGTAAAACTGATGGAGATCACTCTATACGCTGGCACTTCCCCGTGAGCCTGGAAATCTGAGCTTTCAACCTCTGGTTTTCTTCCGCATGTTTGATGGCAACCTCCTTCTAATCACCTGAATCAGGAAGTGAGTGATCAACATCTGATTGAGGCTTAGGAGAAAATAAATTCCCTTGCCTCTCCATAGTCTCTACCGCTCGACTCTCAAGGATCTTGATCAAGTCGTCTTTCTCCTTCAAGTCTGCTCTATAGGAAATCTCTAAAGTTTGGAACTTGTTCTTCCAAGCATCCTTTTCCTGTTGCATCCTAACCAAAGCAAGTTGCAGCTCTTCTAGATCTTCTAATAAGGGAGGAGTGGTCTTCACAAACAGATCAGGCATAGGTGTTTCCCGGGAATACGACATCTTTAACTGAATAGCTCTCGTTTGGACCCACTGAAGATATGGCTCCAAAGAAACAGCACCCCTAGGTCCCAAATCCTTCCTACTCTTCTTATGAATGTGACGCCAGGCCTTCGCAATCTTCTCCTAGCTTCCCTATGGTCTTCTCCCTCCATCAGAAAGAAACTACTCAAATGAATACTATTTGGTTTATCCCTCATCGGATAACCAAGCTATCATCGTGCAAGAACAGGGTTATAGTTAATTCCTCCCTTTGTACCAAGAAGAGGTACATTGGGGAAACTACCACAACTGTCAATAATCTCTATATCCTGGTAAGCTCGATGATACCAATCAATATTTGAGTGAGTAAGTGCCATGATCTTAGGAGCCCAACGGGGTTCCTTCTCGACATCCCAAAAAGCATCAGACTAAGGCATATGAGAGATAAACCACTGGTACAACAGAGGCATGAAACAGATAATCATCCCCCTATGATAAGAATTCCGAAGATGAATAGAGTAATAAGCATCACCCAATAAGGTAGGAATTGGGTTTCCAATCATGAAGATCCTGATATCATTAATGTCAACAAACTTGTCCATATTAGGAAATAAGAACAACCCGTAAGCAAGTAGAGCAAAGATGGCCTCAAAAGCGACTGTACTCTTCATCCTGGCAAAGTAACGAGCTTTCTCCAATGAGAACTGAGATGGTAATCCTCTAATCGCTCCTTTAGTAGTCATATGGGCTTCCACTTCAGACTTCCCCAGATGAATCAAAACAGCAATCTCATGTGGTTTTGGCTCACCCTCAAAACCAGTAAAAGGAACACGATCGGTAACAGGTAAATCCAATAGATAAGGATACTCCTCCAGTGTGGGAATCAACTGATAGTCGGGAAAAGTAAAGAAATGATACATCGGATCATAGAACTGGACCAAGGTCGAGAGAATACCCTCCTTCATCTTCATCTTCATGAGAGGAATAATGGATTCATACTTCTTCTGAAAGTCTACAGAACACTCGATCTCGGGAATTAGACTGATCAACTCATTTATCTTGAGATCCTTGAAACTGTACTTCTCGGTCTTTCTCTTTCCAGAATCCATGGTTAAAAAGTACCTGAGATATTCACAAATGGTCAACCTTTAAATCCCTTGAAATATGATCTCTCTAAAAGATGCTTATGAGTGCATGGATGCATGATGCAACAATCACACACAAGATCACACATATAGGGTTCATAGGTTCAATGTCACGAGCATGAGGTTGAAGGTACTACCCATAAGGTGTTGGTCTAAAAGTTATCACCTACGGAACAAGGTTCTAGAGGTTTCCAGAGTCTACATCCTTCCTTCGGATATTACCAACTTCCCGATTAACTCGGTAATTAGTAATATTCTTAAGAAAAACTCGTTTGAGCGTAGTATCGCGTGACAACTATTTCTGGATTACTCCGTCATAGCTTCCGCACTACACCTAAAAGCCCAAGATGGGTTTGGTATTCTACGGTCCTCAGCTTCAGTAGGCTCCCAGGTCAAAAGCAGTATGTTTTCCCGATTACTCGGTAAACGATACTACAATCAAAGGGGCCTCCACTGAGTAGGATATCTCATGCCTCCTTTTTTGGGATTACTCCATCAAAGTTAACATGACTATACCGTCCTTCCTGTCTTAAAGTTTTCCCAAGTCTGGGTATATGACTTATGAGTAATCACCAAGCACCCTGAAAACAAGGAAAATCCAGACAAACATGTATACAACATATAACACAAAAACAATAATAACACATATACAAATATAAACAAAGATAGACTCAACCCACTTAGGGATGGACCAGCAAGAGGTCAATATTTCCCCAGTGAAGTCGCTATTTTTCTGTAGCGGTAGAAACATTTTAAGACTAAGCCATTGGATTGACTAGACTTATACAAATCAAAATAAAAATCGCCACCGCGCTTTATTGTTTCCAAAGGAATGGGAAAAGAGCGAGTAAACCAAAAAAGAGGGGGAAAGATTCAAGGTAAGGGGGGTTGGTTATGCAAAGGGAAGGTATTAGCACTTTAAACATCTACGATACTCTGTAGGAACCTCTTTGCAAAATCTGTATATTTTGGCTATAAAAAATATTGTAAAAAAATGGATGGTAGAGGTGAGAAAAGAAATACATTTTTTATGATTTTTTCACCCACCACGGTTGCGAACCTTTAGTTCCTACGTACCACCTTTTCGTGCAATATGGGATTTGGGTACACGTAGTTCCTCTTTTTAAAATTTTAAAACACAAATGTGTTGGTTAATTTTATGAGATAAAACATCATCGTCATTGTCCGTGTGGAAAACATAACTACTACCCACAATCATGAGAAAGGAGAATCTGCATCATCTCAAAGTGGAGGATATGACTCGGATTTTAAAATCAACAATGCCTCACTCAACACCTAAGTGGAAAATATCTCTCTTCACTAAATATTGTAGAAGTATAGTTGTTTGCATCACTACAAGGATTCACAAGAGTTCAATCTTTTGAGAAAAGTTTAAAGATAAAAGCCAAAGTGGCAAAATGGTTTGAAATGAGATTGATTGACTTTTAGTCTTCTTACAAAAATTTCAAAGTATTATTAAGTTTATTGAAGTTTATTTATGAAAATGTTTGAAAATTCATGTACCTAAGTCCAAGTTTATTATGAAAGTGGTTCAAGTTTAAAACAAGAAGTGTTTTCAAAAGGAGGGAGGAGATTTTTGAAATTAAAGAAGATGGGAGGAGAAGAAGAGGCTATCCTAAAGCATAAGATAAAAGTTAGGGATAAGAACCATCTAACTAACAAGAAGCCAATACTTGACACAATGAGCCAAGATAGAATTCCCATTCTTTGGATTGAAACCAGACAAGCAAGAATACTAGACCTCTTGAGAGAACCAAGCTTCAAGTGTATTAAGTCTTCACGTAAATTGGGCAGAGTAACAGCTATATACGGGTGAATTCCAGATTACAAACAAAGGGTGTAATCACAATAACCTGCACACAAAACAAACAAACAACTCAATGTCTTGAGGTAAACCTCAAGAGCTCCAGACAAAATAATCAGATAAGATCACAAGATCTCCAATCATAAGCCCAGGTTTCTAATCCTAACTCCAAAAAGTCCAATGCTCCATAATGCCAAGGATAGTAACCAAATAGTCCAAGTATCATTAAAGATTTTTTTAGGGTTTGTGTTGATTATTAGGTGTTTTAAAAAGAAAAGTAAAACTCAAGTGAGCAAAAATAAAAAAGACAAGAAAGTAAATACTCAAATGAGCAAAGATGAAAATGGCATGAAATGTAAAATGCTAAAAGTAAATAGTACATAAAAAATAAAAGGTGCATATAATAAAAGAATAAAGGATAAAGTCAATTATTAATTATTAGTGGTTAGTTGGATGATCATCTTGAAACTTGCATTTGAAACTCATTAGAGGATTTATAGAACCAAAGCCTCCACACAACAAGTCACATTTGCTTTTTGTCAAGTATATCTTCCATTTGGAATCTTTAAAAGTACCATTTAACGATCAACGATGTTTAAGTGATCCGCATTGACCAAAGGTTTTGTAGATCCATTAGAGGATTGGTAGAACCAAAGCCTCCACACAATGAATCTCAAGGTTATTGGGTCAAAGAGATCAAATTAACATACTTGGGCTTGCAAACATAAGTTCGGGCCACGAATAATCATTTATTCGAATCAGGACAAAATTTAGCGCTATGTTAAGCAATCGTAAATAGACTTATATAGAAGTCGCACCTATTTTGAGGTTAGTCAATAGCAATCTATGCACCATTTGTTTTGAGATATGATATAGAGATCATGTTCCAACAACATTTAGTGCAATAAGAAGGGGATGAGATGAAGAGGCGTGGGAGAGAATATACAAACCACTTTTGGATTAAATTTAATCAAACTATTATTAAAATCATTCATCCATTTTTGTGGAGTTAGACTCAACACCATCGATCCAATGATGTTAATAAAGTTCATGATAAAAAATTTAACCCAAGATCAGCCAGAAAATAGTCACAAAATAATATTACATTTTAATATATATATATATATATATATATATATATATATATATATATATATATATATATATATATATATATATATATATATATATATATATATATATATATATATATATATATATATATATATATATATATATATATATATATATATATATATATATATATATATATATATATATATATATATATATATATATATATATATATATATATACATATACAAAAAGGTTTAAAAATAATGTTTAAAAATAGAAATAAAAGAGAAAAATATCAACTATGTTCAAATTAATCAAGAAATAAAAAGTAAGACCATAGAAAAATCAGAAAAGGGCTCAAATGATTTTATAAATTTTTTGGTAATTTTTAAAGTCAAAAACTATTTTAAATTTTAAAGAAATGGGTAAAATAAACCAAAAATGATAAAAAAAAATAACAAAGTCAGAAACAAAAATAAAATAAGGTCACCAATATTTGTCACAATATCATTGGATCATTCCATAATTTTTTCAGAATTTAAAAATGCATAAAAATATTTTTAAACATTTAAATCAATTCAAAGAAAGTGAAAGTTTATAAATACCAAACCACAAAATTAAATTGTGAAAAAATAAAAATCATAAAAGAGAATAATATAGCAAGTATAAAGAAAACTCTAAAGGTGCGGAAAGTAAAAGCGAAAAGTAAACCCTAGACTATTAAATCTGTGATACGGTGGCAAAAGCGACTGTTAATACTGGTTTTATGTTTGTGTTTGCAAATGTTGTGGTAAGCAAGAGTCGCCACCGACTTTTCTTTTATCCAAATTAAGGAAAGGGTAAAAAGAACAGAAAAATACCTTTTCGAGTGAAGGTGTTAGCACCCTTTCCATCCGTAGTTTTCTACGGGATCTTAGAGGTTTGCTCATTTTGAATTACCTTTGTACTTTGTGTGTTTGAAATGCCTTAATGCGGCAATTTTCTTTGTATTAACTCTTGTATCAGTCCTCAAGAGTGTTAACAAAACAAATGTTTTGAAATTGTTTTTGAAAAGTAGTATTTGTGTAAGTGCAAAATGTTTTTGAGCAAACTTCTAAAATTATCTACTTTTATACTCGAAAGTTTTGTTATTTTTCCTCCTTTCCTTTAGACAAGGCTAGCCTACTATTAGTGAGTAGGTAGTCATAGTCGTTTAGATGTATGAGGGACATTCGAAGGTACATTTACAATCACGAAGGCAACTTGTGGAGACGCTTTAGCAATTTCGTTTAGGGACTAGATCATTTACCAAAAAGGCAACTGTAGGGTCATCGAGGGACTATGATCTTTTTGATTTACGGGTCTTTGCTAAAGCGTTCCTACCTCATGACTGTTTTATTTCTAAAGACAACTAAAGTGGGGTACCCTAGAGGTGTGTGTGCAATTGATTCAATTCAATTATTTTTGTCTTTTTGTTAAGTTTGCTAGCGTTTGATTATTAGTCTTATCATACACACCTAATTACTAGCAGTTAATATATATTGCAGAATATTAAAGCGCGGGAATTTAAATCTATGCTATTACAATGCTTTGCGGAGGGGATTTATATTGTACAAGAATGAGGGAGATAAAGCAGTAAATGTCTTAGTTTTAATCTATTACATCCAGTAAGCAGATACAATAATATGGAAAAATATGAAAATAAATAAATGTGTACGAAGTAGAAAAGATGTCTGAAAAAATCCTAAGGTGAAAAATCTTTTTGTTTTGTTTTTATTTTAAGAAAATATAACCTAAGTCTATTTAATTTTAATTTAAGGAAAAAGGTTAGAATAATTAATTTATTTATTTACAATGTTAATTTAATTAGAAAAGACACTAGACTAATGTTTTTTTGTGATTTTGATTTAAAGTTAATTTAAATAAAAGAGGGTCAATAAAGAAATGAAAACAAAAATAAAAATAGAACAAGAAGCATCCTTCGATTGCAGGGAGATGGTGTCTTTAGATTCTATGAAGGGAAAGTTGTCTTTCGATTACAGGGAGATGGTGTCTTTTGATTCTATGAAGGGAAAGCTGCCTTTCTATTGTCCTTTGATCCAGTGACAGGATGTGGCTTTCGATCCAGAGGGTGCTGCTGGAATTGCCTGATGGATCACTTTTAAAGGCACTACATCTGCAAACATGTTGTCAAAATGAAAAGTATGACCTGGGTGCCCAATCTAGGTCTTTCGATTTTGCACGCATTGGGTCTATTCAGGCTACATCTGCAGAAAGTGTTAGCAGCAAAACAAAGGCAGACCTGGGGTCGAACCCAGATCTTTATTCTTGAAAAAAAAATCGAATGAAACTACAAATGTTGATGTGTCATGCAAATGTAGAGATTGATCTTTTTACCAATTCTAACCAATGGTTGGTGGATGAATATGTGATGATGGGTGTGGGTACCCTTGTTTGATGATTGCTTCGATTTGGCTTCTGGACGTGGGTACCTTTGTTTAAGGGTTGATTTGATTTGGATCACTTATGAGATTTTTGATAACTTTGGTGGGTTTATGGGGCAACGTATCTCCAATGTGTGTGTAACTGTCCATTTGGCTTGCAAGCATGCTGCTTATATAGAGTAGAAGGGAGGGGACAAGAAGACAATAGTTTAAATTTCCATAAACAAATGTTTTCAAGGCCATGAATAAAGTTTTGCAACGTTGCAAAAGTCATGGAAACTTGTACCTATCTTGAATTTGAATGAACATGGACATGTGTGATCGGTGGATCTGGAACTGACTGTTTAACGCTGGTTCGCGAAATGTCGCGGAAGCAAGAGTCGCCACCGTCTTTTATTTTCTCCAAATGGAAAGGACAAAAGCACAGAAAAATTCCTTATAGAGATTGCTCTCGGTTCGGGAGGTAGGTTATAGAAAGGGAAGGTGTTAGCACCCTTTCTATCCATGGTTATCCATGGGCTCTTAGATACTTGCTCATTTGTGTTTTCAAAAATGTTTGTTTGCTTTTCAACTGTGGGTTTTAAAAAAGTTTCTTTGAAAATTCCAGTTCGACTCTTGTATCGGTCCTCAAGAGTGTTTGAAAAATTGCTTTCGAAAGCTTTTTGAAAATGTGTCGGTGTGAAAAGTATTTTTGAATTTGTTTTGAAATTTAGAGCAAGTATCTAGAGTCGTCTACCTACCCTAAGGAATTCGTCTGTGTAGATGTCCTTTAAAGTAGTGCCATCCCACCATTGAAAGGTAGGTAGCACCACCGTTGGAGGTGTTCGAGTCAATTCGAGTTTGTAGGGACATGGTGATCACCGGAGCAATAGGAAGACACCTTAGAAGCTACCCTCATGCCAGGTTCCCGGATCATGAGGACTTACTAAGACGTCCTCTACTCGACGATCACCTTTCGAAAGGCAATAGTGAGGCGTACCCTAGGGGTGGTGTGTGCGAATTGTGTGTCGTTTTCATTTGCATTTGTCTTTTGTCAAGTTCATTGTGATCTACGCTTGATTTTAATTAGGGCCATTCATTCTTGCATGCTTATTTAACAGTTAATATTTGCGGGAAAGTAAATCTACGACTATTACAAATGGCGCGGGTCCACATCACCAAAATTAAACCGGACCCGATTTGACGGAAAATAAATAAAGCAATAAAATAAAAGTGCGAAAAGTTAAATTGTTACAAGGCTTTGGGACATGTACATAATTATTTAAGCAATAAAGTAAATGCGCGAAATAAAATAATTAAAACAATGGGCGTTGGACCCTTTTGCAAACAATTAGAGTTAACGAGGAATTAAAATTAAAGTCAAATGTTTTTGGTAATTTTGTGTTTTTTAGATTTAAGAAGGAATTAATAATTAATTAAAAGCAAAATAAAAAGCTAAACCTAAGTCTAATTATTTTTTAGTTTTTTAAGAAAATATTAAGTTTTAACCTAATTTAAATCTAAGTTAATTTACATGCCAAATTTAATTATAGAAAATAAATAAACTAAACATTATTATTGTAAAAAAAAGGGAAAATTAAAAAAGGACTAAAAAGAATTCATTAAACCTAATTCTACATATTTTTGGATTTTTTTTATAAAAAAAGAATTAATGTTGTAACCTAATTAAACTAAATAATTACATGTTAAATTATTTATAAAAATATTAGAATGAACTAATTTATTATATTTTTTATCTTTTTTTTGATTTTTCTGTATTTTTTATGTGTTGTAAAAATAATGAAATTAAAACTATAGAACAAATAAAAATAATAATTAAAAAAAAGATGTGAGAAAAATAAAACATTAGCAAACCAGGGTGGGGGTGTAGTCCCAAATGGTGAGGTTTTGATGGTGAAATCCTGGCCCAATAAGACATGGGTCCATTGACTTTTTGCGTAGCATGTGGCCAAGTTGACCAGCGTTTACCATATGCATTGAATCTGAACCCTTTGATTGATCTCCCAGGACGCGTGGCTGGCTTGATGATGATGGAATATGGTGTTTTTCACTGTGAGCGCTGCATGGAATGATGTATAGAAAAATAACATGAGAAATTGTACAGACCTGGGACTTGAACCCAGGTCATGAAGGTCACACGCACATACACCTGCCAGCTGAGCTACAACGCTTCAATTAATATATTATAGTAAATAAATAACAAAAAGAAAAAACAACGCGTAGTGGAGAGAAATGCGCGCAATTCAAACGGACCAATGGCTGATGGACACGAAATCATCTTCTTCACTTTTCCTGAAACACAAACTCAAAGGCAACAGTTTTATGCGCGTGGTTTTAGAGGGCCTTTGGAAAAATAGCGATTAGCGCTATGTGAATCGTAAATTAATCGCGAGGGTCAAGATCTCTTCGTCTTGATGTACTGAATCCAACCATGGTATTGAGGTGGCCTGATTTTGCTTTGTATGAAAATCCCTAATCCAAGAACCTGCAAACCCTAAATTTTAACAATGGCAAAATCGCCTACAACGCATAATAATCAAATTAAAGTTATGGGTTAGCTTTAGAACATTATGAGGAATACAAATACATGATTAGAATGCTATGAAAATGTCTAGAATGCAAAGCACGATGGTGACTTTTTCTCTGTATAGGAGGGGTCCTTATTACCGATTCTTGGAGCTTTTGTTGTTGTTTTTGATTGGAGTATGATCAAGGAGACTCAAGGAAGCCAATGGAATGAATTGTAGGGTTTGAATCGACCTCTAAGGTTGATTTCAGAAATTGAGTTTTATGGAAAATTTTCAAGTTTTCAGATTGGTCTAGAGCGCAGCTTCAAGTGTAATGCAATTAGGTTTATGTTCCTGAATATGTAGTAAAGCTTTTAGGTCAACAAAATTGCACAAAATCTTTTGAATTCAATGGTTTCAATATTTGATTTTATAAGATCTTTTTTGAATCTTTTTTCATGTGTATTTGGTGTCAATTAGCTCAAATCAAACCAAAACTTGCCTAATTAGGATGTGCACGTGATATTGAGAGTAAAACATGCATGAAAAGATTTTTTAGGTCAAGTTTGATATTTTTCATGTATTTAAATAATTTAAATGAATTAATATTAATAATAATTCAAATAAATAAATAAAAAATGAGAAAATACTTCCCTTTGGGCCAAGTGGTCGTGCGTAGGCTTGGAATGATGAATCTTGGAAGATAAATAGGCCCATTAGCAATTTTAGACCATTTGAATCAAAGTTGACTTTTCAAAATTCCCAAAAATTTCCCAACTTCCACAAGGCATAACTTGCTCAATTTTTAAGCTTTTCATATGTTCTTGGACATTTTGGAAAGGTCTTTGAGTCCTCTAACCAATGCCTTTGGTCCCATGTCATTTTGATTTACCAATCTCAAGTTATGGCCTTTGACTTAAAGTCCCTTTTTGTTGACTTTTGAAAATGACCTATAATGTTGAAATTGATAACTTTTTGTGAGAGCATTTCTTGGACTTGAAGTATGAAGATGAGTTGTAGGAAATGTCTTTCTCTTCAAAATGAGCTTTGGATGGAATTTTTCTGATAATCCATGTGAAAGTTATGCCCTGGTCAATTTCAGTTGACTTTTTCAGCTGTCCAAATATAGTAACTTTTGCATCTCTGATTATTTCTGAGCCAAATCTTGAGAATCATGATCAAGCATTGATCAAATGATGTTTGTGGCTTCAAAATGATATGTTGACCAAAAATTTGAACTTTTGACTGTCAAATGACCATTTTGCCCCTACAGTTGACTGTAGTGCAATTTAGGGTTTTGACTGTGCAATTTTGAGCTGAATGCCTTGAAACTTGATATGAGGATGCTTGACCATCTTTGTAAGCATATGAGACTTTATTGGGCCTTTGAAAACTTCCTTTCTTTGATCAGAACACAAACCCTAGTTTTGACTGTATAGGAGACAGTTGAACTGCATAACCCTTGGGGAATTTTGTGACTTGGCTTGGCAATTTCTTGAAGAATATGGGAGGGCAAATTTTGGGGTGCAACAGTTGCCCCTGTTCAATCTTCTTAGACCTGAGGATGCAGATTGGCTGACGTGCCTTTCGTAATCCGAAGGTGGAAGATGATTGAACACTAGAGTGCCCAGAAATTTGCGCTCACATAGTAGTGTGATGGTGGAATGGGCTTATAGATGCCATTTAGAGATTGCTGGATAGGGTGATGGGCTTATAGATGCCATCTGAATGTTGATCGCGTAGGAGATTCCCTAGCGAGAACCTGCATACCTTCAAAAGAAAAGGGAGTACCTGACACGTTGCATGAACTGATTTTTAGATGCTTGGTATAGATGTGTCCTGACTGGTTACAGGAGCTGAGTCTGGCGCTTCAAACAGCGATGAATGAACCAGAGATGGTTACTTCCTTAGCATGAATGGTAAGAGAACCTTGGGTGATTTTAACCTTCAACAACGCTCGTTGAGAAAAATCTTAGCGGGAATTACCATCTTTGCAGTATCAGGAAGAGAACCAATAGACCATTATAATCTGAAGGGAAATCACCTCACTCGCCGTTGGAGAGGGAATCATAGGAAAAGGAATTGTCATCTCACACACCGTCGGAGAGAGAAACATAAGAGACTATTACCTCACACTCATCGTCGGAGAGGGAATTATCTGAAAAGGACTTACCACCTCACACACCGTCGGAGAGGGAACCATGGGAGACTATCACCTCACACTCATCGTCGGAGAGGGAAACATCTGAAGAAGGAATTACCACCTCACGCACTTGCCGGAGAGGGGACCATAAGAGATTATCACCTCACACTCATCGTCGGAGAGGGAAACATCTGAAGAAGGAATTACCACCTCACGCACTTGCCGGAGAGGGGACCATAAGAGATTATCACCTCACACTCATCGTCGGAGAGGGAAACATCTGAAGAAGGAATTACCACCTCACGCACTTGCCGGAGAGGGGACCATAAGAGATTATCACCTCACACTCATCGTCGGAGAGGGAAACATCTAAAGAAGGAATTACCACCTCACGCACTTGTCGGAGAGGGGACCATAAGAGATTATCACCTCACACTCATCGTCGGAGAGGGAAACATCTTGAAGAAGGAATTACCACCTCACGCACTTGTCGGAGAGGGGACCATAACTTCTGCTGAGTCTTTATCAGAAAAATCTGTTGGGAGTCGATTTAGCTGGACTAGAGAAGGCTTTGAAATATGTTTGAGAATTTTAACTGCGTCTTTCCTGAAAGGTAAAGGTCAGTCATATGCAATGCATGATATGGATCAAGCAATGATGTTCTCAACATAAATGAGATTTGTATGATATGATGCGTCTATGCATGCTATAATGATGTATGTGATGTTTTATGAATATGTTTTTCGTCTAAGAAAGTAAACTCTTTGACGGGTGCCAGGAAGTCATATCCCGGGCTGATGTTGAAGAATAAGCTTTTACTTCCGCTGGGGATGATAGTTGCAAGAATACCGGTAGGAGAAGATGACTCCGTTGCGGAATAAACTTGGCAAATGGAAGATTCTGCGAGGAGAAAAGATACTCTGATGACCATGCTGGGAAGCAATACTCTGTGGGGATAAAGATGCTTTGCTGAATTGCTGATAGCTTGTTGAGGATATCCTTGTTATTGGAAGTGTTGAAGGACTTCGCTGGGGTAAGAAAACTTTGTCGAGGATGATCTTTCCGTGGCTTTTGGCTGAGGATAACCCAGTTATATCCTGTTGAGGAAATAACTCTTTAAATAAAGCCGGACGACGCGTTCGTGCTCTGCGAGGATAAGCTTCCAGAATCTACTGGGGATAAGCTCACTGCTTGGGGAAGATGGACTCCAATTTTCCTTGGGAAACCGGATTGGACTCTCCTGGGGAGTTTTGAATTGCTGGGGAAGTGATTCCTTTAAATATTGAGATACCGCCGGGGAACAATCTTTAAGCCAAGACTGCCGGGGATGCTTGTATTGAATATATGTATTGCTGGGGAAGTATTGAGATCTGCGGGAGGATAATCAACTTCCTTGAGATTTGCTGATTCTGCTTGGAGAAGAATGTACTGTTTTGTTGGCTCACTCTCTGGGGAATTAAGATACACTTGGCCGTGTTCTTTAGCTGAACCTACCTTGGTACCTTGGAGGATAGAGCAATTGGATTGTTTAGACAACTCTTTATTGCCCCTGTTTCTAGTATCACCTGCAATTAATTCCTTTGTTTCGTATGCAAATATTTATGAATTAGCAAATTATTGTCAATGCATATATCACAAATTGAACCTTGGACGTTCTTCGCAAAACAAAACAGAAAAAGAAAAACTTGGCACGTTTAACTGAAAATGTATTTGTATTGATTTTTGAATGGCCTGAAAATAGGCGTTTTGTGTACAAGAGGCTGACGTCCTAGTAAGAGGTACACCGCCGATCAAAAGAGTTTATACAAGTTTTGTACAAAAGAAATAAAACAGCTGTGTGAAATATGAATGGTCCCACTGGGTTTCAACTCTGCTATTGCCTTTATAACTTTGAGCGTCTCATCACTTGATGACCTTGGTTGAAGGTGAAGCTGACTGATCGATGCCGTCTGAACTTGTTGTAGATACCGGATTCTGGATGCAAAGTGATCAATGAGACATAGTATTACGCTTTTATCCCTAATTTTTGCCTGGACCGCCCTTTCGGGTTTTCGGTCCACCGGGATACCCATTTTTGCCCAAGCCGCCTTTTCAGGTTTTCTACTTGCCGGGTGTACAGATTTTTTCATTTTCATCCCTTCATTTTGCCCGAACCCTTTTGGTTCGACGGGAAGCCCTAATTTTTGCCTAGGCATGTCAGCCTAGCGGGTCTTGTTTTTATGCGTAGTATTTTTTTACTATGTCTGCATTGGCGGGGTGAGGAAGGTCGTCACCATCCATGTTGGTTAATATCATTGCTCCTCCTGAGAACACATGCTTAACCACAAATGGCCCTTCATACGTAGGGGTCCATTTGCCCCTTGGATCACTCTGAGGAAGGATGATTCGCTTGATTACCAGATCCCCAACTTGATATTCCTGTGGTCTGACCTTTTTGTTAAATGCCCTGATCATCCGTTTCTGATACGTCTGACCATGACAGATAGCAGCAAGTCTCTTTTTGTCAATGAGGTTGAGTTGATCAAGTCGTGTCTGGATCCAATCATCTTCGTTCAGATTTGCATCCTTCATTATCCAGAGAGAGGGAATTTGCACTTCGATCGGCAAGACTGCCTCCATGCCATAAACCAGAGAGAAAGGAGTTGCCCCGGTTGACGTCCTGGCTGAGGTACGGTACCCATGCAGAGCGAACGGTAACATCTCGTGCCAATCTTTGTAAGTTACTGTCATTTTCTGCACGATCTTCTTGATGTTCTTGTTAGCTGCTTCTACAGCCCCATTCATCTTCGGTCTGTAAGGAGAAGAATTGTGGTGCTGTATTTTGAACTGTTCGCAGAGCTCAGCGATCATCTTATTGTTCAGATTGGTACCGTTGTCTGTAATAATCCGCTCAGGGACGCCGTACCGATAGATCAGGTTGTGCCGAATGAACCGTGCCACGACAGTCTTGGTTACCGTAGCATAGGATGCTGCTTCAACCCACTTCGTAAAATAGTCAATCGCCACTAGGATGAAGCGATGTCCGTTGGATGCCGTAGGTTTTATCTCGCCGATCATGTCTATGCCCCACATTGCAAACGGCCAAGGCGCAGTCAGAACATTCAGGGGAACCGGAGGAACATGCACCTTATCTGCATAGATCTGGCACTTGTGGCATGTCCTGGAGTGTTGGTAGCAATCGGCTTCCATGGTGGACCAGTAATATCCTGCCCATAGGATCTTCTTAGCCATAGTGTGCCCACTGGAATGCGTACCAAAGGTCCCTTCATGTAGCTCTTCCATGATTCTTTCTGCTTCAATCTTATCCACACAGCGCAGTAAGGTTGAGTCATGGTTTCTCTTGTACAAGATGCCGTTGCTAAGGAAGAACTTGGCTGCAAACCTCCTCAGGAATTTCTTATCGTTGACAGAGGCACCTTCAGGGTATTCCTGAGCTTCCAGATATCTCTTCACTTCGTGGTACCAAGGCTTCTCAGTCACCAATTCAGTTTCGAGATCACAACAGTATGCCGGTTCGTCCAGTTTCCAGATGATGATCCGGGGAGCTTCATTATCCCATTTAACCTTGAACATTGAAGACATTGTAGCTAACGCGTCCGCTAACTGATTCTCTTCTCTTGGAAAGTGCTCGAAGGTTATCTCTGTAAAGTGGGGGATCAGGGTCAACACACATTCTCTGTAAGGAATCAAGTTTGGATGTTTCGTATCCCACTCTCCTTTGATCTGATTGATCACAAGAGCGGAATCTCCGAAGACACTTAGAAATTTGATCCTTAGGTCAATCGCAGCTTGAAGACCCATGATACACGCCTCATACTCCGCCATGTTGTTGGTACAGTTGAAACACAGCCGGGCAGTGAGTGGAGTATGAGTACCTTGTGGAGATATGATTATGGCGCCGATACCATTTCCTAAAGCATTGGAAGCTCCGTCAAAGTGCATAGACCATCGGGATCCTGGCTCAGGTCCTTCATCCGGTCCAGGTACTTCACAGTCAGTTACAATCATGATGCTTTCATCCGGAAACTCGAAGTTCATTGATTGATAGTCATCTACAGCTTGATGAGCTAAGTGGTCTGCCAATACACTCCCTTTGATGGCTTTCTGGGTTGTGTACTGAATGTCGTATTCCGTCAAGATCATTTGCCATCTTGCAATTCTCCCAGACAGAGCAGGCTTTTCGAATATGTATTTTATCGGATCCATCTTTGAGATCAACAAGGTAGTGTGAGTCAGCATATACTGTCTCAGCCGGCGGGCAGCCCATACCAAAGCGCAGCAAGTTTTCTCAAGCAGTGAGTATCGGGTCTCACAGTCGGTAAACTTTTTGCTAAGGTAATAAATGGCGTGCTCTTTTCGGCCAGACTCGTCATGCTGCCCCAGCACACACCCCATTGAGTTGTCAAGCACTGTCAGGTATAGTATCAGAGGTCTCCCTTCAACCGGTGGCATAAGGATAGGTGGTTCTTGGAGATATTCTTTGATTTTGTCGAAAGCAGCCTGACATTCATCGTTCCAACGTGCTACCTGATCTTTCTTCAGCAGCTTGAAGATTGGCTCACAGGTAGCAGTCAGATGAGAGATGAAGCGAGCGATGTAATTCAGGCGTCCTAAAAAGCCTCTGACTTCCTTCTCTGTCTTAGGAATTGGCATCTCTTGAATAGCCTTGACCTTAGCGGGGTCCACTTGAATACCTTTATCACTGACCACGAAGCCTAGCAACTTCCCAGACCTTACCCCGAAGGTGCACTTCTTCGGGTTCAATCTCAGCTTATACAGTTTCAACCGGTCAAACAACTTCTGCAGATGATCTAGGTGTTCTTCCTCAGTTTGGGACCTAGCGATCATGTCGTCAACATACACTTCTATCTCGTGATGGATCATGTCATGAAATAAGGCAACCATGGCACGTTGGTAGGTTGCCCCAGCATTCTTTAATCCGAACGGCATGACCTTGTAACAGAAGGTGCCCCACTGAGTGACAAATGTAGTCTTCTCCATGTCTTCAGGTGCCATCTTTATCTGATTATAACCTGAAAAGCCATCCATGAAAGAGAATACCTTGTGCTGAGCTGTATTATCAACGAGGACATCAATGTGAGGTAAGGGGAAGTCATCCTTGGGGCTGGCCCTGTTCAGATCCCTGTAATCAACACACATTCTGACCTTTCCATCCTTCTTAGGTACCGGCACCACGTTAGCAACCCACTGAGGGTAAGAAGTTACTGCAAGGAACCCAGCATCAAATTGTTTCATGACCTCGGCCTTAATCTTCTCAGACATCTCTGGACGCATTCGACGGACCTTTTGTTTAACTGGAGGGCAGTCTTCCTTAGTCGGCAAGTGGTGGACCACAATGTCGGTATCCAACCCTGGCATGTCTTCGTAGGACCAGGCAAAGATCTCCATGTAGTCATGTAGCATCTTGGTTAACCGTTGCTTCACGCTGAGCTCGAGGTTGGCACCAATCTTTACCTCTCTCCTGTCTGCTTCAGTACCCAGGTTTATTGTTTCCACTGGCTCTTCATGGGGTTGAATTGCCCTCTCTTCCTGAAGCAACAGTCTTGCAAGCTCGCCAGGCACTTCGCAATCATCTTCACCTTCGTCTTCGGCTAAGTTGATCGGATTTTCGAAGTCATAATTGGCAGTAGCAGAGTTGTTATCAGTAAGATCCAGAGTGGATTGGAACCTGTATGAGTGAGTGTGTGTGTAAATACAGCTGTTTTTTTGAAAATTATGTAAAGGAAGAGAAAGACAGAAAAGGAACACAATATTTGCAATGCGAAAAACGTCCAAGATTTTCATTCATGATGTATAAAATGACAGTTTGTATGCCCTCACAAATAGAACCACGGTGCCTCGGGTAAGACACCGGGCCATAGAGTTTATCATTGTTTATTACAAAATAACAAAACAAAGAAATTTATTACTTAGTAACGAAAGAAACAGGGAGATTGTCCTTTGCGCTCCAATTGTTAAGTCCTCCGTCGGTTGCCGGGTAGATCCAGCTATCAAACTCAGCTTCATCAACTTCCTCTTCATCCCCGATAGCATTAACTCCATGGGCAGGCAGGGGAGCTGTCACTACGTTAGGCTTGTCAGACGCCTCAAACTGTACCTCCTTAGCATCAATGAGGTCCTGCAGCTTGTTCTTTAGTGCCCAACAGTCATCAGTAGAGTGCCCCGGGCTTTCTGAATGGTAAGCACAACGAGCATTCGGATTGTACTTGGGAGATGTTGTATTGGGGAACTTTGGAGCTTCCCTGACAGTCACTAAGTTGGTTGCGAGCAACTGTGGCAGGATCTGCGATAGGGTCATGTTTAACCGGGTAAATTCCCTCCGGGGTCTTTCAGCCCTTTGAGAATTGTTTGGCCGAGGAGCGGCAGCAGGCTTAGCGATCATCACCGCGCTGACAGATTGGCGGTGCTCGGGTCTCTCTGATTTCCTAGAACCATACACGGCACTAGACTCCTTTTTGAAAGGTTTCTTTTCCGAACTAGATGATGATGCACCCTTGGCAATCTTCCCAGACTTCAACCCAGCTTCAATCCTTTCTCCAGTCAAAATCAAATCAGTGAAACCAGCAGAAGAATTCCCAATGAGATGGTTGAAGAATGGCCCAGATAGGGTCCCCAAGAACATGTCAACCAGCTCCCGATCAGTCAATGGTGGCTGCACCCTGCCAGCCAGGTCTCTCCACTTCTGAGCGTACTCCTTAAAACCTTCGCTTGCACCTAACGCCATACCCTGGAGTTGGGTACGTGTGGGGGAAAGGTCGGCATTATATTGATACTGCTTATAGAAAGCAGTAGCCAACTCCTCCCAGTTACGAACTTTGGTCCCATCCAGCTGATAGAACCATTCGAGATGAGTCCCTGAAAGACTCTCCTGGAAGAAGTGGATCCATAGATTCTTATCCGCAGAGTACGGCTGAATTTTTCGAACATAGGACCTCAAATGCAGCTTGGGACAAGACGCCCCGTCATATTTGGAGAAGGATGGTGCTTTGAACTTATGCGGGATAATCACACCAGTCGACAAACCCAGATCTCCGAAATCCAGCCCAGGTGCCTGTTGCACCTCCATAGCCTTCAACCTGTCCTCCAGTTGTTTGTACCTGTCGTCTGCAGGAGGGTACTGCTCTTCATCGAAATATGTCTCGTTGTCGGAGACGACCGGACTAGGAACCTTCACTTCTGCCTGAGAAGGACTCTTGCCAACAGAAGAACCAGCCTCTTCATGCTGCAGAGTATTGCCAAACCTTCGGCCCGAGTTGAACATAACAGTTCTTCTCTTCTTCTTCTTCTCCTTCTTCAGGAGCATAGCCTTCAGTTCTTCTTGGCCTTTAGCCAGACCCTTGATTAGTTCCTGGAATTGTGCATTCTGCACCTGAAGAGCCTTGATCGATGTCTCGGTTGATGCAGATTCGGGATTCATGATGCTGAAATAAACATCGAAGAACTGTAAGCAACCTGAAAAGGGGAAAAACCTGCTATGCACATGATGTATGAAATGCGTATGGATTATGTTTTCAAAGACAATCGGGAATCAACTTTGTAAACAAAAAAGAACACACTTCATTAGATTCAACTTTGCAACTGAAATTTTTCAACAAGGTTGCCCTTAGGCGTTACATGAAAGGAAATACTGGAAAGGAAATAAAACTGTAAAGGCACATTCAGAGCTCCTTATTGATCCCATGGTCTCCTCTTCTCAGTACGGATGTAGGCATTCAGAGCTCTCTCATTCTCCAACTGCTTTGTCAGCTTCTGGATC
This sequence comes from Vicia faba, assembly GCA_948472305.1. Taxonomy (NCBI): domain Eukaryota; kingdom Viridiplantae; phylum Streptophyta; class Magnoliopsida; order Fabales; family Fabaceae; genus Vicia; species Vicia faba. The sequence goes on along the minus strand of OX451736.1, from coordinate 1,431,127,432 downwards.
TTTGATTCCTGCTCGTTGAACTTTTCCCGGTAAGAATCCCGTTCTTCTTGCAGTTGCGACCAAGATCTCTTCAATGTCTCATAATCAGTAGGTATCTGAGGAGGAAGGACAGTTGGAGGAACACCATCTTTGTCAGGACACTCAAGAATGACGGGTCTGACAGCTTCATACGGCATACCTAACTTCTGAGCACGGATGCGGACCCATTTGTAGTAGGCTTCCATAGGTAAAGAAGTCTTTGGCCCTAGCTCTTGTGGGTCAGCTTTATGAACCTTGTCCCAAGCCTTGATGAACCTACGACGCAGCTCGTCACTATCCACCTGAAATTCAAAACTGGTGTGAGGCACTAACATCTCATGGGGACCTGCTCTTCTTGCTCTTCCAAACTGACGGAGTGCTAGACATGGATTGTAAGAGATCCCTCCTTGAGTACCAATCAGAGGAACATTAGGATACTCCCTGCATCGATCAATAATAGCTATCTCATCCAAACCTCTGCAAGTCCAAATGATGTCTTTATCGGTGAGAGACATTAACCTGTGAGCCCAACCTCTTCCTTCTTGGTTCTTCAGTACGAACTTAGGGAGGTGCGAAATAAACCACCTCACCAACAAAGGGATACAACACCATAGGGTTCCTCGTCTTCGGGTAGTACGGGCATGAAGTTGTTGCAAGATGTCACCCAAGAGAGTGGGCACAGGGTTCTGAGACATGAAGATCCTAATGGAAGTGACATTGATGAAGTTGTCGGGATTAGGAAACAGGACTAACCCATAGATTAGGAGAGCCAAGATGTCTTCATATGCCCTAAAGTCCAGGTCATTCCAGAAATTGTTAGCTTTGCCAATTAGGAACTTGGCCAAGAAACCCTTAACTCCGCTTCTAGTTACCCAGTTGTCTGTTACCTCTTGATGGGTCAAAGGAAGAGCTGCAGCAATATCCTCAAGCCTGAGGGTCTTTTCCCAACCAGTAAAGGGAGTCTGATCCAAGATAGGGATGCCAAGTAAATCAGAGAACTCTTCCAGGGTAGGGACCAGCTGGAAGTCTTGAAAGGTGAAGCACTGGTACAGAGGGTCATAGAACTGGGTCAGAACACTCATCAACTGTTGATCCCGCTTTGCAGTGACTAAACTGAGAAGGGAGCCGTGCCTCTGAATGAAGGAAGTGGTATTTGGAATTCTGCTAACCAATTCATCAAGCAATTCAGGTGAACGAACAAAGTTGAACCGGATAGTATTCCTTCGCACAGGCATCATAATGTCCTATAAAACAGAGCAAAGATGAAACCCTCTTGTCTTTGAAATGGTCAGTTCTTATGCAGGATGCATGCAATGCTCATGATGCTATGATGTTATGATAAGGCACACCACATACAGATACAAAGGCAAACATAGTAAGGCACACAAGTCACACAAGGCAAGCCCCTAAAGTTTAGGCCAGCATGAGGTCTAGGTACTACCCTCTTTCAGTTTGTTGGTTCATACCTGTCCTAATCAAAAGTAACCGGGTTCTTAGAGGATCCCAATATCATTGACTACCCTCAATCGGTCATAACTCCAGCATCGCAATCTTTTCTTGCGGCCAGAACCATCACGAGAGTTTAGCCTCAATGGGCGTAGCATATTGCTACAATTCTAAAGGCCAAGTTGTGTCAATTAAGGTTCTAAGGTTGTTGGTGCTTAATGACTCCTTAGAAGACTCATATTCTCCTCGTTGCGACACAAGGGATATCGGTACAGACTAAGGTGCCACACCAACGTAGCCACTGCTTCACCTGTGTCGGTCTACGCCGGACAGGTCCCTCACAGCTTATGCTACCTAAACAGGGTATCCCCAGATCCGGGTTAGGATCTATGTATCTCCGATGCAACCCACAATAGTAAAGCAAGCAAATCAATACAAGTGAAAACACAGTTATGAACTAGCCCTAAGGTACACCTCACTTTAAAAGGTTCCCTAGCAGAGTCGCCAGTTTTGTGATCGGTGGATCTGGAACTGACTGTTTAACGCTGGTTCGCGAAATGTCGCGGAAGCAAGAGTCGCCACCGTCTTTTATTTTCTCCAAATGGAAAGGACAAAAGCACAGAAAAATTCCTTATAGAGATTGCTCTCGGTTCGGGAGGTAGGTTATAGAAAGGGAAGGTGTTAGCACCCTTTCTATCCATGGTTATCCATGGGCTCTTAGATACTTGCTCATTTGTGTTTTCAAAATGTTTGTTTGCTTTTCAACTGTGGGTTTTAAAAAAGTTTCTTTGAAAATTCCAGTTCGACTCTTGTATCGGTCCTCAAGAGTGTTTGAAAAATTGCTTTCGAAAGCTTTTTGAAAATGTGTCGGTGTGAAAAGTATTTTTGAATTTGTTTTGAAATTTAGAGCAAGTATCTAGAGTCGTCTACCTACCCTAAGGAATTCGTCTGTGTAGATGTCCTTTAAAGTAGTGCCATCCCACCATTGAAAGGTAGGTAGCACCACCGTTGGAGGTGTTCGAGTCAATTCGAGTTTGTAGGGACATGGTGATCACCGGAGCAATAGGAAGACACCTTAGAAGCTACCCTCATGCCAGGTTCCCGGATCATGAGGACTTACTAAGACGTCCTCTACTCGACGATCACCTTTCGAAAGGCAACAGTGAGGCGTACCCTAGGGGTGGTGTGTGCGAATTGTGTGTCGTTTTCATTTGCATTTGTCTTTTGTCAAGTTCATTGTGATCTACGCTTGATTTTAATTAGGGCCATTCATTCTTGCATGCTTATTTAACAGTTAATATTTGCGGGAAAGTAAATCTACGACTATTACAAATGGCGCGGGTCCACATCACCAAAATTAAACCGGACCCGATTTGACGGAAAATAAATAAAGCAATAAAATAAAAGTGCGAAAAGTTAAATTGTTACAAGGCTTTGGGACATGTACATAATTATTTAAGCAATAAAGTAAATGCGCGAAATAAAATAATTAAAACAATGGGCGTTGGACCCTTTTGCAAACAATTAGAGTTAACGAGGAATTAAAATTAAAGTCAAATGTTTTTGGTAATTTTGTGTTTTTTAGATTTAAGAAGGAATTAATAATTAATTAAAAGCAAAATAAAAAGCTAAACCTAAGTCTAATTATTTTTTAGTTTTTTAAGAAAATATTAAGTTTTAACCTAATTTAAATCTAAGTTAATTTACATGCCAAATTTAATTATAGAAAATAAATAAACTAAACATTATTATTGTAAAAAAAAGGGAAAATTAAAAAGGACTAAAAAGAATTCATTAAACCTAATTCTACATATTTTTGGATTTTTTTTATAAAAAAAGAATTAATGTTGTAACCTAATTAAACTAAATAATTACATGTTAAATTATTTATAAAAATATTAGAATGAACTAATTTATTATATTTTTTATCTTTTTTTTGATTTTTCTGTATTTTTTATGTGTTGTAAAAATAATGAAATTAAAACTATAGAACAAATAAAAATAATAATTAAAAAAAAGATGTGAGAAAAATAAAACATTAGCAAACCAGGGTGGGGGTGTAGTCCCAAATGGTGAGGTTTTGATGGTGAAATCCTGGCCCAATAAGACATGGGTCCATTGACTTTTTGCGTAGCATGTGGCCAAGTTGACCAGCGTTTACCATATGCATTGAATCTGAACCCTTTGATTGATCTCCCAGGACGCGTGGCTGGCTTGATGATGATGGAATATGGTGTTTTTCACTGTGAGCGCTGCATGGAATGATGTATAGAAAAATAACATGAGAAATTGTACAGACCTGGGACTTGAACCCAGGTCATGAAGGTCACACGCACATACACCTGCCAGCTGAGCTACAACGCTTCAATTAATATATTATAGTAAATAAATAACAAAAAGAAAAAACAACGCGTAGTGGAGAGAAATGCGCGCAATTCAAACGGACCAATGGCTGATGGACACGAAATCATCTTCTTCACTTTTCCTGAAACACAAACTCAAAGGCAACAGTTTTATGCGCGTGGTTTTAGAGGGCCTTTGGAAAAATAGCGATTAGCGCTATGTGAATCGTAAATTAATCGCGAGGGTCAAGATCTCTTCGTCTTGATGTACTGAATCCAACCATGGTATTGAGGTGGCCTGATTTTGCTTTGTATGAAAATCCCTAATCCAAGAACCTGCAAACCCTAAATTTTAACAATGGCAAAATCGCCTACAACGCATAATAATCAAATTAAAGTTATGGGTTAGCTTTAGAACATTATGAGGAATACAAATACATGATTAGAATGCTATGAAAATGTCTAGAATGCAAAGCACGATGGTGACTTTTTCTCTGTATAGGAGGGGTCCTTATTACCGATTCTTGGAGCTTTTGTTGTTGTTTTTGATTGGAGTATGATCAAGGAGACTCAAGGAAGCCAATGGAATGAATTGTAGGGTTTGAATCGACCTCTAAGGTTGATTTCAGAAATTGAGTTTTATGGAAAATTTTCAAGTTTTCAGATTGGTCTAGAGCGCAGCTTCAAGTGTAATGCAATTAGGTTTATGTTCCTGAATATGTAGTAAAGCTTTTAGGTCAACAAAATTGCACAAAATCTTTTGAATTCAATGGTTTCAATATTTGATTTTATAAGATCTTTTTTGAATCTTTTTTCATGTGTATTTGGTGTCAATTAGCTCAAATCAAACCAAAACTTGCCTAATTAGGATGTGCACGTGATATTGAGAGTAAAACATGCATGAAAAGATTTTTTAGGTCAAGTTTGATATTTTTCATGTATTTAAATAATTTAAATGAATTAATATTAATAATAATTCAAATAAATAAATAAAAAATGAGAAAATACTTCCCTTTGGGCCAAGTGGTCGTGCGTAGGCTTGGAATGATGAATCTTGGAAGATAAATAGGCCCATTAGCAATTTTAGACCATTTGAATCAAAGTTGACTTTTCAAAATTCCCAAAAATTTCCCAACTTCCACAAGGCATAACTTGCTCAATTTTTAAGCTTTTCATATGTTCTTGGACATTTTGGAAAGGTCTTTGAGTCCTCTAACCAATGCCTTTGGTCCCATGTCATTTTGATTTACCAATCTCAAGTTATGGCCTTTGACTTAAAGTCCCTTTTTGTTGACTTTTGAAAATGACCTATAATGTTGAAATTGATAACTTTTTGTGAGAGCATTTCTTGGACTTGAAGTATGAAGATGAGTTGTAGGAAATGTCTTTCTCTTCAAAATGAGCTTTGGATGGAATTTTTCTGATAATCCATGTGAAAGTTATGCCCTGGTCAATTTCAGTTGACTTTTTCAGCTGTCCAAATATAGTAACTTTTGCATCTCTGATTATTTCTGAGCCAAATCTTGAGAATCATGATCAAGCATTGATCAAATGATGTTTGTGGCTTCAAAATGATATGTTGACCAAAAATTTGAACTTTTGACTGTCAAATGACCATTTTGCCCCTACAGTTGACTGTAGTGCAATTTAGGGTTTTGACTGTGCAATTTTGAGCTGAATGCCTTGAAACTTGATATGAGGATGCTTGACCATCTTTGTAAGCATATGAGACTTTATTGGGCCTTTGAAAACTTCCTTTCTTTGATCAGAACACAAACCCTAGTTTTGACTGTATAGGAGACAGTTGAACTGCATAACCCTTGGGGAATTTTGTGACTTGGCTTGGCAATTTCTTGAAGAATATGGGAGGGCAAATTTTGGGGTGCAACAGTTGCCCCTGTTCAATCTTCTTAGACCTGAGGATGCAGATTGGCTGACGTGCCTTTCGTAATCCGAAGGTGGAAGATGATTGAACACTAGAGTGCCCAGAAATTTGCGCTCACATAGTAGTGTGATGGTGGAATGGGCTTATAGATGCCATTTAGAGATTGCTGGATAGGGTGATGGGCTTATAGATGCCATCTGAATGTTGATCGCGTAGGAGATTCCCTAGCGAGAACCTGCATACCTTCAAAAGAAAAGGGAGTACCTGACACGTTGCATGAACTGATTTTTAGATGCTTGGTATAGATGTGTCCTGACTGGTTACAGGAGCTGAGTCTGGCGCTTCAAACAGCGATGAATGAACCAGAGATGGTTACTTCCTTAGCATGAATGGTAAGAGAACCTTGGGTGATTTTAACCTTCAACAACGCTCGTTGAGAAAAATCTTAGCGGGAATTACCATCTTTGCAGTATCAGGAAGAGAACCAATAGACCATTATAATCTGAAGGGAAATCACCTCACTCGCCGTTGGAGAGGGAATCATAGGAAAAGGAATTGTCATCTCACACACCGTCGGAGAGAGAAACATAAGAGACTATTACCTCACACTCATCGTCGGAGAGGGAATTATCTGAAAAGGACTTACCACCTCACACACCGTCGGAGAGGGAACCATGGGAGACTATCACCTCACACTCATCGTCGGAGAGGGAAACATCTGAAGAAGGAATTACCACCTCACGCACTTGCCGGAGAGGGGACCATAAGAGATTATCACCTCACACTCATCGTCGGAGAGGGAAACATCTGAAGAAGGAATTACCACCTCACGCACTTGCCGGAGAGGGGACCATAAGAGATTATCACCTCACACTCATCGTCGGAGAGGGAAACATCTGAAGAAGGAATTACCACCTCACGCACTTGCCGGAGAGGGGACCATAAGAGATTATCACCTCACACTCATCGTCGGAGAGGGAAACATCTAAAGAAGGAATTACCACCTCACGCACTTGTCGGAGAGGGGACCATAAGAGATTATCACCTCACACTCATCGTCGGAGAGGGAAACATCTTGAAGAAGGAATTACCACCTCACGCACTTGTCGGAGAGGGGACCATAACTTCTGCTGAGTCTTTATCAGAAAAATCTGTTGGGAGTCGATTTAGCTGGACTAGAGAAGGCTTTGAAATATGTTTGAGAATTTTAACTGCGTCTTTCCTGAAAGGTAAAGGTCAGTCATATGCAATGCATGATATGGATCAAGCAATGATGTTCTCAACATAAATGAGATTTGTATGATATGATGCGTCTATGCATGCTATAATGATGTATGTGATGTTTTATGAATATGTTTTTCGTCTAAGAAAGTAAACTCTTTGACGGGTGCCAGGAAGTCATATCCCGGGCTGATGTTGAAGAATAAGCTTTTACTTCCGCTGGGGATGATAGTTGCAAGAATACCGGTAGGAGAAGATGACTCCGTTGCGGAATAAACTTGGCAAATGGAAGATTCTGCGAGGAGAAAAGATACTCTGATGACCATGCTGGGAAGCAATACTCTGTGGGGATAGAGATGCTTTGCTGAATTGCTGATAGCTTGTTGAGGATATCCTTGTTATTGGAAGTGTTGAAGGACTTCGCTGGGGTAAGAAAACTTTGTCGAGGATGATCTTTCCGTGGCTTTTGGCTGAGGATAACCCAGTTATATCCTGTTGAGGAAATAACTCTTTAAATAAAGCCGGACGACGCGTTCGTGCTCTGCGAGGATAAGCTTCCAGAATCTACTGGGGATAAGCTCACTGCTTGGGGAAGATGGACTCCAATTTTCCTTGGGAAACCGGATTGGACTCTCCTGGGGAGTTTTGAATTGCTGGGGAAGTGATTCCTTTAAATATTGAGATACCGCCGGGGAACAATCTTTAAGCCAAGACTGCCGGGGATGCTTGTATTGAATATATGTATTGCTGGGGAAGTATTGAGATCTGCGGGAGGATAATCAACTTCCTTGAGATTTGCTGATTCTGCTTGGAGAAGAATGTACTGTTTTGTTGGCTCACTCTCTGGGGAATTAAGATACACTTGGCCGTGTTCTTTAGCTGAACCTACCTTGGTACCTTGGAGGATAGAGCAATTGGATTGTTTAGACAACTCTTTATTGCCCCTGTTTCTAGTATCACCTGCAATTAATTCCTTTGTTTCGTATGCAAATATTTATGAATTAGCAAATTATTGTCAATGCATATATCACAAATTGAACCTTGGACGTTCTTCGCAAAACAAAACAGAAAAAGAAAAACTTGGCACGTTTAACTGAAAATGTATTTGTATTGATTTTTGAATGGCCTGAAAATAGGCGTTTTGTGTACAAGAGGCTGACGTCCTAGTAAGAGGTACGCCGCCGATCAAAAGAGTTTATACAAGTTTTGTACAAAAGAAATAAAACAGCTGTGTGAAATATGAATGGTCCCACTGGGTTTCAACTCTGCTATTGCCTTTATAACTTTGAGCGTCTCATCACTTGATGACCTTGGTTGAAGGTGAAGCTGACTGATCGATGCCGTCTGAACTTGTTGTAGATACCGGATTCTGGATGCAAAGTGATCAATGAGACATAGTATTACGCTTTTATCCCTAATTTTTGCCTGGACCGCCCTTTCGGGTTTTCGGTCCACCGGGATACCCATTTTTGCCCAAGCCGCCTTTTCAGGTTTTCTACTTGCCGGGTGTACAGATTTTTTCATTTTCATCCCTTCATTTTGCCCGAACCCTTTTGGTTCGACGGGAAGCCCTAATTTTTGCCTAGGCATGTCAGCCTAGCGGGTCTTGTTTTTATGCGTAGTATTTTTTTACTATGTCTGCATTGGCGGGGTGAGGAAGGTCGTCACCATCCATGTTGGTTAATATCATTGCTCCTCCTGAGAACACATGCTTAACCACAAATGGCCCTTCATACGTAGGGGTCCATTTGCCCCTTGGATCACTCTGAGGAAGGATGATTCGCTTGATTACCAGATCCCCAACTTGATATTCCTGTGGTCTGACCTTTTTGTTAAATGCCCTGATCATCCGTTTCTGATACGTCTGACCATGACAGATAGCAGCAAGTCTCTTTTTGTCAATGAGGTTGAGTTGATCAAGTCGTGTCTGGATCCAATCATCTTCGTTCAGATTTGCATCCTTCATTATCCAGAGAGAGGGAATTTGCACTTCGATCGGCAAGACTGCCTCCATGCCATAAACCAGAGAGAAAGGAGTTGCCCCGGTTGACGTCCTGGCTGAGGTACGGTACCCATGCAGAGCGAACGGTAACATCTCGTGCCAATCTTTGTAAGTTACTGTCATTTTCTGCACGATCTTCTTGATGTTCTTGTTAGCTGCTTCTACAGCCCCATTCATCTTCGGTCTGTAAGGAGAAGAATTGTGGTGCTGTATTTTGAACTGTTCGCAGAGCTCAGCGATCATCTTATTGTTCAGATTGGTACCGTTGTCTGTAATAATCCGCTCAGGGACGCCGTACCGATAGATCAGGTTGTGCCGAATGAACCGTGCCACGACAGTCTTGGTTACCGTAGCATAGGATGCTGCTTCAACCCACTTCGTAAAATAGTCAATCGCCACTAGGATGAAGCGATGTCCGTTGGATGCCGTAGGTTTTATCTCGCCGATCATGTCTATGCCCCACATTGCAAACGGCCAAGGCGCAGTCAGAACATTCAGGGGAACCGGAGGAACATGCACCTTATCTGCATAGATCTGGCACTTGTGGCATGTCCTGGAGTGTTGGTAGCAATCGGCTTCCATGGTGGACCAGTAATATCCTGCCCATAGGATCTTCTTAGCCATAGTGTGCCCACTGGAATGCGTACCAAAGGTCCCTTCATGTAGCTCTTCCATGATTCTTTCTGCTTCAATCTTATCCACACAGCGCAGTAAGGTTGAGTCATGGTTTCTCTTGTACAAGATGCCGTTGCTAAGGAAGAACTTGGCTGCAAACCTCCTCAGGAATTTCTTATCGTTGACAGAGGCACCTTCAGGGTATTCCTGAGCTTCCAGATATCTCTTCACTTCGTGGTACCAAGGCTTCTCAGTCACCAATTCAGTTTCGAGATCACAACAGTATGCCGGTTCGTCCAGTTTCCAGATGATGATCCGGGGAGCTTCATTATCCCATTTAACCTTGAACATTGAAGACATTGTAGCTAACGCGTCCGCTAACTGATTCTCTTCTCTTGGAAAGTGCTCGAAGGTTATCTCTGTAAAGTGGGGGATCAGGGTCAACACACATTCTCTGTAAGGAATCAAGTTTGGATGTTTCGTATCCCACTCTCCTTTGATCTGATTGATCACAAGAGCGGAATCTCCGAAGACACTTAGAAATTTGATCCTTAGGTCAATCGCAGCTTGAAGACCCATGATACACGCCTCATACTCCGCCATGTTGTTGGTACAGTTGAAACACAGCCGGGCAGTGAGTGGAGTATGAGTACCTTGTGGAGATATGATTATGGCGCCGATACCATTTCCTAAAGCATTGGAAGCTCCGTCAAAGTGCATAGACCATCGGGATCCTGGCTCAGGTCCTTCATCCGGTCCAGGTACTTCACAGTCAGTTACAATCATGATGCTTTCATCCGGAAACTCGAAGTTCATTGATTGATAGTCATCTACAGCTTGATGAGCTAAGTGGTCTGCCAATACACTCCCTTTGATGGCTTTCTGGGTTGTGTACTGAATGTCGTATTCCGTCAAGATCATTTGCCATCTTGCAATTCTCCCAGACAGAGCAGGCTTTTCGAATATGTATTTTATCGGATCCATCTTTGAGATCAACAAGGTAGTGTGAGTCAGCATATACTGTCTCAGCCGGCGGGCAGCCCATACCAAAGCGCAGCAAGTTTTCTCAAGCAGTGAGTATCGGGTCTCACAGTCGGTAAACTTTTTGCTAAGGTAATAAATGGCGTGCTCTTTTCGGCCAGACTCGTCATGCTGCCCCAGCACACACCCCATTGAGTTGTCAAGCACTGTCAGGTATAGTATCAGAGGTCTCCCTTCAACCGGTGGCATAAGGATAGGTGGTTCTTGGAGATATTCTTTGATTTTGTCGAAAGCAGCCTGACATTCATCGTTCCAACGTGCTACCTGATCTTTCTTCAGCAGCTTGAAGATTGGCTCACAGGTAGCAGTCAGATGAGAGATGAAGCGAGCGATGTAATTCAGGCGTCCTAAAAAGCCTCTGACTTCCTTCTCTGTCTTAGGAATTGGCATCTCTTGAATAGCCTTGACCTTAGCGGGGTCCACTTGAATACCTTTATCACTGACCACGAAGCCTAGCAACTTCCCAGACCTTACCCCGAAGGTGCACTTCTTCGGGTTCAATCTCAGCTTATACAGTTTCAACCGGTCAAACAACTTCTGCAGATGATCTAGGTGTTCTTCCTCAGTTTGGGACCTAGCGATCATGTCGTCAACATACACTTCTATCTCGTGATGGATCATGTCATGAAATAAGGCAACCATGGCACGTTGGTAGGTTGCCCCAGCATTCTTTAATCCGAACGGCATGACCTTGTAACAGAAGGTGCCCCACTGAGTGACAAATGTAGTCTTCTCCATGTCTTCAGGTGCCATCTTTATCTGATTATAACCTGAAAAGCCATCCATGAAAGAGAATACCTTGTGCTGAGCTGTATTATCAACGAGGACATCAATGTGAGGTAAGGGGAAGTCATCCTTGGGGCTGGCCCTGTTCAGATCCCTGTAATCAACACACATTCTGACCTTTCCATCCTTCTTAGGTACCGGCACCACGTTAGCAACCCACTGAGGGTAAGAAGTTACTGCAAGGAACCCAGCATCAAATTGTTTCATGACCTCGGCCTTAATCTTCTCAGACATCTCTGGACGCATTCGACGGACCTTTTGTTTAACTGGAGGGCAGTCTTCCTTAGTCGGCAAGTGGTGGACCACAATGTCGGTATCCAACCCTGGCATGTCTTCGTAGGACCAGGCAAAGATCTCCATGTAGTCATGTAGCATCTTGGTTAACCGTTGCTTCACGCTGAGCTCGAGGTTGGCACCAATCTTTACCTCTCTCCTGTCTGCTTCAGTACCCAGGTTTATTGTTTCCACTGGCTCTTCATGGGGTTGAATTGCCCTCTCTTCCTGAAGCAACAGTCTTGCAAGCTCGCCAGGCACTTCGCAATCATCTTCACCTTCGTCTTCGGCTAAGTTGATCGGATTTTCGAAGTCATAATTGGCAGTAGCAGAGTTGTTATCAGTAAGATCCAGAGTGGATTGGAACCTGTATGAGTGAGTGTGTGTGTAAATACAGCTGTTTTTTTGAAAATTATGTAAAGGAAGAGAAAGACAGAAAAGGAACACAATATTTGCAATGCGAAAAACGTCCAAGATTTTCATTCATGATGTATAAAATGACAGTTTGTATGCCCTCACAAATAGAACCACGGTGCCTCGGGTAAGACACCGGGCCATAGAGTTTATCATTGTTTATTACAAAATAACAAAACAAAGAAATTTATTACTTAGTAACGAAAGAAACAGGGAGATTGTCCTTTGCGCTCCAATTGTTAAGTCCTCCGTCGGTTGCCGGGTAGATCCAGCTATCAAACTCAGCTTCATCAACTTCCTCTTCATCCCCGATAGCATTAACTCCATGGGCAGGCAGGGGAGCTGTCACTACGTTAGGCTTGTCAGACGCCTCAAACTGTACCTCCTTAGCATCAATGAGGTCCTGCAGCTTGTTCTTTAGTGCCCAACAGTCATCAGTAGAGTGCCCCGGGCTTTCTGAATGGTAAGCACAACGAGCATTCGGATTGTACTTGGGAGATGTTGTATTGGGGAACTTTGGAGCTTCCCTGACAGTCACTAAGTTGGTTGCGAGCAACTGTGGCAGGATCTGCGATAGGGTCATGTTTAACCGGGTAAATTCCCTCCGGGGTCTTTCAGCCCTTTGAGAATTGTTTGGCCGAGGAGCGGCAGCAGGCTTAGCGATCATCACCGCGCTGACAGATTGGCGGTGCTCGGGTCTCTCTGATTTCCTAGAACCATACACGGCACTAGACTCCTTTTTGAAAGGTTTCTTTTCCGAACTAGATGATGATGCACCCTTGGCAATCTTCCCAGACTTCAACCCAGCTTCAATCCTTTCTCCAGTCAAAATCAAATCAGTGAAACCAGCAGAAGAATTCCCAATGAGATGGTTGAAGAATGGCCCAGATAGGGTCCCCAAGAACATGTCAACCAGCTCCCGATCAGTCAATGGTGGCTGCACCCTGCCAGCCAGGTCTCTCCACTTCTGAGCGTACTCCTTAAAACCTTCGCTTGCACCTAACGCCATACCCTGGAGTTGGGTACGTGTGGGGGAAAGGTCGGCATTATATTGATACTGCTTATAGAAAGCAGTAGCCAACTCCTCCCAGTTACGAACTTTGGTCCCATCCAGCTGATAGAACCATTCGAGATGAGTCCCTGAAAGACTCTCCTGGAAGAAGTGGATCCATAGATTCTTATCCGCAGAGTACGGCTGAATTTTTCGAACATAGGACCTCAAATGCAGCTTGGGACAAGACGCCCCGTCATATTTGGAGAAGGATGGTGCTTTGAACTTATGCGGGATAATCACACCAGTCGACAAACCCAGATCTCCGAAATCCAGCCCAGGTGCCTGTTGCACCTCCATAGCCTTCAACCTGTCCTCCAGTTGTTTGTACCTGTCGTCTGCAGGAGGGTACTGCTCTTCATCGAAATATGTCTCGTTGTCGGAGACGACCGGACTAGGAACCTTCACTTCTGCCTGAGAAGGACTCTTGCCAACAGAAGAACCAGCCTCTTCATGCTGCAGAGTATTGCCAAACCTTCGGCCCGAGTTGAACATAACAGTTCTTCTCTTCTTCTTCTTCTCCTTCTTCAGGAGCATAGCCTTCAGTTCTTCTTGGCCTTTAGCCAGACCCTTGATTAGTTCCTGGAATTGTGCATTCTGCACCTGAAGAGCCTTGATCGATGTCTCGGTTGATGCAGATTCGGGATTCATGATGCTGAAATAAACATCGAAGAACTGTAAGCAACCTGAAAAGGGGAAAAACCTGCTATGCACATGATGTATGAAATGCGTATGGATTATGTTTTCAAAGACAATCGGGAATCAACTTTGTAAACAAAAAAGAACACACTTCATTAGATTCAACTTTGCAACTGAAATTTTTCAACAAGGTTGCCCTTAGGCGTTACATGAAAGGAAATACTGGAAAGGAAATAAAACTGTAAAGGCACATTCAGAGCTCCTTATTGATCCCATGGTCTCCTCTTCTCAGTACGGATGTAGGCATTCAGAGCTCTCTCATTCTCCAACTGCTTTGTCAGCTTCTGGATCTTTGATTCCTGCTCGTTGAACTTTTCCCGGTAAGAATCCCGTTCTTCTTGCAGTTGCGACCAAGATCTCTTCAATGTCTCATAATCAGTAGGTATCTGAGGAGGAAGGACAGTTGGAGGAACACCATCTTTGTCAGGACACTCAAGAATGACGGGTCTGACAGCTTCATACGGCATACCTAACTTCTGAGCACGGATGCGGACCCATTTGTAGTAGGCTTCCATAGGTAAAGAAGTCTTTGGCCCTAGCTCTTGTGGGTCAGCTTTATGAACCTTGTCCCAAGCCTTGATGAACCTACGACGCAGCTCGTCACTATCCACCTGAAATTCAAAACTGGTGTGAGGCACTAACATCTCATGGGGACCTGCTCTTCTTGCTCTTCCAAACTGACGGAGTGCTAGACATGGATTGTAAGAGATCCCTCCTTGAGTACCAATCAGAGGAACATTAGGATACTCCCTGCATCGATCAATAATAGCTATCTCATCCAAACCTCTGCAAGTCCAAATGATGTCTTTATCGGTGAGAGACATTAACCTGTGAGCCCAACCTCTTCCTTCTTGGTTCTTCAGTACGAACTTAGGGAGGTGCGAAATAAACCACCTCACCAACAAAGGGATACAACACCATAGGGTTCCTCGTCTTCGGGTAGTACGGGCATGAAGTTGTTGCAAGATGTCACCCAAGAGAGTGGGCACAGGGTTCTGAGACATGAAGATCCTAATGGAAGTGACATTGATGAAGTTGTCGGGATTAGGAAACAGGACTAACCCATAGATTAGGAGAGCCAAGATGTCTTCATATGCCCTAAAGTCCAGGTCATTCCAGAAATTGTTAGCTTTGCCAATTAGGAACTTGGCCAAGAAACCCTTAACTCCGCTTCTAGTTACCCAGTTGTCTGTTACCTCTTGATGGGTCAAAGGAAGAGCTGCAGCAATATCCTCAAGCCTGAGGGTCTTTTCCCAACCAGTAAAGGGAGTCTGATCCAAGATAGGGATGCCAAGTAAATCAGAGAACTCTTCCAGGGTAGGGACCAGCTGGAAGTCTTGAAAGGTGAAGCACTGGTACAGAGGGTCATAGAACTGGGTCAGAACACTCATCAACTGTTGATCCCGCTTTGCAGTGACTAAACTGAGAAGGGAGCCGTGCCTCTGAATGAAGGAAGTGGTATTTGGAATTCTGCTAACCAATTCATCAAGCAATTCAGGTGAACGAACAAAGTTGAACCGGATAGTATTCCTTCGCACAGGCATCATAATGTCCTATAAAACAGAGCAAAGATGAAACCCTCTTGTCTTTGAAATGGTCAGTTCTTATGCAGGATGCATGCAATGCTCATGATGCTATGATGTTATGATAAGGCACACCACATACAGATACAAAGGCAAACATAGTAAGGCACACAAGTCACACAAGGCAAGCCCCTAAAGTTTAGGCCAGCATGAGGTCTAGGTACTACCCTCTTTCAGTTTGTTGGTTCATACCTGTCCTAATCAAAAGTAACCGGGTTCTTAGAGGATCCCAATATCATTGACTACCCTCAATCGGTCATAACTCCAGCATCGCAATCTTTTCTTGCGGCCAGAACCATCACGAGAGTTTAGCCTCAATGGGCGTAGCATATTGCTACAATTCTAAAGGCCAAGTTGTGTCAATTAAGGTTCTAAGGTTGTTGGTGCTTAATGACTCCTTAGAAGACCCATATTCTCCTCGTTGCGACACAAGGGATATCGGTACAGACTAAGGTGCCACACCAACGTAGCCACTGCTTCACCTGTGTCGGTCTACGCCGGACAGGTCCCTCACAGCTTATGCTACCTAAACAGGGTATCCCCAGATCCGGGTTAGGATCTATGTATCTCCGATGCAACCCACAATAGTAAAGCAAGCAAATCAATACAAGTGAAAACACAGTTATGAACTAGCCCTAAGGTACACCTCACTTTAAAAGGTTCCCTAGCAGAGTCGCCAGTTTTGTGATCGGTGGATCTGGAACTGACTGTTTAACGCTGGTTCGCGAAATGTCGCAGAAGCAAGAGTCGCCACCGTCTTTTATTTTCTCCAAATGGAAAGGACAAAAGCACAGAAAAATTCCTTATAGAGATTGCTCTCGGTTCGGGAGGTAGGTTATAGAAAGGGAAGGTGTTAGCACCCTTTCTATCCATGGTTATCCATGGGCTCTTAGATACTTGCTCATTTGTGTTTTCAAAATGTTTGTTTGCTTTTCAACTGTGGGTTTTAAAAAAGTTTCTTTGAAAATTCCAGTTCGACTCTTGTATCGGTCCTCAAGAGTGTTTGAAAAATTGCTTTCGAAAGCTTTTTGAAAATGTGTCGGTGTGAAAAGTATTTTTGAATTTGTTTTGAAATTTAGAGCAAGTATCTAGAGTCGTCTACCTACCCTAAGGAATTCGTCTGTGTAGATGTCCTTTAAAGTAGTGCCATCCCACCATTGAAAGGTAGGTAGCACCACCGTTGGAGGTGTTCGAGTCAATTCGAGTTTGTAGGGACATGGTGATCACCGGAGCAATAGGAAGACACCTTAGAAGCTACCCTCATGCCAGGTTCCCGGATCATGAGGACTTACTAAGACGTCCTCTACTCGACGATCACCTTTCGAAAGGCAACAGTGAGGCGTACCCTAGGGGTGGTGTGTGCGAATTGTGTGTCGTTTTCATTTGCATTTGTCTTTTGTCAAGTTCATTGTGATCTACGCTTGATTTTAATTAGGGCCATTCATTCTTGCATGCTTATTTAACAGTTAATATTTGCGGGAAAGTAAATCTACGACTATTACAAATGGCGCGGGTCCACATCACCAAAATTAAACCGGACCCGATTTGACGGAAAATAAATAAAGCAATAAAATAAAAGTGCGAAAAGTTAAATTGTTACAAGGCTTTGGGACATGTACATAATTATTTAAGCAATAAAGTAAATGCGCGAAATAAAATAATTAAAACAATGGGCGTTGGACCCTTTTGCAAACAATTAGAGTTAACGAGGAATTAAAATTAAAGTCAAATGTTTTTGGTAATTTTGTGTTTTTTAGATTTAAGAAGGAATTAATAATTAATTAAAAGCAAAATAAAAAGCTAAACCTAAGTCTAATTATTTTTTAGTTTTTTAAGAAAATATTAAGTTTTAACCTAATTTAAATCTAAGTTAATTTACATGCCAAATTTAATTATAGAAAATAAATAAACTAAACATTATTATTGTAAAAAAAAGGGAAAATTAAAAAGGACTAAAAAGAATTCATTAAACCTAATTCTACATATTTTTGGATTTTTTTTATAAAAAAAGAATTAATGTTGTAACCTAATTAAACTAAATAATTACATGTTAAATTATTTATAAAAATATTAGAATGAACTAATTTATTATATTTTTTATCTTTTTTTTGATTTTTCTGTATTTTTTATGTGTTGTAAAAATAATGAAATTAAAACTATAGAACAAATAAAAATAATAATTAAAAAAAAGATGTGAGAAAAATAAAACATTAGCAAACCAGGGTGGGGGTGTAGTCCCAAATGGTGAGGTTTTGATGGTGAAATCCTGGCCCAATAAGACATGGGTCCATTGACTTTTTGCGTAGCATGTGGCCAAGTTGACCAGCGTTTACCATATGCATTGAATCTGAACCCTTTGATTGATCTCCCAGGACGCGTGGCTGGCTTGATGATGATGGAATATGGTGTTTTTCACTGTGAGCGCTGCATGGAATGATGTATAGAAAAATAACATGAGAAATTGTACAGACCTGGGACTTGAACCCAGGTCATGAAGGTCACACGCACATACACCTGCCAGCTGAGCTACAACGCTTCAATTAATATATTATAGTAAATAAATAACAAAAAGAAAAAACAACGCGTAGTGGAGAGAAACGCGCACAATTCAAACGGACCAATGGCTGATGGACACGAAATCATCTTCTTCACTTTTCCTGAAACACAAACTCAAAGGCAACAGTTTTATGCGCGTGGTTTTAGAGGGCCTTTGGAAAAATAGCGATTAGCGCTATGTGAATCGTAAATTAATCGCGAGGGTCAAGATCTCTTCGTCTTGATGTACTGAATCCAACCATGGTATTGAGGTGGCCTGATTTTGCTTTGTATGAAAATCCCTAATCCAAGAACCTGCAAACCCTAAATTTTAACAATGGCAAAATCGCCTACAACGCATAATAATCAAATTAAAGTTATGGGTTAGCTTTAGAACATTATGAGGAATACAAATACATGATTAGAATGCTATGAAAATGTCTAGAATGCAAAGCACGATGGTGACTTTTTCTCTGTATAGGAGGGGTCCTTATTACCGATTCTTGGAGCTTTTGTTGTTGTTTTTGATTGGAGTATGATCAAGGAGACTCAAGGAAGCCAATGGAATGAATTGTAGGGTTTGAATCGACCTCTAAGGTTGATTTCAGAAATTGAGTTTTATGGAAAATTTTCAAGTTTTCAGATTGGTCTAGAGCGCAGCTTCAAGTGTAATGCAATTAGGTTTATGTTCCTGAATATGTAGTAAAGCTTTTAGGTCAACAAAATTGCACAAAATCTTTTGAATTCAATGGTTTCAATATTTGATTTTATAAGATCTTTTTTGAATCTTTTTTCATGTGTATTTGGTGTCAATTAGCTCAAATCAAACCAAAACTTGCCTAATTAGGATGTGCACGTGATATTGAGAGTAAAACATGCATGAAAAGATTTTTTAGGTCAAGTTTGATATTTTTCATGTATTTAAATAATTTAAATGAATTAATATTAATAATAATTCAAATAAATAAATAAAAAATGAGAAAATACTTCCCTTTGGGCCAAGTGGTCGTGCGTAGGCTTGGAATGATGAATCTTGGAAGATAAATAGGCCCATTAGCAATTTTAGACCATTTGAATCAAAGTTGACTTTTCAAAATTCCCAAAAATTTCCCAACTTCCACAAGGCATAACTTGCTCAATTTTTAAGCTTTTCATATGTTCTTGGACATTTTGGAAAGGTCTTTGAGTCCTCTAACCAATGCCTTTGGTCCCATGTCATTTTGATTTACCAATCTCAAGTTATGGCCTTTGACTTAAAGTCCCTTTTTGTTGACTTTTGAAAATGACCTATAATGTTGAAATTGATAACTTTTTGTGAGAGCATTTCTTGGACTTGAAGTATGAAGATGAGTTGTAGGAAATGTCTTTCTATTCAAAATGAGCTTTGGATGGAATTTTTCTGATAATCCATGTGAAAGTTATGCCCTGGTCAATTTCAGTTGACTTTTTCAGCTGTCCAAATATAGTAACTTTTGCATCTCTGATTATTTCTGAGCCAAATCTTGAGAATCATGATCAAGCATTGATCAAATGATGTTTGTGGCTTCAAAATGATATGTTGACCAAAAATTTGAACTTTTGACTGTCAAATGACCATTTTGCCCCTACAGTTGACTGTAGTGCAATTTAGGGTTTTGACTGTGCAATTTTGAGCTGAATGCCTTGAAACTTGATATGAGGATGCTTGACCATCTTTGTAAGCATATGAGACTTGATTGGGCCTTTGAAAACTTCCTTTCTTTGATCAGAACACAAACCCTAGTTTTGACTGTATAGGAGACAATTGAACTGCATAACCCTTGGGGAATTTTGTGACTTGGCTTGGCAATTTCTTGAAGAATATGGGAGGGCAAATTTTGGGGTGCAACAACATGCTTTGAATTTTTTGAATGCCCTCTAGTGTTGCTCTTCGACTGGCCTCAAGTTTCCTCTTTCGACTGGACCTCTTGTGTAGCCTTCGACTGGGCTCAAGTTTCCTCTTTTGATTGGACCTCTTGTATAGCCTTCGACTGGGCTCAATTTGCCTCTTTCGTATGGACCTCTTGTGTAGCCTTCGACTGGGCTCAAGTTGCCTCTTTCGACTGGACCTCTTGTGTAGTCTTTGAATGGGCTCAAGTTGCCTCTTTCGACTGGACCTCTTGTGTAGCCTTCGACTGGGCCTTTTGCATGCTTCTTCAAATGTTCTTCTTGTGTACCCTTCGAATGGCTCTAGTATTACTTCCTTCAAATGGGTCTTTAGATGGTCTTTTGGTGTACTCTTCGAATGGGCCTTTGGTGTGTTGAAGTGTGTACAATTTTTTCGCAAGGGGGTCAGCACCCAGTCAAAACTGGCACAAAGGCAACCTATGCCTTGTGGATGCTAGCATGAAACAAGTCTAGGCAGGCGTAAAAGAGGCCATTGCCTAGGCGAAGCTGGTATGCAGCAAACAAGCAAAAGAGCAAGGCTTCAATCGAAGCTTGGAAATTTGAGACAAACTTGGAGGAGGCTAGGCTCTTAATCGAAGCCTATCAAAACACCAATCGAAAGGCCTTTTAACATGCCAATCGAATGATTTTGTCAAAATTCCAATCGAAGACTCCTTGTTTATCTTCAAAAAAATTTATCTTTCCTTTAATCAAATGCTTGTGATCACCATGTAAGAGAAAAATCTTGGGAAAATATGAGAGGGCAAATTTTGGGGTACAACAGCTGCCCCTGTTAAATCTTCTTAAACTTGAGGATTTAGATTGGCTTGTCTGCCTTTTGTGGTTTGAAGGTGGAAGATGATTGAACACTAGGGTGCCCAGAAGTTTGCACTCGCATGAAATAACACTGATGATTGATGATGTAGGGAATGGGCTTACAGATTCCATTTGGAGGAGGTGACAGAGAGTCGTCAGAGATGGTCTTAAAGATGCCATCCAAAATAAATGTTGATTTACACATGGTCCCTTTGGGGTTCCTGTTTTTGCTGTCTGAGGAGGAGTCTATTGGGGAACGTGGGTTTCTGTTGTTCTCCTGTTTGAGGAAAACTATGTGGGGAATAGAGTGTAGGAACTTCAGTTGTCCAAGGCTCTACTGAAGAGTTATCTCTGGAAAGATGACAGTTTACTGGGGATAATGGAATTAACCGTTACTTGGAGATGTATTAGAAAGAGCCTGTGTAGAGTTGCTTTAAGATGAGCCTGTGTTAGACTGTACGAGAAGGAACCCGTGTAAGATTGCTTCGTCTGGTCATGTAGATAGCTTTCATGTCTGGTTTCAGGTGTTAATCTACCATCAGTTGTTCACAGATAGTTGCCTTGTCTAGTTTCAGGTATTAATCTGGAATTTGGAATTTGTCGGTCATTGAGATAGTTGTCCTGGCTTGTTACAAGTATTAATCACAATCAGCTTGTTCACAAATAGTTGTCCTGTCTGGTTTCAGGTATTAATCTAGAATTTGAAAATTTGTCGGTCGTCCACAGATAGTTGTCATGGCTGGTTATAGGTATTAATCTTTAATCTTTTTATATAGATAGTTCTCCAGGCCGGTTACAGGTGTTAATCCACAGTTGGTTGTTCGCATATAGTTCTCCTGGCTGGTTGCAGGTATTAACCTAGGACTTGTTTTGTTGGTCACATAGATAGTTTCCTGGTCCGGTTTCGGGCATTAATCAGTGGCCTGCTGTATTTGTTGGTAAACCCATCTTGCTTCCGGAACTCATTCCATTTGGTCATGTAGATGGTTTTCCAGTCTGGTTTCAGGCGTTAAATTTTGACCTGTTGTATAAGTTGATAGTGTTTTTCTTTGAGAACTCAACCTGGAAAGGTAAAGTTAGTTTCATGTGATGTCATGATGTATAAATTGCATGAAGCTCTCAAAATAAATGAGATTGTGATATATGCATTTGTGTTGCATATGCTATGTTGTTTGTAGGAATTATGTATGAATTCAATGTATGACCGTGTCAGTTGTTCCATTTCTATGTTGTTGAATTAGGGAAAATAAATCCCGGTTGTTGGTGGTGAAGAATGTAGGTCTTCATATTTGTTTAAGTTGAAATGTTGGGAGATGAACTTCTATTGTTAGAGGAGTAAAATCTTTCGGGAAAGGTAAACTTCGTGAATTGTTGGGAGATTTTGTTGAAATCCTGCTGGGGAATCTTGAGAAGCTTGGCGACTTCACTGGGGAATTTTGGAGCAGCAATTGGAGATTTTTTCTCTGCCGAGAATGAGGCTTTATAATCTGCTTGAGATTTTAAAAAAAACTCTATTGGAGATCTTCGACTTCTGCTTGAGGATGTGACAGAAAGATGCCCCTGTTTTTGTACCTCATGGCATGATAAGTATACTAGAATAAACTCGTGTCTGAATGTATCTAGCAGCTGTGTGAGGGAATGTCAGAATGAATCTATGTTGTGATTGTATCTGAACAGAAATATATACTGAATGAGTATCAGAATGACATCCGTAACTGGAGCGTATTTGAACTGTATCTGAAAGTTGAATCTAAATGAGTATCAGAATGGAATTCATATCTAAAGCGTATATGAACTGTATCAGAAAGCTAAATCTGAATAAGTATCAGAATGGAATATGTATCTGGAGTGTAGTTGAATTGTATCTGAAAGCTGAATCTAAATGAGTATCAGAATGGCATATGTATCTTGAGTGTATCTGAACTGTATCTAAAAGCTGAATCTGAATGAGCATCAGAATGGCATACTTATTTGGAGCGTATCTGCACTGTATCTGAAAGCTGAATCTGAATGAGTATCAGAATGGCATCCGTATTTGGAGTGTATCTGAACTGTATCTGAAAGCTGAATCTTAATGAGTATCATAATGGAATCCATATCTGGAGCGCATCTGAATTGTATCTGAAAGTTGAATCTGAATGATTATCATAATGGCATCCGTATCTGGAGCGTATTTGAACTATATCTGAAAGCTGAATCTAAATGAGTATTAGAATGGCATCCGTATCTAGAGCGTATCTGAACTGTATGCGAAAGCTGAATCTGAATGAGTATCAGAATGGCATTTGTATCTGCACTGTATCTGAAAGTTGAATCTGAATAAGTATCAGAATGGAATCCGTATATGAAGCGTATCTGAACTGTATCTGAAAGCTGAATCTGAATGAGTATCAAAATGGCATCCGTATCTGGAGCATATCCGAACTCTATCTAAAAGCTGAATCTGAATAAGTATCATAATGGCATTTGTATCTGGAGTGTATCTGAACTATATCTGAAATCTAAATCTGAATGAGTATCAGAATGGAATCTGTATCTAGAGCGTATCTGAACTGTATTTGAAAGTTGAATCTGAATGAGTATCAGAATGGCATCTGTATCTGGAGTGTATCTGAACGTGGGATGCTATTGCGATGTTTATTAGTCTGGGAAAGTAAACCTCGAACTACTGTTGAAGAATATTGGGAAGTTGAGTTCTTCATTTCTGCTGAGGATGATGAATAAAGATGATTTTCTGGGGATTTCCTCTTTCTGTTTGAGGATATTATGTCGGGGTTGACTCTATGGAGCGAGATAATGC
Source organism: Vicia faba (assembly GCA_948472305.1). Taxonomy (NCBI): domain Eukaryota; kingdom Viridiplantae; phylum Streptophyta; class Magnoliopsida; order Fabales; family Fabaceae; genus Vicia; species Vicia faba. Next base: position 1,431,104,000 of record OX451736.1, on the reverse strand, counting down.
TTTGTTGGAAGATTCTGCCGAATGTAGACAAATAAACTTTGTTGGGGAATGAACTTCCGCAGTTAGAGATATAAACTCTACCCCGGAGGAGGTCTTATAAACTGTTTAAGATTATAAAGATCGGTTGGGGAATACAGATTTCAGCTCTTTGAAGGCACTTTGCTAGAGAAGGTAATTCCTGCTTGGGGAAGAAGAGATCAAAACTTTGGTTGTTTCTACTATGTGGGGAACATAGACGTCACGGGATCATATGTAGTGGAGACTTCATCTCAAACTGTCTCTGCCCCTGTACCATGCTGGACAGAGTAACTTTCGAAACTACAAATGGCTTTTTTTTAGACTTTGCCTCATTTCTTAAAATCATTAGTAACCGTCTTTCTGTTTTTTATGCAAGTATTTGTGAACAGCAATCATATTCAAATGCATATGTCAAAAATAATCATTGGACATTTTTGCAAAACAAAACAAAAATAAAACAAATAGTTTTGTACTTTCAAAGAAATGATTTGTATTGATTTCTAAAGTTCTCCTATAACAGGTGTGATCGGTGGATCTGGAACTGACTATTTAACGCTGGTTCGCGAAATGTCGCGGAAGCAAGAGTCGCCACCGTCTTTTATTTTCTCCAAATGGAAAGGACAAAAGCACAGAAAAATTCCTTAAAGAGATTGCTCTCGGTTCGGGAGGTAGGTTATAGAAAGGGAAGGTGTTAGCACCCTTTCTATCCATGGTTATCCATGGGCTCTTAGATACTTGCTCATTTGTGTTTTCAAAAATGGTTTGTTTGCTTTTCAACTGTGGGTTTTAAAAAGTTTCTTTGAAAATTTCAGTTCGACTCTTGTATCGGTCCTCAAGAGTGTTTGAAAAAATGCTTTCGAAAGCTTTTTGAAAATGTGTCGGTGTGAAAAGTATTTTTGATTTGTTTTGAAATTTAGAGCAAGTATCTAGAGTCGTCTACCTACCCTAAGGAATTCGTCTGTGTAGATATCCTTTAAAGTAGTGCCATCCCACCATTGAGAGGTAGGTAGCACCACCGTTGGAGGTGTTCGGGTCAATTCGAGGTTCGGGACATGGTGATCACTAGAGCAATGGGAAGATACCTTAGAAGCTACCCTCATGCCAGGTTCCCGGATCATGAGGACTTACTAAGACATCCTCTACTCGACGATCACCTTTCGAGGCAAGGCAACAGTGAGGCGTACCCTAGGGGTGGTGTGTGATTCGTGTGTCGTTTTCATTTGTTTTTGTCTTATTCATGTCATGGGTGATCTACACGTTTGTTTTTATTTATTTTTTTTGTCATTCATTCTTGCATGCATTTATTTAACAGTTAAAAAAGATGCGGAAATTGAAAGTTCTAAACTATTACAAAGGCGCGGGTCCACATCGCCAAAATTAAAATCCGGGACCCGATTTGACGGAAAATAAAGAAAGTAAAGAAAAGTAAAGAATTAATTTACAAGGCCTTGGGAGAGATACATAAATATTATACGAAAAATAAATAAATATGCGAATTGAAATTTAAATCGAAACGAGGGCGTTGGACCCTTTTTAACTAAATTAAATTTAATGATGAAATTAATTAATTAAAAAAGAAAAGAAATTGTTTTTGGTATTTTTTGGTATTTTTTGGTATTTTATGATTTTAACGGGAAAAAGAATTAAATGCAATTTAACCTAATTCTAGTTGTTTTTAATTTATTAAAAAGAAGATTAAATTTTAACCTAAAATTAAACCTAATTATTTACATGCAATTTAATTACAAAAATAAATATTTAATATTTTAATTATTATGAAAGAAAAATAAAAAGGAATAAAAATTATCATAAACCCTAATTCTATATTTTTTAGATTTTTATTAAAAAAAGTTAAGATTAAAACCTAATTTAAAACTAGCTAATTAATGAATTTATTTACAAAAATACTAAAATAAAATATTTATTATATTTTTATTGTTTTGTGTTTTTATTGTTTTGTGTTTTTTATTGAGAAATTAAATTAAAAAAATTAATTGAAAAGAATAATACTCAAAAATAGAAAGAATAAAATAAAAAAAGGATTTAAAGATAGCAAACCTAGGGGGTCTGCCCCTTAATATGGAGGTTTTCTCTTAGAAATCTGGCCCATTTAAATTCCTGGTCTCTTTGACTTTTCAGGACGCGTGTATACGCGTTGACTAGGGTGCATCATATTCCTCAAATCTGTGCCCTTGGATTGATGATATTGAACGCATGGACGACTTGATGGAGGAGCGTATGGTGCGTCTTCAGGACATAATCTGCATAGAACCATTAATTGAAAAATAATGTGAAAGGGGGTGAGGACATGGGGCTCGAACCCAGGTCCTGAACGTTACCACTCAAGCGCTTCACCAACTGTGCCATCTTGCTTATCTGTAAATAATATAATTAATAAACATAATAAAACAAATATGCGTTAGTGCTTTGTTTTCCGCGCGAAAGTTCAAACCAACCAATTGCTCCTTGCCACCTAGTCATCTTCTCCATTGTTTTATTTTTTTTTCTGAACCACAAACATAGGCCACGGTTTTTCAAGTGTTCCCTTAGGCTAGTTTCTGAAAAATAGCGACTAGCCCAGGGATCATCATAAATTAGGCGCGAGGGTGGATTCCTGATCGTCCAACCATGCTTGATTCAATGGTCTAAGTCTTGGATGCCAATTTTTCCTTAATTAAAAAAACCCAATTTGAGGTTCTGAAAACCCTAAACATCGCCCATGGTGATTTCTTGTATAGCGCATAAAAACTCAATTCATCTACATGGTTAGCTTCAGAATCAACTAATTAACAAGAATCCATGAACAAAATGCAATGAATATGCTTAAACTGTAAAATACGATTATGAAAAAAAGTGAGAAAAGTTGGACTTTTGTACAATGATTCAAAGGGTTAGAGACTGTGTTTTTGATCCAGGCACGTTGCTTGATGTCCTTGGAAGGCAATAGGATGAGTTTCTTGGCTTGAATCGTCCTGCAAATAGGTTTTCAGATTTGAGTTTTTTTGCAAAAAAGATTGAGTTTGATAATGGGGTTCTTGCGCAGCTTAGGGGTTATGAGGATTAGGTCTTGCTTGCAGCTTATGTATGGAGTGCATTAGGTCAAAAAACTTGATCAAAATCCTTTGCATTCATGGTTTGGAAGATTTGATTTTTCAAGATCTTTTTTCAATATTTTCCATGCTATTTTGTACCAATCATGACCAATTCTCTTCAATTCTTTCCATATTTGATTATGCACGAATTTTTGAACCTATTACATGTACAAAAAGATTTGATAAATTAGGTTTAGTATTTTCCATGTATTTAATTAATTTAAATGAATTATTAATAATAAAAATCCAAATAAATAATGAAGAAAAACTTCCCTTTGGGCCAAGTGGTCGTGCACATGCCTTGGATGATGAATTGTGGAAGAAAAATAGGCCCATTAGCACTTTTAGGTCATTTGAATCAATGTTGACTTTTCAAAATATCCAAACATTTCCCAACTTCCACAAGGCATAACTTGCTCAATTTTTAAGCTTTGCTCATGTTCTTGGACATTTTGGAAAGGTCTTTGAGTCCTATAACCAATGTCTTTGGTCCCATGTCATTTGGATTTACCAATATCAAGTTATGGCCTTTGACTTAAAGTCCCTTTTTGTTGACTTTTGAAAATGACCTATAATGTTGAAATTGATAACTTTTTGTGAGAGCATTTCTTGGTCTTGAAGTATGAAGATGAGTTGTAGGAAATGTCTTTATCTTCAAAATGAGCTTTGGATGGAATTTTTCTGATAATCCATGTGAAAGTTATGCCCTGGTCAATTTATAGTTGACTTTTTCAGCTGTCCAAATAAGGAAACTTTTGCATCTTGATGATTTTTGAGCCAAGCTTTGAGAATCATGATCAAGCATTGATCAAATTATGTTTGTGGCTTCAAAATGAGATGTTGACCAAAAATTTGAACTTTTGACTGTCAAATGACCATTTTGCCCCTACAGTTGACTGTAGTGCAATTAGGGTTTTGACTGTGCAATTTTGTGCTGAAAGTCTTGAAACTTGGTATGAGGATGCTTGACCATATTTGTAGGCATGTGGGACTTGATTGGACCCTTGGAAACTTCATTTTCTTCATCAGAACCAAAACCCTAATTTTGACTGTTTAGGAGGCCCTTGAACTGTGCAACCCTTGGGGAATTTTGAAGCTTGACTTGGCAATTTCTTGAAGAATATGGGAGGGCAAATTTTGGGGTACAACAGTTGCCCCTGTTCAATCTTCTTAGACCTGAGAATGCTGATTGGCTGACGTGCCTTTCGTAATCCGAGGGTGGAAGATGATTGAACACTAGAGTGCCCAGAAATTTGCGCTCACATAGTAGCAGTGTGATGGAAATGGGCTTATAGATGCCATTTAGAGATTGATGAATAGGATGATGGGCTTATAGATGCCATCTGGATGTTGATCGCGTAAGAGATTCCTTAGCGAGAACCTGCGTGCCTGCAAAAGAAAAATGAGTACCTGACATGTTGCAGGAGCTGGTTTTCAAATGCTTGATATAGATGTATCTTGACTGGTTACAGGAGCTGAGTCTGGATCTTCAAGCAGTGATGAATGAACCAGGGATGGTTACTACCTCAACAGGAATTGTGAGAGAATCTTGGATGACCTTAACCTCAACAGCAATTTAAGAAAATCTTGGTGGGAATTACCATCTCCGCAGGATCGGGGAGAGAACCATAGGCAATTATAATCTCAAAAGCGGACGTTTGAGAAAAACCTGGAATGGAATTATCATCTCCGCAGGATCGGGGAGAGAACCATAGGAAATTATAATCTCAAAAACGGACGTTTGAGAAAAACCTGGAATGGAATTATCATCTCCGCAACATCAGGGAGAGAACCAATAGGCAATTATAATCTCAAAAGCGGACGTTTGAGAAAAACCTGGGATGGAATTATCATCTCCGCAGCATCGGGGAGAGAACCATAGGAAATTATAATCTCAAAAGCGGACGTTTGAGAAAAACCTGGGATGGAATTATCATCTCCGCAGGATCGGGGAGAGAACCATAGGAAATTATAATCTCAAAAGCGGACGTTTGAGAAAAACCTGGGATGGAATTATCATCTCCGCAGGATCGGGGAGAGAACCAATAGGCAATTATAATCTCAAAAGCGGACGTTTGAGAAAAACCTGGGATGGAATTATCGTCTCCGCAACATTGGGGAGAGAACCATAGGAAATTATAATCTCAAAAGCGGACGTTTGAGAAAAACCTGGAATGGAATTATCATCTCCGCAACATTGGGGAGAGAACCATAGGAAATTATAATCTCAAAAGCGGACGTTTGAGAAAAACCTGGAATGGAATTATCATCTCCGCAACATTGGGGAGAGAACCATAGGAAATTATAATCTCAAAAGCGGACGTTTGAGAAAAACCTGGAATGGAATTATCATCTCCGCAACATTGGGGAGAGAACCATAGGAAATTATAATCTCAAAAGCGGACGTTTGAGAAAAACCTGAAATGGAATTATCATCTCCGCGGGATCGGGGAGAGAACCATAGGAAATTATAATCTCAAAAGCGGACGTTTGAGAAAAACCTTTGATAACTTCTACTGAGTCTTCATCAGAAAAATCTGTTTGGGGTCGATTTAGCTGGACTAGAGAAGGCCTTGGACTGGATAAGAAATCTTTGGAGTCGATTAACTGAACCGGTCTAGGTCTTGAAAGATGATTGAGAATTTAGCTGAATCTTTCCTGAAAGGTAAAGGTCAGTCATATGCAATGCATGATATGGACCAAGCAATGATGTTCTCAACATAAATGAGATTTGTAAGATATGATGCGTCTATGCATGCTATAATGATGTATGCGATGTTTAGGAATGTATGCTTTCGTCTAGGAAAGTAAATCCTTGACGGGTGCCGGGAAGTCATATCTGGGCTGATGTTTGGCAAGTAGATCTTTGCTTCCACTGGGGATGATAGTTGCAAGAATACCGATAGGAGAAGATAACTCCGTTGGGGAATAAACTTGGCGAATAGATATTTTGCGGGGAGAAAAGTACTCTGACGATCTTGCTGGGAAGCAAAACTCTGTGGGGATAGAGATACTTTGTTGAGTTGTTGATAATAACTTGCTGGGGATATCTTTGTTGTATTGGAAGTGTGAATAAACTTCGCTGGGGGTAAGAAGACTGTGTCGACGACGAACTTTCCGTGGCTTTTGGCTGAGGATAACCCAGTTCATGCTTTGCGAGGGATAAGATTCCAGAATCTACTGGGGATAAGCTTACTGCTTGGGGAGATGGATCCCAACTTTCCTGGGGAAACTGGATTGGGCTCTCTTGGGGAAGTTTTGAACTGCGGGGGAAGTGATTCCTTTGAATGTTGGTATGCCGCCGGGGAACAATTTTTAGACCAAGATGGCCGGGGATGCTTGTTAAGAATATATGCTGCCGGGGAATGTTGAGATCTGCTGGAGGATACTCAACTTCCTTAAGGTTGATAGTGGCTTAGAGAGAGCGTACTGACTGCTTACTCCCAGGGGAATTGGGATGTACTGGTTATGTTTTTCAGCTGAACTCACCTTGATACCTTGGAGGATAGAACAATTAGATTGCTTGGACAACTCATCATTGCCCCTGTTTCTGAGGTGGAAGGCACCTGTGGGGGGCTGATAGTTGTTGATAGACCAAGCTTCTTCTGGTAGGCAGGTGACAAGATGACAGGACATAGTCGTACGCTTTGATCCCTAACTTTTGCCTGGACCGCCCTTTCGGGTTTTCAGTCCACCGGGATACCCATTTTTGCCCAAGCCGCCTTTTCAGGTTTTCGACTTGCCGGGTGTACAGATTTTTTTCTATTTCATCCCTTCATTTTGCCCGAACCCTTTTGGTTCGCCGGGAAGCCCTTATTTTTGCCTAGGTACGTCAACCTAGCGGGTCTTTGATTTTGCGTAGTATCTTTTCGACTATGTCCATGTTCTCAGAATGTAGGGAGTTGCCCCTGTCAGAAGTGTTTTGTCATGCCACCAGAAGGTGTTTGATCAGGCAAAATTCGTTGTTGGAATGCCCCAAGTGACTCAGGCGGAGATTTGCCCCAGACTATTTGACCTTTGAGAGATTCTCTGAATCTTGATTGGACTGCCCCAGATAATAGACCCTGATCATATCATGCCCCTTGATTGGAAGTGCTTCTGTTCATTAGGCATTCGTTGTGCGAATTTCTATGCTGTTCAAACAAAAAGTCATATGCAAACAAAGTTATGTTAAAAATGCAAAGCTTATGTCTGTCTTGAAGATTTTGAAAATGCATTCTTTTTCATAAAACAAGTGAATGTTTGTAAAACGTGATGTCAACTCCGTATATACTGTAGGCCTTAAGGAGTCAGGATACCTTTCGTAACAGTATGCTTTCGAACTAACCCATGCTTCAGCTAGGACTTTTAAGGGTTATAACATGGCCTGGTTCACGGTTTAAGAAACAAAGGATAAAGGCTCAAATTATTTGTACCCACCCGCTCTTCGTGATGTTCTTCAATCCTAAACTTAGTTGATCGTGCGTTAGACCTTGTTTGAGTCTTTGTCCTGATGTTCCAATGATGGTTCGGATGTTGATAACTTATTTTGAATAGGCAGTCCTTCCTTTTTTTGTTGAGGGTTTGTAAGACCTCTTTCTTGTCCGATTTTTTTTGTTATCCCTTTCTTTTTTGCTTGAACTGTTTCCTTTTTTGGAATCACAGTCAGCGGGATGCCCCAGTTTTGTAAGTCTCCTTCATGGGTTTTGACTTAATGGGTTTTTTATTTTTTGAGATAATGACTGCCTTTCTTTATTGATTATTCGGAACCATTACTGTCTTTCTTCGTTTTGTAAGGACTTCTTTGGTGCCATTTGTTATGCACTTGGATCAACTGAGAGACTACCCTGCCCCAGGTTATGATTAAGGGTTTTAAATTTCAAAAAGAAAAACTCCTACTTCTTTGGCTCAGAGGGGTTGACGAGGGATTATCATCCTTATAACTCCAGTGTTTAGGAATTGAAATAATGCCTGTACCTCATCAGCGGGGTCTGTTCAAAAGCATACTGCAGATTGTGGTATCGTTTTCGTCATCCTCCCTCAAGAGGCTTAGAATTATTAATTAAGAGTTGATCATCAGAAAAAATATGAAAATAATTTGCATTTAGTGAATACGAATATATTGTTTTAGAACAGACATATGCGATGCATTAATGAAATAACAATGTTTAACATGAGTAAATGTTTGAACAAAAGAAAATTGCAACTTGAACATTCGAATGAACAAAAATTTCTCAATCCTAGCCATGATTTGGCAAGGGAGCAGTGATCACGTTGGGATCCTCGGGCGCTTCGAACTCAATCTCCTTTGCGTCAATCAAGTCTTGGATCTTATTTTTCAAGCTCCAACAATCATCTGTAGTATGCCCCGGGCTGTCAGAGTGAAAAACGCAGCGGGCACTGGGGTTATAATTCGGTGACGTTGTATTTTGATTCTTCGGAGCTTCTTTTAGAGTTACCAGCTTGGTCTCCAGCAACTGTGGCAATATCTGGGATAAGGTCATGCTGAGCCGAGTGAACTGCCTTCTCTCGCTCTTTTGTTGGTTGTGATATTGAAGAGCACCAGCAGGTTTTGAGATCACCACTGCATTGGCAGCTTGGCGGCGTTCTGGTCTATTCTATTTCCATGAACCATAGACGGCATTGGATTCCTTCTTAAAAGGTTTTTTATCGGTGCTCGATGAAGCATCCTTCTGTATCTTCCCAGCCTTGATACCAGCTTCGATTCTTTCCCCATTCAAGATCAGATCTGTAAACCCAGCAGAAGAGTTCCCAATCAGATGGTTGAAGAATGGACCAGACAGGGTCCCTAAGAACATGTCGACGAGCTCGCGGTCAGTCAGAGGTGGTTGTACCCTTCCAGCAAGGTCCCTTCACTTCTGCGCATATTCTTTAAAACCTTCTCCCGATCCTAACGAAATACCCTGGAGTTGGGTACGCGTAGGAGCGAGGTCGGCTTTGTACTGATACTGCTTGTAAAAAGCAGTAGCCAACTCCTCCCAGTTACGAATCTTGGTTCCGTCCAGCTGATAGAACCATTCGAGATGAGTCCCTGAAAGACTCTCCTGGAAGAAGTGGATCCACAAGTTCTTGTCCACAGTATACGGTTGAATCTTCCGCACATAAGACCTGAGATGCAGCCTGGGACAGGATGCCCCATCGTACTTAGCAAAAGAGGGTGCTTTGAATTTGTGTGGGATCACCACACCAAAAGTTAGACCCAAGTCTTCGAAATCCAAACCAGGCACTTGTTGAATTGCCATTGCATTCAGGCGGTCTTCCAACTGTTTGTACTTGTCCTCAGCAGGAGGGTATTGTTCGTCGTTGAAATCTGTCTCGTTGTCGGAGACCACTGGACTAGGCACCTCTCTCTCATGGTGACTGCCTTCCCTCACAGATGGAGTAGTCCTTTCAGTTTCAATCTGCAGTGTATTCCCAGGTCTACGTCTAGGGCTGAACAAAACAGTCCTCTTCTTCTTCTTCTGAATCAGAGTCTTCAATTCCTTTTGACCCTGAGCTAGGTTCGTAATCAACTCCTGGAACTGGGCATTCTGGGCCTGGAGAGCCTTGATGGATTGCTCAGTTGATGATGAGTCAGGATTCATGATGCTGAAATAAACAGCGCAGAGGGTGAGCAACCTGTAAAAGGGGTACCTGGAATGCAATGATATGTATGTATGCATGTAATGTTTTCAAGGATCTCGCGGGGTAAACAAGAAAATTGTTAGAGTTGGGATCCAGTAGCTTGATTGAAGGAACTACATGTTTTTGAGAGTCCTTCTTCAAGGGTCAAAGGCTCACCATATCCAGTGGGTCATAGCCCCTGACAACCTTGGCTCGGGGAAATTTCTTCAGGTGTCAAAGCTCACCATATCAAGTGGGTCATAGCCCCTGACAACCTTGGCTAGAGGAAAATAAATCCTCTTTGCCCCTTGCTAGATGTTTGATTCATCATGACCTGCATCACAAGCCCTTGAGATCCTTGAAATGGGTTAGGATGTATGCAATGGTATGATGTTATGTTATGCATGGGGTAATGTAAGTAACCCTGTTATGAGTCCCAATTAAGGACTGCAAACCAAAACCTGCAAGAAACTCAAGTAAAACCTGTCGTGAGTCCCAATTAAGGACTAAGAACAAAACCTGCAAGAAACTCAGTAAACCCTGTTATGAGTCCCAGTTAAGGACTATAAACAAAACCTGCAAGAAACTCAAGTGTCAGATAACAAGCACGCAAGTAGTCAAGTTGGAAGGCACACAAGTCACACAAGAGAAACCCTTAGAGTTTAGGCCAGAGTGGGGTCTGGGTAGTACCCTCTTGAAGTTGGTGGGTTCAACCTGTCCTATTAGAAGTAACCGGGTTCTAAGGGTCCCAATATCACGGGATTGCTTTCATTGTTCATCGTTTCGATTTAGCCACTGAATTGGCGACCGAAATATTCCAGGAAAGCAACCCTCAATTGAGTGTAGTATCGAGTATCAACCAACCTCGGACTGCACCAAAGTCAGTTATCTCACTACCCTAAAGAGGCCAAGATGGTTCAATTAAGGTTCCTAAGGTCTGTTGATGCTTCACGACACCACGCGGAGGCCCCGTACTCTCCTTGACTGAACTCAAGGGTTACCGGTACACACCAAAGTTCCACATCAACGTAGCAGACTGTTTCAACCATGTCGGTATACCCCGCACAGTTCCCTCACAGCCTTGTTGCTACTTTCTAAGAAGGTATCCCCCAGATCCAGGTTAGGATCTATAGAACTCCCAAGACAGTCCCACAATTTAAAGCAAGCAAATCAATACAATTGAAAACACAGTTATGAACTACCCTAAGGTACACCTCACTTTAAGTCGAGTCCCCAGCAGAGTCTCCAGTTCTGTGATCGGTGGATCTGGAACTGACTGTTTAATGCTGGTTCGCGAAATGTCGCGGAAGCAAGAGTCGCCACCGTCTTTTATTTTCTCCAAATGGAAAGGACAAAAGCACAGAAAAATTCCTTAAAGAGATTGGTCTCGGTTCGGGAGGTAGGTTATAGAAAGGGAAGGTGTTAGCACCCTTTCTATCCATGGTTATCCATGGGCTCTTAGATACTTGCTCATTTGTGTTTTCAAAAATGGTTTGTTTGCTTTTCAACTGTGGGTTTTAAAAAGTTTCTTTGAAAATTTCAGTTCGACTCTTATATCGGTCCTCAAGAGTGTTTGAAAAAATGCTTTCGAAAGCTTTTTGAAAATGTGTCAGTGTGAAAAGTATTTTTGATTTGTTTTGAAATTTAGAGCAAGTATCTAGAGTCGTCTACCTACCCTAAGGAATTCGTCTGTGTAGATATCCTTTAAAGTAGTGCCATCCCACCATTGAGAGGTAGGTAGCACCACCGTTGGAGGTGTTCGGGTCAATTCGAGGTTCGGGACATGGTGATCACCAGAGCAATGGGAAGATACCTTAGAAGCTACCCTCATGCCAGGTTCCCGGATCATGAGGACTTACTAAGACATCCTCTACTCGACGATCACCTTTCGAGGCAAGGCAACAGTGAGGCGTACCCTAGGGGTGGTGTGTGATTCGTGTGTCGTTTTCATTTGTTTTTGTCTTATTCATGTCATGGGTGATCTACACGTTTGTTTTTATTTATTTTTTTTGTCATTCATTCTTGCATGCATTTATTTAACAGTTAAAAAAGATGCGGAAATTGAAAGTTCTAAACTATTACAAAGGCGCGGGTCCACATCGCCAAAATTAAAATCCGGGACCCGATTTGACGGAAAATAAAGAAAGTAAAGAAAAGTAAAGAATTAATTTACAAGGCCTTCGGAGAGATACATAAATATTATACGAAAAAGAAATAAATATGCGAATTGAAATTTAAATCGAAACGAGGGCGTTGGACCCTTTTTAACTAAATTAAATTTAATGATGAAATTAATTAATTAAAAAAGAAAAGAAATTGTTTTTGGTATTTTTTGGTATTTTATGATTTTAACGGGAAAAAGAATTAAATGCAATTTAACCTAATTCTAGTTGTTTTTAATTTATTAAAAAGAAGATTAAATTTTAACCTAAAATTAAACCTAATTATTTACATGCAATTTAATTACAAAAATAAATATTTAATATTTTAATTATTATGAAAGAAAAATAAAAAGGAATAAAAATTATCATAAACCCTAATTCTATATTTTTTAGATTTTTATTAAAAAAAGTTAAGATTAAAACCTAATTTAAAACTAGCTAATTAATGAATTTATTTACAAAAATACTAAAATAAAATATTTATTATATTTTTATTGTTTTGTGTTTTTATTGTTTTGTGTTTTTTATTGAGAAATTAAATTAAAAAAATTAATTGAAAAGAATAATACTCAAAAATAGAAAGAATAAAATAAAAAAAGGATTTAAAGATAGCAAACCTAGGGGGTCTGCCCCTTAATATGGAGGTTTTCTCTTAGAAATCTGGCCCATTTAAATTCCTGGTCTCTTTGACTTTTCAGGACGCGTGTATACGCGTTGACTAAGGTGCATCATATTCCTCAAATCTGTGCCCTTGGATTGATGATATTGAACGCATGGACGGCTTGATGGAGGAGCGTATGGTGCGTCTTCAGGACATAATCTGCATAGAACCATTAATTGAAAAATAATGTGAAAGGGGGTGAGGACCTGGGGCTCGAACCCAGGTCCTGAACGTTACCACTCAAGCGCTTCACCAACTGTGCCATCTTGCTTATCTGTAAATAATATAATTAATAAACATAATAAAACAAATATGCGTTAGTGCTTTGTTTTCCGTGCGAAAGTTCAAACCAACCAATTTCTCCTTGCCACCTAGTCATCTTCTCCATTGTTTTATTTTTTTTTCTGAACCACAAACATAGGCCACGGTTTTTCAAGTGTTCCCTTAGGCTAGTTTCTGAAAAATAGCGACTAGCCCAGGGATCATCATAAATTAGGCGCGAGGGTGGATTCCTGATCGTCCAACCATGCTTGATTCAATGGTCTAAGTCTTGGATGCCAATTTTTCCTTAATTAAAAAAACCCAATTTGAGGTTCTGAAAACCCTAAACATCGCCCATGGTGATTTCTTGTATAGCGCATAAAAACTCAATTCATCTACATGGTTAGCTTCAGAATCAACTAATTAACAAGAATCCATGAACAAAATGCAATGAATATGCTTAAACTGTAAAATACGATTATGAAAAAAAGTGAGAAAAGTTGGACTTTTGTACAATGATTCAAAGGGTTAGAGACTGTGTTTTTGATCCAGGCATGTTGCTTGATGTCCTTGGAAGGCAATAGGATGAGTTTCTTGGCTTGAATCGTCCTGCAAATAGGTTTTCAGATTTGAGTTTTTTTGCAAAAAAGCTTGAGTTTGATAATGGGGTTCTTGCGCAGCTTAGGGGTTAGGAGGATTAGGTCTTGCTTGTAGCTTATGTATGGAGTGCATTAGGTCAAAAAACTTGATCAAAATCCTTTGCATTCATGGTTTGGAAGATTTGATTTTTCAAGATCTTTTTTCAATATTTTCCATGCTATTTTGTACCAATCATGACCAATTCTCTTCAATTCTTTCCATATTTGATTATGCACGAATTTTTGAACCTATTACATGTACAAAAAGATTTGATAAATTAGGTTTAGTATTTTCCATGTATTTAATTAATTTAAATGAATTATTAATAATAAAAATCCAAATAAATAAATAAATAATGAAGAAAAACTTCCCTTTGGGCCAAGTGGTCGTGCACATGCCTTGGATGATGAATTGTGGAAGAAAAATAGGCCCATTAGCACTTTTAGGTCATTTGAATCAATGTTGACTTTTCAAAATATCCAAAAATTTCCCAACTTCCACAAGGCATAACTTGCTCAATTTTTAAGCTTTGCTCATGTTCTTGGACATTTTGGAAAGGTATTGGAGTCCTCTAACCAATGTCTTTAGTCCCATGTCATTTTGATTTAGCAATCTCAAGTTATGGCCTTTGACTTAAAGTCCCTTTTTGTTGACTTTTGAAAATGACCTATAATGTTGAAATTGATAACTTTTTGTGAGAGCATTTCTTGGACTTGAAGTATGGAGATGAGTTGTAGGAAATGTCTTTATCTTCAAAATGAGCTTTGGATGGAATTTTTCTGATAATCCATGTGAAAGTTATGCCCTGGTCAATTTACAGTTGACTTTTTCAACTGTCCAAATAAGGAAACTTTTGCATCTTGATGATTTTTGAGCCAAGCTTTGAGAATCATGATAAAGCATTGATCAAATGATGTTTGTGGCTTCAAAATGAGATGTTTACCAAAAATTTGAACTTTTGACTGTCAAATGACCATTTTGCCCCTACAGTTGACTGTAGTGCAATTAGGGTTTTGACTGTGCAATTTTGTGCTGAAAGTCTTGAAACTTGGTATGAGGATGCTTGACCATATTTGTAGGCATGTGGGACTTGATTGGACCCTTGGAAACTTCATTTTCTTGATCAGAACCAAAACCCTAATTTTGACTGTTTGGGAGGCCCTTGAACTGTGCAACCCTTGGGGAATTTTGAAGCTTGACTTGGCAATTTCTTGAAGAATATGGGAGGGCAAATTTTGGGGTACAACAACAGGCATTTTGTACAAAGAGACTGACGTTCTAGTAGGAGAACGCCGTCGTAAGAAATGAAAACTACACAAAATGGTGTAAAAAGAGAAAATATATATGTGTAATAATCCCATTGAGTTTCAACTTTGCTATTGCCCCTATATCCTTGAGCGTCTCATCACTTTGCTACTTGTCCGAATTTTATTGGATTGATCGGTACCATTTGAGCTTGATAGATGATACTGAAGTCTGGTTGCAAGGTGATCCAATGGGACAAGGTTGTACGCTAATCCCTAACTTTTTCCTGGACTTCTCTTTCGGGTTTTCGGTCTACCGGGATACCCTTTTTTGCCCAAGCCACCTTTTCAGGTTTTCGACTTGCCGGGTATACAGATTCTTTTTGTATTCATCCCTAATTTTTGCCCGAACCCTTTTGGTTCGCCGGGATGCCCTTATTTTTGCCTATGCCAGTCAACCTAGCGGGTCTTTATTTATGCGTAGTATCTTTTTACTATGTCCGAATTAACAGGGTGAGGAAGGTCGTCACCATCCATGATGGTCAGAATCATGGCTCCACCAGAAAATATGTTTTTGATTACAAATGACTCTTCGTACGTGGGATTCCATTTTCCCATAGGATCACCCACTTGATATACTTGACGTCTGACCTTTTTGTTGAAAGCCTTGATCATTCGCCTTTGGTATATCTGACCATGACAAATAGAAGCAACCCTTTTCTCATCAATCAGATTCAGTTGATCAAGTCGAGTCTGGATCCAATCGTCTTCGTTTAAACCCGCGTATTTCATGATCCTCAGAGAAGGGATATGGACCTCAATAGGCAGGACAACCTCCATACCATATACCAAAGAGTAATGTGTTTCCCCTGTTGACGTACGTGCAGAGGTCCAGAAACCATGAAGAGCAAATGGTAGTATGTCATGCCAGTCTTTGTATGTCACCGTCATTTTCTGTATGATTTTCTTGATATTCTTCTTAGTAGCCTCCAAAACGCCATTCATCTTCGATCGGTAAGGGGAAGGATTATGATGCTGGATCTTGAATTGTTTACAGAGTTCGATGATCATTGTATTATTGATATTTGTACCATTATCTGTGATGATTCTCTCTGGCACAACATATCGCCAAATCAGGTTATGCTTGATAAATCGTGCCACAACATTCTTGGTAACAGCAGCAAAAGAGGCAGTCTCAACCCACTTCGTGAAGTAATCAATGGAGACTAGGATGAAGTGATGACCATTGGAAGCGGTAGGTCTAATCTCTTCGATCATGTCAATGCCCCACATTGTAAAGGGCCAGGGAGCTGTCAAGACATTCAAGGGAACCAGAGGTAAATGTACTTTATCAACGTAGATCTGGAATTTATGACAAGTTCGGGAATGCTGATAACAGTCTACTTCCATAGTGTAGCGGTAGAAATGTTTTAAGACTAAGTCATTGGATTGACTAGACTTATACAAATCAAAATAAAAATCTCCACCACACTTTATTGTTTCCAAAGGAATTGGAAAAGAGCGAGTAACCCAAAAAAGAGGGGGAAATATTCAAGGTAAGGGGGTTGGTTATGCAAAGGGAAGGTATTAGCACCATAAACATCTACGGTACTCCGTAGGGACCTCTTTGTAAAATCTGTATATTTTGACTATAAAAAATGTTGCATAAAAATGGATGGTGGAGGTGAGAAAAGAAATATATTTTTATGATTCTTGCACCCGTCACGGATGCGAATCGTTAGTGCCTACGTACCACCTTTTCGTGCAATAGAGGATCACGGTACACGTAGTTCCTCTTTTTAAAATTTTAAAACACAAATGTGTTGGTTAATTTTATGAGATAAAGTATCATCGCCATTGTCTGTGTGGAAAACATACCTACTACCCACAATCATGAGAAAGGAGAATATGCATCATCTCAAAGTGGAGGATATAGCTCGGATTTTAAAACCAACAATGCCTCACTCAACACCCAAGTGTAAAATATCTCACTTCACTATATATTATAGAAGTATAGTTGTTTGCATCACTACAAGGATTGGTAAGAGTTCAATCTTTTGAGAAAAGTTTAAAGATAAAAGCTAAAGTGGCAAAATGGTTTGAAATGAGATTGATTGACTTTTAGTCTTCTCACAAAAATGTCAAAGTATTATTAATGTAGTTGTTTAGGTATTGGCTTGCATTTTTGGTAAAACCCAAGTGTATGTGTGAATGTCATGACTGATGTCATAACATTCTAGTTTAGTTTGTACTGATTCATTAGGTACCTTTGCAGAAAAATATTATCATTCAGGAACTGATATTTATAAGTGTGTATCTGAGCATTTTGCAAAATGATCACATTTTGCTAAATCAGTAGACAGGTTTTCTCAGATGTCATAACAGATGTTAAGACATCCTGTTCTGAACTAACAGGTTTGCAGGTTGGATAAGTCTGAGTTTTTTCAGGAAAACAACTCAGTCTTTCCAGAACAGAATCCTGTGTTTTCTGAGGGGTAACCTAGCTCAACCCTAACCTGGTTAATAAAGTCCTATGACCTGGTCTTGAGGTCAAACGGAATTAACCCTAGGTTTTTGTGGAAACCCTAACTGAAGTTGCAGCTGCTATATATTCAACAGAGCTGCTGTTTTGCAAGTAATCCCTTGTTGATCAGAAGATCATTTGTAATCTGTATAGGTTTGATTATTGTACTCCAAGCAATTATCATTGTGATAAGTGACTTGGAATAGGTTTTTAATTGTAAGGGTTGTGTAGCACTCAAAGCTTTGAAGCAAGAGTGTTTGAATGTTCCTTGACTAAAGCTGTGAAGCAGAGTCAAGTTAGTTGTGTGCATCACTCAAAGCTGTGAAGCAAGAGTGATTGTGTTGCTTGATTAAAAAGCTGTGAAGCTTAATCAAGTGTTTGTTTTTGAAGAGTGTCTTCATCAAATCATTAGTCAAATTGTTTTATGTATCACTGCTGTGATTGAGGGGGAGTGAGTAGGAACTCAGGTTTAAGTTGTACTTAGATTGAAATTACATTGGGTAGGTTTTAAGTGAAGGAGATAAACTGGTTGGTTTATTCCTGAATTAACATCTCTTATAGTGGATTTCCTCCCTGGCTTGGTAGCCTCCAGAGTAGGTGTTGTTGCACACTGAACTGGGTAAACAATTGACTGTGTTCTTTATTGTTTATGTATTTACTGTCATATAGTAAGTCAGATACGGTGTCATAACATTGAACGTGACATTGAGTATCTGCAGCCAGAATTTCAATTGGTATCAGAGCAGGCACCCTGCCTATATTACTGGGTGAGATCTAGGGATATCACTTTCTGGCACTATGGACAAAGAAGGAGTTTTTGGAAATAGACCACCCATTCTGGATGGAACTAATTATGACTACTGGAAACCTCATATGATTGCCTTCTTAAAATCTCTGGACAAAAAGGCTTGGAGAGCTGCTGACAAAGGATGGATTCATCCCACCATAACTGAGAAAGATGGGACAATCAGTCTGAAGCCTGAGGAAGATTGGAGTAAAGAAGAAGATGAGTTAGCTCTGGGAAATTCAAAAGCTTTAAATGCCTTGTTCAATGGAATTGATAGAAACATTTTCAGACTAGTACATCAATATGAACTGGCCAAGGAAGTTTGGGACACTCTCAAAACTACTCATGAGGGCACTTCCAAAGTAAAAATGTCAAGGCTTCAGATGTTGACTACCAAGTTTGAGAATCTAAAAATGATGGAAGATGAAACCATTCATGAGTTTCACATGAACATCTTGGAGATTGCCAACACCTCAGGAGCACTGGGAGAAAAGATGTCAGAAGAAAAACTGGTGAGGAAGATTCTCAGATCCTTGCCTAAAAGATTTGCAATGAAGGTAACTGCCATAGAGGAAGCCCAGGACATCAGCAAGTTGAAAGTGGATGAACTTATTGGGTCTCTTCAAACTTTTGAGATGGGGATCACTGATAATGGTGACAAGAAGAACAAAAGCATAGCACTTGTATCCAACACTGATGTTGAAAACAAGGAGGATGAAGAAGAAAATATTTCAGAAGCTATTGCCATGCTTGGAAGACAGTTCAACAAGCTCATCAAAAGAATGGATCTAAAGTCAAGGTCTAATGTTCATAACATTCCCTCTGACATTGACAGTTCCAGCAGGAGACCAAGGTCAGAAGAAAAGGGAAACCAAGGCAGAGGTATTCAATGCCATGGATGTGAAGGATATGGACATATTCGAGTTGAATGTCCTACCTTTCTTAAGAAACAAAAGAAAGGAATGACTGTTACTTGGTCTGACTATGATTCAAAAAGTAATTCTGAAGAAGAATCTGCCAAACTAGTTACTGCTCTAACTAGTGTTTGTTCTTCTGAAAGTGACACTAGTGATGAAGAAGTGACATTTGAAGAACTGGCTGATACCTACAAGAAATTGTGTATCAGAAGTGCTGAAGTCTGTGTGCAGAATGAGAAACAATCAAAACTCATTATAAAGCTGGAGGCTGAAAAAAGGGCAGATCTTGAAACTATAAGTCACCTAGAAGGGGAAGTTCAATTACTGAACTTACAACTGAACCAAATGACAAAATCTGTCAAGATGCTGACCAATGGATCAGATAAATTGGAAGAGATCCTACAAGTTGGACAAAATGTGGGAAACAAATCTGGTCTAGGATTTGTGGAAGCTAAGAAACCTGGTGCAGACAAGAAGATCAGGCATGTTAAACAATTGTCAAAGCAGATGTCTCAACACAACTCTCAACATCAGAAATACATGAAGAAAAAATACCAAAGATGGAGATGTCATCATTGTGGGAGGTATGGACACATAAAGCCCTTCTGCTTCAAATTACATGGATACCCTAATCAAAACTCAGGTGCTAAACCTAAGCCAAAAAGGGTACCTCATACTCCTCATTGGAAGAAAAAGGCTACTGCCCTGATAGCCCATACTTCCCTGAGAGTGTCTGCAAAGGAAGGCTGGTACTTTGACAGTGGATGTTCCAGACACATGATTGGCATCAAAAATCTCCTCAATAATGTTATGCCTCACACCACCAGTTTTGTGACCTTTGGAGATGGTGCTAAAGGTGAAGTCAAAGGAGTTGGTAATTTGGACTGCCCTGGAGTTCCAAGTCTGAATAAAGTACTGCTGGTAAAAGGGCTGACTGCTAATCTCATTAGTATCAGTCAATTATGTGATCTAGGATTCAAGGTCAACTTCTCAAGATCTGAATGTCTAGTAATTAATAAAAAACTAGAAGTTGTAATGAGAGGAATCAGATCCAAAGATAACTGCTACTTGTGGCTGCCTGAGAACACTGATATCTCCACTATGTGTCCAATTACCAAAGAAGAAAAAGAGATGAAACTGTGGCAGCATAAGCTTGGTCCTCTTCATCTAAGAAGAATGAAAAGAGCTATTTTTATGGAAGCAGTCAGAAGAACTCCAAAACTACAGGTTGATAATGTCTGTGATGTGGCAAATAAACTTGAAGAAGGATGTGTTGTCAGAACCATAAGTTATCTTGACAAGGATGTTGGAAATAACAAGTCTAATAAATTCTGTTTCCCTGAAGAAATGAGGCTTGAAGTCTCCTCTCCTATAACTCTCCATCAAAATGGACTGGACAAACAGAAAATTATTCAAGAATCAACCAGAACTATGATTCATATCAAAAGAATTCCTTCCCAACTCTGTGCGGAAATAGTTGCTGCTAGGAAAAATTGTTCTCAAAATATCTGGTCAAAACAGATGCTCACTGAGTATAATGTCACACAAGATGTTGTGACATTATGTTGTGACAATCTGAATACAATCAATATTTCCTTGAACCCTATTCAGCATAACTGGAACAAGCACATTGACTTTGTAGAGAAGAAGTCATTTAAACTGGAACATAGTTTCTCTAAGCTTCAGGTGACTAATTCTTCTACCAAGGCTCTTGTTGGAAATAAACTTGAAAATTTGAGGGGCAGGTTGGGTATTTACCGACATGAGAAATTATAGCAATTAATTTTGCTTAAAACAAAGGTTGAAGGAATTAATTTTATTAAGTCTATCTTTAGTGGGTTAATCATATGCTTTCACAATTCTTTCAAAATCTTTAAGAAGTTGAAAAGACTCCCTTTTGCCTCCTACCTCTCTCGTCCTTGCAACCTGTTTCCTCCTCTCAATCAAAGATTTTTCTCAAATTGCTACCGCTACTCAAAGTCAATCAAAATGTCTCAGACATCGTCTTCAACCATGGCGACTTCATCATCCTCATCATCTTCATCATCTGACAAAGACTCTAGAGCAATCACCACATGCATAGAATCTGAAGTTCTTGAGGTCACTCCTCTCAGAGAGATGGCAACTGACCCAGCCAAA
This sequence comes from Vicia faba, assembly GCA_948472305.1. Classification (NCBI taxonomy): domain Eukaryota; kingdom Viridiplantae; phylum Streptophyta; class Magnoliopsida; order Fabales; family Fabaceae; genus Vicia; species Vicia faba. The sequence goes on along the minus strand of OX451736.1, from coordinate 1,431,082,953 downwards.
GTCAAAAAGCTCAGAACCGACATGCAGGAAGAGCTCAAGCTACAGCCTCTGGTAATTCTTCTCATCCTTCTTCTTCTGTACCAAATAGAGAAGGATCAGTTCAAGTTCATCAAGCTATTGCTAGGCTTGTTACTAGTATACTGAGTGGAAACCAATCTGTACCGGGGATTTCTGTCCCTTTAAATCAATCAGAAAGTCCAAATGTGGAAGTCTCTGAGAATGTAGATGTCACTGAGAATGTTGTGACACAAAAAGACAACATTCAGAACCCTTCAGAAAAGGCTGCTGATCCACCTATCATTGATGTGGATGAAGATTACTCAGATAATGATCTGATTGCTAATGTGAACCCTAGCATAGCTAGGAGATTGATGAAAAGAAAGAGTAATCAGAATGATGCAAAATGTGTGTCCAAAGATAAACCTGCTGCTAAGAAATCTAAGGCTGAAGGCATGGCTGAGAAAAGTATTCAGACAAAAGGGAAGAAGGCCCAGGTGCATACTGCTAGACAACCAATCTCTAAGAAGAGAAAAGAACCTGAATCTTCTGATTCTGATGAGGAATCAGAATTTGAGATTGATGCTGAAGAAACTCCTATCAGAAGGAAGCTCCCCTCCAGCAAAATTGCTAGAGTGCCTGAAGTCCCAACAGACAACATCTCTTTTCATCATCCTAACAATGCAAACAGATGGAAGTATGTTTGCTTAAAGAGAATAGCTTTAGAGAGAGAACTCAACAATGATGCCTTGGAGTGCAAAGACATCATGGACCTGATCAAGAATGCTGGACTAATGAAGACAGTGATAAAATTTAACAAATGTTATGAAAATCTGGTCAAGGAGTTTGTAGTGAACTTGTCTAATGATTGTGCTGATGGAAGGTCAGCTGACTTTGAAAGTGTTTTGTTAGAGGAAGAAGGGTCAAGTTCTCTCCATCAGAAATCAACAAGTTTCTTGGAAGAACAAATGAGGATTGTCCTGATCTGGAGGCCACTGACAATGAAGTTTGTCAAACCATCACAGCCAGGCAAGTGAAGTGCTGGCCCTTGAAAGGTAAGCTGAATGCCAGCAAACTCAGCATGAAATTTTCCATCCTGCATAAAATAGGTGCATCCAACTGGGTGCCTACAAATCATAAATCAACTATCTCCACAGGATTGGGGAGATTTATTTATGTTGTGGGAACCAAGACTGCTTTTGACTATGGCAGGTACATCTTTGAACAAACTTTAAAGCATGCTGGTAGTTATGCTGTCATAGGACCAATAGCCTTTCCCTCCCTCCTTTGTGGAATCATCCTTACACAATACCCTGATATCCTTGTGGCAAGAGATACAGTCTGCAAAAGAGCTCCTGCCCTTGGCTTGCACTACAAACTGTTTCAGGGATCTCATGCTCCAGACATTGTCATAACATCAGCTGAGACATCGTCTATGAAGACCCAGTCCAAGACATCAGATGTCATAGCTGTTTTAAAAGAGACTTGCAAAGAGCTGGATGCTAGGAAAAAGACCCTAGAAATCCTAATTGCCAGGCTAGAAAAGGTGGAAGCTGAAGAAAACAGAAGGGAAGAAGGTGTAGAAGCTGAAGGTCATCTCAACATTGAAGAAACTAGCTCCTCTGAGTCTGATGACAGTGCTTGAAGGTTGGTTGCTGTTTGGTGGTGGAGTTTGGAAGTGTGTTCAGTTTTTCTGCTGCTCTCATTATTTGTTTTGGATAACTGTATAATCATTATGAACATGTATCTTTGGCCCATTTGTGGCTAAAGAGGGGGAGAATATTTTGGTACTTAATATGTACTTGCTCAATTAGACATTCTATTTTTCTGCAGTCATTTCTTTCTGCTGCTATCTATCTCTGATTGCTTAGGGTCTTTAGCCAAAAATCTGCCAAAGGGGGAGTTTGTAGTTGTTTAGGTATTGGCTTGCATTTTTGGTAAAACCCAAGTGTATGTGTGAATGTCATGACTGATGTCATAACATTCTAGTTTAGTTTGTACTGATTCATTAGGTACCTTTGCAGAAAAATATTGTCATTCAGGAACTGATATTTATAAGTGTGTATCTGAGCATTTTGCAAAATGATCACATTTTGCTAAATCAGTAGACAAGTTTTCTCATATGTCATAACAGATGTTAAGACATCCTGTTCTGAACTAACAGGTTTGCAGGTTGGATAAGTATGAGTTTTTTCAGGAAAACAACTCAGTCTTTCCAGAACAGAATCCTGCGTTTTCTGAGGGGTAACCTAGCTCAACCCTAACCTGGTTAATAAAGTCCTATGACCTGGTCTTGAGGTCAAACGGAATTAACCCTAGGTTTTTGTGGAAACCCTAACTGAAGTTGCAGCTGCTATATATTCAACAGAGCTGCTGTTTTGCAAGTAATCCCTTGTTGATCAGAAGATCATTTGTAATCTGTATAGGTTTGATTATTGTACTCCAAGCAATTATCATTGTGATAAGTGACTTGGAATAGGTTTTTAATTGTAAGGGTTGTGTAGCACTCAAAGCTTTGAAGCAAGAGTGTTTGAATGTTCCTTGACTAAAGCTGTGAAGCAGAGTCAAGTTAGTTGTGTGCATCACTCAAAGCTGTGAAGCAAGAGTGATTGTGTTGCTTGATTAAAAAGCTATGAAGCTTAATCAAGTGTTTGTTTTTGAAGAGTGTCTTCATCAAATCATTAGTCAAATTGTTTTATGTATCACTGCTGTGATTGAGGGGGAGTGAGTAGGAACTCAGGTTTAAGTTGTACTTAGATTGAAATTACATTGGGTAGGTTTTAAGTGAAGGAGATAAACTGGTTGGTTTATTCCTGAATTAACATCTCTTATAGTGGATTTCCTCCCTGGCTTGGTAGCCCCCAGAGTAGGTGTTGTTGCACACTGAACTGGGTAAACAATTGACTGTGTTCTTTATTGTTTATGTATTTACTGTCATATAGTAAGTCAGATACGGTGTCATAACATTGAACGTGACATTGAGTATCTGCAGCCAGAATTTAAATTAAGTTTATTGAAGTTTAATTATGAAAATGTTTGAAAATGCATGGACCTAAGTCCAAGTTTATTATGAAAGTGTTTCAAGTTTAAAACAAGAAGATTTTTCAAAAGGAGGGAGAAGATATTTGAAATTAAAGAAGATGGGAGGAGAAGAAGAGGATATCCTAAAGCACAAGGTAAAAGCTAGGGATAAGAACCATCTAACCAACAAGAAGCCAATACTTGACACTATGAGCCAAGATAGAATTCCTATTCTTTATATTGAAACCAGACAAGCAAGAATACTAGACCTCTTGATAGAACCAAGCTTCAAGTGTATTAAGTCTTCACAAAAATTGGGCAGAGTAACGGCTATATACGGGTGAAGTTCAGATTACAAACAAAGGGTGTAATCACAATAACCTGCACACAAAACAAACAAACAACCCAATGTCTTGAGGTAAACCTCAAGAGCTCTAGACAAAATAATCAGACAAGATCACAAGGTCTCCAATCATAAGCCCAGGTTTCTAATCCTAAGTCCAAAAAGTCCAATGCTCCATAATGCCAAGGATAGTAACCAAATAGTCCAAGTACAATTAAAGATTTTTTTTAGGGTTTGTGTTGATTATTAGGTGTTTTAAAAAGAAAAGTAAAACTCAAGTGAGTTAAAATAAAAAAGACAAGAAATTAAATACTCAAATGAGCAAAGATGAAAATGGCATAAAATGTAAAATGCTAAAAGTAAATAGTGCATAAAAAATAAAAGGGGCATATAATAAAAGAATAAAGGATAAAGTCAATTATTAGTGATTAGTGGTTAGTTGGATGATCATCTTAAAACTTGCATTTGGAACTCATTAGAGGATTGGTAGAACCAAAGCCTCCACACAACAAGTTGCATTTGCTTTTGGTCAAGTATATCATCCATTTGGAATCCTTAAAAGTACCATTTAATGATCAACAATGTTTAAGTGATCCGCGTTGACCAAAGTTGTTGTAGATCCATTAGAGGATTGGTAGAACTAAAGCCTCCACACAATGAATCTCAAGGTTATTGGATCAAAGAGATCAAATTAACATACTTGGGCTTGCAAACATAAGTTTGGGCCACAAATAATCATTTATTCGAATTGGGACAACATTTAGCGCTATGTTAAGCAATCGTAAGTGGACTTATATAGAAGTCGCGCCTATTTTGAGGCCATTCAATAGCAATCTATGCACCATTTGTTTTGAGATATGATATGGAGATCATGCTCCAACAACATTTAGTGCAATAAGTAGGGGATGAGATGAAGAGGGGTGGGAGAGAATATACAAACCACTTTTGATTAAATTTAATCAAACTATTATTAAAATCATTCATCTATTTTTGTGGAGTTAGACTCAACATCATGGATCCAATGATGTTAATAAAGTTCATGATAAAAAATTTAACCCAAGATCAGCCAGAAAATAGTCACAAAATAATATTACATTTTAATATATATACAAAAAGGTTTAAAACTAATGTCTAAAAATAGAAATAAAATAGAAAAATATCAACTATGTTCAAATTAATCAAGAAATAAAAAGTAAGACCATAGAAAAATCAGAAAAGGACTCAAATGATTTTATAAATTTTTTGGTAATTTTTTTAAGTCAAAACTATTTTAAATTTTTAAGAAATGGGTAAAATAAACCAAAAATGATTAAAAAATAGCAAAATCAGAAACAAAAATAAAATAAGGTCACCAATATTTGTCACAATATCATTGGATCATTCCATAATTTTTCAGAATTTAAAAATGCATAAAAGTATTTTTTAACATTTAAATCAATTCAAAGAAAGTGAAAATTTATAAAAAAAATACCAAACCACAAAATTAAATTGTGAAAAAATAAAAATCAGAAAGAGAATAATCAAAAATATTTTTCATAATTTTTTTAGATTTTTTGGACTAAAGCTGAATTTTCTATGATTTTTTGAAGTTTAAAACAATTAAATATAAAAAATCAGAAAAGAAAATAAAAGTAAAAAAATATGTGGACCATTGGATGAGAGTAAAAACGCGTTTGTAATCAAATCCAAGGGATCTGGCGCACTGTGCATATCATGGTCATTAGTGAATAAAACATTGAATCATTTATTAAATCAGAATTCAAAAATAACAAGTGGCGTGCCATCATTGGTTGGAAGTTGACACGTTGGTCATCTTCAACCTCCAGCCAACGTGAATTGCATGTCTCTCAAATTGTAAAATCAGAAGCTCATACCTATTCCATTCGCTTCGTCTCTTCAAGACGAAGACAACCACACCCTTGCACCAAATTTATATAAAATGTAGCTCAAGCAATTTGGAAAGAAAGTTTTGAAAAGGGATTTGAAATTTCATGGTAAAAACCTGTTTCTAGTAAAAATTAAGTGTTGCGACTAGAACCAGGGCAATGAGGGCATCACAATAATATCAAAGTTTTGAAGAATTGATGAAGGAATCTACCTATTGAAGTTGAGTTGCAGAGCTCTGAAACTAGACTTCTATGAAGCAATATAGGGCACGGTTCTTGAATGTAATTATGTGGTTAGCTTCAGGGAAGATCAAGGAAGGTGAATTGATGAAAAAATTGGATTGAAAAAGGCTTGTATATGGATTTCGAAGTTGCTGAATTCAGAGTTATGGAAAAAGTTTTCCAGGGTGATTCTGGCTATCCAAGCTTGAGAAAATGAATGGGGAATGACCCTCTATTTATAGGGAATCAAATGGAATGTCCAAGCGTGTGAAATGATGAAGTTTGGAGGGAAATCGTGTGAAGTTGCAAACAAGAAAAGTGTGACTTCCAATTTGATCAAAACACATATGAAACGCGTATTTTGCTCTGATAATCACTTATGGAACTTCATTAAACATGTTTAGAGGCATAAACGCGCAGAATCAAAGTGTTTAGAAGACATATCAAGGATTTCAAACTTCTGATTTGGTGAAAAATTCAGTTTCAAAGTGCCAACGTCTGACCAATGACATTCTCAGCTCAAGGGGTCTTAGGGCATGATTCTTGATGCTTCATAAAGATGAGGTTACAAGATTTGAAATGGAAGAATAATGGAATCAAATTGATGCTTGAGCTGAAAGTTGTGTTGAGTCAAAGTTGGAGAAAAAATGTTGACTCTCCAGACTTAGAAATATGTAAAAAAATTCTTCAAAAGTGACCTATAATGTCTTGCATCCAAACATAGCCTTCCACTTGGAATTTGCTCTTGGCCAAAAATGATGGCATGAATTAGATCTCTTGAATGACATTTTGAGACTTGAACCATTCAAAATCTCCAAAAATTGAGAGAGTTATGACTTGTTGAAGTTGGCAAAATTTCATAAAATGACCTATAATCTTTTGTAACCTTAAGGAAACTTCCATCCATTTTCTCACTTTTCACATAAAAGAAGGCATAAGGCTCACATATTCAAGATCATTATGGAAAAATAATGGGCTCAAGGTGATAAAAATTGACCAAGTTATGATCATTTGAAGTCACACTTGGAAAATTGGGGATTCATCTGGAGGACTTGTAATCTTTCTTCTTCATCAAGTTTCTTCCACATTAAACTCCTTGGAAATTTTGAAGTGATTTATTGATAAACCTTTTAAGAGAATTATGTCTTTGGAATCACTCAAAAATACCAAAAGATGAGCAAGATATACTCCTTTGAAGTTCAAAACCCTAGCTCCTAGATTAAGAGACATGCCTTGAGGAACTTTGACAATTTTGAACAAAATTCTTGTACCAAAACAAAGGCTTTGTAAATATAAGTTGTTTAGGATGATAATTAGAACTCATAGAAACCACAACCACTTTCATATCTTGAGAATTGAGAGAAATATGTATTTGTGACCAATGGAACAAAGTCTTGTCCAAACATGACTATTTCTTCAATCAACCCATTGTACTTTTTGGATCAAATTTGATAATATTGAAATATGGTGAACCAAAATAAGCTTGCCATGCCATTTCCTCCAAAACAACTTCAATGGTAAGGATTGAACTTCTAAACCTTTATTGACTATGGCATGGAAATAAACTCATGAACCCATGGGGAAACTTGTTAAATCTCATTGCCTTTACCTACATGGATAACAAGCAAGACAAACCAAAATTGCATTTTATTAATTAAAAGAAAAAATCAAGACAAAAAAATATTCATGATCACAAAAGAACACAAGTCAAGGTGCTTGGTGATTCCTCAAGGTGCAAAGCTAAATATAGGGAGGGGAACCAAGAATCCTAGTGTGATCTTATTGTAATGGAATCAACATGGTATGGTGAAGGGATCTTAGGGGGGGAAATTGGGGTACAACACATAGTGGACCAATAGTATCCTGCCTGTAGGATCTTTTTAGCCATGGTGTGTCCACTAGAGTGGGTGCCAAAGGTACCTTCGTGTAGATCTGCCATAATTCTCTCTGCTTCGCTCTTGTCTATGCATCGAAGTAAAGTAGAGTCATGGTTGCGCTTGTAGAGGATTCCATTACTGAGGAAGAAATTTGCGGCTAACCTTCTCATAAACTTCTTATCATTGACAAACGCCCCTTCGGGATATTCTTGAGCCTCGAGATACCTTTTTACTTTATGGAACCAAGGTTTGTCTGCTACTTCTTCAGTGTCAATCTCATAGAAGTATGCTGGTTCATCCAACCTCTTAATAGTGATTCGAGGAGCTTCGTTTTCCCACTTGACCTTGAACATAGATGACATGGTAGCTAGCGCGTCTGCCAACTGATTTTCTTCTCGTGGAAAATGTTAAAAGGTGACTTCCTAAAAGGGTGGAAGCAATGTCAACACATGTTCTTTGTACGGGATGAGATTTGGGTGCTTCGTGTCCCACTCCCCTTTTATTTGGCTTATTACCAAGGTTGAATCCCCGAAAATGCTCAAGAACTTGATCCTCAGATAAATAGCAGCTTTTAGACCCAGGATGCATGCTTCATACTCTGCCATACTGTTGGTATAGTTGAAACATAGTCTGGCGGTGAAAGGAGTATGACAGCCCTCAGAGGATATGATTACAACACCAATGCCATTTCCAAGTGCGTTGGAGGCTCCATTAAAAACCATAGTCCATCGGGATCCTTCATCCGATCCAGGTTCTTCACAGTCAGTCACTAGTATAATATTCTCATCTGGGAACTCAAAATTCATGGACTGGTAGTCATCCATAGCCTGATGAGCCAAATGATCAGCTAGTACACTTCCCTTGATTGCTTTCTGGGTAGTGTATTAGATATCATATTCGGTCAAGATCATTTTCCATCTTGATATTCTTCCGGAGAGAGCGGGCTTCTCGAAGATGTACTTAATTGGATCCATCTTAGATATCAACAAAGTTGTGTGGGTCAACATATACTGTCTCAGTCGGCGAGCAGCCCATGCCAAAGCGCAACAAGTTTTCTCGAGAAGTGAGTATCTTGTTTTATATTTGGCAAACTTTTTGCTAAGGTAGTATATTTCATGCTCTTTTTGAACGGACTCATCATGTTGCCCTAACACACACCCCATTGAATTATCTAGCACTGTTAAGTACATTATCAAAGGTCTTCCTTCCATCAAAGGCATCATAATTGGAGGCTCTTGAAGGTATTCCTTGATTCTCTCGAAGGCGGTCTGGCATTCGTCATTCCATTTTACCACTTGATATTTCCTCAAGAGTTTGAAGATGGGCTCACAAGTAGCAGTTAAATGGGAAATGAACCTGGAAATGTAATTTAGGCGTCCCAAGAAGCCTCTAACTTCTTTCTCAATGCGAGGAGCGGACATCTCTTGTATAGCCTTCACCTTTGCAGGGTCTACCTGAATACCCTTGTCACTGACAATGAAGCCTAGGAGTTTACCAGACCTTACCCCGAAGGTGCACTTGATCGGGTTTAACCTCAGCTTGTACGTCTTCAACCTATCAAATAGCTTTTGCAGATGATCGAGGTGCTCTTCCTCAGTTTGAGACATGGCTATCATGTCATAAACATAAACCTCAGTCTCGTGGTGAATCATGTCATGGAACAAGGCTACCATGGCTCGCTGATAGGTTTCCCCAGCGTTCTTCAACCCAAATGGTATCACTTTGTAGCAGAAAGTACCCCATTGCAAGATGAAGGTTGTCTTCTCCATGTCTTCGGGTGCAATCTTGATCTGATTGTAACCAGAGAAACCGTCAATGAAGGAAAAGATCTTGTGTTGCACGGTGTTGTCAACCAGAATGTCAATGTGGGGAAGAGGAAAGTCATCCTTGGGGATTTTCCTGTTCAAATCTCTGTAGTCTACACACATCCGCACCTTGCCGTCCTTCTTAGGCACCGAGACTATGTTAGCAACTCATTGGGGATAAGAGGTGACAGCTAAGAATCAAATATTAAACTGCTTCATAACCTCTGCTTTAATCTTCTCTAACATTTCAGGGCGCATACGAAGGACCTTCTGCTTTACCAGAGGGAAATCTTCTTTAGTTGGTAGACGATGAACCACAATATCCGTGTCTAGTCCCGGCATATCTTCATATGACCAGGCAAAGATCTCGACATAGTCATGCAACATTTGTATCAAATGCTGTTTGATACTAAGATCCAAATTTGCACCTATCTTGACCTCTTTTATGGTCTCTTCTGTGCCCAAATTCACTGTCTCAACAGGCTCTTCATGAGGCTGTATAGCCCTTTCTTCCTGTTGTAACAGTCTAGCAAGTTCTCCGGGTGCTTCACAATCTTCCTCACCTTTGTCCTCGGCTTGGTTGATTGGATTTTCAAAGTTATAACCGACAATAGCAGAATTGTTATCAATAGGATCCAGAGTGGATATGGATCTGCAGTTTGATACGTGAGTGTGTGTAAAAGCATAGCTGTATAGACAAAGTAAAAAGAAAAGAAAAACAGATAGCACACAATTTGTATGCAAAACGTCCAATGCTTTATTAATGCCATATGAAATCGAAACATGATAACCCTCACAAATAAACCATTGTGCCCCGGGTAAGACACATGGCCATAAAGTTTATATTGTTTATTACATATCAAAAAAACAAAAAAGACAATTACTTCTGAATAAAAGTAATCGGTAAAAAGTCTTTTGTTATCCAGTTACTGGGTCCACCGTTGGTAGTAGGGAAGATCCAGCTATCCATGTCATAGCTAATGTCAGCATCTTCTGTGGCAGAGACAATATCAATAGCGTTGATTCCCGAGACATGCTTGGGCATGGGTGCAGTTATGACGTTGGGAGTCTCAAGGGGATCAAATTCAGTCTCTTTTGCCTCGATCAGATCCTGCACCTTGTTCTTCAAAGCCCAACAGTCGCTCGTGTCATGCCCTAGAGTCTCAGAATGGTAGGCGCATTGAGCATTTGGATTGTAGCGGGGAGAAGCAGTATTGGGATTCTTCGGAGCTTCCCTCAAAGTTGCCAGATTGGACTTCAATAATTGTGGCAAGACTTGAGACAGAGTCATGTTTATCCGGGTAAACTGTCTTACAGGCCTTTCTGCTCTAGTCCGGTTGTTCCTTTGTTGAGTAGGTGCAGGTTTAGAGATCATAACAGCCCCTACCGCTGGACAGCGTTCAGTTCTGCCCTGATTCCCTTGGCTATAAGTGGCACTAACTTCCTTTTTTCCAGAAAATGGCTTCATTACTATACTGGAGGAGGAATCCTTTTGGAGCTTACCACTCCTAATTCCAGCTCCCACTCTTTCTCTTGTCAAAATCAATTCAGTGAAGCCAATTGAGGAACTTCCAATCAGATGATTGAAAAACGGACCAGATAGGGTACCCAAAAATATATCCATTAACTCCCTATCAGACATGGGAGGTTGGACTCTTCCTGCTAAGCCCCTCCACTTCTGAGCATAGTCTTTAAAGCCTTCGCTCGAGCCCCTAGACATACTTTGGAGTTGTGTACGGGTAGGAGAAAGGTCTGCATTATACTGATACTGCTTGTAGAAAGCAGCAGCCAGGTCTTCCCAATTATGAATGTTTGTCCTTTCCAGTTGGTAGAACCATTCTAGTTGAGTTCCGGATAGACTATCTTGAAAGAAGTGGACCCATAAGTCCTTGTGAGCAGTGTGAGGATGGATCTTCCTCACATAAGATGGGAGGTGTATCTTGGGACATGAGACCCTATCATATTTGGCGAACACCGGCACCTTGAACTTTTGCGGGATGACAACCCCAGAAACCAAACCCAGCTCTTCAAAACCCATCCCAGGCACCTTCTGGATTTCCATTTCACTCAGACGTTCTTCCAGCTATTTGTATTTTTCGTCGGCCAGAGGGTACTGCTCTTCATTATAATCAGTCTCACTATCAAATTCCCTTGGACGGGGGTCTTCCTCTCTTGTCTCCCCTTCTTGATTATCTCCTTCTTTTAATGAAGACGTCAGCTCAACCACTTGCCTTAGCGGTCCTTTGAACCTCCTTCCCAAGTTTACCACAACAGATGTCTTTCTGGGCTTCTTAGTCTTCTCTTTAACAACCAAGGCTTTCATCTCCTCTTGCCCCTTGGCCAGAGCCATGATCATCTGTTGAAAATGAGCATTGAGTCAGTAGATCCTTCACTGTTTGTTTGAGAGCCATTGCTGAAATAAACAGCGAAGAAGATGAGAAACCTGCTTTGTGACCTGCTTATGCAATGATATGTATGATATATGTATGCAATGTTTTCAAGGATTTCTAAGACTTAAATTTTCTTAAACATAAAGAGAACAAACGTTAATTGTATTAAGATGTTTTATTAATCACAATAACGCCTCTTGGGCTCACAAGGGAACAAAGCAAAAAATAAAACTCTCCAAGCAAAGAGACTCAAGCTTCCCACAAGCGCATCCTCTTTGGTGCAATGTAGGCATTTATATTCTTCTCCTCGTGAACTAACCTCGTGATTTCTAAAACCTTTTTCTCGCTGGCGTAGAATTGGGTTTCGAAGGTATCCCGTTCCTGTTTGAGTTGGATCCAGAACTTTCGTAGCTCCTCAAAGTCAGTTGGCATGTCAGGATGAATAACAATGTAAGGAGTTTCTCCCTAAATAGTTGGCTCCATAATCACGGGTAAGATGGCAGGGTAAGTCATCATAAGACATTGAGCACGAGCTTGCACCCATTTGAGGTAAAGCTCAAGAGGGATGGAATCCTTGTGCCCCAGTGTCTTGCTATCAACTCTGTTATCATACCCCAAGCTCGAATGAACCTCTTACGATAACCCAGAACATCATTCTCATAGTCAAATATGATTTCTTGGACGAGTGTGTCGTGAGGATCATCCCTTCTAGTATAACCAAACGGTCGCAATGCCAAACAAGGATTATAAGTGATTCCTCCCCTAATGCCTAACATTAGGGAATTCCCCATAGCGATCAATGATGGTAACATTCTCCAAGGACCGAGAACACCAATGAATATCCAAATGTGTAAGGGACATCAGCCTATGAGACCATCTCATACCCTTCTCATTTCTCAAGGAAGACCGAGGTAGGTGCGAAATAAGCCACCTAGCCAATAGAGGAGTGCAACACAGGAGGGTCCCTCTTCTCTTAAGAGTGCGATTATACAGAGAGTGTAGAATATCCCTGAGTAAAGTAGGCACCGGATTATGAGACAGAAAAACCTTAACCGCATTCACATCTATGAGTTGGTTCGTGTTAGGGAATAGTACCATCCCATAGATGAGAAGGGCCAGCACTTCTTCAAAAGCTTGTAAATCCAGGTTATCCCAAAAATAGTGAGCTTTCTCAAATAGAAACTTAACTGGAAATCCTTGGACACCTCTTTTGGTTTCCCAATTTTCCACTACATCGGACCGTTGTAAAGATAGAGCATGAGCAATCTCTTCAGGATTTGGGTCTCTTTCCATAGCGTGGAATGGTAGCTGATTAAGGATAGGTACCCCCAATAACTGATAAAACTCCTCCATAGTAGGCACTAACTGGTAATCAGGAAAAGTGAAGCAGTGGTGCAACAAGCCAAAGAACTGAAAGAACACCTTTAACAATTCTTCTTCAGGGTTTGAAGTGACCAAGCTGAGAAGTCGGCCATGTTTTTCAGTGAAGGGAGAGCTTTTAGGAATCCTTGATGCTAATTCCTTGAGTTGAGGAGATACTTTCACAAGGTTGACTTAGATGGTGTTCATGCGAGCGGATGTCCTGTCCTACAAAACAAGACAAAGATAAGCCCTAGAAAATCCTTGAAATGTTTAGTATGATATGCCATGTTATGATGTCGTGAAGTTTATATTGGTTCAACCTATCCTATAAATAGTAACCGGGTTCTAAGGGATCTCAATATCACTGGTTTTTCCCACAAGTTTCGTTCGATATGCAACTGACTTGCAACCAAACAAAACTAGGGAGTCAAACCTCAATGAGTGTAGCATCGAGTATCTTCCGACTTTGGGAATACACCAAAGACGACTATCTCACTACGTCTTAATGACTAAGTTGTTCAATTAAAGGTTCTAAGGTTAGTTGACGCTTCATGACACCACGCAGCGGCCCCCAATTCTCCTTGATTAACTCAAGGGCTACTGATACTTACCAAAGTTTCGCATCAATGTAGCCATCACTTCAACCGTGTCAATATACCCCGAACAGTTTCCACGATCTATTGTTACTTACCTAAAAGGTTTCCCCAGATCCGGGTGTAGGATCTATAGTAACCCAAACAATACCCTTAAAAGTAAACCAATCAAACAGACAAAGAAAACAGTTTAAAAATGATCTAGGCCCTAAGGTAAACCCCACTTTATTGTTTTCCCCAGCAGATTCGCCAGTTCTATGATACGGTGGCAAAACCGACTGTTATATACTGGTTTTGCTCTTTTTGTTCGCAAATGTCGTGGTAAGCAAGAGTTTCCACCGACTTTTCTTTTATCCAACAAAGGAAAGGGTGAAAAGAATAGAAAAGACCTTTTTCGAGATTTTTTGAGTAAGGGAGTAGATTATGGAAAGGGAAGGTGTTAGCACCCTTTCCATCTGTGGTTTTCCACGGGCTCCTAAGTACTTGCTCATTTTCAAAACTGTTTTCGTTTTTGTATATTTTGAAATATTTTGTTTTCTTTATAATAACTCTTGTATCAGTCCTCAAGAGTGTGATAAAGCATTTTTGAAAATAAGTTTGAAAGTGTGTAAGTGTAAAAAATTAGGCTTGGGCAAGTACTTAAGAACTGTCTACCTACTCGAAAAAGGGTGTTCTTTTCCTCCTACCCTTTAGATAGTGTTATCCTACTATTAGTGAGTAGGGAGCCCTATCTTTGGATGTTGAGGGACTATCGAAAGGGACGCTTATGGTCATTGAAGGCAATATGTAAGGATACCTTAGCATTTCGAAGGGACTGTCATCATATAGGCAACATCGAGGGACAAGATAATTTCTCATAGGCAACTCGAGGGACGTTAAGGGACTATGATCTTTATGATGACTTTTAGATTGAGGGTCTTTGCTAAGATATCCCTACGTTCGAGGGACATGACCATTGTTTTCCGAGGCAACTAAGTGAGGAGTACCCTAAGGGTGCAAGTGTGCAACAGTGTGCTTTTTTCATATATTTTATCTTATGTTAGTGATATAATGATTAATGGATTTTTGTCATGCACGCCTAGTTACTAGCAGTTTATGTACAAGCATATAAGAAAATATAAAGCGAGAAATAAAAGTTCCTACGCTATTACAGGGCTTTGGTGTAGATACATAAATAACAGACGAAAAGTAAAATGCGAAAATTAAAAACCCTAATTAACTATTACAAACCGGGCGTAGTTACATAAATGATAAAAATAATCGTATGGAAAGTAATAACGCACGAAAACTAACACTGGCCTGCGTTTGCATCCCTAAAAGTCTAATTATTTATTAAAAACATGTTTTTGGTATTTTATGAAAAAATTAGAAGTTTAACCTAATTTCTAACTAATTTTAAATTAAAGGTAAAAGGTTAATGTTTTAATTAAATTAATTTGCAAAAAATTAATTTTATTAACAAAAAAAAACTTTAAACCCTAATTTTAATGATTTTCCCAAAACCCAGATCTTATGTAAACCCAAAGATGCGCTGGATCCAGTGTTATTGTGGTAGGGAGGTCCATCATGGGGACTACAGGTTAGGCGTTAGATCTGGATGATGATTGATCTGATGGTGATGACCTGGGAACACATGGTAGGCGTGAATGGCCTGGCTGCACTGGATCTGGAGAAAATTCATTAGAAAAAATAACATTCAGGACCTGGGAATCGAACCCAGGTTTTTCCCTTTGCACCCTTATGCCTTTTCCATATGTGTTGCTGGGTCATTCATATATATAATCAAAACAAAAATATATAATATAAAACACGCGCTAGCAAGTGGGGCCCCTGTATTTCAAATAGTCCAATCTGGCATGGAGAGAGGGAGAGTCATTTGAATCCAACCAATGAGATGTTGTCCTCCTGCCACACAAACTAGCTGACTGAAGACCGGCCAGTCCAACCACCGGAGCCGGTGGTTTCCACCGTCTTCTCCGGTGGAGTCACCTGAAAAAGTGGCCAAACAAAAAAAACAAAGTATGCAAATTGACTTAAAAAGATCCGCTGATCACGAATATAGCCTAAAAAATGGCTAATTCCTCCTACATCATAGGGTTCGAATCTAAAACCCTGGCGACGATCATCCATGGCAATGTGTGATTCCATGCCCTATGGTCTCATGTAATACATCAAAAAGCCAGCAAACGTCATTAGCAACACAAATATAAACTCAAACAAAATTTATATGGCCTATTGTGAGAGTTTGAGATCCAAGATTTTACCAAAAAATTTGAGATTCGGTTGGGCAATCTCAGAGTGTTTCAGGCATGTGTGAGGACTGATTTGTCTTCCTGGGAACCTCAGGAGGAAGATGGAGTGCCTGGAATGGATTAAATATGCTTGGATCGTATGATATAGGTTGCACCTCTCTTTGAGAAAATTTGGAAAAATTTTAGGGTTTGTAGAGGCAGCTTTTTCGTCTTTCTCAGGTCTGGACTTGTTGTGTACATATAGTAAATCAAATTAGGGTAACAATTGTGGAAGAAT
Source organism: Vicia faba (assembly GCA_948472305.1). NCBI lineage: Eukaryota > Viridiplantae > Streptophyta > Magnoliopsida > Fabales > Fabaceae > Vicia > Vicia faba. The sequence goes on along the minus strand of OX451736.1, from coordinate 1,431,066,928 downwards.
ATCGATGGAATTGAGTGCAAAAATATGAGTTTTTAATTTGTATCAAAACTTGCTATTTCAAGAAAATCTCTCTCTCCTTTTGTCCCATGCGGTTTTCTTTGATATGCCAGCTTATCTCATCCCTTATTTGGTGAGAAAAAGATTCTCAAATCATATCTTACATAATTTCCATTATTTATTTATTTAATTTGAATTTTAATAAATAAAAAATCAAAATAAATAATAAAATTAATTAGATAATGTATGAGTGAGCTCAGAGGTCTTGGGCCATGTTAAAAACAAGTTTCAAGCATGAAAACATGGTCCCATTTGTAAAAAATTCAAGTTAGGTCAATATTGGCTTCATGCATTTTTCCAAAAATTGGTCAACTTTAACAATGCATATCTCTCTCAATTTTAATCCTAAGAGGGTGTTCTTGCACTTTTTAGAGAGCTTAGGATGTCCTTTAAACAACATTTTTGTTTTCATCTCAATTGGATCTTCCATGTTCATGTAAGGAGCTTTGACCCAAAAGATGTTTTTGTTGACTTTTTGAAAGGACCTATAATGTATGATCTTGTATCTTTTGATTGAGGCATTTCTTGAACTTGAGGGATGAAGAGAATTTGTAGGTAATTGGATTATATTCAAAATGAGACTTGGTTGAGAAATTTCTGATAAAGTATGAGAAAGTTATGCTTGGTCAAAGTTTGGTTGACTTTTCTTGTAGAAACCCTAATTTGCCATTTTTGACTTTTGATGAGTTAGGATCATTTCTTGAGGAATCATGATCAACCCTTGATAAAATGATGGGTATTACTTCAAAATGTTGATATTGACCAAAAATCTTGAAGTTTGACTGTATTTGGGCCCCAGTTGACTTTTGACCTAGTATAGTTGATTTCCAAGCATTTGAGCAGTTGACTGAGCAAACTTGTTTTTCAAGGCATGAAATTTGACATGGATGGTCTTGAGGACATATTAGGATAGTGGAGAACATTTGTGATCTTTGGAACGTACACATCTTATTTAAAATTGAAACCCTAGTTGAGGTTCATTGCCTTAGGAGGAGAATGTCTGGTTAATTCTTAGTCATCCTAGGGCAATTGAGGACCTCTAGAGGCATGTCCTAAGTGAAATGGGAGGGAAAATTTTGGGGTACAACACCCTACCTCTGTACCTAATGAAGAAAGTAGTTGCGGAGGTTTTGTGGATGGTTTGAGTGTCATCCCAACTCTTGGGGTTTTGAGTAGATGTTGATCGAGGTGATAAGTCTTCAACTGATAGACAAGTGATAAGATGATGGGACATAGTTGTATGCTTTAAATCCCTAACTTTTTCCTGGACTGTCCTTTCAGATTTTTAGTCCACCGGGATACCCTTTTTTGCCCAAGCCTCCTTTTCAGGTTTTCGACTAGCCGGGTGTACAATTTTATTTATATATCCCTAATTTTTGCCCGAACCATTTTGGTTCGCCGGGATGCCCTTTTTTTTGCCTAGGCCGGTCAACCTAGAGGGTCTTTGTTTATACGTAGTATCTTTTAACTATGTCCGTATTTACCAGGTGTGGAAGGTCGTCACCATCCATAGTGGTTAAGATTATGGCTCCACCAGAAAATATGTTATTGATTACGAATAGCCCGTCGTATGTGGGAGCCTGTGTGGGGCTGCTTCAGGATGAATCTAGTGCACCTGATGTTTGATCAAGTTTCTGATAGTCTTGAATTTCCTATGTATCTTTTCTAAGAACTGTCATGGAAGGATTCGAAGACATGATACTGACACCATCTGATACTACTGGCACATACAAGCAATTTGGTGGTACCAAAGGTTCAAATTTCATAGTGATTTTTGTTGGAATCCCCAATCAATGTAACAAAATCCCGAGTGATTCAGATGGAGACCTGCCCTTAGCTATTCAGCACTTTCTGAGAGATTCTTTGCATATTGGCTTGACTAATCCAGATTAATTAGACACCATGTCATGCCCCTTGATTATGAAAGGCTTGTTATTAGGAATGTTTGTTTTCTTCTTAGATAATTCTGTCCATTGAGAGGATCTTTGTTCACTTAATATTTTTCGTGTGAATTTCTCTGTTGTTTGAACAATTAGCCACATGCAAACAATTTCATTTAAAGAATGCAAAGCTTATGTATGTCTTGAAGTTTGGAAATTAATTTTTTTAGTAAAACAAACAAATTTTTAAGAGTGTGATATCAACTCAGGATTTGTAGCAAACCTTATAGGAGTCAGGATACCTTTTTGTAACAGTATGTTTTCGAACTAACTCATGCTTCATCTAGAACTTTTAAGTGTTATAATGTGGTTTGGTTCACGATTTAAGAAACAAAGGATAAAGGCTCAAATTTTATTTGTACCCAACTCGTTCTTCGTGATGTTCTTCAATCCTATGCTCAGTTAGTTATGTGTTTAAATCCCGCTTGAGTCTTTGTTCTGATATTCCGGTGATGGTTCTAAAATTGAAACTTTATTTTGAAGAGTCAATTATTTTTGTAATCTTCTTTTTGTCGAGGATTTGTAGTAACCCTTTTTTTTGTTTTCGGTATCCCTACTTTTACCTTAACTTTTTATTTTGTGATTACAACCAGCGGGATGCCCTAGTTTTGTTCTTAAGTCTCCTTCATAGGTTTTGACTTATCGGGATTTCCTTTTGAGAGATAATGACTGTCGGCTTTAATGATTATGCGGAACCATCACCATCTTCTGATTTGGAAGGACGTCTTTGATGCCATTCATTATGTACGAAGTGGAAAATTGCGATTGAATGCGCATCTGAATTAACTGAGAAAACTACCCTGCCCCAGGTTATGATTAAGGGTTTTAATTTGTGTGAAAAGAAAAACTCCTACTTCTTAGGCTCAAAGGGGTTGACTAGGGATTATCTTCCTTATAACTCCACTGTTTAGGATTTGAAACAACGCCTGCACATCGTCAGCAGGGTCTGTTCAAAAGCATACCGTAGAGATTGTGGTAGCATTTTCACCATCCTCCCTCTAAAGGCTTATAGCTTTTAATCAAGAGTAGAATATCATAAAAAGGAAGTAAGAATGCAGTTTTGAAAGAGTAAATACGAATAAATTGATTCAAGACAAATATATGTGATTCATTGATGAAAAAACAAAGTTTTACATAAATAAGTGTTCGAATAAAAAGAAAATTACAATTTGAAAAATTCAAATGAACAAAAAGCCCATTTGTATGAACTTGTCACTTCAGATGGTGTGCCTTTGAGGGACGGAAGAATAATTCAGTATGGCCATCTTGTGTGAACTCCGATGCTCCTTCATCAGTCGGGTCTTAAATTTTGTTCTTCAATGCCCAACAGCAATTAGTGTCATGTCCAGGACTGTTGGAGTTTGTTGTACCCCAAAATTTACCCTCTTTATTTTCATTATTACATACACGCATATCATTGGTTTTATGGTTATGGAATCAAGTTATATTTAGCAAGCTTCGTTAGGTTACAAGTGACGTTTATTTCGCCAATGGATGTTCTCGGAGTATTTTCCGTGCTGAAGATCGGTTCACCGTTTCACAATGATTTGGGGTTCAAAGATTCACAAGTCCAACCCGGCGCGTCATATTCAGGTGTTCTTTCGCCAAGATATCCTTGATAACATATTCTAAAATTCAGGTTCCGCTCGAGAAATAATTCTTTAAATAAGGTCTCTGAATGTTCGATTTTTTCTCGAAGAAATATGGTGAAAAAGTGTGCTGAAAGTGCAATTTTTACGCACTAAAAAATTCATAACTTGAAGATCGTTGCTCGTTTTGAACCCGTTCTGGTGGAAAAAATTTCATCTTGATGTCATCTACGTTTTCATCTCCCACACCTGGAATCCAATTTTGATCAGAAGGTCTTCAAAAATGCGGATTTATCAAGTATTTCCGTACAAAAAATTTGTGACAAGTTTATTTGCGTCATGTTCGGAAAATCATAACTTGGTCAATTTTCATTGTATTGAGCTGGTTCCGGCACCAAAATTTCAAAAATTTAGTTGGCTACGTTTTCTCAGCAGGTATCGAGTTTGACGGTACCCAAAAGACCTTCGTTTTTTGCCCAGAGTGCGCATGATGCGCGGAAAATCCTGAATGCTGAATATTATTTCATCTGGGTCGAAACTTCGAAAATTCATAACTCGGTCAATTTTAATCGGACCGGGCTCATCTTTTTACACAAGGTCAATGACTTAGATATCTACAACTTTTCTTCTAAAGTCGAGATCGGATTCTGCACCGATCAATACCAGTTTTTTATTGAAGAACGTGTCAGAGTTGACACTGGAGCCCAAAGTAAGTTTGTCTGAGGCGAAACTTCAAAATTCTTAACTAATTCACATTTATCCAATTGAGCCCATTTTTGGACAGGACTTAGTTCTCGATGTCGGATACATTTTTTTTCACATTTCAACTTCAAAAATTGCACTTAAGTCTATGCGATTTAGCCTAGAACGTGTCAGACTCAAGTGAATAAAAATCTTCACTATTGCTTGTGGTTATTGGAAGCCTAATTGCACATTCAAAGCCTATATCTTTGCTCTAATTTCCATTATATAATCTCATTTTTTCACACAAATAGGACACAAAAAAAACTTTTGCCACAACCTTGTCAAAATATCAAATTCTTTCAAGAACCCTAGAAATCTCGAAATCCTTGTTACAAACCCCCATTAGAAGCATTCATACATGTCATATTCGTTTTAACATTACAAAATTTCATATATTTGCTTTCTTTGTATTTCATAATATAGTAATTTATTAATGTCTTCATGAGATTCAACACTACAGGTTTGGACCATCTAATGGTCTCATGCAGGTTTATTACAAAACGCTGAGGCTAAAACAGAACAATAACCAATGCATGGCTCATGGCAAGACAGGCATCATGAGGAGGTTAAGAGCGTGGTTCAACACCCACCCCTATTGGTTTTGGTTTTCTTCCATTCTATTTATCCTTTTACCTATTTTCCTTCTTTCTGTTTAAAACCTTTTTTCATAAAACCTAACATTTTTCATAAACCGTTGATTTTTTATAATAAACTCGAATAATTAATTTTAGGTTTTTTAATTTAATTTTAGGTTTTAAATTACTTTTTGGTTCAACACCCATCCGTGACATTTGCATTATTTGTATTTTCTAACCCTATTTTCCATTGATATTTTTCCCCTATCTATTTTTTGGCAAACTTAATCCTTTTTTGTTAATCATTAAACATAAGCTTTTTTTTTAAAACCTTTTTTTAATTAAAATTAATTAGGTTTTAGGTTTTTTTTAATTAACCTTTTTTTCAAAATTAACCTTTTTTTATTAATTAAAATTAATTAGGTTTTATAGTTTTTTAATTAATCTTTTTTTTCAAAATTAACCTTTTTTTATTAATTAAAATTAATTAGGTTTTAGGTATTTTAATTAACTTTTTTCAAAATTAATATTTTTTTATTAATCAAAATTAATTAGGTTTTTAGGTTTATTTAATAAATTATTATAAATCATTTTTTTCATAAAAAAATCACCAAAACATTTTCTTTTCTATTGTCATCTTATTTTTATTTTCCTAGATAAAGTGTATAGGGCGCGTTCAACTGTAATAGCGTAGCTTTATTGTTCCTATTTTTTTATCATTATCATGTAATTGCTTCCGGGATGTAATAATTTTAGGATTTCTTTTCCACACTCTTCACTATTATGTAACTGCCCCAAAGCTCTGAAATAGCCTAGGTTTATATTTCCGCCTTTACCTTCAGCTACTATATTTTATGCAATGCTTAGACTAGGATTGTATGGAAAGATAAAAATAAACGATAGAAAACCCTAATTTCAAGATAAATAACCGAACTGAATCATTTGCACACTCATACCTCTAGGATAACCTCACTTGTTTCCTTCGGAAAAATAATGGTCATGTCCCTCGAATGTAGGGATACCCTTAGCAAAGACCCTCGGTTAAAGTCATCATAAAGAACATAGTCCCTCAATGTCCCTCGAGTTGCCTATGTGAAATGATACTGTCCCTCGATGTTGCCTACAAATATATGATGATAGTCCCTTCGAACTGCTTAGTTATCCCTATATGTTACCTTCTATGACCATAACGATGACTCGCGCCTGTCCCTCATACATCCAACGATAGGGCTACCTACTCACTAATAGTAGGATAGCACTGTCTAAAGGTTAGGAGGAAAAGAACGACATTTTTTAGTATAAGTATATATGTTCTTAGATGCTTGCTCAAAATAACTTTTTGCACCTACACCCAAATATTTTCAAAAACACTTTCAAAAACATTCGCCTTGTCAACACTCTTGATGACTGATACAAGAGTTATCACAAAGCGAATCACCGCACTAAGGCATTTTCAAAACAATTTTAAAAACACATAAAGCACAAGAAATTTTGAAAACATGAGATAAGCACCTAAGAGCCTGTGGAAAACCACAGATGGAAAGGATGCTAACACCTTCCCTTTTCATAATATACCACCCTTACTCAGAAAATCTCGAAAAAGGTCTTTTCTGTTCTTTTCACCCTTTCCTTTGTTGGATAAAAGAAAAGTCAGTGGCGAATCTTGCTTACCGCGACATTTGCGAACACAAACGCAAAACTAGTATAACAGTCAGTTCTCCCACTGTATCACAGAATTGGAGACTCTGCTGGGGAGTTATAAAAAGTGGGGTTACCTTAGAGTTAGTTTATTTTAAAACTATTTTAATTGCTTGTTTTGTATGCTTTATCCTTGGAGGGTTTGTTTGGGTTGTTACTATAAATCCTACACCCGGATCTGAGGCACCTTTTAGGTAAGTAGCAATAGATCGTGGGGGATGTGCGCTGTATACCGAAACGGTTGAAGCGACAGCTACGTTGATGTGACACTTTGGTTGGTATCGGTAGCCCTTGAGTAGTCAAGGAGAATACAAGGTCGCTGCATGGTGTCATGAAGCATCAACTGACCTTAGAACCTCTAATTGAACGACTTGGGCATTAAGAAGTAGTGAGATATCCGTCTTTGGTGTAGTCCTAAGTCGATTGATACTCGATACTACACTCATTGAGATTTGACTCCCGAGTTTTGTTTGGTGGCAAGTAAGTTGTCGATCAGAATGAAACTTATGGGAAAATTAGTGATATTGAGATTCCCTAGAACCCAGTTACTATTGATAGGACAGGTTGAGCCCGTTATACTTCAAGAGGGTACTTACCTATGTAACTCATGCAAGCCTGAACCTAAGGCTATTTGTGTGACTTGCTTGCTTTCACTATCTAACTACTTGAACTCTTTGCAGGGTTTTGTTTATTATCTGATGATATGAGTCATTGTCCAATAACATGGATTTCTAGCAAGACATACTTGTCTTCATCACCCTGCATTTTTTATTTACGCATAAAATACACATCATACCATAGCATTTCCTTAACCATTTCAAGGATCTCGAGGGTCTGTAATGCAGGTTATGATGAACCAGACGTCTAACAAGGGGAAAGGGGATTTATTTTCCTCTAGCCAATGCCGTCAAAAGATCAAAACATAATAACTTGAGTCAGAGGCTATGACCCACTCGATATGGTGAGCTTGATTCTCGTATAAGGACATTCAACAATATAAAGTTCTTCAATCAAAGTTGCAGTCAACTCCTAACATTTTCTTGTGTTTACCCCGCGAGATCCTTGAAAACATTTTCCCATCATGCATGTCATTACATAATAGGTCTTCCAGTACAAGTATCTCATGTTCTCGCTGTTTATTTCAGCAAAAGAAATGGCTCTCAAACAAATAGTAAGAGATCTCCAAACTCAAGAGGCTCAGTTCGTGAAAATGTTCTTCAACGTATCCAAGGGGCATGAAGAATTGAAAAAACTCCTCAACGGGAACTTGACCAAGAAATATCCTGACAACAATAAGGATGACCGGTTGGAACAACTGCGAGCTGAGATGGAAGCAATGAGAATCTAGATGCTAGGGCCGATGGCTCTTTTCCAAAGCCGAGCCTGGGGACAAGAAGAGCTGGGAGCCCTTAATAGCAAGCTTCATCAAGACGGATGCAACCGTATGGGGCAAACAGTCGAGGTTAGGGATCAAGCCATGGCATAAAAAGTTGGCTTGGAGAGTAGAGCTTTTCAAATTGCTGCTACGTCACAAGCCCAACCATAACCTCGCTAACAACGACGGGGTAATCAACAAAGACAAGATAAGCCCAAGAGGCAGTTTACCAAAATCAACACACCATTGTCTCGGGCATTGCAACATATGTTGAGGATGAATTTGGTTACGTTGATAAGACCTCATCCAAACCCCAAAACTTCTTCCCCTAACTACAATCCTGATGCAATATGTGCCTACCATTCCAATAGTCCTGGACATGATACGAATGACTGTTGGGCATTGAAAAATAAGATTCAGGACTTGATCAACAAAGGAGTGCTGGTGTTTACACAAGATGGCCAAACTGAATTATTCTTCCATTCCTCAGAGGCACATCGTCTGAAGTGACAAGTTCAGAAAAAGAGGCTTTTGTTCATTAGAATTTTTAATTTGTAATTTTCTTCTTATTGTTCGAACATTTATTTATGTCAAACCTTATTATTTCATCATTGCATTGCATATGTTTGTCTTGAATTATTTCATTTGTTTTCACTATGTTGAAGCTATGATTTTACTTCCTTTTTGTGATATTCAACTTTTGATTGAAAGTCCTGAGCTTTTAGAGGGATGATGACGAAAACGATACCATAATATCTACAGTATGCTTTTGAACAGACCCCGCTGACGATGTACAGGCATTGTTTCAAATCTAAAACAGTGGAGTTATAAGGAAGATAATACCTAGTCAACCCCTTTGAGCCTAAGAAGTAGGAGTTTTTCTTTTCACACAAATTAAAACCCTTAATCATAACCTGGGGCAGGGTAATTTTCTTAATTAATTCAGATGCGCATTCAGTCGCAATCTTCCACTTTATACATAATGAGTGGCATCAAAGACGTCCTTCCAAATCAGAAGATCGTGATGGTTCTGCATAATTATTAAAGTCGGCATTCATTATCTCTCAAAATAAAAGTCTGTTAAGTCAAAACCTATGAAGGAGACTTAAAACAATCTGGGGCATCCCGCTGACTATAATCACAAAAGAACCAGTTCAGGCAAAAGTAGGGATAGTGAAAACCAAAAAAGAGGTTACTACAAATCCTCGACAAAAAGAAGATTACAAAAATGACTGCCTCTTCAAAATAAACTTTCAGTATCCGAACCATCACCGACATATCAAGGACAAGATGCCAGACTCAATTGGGATCTGAACGCATGATTAGCTAAGCATAGGATCGAAGAACATCACGAAGAGCAGGTTGGGTACAAATAAAATTTGAGCCTTTGTCCTTTGTTTCTTGAACCGTGAAACAAGCCACATTATAACCCTTAAAAGTCCTAGCTGAAGCATGAGTTTGTTCGAAAGCATACTTTTACAAAAGGTATCATGACTCCTGTAGGGTTTGCTATAAATCTTGAGCTGACATCACACTTTTACAAAATTTGTTTGTTTTACTAAAAAATGAATTTTCAAACTTCAAGACAGACATAAGCTTTGCATTCTTAAAATACCATTATTTGCATATGACTATTTGTTCAACAACAGAGAAATTTGCACGATGGATATTCGATGAACAGAAATCTTCTCAGTGGACAGAATCACCTCAGATGGAAAGACATTCCGGTGATAGGCCTTTCATAATCAAAGGGAATAGCATGATGTCCAGCTGATCTGGGGCAGTCAAGTCAAGGTTCAAGGAATCTCTCAAAAATTCAAAATAGCCAAGGACAGATCTCAATCTGAGTCACTTGAGGCATTGGACATGAATTCCAGCAACGAATCCTATACGATCAAACAAACACCTTCCGGAAGTGTGGGAACACTTACTACTAAGGACAGTGACAATTCTCTGCACCCGATGAACATGGACATAGTCGGAAAATACTGCGCATGAATAAAGACTCGCTAGGCTGGCTGGCCTAGGAAAAAATAAGGGCATCCCGGTGAACCAAAAGGGTTTGGGCAAAAATTAGGGATATACATATGGAAAAAAATATACACCCGAAAAGTCGAAAACCTTGAAAAGGTGAGTTGGGAAAAAAAGGTTATCCCGATGGACTAAAAATCTAAAAGGAAAGTCCAGGAAAAAGTTAGTGATTAAAGCGTACGACTATGTCTCGTCATCTCGTCACTTGTCTATCAGTAGAAGGTTTATTACCCTGATTTACGTCTACTCAAAACCCCGGGAGTTGGGATAACAATCAAACCATCTACAAAATCCCAGCAGATACCTTCTCCAGCAGGTACAGAGGCAAGGGAATTCTACCACAAGGTCACTGCCATGTTCTTAGCATGCAGCCTATTGATGTCAGGTTTTCTCATACCCTCGGCAGAGCAAAATCTCCAAATTATTGCTCCAACGAAAATTCCCTAATGAGGTCGCCAAGCTTCTCGGGATTCCCCAAGTGGATTACAGAGTTTCCCTTCCCTAACAGAAACATTCTGAATAAAGAAGATTATCCTCTAGAAACAGTTTAGGTACGATCCAGAGACGAATGTCATCCTGATACTTATTCAGACTCTCATCTAGAAACGGTGGAGATACTATCCAGAGACGGGTGTCATTATGAAACTTACTCCATATTCTCATCTAGAAACAGTTCAGGTACGATCCAAAGACAGATGTCATCCTGACACTTACTCTAGATTCTCATCTAGAAACGGTTCAGGTACGATCCAAAAGCGAATGTCATCTTGACACTTATTTCAGATTCTCATCTAGAAACGGTTCGGGTACGATCCAGAGACGGATTTCATCCCGATACTTATTCAGACCATCTTCTAGAAACTTTTCAGGTATGATTCAAAGAAGGATGTCATCCTGATACTTATTCCAGACTATCTTCTAGCAACAGTTTAGTTCACGGAGTCTACCTTCCCCAACAAAGTTTATTTCTCTGACAACATAAGTTTATCTCCCAGTGTTTTAACTTTAACACATTTGAAGACCTATATTCTTCACCCCCAGCAACAATTAGAGATTTATTTTCCCTGGTTCAACAATACTGCAATAGAACAGTTGATATGTTCATACATTACATTCATAAATCATTCTACAAATGTCATAGCATCTGCAGTACAAATGCATACATCCCAATCTCATTTATTTTGAGAACACCATTACACAATGCATTTCATACATCATGACATTGCATACAGCTAATGCTTTACCTTTTTAGGAAAGATCAATCAATAGATACTTATCATCAACAATTTTCAATAAGTCCAGGATTAGCTACTGAAACAAAACAGAGTAATTATCTGTGCGACCAAATACAACTTTACATAGGCTCATCATGAAGCAATCTTACACGAGTTTCTTCTGACTTCCAAATACAGCTTTACACGGGCTCATCATGAAGCAATCTTACACGGGTTTCTTCTAACTTCCAAATACAGCTTTACACGGGCTCATCATGAAACAATCTTACCCGAGTTTCTTCTGACTTCCAAATACAGCTTTACACGGGCTCATCATGAAGCAATCTTACACGGGTTTCTTCTAACTTCCAAATACAACTTTATACGGGCTACTCATGAAGCAATCTTACACGGGTTCCTTCTCCCTCCTTCTGAAGTTTTACACAGACTCATCCTGAAACAACCCTACCCAGGTTCCTTCTCACAATCTCCAGATGCAGTTTTACACAGACTCATCCTGAGGCAACCCTACCCAGGTTCCTTCTCTTGAATTTCCAGATGCAGTTTTACACGGACTCATCATGAGGCAACCCTACCCAGGTTCCTTCTCTTGAATTTCCAGATGCAGTTTTACACGGACTCATCCTTAGGAAACCCTACCCAGGTTCCTTCTCTTGAATTTCCAAATGCAGTTTTACACGGACTCATCTGAGGCAGCCCTACCCAGGTTCCTTCTCTTGAATTTCCAGATGCAGTTTTACACGGACTCATCTTGAGGCAACCCTACCCAGGTTCCTTCTCTTGTATTTCTAGATGTAGTTTTACACGGACTCATCCTGAGGCAACCCTACCCAGGTTCCTTCTCTTAAATTTCCAGATGCATTTTTACACGGACTCATCCTGAGGCAACCCTACCCAGGTTCCTTCTCTTGAATTTCCAGGTGCAGTTCTACACGGACTCATCCTGAGGCAACCCTACCCAGGTTCCTTCTCACAATTTCCAGATGCAATTTTACACGGACTCATCCTGAGGCAACCCTACCTAGGTTCCTTCTTATAATTTCCAGATGCAGTTTTACCCGGACTCATCCTGAAGCTTCCCTACCCAGGCTCCCTCTCATATATCTCCTAAAACAGCCCTACTCAGGTTCCTTCTCATACACTTTCAGATGAAGTCTTACTCGGACTCATCCTAAAATAGCCCTAAACAGGTTTCTTCTGATACATTTCCAAATAGCAGTTAATTTCATTCTCCCCAGCAAACTACTGCGAGTTTTGGATTTCAACCAGAAAACAACAAACTGTCATCTCTCCACCCAGAGATAACCCCTCAGTAGAGCCATGAACAACTGAAGTTCCTAGACTCTATTCCCCACAGAGTTTTCCTCAAACAGGAAAACAAAAGAAATCAACATCCCCAATGAACTCCTCCTCAGACAACAGGAATAGGAATCCTCACAAAGAGACCTCTTATGAAGTCAGCATCTACTCTGGATGGTGTAGCGGTAGAAATGTTCAAGACTAAGCCATTATATTGACTAGACTTTATACAAATCAAAAATAAAAATCGCCAACGCGCTTTATTGTTTCCAAAGGAATGTGAAAAGAGAGAATAACCCAAAAAGGGAGAAAAATTCAAGGTAAGGGGGTTGGTTATGCATAGGGAAGGTATTAGCACCCTAAACATCTACGGTAATCCGCAGGAACCTCTTTGTAAAAACATGTACATTTTGGATATAAAAATGTGATGTATATAAAATGGATGGTGGAGGTGAGAAGAGAAGTATTTTTTATGATTTTTGCACTCACCGCGGTTGCGAACCTTTAGTGCCTACGTACCACCTTTCGTGCAATAGGGGATCAGGGTACACGTAGTTCCTCTTTTAAAAGTTTGAAACACAAGTGTGTTGGTTAATTTTAAGAGATAAGACATCATCGTCATTGTCCGTGTGGAAAAACATACTTACTACCCACAATCATGAGAAAGGAGAATTTGCATCATCTCAAAGTGGAGGATATGGCTTGGATTTTAAAATCAACAATGCCTCACTCAACATCCAAGTGGAAAATATCCCTCTTTACTACATATTGTAGAAGTATAGTTGTTTGCATCACTACAAGGATTGGCAAGAGTCTAACCTTTTGAGAAAAGTTTAAAAATAAAACCCAAAGTGGCAAAATGGTTTGAAATGAGATTGATTGACTTTTAGTCTTCTCACAAAAAGTGTCAAAGTATTATTAAATTTATTGAAGTTTATTGATGAAAATGTTTTGAAAATGCATGGACATAAGTCCAAGTTTATTATGAAAGTGGTTTAAGTTTTAAAATAAGAAGAGTTTCAAAAGGAGGGAGAGGATTTTTTGAAATTAAAGAAGATGGGAGGAGAAGAAGAGACTATCCTAAAGAATAATGTAAAAGCTAAGGATAAGAACCATCTAACCAACAAGAAGCCAAAACTTGACATTATGAGCCAAGAGAGAATTCCCATTCTTTGGATTGAAACCAAGCAAGCAAAGATACTAGACCTCTTCAAATGTATTAAGTCTTCACAAAAATTGGGCAGAGTAACGGCTGTATACCGGTGAATTCCAGATTACAAACAAAGGATGTAATCACAAAAACATGCATACAAAAAACAAACAAGCAACCCAATGTCTTGAGGTAAACCTCAAGAGCTCCAGACAAAATAATCAGATAAGATCACCAGGTCTCCAAGATAGGCCAAGGTTTCTAATCCTAAGTCCAAGAAAAAGTCCCATGCTCCATAATGCCAAGGATAGTAACCAAATACTCCAAGTACCATTAAGAGTTTTTTAGGGTTTAAATTAATTATTAGGTATCTTGAGAAAGTAAAATAAAAGCTCAAGTGAGCAAAGTAAAAATGACAAGAAAATAAATGCTCAAATGAGCAAAGATGAAAATGGCATGAAATGAAAAATGCTAAAGAATAAATAGTACATAAAGCATAAAAGAGAATAAAAGCAAAAGATAAACAAGTAAATAATTAGTGGTTAGTTGGATGACCATCTTGAAACTTGCATTTGGAACTCATTAGAGGATTGGTAGAACCAAAGCCTCCACACAACAAGTTGCATTTGCTTTTTGTCAAGTATATCATCCATTTGGAATTCTCATAAGTACCATTTAATGATCAACGATGTTTAAGTGATCCGCGTTGACCAAAGGTGTTGTAGATCCATTAGAGGATTGGTAGAACCAAAGCCTCCACACAATGAATCTCAAGGTTATTGGATCAAAGAGATCAAATTAACATACTTGGGCTTGCAATCATAAGTTTGGTCCATGAATGATCATTTATTCGAATCGGGACAAAATTTAGCGCTATGTTAAGCAATCGTAAGTGGACTTATATAGAAGTCGCACCTATTTTGAGGTCGGTAAATAGCAATCTATGCACCATTTGTTTTGAGAAATGATATAGAGATCATGCTTCAACAATATTTAGTGCAATGAGAAGGGGATTTAGGGTAAAAAAATAAACCACATTTGAATTAATATTTAATCAAACTATTATTAAAATTATTCATCCATTTTTATGGAGTTAAACTCAACACCGTAGATCCAATGATGTTAATAAAGCCATGATCAAAAAATCAACCCAAGACAGCCAGAAAGTAATCATAAAATAACAATATAATTAATATATACATTAAAGGGCTTAAAAATGTTTTAAGAAAAATGGAAAATAATGAGGATAATGTCAATTATATTCAAATTTATCAAGAAATGAAAAATAAGACCATAGAAAAATCAGAAAAGAGGCCAAGTGATTTTATAAAAATTTTGGAAATTTTTAAAAGTCAGAAACTATTTTTAAAAATTAAAATAAATTGGTAAAATATACAAAAATAGTAAAAAATAGTAAAGTCAGAAACAAAAATAAAATAAGGTCACCAATATTTATCACAATATCATTAGATCATTCCATAATTTTTCAGAATTTAAAAATGTGTAAAAGTATTTTTTAACATTTTAAACAAATCAAATAATTTCAAAACTCATAAAAAATACCAAAACATAAAATTAAATTGTGAAAAAATAAAAATCAGAAAGAGAATAATCAAAAATATTTTTCATAATCTTTTCAGATTTTTTGGACTAAAAATGAATTTTCTATGATTTTTTGAAGTTTAAAACATTTAAAATATAAAAATCAGAAAAAGAAAATAAAAGAAAAATATGTGGACCATTGGATGAGAGTCAAAATGCGTTAGTAATCAAATCCAAGGGATCTGGCGCGCTGTGCATATCATGGTCTTTAATGAATAATGTACAGAATCATTAATAAAATCAGAATTTGAAAATAACAAATGGCACGCCTTCATTGGTCAGAAGATGACACGTTGGTCATCTTCAACCTCCAGCCATCACGAATTGCAGGTCTCTCAAACTGTAAATCAGAAGCTCATACCTATGCCATTCGCTTCCTCTCTTTAAGACGAAGATAACCACACCCTCGCGCCAAATTTATATAAACTTTAGCTCAAGCAATTTGGAAAGAAAGTTTTGAAAAAGGATTTGAAATTTTATGGTCGAAACGTGTTTCCAGTAAGAAGTAAGTGTTGCGAATAGAACCATGACAATGAGAGCAACACAATGATATCAAAGTTTTGAAAAATTGATGAAGAAATCTACCTATTAAAGTTGAGTTACAGAGCTCTGAAACTGGACTTATATGGAGCAATATAGGGCACGATTCTTGAATGTAGTTATATGGTTAGCTTCAGGGAAGATCAAGGAAGGTGAATTGATGGAAAAATTGGATTAAAAAAGGCTTGAGAATAGAATTAGAAGTATCTGAATTCTGGGTTGTGAAGCAAGTTTGGCAGGGTGATTCTGGCTATCTAAGCTTGGGAAATTGAATGGGGGATGAACCTATATTTATAGGGAATCAAATGGAATGTTCAAGCGTGTGAAATGATGAAGTTTGGAGGGAAATCGTGTGAACCTGATGCACGAGCAAAGTGTGATCTGATTTGCATCAAAACTCATCCATTCCTTGCGTTTCAAGGCTTTAATCCACTTTGGCAACTTAGTTAAACATTATTAGATCACAAATGCGTGCTAATTTGATGTTTAGAGGCCAAAACATGAATTTCAAACTCTGACTTATGGAAAAACTTCAGTTCCAAGTTACCAAGTTCAATCCAATGGCATTTTCTCCTCAAGGGGTCTTAGGGAAAAATTCTTAATGCTTTGGAAAGATGAGGTTATAAGCTTTGCAATGGAAAAATAATGGAATCAAATG
The DNA here is from genome assembly GCA_948472305.1 of Vicia faba. Classification (NCBI taxonomy): domain Eukaryota; kingdom Viridiplantae; phylum Streptophyta; class Magnoliopsida; order Fabales; family Fabaceae; genus Vicia; species Vicia faba. The sequence continues at coordinate 1,431,050,435 of OX451736.1, read as the reverse complement.
GAAGCTTGAGCTGAAAGTTACATGGAGTCAAAGTTGAAGAAAAAGAGTTGACTTTCCATACTTAGAAATATTTCAAATTCTTCTTTAAAAATGACATATAATCCTTTGCATCCATACATGGCCTTCCACTTAGAATTTTCTCTTGATCAAAAAATATGGAATAAAGTAGACCTCTTGAATGACATTTTGAAATTTGAACCACACAAATTATCCAAAAATTGAGCAAGTTATGACTTGTTGAAGTTGGCCAAAAATCATGAAATGACCTATAATCTTTTGCATTCTTAAGGAAACTTCCAACCATTTTCTCACTTTGCACATAAAAGAAGGCATGAAGTCCACATCTTTAGGATCATCATGAAAAAAGAATGGGCTCAATGTGATAAAAATTTACCATCTTATGACCATTTGAAGTCACATATGGGAAATTGGGGATTCATCTGGATGACTTGTAATCTTTCTTCTTCACCAAGTTCCTTCCATATAAAACCTCCTTGGAACTTTTGAAGTGATTTGTTGGTAACTCTTTGAAGAGAAGAATGTTTTTGGAATCACTCAAAAATACCAAAAGATGATTAAGATATGCTTCTTTGAAGTCCAAAACCCTGGCCTCTAGATCCAGAGAATGCTTTGTAGAACTTTGCCAAGTTTGAACAAACTTTTTGTGCCAATATTCTTCCTTTATGAATAGAAATTGCTGAGGATGATGATGAGGATTCATGGCCACCAAAACCACTTCCATACCAATTCTTCCAAAACAACTTCAATGGTTAGGTTTGAATTTCTCAAGCTATTGACTAGGGCATAGAAATAAACTCATGAACCCATGATGCAACTTGCTAGACCTCATTGCCTTTACCTACATTATTAACAAGTAAGACAAACCAATATTGTATTTTGTTAATTTGAGAGAAAATCAAAGCAAAATATACATGATCACAAAAGAGAACAAGTTAAGGTGCTTGGTAACTCCTCAAAGAGCAAAGCTAAATATAGGTAGAAGAACCAAAAGCCCTATTGTGATCTTGTTGTGATTGAAATAATATGGTATGATGAAGGGATCTTAGGGGGGAAAATTGGGGTACAACAGCTGCCCTTATTTAAGTTTCTTCTATCCGGAGATACGAAGGTTAAAAATCTTCGTGTCGACGTGATCGAAGATACTTAAATACAAAACAAACCTTATTTTTGGCCCTAAGATACCATGGAAATGCTTATGCATATGAGCAGTACAAAAGAGACGCAAAGTATCACTAGGGAAGCCACAAAATGAAGAATCGAAGGAGCAACCCCACCAGGAAAATAATCTGGTGAACCAAAACAACTGAATCAGAGAGGAAGATAACAAGCATCGATGCTCACTGACGATGAACTATCAACGTTCAGTAAATATAGAAAAAAGATAACAAACACCGACGTTCACTGCCGATGTACTACCAACATTCACTGAAGGTAGAAAGAGAAAATATATCATACCACCGTCGTTCACTGATGATGAACTATCAACGTTCACTGAAGATAGAAAAGAGACAACAAATGCCAACGTTCACTGTCGATGTACTACCAACATTCACTGAAGGTAGAAAGAGAAAATATGTCATACCACTGTCGTTCACTGACGATGAACTATCAATGTTCACTGAAGATAGAAAAAAGATAACAAACACCAACGTTCACTGCCGATGTACTACCAACGTTCACTGAAGGTAGAAAAAAGATAACAAACACTGACGTTCACTGCCGATGTACTACCAACGTTCACTGAAGGTAGAAAAAAGATAACAAACACCGACGTTCACTGCCAATTTACTACCAACGTTCACTGAAGGTAGAAAGAGAAAATAAACACCGACGTTCACTGTTGATGTACTACCAACATTCACTTAAGGTAGAAAGAGAAAATATATCAAGTTTTCCCAAGATTCTGGTGTTTTTCCTAGAACGGGTCTCAACTTCTTCTTTAACAAAGGCACTCTGCCTGGAAAGGGTAATATATAAGTTGTCTTAAATAAAGAGACTTCCACTCATTGTCAAGGGGGATTGCAAAGAGAAATGACTTTCTGGGGATAGAAATATGACTTCCCAGGGAAATGGCACGATATTCCTACTGAGGAGATAAAGTCTTCCCGTGCAAAATAAATGCACAAACCAAAACTCAAAGTTCTCAGAAATCCAAAGTAAATAGTATTGTCATGCAACCACAAATCCAATTCAGAAATACACTGGAGCAAGACGGCCAATGAAGATACATCCTTTGAGAAATAAACTCAAGAGGGAAAACCAAATTCAACTAAGCAACGAGCGCTGCAGGAAGATCAGAACACAACATAAATGAACGATGATTTTTAGCAATGCATGATGTATGTATGAATGCATGAGTGATATCATGCATATGCTAGTAAAAGGATACATGATCAGTACAAACAAACAAAACTGCCTCAGGTACTAAAAACATTAGGCTAAACTTCCACCAGGAAGATCAATCCAAGAAAGGTAAAAGAAACTGCAGAAACCAAACCTATTGCCTGCCTTAACTTCACCGAGGAGAAACATAATCCGGATGTAGCCAAATCAAACAAATATCGGGATAGAACATCCTTTTTCCAGTTTCATCAGAGAAGCAGTTTTCCAAAAGCAACACACCTACTAGAGATTCAAAGACCAGCCTCAAATAAAGAAGACTGACGCCGAAACAACCAAACCTCACTGGGGGATTCAAGCCCACCTCCCTGAAGAAAACTGCAGATTGAAAATTTTCATCACAAACACTCATTCCAACAAGATATGCCCTGGGATAACTTTCCCGGGAAATCAAAAAGTCAACATAAATGCCAATACTGCAAAAAGAGCGACATCTCAACACATCGAGGGAATAAAACCTTTCATTATACGAGGGCCGACTTCGCTGGGGAATCTGGGACGAAGGCTTCTGACCGTGCAAACCCAAAAAGTGAATCAAGACTTGATGGGGGTAATGGGATCACAAACCCAATACTGTACTTTGCAACCACTGATATCGTCTTTAACTATCCGAGAAACACACAAAGATTGCGCACACCAGCAAAAGGTCCTGAGAAAATCTTCATGAAGGGAGTAAATCTTCTTAAAACAACCAGAGTTTGTTCATTCTTGGGATCACCATTCTTGTTGTCATTGTTTCATCACAAATCCCAAAGAAAATTGAATTATAAAGATCTCATCTTCTTTTTTTTTGAAAAGTTAATTTTGTTTTTTAATCTTTTTGCTTTAACAGTTATTATCAGTAATAAATGAAGTCTTTGCAAGCTAAATAAAAAATAAGAACACAAAGAATTTTGGCAAAAGCTCGAATTTCATTATTAGAATGGTAGTCTGCGAATGGCGAGACTCCATGGATGATTACAAAGTTTGGGAAATGGTAATACATAATGGAAAAGATACATTGAGATACAATGACCAATATCCCCCCTAACAACTTTTGAAATCCTGAGCAGAAGCTTTTGTTGAAGTATGGTGAGGATCCGAGAAGATTGTTGCTTCAACGATCAAGTCTTGTCTGACGTAGTTACTTGCCAAGAAAAATCCCTAACTTTTGCCTAAGCTGCCCTTGCAGGTTTTCAACTTAGCGGGAAATTTATTCTGTTTATGTGTCTAATCTTTGCCTAGACCTCCCTTTCGGGTTTTCGGCCTACTGAGACGTTCCTTTTTGCCTAAGATGCCCTTTCGGGTTTTCAACTTAGCGAGTTGTTCTTTTATTTCTTTAGGAGGAGTATTTCTTGACTACGTCAGCATTCATGGGACGTGGGAACTCCTCGCCGTCCATAGTTTCAAGAATTAATGCACCACCAGAGAAGGATTTCTTGACAACATACGACCCTTCAAAATTGGGAGTCCAATTTCCCCTAGAATCAGTGTTGAAAGACATGATCTTCCTGAGCACGAGGTCGCCTTCTCTGAATTCACTAGGTTTGACCTTTTTATCAAATGCTTTCTTCATTCTTTTCTGATATAACTACCCATGAAATAAAGTTGTCATCCTCTTCTCTTCAATCAAATTCAATTTGTCAAACCTGTTCTGGACCCATTCAGCCTCTATCAACTTGGTTTCCATTATCACACGCAACGAGGGAATATCTACCTCGACAGGGAGTACAACTTCCATTCCATACACTAGGGAGAACGGGGTTGCTCCTGTTGAAGTGCAAACAAATGTTCGATATCCATGCAGAGCAAAAGGGAGCATTTCATGCCAATCCTTATAAGTGACAACCATTTTCTGGATAATTCTCTTGATATTCTTATTAGCAGCTTCAACAGCCTCATTCATCTTTGGCCTGTATGGAGATGAATTGTGATGAACAATCTTGATTTCTTCACACAGTTCTATCATCATCTTGTTGTTCAGATTCGATCCATTGTCAGTGATGATTCGGCTCGGCACACCATACCGGCATATAAGATTGTTTTTTATGAAACTCACAACCACCTGTTTGGTAACATTGGCATATGAAGCAACTTCTACCCATTTGGTAAAGTAGTCAATTGCTACCAAGATGAAACGGTGTCCATTCGAAGCTTTTGGTTCTATCATCCCGATCATGTCAATACCCCACATAGAGAAAGGTCACGGGGAGGAAATCACATTAAGAAGTGTCGGAGGCACATGTATCTTATCTACAAAAATCTGGCATTTATGACACTTCTTTGCAAATTTGTAACAATCAGATTCCAATTTCAACCAATAATAACCTTCCCTTAGCATCTTTTTAGCCATCGAATGTCCATTAGCATGAGTGCCAAATGAACCTTCATGAATCTCATGCATCACCATGTCTGCTTCGTGTCTATCCACGCATCTGAGCAGGACCATGTCATAATTTCTCTTGTATAACACATTTTCACTGAGGAAGAAACAGCCTGCCAATCTTCTTAGTGTCTTTCTATCTTTTCTCGACGCACCAATCGGGTATTCCTGAGTCTAAAGAAAATGCTTGATATCACAGTACCAAGGTTTTTCGCCCGCTACCTCCTCTGTTGCAAACATATGAGCGGGCCTATCTAGCCGTCAAACTGTAATTCGGGGTATATCATTCCAAGCATTCACTTGGTACATGGAAACCAAAGTTTCCAGAGCATCTGCCATTTGATTTTCATCTCTAGGAATGTGATGGAATTCAACTTTATTGAAGAAGGGTAATGATCTTCTAGCATAATCTTTGTAAGGGATCAAGCCAGGGTGACGAGTGTCCCATTCTCCTTTATTCTGATTTATCACCAAAGATGAATCACCATACACATCTAGAATCTTGATTCTAAGATCAATAACTTCCTCGAGACCCATGATGCAAGCCTCATATTCTGCCATATTATTAGTGCAATCAAATGCCAACCTTGCTGTAAAATTAATGTGCGATCCATGAGGAGTGACAATAACAACACCAATTCCTTTACCATAAGCATTCACAGCTCCATCAAATATCATACTCCAACAAGATTCAGGGTCGGGGCCCTCCTCAGGCAATGGTTCATCACAATCTTTCGCTTTTAGGAACATCACATCCTCATCGAGGAATTCATATTCTGCAGACTGATGATCCTCCACTGGTTGGTGGGCAAGGTAATATGCTAACACACTACTTTTAATAGATTTTTGAGTGCGGTACTCGATATCATATTCAGATATCAACATCTGCCAGCGGGCAGTTCTCCCAGTAAGAGCAGGCTTTTCAAAAATATACTTGATCGATTCCATTTTGGAGATCAACCAAGTGGTATGATTCAACATATACTTCCGCAAACGCTTTGCCGAGCAAGCCAAAGCACAACATGTCTTTTCTAGCATAGAATACCGCGACTCACAATCAGTGAACTTTTTGCTGAGATGATAAATGGTGAACTCTTTCTTTCCTGTTTCATCCCGTTGTCCCAGAATACAACCCATGGATTTATCTAACACTGTTAGATACATAATCAACGGCCTTCCTTCTATGGGAGGGAGCAAGATAGGAGGTTCAAGCAGATACTCTTTAATACTTTCAAATGCCCTTTGGCAGTCATCCATCCACACACAACCTTGATCTTTCTTTAACAACTTAAAGATCGGTTCACACGTTGCAGTCATGTGGGAAATAAATCTGGAGATATAATTCAAACGCCCGAGGAAACCCCTGACTTGCTTTTCCGTTCTTGGTGCTGGCATTTCTTGAATTGCTTTGACTTTGTCAGGGTCAACTTCAATTCCTTTTTTGCTAACAATAAAACCCAACAATTTCCCCGATCTAACTCCAAAGGTGCATTTATTTGGATTCAAGCGGAGACGATACTTCCTCAAACGCTGAAACAACTTCAACAAATCTTTTATATGCACTTCTTCAGTTTGGGATTTGGCAATCATATCATCAACATATACTTCGGTTTCTTTGTGCATCAGATCATGGAATAGGGTTGTCATAACCCTCTGGTACGTTGCACCAACGTTCTTCAACCCGAAGGGCATCACTCTGTAATAGAATGTTCCCCAGGGTGTGATAAACGTTGTTTTTTACATGTCCTCAAGAGCGATTATTATTTGATTATACCCGGAAAATCCGTCCATGAACAAGAATACTTTGAATTTTGTTGTTCTGTCCACTAACATGTCAATGTGAGGCAATGGAAAATCATCTTTTGGAGTAGCTTTATTTAGATCTCTGTAATCTACGCACATGTGGACTTTTCCGTCTTTTTTCGGTACTGGGAAAATATTGGAAATCCATTGAGGATACACTAATGTCACAAGAAAACCAACATTAATCTGCTTTAGGACCTCCTCTTTGATCTTTACTGCCATATTCGAGTGGGTTCTTCTCAACTTTTGTTTAACTGGAGGACACTCTGACTTCAACGGTAAACGATGCTCGACAATGTTTGTATCTAGACCAGGAATATCTTGATAAGACCAAGCAAAAATATGCACATACTCTTCCAACAGCTCAATCAACCCGCTCTTTACATCAGGATGTAACAATGCTCCAATCTTGACTTCCTTCGGATCCTCTTCTGAACCCAAATTAATCACTTCCAAAGGCTCCTTATATGGCTGAATGGTATTTTCCTTGTGCTCAAGAAACCGTGAGACCTCTTCTGGAATCTCATCATAATCTTCTTCTTCAGCCCCAAACATATGACAATCAAAGTTGGGAGAGGGTGCAGGGTCATTGTACTCAACGGGTTTTTTAATTAATCTGCACATGTGATTTATGATTGCTTTTAAAAACTGACACATATAACAAGTGATCATGCAGATTAATTTTCATTTATATTGAAAGGTTTTTTATTTTTATTACCATTTCCCAGGAAAAAGCAGAAAAATAAAGACATAATTTGAAAGCAAAGACAACTTTTATTAATGATCTTAAAAGTTATGGCAAACAGATAAGCCCTACAACGTTAATACTTCCACCTTGGACAGAGTGAAAGCTTTTCAAAAGAAAGAAACAAATTAAAAAAACAAATTACTTTGAAATATGTATGCAAGAAGGAACATCAATGGTGACCCAGTTCTGAACTCGGACTCCATGCGTCACATAATTCGGTACTTCTTGCTCTGCTTCATCCTCTTCAACAGCATTAATTCCAGAACCAATTGGATAGAGGTAGCCTCTGCTACAGAAAACATCATGATAACTGTTCACAAAAGACTTTGACTTCAAACTTTCGCCTTTGCCATTCTTCAAAGAGAAACCCAGACCAACTCTGTTTTTTTTTACGGGTGGATCCACAAGTCGTCCCCAAACCGCATTATGACCATTGCGCATAACTTGTTGCGCGTCCTTCAGGGAAACCACAGAATTCTCATTTCTCCTTATGTTGTTGTTAGAACAAAGTTTGAATCTACTACCCTATATTTAAGTTTTGATGATAACAAAGTGAAAAGATATATTATGTATATGATTCATGTATGAACTATCTGCTGCCTAAAATTATTATGTTCTGACTTGCAGATACTCTGATTGATATAAGCAAGATCACATCTAATCAGCATCAAAATTTGGTTCTTGACACCAGCATCAGAAGTTGCCATATCAGAATGTCATAATCAGATGATCAACTCACGTATATGCTGAAGTCTGATGAACAGAACTGCGCTCAACACTCTGATAAAGAAACACAACAGTTCATCAGCAGCTAAGCAGAGTCAGAATGAGCCAAGCCAGAACTTGCATTAAGTAAGCAACGGTACTGTGCATTGAAAGCAAATTAATACCAACGGCCTCATTCCAGACAAGATCTGCTTGATAAGGAAAGTTTGTTAATAGCATTGAATCAAGAATATTTGCTCCAACGTTCATCATCTCAGTGCTATATAAACAAGACTTTGAAGATTGAATTGGCTAATGCTCTCCAACTCTTTACACGCATAAAAGCTGATCAAAATCTTCCTCCTCTCAGTTTTGCTAAACACTACACATTCTGATATTCTGTCATTGTTTAGCAATCTAGTTTCTAAGCTTTAAGTTGTGTATACATCACAGTTGTGATACAGTTTTGTAGAAAACATTCACACAATTAGATTTGATTTCTTTGTAAGAAAGTGTTTCCTTGACAAAGCGGGTTGTGGTTTGCATCAAGAAGGCTTTAGCAGTTGTTAAAGCAGTCTGTAATATTCAGTTGAATATAGTGGATTAAGACCTCGTTGGAGAGAGCCGAAATCACCTTGACGGGTGGACTGGAGTAGTTTGAGATCAAACGAACCAGGATAAAAATATCTTGTTCATTGCATTACATTTCAGTTTTACAATTCAACCCCCCTTCTTGTGTTTTTCACTACTTCAATTGGCATCAGAGCACCTGGTTCTGAGCTAAAACACTTAACCGTGTCAGTACAAGATCCAGCGTCAGAAAAACACAATGGCAGGAAACAATTCTCACACCAGCAATGACAACTATGAGGACAGAGACAGATTCAGCGGCAAACCTCCAGTCTTTGATGGAGAAAACTTTGATTACTGGAAAGACAGAATTGAAAGCTTCTTTCTGGCACATGATGCTGATCTGTGGGATATGGTGACAGATGGATACACGCACCCTGTGAATGCAAGCGGTCAGAAGATTGATAGAAAAACAATGTCTGACCAACAAAAGCGTGACTTCAAGAATCACCACAAGGCCAGAACCATCCTCCTCAGCGCCATCTCCTATAATGAGTATGAAAAGATCTCCAATAGAGACACAGCAAAGAACATTTTTGACTCACTCAGAATGACGCATGAGGGCAACGTTCAGGTCAAAGAAACCAAAGCTCTGGCGCTCATTCAGAAGTATGAGGCGTTCAAAATGGAAGAATCTGAATCCATTGAAACAATGTTCTCAAGATTCCAGATTCTGGTAGCTGGTCTCAAGGTTCTGGACAAAGGATACTCTACTGCTGACCATGTCAAGAAAATCATCAGAAGTTTACCCAAGCAGTGGAGACCTATGGTTACAGCTCTGAAGCTAGCTAAAGATCTCAACAAAATCACTCTGGAGGAACTTATCAGCTCCCTCAGAAGTCATGAGATAGAGCTAGAAGCTGATGAGCCTCAGAAGCAAGGTAAGCCTTTAGCATTAAAATCTAACAAAAAATTTGAGTCTAAAGTTTTGCAGGCAGTTGAAGAAACATCTGATGGATCCTCATCAGAAGAAGACGAACTCTCTCTCCTTTCCAGAAGAGTAAATCAACTATGGAAGCAAAGACAAAGGAAGTTCAGGAACCCCAGAAGATCTGATCAGAACGAGTCTTCTTCCAGATACAGAAGGACAGATTCTTCCTCTGGATACAGAAGATCTGAAGGCTCCTCCAGTAGCAAAAAGCAAAACACCAAGGACATCATCTGCTATGAGTGCAATGAGCAAGGACACTATAAGAGTGACTGCCCAAAGCTTCAGAGGGAAAAGCCCAAAAAGAAGTTTGGAAGAGAGAAGAAGAAAAGTCTCATGGCTACATGGGATGACTCTGACTCGTCTGAAGCTGACTCAGAATCAGATGATGAGAGGGCAAACATAGCTCTCATGGCTAACATCTCAGAAGATAGTGAAGCTTCTGAATCAGACTCAGAATCAGATACTGAAGAGGTATTTCCTAACTTTGCTGTTAACTTTACAAAGGCTGAACTTGCTGAAAGCCTCAAGGAGATTCTGGAACGGTATCAGCAAATTAGAGTTAAATTCAGAGACCTGAAAAGGAATCTTGAATCTGACTCTAATAAGACTGAGAGTCTCAAATTGGAGAATTCTGAGCTGAGAAATAAGATTTCAAAATTAGAAAACTCTTTACAAAACTCTCAGAAGGAACCAATTTCTGAAACTCCCAGCAACGCTGATGAGATCATCAAGGAGTATGATCACAGTTTCCAGAAGTTCCTCGCTAAAAGCATAGATAGAAGCAGAATGGCTTCAATGATCTATGGAGTTAGCAGAAACGGCAGGAAAGGAATAGGATACCAAGGTAAGGTTCCTACACCAAAGAATGTCATGGACTTAACCATTAAACACACTCCTTTGAATTCACATTTTGTGTATGGTCACACACATGATATTAAATACACTAGCAGTAAGCACTCTGTGAAACCAAAATTCAACCAGAGTTTTGGTAAAACTAACAAATCAGGACCCAAGAAAATATGGGTACCTAAGGATAAAATAATACATGTTGCAGATATCTTTAGCAGCAAGTCAGAAACACCAGTTATGGTACCTGGACTCTGGCTGCTCACGACACATGACGGGAAGAAGGCATATGTTCCAAAGCCTGGAACTTAAGCCTGGAGGCCACGTTAGCTTTGGAGGAAATCAGAGGGGAAAGATAATTGGCTCTGGAACTGTAGGTAATGGAAATCTTCCCTCTATTAATAATGTTCTGCTAGTAGATGGATTGATGCATAATATGTTATCCATAAGTCAATTAAGTGATAACGGTTATGATATAATCTTTAATCAAAAATCATGTAAAGTTGTTAGTCAGAAAGATGGGACTATCCTGTTTAATGGTAAGAGGAAAAACAACATTTACAAAATCAAACTTTCTGAACTAAAAAGTCAGAATGTAAAATGTCTTCTGTCTGTTAACAACGAGCAGTGGATCTGGCACAAGATTGGGGCATGTTAGTATGAGAAGAATATCTCAGATTAACAAACTCAATCTGGTCAGAGGACTTCCTAATTTGAAGTTCAATTAAGATGCTCCGTGTGAAGCATGTCAGAAAGGCAAGTTTGCAAAACCTTCTTTTAAATCCAAAAATGTTGTTTCTACCTCTAAGCCATTAGAACTTCTTCACATTGACTTATTTGGACCAGTTAAAACTGCTTCAGTCAGTGGTAAGAAGTATGGGTTAGTAATCGTAGATGACTATAACAGATGGACATGGGTAAAGTTCTTAAGACACAAGGACGAGTCACACTCTGTGTTTGTTACCTTCTGTAACCAAGTTCAGAATGAAAAGGATCTTAGAATCGTTAAAGTCAGAAGTGATCATGGTGGAGAATTTGAAAACAAAGATTTTGAGTCATTCTTTAATGACAGAGGCATTCTGCATGATTTCTCTTGTCCTAGGACTCCCTAACAAAATGGAGTTGTAGAACGAAAGAACAGAACATTGCAAGAAATGGCCAGAACCATGATCAATGAGACAAACGTTGCTAAGACCTTCTGGGCAGAGGCAATAAACACAGCGTGCTACATTCATAATAGAATCTCAATAAGACCTATTCTGGAAAAGACTCCATATGAATTGTGGAAGAACAGAAAGCCCAACATTTCATATTTTCATCCATTTGGATGTACTTGCTTTATATTAAATACAAAGAATTATTTGAATAAGTTTGACTCTAAAGCACAGAAGTGTATCATGTTAGGATACTCTGAACGCTCAAGAGGGTACAGAGTATACAATACAGAAACACAGATTGTGGAAGAATCAATCAGTGTTCGTTTTGATGATAAGCTTGACTCTGGAAAGTCAAAGCAGAATGAAGTTTTTGCAGGTATGGAAATTGAATTTACAGGTTCTGAAGACAAGTCATCAGAAGCTCTCAATACAAACACTCCTTCAACGTTTAAAAGGAGCACTGCTAGCAATCCTACAACAGCTGCTGATCAACCTCAGAAGAGATTACCCAGAAGCAGCTTGAATCACCCAGAAGAGACTATCTTAGGAAGAAAGGAAGATCCAATCAGAACAAGAGCAAGCTTCAGAAACTCTGAAGAAACTCTCATGGGACTTGTGTCTCTGATTGAACCTTCTTCTATTGATGAAGCACTTCTGGATAATGACTGGATTCTGGAAATGCAAGAAGAGCTAAATCAATTCACCAGAAACGACGTATGGGATCTCGTTCCCAGACCAAAAGGATTCAACGTCATTGGAACAAGATGGGTGTTCAGAAACAAGCTAAATAAACAAGGTGAAGTCATCAGAAACAAGGCACGACTGGTTGCACAAGGTTATAGTCAGCAAGAGGGGATAGACTATACAGAAACCTTTGCCCCAGTCGCCAGGTTAGAATCTATCAGACTTTTAATTTCATTTGCTGTTAATAGAGGCATCACTCTGTATCAGATGGATGTCAAAAGTGCATTCTTAAATGGTTATATAGAAGAAGAAGTCTATGTACACCAACCCCCTGGTTTTGAAAATACAAAACATCCAGAACATGTTTTCAAACTAAAGAAGTCACTATATGGTCTGAAACAAGCTCCCAGAGCTTGGTATGAAAGGCTAAGTAACTTTCTATTAGAAAATGAGTTCACCGGAGGGAAAGTGGACACTACTCTATTCTGTAAATCAGTTAAGAATGACATCTTAGTTTGTCAAATTTATGTTGATGATATTATTTTTGGTTCTACTAATCCTTCTCTTGGAAGAAAATTTGCTAAGTGTATGCAGGCAGAATTTGAGATGAGCCTCATGGGGGAACTGAAATTCTTTCTAGGAATTCAGATCAATCAAACTCCAGAGGGAACTTACATTCATCAGAGCAAATACATCAGAGATCTTCTGAAGAAATTTGACCTCCCAGAATGTAAGCCATCAAAGATTCCAATGCATCCCACGTGCATTCTGGAAAGAGAAGAGGTAAGCAAAAATGTAGAACAGAAAGTCTACAGAGGTATGATTGGTTCTCTCCTCTATCTGACTGCTTCAAGACCTGACATATTATTCAGTGTTTGTATCTGTGCTAGATTCCAATCAGATCCTAGAGAATCTCACTTAACAGTTGTTAAGCGAATTTTCAAGTATCTGAAAGGTACTACTAATCTGGGTTTGTTTTATAGAAAATCTAGTGATTACAGCTTAGTAGGCTACTGCGATGCTGATTTTGCTGGAGACAGAGTGGAACGTAAAAGTACTTCTGGAAGCTGCCAGTTTCTGGGAGAAAATCTGATCTCTTGGTCCAGCAAAAGGCAATCAACAATTGCGCTATCAACAGCAGAAGCTGAGTACATAGCAGCAGCAGCAGGATGTAGCACACAAATGCTCTGGATGAAAAGTCAGCTTGAAGACTTCCAGATTTTTTAGAGTAACATTCCTATACTCTGTGATAATACTTCTGCTATTTGCTTAAGTAAGAATCCCATTTTACATTCTAGAGCTAAGCATATAGAAATAAAACATCACTTCATTAGGGACTATATTCAGAAAGGAATTTTGAACTTAAAATTTATAGATACAGACCATCAATGGGCTGATATCTTTACTAAACCCCTTTCAGAAGATAGGTTTAATTTCATTCTGAAACATCTCAGCATGAAAATCTGTCCAGAGTGAAAATGTTTTAATTCCATATATTTACCTTCAGAATGTAATTGTTTTACTGTGAACCTCTGATCAATCTTCCTTCAGAAAGATAGAACATGCAGATTGTATCAGATGCAAGTCTAAAGATCTGAGAGTCTAAGCTCAAAGACAGACGTGCTGATCACTACATCAAACAAGTGTCATCCAATCATCAGTAAATCTCTGAAGCAGAACGCGTGCACGCTTCTGAGAAGGCAAAGCGCTGATTGGGTGCATTGAGACATATGTCTGGTAACCGTTTTTAAGTATCTTTCTCAAATCCCCCAAAATCAGCAAGCATTTAATAAAAAGTAATCATGCTTTTAAAATGCAATCATGATTTTTTATCTTTCTTAAAAAACGTTTATTTTTTCAAAAATATTTTTGAAACTCTATTTAAACACATTAATCTCTCATTCTAATCCTTTACAGTTTCTAACTAATACTCAAGCATTCTCTGCATATTTCTGTGTTCATCTCTTGCAAAACCCCTTTTCCAGTTTCTTCTCAAAATCTTTTAGTGTGAACATGGCAACCTCCAGCAGTGCTTCTGCAGGTCCTCAGAAGAAAGCATCATCTGAGCAGTATCAAGTGCCATTCAGAACACTCCTCACTCCTGTGAAGAATCTTGAAGTGCTCTCTGAATTAATCATTGATTTTGGAAGCTTGAAGGAGAACGGTTTTGACCTAACAGAAGAAGTTAGGGCACAGAAGTGGGAAAGGTATTTTGACAGATTGGTTGGACCAACATTCCCTATGTTAGTCAAGGAATTCTGGATTCATGCCAAGGCTTCAACGCATCTAGTCACCTCCTTCGTTATGGGGAAGAAGATTGTGATCACTGAGTATCACATTGCAAGGTTAATCAGTTACAGTGGCGGTGGCGTCCGCTGTGTGGACATGGCTGAAAGATGTGCTGATGTGGGCGTGATAGCTGCAAGGATTTTCACCCATGGGGTGCCCAGCAGCAATATCAAAGATCTGAAGGATCACTACAGAGTTTGGGCTAAGATAATTCTGGGGTGCTTCAACCATAGGAAGCCAACCAGTTCACCTGATTACATAAATGTGGATCAGCAGTTTCTGATCTACTTTATTGATCAGAAGGTAAAAATCAACCTGGCTCATTTTCTGTTCAACCACCTCAGAACAAGTGTGAAGGAAACCAGGGAAGAAGAAAGAACCAAGAGGGATTGGATTCCCTTTGGAAGGTTGATATCAGATATTCTGACAGAGAATAGGATGATAGAGCATCTGATAGAAGCTCAAGAGCTAAGCACCATTGAACCAACAGTTGGGAAACCTCTGAACGCGAAGAACTTGAAGAAAATGAAGTTGATAGAGAATATCCAAAAGGAACCCAGAGCTACTCCTATTGCTGATATCACCAGCAGAAGAGTTCCTCTGAGTGACTTTCCTTTATTTTCTGAAATAGAATCTATACCAGAGGTGGTTCTCAGATACTTAGATGCGTGCAAGGCAGATGGTACAGATCCAAATCTGATTATCAAAGCTCTACATCAACCTCAGCAAGAAGTGACTCTGAAGAAGACGAAGAAGAGGAAGGCACCTTCAGAAGGATCATCCCAGCAGACACCCAAGAAAAGAGGTAATTTATCTGCTGCTTCTGTTTTAAATTCTTCTACTATTCCAGCATCTATTCCTCCTCAAACCTCTCACAGAATCTCAATCCCCATCCCAACAATAGATGAAACTGTACCAGAAGATGACCCTTCTGAGGCATTAAAACTCAGAAGACCCAGAACCAAACATCCCAAACCAACAATCTCAACAACATCAGCTATTGACAAAGTGCTGTCTGACATTGATCAACACACTTCTGATCAACCAAACTCTGAACCACAAATTGTCCCTCCTCCACAACCAGAACAACAGCAATCTGCTGAAGAACCAGAACAACAACAACCTCTCTCATCAATTCCAGCATAACCCCTTATCCCTGAACAACCAGAAATTCATCCTCCATCACCTCAACCAGAGTTTCATCACTCTGAAACTCCTTCTCCTCAACCATCACCTTTGGCAATCCAGCTGCCAGGTGGTACAACAATCACCTTGGCACAATTGCCATCCTCACCAGAATCTACACCACCAAATACTCCCAAAACACCACCCAGTCCAATCATAATTTCTGATTCTGAAACTCCATCTCCAAAACAAACAGCTGCCAAGCAAACCACAGAAAACCCCAGCAGGACTTTCATAGACTTAAACAGTCTTGACCGTCTTGCTGATCTAAAACACAAAATTGCCATCCCAAAACCAAAACAACCAGATGTTGGCTCTGGTATTATGAATTTTGAAACAAGTGTGCAGCAATGGATTGCTTCTTTGAAGCAAGTCTGTCCTGGAATGATTGACCCAGCTGCTTCTGATCAGCTCTGGTCACAATTCAGACTTTGGGTACGTGCTGAAGCCCTCAAGTTGCATGATATCAACTATGAGCAGGCACAACAGAATTTCAGCAAGCTTCTGAATGAAGTTGGAAGTCAGCTTCTGAAAGAAGACGTGCTCCTTCTGGATAGTGAACCTTGGTCTGAGAAACAGCCAGCTTCAAAGGTGCAACCAGAAGAAGACAAGACCTTTCAAGCTGAAGCAAGTCAAGCAGAAGATGTTGCAGAAAGCTCTCAGAAGCTTCCTACTTCTGATGCTTCTCAAGCTGCCTTGGACAGGCAGACTCTGGAAGAACTGAAGCTGAATGACATGCGTCTGCAGCAGAGGATGGATGAAAACGACCAGAAGATGAAAGAAAGAATGGATGTGCAGGATAACAAGATTGACACTGTTGTCAGCATGGTGCACAAGCAGAATGAGACTGCTGATCAGATCAAAGCCATGCTGGAGAACCTGTTCACACGCTTGCCTCCTCAACCTTAGTTTTTTTTTCATTCATGTCTTTTTCATGTTTTCTTTGATTTTCTGATGTACTATTTTGAATATGTTTTGTACTATTTTCATGTTTTGATTCTGAACCCTTTTAATATGACAAGTTTTTCTGATCTTAATTGTTTTAGCACTCACCTACACTTTTTGATTGCTGACAAAAAGGGGGAGAACAAGAATGATATTTTAAACAATAACGGTTAACTAAGACAGAAATTCTCAAACATTCTAACTCTATTACTTGAAAATGTTTTTGCTTAAAATCTACAGGTACAAGGAAGCTCCTGGACACTCTGAAGACTAAAAGCTATGAAGCTCTGATCACTATGAAGCTCTGATCCGCTCTGATACTCTGATCCAAAGCAAAGCTCTGACAAGAAAAGCTCTGAAGCTCTGCTCTGACATGCTGATCCAAAGCTTCTGATAGTCAAAGACTCTGATACTCTGATGTTCAAAGAAAGGCAAAAAGATCTGATCCTGAAGAACACTTGTAATCAAAGGGAAGTAATAAACTCAGGGGGAGTATCTCTCAACTCTGATATCTTTCTTACCCCTTATCTTTGATAACCTCTTACTCTGATGCATCTCTCTAATACCTTTTCACGTTATTTTCATTTAAAAATATCTAGTTTTTGTCATCATCAAAAAGGGGGAGATTGTTAGAACAAAGTTTGAATCTACTACCCTATATTTAAGTTTTGATGATAACAAAGTGAAAAGATATATTATGTATATGATTCATGTATGAACTATCTGCTGCCTAAAATTATTATGTTTTGACTTGCAGATACTCTGATTGATATAAGCAAGATCACATCTAATCAGCATCAGAATTTGGTTCTTGACACCAGCATCAGAAGTTGCCATATCAGAATGTCATAATCAGATGATCAACTCACGTATATGCTGAAGTCTGATGAACAGAACTGCGCTCAACACTCTGATAAAGAAACACAACAGTTCATCAGCAGCTAAGCAGAGTCAGAATGAGCCAAGCCAGAACTTGCATTAAGTAAGCAACGGTACTGTGCATTGAAAGCAAATTAATACCAACGGCCTCATTCCAGACAAGATCTGCTTGATAAGGAAAGTTTGTTAATAGCATTGAATCAAGAATATTTTCTCCAACGTTCATCATCTCAGTGCTATATAAATAAGACTTTGAAGATTGAATTGGCTAATGCTCTCCAACTCTTTACACGCATAAAAGCTGATCAAAATCTTCCTCCTCTCAGTTTTGCTAAACACTACACATTCTGATATTCTGTCATTGTTTAGCAATCTAGTTTCTAAGCTTTAAGTTGTGTATACATCACAGTTGTGATACAGTTTTGTAGAAAACATTCACACACTTAGATTTGATTTCTTTGTAAGAAAGTGTTTCCTTGACAAACCGGGTTGTGGTTTGCATCAAGAAGGCTTTAGCAGTTGTTAAAGCAGTCTGTAATATTCAGTTGAATATAGTGGATTAAGACCTCGTTGGAGAGAGGCGAAATCACCTTGACGGGTGGACTGGAGTAGTTTGAGATCAAACGAACCAGGATAAAAATATCTTGTTCATTGCATTACATTTCAGTTTTACAATTCAACCCCCCCTTCTTGTGTTTTTCACTACTTCAGTTATCAATAGAAAGGGCTTGGAACTGGGTTCCAACAACAGCCTTATCCGCTTCTATAATACTGAAAGAGGATAGATGGGATATCAATAATGCCTGTTCCCCATTTATGATCACTACCTTCCCTTCACGAACAAATTTTGGCTTTTGATGTAGAGTTGAAGTGACAGCCCCTGCTTCGTGTATCCATGGCCGTCCTAGCAAACATTTATATGCGAGAATAATTTCGGTGACCTGGAAGGTTATCAGGAACAAATGTGGTCCTATATGGATGGGCAAGTCCACTTCACCGATGATAGATTTCCTTGACCCATCAAAAGCCTTCACAATGATGCCACTCGGGCGCATATGTGTTCCTTGATACTTTAACTTCATGAGGGTACTCCTTGGTATAACATTCAACGCATATCTATTATCAATTAGCACATAGATAGCGAGTCATTCTTGCAGTTCATAGATATGTGGAGGGCCAAGTTGTGATTCCTCCCTTCACCTGGTAACTCATCATGGCAGAAACTCAAGTTGTTGCAGGACATAATGTTTCCAATTACATTACTGAATTGATCTAACGGCATGTCATTCTCCACAAAAGCTTGGTCTAGTACTCTCATCAGTGATTCTCTATAAGCGGAGGAATTCATCAATAAAGCTAGGATGGATATCTTTGAAGGAGTTTGCAGTAGCTGATCTACAATTTTATAGTCGCTCATCTTAATTTTCTTCAA
The DNA here is from genome assembly GCA_948472305.1 of Vicia faba. Lineage (NCBI taxonomy): Eukaryota > Viridiplantae > Streptophyta > Magnoliopsida > Fabales > Fabaceae > Vicia > Vicia faba. The sequence continues at coordinate 1,431,031,418 of OX451736.1, read as the reverse complement.
GATATCGTCCACTTCTTTCTCTAATGTAGCTCCACTAGATAGAATCCCAGACTTCACCAACTTTTGCACTTCAGTCCTCAAAGGATAACAGTTTTCAACACTATGCCCTGGTTCTCCCTGATGAAAGCCACATGTCTGGTCTGCTTTGTAATACCAAGGCAAAGGCGATGGTACAGATGGAGGAGGTCGTGTCTGAACTAACTTCTTCTGAATTAATGCTGGTAGTATCTCTACATAACTCATGGGAATAGAGTCATAGTTCTCCCTTCTCTGAATATTCCCTTGGTTCCCCTGCCGGGACTGTCTTTGATAAGCAATGGTAGTCGGAGCGGCATTCATAATAGGAGTAACTGAGGCAACTTGCTGGTGTCGCTGATAATTCCTTCTAGGAGCGTTCACTATCCTCTCTTGTATGACAACATTTGTATCCCCCTCTTTCTTCTTTGTAAACCCATAAGCTGGCTTTTTCACACCTCCGGATCCTTCACCCTTCGTCAAACGGCCTTCTCTTACAGCCTCTTCTAGGCGGACGCCCATTCCTACCATCTCTGTAAATTCACTTGGGGCACTTGCTACCATTCTTTCATAGTAGAAAGTGCCTAGCGTCTTCAGAAAAATTTTAGTCATTTCCTTCTCCTCCATGGGAGGAATCACTTGTGCAGCTACTTTGCGCCATCTCTGCGCATACTCTCTGAATGATTCTCTGTCTTTCTGAACCATGGCCCTAAGCTGGTCATGATCGGGCGCCATGTCTACATTGTACTTGTATTGTTTAATTAATACTTCTCCTAAATCATTAAAAGTATGGATGTTGGTGCTGTCTAAACTCATGTACCATTTCAATGCTACATCGGTCAGACTATCCTGGAAAAAGTGAATCAGCAGACGCTGATCATCAGTGTGAGTAGACATTCTCCTAACGTACATCACCAAGTGAGCACGAGGGCAAGTGTTTCCCTTATACTTCTCAAACTCTGGGACCTTGAACTTAGCAGGCACTTTGACATTCGGGACCAAACACAACTCATTCACATTCTGCCCAAATAGCTCTTTCCCCTAAGAGCCTTCATCTCTCTTTGCATTCTATCAAACTGCTCTTGGAAATCATCCATTCTGTCATAAAGACCCAAGTCTTCACTTGGAGGAGGGAAAGGACGACACATATCTTCATTAAAAAACAAAACCAAATTCACCGAAGGAGGTGCAGCAGGAGCAGTATGCACCACAAGAGGTGCTGGAGTAACAATAGTTTGAACCACTGGAGCATCTTGGGGGCCCGAATTAAAACCTCCAGGTGCAAAATTCTATGGCATTCCCCATGGATAACCCTGAGGCATACAGTTTTGAACAACCGCCGGAGTAGTAGATACGGGAACAATAGGAACTTCAGCATTTGCCCTTGTTGGTTGAGGTTGAACACTCAGTGGCTGATTCTGAGCAACCACCAGAGCTTCCATCAGAGTAGTCAAATTGGCCAAGCCAACCTTCAAAGCAGAAACTTCTTCGTGTAGCTCGCGATTCTCCTATTCCAGATTGTCCATCTTCTTTTTGAAATTAGCCCGAGTGTTGTAGTGATAAGTCAGTTTGCTGAACGAAGCAAAAAGCTGGGTAAGGCACCTGGGTATGCATAATAAATGCAAGAAATATGTGCAATATGATACATGATATGCAATGCATATGATTATTTTTGCTTCATTATTTAATATTTCAAGGGATTTAACGTTTATAGACATATTGCAAACATCAAAGTAATAACACGTTTGAAATACTGAAAATTTTTATTATAATAACTCCAAGTGGGTTACAAGTTTCAATGATCCCAAGTACAAGATGAAAATACAATCTAAAAATCTTGAGAAAAAGAACTGATGGAGATCAATTTGTACGCTGGCGCTTCCCTGTGAGCCTGGAAATCTGAGCCCTCAACCTCTGGTTTCTTCCACATGTCTGATGGAAACCTCCTTCCAATCATCTAAAGCAGGAAGTTAGTAATCAACACCTGTTTGAGGCTTAGGACAAAATAAATCCCCTTGCCTCTCCATAGACTCCACTGCTCGAATCTCAAGGATCTTGATCAAGTCGTCTTTCTCTTTCAAGTCTGCTTTATAGGAACTCTCCAAAGTCTGGAACATGTTCTTCCAGGCATCCCTTTCCTGTTGCATCCTAACCAAAGAAAGCTGCAGGTCCTCTAGATCATCTAACAAAGGAGGAGTGGTCTTCCCAAATAGATCAGGCATGGGTGTCTCCCGAGCATACGGCATCTTCAATTGGATGGATCTCGATCGGACCCACTGAAGATATGGCTCCAAAGAAACAGCACCCCTAGGTCCCAAATCCTTCCTACTCTTCTTATGAATGTGACGCCAGGCCTTCGTAATCTGTTCCCTAGCTTCCCTGTGGTCTTCTCCTTCCTTCAGAAAGAAACTACTCAAATGAATACTGTTCAGTTTATCCCTCATCGGATAACCAAGTTGTCGCCGTGCGAGAACAGGGTTATAGTTAATTCCTCCCTTTGTACCAAGAAGAGGTACATTGGGGAAACTACCACAACTGTTAATAATCTCTATATCCTGATAAGCTCGATGATACCAATCAATATCCGAGTGAGTAAGTTCCATGATCTTAGGAGCCCAACGGGGTTCCTTCTTGACATCCTAGAAAGCATCAAACTGAGGCATATGAGAGATGAACCACTGGTACAACAAAGGCGTGCAACAGATAATCACCCCCCCATGATAAGAACTCCGAAGATGAACAGAGTAATAAGCATCACCCAACAGTGTAGGAACTGGGTTTCTAATCATGAAAATTCTAATAGCGTTAATGTCGACAAACTTGTCCACATTAGGAAATAAGAACAATCCATAGGCAAGTAAAGCAAAGATGGCCTCAAAAGCAACCGTACTCTTCATCCTGGCAAAGTAATGAGCTTTCTCCAATAAGAACTGAGCTGGTAATCCTCTAATCCCTCCTTTGGTAGTCATATGGGCTTCCACCTCAGACTTTCCCAGATGAATCAAAGCAGTAATCTCATGTGGTTTTGGCTCACCCTCTAAACCAGTAAAAGGAACACGATCGGTAACGGGTATATCCAATAGATAAGAATACTCCTCTAGTGTGGGCATCAACTGATAATCGGTAAAAGTAAAGCAGTGATACATCGGATCATAGAACTGGACCAAGGTCGATAGAATACCCTCCTTCATCTTCAGCTTCATGAGAGGAATGATGGATCCATACTTCTTCCGAAAGTCTTCTAGACACTCAATCTCTGGAATTAGACTGACCAACTCATATATCTTGGGATCTTTGAAACTGTATTTCCCGATCTTTCTCTTTCCAGAATCCATGGTTAAAAGTACCTGAGATATTCACAAATAGTCAACCTTTAAATCCCTTGAAATATTATTTTCTTCAAAAGATGCTTATGAGTGCATGGATGCATGATGCAACAATCACACACAAGATCACACATATAGGGTTCATAGGTTCAACGTCACGAGCATGAGGTCAAAGGTACTACCCATAAGGTGTTGGTCTAAAAAGTTATCACCTGCCGAACAAGGTTCTAGAGGTTCCCAGAGTCTACATCCTTCCTTCGGATATTACCAACTTCCCGATTAACTCGGTAATTAGTAATATTCTCAAGAAAGACTCATCCGAGCGTAGTATCGCATGACAACTATTTCCAGATTACTCCGTCATAGCTTCCGCACTACACCTAAAAGGCCAAGATGGGTTTGGTATTCTACGGTCCTCAGTTTCAGCAGACTCCCAGGTTGAAAGCAGTACGTCTTCCCGATTACTCGGTAAACGACACTACAGCCAAAGAAGCCTCCACTGAGTGGGGGATCTCATGCCTCCTTTTTTAGGATTAATCCCTCAAAGTTAACATGACTATACTGCCCGTCCTATCTTAAAGTTTTCCCAAGTCCAGGTATAGGACTTATGAGTAATCACCAAGCATCCTGAAAACCAGGAAAATCCAAACAAACATATATACAAAATATAACACATAAACAACAATAGCACATATACAGATATAAATAAAGATAGGATTAACCCACTTAGGGATGGACCAGTAAGAGGTCAACCTTTCCCCAGTGAAGTCGCCATTTTTTCTGTAGCGGTAGAAATGTTCAAGACTAAGCCATTGGATTGACTATACTTTATACAAATCAAAAATAAAAATCACCACCATGCTTTATTGTTTCCAAAGGAATGGGAAAAGAGAGAATAACCCAAAAAGGGGGAAAGATTCAAGTAAGGGGGTTGGTTATGCATAGGCAAGTTATTAGCACCCTAAACATCTACGGTACTCCGCATGAACCTCTTTATAAAAATCTGTACATTTTGGCTATAAAAATGTGTTGTATATAAAATGGATGGTGGAGGTGAGAAGAGAAGTATTTTTTATGATTTTTTCACCCTCCGCGGTTGCGAACCTTTAGTGCCTACGTACCACCTTTCGTGCAATAGGGGATCAGGGTACACGTAGTTCCTCTTTTAAAAGTTTGAAACACAAGTGTGTTGGTTAATTTTAAGAGATAAGACATCATCATCATTGTCCGTGTGGAAAAACATACTTACTACCCACAATCATGAGAAAGGAGAATTTACATCATCTCAAAGTGGAGGATATGGCTTGGATTTTAAAATCAACAATGCCTGACTCAACACCCAAGTGGAAAATATCCCTCTTCACTACATATTGTAGAAGTATAGTTGTTTGCATCACTACAAGGATTGACAAGAGTCTAACCTTTTGAGAAAAGTTTAAAGATAAAATCCAAAGTGGCAAAATGGTTTGAAATGAGATTGATTGACTTTTAGTCTTCTCACAAAAAGTGTCAAAGTATTATTAAATTGATTGAAGTTTATTGATGAAAATTTTTTGAAAATGCATGGACATAAGTCCAAGTTTATTATGAAAGTGGTTTAAGTTTTAAAATAAGAAGAGTTTCAAAAGGAGGGAGAGGATTTTTTGAAATTAAAGAAGATGGGAGGAGAAGAAGAGACTATCCTAAAGCATAATGTAAAAGCTAAGGATAAGAACCATATAACCAACAAGAAGCAAAAACTTGACATTATGATCCAAGATAGAATTCCCATTCTTTGGATTGAAACCAAGCAAGCAAAGATACTAGACCTCTTCAAATGTATTAAGTCTTCACAAAAATTGGGCAGAGTAACGGCTATATACAGGTGAATTCCAGATTACAAACAAAGGATGTAATCACAAAAACCTGCACAAAAAAAACAAAGAAGCAACCCAATGTCTTGAGGTAAACCTCAAGAGCTCCAGACAAAATAATCAGATAAGATCACCAGGTCTCCAAGATAGGCCAAGGTTTCTAATCCTAAGTCCAAGAAAAAGTCCCATGCTCCATAATGCCAAGGATAGTAACCAAATAGTCCAAGTACCATTAAGAGTTTTTTAGGGTTTAAATTAATTATTAGGTATCTTGAGAAAGGAAAATAAAAGCTCAAGTGAGCAAAGTAAAAATGACAAGAAAATAAATGCTCAAATGAGCAAAGATGAAAATGGCATGAAATGAAAAATGCTAAAGAATAAATAGTACATAAAGCATAAAAGAGAATAAAAGCAAAAGATAAACAAGTCAATAATTAGTAGTTAGTTGGATGACCATCTTGAAACTTGCATTTGGAACTCATTAGAGGATTGGTAGAACCAAAGCCTTCACACAACAAGTTTCATTTTCTTTTTGTCAAGTATATCATCCATTTGGAATTCTCACAAGTACCATTTAATGATCAACGATGTTTAAGTGATCCGCGTTGACCAAAGGTGTTGTAGATCCATTAGAGGATTGGTAGAACCAAAGCCTCCATACAATGAATCTCAAGGTTATTGGATCAAAGAGATCAAATTAACATACTTGGGCTTGCAATCATAAGTTTGGGCCACGAATGATCATTTATTCGAATTGGGACAAAATCTAGCGCTATGTTAAGCAATCGTAAGTGGACTTATATAGAAGTCACACCTATTTTGAGGTCGGTCAATAGCAATCTATGTACCATTTGTTTTGAGACATGATATAGAGATCATGCTCCAACAACATTTAGTGCAATGAGAAGGGGATGAGATGAAGGGGATTTAGGGTAAAAAAATAAACCATATTTGAATTAATATTTAATTAAACTATTATTAAAATAATTCATCCATTTTTGTGGAGTTAAACTCAACACCATGTATCCAATGATGTTAATAAAGCCATCATCAAAAAATCAATCCAAGACAGCCAGAAAATAATCATAAAATAACAATATAATTAATATATACATTAAAGGGTTTAAAAATATTTTAAGAAAAATGGAAAATAATGAGAAAAAAGTCAATTATATTCAAATTTTCAAGAAATGAAAAATAAGACCATAGAAAAATCAGAAAAGAGGCCAAGTAATTTTATAAAAATTTTGGGAATTTTTAAAAGTCAGAAACTTTTTTTAAAAATTAAAATAAATGGGTAAAATAAACAAAAATAGTAAAAAATAGTAAAGTCAGAAACAAAAATAAAATAAGGTCACCAATATTTATCACAATATCATTGGATCATTCCATAATTTTTCAGAATTTAAAAATGTGTAAAAGTATTTTTAAACATTTTAAACAAATCAAATAAGTGCAAAATTCATAAAAAAATACCAAAAAACAAAATTAAATTGTGAAAAAATAAAAATCAGAAAGAGAATAATCAAAAATATTTTTCATAATTTTTTCAGATTTTTTGGACTAAAAATGAATATTCTATGATTTTTTGAAGTTTAAAACATTTAAAATATAAAAATCAGATAAAGAAAATAAAAGAAAAAGATGTGGACCATTGGATGAGAGTCAAAACGCGTTAGTAATCAAATCCAAGGGATCTGGCGCATTGTGCATATCATGGTCTTTAATGAATAATGTACATAATCATTAATAAAATCAGAATTTGAAAATAACAAATGGCACGCCTTCATTGGTCAGAAGATGACACGTTGGTCATCTTCAACCTCCAGCCATCATGAATTGTAGGTCTCTCAAACTGTAAAATCAGAAGCTCATACCTATGCCATTCGCTTCGTCTCTTCAAGACGAAGATAACCATACCCTCGCGCCAAATTTATATAAACTGTAGCTCAAGCAATTTGGAAAGAAAGTTTTGAAAAGGGATTTGAAATTTCATGGTCAAAACGTGTTTCCAGTAAGAAGTAAGTGTTGCAACTAGAACCATGGCAATGAGAGCAACACAATGATATCAAAGTTTTGAAGAATTGATGAAGGAATCTACCTATTGAAGTTGAGTTGTAGAGCTCTAAAATTGGACTTCTATGGAGTAATATAGGGCACGACTCTTGAATGTAGTTATATGTTTAGCTTCAGGGAAGATCAAGGAAGGTGAATTGATGGAAAAATTGGATTGAAAAGGGCTTGAGAATAGAATTCGAAGCAGCTGAATTCTGGGTTGTGAAGCAAGTTTGGCAGGGTGATTCTGGCTATCTAAGCTTGGGAAATTGAATGGGGGATGAACCTCTATTTATAGGGAATCAAATGGAATATTCAAGCGTGTGAAATGATGAAGTTTGGAGGGAAATCGTGTGAACCTGATGCACGAGCAAAGTGTGATCTGATTTCCATCAAAACTCATCCATTCCTTGCGTTTCAAGGCTCTAATCCACTTTGGAAATTTGGTTAAACATGATTAGATCACCAATGCGTGCTAATTTGATGTTTAGAGGCCAAAACATGAATTTCAAACTCTGACTTATGGAGAAACTTCAGTTCCAAGTTACCAAGTTCAATCCAATGGCATTTTCTCCTCAAGGGGTCTTAGGGAAAAATTCTTCATGCTTTAGAAATATGAGGTTATAAGCTTTGCAATGGAATAAGAATGGAATCAAACGGAAGCTTGAGCTGAAAGTTACATGGAGTCAAAGTTGAAGAAAAAGAGTTGACTTTCCATACTTAGAAATATTTCAAATTCTTCTTTAAAAATGACCTATAATCCTTTGCATCCAAACATGGCCTTCCACTTAGAATTTGCTCTTGATAAAAAAAGATGGAATAAAGTAGATCTCTTGAATGACATTTTTCAATTTGAACCACACAAAATATCCAAAAATTGAGCAAGTTATGACTTGTTGAAGTTGGCCAAAAATCATGAAATGACCTATAATCTTTTGCATTCTTAAGGTAACTTCCAATCATTTTCTCACTTTGCACAAAAAAGAAGGCACTAATTACACATCTTTTGGATCATCATGAAAAAATAATGGGCTCAAGGTGATAAAACTTGACCATCTTATGACCATTTGAAGTCACATATGGGAAATTGGGGATTCATCTGGATGACTTGTAATCTTTCTTCTTCACCAAGTTCCTTCCACATGAAAACTCCTTGGAACTTTTGAAGTGATTTGTTGGTAACTCTTTGAAGAGAAGAATGTTTTTGGAATCACTCAAAAATACCAAAAGATGAGAAAGATATGCTCCTTTGAAGTCCAAAACCCTAGCCTCTAGATCCAGAGAATGCTTTGTAGAACTTTCCCAAGTTTGAACAAACTTTTTGTGCCAATATTCTTCCTTTATGAATAGAAATAGTTGAGGATGACGATGAGGATTCATGGCCACCAAAACCACTTCCATACCAATTCTTCCAAAACAACATAAATGGTGAGGTTTGAATTTCTCAAGCTATTGACTAGGGCATATAAATAAACTCATGAACCCATGATGCAACTTGCTAGACCTCATTGCCTTTACCTACATTATTAACAAGTAAGACAAACCAATATTGTATTTTTTTAATTATAGAGAAAATCAAAGAAAAATATCCATGATCACAAAAGAGAACAAGTTAAGGTGCTTGGTAACTCCTCAAAAAGCAAAGCTAAAGATAGGTAGAAGAACCAAAAGCCCTAATGTGATCTTGTTGTGATTGAAATAATATGGTATGATGAAGGGATCTTAGGGGGAAAATTGGGGTACAACAGATGGCATCTTTAAGCCCATCTCTGAAGACTCTTTGTCATATTCTCTAGATGGCGTCTTTAAGCCCATCTCTGACGAATTTCAGTCATCTTCTCCAAATGGCATCTATAAGCCCATTTCCGATTAGCATCGACAACAATGTTACTTTATACGAGTGCAAATTTCTGGGCACTCTATTTTTCAATCCTCTTCCACCTTCAGATCACGAAAGGAAGACAAGCCAATCTAAATCCTCAGGTTTAAGAAGATTGAACAGGGGCAGTTGTTGTACCCCAAAATTTACCCTCTTTATTTTCATTATTACCTACACGTATATCATTGGTTTTATGGGTATGGAATCAAGGTATACTTAGCAAGCTTCGCCAGGTTACAAGTGACGTTTATTTCGCCAATGGATATTCTCAGAGTATTTTCCATTTTGAAGATCGGTTCGCCATTTTGCAACGATTCGGGGTTCAAAGATTCACAAGTCCAACCCGGCGCGTCATATTCAGGTGTTCTTTCGCCAAGATATCCCTGATAACATATTCTCAAATTTAGGTTCGGCTCGAGAGTCAATCCTTTAAAGAAGGTCTCTGAATTTGCGATTTTTTCTCGAAGAAATATGGTGAAAAAGTATGCTGAAAGTACAATTTTTACGTACTAAAAAAATTCATAACTTGAAGACCGTGCTCATTTTGAACCCGTTCCAGTGGCCAAAATTTCGTCTTGACATTATCTACGTTTTCATCTCTCACGGATGAAAGCCAATTTCAATCAGAAGGTCTTCAAAAATGCGGATTTATCAAGTATTTTTGTACAGAAAATTTGTGAAAGAAGTTTATTTGCGTCATGTTCAGAAAATCATAACTTGGTCGATTTTCATCGTATTGAGCTGGTTCTGGCGCCAAAATTTCAAAAATTGAGTTGGCTACATTTTCGCAGGAGGTATCGAGTTCGAACAGTATCCAAAAGGCTTTTGTTTATTGCCCAGAGTGCGCGTGACGCGCTGAAAATCCTGAATGCTGAATATTATTTCATGTGGGTCAAAAATTCATAACTCGGTCAATTTTTATCTGATCGGGCTCATCTTTTTACACAAGGTCACTGACTCAGATATCTACAACTTTTCTTCCAAAGTCGAGACCAGGTTCTGCTCTAATCAATACCAGTTTTTTATTGAAGAACGTGTCAGAGTTGGAACTAGAGCCCAAAATAAGTTTGTCTGAGGCGAAACTTCAAAAGTTCCTAATTAATTCATCGTTTATCCGATTGAGCCCATTTTCGGACAAGAGTTAGTTCTGGATGTCAGCTACATTTTGTTTTCACATTTCAACTTCAAAAATTATACTTAAGTCCCTGCGATTTAGCCTGGAATATGTCAGACTCAAGTGAATAAAAATCTGCACTATTGCTTGTGGTTATTGGATGCTCAATTGCACATTCAAAGTCCATATCTTTGCTCTAATTTCCATTATATAATCTCATTCTTTTCACATAAACAAGACATAAAAAAACCTTTGCCACAACCTTATCAAAATATAAAATTCTTTTAAGAACCCTAGAAATCTTGAAATCCTTGTTACAAACCCTCATCTCACTACAAACAAGTCATCTCATTCTCCAGTAAGGGTAAGACTGGTTTGATCTCCATGATCAAAAAGGTGTAGAAGAATTCATACATGCCATATCGGTTTTAACATTACAAAATTTCATATATTTGTTTTATTTGTATTTCATGATATAGTAATTTATTTAATGTGTTCATGAGATTCAACACTACAGGTTTGGACCATCTAATGGTCTCATGCAGGTTTATTACAAAATACTGAGGCCAAAATAGAACAACAACCAATGCATGGCTCATGGCAAGGCAGACATCCTAAGGAGGTTAAGGGCGTGGTTCAACACTCACCCCTATTGGTTTTGGTTTTCTTCCATTCTATTTATCCTTTTACCTATTTTCTTTTTTTCTGTTTAAAACCTTTTTTCATAAAATCTAACATTTTTCACAAACCTTTGATTTTTCATTATAAACTCGAATAATTAATTTTAGGTTTTTTAATTTAATTTTAGGTTTTAAATTAATTTTTGGTTCAACACTCATCCCTGACATTTGCATTATTTATATTTTCTAACCGTATTTTCCACTGATGCTTCTTCCCCTATCTATTTTTTGCCAAACTTAATCCTTTTTTGTTAATCATTAAACATAAGCTTTTTTTTAAAACCTTTTTTTAATTAAAATTAATTAGGTTTTAGGTTTTTTTAATTAACCTTTTTTTCAAGATTAACCTTGTAGGTGTTTAGGTATTGGCTTGCATTTTTGGTAAATCCCAAGTGTATGTGTGAATGTCATGACTGATGTCATAACATTCTAGTTTAGTTTGTACTGACTCATTAGGTACCTTTGCAGAAAAATATTGTAATTCAAGTACTGATGTTTATAAGTGTGTATCTGAGCATTTTGCAAAATGATCACATTTTGCTAAGTCAGCAGACAGGTTTTCTCAGATGTCATAACAGATGTTATGACATCCTGTTCTGAACTAACAGGTTTGCAGGTTGGATAAGTCTGAGTTTTTCCAGGAAAATAACTCAGTCTTTTCTGAACAGAATCCTGCGTTTTCTGAGGGGTAACCTAGCTCAACCCTAACCTGGTTAATAAAGTCCTGTGACCTGGTCTTTAGGTCAAATGGAATTAACCCTAGGTTTTTGTGGAAACCCTAACTGAAGTTGCAGCTGCTATATATTCAACAGAGCTGCTGTTTTGCAAGGTATCCCCTTTTGGTTAGAAGATCATTTGTAAGCCTCACATAATGTAATATTGGGGGTGTTCTGTTAGGTAAACCTGTCGATCTGTGGCAAGGTTACCATGTGTGTAACTCGATACCTGTAGGTAAGAGTTTGAGTGTTCTTGGACGAAGCTGTGAAGCAAGTCTAAGTATTTTTGCATTACTTCTTATTCATCGTAATGTAGGAAACCAAGTGGGAGGGCACTACTTCTTGAGTAGGAGTTAGACTTCTGTTGTTGCGGCAATAGGAATGGAAACTGGTAGGTTTCTATCTAGGAGTTCCTAGGTATAGGTTGCACTGGGTAAATGATTAAGTGAGGGATGGGAACTTGTGAAGTTTAGTCCTGAATTAATATTGCTGATAGTGGATCTTCTTCCTGGCTTGGTATGCCCCCAGAGTAGGTGTGTTTCACCGAACTGGGTTAACAATTGATTGTGTTTTTACCTTCAACACTTTATAATTCTGTCTGTTATATATCAAGGTAAAACTGTAATGTTGTAACAGATGATGTCTCAGAACATGTTAAGACATCATGCTGATATCTGTGCAGGAGAAACAGAACTGTGAAGGTTGTTTACTCTCTGTTGATCATGTGTACCAGATGGACAGAACTAGGTACATCGTGTGGTCTATCCTCTGCACCTTCAAAGTATATCTGGTACAGCTTGGATAAAACTGTGTGAATGTTACAGATGATGTCAAAAGAGATGAATGGATATCCTGCTGGTTTGTGTGCATGATAAACAGAACTAAGGGGTTTGTTTGCTTCATGGTATGTGATAGATGATGTTGCAACCAATGTTGAGACATCAGGCTATGAATGGATAGTTTACAAACCAAAGCTATTTGTTCGAGAACTGCAGATATGGCAACCTCTATGCTTCTGTTATACTTTAGTACTGAATCACAAAAAATTGGGTATCTACCTTGCAGTGTATTTATTATGTCATATCAGATGTCTAGACATTGAGTATAACATCTGAAGACTGGCATACACCAGAATTTCAATTGGTATCAGAGCAGGCATCCTGTTCTGTTTCTGGATGAGATCCATGGGTGATACTTTCTGGTATCTGCAAGGTCAATTTTAGTACTGGAGATCGTAACCTGGAAAGGTTTGTTATTTCCCTGAATGGTCCCTTAAAGTGAGAGGATGGACTATTCATGACAGGAACTGTGTGTACCTGTCTTTGGTGATTGGCATTTGACCTTGTTGTGTGTTAGCTGCTCTAGGTTTGATTTATTTTCAAACCTAGGATTTGTGTACGCCTAAAGTGTGTGCAAATATTGAGTTGTATTATGTTCTTCCGCTGCATAATACTTGGCAAAACTCAAGCTCTGATGTGTTTCCCCTCTTGTGGATTGAAGGCTACTGTATTCAAGATTTCAACATAAGCTATTGAAGATGTCACAGATACTTGAGTCCTCTCAAGTCCACTCATGAAGACGTTCTTCGTTCAGGATGGTAAGAGTCACATAATCACGGATTAGTGTTATACGAAGACCTTGAAGAATTTCAAGGAGGGCTTTGTTCCAAGGTGATGGAACTGATGTTCTATGTGATGGTGGAACATGTGTTCAACAAGTATGCAGCTACTAGTTGAAGAGCATATGTTTTGGGTGTCAAACAAAGGGATACTTTTGTTTGGAACCTACTCCTGACCTGGAAGAGGAGACATCTGTGTGTGCAAAGTTGACAATGGTAGAGTCAACTATGTCTGTGTGCTCCCGAAGGTTACTTTTAGAAGTCAGAACTCTAGAAGTGGAGCTGGTTGAGATGTGACATTGTGCAATCCCTATTGGTGGGCTTATTCCTGAAGATTGATCAGGGCTGAGCAGGTGTTCCCTGGAGTACTATGGTGTGAAGAAAGACAAGCCCATTGGTTAATAAAAGTCAATGATGGTGCAGCATTATTGCTCCTTCATAGAAGTAGATTGGGATCATGAATCTTGTCATTTAAACATCATGATTAGAAGTGGAAGATCTTTCAAGATGTGAGAATATGAAGACTCAGAGTTTGGTTAAGGTAGTATGTTCTGGCAATACATATCTGCTGATGATTGGTGTTGTTGTCTTCACTGAAGTACTTAAGGTCAGCTGATTGGTGTGATTGGAGTATGATTAGGTATAACTCTTGGAGTTACTTGAATCTGGTAGGGATGTCATATGTCATGTCGAGACATTTGTGTACAATGCATGGATATTTTGTGTGGAGCTTCCATGATTGGTAGTTTGAGGGGGAGATTTGGTTAACCTCCTCACATTAGTTCAGCCTGGTGTTTAGCTGGCTGTTGACCTGTGTCACATGGGTTCTGGGTGTTGTGTGACATATTTGCACTGAAGGATTCATCTCTCTCATTCCTAAGGATGAATCTGATCTGGAAGGAGTGTCAAATCTGTTAAGGTGAGTAGAGTTTGTTCAGAGAAAATTCTATTTACCTGAGTCAAGGGTGGCAACCTAGATATCTCAACTCTTTGGTCTCTCAAAGAAAGTGCTTGCGAGAAGAAGATATTAACACACGAAGAGTATGTCAAAGTATTCAAATGGTGAAAGTATCTTACAGGATAATGGGAAGGATTTAAGATCAATTGCTATTTGTGACAAGTACAAGTATTTAATTGATTATCCTTGGAATTCAAGATAACTGATGTTCTTAAAGATGTGGGAACATTCCTTCTTCTAGACCCTGTGAAGAATCACAGGAAGAGTGATGCTTTAGAGCTATCTCTTTGGTAACAGCAAAATCATTTGATCTCTGAAAAAGTTTCCTGGAAACGTTTTCAGACTTGAAGCTACAAGAAGAAGAAGACATTATAATCTTGATGGTGGTTACTTGGATCAGTCTGATTCTGATCTAGGTAAGGAAGTGAATTAGCTAATAAACATGGAGAAGTCAAAAGGTGGCATTTGATTTTTTCATATGAGGATTCATGAAGGAGATAATCAAACAGTGGGATTTGGTCTATCTCAGCAGTGGATTTGGAGAATCAAGATAATCAACATGTGGCAGCTGATTATTATTGAGGTTAGTCTTAGACAGATTACTTTTGGGCAGAAGAGTAATGAGTTGAATACAAAGAGGAGGTGGCTTTTATTCATCTCTTGGAGCTTGTGGTAGAAGTTATGAGTCATCTATAGTAGATTATCTCTTGTAATGGGATGAGAATGTTGGTGTCCCTATTTGTGTGTTTGATTTTGTTCTGATCAAGCTGGTAGCGCAGTAAGGTCTGAATATTGTCTGAGGATGGTCTGAAGATGTCAGAGTAATTTCTAAAGATTTTCAGAAGATGTCCTTTGTATGATGTGACTCAGAAAGGTTGACTTGGACCAAGGATGTTCGAACTTGTTCTGGTCTGAAGAAAGTTTGATTCAGAGTATGGATGCGTTCAACCAATATAGTTGAACAGAGGGTGCGCTCTTGAAGACATGAAGATGCGTCTTATGTTTTCCATTCATCAAGGGGTCTTATTTACTTTGAATCAGAAGTGGTCTTGAAGGTCCAACTGAGTATTGAATGTGACCTACTTGTTTCCATGAGGAGAAGTGATTGTCCCTAACAGGGGGAGTATTGGTTTGTACGGAAAGTCTTCATCAGACTCGTAGGATATAAAGTGTGGCACTTTATTAACTATTGGGATGATGTGTTCAAGACTGAAGAGGACTATGTCTGACGGAATGTCATCACATTGCCTAATGACATTGTTCCCAATTTCCTCTAAAACTACAGACAGGAGGAAAATTGGATGAAGTGTGGATTACTATTAATAAACCCATGTGTGTACAGTTGTATGACTCAGAGGGAGTAACCATCATCTTTGTGTAAATGGAATTGTTTCAAGCTGCTAATATGAAAATAGCAGAATGTATGACGACATAGGATTTGAGCATGTTTTCATCTGCTAAGAAAACAGGGCGTTTGTGTCTCATTATGAAGCATTTTAGTGAGCTGGAATGTTTAGGTGATAACTTGTCATCTAATAAAGGTATTATATAACTGAGGCAGAGTGTGATTTCTAGTAATTGGTGGAGTGGGGAGTAGTCCTTTAAATCAAGAAAGTTCAAATGTTGTTCCTTTAAATCCAGATGTCTCTAAGGATGTTGAGACATCAGACAAAGAAAAGAATGTTGACATTGCTCACAAGAAAAGGAAGAAGCCAGAATCCTCCGAGCCTGATGACAGTGCTTAAAGGTTGGTTGCTATTTGGTGGTGTTGCTGGTTGGTGCTGATATCTGGTGGAGTTTGGAAGTGTGTTCAGTTCCTTTTTTCTGCTGCTGCTCTTGTTATTTGTTTTGGATAACTGTATAATCTTTTTGAACATGTATCTTTGGCCCATTTGTGGCTAAAGAGGGGGAGAATATTTTGGTACTTGCTCAATTAGACATTCTATTTTTCTGCAGTCATTTCTTTCTGCTGCTATCTATCTCTGATTGCTTAGGGTCTTTAACCAAAAATCTGCCAAAGGGGGAGTTTGTAGGTGTTTAGGTATTGACTTGCATTTTTGGTAAATCCCAAGTGTATGTGTGAATGTCATGACTGATGTCATAACATTCTAGTTTAGTTTGTACTAACTCATTAGGTACCTTTGTAGAAAAATATTGTAATTCAAGTACTGATGTTTATAAGTGTGTATCTGAGCATTTTGCAAAATGATCACATTTTGCTAAGTCAGCAGACAGGTTTTCTCAGATGTCATAACAGATGTTATGACATCCTGTTCTGAACTAACAGGTTTGCAGGTTGGATAAGTCTGAGTTTTTTCAGGAAAATAACTCAGTCTTTTCTGAACAGAATCCTGCGTTTTCTGAGGGGTAACCTAGCTCAACCCTAACCTGGTTAATAAAGTCCTGTGACCTGGTCTTTAGGTCAAATGGAATTAACCCTAGGTTTTTGTGGAAACCCTAACTGAAGTTGCAGCTGCTATATATTCAACAGAGCTGCTGTTTTGCAAGGTATCCCCTTTTGGTTAGAAGATCATTTGTAAGCCTCACATAATGTAATATTGGGGGTGTTCTGTTAGGTAAACCCGTCGATCTGTGGCAAGGTTACCATGTGTGTAACTCGATACCTGTAGGTAAGAGTTTGAGTGTTCTTGGACGAAGCTGTGAAGCAAGTCTAAGTATTTTTGCATTACTTCTTATTCATCGTAATGTAGGAAACCAAGTGGGAGGGCACTACTTCTTGAGTAGGAGTTAGACTTCTGTTGTTGCGGCAATAGGAATGGAAACTGGTAGGTTTCTATCTAGGAGTTCCTAGGTATAGGTTGCACTGGGTAAATGATTAAGTGAGGGATGGGAACTTGTGAAGTTTAGTCCTGAATTAATATTGCTGATAGTGGATCTTCTTCCTGGCTTGGTATGCCCCCAGAGTAGGTGTGTTTCACCGAACTGGGTTAACAATTGATTGTGTTTTTACCTTCAACACTTTATAATTCTGTCTGTTATATATCAAGGTAAAACTGTAATGTTGTAACAGATGATGTCTCAGAACATGTAAAGACATCATGCTGATATCTGTGCAGGAGAAACAGAACTGTGAAGGTTGTTTACTCTCTGTTGATCATGTGTACCAGATGGACAGAACTAGGTACATCGTGTGGTCTATCCTCTGCACCTTCAAAGTATATCTGGTACAGCTTGGATAAAACTGTGTGAATGTTACAGATGATGTCAAAAGAGATGAATGGATATCCTGCTGGTTTGTGTGCATGATAAACAGAACTAAGGGGTTTGTTTGCTTCATGGTATGTGATAGATGATGTTGCAACCGATGTTGAGACATCAGGCTATGAATGGATAGTTTACAAACCAAAGCTATTTGTTCGAGAACTGCAGATATGGCAACCTCTATGCTTCTGTTTTACTTTAGTACTGAATCACAAAAAATTGGGTATCTACCTTGCAGTGTATTTATTATGTCATATCAGATGTCTAGACATTGAGTATAACATCTGAAGACTGGCATACACCAGAATTTCAAACCTTTTTTTTTATTAATTAAAATTAATTATGTTTTAGGTTTTTTTAATTAACCTTTTTTTTAAAATTAACCTTTTTTTATTAATTAAAATTAATTAGGTTTTAGGTATTTTAATTAACTTTTTTCAAAATTAACATTTTTATTAATTAAAATTAATTAGGTTTTTAGGTTTATTTTATTAATTATCATAAATCATTTTTTCATAAAAAATCACCAAAACATTTTATTTTCTATTGTCATCTTATTTTTATTTTCCTAGATAAAGTGTATAGGACGCGTTCAACTGTAATAGCGTAGCTTTATTTTTTCTGCTTTTTTTTTATCATTATCATGTAATTGCTTCCGGGATGTAATAGTTTTAGGATTTCTTTTCCACACTCTTCACTATTATGTAACTGCCCCAAAGCTCTGTAATAGCCTAGGTTTACATTTCCGCATTTACCTTCAGCTACTATATTTTATGCAATGCTTAGATTAATAGAATTGTATGGAAAGATAAAAATATATGATAGAAAACCGTAATTTCAAGATAATTAACCAAACTGAATCATTTGCACACTCGCATCTCTAGGGTAACCTCACTTGTTCCCTTCGGAAAAACAATGGTCATGTCCCTCGAACGTAGGGATACCCTTAGCAAAGACCCTCAGTTAAAGTCATCATAAAGAACATAGTCCCTCAATGTCCCTCGATTTGCCTACGAGAAATGATCTTGTCCCTCGATGTTGCCTACAAATATATGATGACAGTCTCTTCGAATTGTTAAGGTATCCCTATATGTTGCCTTCTATGACCATAACGATGACCCGCGTCTGTCCCTCATACATCCAACAATAAGGCTACCTACTCACTAATAGTAGGATAGCACTATCTAAAAGTTAGGAGGAAAAGAACGACCTTTTCGTGTATAAGTAGATAAGTTCTTAGATGCTTGCCCAAAACAACTTTTTGCACCTACACCAAAATATTTTCAAAAACACTTTCAAAAACATTCGCCTTGTCAACACTCTTGAGGATTGATACAAGAGTTATCACAAAGCGAATCGTCGCACTAAGGCATTTTCAAAACAATTTTCAAAACACACAAAGCACATGCAATTTTAAAAACATGAGCTAAGCACCTAAGAGCCCGTGGAAAACAACGAATGGAAAGGGTGATAACACCTTCCCATTCCATAATCTACCCCCCTTACTCAGAAAATCTCGAAAAAGGTCTTTTTCTGTTCTTTTCACCCTTTCCTTTGTTGGATAAAAGAAAAGTCGGTGGCGACTCTTGCTTACCGCGACATTTGCAAATACAAACGCAAAACCAGCATAATAGTTAGTTCTCCTACCGTATCACAGAGTGGTACGTACACCTTGCGTTTGGATTGTACCTTGGGGAGGCAGTGTTGGGATTCTGAGGAGGATCCTTTAATGTAACCATCTTGGCCTCCAATACCTGATGCAATGCTTGAATCAATGACATGTTGATTTTGGTGAATTGCCTCTTGGGCTTGTCTTGCCTTTGTTGATTACCCCATTGTGGTTGGCGAGGTCGTTGTTGGACCCTTGGCGTAGCAGCAATTTGGAAAGGTCCACTCTCCACCAAACTCACTTCTTGTCTCATCAAGGGTTAATTAATGACTTGATCCCCAGCCTCGATTGTTTGGTTCATACGGTTGCATCTGTCTTGATGAAGCTTGTTAAAAATTCCTATTAGCTCTTATTCTCCCCGGGCTAGGCCTTAGATAAGAGCCATTTGCCCCAGCATATGGATTCTCATTTCTTCTACCTCCGCTTACAGTTTTTCCAATTGTTCAGCCTTGTCGTTGTCAGGATGTTTCTTAGTCAGATTCCCGACACAGAATGTTTTCAATTCTTCTTGCCCCTTGGCTAGAATCAGGAAAATTTCTTTGAATTGAGCATCTGGAGTTTGGAGATCTCTGTCAGTCTGCTCGAGAGCCATTTTTCTTGCTGAAATAAACAGCGAGAAAATGAGAGACATGTACTGGAAGACCTGTTATGTAATGACATGCATGCAATGTTTTCAAGGATCTCGTGGGATAAACAAGAAAATGTCAGAAGTTAAATTTTGCAGCTTTGATTGAAGAACTTTCATATCGCTGAAGGTCCTTCTACGAGAATCAAGCTTACCATATCGAGTGGGTCATCGCCTCTGATTCGAGTTATTGTACCTTGGTCTTTTGACGGCATTGGCTAGAGGAAAGTAAATCCCCGTTCCCCTTGTTAGACGTCTCGTTCATCATAACCTGCATCACAGACCCTTGAGATCCTTGAAATGGTTAAGGAGATGTTATGGTATGATGTTATGATGTGTATGTTATGCATTAAGCAAAAGTGTAAAGTGGCGTAAGCAAGTAAACCCTGCAAGAAATCCAGGTTATTGGATAATGACTGTAAACAAATCCTGCAAGGAAATCATGTTGTCAGATGATGAAACCCTGCAAGTTGTTCAAGCTGAAAGCAAACAAGTCACACAAGCAGCCTTAGGTTTAGGCTTGCATGGGGATTATAGGTAAGTACCCTCTTGAAGTTTAGTTGGCTTAACCTGTCCTAGTAATAGTAACCGGGTTCTAAGGGATCTCAATATCACTGATATTTCCCACAAGTTTCATTCCGATT
Source organism: Vicia faba (assembly GCA_948472305.1). Taxonomy (NCBI): domain Eukaryota; kingdom Viridiplantae; phylum Streptophyta; class Magnoliopsida; order Fabales; family Fabaceae; genus Vicia; species Vicia faba. Next base: position 1,431,011,044 of record OX451736.1, on the reverse strand, counting down.
GACAACTGACTTGCCACCAAACAAAACTCGAGAGTTAAATCTCAATGAGTGTAGTATCGAGTATCAACCGACTTCAGGCTATACCAAAGACAACTATCTCACTACTTCCTAATGGCCAAGTTGTTCAATTAAAGGTTCTACGTTTAGTTGATGCTTCATGACACCACACAGCAACCTCATATTCTCCTTGACTACTCAAGGGCTACCGGTACCAACCAAAGTGTCACATCAACATAGCTATCGCTTCAACCGTGTCGGTATACCCCGCACAGTTTCCACGATCTATTGCTACTTACCTAAAATGTACCCCAGATCCGGGTGTAGGATCCATAGTAACAACCCAAACAAGCCCTCCAAGGATAAAACATATAATGCAAGCAATTAAAACAATTTTAAAATGAACTAACTCTAAGTTAACCCCACTTTTTTTATCTTATCCTCATCAGAGTCGCCAGTTTTGTGATATGGTGGTAGAACCGACTGTTAATACTGGTTTTGCATTTGTGTTCTCAAATGTTGCGGTAAGCAAGAGTCGCCACCGACTTTTCTTTTATCTAAATTAGGGAAAGGGTGAAAAGAACAGAAAAATACTTTTGCGATATTATTCTAAGGGGGGTAGATTATGGAAAGGGAAGGTGTTAGCACCCTTTCCATCCGTAGTTTTCTACGGGCTCTTAGAGGTTTGCTGATTTTGAAATACCTTTATGCTTTGTGTGTTTGAAAAATGTTTTGAAATGCCTTAGTGTGGCGATTTGATTTACGTTAACTCTTGTATCAGTCCTCAAGAGTGTTAACAAAGAAAATGTTTTGAAATTGTTTTTGAAAAGTAGTATTTGTGTAAGTGCAAAATTTTTTTGAGTAAACTTCTAACAGCTATCTACTTTTATACTCGAAAGGTTTTTTATTTTTCCTCCTTTACTTTAGACAAGGCTAGCCTACTATTAGTGAGTAGGTAGCCAGTTTTGATGTATAAGGGACATTCGAAGGGACGTTTACAATCACGAAGGTAAATTGTGGAGACACTTTAGCAATTTCGTTTAAGGACTAGATCATTTACTGAAAAGGAAACTGTAGGGTCATCGAGGGACTATGATCTTTTTGATTTACGTGTCTTTGCTAAAGCGTTCCTGCCTCATGATTGATTTATTTCTAAAGACAACCAAAATGGGGTACCCTAGAGGCGTGTGCGCGCAATTGATTCAGTTCAGTTATTTTTGTCTTTTTGTTAAGTTTGCTAGCGTTTGATTATTAGTCTTATCATACACGCCTAATTACTAGCAGTTAATATATATTGCAGAATATTAAAGCAGGAATTTAAATCTATGCTATTACAATGCTTTGGGGAGGGGATTTACTCTGTACAAGAATGAGGGGGATAAAGCAGTAACTGTCCTAGTTTTAATCTATTACATCCAGTAGGCAGATACAACAATATGGAAAAATATGAAAATAAATAAATGTGTGCGAAGTAGAAAAGATGTCTGAAAAAATCCTAAGGTGAAAATTTTTTTTGTTTTGTTTTTATTTTAAGAAAATATAACCTAAGTCTATTTAATTTTAATTTAAGGAAAAAGGTTAGAATAATTTATTTATTTATTTACAATGTTAATTTAATTAGAAAAGACACTAGCCTAATGTTTTTTTTGTGATTTTAATTTAAAGTTAATTTAAATAAAAGAGGGTCAATAAAGAAATGAAAACAAAAATAAAAATAGAACAAGAAGAATCCTTCGATTGTAGGGAGATGGTGTCTTTCGATTCTATGAAGGGAAAGTTGTCTTTAGATTGCAGGGAGATGGTGTCTTTCGATTCTATGATGGGAAAGCTGCCTTTAGATTGCCCTTTCATCCAGTGACAGGATGTGGCTTTTGATCCAGAGGGCGCTGCTAGAATTTCCTGATGGATCACTTTTGAGGGCACTACATCTTCATACATGTTGGCAAAACAAAAAGAACTACTTGGGTTCCTAATCCAGGCCTTTCAATTCTGCATACATTGAGTCTATTCAGGCTACATCTGCAGCAAGTGTTAGCAGCAAAACAAAGGCAAACCTAGGGTCGAACCTAGATCTTTATTCTTGAACAAAAAATCGAATGAAACTACAAATGTTGATGTGTCATGCAAATGTAGAGATTGATCTTTTTACCAATTCTTACCAATGGTTGATGGATGGATATGTGATGATAGGTGTGGGTACCCTTGTTTGATGATTGCTTCGATTTGGCTTCTTGACGTGGGTACCTTTGTTTAAGGGTTGCTTTGATTTGGATCACTTATGATATTTTTGATAACTTTGGTGGGTTTATGGGGCAGCGTATCTCCAATGTGTGTGCAACTATCCATTTGGCTTGCAAGCATGCTGCTTATATAGAGTAGAAAGGAAGGGACAAGAAGACAATAGCTTAAACTCCCATAAACAAATGTTTTCAAGGTTGCGGGTGAAGTTTTGTAACGTTGAAAAAGTCATGGAAACTTGTCCCTTTTTTGAATTTGAATGAACCTGGACATGCTTTGACTCCTTCGAATACCCTCTAGTGTTTCTCTTCAACTGACCTCAAGTTGCCTCTTTCGACTGGACCTCTTGTGTAGCCTTTGACTGGGCTCAAGTTTCCTCTTTCTACTGGACCTCTTGTGTAGCCGTTGACTGGGCTCAAGTTTCCTCTTTCGACTGGACCTCTTGTGTAGCCTTCGACTGGGCTCAAGTTGCCTCTTTCGACTGGACCTCTTGTGTAGCCTTCAACTGGGCCTTCTGCATGCTTCTTCAAATGTACTTCTTGTGTACCCTTTGACTGGATCTAGTATTACTTCCTTTGAATGGGCCTTTAGATGGTCTTTTTAGTGTACTCTTTGAATGGGCCTTTGGTGTGTTGAAGTGTGTACAATTTTTTCGTAGGGGGGTCAGCACCCAGTCGAAACTAGCACAAAGGCAGCCTATGCCTTGTGGATGCTAGCATGAAACAAGTGAAGGCAGGCTTAAAGGAGATCATTGCCTAGGTGAAGCTGGTATGCAGCAAACAAGCAAAATACCAAGGCTTCAATCGAAGCTTAGAAATTTGAGACAACCTTGGAGGAGGTTAGGCGCTTAATCGAAGCTTGTCAAAACACCAATCGAAAGGCCTTTTAACATGCCAATCGAATGATTTTGTCAAAATTCCAATCGAAGACTCCTTGTTATCTTCAAAAAAAATTATCTTTCCTTTAATCAAATGCTTGTGATCACCATGTAAGAGAAAGATCTTGGGAAAATATGAAAGGGAAAATTTTGGGGTACAACATCATCGCTTTGGGAGAGGTACATAAGTAGGAAAATGTGAGAAAGTAAACCCTAATTACTATTACATCTTGGGAAGTCGTTATAATAACGAAAAAAATGCGAGAATAATAAACTATGCAAAAAATGTAAGAATAAAAAAAGGAACAATGTGTTTTAGTGATTTCTTTGATGAAAAAGGTTTTTGATGATTAAATAAACCTAAAAAAAAAGTATAATTAATTTTAATTAAAAGAAAATTTGATTAATTAAATTAAAAACCTAAAAATATAATTTGATTAGGGTTTATAAAAAAAAGAGGTTTTGAAAAGAATTAGGTTTGTTAAAAAGACTTTTTGTGATTTTAGGTTTTTTAAGGAAAAAGGATGAAAATAGGGGGGGAAAACAAGTTTTAAAAATAAACTGCCAGGGGTGGGTGTTGTACCCACGCCCTTAGCCTTTATACCCAACACCTTCACCAATGCGCCAAGTGCGCTTGTGTTAGGGAATGGAAACCAGCGCGCTATGTAACTGGCAAAATATGAAAATATGAAAATAAATCAAAACACCAAAAGGCAGGGATCGAACTAGTGTCGTGGTATAGTTATGCCTCAGTACGCGCGTTTTAACCACTGAGATGGTGATACATCCATTGTTATAACTGAAATGATACAATTATATTACAAAATTAATGCCTGGACCAGAGAGGCGTCAGAGCCCTTTCTCCGGTCGTCTTCTCCGGTGAGTATGTTTTTTATACCTATGGAACATCACACATTAGAGGTCCCAAAAGATCCTACCCCCCTAATTCAAAGCCTATGAATTCAATGACAGTATTGGTTTGGGATGAAACATATTGTAACAAGAGATATAGCTAGAATAAATGGAATCGATGCATTCATGGTGATGTACAATTCCTGCAGCATGGGACTCCTGCGATGGTCCAATCCCGCACTAATGAATCTCATAAACGCATCAATAATATTAGCTTCAATCAAAACATCAAGAAAACTAAAATATTAATTTATGAAATAATAACAAAATGATGATGCATGCAGTGGTGTTTCGATCCCTTTGGATCATCAAGGATGATCCACTCTCACCCTACTCTGCTCCGGGAAGTGAATGGAAAGGTTAATACGCCTCGAGAGTGACTGCAATTAGGGTTTGCAAGTTTCCCTAATTTGAATGATTTTGGAGTTTTTGGAAGAGGTTCTTGCAAATATTTTTCCCGTCCCTACCTTGTCTAAATTGAGGAGAATATATAGCATGAAATTAGGTCAAATAAAACATGGGCTTGGACTTGTGAAAGAAGCCTTGGTTTTATCTTATTTATTTTGAATTTAAAATTGATAAAAATCAAAATAAATAAAATAAAGAGGTCAAGGGGTGCATGAAGTAATCCGGAGTTTCATATAAAGTGTAGAATGCGCATGTACCTTGAAACAATAGCCCATTAGCCCAAAAATCCAAGTTTGATCACTTTTAGTTTCATGCATTTGCTAAATATTTCCCAACTTGCACCAATCATAACTCTCTCAATTTTTGTCATTTGAAGGTGATCTTTGACTTTTTAGAAATCTCAAGATGTCCTCTACAATATCTATTTTTTTCATTTTTGAATTTGAAGATTCATCTTTATGTAAATTGTCTTGACAAAAAGTGTTTTTTGTTGACTTTCGAAATGACCTATAGTGTTGTGGCCCATATCTCTCAAATGAAGCATTTTTTGGACTTGATCTTAGAGAGACAAAGATGTAGAGAATTGAATTTCCTTCAAAATGATATTTGGTTGAGGAAAATATGATGAAGCATGTGAAAGTTATGCTTCGTCAAAGTTCAGTTGACCTCTCCTTAAGAAAACCCTAATTTGGCAACTTTTGACTTTTGGTGAATTGGGAGTTTTCTTGATGAATCATAATCAACCCTTGATAAAATGATTAATATGACTTAAAAATGTTGAGGTTGACCAAAAATATTAAAGTTTGACTATATGTTGACCACAATTGACTTTTTGTCCAATATAGTTGATTTTCAGCCATCTGAGCAATTGACTGAGTAAACTTGTGATGCAAGGCTTGAAACTTGGTATGAGCATTCTTAAAGACATGTAAGAAACCATGAAATCCACTTGAGGCCTTATAAACCCAATCTCCCTTGAGAAAAGTGAAACCCTAGTTATGGATCCATTTCTTAGGAGGAGAATTTGTCTGATCAAATGAGCAACCTTGAGCAAATGAAAACCCTAGGAGAATATTCTTGAATAGTGGGAGGGAAAATTTTAGGGTACAACAATATCCATCCAACCTACCGTGAGGTTTAACTGATCACTGAGGATTATAAATGTTAAGATTGTTAGAACAAAGTTTGAATCTACTACCCTAAGTTTAAGTTTGATGATAACAAAATGCAAAGATATATCAATTGTACGATTCATGAAAGACATATATGCTACCTAAAAAATTACATTTTGTTTTACAGAAACTCTGATGGGTATCAGCAAGAGAATATCATCATCAGCATCAGAAGATGAAATATCAACATCAGCATCAGAAGATGTTATATCAGATGCCAGAATCAGAAGATCAACATGTGCTTACGCTGAAGCTTGATGAACAGATCCGCGCGTAACAATCTGAACTCTGATCAAGACAACAACACTTCATCAGCACCTAAGCAGCATCAGAATAAGCCAAAGCCAGAACACGCTTAAGTGGCAACGGTACTGTGCATTCAAGATGCTTTATTACTAACGACATCATTCCAGACAAGATCTTCTCAATATGGAAAGAATGTTATTGGCATTAAAATGGAATTAACTGACTCCAACGTACCATTTTCCAATGCTATATAAACAAGTCAGTGAAGATTAAATTGGCTAATGCTCTACAACACTCTACACGCCTAAAGCTATTCATCATCTTCCTCACTCTCAGTTTGCTAAAGCTCTCAAATTCTTTACTCAATTATTTTAGCACTCTTGTTCTCATAAGCTTAACGTGTGTAGTATCACAGTTGTGATAAACATTTTTTGTAGAAAACATTCAACACTCTTAGATTTCAATTCTTTGTAAGAAAGTATTTCCTTGAGAAACCAGTTTGTGGTTTGACTCAAGAAGGCTTTAGCAGTTGTTAAAGCAGTTGTAATATTTAGTTGAATATAGTGGATTAAGACCTCGTTGGAGAGAGGCGAAATCACCTTGACGGGTGGACTGGAGTAGTTTGAGATCAAACGAACCAGGATAAAAATACTGTGTTGACTGAAATTGATTTCAAGTTTTTACAATTCAACCCCCCTTCTTGTGTTTTTCACTTCTTCAATTGGCATCAGAGCGCCTGGTTCTGAGCTAAAACACTTAAATGTGTCAGTACAAGATCCAGCGTCAGAAAAACACAATGGCAGGAACTTATCAACACACCAGCAATGACAACAATGAAGACAGAGACAGATTCAGCGGCAAACCTCCAGTCTTTGATGGAGAAAATTTTGATTAATGGAAAGACAGAATTGAAAGCTTCTTTCTGGCACATGATGCTGATCTGTGGGACATGGTGACAGATGGATACACGCACCCAGTGAATGCAAGCGGTCAGAAGATTGACAGGAAAGCAATGTTTGATCAACAAAAGTGTGACTTCAAAAATCACCACAAGGCCAGAATCATTCTTCTCAGTGCCATCTCTTACGCTGAATATGAAAAGATCTCTAACAGAGACACAACAAAGAACATGTTTGACTCACTCAGAATGACGCATGAAGGCAACATTCAGGTCAAAGAAACTAAAGCTCTTGCCCTCATTCAGAAGTCTGAGGCATTCAAAATGGAAGAAAGTGAATCCATTGAAACAATGTTCTCAAGATTCCAAATTCTGGTGGCTGGTCTCAAGGTTCTGGACAAAGGATACTCTACTGTTGATCATGTCAAGAAGATCATTAGAATCTTGCCAAAGCAGTGGAGGCCAATGGTTACAGCGCTGAAGCTAGCTAAAGATCTCAACAAAATTTCTCTGGAGGAACTTATCAGCTCCCTCAGAAGTCACGAGATAGAGCTGGAAGCTGATGAACCTCAGAAGCAAGGTAAGCCTTTAGCATTAAAATCTAACAAAAAATCTGAGTCTAAAGTTTTGCAGGCAGTTGAAGAAACATCTGATGGATCCTCATCAGAAGAAGACGAACTTTCCCTCCTCTCCAGAAGAGTGAACGAACTATGGAAGCAGAGGCAAAGGAAGTTCATGAATCCTAGAAGATCTGATCAGAATGAGTCCTCTTCCAGATACAGAAGGTTAGATTCTTCCTCTGGATATAGAAGATCTGAAGGCTCCTCAGGAAGCAGAAAGCCAAACACCAAGGACATCATCTGCTATGAATGCAATGAGCAAGGACACTACAAGAGTGACTGCCCAAAGCTTCAGAGGGAAAAGCCCAAAAAGAAGTTTGGAAGAGAAAAGAAGAAAAGTCTCATGGCTACATGGGATGAATCTGACTTGTCTGAAGCTGACTCAGAATCAGATGATGAGAGAGCAAACATAGCTCTCATGGCCAACATTTCAGAAGACAGTGAAGCTTCTGAATCAGACTCAGAATCAGACACTGAAGAGATATCTTTAGCAGCAAATCAGAAACACCAGTCATGGTACCTAGACTCTGGCTGCTCGCGACACATGACGGGAAGAAGGCATATGTTCCAAAGCCTGGAGGCCACGTTGGCTTTGGAGGCAATCAGAGGGGAAAGATCATTGGCTCTGGAACTGTAGGTAATGGAAATCTTCCCTCTATAAATAATGTTCTGCTAGTAGATGGATTAATGCATAATCTGTTATCCATAAGTCAATTAAGTGATAACGGTTATGATATAATCTTTAATCAAAAATCATGTAAAGCTGTTAGTCAGAAAGATGGGACTTTCCTATTTAATGGAAAGAGGAAAAACAACATATATAAAATCAAACTTTCTGAACTAAAAAGTCAGAATGTAAAGTGTCTTCTGTCTGTTAACAACGAGCAATGGATCTGGCACAGAAGATTGGGGCATGTTAGTATGAGAAGAATATCTCAGATTAACAAACTCAATCTGGTCAGAGGACTTCCTAATTTGAAGTTCAATTCAGATGCTCTGTGTGAAGCATGTCAGAAAGGCAAGTTTGCAAAACCTTATTTCAAATCTAAAAATGTTGTTTCTACCTCTAAGCCATTAGAACTTCTGCACATTGACTTATTTGGACCAGTTAAAACTGCTTCAGTCAGTGGCAAGAAGTATGGGTTAGTAATCGTAGATGACTATAGCAGATGGACATGGGTAAAGTTCTTAAGACACAAGGACGAGTCACACTCTATGTTTGTCACCTTCTGTAACCAAGTTCAGAATGAAAAAGATCTTAGAATCGTTAAAGTCAGAAGTGATCATGGTGGAGAGTTTGAAAACAAAGATTTTGAGTCATTCTTTAATGACAGAGGCATTCTGCATGATTTCCCTTGTCCTAGAACTCCCCAACAAAATGGAGTTGTAGAACGAAAGAACAAAACATTGCAAGAAATGGCCAGAACCATGATCAATGAGACAAATGTTGCTAAGATCTTCTGGGCAGAGGCAATAAACACAGCGTGCTACATTCAGAATAGAATCTCTATAAGACCTATTCTGAAAAAGACTCCATATGAATTGTGGAAGAACAGAAAGCCCAACATTTCATATTTTCATCCATTTGGATGTACTTGTTTTATGTTAAATACAAAAAATTATTTGAACAAGTTTGACTCTAAAGCACAGAAGTGTATTATGTTAGGATACTCTGAACGCTCAAGAGGGTACAGAGTATACAATACAGAAACACAGATTGTGGAAGAATCAATCAGTGTTCGTTTTGATGATAAGCTTGACTCTGAAAAGTCAAAGCAGAATGAAGTTTTTGCAGGTATGGAAGTTGAATTTACAGGTTCTAAAGATAAGTCATCAGAAGCTCTCCACAAAGACACTCCTTCAACATCTGAAAGGAGCAATGCAAGCAATCCAGCAACAGCTGTTGATCAACCTCAGAAAAGACTACCCAGAAGCAGCTTGGATCACCCAGAAGAAACTATCTTAGGAAGAAAGGAAGATCCAATCAGAACAAGAGCCAACTTCAGAAACTCTGAAGAATCCCTCATGGGACTTGTGTCTCTGATTGAACCTTCTTCTATTGATGAAGCACTTCTGGACAACGACTGGATTCTAGCAATGCAAGAAGAGCTAAATCAATTCACCAGAAATGACGTATGGGATCTTGTTCCCAGACCAAAAGGATTCAACATCATTGGAACAAGATGGGTGTTCAGAAATAAGCTGAACGAACAAGGTGAAGTTATCAGAAACAAAGCACGACTGGTAGCACAAGGTTATAGTCAGCAAGAGGGGATAGACTATACAGAGACCTTTGCTCCAATTGCCAGGTTAGAATCTATCAGACTTTTAATTTCGTTTGCTGTTAACAAAGGCATCACTCTGTATCAGATGGATGTCAAGAGTGCATTCTTAAATGGTTATATAGAAGAAGAGGTTTATGTGAACCAACCCCCTGGTTTTGAAAGTACAAAAAATCCAGAATATGTTTTCAAACTAAAGAAGTCACTATATGGTCTGAAACAAGCTCCCAGAGCTTGGTATGAAAGACTAAGTAACTTTCTGTTAGAAAAAGAATTCACCAGAGGGAAGGTGGACACTACCTTATTCTGTAAGTCAGTTAAGAATGACATCTTAGTTTGCCAAATTTATGTTGATGATATTATTTTTGGATCTACTAATCCTTCTCTTGGAAGAAAATTTGCTAAGTGTATGCAGGCAGAATTTGAGATGAGCCTCATGGGAGAACTGAAATTCTTTCTGGGAATTCAGATCAATCAAAATCCTGAGGGAACTTACATTCATCAGAGCAAATATGTCAGAGAACTTCTGAAGAAATTTGACCTCTCAGAATGTAAGTCATCAAAGATTCCAATGCATCCCACGTGCATTCTGGAAAGAGAAGAGGTAAGCAAAAAGGTAGAATAGAAGGTCTACAGAGGTATGATTGGTTCTCTCCTTTATCTGACGGCTTCAAGGCCTGATATCTTATTCAGCGTATGTATTTGTGCTAGATTCCAATCAGATCCTAGAGAATCTCACTTAACAGCTGTTAAGCGAATTTTCAAGTATCTGAAAGGTACTACTAATCTGGGTTTATTTTATAGAAAATCTAGTGATTACAGCTTAGTAGGCTACTGCGATGCTGACTTTGCTGGAGACAGAGTAGAGCGTAAAAGTACTTCTGGAAGCTGCCAGTTTCTGGGAGAAAATCTGATCTCTTGGTCCAGAAAAAGGCAATCCACAATTGCGCTATCAACAGCAGAAGCTGAGTACATAGCAGCAGCTGGATGCAGCACACAAATGCTCTGGATGAAAAGTCAGCTTGAAGACTTCCAGATTTTTGAGAGTAACATCCTTATACTCTGTGACAATACCTCTGCCATTTGCTTAAGTAAAAATCCTATTTTGAATTCTAGGGCTAAGCATATAGAAATAAAACATCACTTCATTAGGGACTATATTCAGAAAGGAATTTTGAACTTAAAATTTATTGATACAGACCATCAATGGGCTGATATCTTCACTAAACCACTTTCTAAAGATAGGTTCAACTTCATTCTGAAACATCTCAGCATGAAGCTCTTCCCAGAGTGAAAATATTTTAATTTTATATATTAACCTTCAGAATGTGTTTTCTTTTTACTGTGAACTTCTGATCAATCTCCTTTTAGAAAGATAGACATGCAGATTGTATCAGATTCTATTCTTAAAGATCTGAGCGTTTCAGCTCAAGGATAAACGTGTTGCTCACTAAATCAAACAAGTGTCATCCAATCATCAGCAAATCTCTGAAGCAGAACACGCGTGCACGCTTCTAAGAAGGCAAAATGCTGATTGGATGCATTGAGACACATGTCTGGTAACCGTTCCAAGTATCTTTCTCAAATCCCCAAAAATCAGCAAGCATTAAATGCACGTAATCATGAGTTAAACTGTAATCATGAATTAATTATCTTTCTTAAAACCGTTTACGTTTTCAAAACTTTTTTTGAAATCTATTTAAGCACATTAACATCATTCATTAAACCTTTACCGTTTCTTACAATCATCCAAAGATTTTCTGCATTTTTACTTGTGTATTCATCCTTCTCAAAAGAAACCCTTTCTCAAAACTTTTTCTCAGAAAACCCTAAGTGTGAACATGGAAACCTCTAGCACTGTTTCTGCAGGTTCTCAGAAGGAGGCTTCATCTGAACAATACCAAATTCCATTCAGAACTCTACTTACACCAGTGAAGAACTTGGAAGTGATGTCTGAACTGATTGTTGATTTCTCCAGTCTGAAAGAAAATGGATTCGATTTGACAGAAGAAGTTAGGGCACAAGGATGGGAGAGATACTTTGATAGGTTGGTGGGTCCAACTTTCCCTGTATTGGTCAAGGAATTCTGGATTCATGCGTCTTCATCAACACATCAAGTTACCTCCTACATAATGGGAAAGAATATTGTGATCACTGAGGATCACATTGCAAGATTGATTGGATACAACGGTGGTGGCATCCGCTGTATCAATATGGAAGAAAGATGCCCAGATGCTGCTGTCATTGTAAGAGAGATTTTCACCCATGGGGTTCCCAGCAGCAAAATCAGAGACTTGAAGGATCAACACAGAATATGGGCGAAGATTTTTCTGGGGTGCTTCAATCACAGGAAGCCCACAAGCTCTCCTGATTATATAAACATAGATCAGCAGTTTCTGATCTATTTTATTAATCAGAAGGTAAAGATTAACTTGGCTCATCTTCTGTTTAATCACCTCAGGACCAGCGTCAAGGAGACAAGAGAAGAAGAAAGGACAAAAAGGGATTGGATACCCTTTGGCAGGTTAATATCAGATATTCTAATTGAGAATAGGCTGATTGAACACCTTACAGAAGCACAGGAAGTAAGCTCTATTAAACCTACTGTTGGCAAGCCTCTGAATGCCAAGAATCTGAAGAAAATGAAACTGATAGAGAATATCATAAAGGAGCCCAGCGTCACTCCTCTGGCTGACATCACCAGCAGAAGAGTCCCTCTGGACGACTTTCCAATATTTTCTGAGATTGACTCTAAACCAGTCATTGTTCTCAGATACTTGGACGCTTGCAAGGCTGATGGCACAGATCCCACTCTGAACATTAATGATCTGCACCAGCAAAATCCAGAAGTTATTATGAAGAAGACGAAGAAAAGAAAGGCTACTTCAGAAGGACCATCCCAGTAGACCCCTAAGAAGAGAGGTAATCTATCTGCTGCTAATGTTTTAAATTCTTCTGCTATTCCAACATCAATCCCAACCCCAGCTTCATATGAACTCCCAATCCCCATACCAACCATTGATGACACTGAACCAGAGGCTGACCCTTCTAAGTCACTAACTCTCAGAAGATCCCGCACCAAATCCCAAAATCCTAAACCCACAACATCAACAGAATCAGAACTTGACAAAGTTCTTTCTGAAATTGATCAACGTTCTTCCGCTCCCCTCTCATAAAATCCAAACACTCAACCAGAAACTCCCCACTCACCACAACCAGCAACTACTATATCTCCACAACCAAAACTTCATCCACTTTCACCTCAACCATCACCTCCACAACCTGAGTTTCAACACTCTGAAACTCCATCACCTGAACCTCAAACCCCTGAACCTCATTCTCCTCAATCCTCTGAACCTCAACCCTTGGCAATTCAGCTGCCATGTGGTACAACTGTAAACATACCCCAGCTGCCATCCTCACCAGAAACTACCCCTCCAAATACTCCAAACAGTCCAATAATCATCTCTGATTCTCCCACTCCATCTCCCAAACAAAATACAGAAGACCACAGCAGGACCTTCATTGATTTAACAATCCTTGACCGTCTTGCTGACCTTAAAAATAAAATAGCCATTCCCAAACCCAAACAGCTAGATGTTGGTGCTGGCATTTTGAATTTTGAAACAGGCTTGCAGAATTGGATTGTTTCTCTAAAGCAGGTTTGTCCTAGAATGATTGATCCTGCTGCTTCAGACCAACTCTGGACACAATTCAGAATGTGGGTACGCACTGAAGCCCTCAAGCTGCAAGACATCAATTATGAACAGGCTCAACAGAACTTTAGCAAGCTGCTGAAGGAAGCTGAAAGTCAGCTGCTGAAGGAGGAAGTGCTACTTCTGGATAGTGAGCCATGGTCTGAGAAGTGTCCAGCTTCAAAAGTTCAGCAAACAGAAGATCAGACAATTCAAGCTGAAGATGTTAGTCAAGCTGAATATGTTGCTGAAAGCTCTTAGAAGCATCCTGTTTCTGACGTTTCTCAAGCTGCCTTGGACAGGCAGACTCTTGAAGAGCTGAAGCAGAATGATATTCGTCTGCAGCAAAGAATGGATGAGAATGATCAGAAGATGAAGGAAAGGATGGATGTGCAAGATGGCAAGATTGATACAGTTGTCAGCTTGGTGCATCAGTAGAAGGAAACTGCTGATCAGATCAAGAACATGCTAGAAGCTCTGTTCACACGCTTTCCACCCCAACCTTAGTTTTTCACTCTTGATATTTTCATTGTTTTCTTTGCATATCATCTGTACTGTTTGTCTGTTTTGAATTAAATATAACAGTTTTTCTGCTCTGATCGTTTTAGCTTATATTACTTACACTTTTTGATTGCTGACAAAAAGGGGGAGAAAAAGAATTATATTTTTCAATAACGGATTACTGAGACAAAAAGTCTCAAACATTCTAACACTCTGATATACTTGAATTTTTTTTGTTTTGCATAAGCTTACAGGTACAAGAAGTTAATCATCTCTGATACACTGAAGCTCTGATATTCTGATGTTCAAAGAAAGTAAATAAAGATCTGATCCTGAAGGACTCATGGAATTAAAAAGGGAAGTAATAAACTCAGGGGGAGTATCTCCGATATAAACTCTGATATCTCTTTATCCCTTATCCTCTTATCTTTGATAACTTCCTATTTAATTCTGATACAATTTATTATTTGGTTATCTCTGATACCTTTCACGTTATTTTTCAATTGAAAAAATCTAGTTTTTGTCATCATCAAAAAGGGGGAGATTGTTAGAACAAAGTTTGAATCTACTACCCTAAGTTTAAGTTTTGATGATAACAAAATGAAAAGATATATCAATTGTATGATTCATGAAAGACATATATGCTACCTGAAAAATTACATTCTGTTTTACAGAAACTCTGATGGGTATCAGCAAGAGAATATCATCATCAGCATCAGAAGATGAAATATCAACATCAGCATCAGAAGATGTTATATCAGATGTTATATCAGATGCCAGAATCAGAAGATCAACATGTGCTTACGCTGAAGCTTGATGAACAGATCTGCGCGTAACAATCTGAACTCTGATCAAGACAACAACATTTCATCAGCACCTAAGCAGCATCAGAATAAGCCAAAGCCAGAACACGCTTAAGTGGCAACGGTACTGTGCATTCAAGATGCTTTATCACCAACGGCATCATTCCAGACAAGATCTTCTCAATATGGAAAGAATGTTATTGGCATTGAAACGGAATTAATTGACTCCAACGTACCATTTTCCAATGCTATATAAACAAGTCAGTGAAGATTGAATTGGCTAATGCTCTACAACACTCTACACGCCTAAAGCTATTCATCATCTTCCTCACTCTCAGTTTGCTAAAGCTCTCAAATTCTTTACTCAATTATTTTAGCACTCTTGTTCTCATTAGCTTAACGTGTGTAGTATCACAGTTGTGATAAACAGTTTTTGTAGAAAACATTCAACACTCTTAGATTTCAATTCTTTGTAAGAAAGTATTTCCTTGAGAAACCGGTTTGTGGTTTGACTCAAGAAGGCTTTAGCAGTTGTTAAAGCAGTTGTAATATTCAGTTGAATATAGTGGATTAAGACCTCGTTGGAGAGAGGAGAAATCACCTTGACGGGTGGACTGGAGTAGTTTGAGATCAAACGAACCAGGATAAAAATACTGTGTTGACTGCAATTGATTTCAAGTTTTTACAATTCAACCCCCCTTCTTGTGTTTTTCACTTCTTCAAAGATTCCCTAAAAAACACTTGCTTTAATCATTGTCATTAATATTCACCAGCATCGATCATTTAGAGACTTAAACCATTGTATAATTAAGAGTGTAACTCTTGATTTCATTTAAAATTAACTAAGATATTGAGCTTCAAATCATACCAGCAAAACACTAAGGTTTCACCTTGGTACCCAAATTTTCTTGGGTCGAGGTTTGTTATTTTTCCAGAAGGTTTAGTGTTATTACCTTTATACCTTTTTATTTTGTCAAAAAGGAGGCCTGTAAATGATCAAATTCCTTGCAGGGTGTGAATTTATAAACTATTTCAATCCTAATCCAATTTTATTAAAGGAATTTCTTTGACTTAATAGGATGAAGTTAAGGTTTTCTTTTCCTTTGGTAAATTTACCTAAGGTTTCATGTAATTTAGTTACTTCCTTTTTCAAAGATACACAAGTCTTACATTTTTCTATTGATTTTATAATATTATTTATTTCTAATTTAAGCAATTTATTACTTTCTTCACGAAACCCTAAATACTCCTTAGGTCTAAGTTGTGTTTTTTTTAAATTTATCATTTTCTCAACCAACTTAGCACTAATTTTAAACAGTTGGTTATAGTATGGTTTAGTTATCTCAACATCATCTTCCTCATAGGATGTCTTTAAGCAAATGTCATCTTCTTCGTTTGAAGAAAAATCTTCTATGTTTCTCTCGAAGTTGATATCTCTTCTCTTTTTCTTTTTTCGAAGATTCCACTGGAAATGCTTCTTCTTCAAATGATGCTCCTTCATTCGGTTGAATCTTCATGAGATTGTTCAACTATTGAGTATGTTCTTTCAAAAGAATCCATGGGAGTAGTTAGATATAAGTTTGATAAAGTTGGTGATTCTTCAATTTTTGAGCTCCATCTTTCATCTTTAAGTAATTGAACTAGTTTGTTCAATTTCTCTATGATTTCCTTCTTCTTTGATTTTTCCTGAAATTCATGAAGGCTCTCATATTTCAATTTAAAGATTGGATTAAACTTCCAATTATAAACTTTTAGATATTGGTTAGTGACATGTGTTTTAATATAATTTCTAATATTTCTAAATTTTGAAAAACCTTTAAGAGTAATATCTTCATCTTCTTCGCTTCGTGTATTCATCTCTTCTTGTTTGATACTTGGAGAAACTACATATACCATTTCAAGAGTATCCCACATTTTCTGGTGGTTTTGAAATTGTAACCATAAATAAGTTTACTATCTTCTAGTGACATTTCTATAAAACTCTTGTTTTTGAGATCTATTTCAAATTCATTATTTTCCTCTTTAGTTCAGAGGAAATCAAGTTTATCTAATACTTTATGATTTACTTGGTTAGTAGAGATAAACGAGTCGTTGATTAAAATTTTCCATTATTTTAAATTAATGCTTTGAATAAAAATTCTAAATCTATCTTTCCATATTTCAAATCTAGCACCATTAAACAGTGGAGGTGTGTTTAGGAAAGATTCATTATTTAAGAGTATCTTAGAAGTCATCTTTCTCCCTATGCGATTAATCCTTAAACAGAAGTTAGGCATTGATTCTGCTTGTTGGACATGTGAGGAGCCACACACAAGAAGGGGGTGAATTATGTGTGATTTAGAAAAACTTTGGTTTGAAAAACTTTTAGGATCATTTTAAGAGTTTAGAAAGTTTTTAAGATATTTTAGAAATTAGCAGCAGACATTAAAAAATAACATATAATGTAAAATTTAAGAGAAGAAAGAAGACACCCGGAATTATACGGGTTCAGTCAAGAGGACTTAGTCTTGTTCCCAAGATTTGATTTCGATAGTATCCAATAAACTTCAGAGTTTTTAGTAGGTTAAACTTTTGAACCCCCTTACACAAAGAAAATAAAAAATTTAGCTAACTTTCAACCAAACAAAAAATAGAGGAGAGAAGGCATTAATCTCCCTTTAAAATAATCGATGGAAGCAGTTAGTTGATAAGTGCAAGTTGTAGTTATTTTTGTATATACTTTTTGTTGCACTTATCGACTTTTTGTTGTTAATACCGGTTGAATAAACCTGAATTTTGTGTAAATACGTTTAGTTTGTGTTTATTTGTGTTTTTGTGTACATAGTGTACCGTTTGATGCCTTTCCATTCATTTTGTAGGTATTTGTTGCATTTTGGAGCATCGAGTAATAAGGCGTCAAAGGCATGACTCTGGATGCACATTTTTGGAATAAATGACCAGTTTTGGGAAGTTCTGTTTAGAAGAGCCCGCTTAGCATGTAGAATCCCGCTAAGCGCGAGTGCGCTCAGTGTATTTTGTAGCGCGCTACTTGCGTTTTGACATTTTGGCAGAAGCATTGTTTTGAAGCCGACTTAGCACTGATATTGCGCTTAGCGTGATTTAGGGCAGTTTGATGTGTAAAATAAAGAAGTCGCGCTTAGCGCGCCAGGACCGCTTAGTGCAGTCTGCTGAGATTTGTTTTATAACTTCAAATTTAGTTCATTTTTAGGTTATGATTTTTGGGAAGTTTTTGCTCCTAACTCCATCAACCTCCAATTTTGTTAGGATTATCTTTTATAACAACTATGGAATTTGCATACAGATGATCCGGGGTGGATTGCTCTTCGATCGGTTGTTGTAAATGGTTTTTAAATTTGAGAGTCGCCACCCTTAATTTTTATCCTAGGGATGGGAATATAAAGGATAACTCTAAAAATTAGAGATTCTAGGTTTTTGGACTCTGTTCTAGATGAAGGGAAGGTGTTAGGCACCCCTCATCTACCTTGTTCACAAGGATACTAGGGTTAGAAGCGCAATTTTTAGGAAATAAGATTTTAATGTTTTATTAGGGGAACTCGCCACGATTTTAATCTTATGCCTACGTATCCTCTTAGGAGGAATCAGAGTCTCATTTCGTAGTTCGTAGTTGGTTTGTGTTTTTTATGGATTATGAAGATATTCATATTTTCTGCACGTTTAGTCTAGGTGTCGTGAATAGCGGAGATTGTTACACTAAGCGTGCAGTCGATTCGAATGTATTCATAATCTTTTTTGAAATTTTTTTATTGAATTAATTTGATTTATGAAAATAAATTGTGGTTGGTTAAATATTTTTTAGTATATTAATTATTGTAAAAATACTTTATTTAAATGCATGATTAAAAATAAAATTTAATGCAAAATAAAATAATATTTTTGATGAGTTTGGAAAATAATATATTCATATGATAATGATAAAATAATATAGTAATTAGAAAATATAAAATATAAAAATTATAGAATAGAATAATAAATAAAAATAAATAAAACGTGGGGGGTGTAAAAATAATTGAGGTAGTAATATAAGGAAGTGTTAAAAGCATGGGCCTAAATTCAGATATTGAATTCAGACCCAAAAGGCAGGGGGCTTGCTTTTTTGTCTATGTAGTAAAAGAGGGGTGTGAGGAGCCAGGGTCCAAGTCCAGATTTTGGACTTGGCCTATTTGACCTGGGGGTACGTTTTTAAATGAGATAGAAAAACAAAAAAAGAGGGGGGTTTGGTTATCTACGGGCCAGGCCCAAAGGTTAAGTGGGACGGATTCATTCAACTTAAGTGTGGGAAAGTGCATTGGGTTATCATGTGTACGCATTTTGGGAGCGTCGGATGCGAATCATTCAGTTGTGATTGTGAGAGAATGGTAACAGTGGTAGACTTGCACGCATAGGATAACTAGACTTAATATATTTTTGTTTTGTATGTTATTCACTCAATTTGTCTTGTCTCTCTCTCTCTCTCTCTCTCTCTCTCTCTCTCTCTCTCCGCATCTAAACTGCTCCTTCTACTTCTCTAACAACAACAAACCCTAGTTTAGCAAACCCCCCCCCCCCCCCCCAAATCGTCGTCGCTCATCCCTGAACCCTCGGTCAAAACCTCAGCTCAAACCCATCTTCTCCTTCTCTGATCCCATTACAAACCCCTCAAACCACCAAATTAATACAAAAACAAAGCTAAGGGTTTACCTTGTCACGATGGATCTCGATATTCTTTCTGATTTTTCTTAGTTCGATCTGGTTCCTAATTTCCTTCCTTGTATTTGATAGGTATGAAGGATGATGATGGCGGCGGAGGTATGATAGCGCGATGAAGCACCAACGACTCAGCTCCTTCTTCTTTTTTACTCTGTATATTTTATTTTTCTGATTTTTGTAACGATTTTCTTCCCTCTTCTCTCCGTCTTTTTTCTGTTCTAAGTTCTTTGTATTTTATAGTGTTTTTAGGGATTAGTCTGTTAGGAACAAATGAATGTTTCTGTAAATGTTAGTTTTGTATTGATTGTGAATTAGGTTTTATAGGAAAGAAGGGAGATTTTGTCTGCAGATTTGGTACTACCTGTTGTACCCCAATTTTTGCCTCTAAGATTCCTTTATCATATCATATAAATTCAATCACAACAAAGTCACACACTAGGGTTTGTTTCCTCTCCCTATCTTTAGTCTTGCTCTATGGGGAATCACCAAGAACCTTGACTTGCATTTTGTGATCATCTATGTTTGATTACTCTTTAACTAACAAATGTAATGTATGTGTATCCGAATTGTTGATGATGTAGGTGAAAGCACAACGCATTCCATCAAAGTCAGCTTTTGGATTCATGAGTTCCTTCTTTGTACCTTCCTCAATAAAGCTTCATTGAGATTCAAGACTCTATGAAAGATATTTTGAATTAACATCATGACAAAGTCCTTCATGATTCATTATACCTCAAGTTGTCAAATTTCGCTCAAAAGTACAAGGGTTAACTAAAGAAGTTTGACTCAATTGGACAAGTCTTTGTCTCCATTGATCACAAGTGCATATCTCCTTCAATTATAAAGATGTGGAAGTGGTGTTGGTTTCTATGACTTCTCATTATCATCCTCAACAACTTCTATTTGCAAGATAAAAGTATTGGTGCAAGAAGGTTGATCAAAATTACAGAGGTTTCCCAAAGCATTTTTCTTGCTCTAGGAGTTAGGGTTTTGAACTTCAAAGGGGTATATCTTGCTCATATTTTGGTATTTTTGAGTGATTCCAAAAACATCCTTCTCTTAAAAGGTTTATTAACAAATCACTTCAAAAGTCTCAAGGAAATTTTATGTGTAAGAAACTTGATGATGAAGAAAGATTACAAATCCTCTAGATGAAACCTCAAATTCCTTCATGTGACTTCAAATGATCATAACTTGATCAATTTTTATCACCTTGAGTCCATTCTTTTTCGACAAATGATCTTGAATGTGTGAACTTCAACCCATCTTCAAAGTGCAAAGTGTGAAAATGGATGGAAGATGCCCTAAGGATGCAAAAGATTATAGGTCATTTCATGAATTTTTTCCAACTTCAACTATTCATAACTCTCTCATATTTTGGAGATTTTGAATGGTTAAAGTCTCAAAATGACATTCAAGAGATCTACTCCGTGCCATCCTTTTTGGTCAAGAACAAATTCCAAGTGGAAGACCATGTTTGGATACAAGACATTATAAGTCATTTTTGAAGAAAAACTTTGAAATTTTCTTAGTATGAAAAGTCAGCCCTTTTCTTCCAACTTTGACTCAACACAACTTCTTGCTCAAGCATCCAATTGATCTAACTCCTTGCATATTGTAAAGCTTGTGACTTTATCTTTCAAGTGCTTCAAAAATCACATCATATGGTGCCCTACATTGTTGGCACCATGGTTATGAAGGTAGCATCATGAAATGGAAATTTCAAGTTCACTCATATTTAAAAATTAGTTTAAATCCAATTACATGCCTGTTTAAGGATCAATTCCGCATCTAACCATGTTTAGGAACTTTCCATAACAAGAAACGACTCTTAAACCATCCATTTTGATGCATTTTGAGCCATGTGAAGTCACACTTTTCACACTTAGCAGGTCCACACAATTTCATTGATTTTGCCTCTAATTCACACGCTTGAGCCTTGCATCATGATCATCTATAAATAAGGATCATCCCTCACTCATTTTCTCAAGCTTTGCATAGCCAATTGACCCCTATTCAGATCCCACACGAACTCTGAATTTTAATTTTTGATTTCTTACATTCTCATCTTCAAACATCAAAAGCTTCATTCAGTTAGCTTCATTGAACTTCTCTGAAGCTAACCATATGGTTACTTTCAAGAATCGTGACCTATACTGATCTATAGAAGTCTAGTTTCAGAGTAAATTCACACTAGGTAGATTTCTTGGCCAAATTGATTCCAATAAAATACTAATCCACTCCTTGTATCCTTCTGATCCTCGTGCTCTTTATAATTTGCAGTTTCATTGAGAATTGAGTGAGATATCCTAGATTTTCGTGCTCGCTATTTTTTATGGTTTCCTTCAAACACAGCCTTGCACAATTTATATAAATTTGGCTCGATGCTACCATTAGATCATCTTGAAGATACGAATCTAATTATACCGGTCTGGTTTGGTAATTTTACAGTTTGAAGGATTTAATTTGGGGATGGTTGGAGGTTGAAGACGATGACATGTCCGTCTTCAACCAATAACACGAAGCCACGTTATTTTTTTGAAACTCATATAATATGCTTGCCTTACCATGCACGTGCCTCAGGAGCCCTTGGTTCTGATTACTTTTGTAAGTCAGACTCCATCCAACGCGCCATATTTTAAGTTGTTTTATTTTAAAAATATTTGATCTGGTGTGATATTTATTAAAGACCTTGATATGCACAGCGTGTCTGATCCATTGGATTAGATTACTAACGCGTTTTGACTCTCATCTATTGGTCCACATTTTTTTGACTTTATTTTTATTTCTGATTTTTATATTTAAATTATTTTAAACTTCAAAAATTCATAAGAAATTCATTTTAACTCCAAAAAATCTGAAAAAATTATGGAAAATACTTTTGATTTTTCTCTTTCTGATTTTTATTTTTCACATTTTTATTTTTTGTTTTGATATTTTTTTATAATTTTTCACTTTATTTGAATTGTTTTAAATGTTTAAAAACACTTTTATGCATTTTTAAATTCTGGAAATAAAAAATAGAGAAGGATCCAATGATATTGTGACAAATATTGGTGACCTCATTTATTTTTTATTTCTAACTTTATTATTTTTCACCATTTTTTGTTTATTTTACCTATTTATTTTAATTTTAAAAATAGTTTCTGACTTTAAAAAATTACCAAAATATTTGAGCTCATTTCTAATTTTTCTATGGTCTTACTTATTTTTTATTGATTAATTTGAACATAGTTAACATTTTTCTCTCTTACTTTCATTTTTAATCATTTTTTAAATCTTAATTTATATATGTTAAATACAATTTTATTTTTTGTACATGTTCTGGCTGATCTTGGGTTGAAATTTTGATCATGAACTTTGTTAACATCATTGGGTCCATTGTTTTGAGTCTAACTCTATAAAAATGGATGGATGATTTTAATAATAGTTTAATTAAAATTTTGGTTCAAATATGGTTTGATACGTTTTCCCCATTCCTCTTCATCTTACCCCCTTCTTATTGTATTACATGTTATGGGATGACGATCTCTATATCATTTATCTAAACATGAAGTACATAGATTGCTATTGACCGACCTCAAAATAGGTGTGACTTCTATGTAAGTCCACTTACGACTGCTTAACATAGCGCTAAATTTTGTGCCAATTTGAGACAATGATTATTCGTGGCCCAAACCTATGTTTGCAAGCCCAAATATGTTAATTTGAACCCTTTGATCCAATAACTTAAGATCCATTGTTAGGAGGCTTTGGTTCTACCAATCCTCTAATGGAACTACATCAATTTTGGTCAAAATGGATCACTTAAACATCATTGATCATTAAGTGTTACTTTGGGATTCTTAAAATATATGATATACTTGATAAAAAGCAAATGCAACTTATTGTTGAGAGGCTTTGGTTCTACCAATCCTCTAATGAGTTACAAATGTAAGATTCAACATGGTCTCCAACTAACCATTAACTTCTAACAATTGATTTAATTTTTATGCTTTTACTTTATGTACCATTTACTTTAGCGTTTAGATTTCATGCTATTTTCATCTTTTCTCACTTAAGCCTTTACATTCTTGTCATTTTTAATTTCATCACTTGAGCTTTTCATTTCTTTTTGAAGATACCTAATAATCAACTTAAACCATAAAAAAATTTAATGTTACTTGGACTACTTGGTTAGTATCCTTGGCAATATGGAGTGATGGACTTCTTGGACTTAGGAGTAGAAACCTTGACCTATGTTGGAGACCTTATGACCTTAATTGATATTTTTGTCTGGAGTTCTTGTAGTTTACCTCAAGACATTGGGTTGTTTGTTTGTTTTGTATGCAAGTTATTATGATTACATACTTTGTCTATAATCTGGAATTCATCTGTATACAGCTGTTACTCTGCCAAATTTTTGTGAAGACTAAATGCAATTAGAGCATGGTATTCTTCAAAGGTTTATTAACTGTTTGTTTGGTTTCAAATCCAAAGGATGGAATTCTTCATTGACTCAATATGTCAAGTGTTGGTTTCTTGTTGGTTAGACGGTTCTTTTCCCTACCTTTTATCTTATGCTTTAGGATAGTCTCTCCATCTCCTCCCATATTCTTTAATTTCAAAAATCTTCTTCCTCCTTTGAAAGCACTTCTTGTTTTAAAAACTTGAACCACTTTCATAATAAACTTGGACTTAGGTCCATGCAATTTCTTTTAAATTCTTTTTTTCTTAATCAAACATTAATCAATTTAACAATACTTAGACATTTTTTTGTGAGAAGACTAAAAGTCAATCAATCTCATTTAAACCATTTTTGTCACTTTGCCTTTTGCTTTAAAACTTTTCTCAAAAGATTGGACTCTTGTCAATCCTTGTAGTGATGCAAATAACTATACTTCTGCAATATGCAGTGAAGAGAGATATTTCCACTTGGGTGTTGAGTGAGGTTTTGTTGATTTTAAAATCCAAGCCATATCATCCATTTTGAGATGAAGAAAATTCTCTTTTCTCAAGATTGTGGTTAGTAAGTATGTTTTCCACACGGACAATGACGATGATGTCTTATCTCATAAAATTAACCAGCGCACTTATGTTTTAAAATTTTTAAAGAGGAACTACGTGTACCCTGATCCCCAATTGCACGGAAGGTG
Organism: Vicia faba; assembly: GCA_948472305.1. NCBI lineage: Eukaryota > Viridiplantae > Streptophyta > Magnoliopsida > Fabales > Fabaceae > Vicia > Vicia faba. The sequence goes on along the minus strand of OX451736.1, from coordinate 1,430,986,553 downwards.
GTATGTAGGCACTAAAGATTCGCAACCACGGCGGGTGAAAAAATCATAAAAAATATATATATACTTCTTTTTCTCATCCCCACAATCTATTTTACATACAACATTTTATAGCCAAAATATACAGATTTTTCAAAAAGGTTCCCGCGGAGTACCATAGATATTTAGGGTGCTAATACCTTCCTTTTGCATAACCAACCCCCTTACCTCGAATCTTTCCCTCTCTTTTGGGTTATTCACTCTTTCCCATTCCTTTGGAAACAATAAAGCGCAGTAGAAATTTTTATTTTGATCTATATAAGTCTAGTCAATCCAATGGCTTAGTCTTAAACATCTCTATCGCTACAGAAAAAAATGGCAACTTCATTAGGGAAAGATTGACCTGTTGTTGGTCCATACCAAAGTGGGTTGAGCCTATCTTTGTTTATATCTGTATATGTGTTATTATTGTTTATATGTTATATGTTATATATATGTTTGTCTGGATTTTCCTGGTTTTCAGGATGCTTGGGGATTTCTCATAAGTCCTATACCTGGACTTGGGCAAGCTTAAGATAGGACGGGCGATATAGTCATGTTAACTTTGAGGGAGTAATCCCAAAAAAGGAGGCATGAGATCCCTCACTCAGTGGAGGCCCCTTTGACTGTAGTATTGTTTACTAGTAATCGAAAAGACGTGTTGCTTTCGACCTGGGTGCCTGCTGAAACTGAGGACCGTAGATTAACTAACCCATCTTAGCATTTTAGGTGTAGTACGGAAGCTATGACGGAGTAATCCAAAAATATTTGTCACGCGATACTACGCTCGAACGAGTTTTTTTTTTAGAATATTACTAATTACCGAGTTAATCGGGGAGTTAGTAACATCCGAAGGAAGGAATTAGACTCTGGGAACCTCTAGAACCTTGTTCGACATGTGATAACTTTTATACCACACCTTATGGGTGTTGTACCACAATTTTCCCCCTAAGATTCCCCTATCATATCATGTCAACTCGATCATAACAAGATCACATTAGGGTTGGTTCTTCCTCTTTTTCTATATCCTATCTTTAAGTTTTCTCTTGAGGAATCTCCAAGCACCTTAGTTGTGTATTTTGTATATGTGTTATTGACTAACTTCTAATCAAAATACAAAAAATATTTGTCTTTGAATATTTTTGTTTTGTAGGTACCGAGTCAAAGGATTTGACAAATAAGGTTTTCCGGTATTATTTCCCTAAAATCTCTATTTTGCAAAGAAAAAAATAATTAAAAAATTTTCATTTTTTTTCATTGTACAATCGATTGCTCTTAAAATGCAATCAATTGCACCAAGTGCATTTTGCACAATATTTGAAAAAAACATTGATGCAATCGATTGCTCCAAGAGTTTAATCGATTGCACAATGTGAAATTTTGAAAAAAAATCAGCAATTTCAAGCTTGTCAAATTTTGACTCCAATTTTTTCTTCATTTTTGAAAGATATATCATTAATTCAAATTTTGGCTATAATTTTTCATTTTTTTGAAAGATATATCATTAATTCAAATTTTGGCTCCAATTTTTCATTTTTTTGAAAGATATATCATTAATTCAAATTTTGGCTCCAAGAGTTAATTACCAAACCACCACAAATCCCAAGCATAAACTCTATAAATAGAGTCTTCATTTCATTTAAATCCCAAGCTTTTGATAGCCAAATCTACCTTGCTAAAAAATCTCTCAATTCTCTCCATATACCAAATTCACTCAAAGCTCCATTTTCAAAAAAAAGTTAGTAAGCTTTTCATTGGAGATTACTAATCTTTGAGCTAAACCTTCATCCAAACACTTTTTCTTCATCAATTCTTTACATCCAAGCTTGGGCAATTGATTCTTGGGGCTGAATTGACGCAAATTCTTGAGGTTGTTTTGATAATTCTCTAGATCAACCTTTGGTAAGTTGGATTTTTCATCTTTCATAATGTGATCTCTTATTGATATTTGGGTTTGAATCATTGAGCATTGTTTTGTGATTTCATTGGTGCTATTGTCTCATAATTTGATGGAATTTTCGTGCTCAATTGAATCCATGATCATAAGGTGTTTGATGGAAAGTTTGAACAAGAATTTTGCCTTTTGAAATGCTGATTTTCTGATTTTTAATAGGATGCAATCGATTGCTGTAATAGTGAAATCGATTGTCACAGAAGCATTTTGCGTTTTTTTTTTGAAAAAATGCACTGATGCAATCGATTGCTATCTGAGCGCAATCGATTGAAATAGTGTAAAAATGTTTTTTCTGCCTTGTTTTGGGGTTGTTTTGATCCATCTATCTTTTTCTACTCACTCCTTTTGATTGTTGATTTAGATTGCAATTTTAAATGTTCAATTTATCTTTAAATTCAATGAAATTTGGGTGTAGATGAAGTTGGATAAATGTTCATTAATTCAAATCTACCAAAGAGTGAATTATTTAATTCATTTTTGGTGCTTTGGATTAATGATATGTTTAGTACTTTAATCCACCAAGATGGGTGATTGAATTTAAAGATGAAAGAAATTTGAGGTAGTGATCCAAATTAGCTTATCATTCCCCTCCCTCTTCATCTTATCCCTTTCTTTTTATTTGTGCTACATGTTAAGGGATAATGATCTCTATATCACTTATCCAAACATGAAGTACATAGATTGCTATTCACCGACCTCAAAATAGGTGCGACTTCTACATAATTCCACTTATGATTGCTTAACATAGCGCTAAATTTTGTCCCAATTCGAGAAAATGATCATTCGTGGCCGTGATCGGTGGATCTGGAACTGACTGTTTAAAGCTGGTTCGCGAAATGTCGCGGAAGCAAGAGTCGCCACCGTCTTTTATTTTCTCCAAGTGGAAAGGACAAAAGCACAGAAAAATTCCTTAAAGAGATTGCTCTCGGTTCGGGAGGTAGGTTATAGAAAGGGAAGGTGTTAGCACCCTTTCTATCCATGGTTATCCATGGGCTCTTAGGTACTTGCTCAATGTGTTTTCAAAATTGTTTGTTTGCTTTTCAACTGTGGGTTTAAAAAAGTTTCTTTGAAAAATTTCAGTTCGACTCGTACGTCAGAGTGTTTGAAAAAAATTGCTTTGAAAGCTTTTGAAAATGTGTTGGTGAAAAGATGTTTTGATTTGTTTGAAATTAGAGCAAGTATCCTTGAGAACCTACCTACCCTAAGGAATTCGTCTGTGTAAATGTCCTTTAAAAGTAATGCCATCCCACCATTGAGAGGTAGGTAGCACCACTATTGGAGGTGTTCGGGTCAATTCGAGTTTTAGGGACATGGTGATCACCAGAGCAATGGGAAGACACCTTAGAAGCTACCCTCATGCCAGGTTCCCGGATCATGAGGACTTACTAAGACGTCCTCTACTCGACGACCACCTTTCGAAAGGCAACAGTGAGGCGTACCCTAGGGGTGGTGTGTGCGATTCGTGTGTCGTTTTCATTTGCATTTGTCTTTTGTCATGTTCATTGGTGTTCTACGCTTGATTTTATTTTAAGTCCATACATTCTTTCATGCTTTTGTTAACAGTTAATATTTGCGGGAAAAAATAAATCTACAGCTATTACAAATGGCGCGGGTCCACATCGCCAAATTAAACCGGACCCGATTTGACAGAAAATAAATAAAGCAATAAAATAAAAGTGCGAGAAATAAATTGTTACAACGCTTTGGGAGAATTACATAATTATAATAAACGACATAAAATAAATGCGCGAAGTTAAATAAATTATGAACATGGGCGTTGGACCCTTTTGTAAAATTAAAATTAATAAGGAATTAAAAATTAAAATTAAAAAGAATGTTTTTTGGTATTTTTGTATTTTTAGGATTTAATAGAAAAATAATTAATTAAGATTAAAATGAAGCGTCAAACCCTAATTCTAATGGTTTTTAAGTTTATTGTGAAAATATTAAGTTTTAACCTAATTTAAATCTAAGTTAATTTACATGCAAAATTTAATTATAGAAAATAAATAAATAATAATATTATGATCAAAAGGAAAAATTAAAAGGAATGAAAATTGTCAATTAACCTAATTCTACCTTTTTTATATTTAATATGAAAATAATTAAAATTGCAAAAATCCTAATTAAAACTAAATAATTATATGTTAATTTATTTACAAGAAAATAATTATAATAAAAATATTTATTATTTTTTATCTTTTTCTGGATTTTTTATGATGTTTTTATATTTTGTAGAAAAATAATTAATTAATTAAAACAATAAAAATAAATAACACAATACTTAAAAAAATAAAATATGAAAAGAAAAAGCAAACCAGGGGGGTTTTCTGTCCCAACATGGAGGTGTGGACTTAGCAAATCCGGCCCAATTAAGCTTGCAATTTGTTTGACTTTTTTGGCTTGTGTATCAGCGCATTGACCTGGGCATAGTCTACTCTTTGAATCCACGCCTTTGATCTGGATTGGATGGACGCGTGTACGCTTAGATCTGGAGGTGTAGCGTGGTTCCTCCCTTCAGCACTGCATGTGAACGTTCATAGCAAAATAATATAGGAATTTATACAGACCTGGGACTCGAACCCAGGTCTTGGAGGTTGAAACAATGAGAGTTTGCCAGCTGAGCTAAACGCATATTCAATTATTACATAGACAAACAAATAATATAAAAGTAACCAGCGCATTAGTAGATGGAAACGCGCGAATATTTAAATCAGCGAATCATTGATGGACAACACATCGTCTTCTTCAATTTTCCTGAAACACAAATATGAGGCAACGGTTTTAACGCGTGGCTGTAGACAACCTACAAGAAAATAGAGATTAGCGTTCTATTGGTCATAAATTCATCGCGAGATATGAACTTGCTTCGTCTAAGCTTGCTGAGTCCAATGGTCATAGTCTAAAGCTTTGATTTTTCCTCTTTGCAAAAGCCCTAAAATCACAACCTGAAAACCCTAGAATTCACTCATGGCATCATCGTGTATGGTCAATAAAAATACAATTAAATACAATGGTTAGCTTGGAAACTTCACACTGAACAAGAATTCATAAATAAAAATGCAAAAGGATGCATGAATTATGATATACGATTTCAAAAATTGCTTGATACAGTCTGAGTTCAAACTACCAATTCTTGGAGCTTTGGTTGCTGTTTGTGATTGGCACACGTTCAGAGAACCACAATGAAGCTATTGGGACAAGAATGGAGGCTTGAATCGACCTCTAGGGTTGAATTCAGTATTTGAGTTTTATGGAAAAAATTCAAGTTTGCAAAGTGTTCTTGGGCGCAGCTTTTTGTCTAATGCAATTAGGTTTGTGATCCTGAATATGTAGTAAAGCTTTTAGGTCAACAAAATTGAACAAAATCTCTTGTATTCAATGGTTTCAATATTTGATTTCCTTAAGGATCTTCCATATCTTTTCCATGTGCATTTTTGTTCAATCATGCCAATCAGCTCCAAATCTTTCCCCATTTGTATTTACACGAAATATTGAGTATTAAACATGCATAAAAAGATTGGTTAAGGCAATTTTGATATTTTTCATGTATTTAATTGATTTAATTGAATTAATATAAATAAAAATCCAAATAAATAAATAAAAAATGAGAAAATACTTCCCTTTGGGCCAAGTGGTCGTGCATATGCTTATAATGATGAATCATGGAAGAAAAATGGGCCCATTAGTAAATTTAGGTCATTTGAAGTAAAGTTGACTTTTCAAAATTCCCAAAAATTTCCCAACTTCCACAAGGCATAACTTGCTCAATTTTTAAGCTTTTCACATGTTCTTGGACATTTTGGAAAGGTCTTTGAGTCCTCTAACCAATGCCTTTGGTCCCATGTCATTTTGATTTACCAATCTCAAGTTATGGTCTTTGACTTAAAGTCCCTTTTTGTTGACTTTTGAAAATGACCTATAATGTTGAAATTGATAACTTTTTGTGAGAGCATTTCTTGGACTTGGAATATGAAGATGAATTGTAGGAAATGTCTTTCTCTTCAAAATGAGCTTTGGATGGAATTTTTCTGATAATCCATGTGAAAGTTATGCCTTGGTCAATTTCAGTTGACTTTTTCAGCTGTCCAAATATAGTAACTTTTGCATCTTTGATGATTTCTGAGCCAAACTTTGAGAATCATGATCAAGCATTGATCAAATGATGTTTGTGGCTTCAAAATGATATGTTGACCAAAAATTTGAACTTTTGACTGTCAAATGACCATTTTGCCCCTACAGTTGACTGTAGTGCAATTTAGGGTTTTGACTGTGCAATTTTGAGCTGAATGCCTTGAAACTTGATATGAGGATGCTTGACCATATTTGTAGGCATGTGAGACTTGATTGGGCCTTTGAAAACTTCATTTTCTTGATCAGAACACAAACCCTAGTTTTGACTGTATAGGAGACAGTTAAACTGCATGACCCTTGGGGAATTTTGTGACTTGGCTTGGCAATTTCTATGGGAGGGCAAATTTTGGGGTGCAACAGTTGCCCCTGTTCAATCTTCTTAGACCTGAGGATGCAGATTGGCTGACGTGCCTTTCGTAATCCGAGGGTAGAAGATGATTGGACACTAGAGTGCCCAGAAATTTGCGCTCACATAGTAGCAGTGATGATGGGGGAATGGGCTTATAGATGCCATTTTGAGATTGCTGGATAGGGTGATGGGCTTATAGATGCCATCTGGATGTTGATTGCGTGGGAGATTCCTTAGCTAGAACCTGCATACCTGCACAAGAAACAAATGAGTACCTGACACGTTGCAGGAGCTGATTTTAGATGCTTGGTATAGATGTGTCCTGACTGGTTACAGGAGCTGAGTCTGGAGTTTCAAATGCTGATGAATGAACCAGGTATGGTTACTGCCTTAACATGAATGGTAAGAGGACCTTGGGTGATTTTAACTTCAACAACGCTCGTTGAGAAAAATCTTGGCGGGAATTACCATCTTTGCAATATCGGGAAGAAAACCATAGGCTATTATAATCTGAGAGGGAATCACCTCACTCGCCGTTGGAGAGGGAATCATAGGAAAAGGAATTGTCACCTCACACTCATCGTCGGAGAGGGAAACGTCTGAAAAGGACTTGTCACCTCACACACCGTCGGAGAGGGAACCATAGAAGACTATCACCTCACGCTCATCGTCGGAGAGGGAAACATCTGAAGAAGGAATTACCACCTCACGCACTTGCCGGAGAGGGGACCATGGGAGACTATCACCTCACACTCATCGTCGGAGAGGGAAACATCTGAAGAAGGAATTACCACCTCACGCACTTGCCGGAGAGGGGACCATAAGACTATCACCTCACGCTCATGTCGGAGAGGGAAACATCTAAAAAAGGAATTACCACCTCACGCACTTGCCGGAGAGGGGACCATAAGACTATCACCTCACTCTCATCATCAGAGAGGGAAACATCTGAAGAAGGAATTACCACCTCACGCACTTGCCGGAGAGGGGACCATAGGAGACTATCACCTCACGCTCATCGTCGGAGAGGGAAACATCTGAAGAAGGAATTACCACCTCACGCACTTGTCGGAGAGGGGACCATAGGAGACTATCACCTCACACTCATCGTCGGAGAGGGAAACATCTGAAAAAGGGATTATTACCTCACACACCGTCGGAGAGGGAACCATAGGAGACTATCACCTCACACTCATCGTCGGAGAGGGAAACATCTGAAAAAGGGATTACTACCTCACACACCGTCGGAGAGGGAACCATAGGAGACTATCACCTCACGCTCATCGTCGGAGAGGGAAACATCTGAAGAAGGAATTACCACCTCACGCACTTGCCGGAGAGGGGACCATAGGTTCTGCTGAGTGTTTATCAAAAAAATCTGTTGGGAGTCGATTTATCTGGACTAGAGAAGGCTTTGAAATATGTTTGAGCTTTTAACTGCGTCCTTCCTGAAAGGTAAAGTTCAGTCATATGTAATGCATGATATGGATCAAGCAATGATGTTCTCAACATAAATGAGATTCGTATGATATGATGCGTCTATGCATGCTATGATGATGTATGTATGTGATGTTTTATGAATGTTTTTGTCTAGGAAAGTAAATCCTTGACGGGTGCCAGGAAGTCATATCCCGGGCTGATGTTGAAGAATAGCTTTTGCTTCCGCTGGGGATGATAATTGCATACCGGTAGGAGAAGATGACTCCGTTGCGGAATAAACTTGGCAAATGGAAGATTCTGCGGGGAGAAAAGATACTCTAGCGACCATGCTGGGAAGCAATACTCTGTGGGAAGAGGGATGCTTTGCTGAATTGTTGATAATAATCTGCTGAGGATATCCTTGTTGTTGGAAGTATTAATGGACTTCGCTGGGGTAAGAAGACTTCGTTGACGACGATCTTTCCATGGCTTTTGGCTGAGGATAACCCAGTTATATCCTATTGAGGAAATAACTCTTTAAATCAAGACGGACGACGCGTTCATGCTCTGAGAGGGATAAGCTTCTAGAATATACTGGGGATAAGCTTACTGTTTGGGGATACGGACTCCATCTTTCCTGGGGAACTGGATTGGATTCTCTGGGGAAGTTTTGAACTGTATTGGTTATGTTCTTCCACGGAACCTACCCTGATACCTTGGAGGATAACAATCAGATTGCTTAGACCATTCATTATTGCCCCTGTTTCTATGGGGGAGGCACATGTGGGATGCTGATAATTGTTGAAGGTCAAACCTTCTTCTGGTAGGCAGGTGACAAGATGACGGGACATAGTCGTACGTTTTGATCCCTAACTTTTGCCTGGACCGCCCTTTCGGGTTTTCAGTCCACCGGGATACCCATTTTTGCCCAAGCCGCCTTTTCAGGTTTTCGACTTGCCGGGTGTACAAATTTCTTCATTTCATCCCTCATTTTGCCCGAACCCTTTTGGTTCGCCGGGAAGCCCTAATTTTTGCCTAGGCATATCAGCCTAGCGGGTCTTTGATTGTGCGTAGTATTTTTCCGACTATGTCCGTTCTCAGAAAGTAGGGAGTTGCCCCTGTTTAGAAGTGTTTTGTCACCAGAAGATGTTTGATCAGGCGAGATTTGTTGTTGAAATGCCCCAGGTGACTCAGGCGGAGATTTGCCCCAGGCTATTTGACCTTTGAGAGATTCTCCGAATCTTGATTGGACGGCCCCAGATAATGGACCATGGTTATGTCTGCCCCTTGATTGGAGGTACTTCTGTTCATTAGGCATTCGTCGTGCGAATTTTTATGCTGTTCAAACAAAAAGTCATATGCAAACAAAGTTATGTTAAAAATGCAAAGCTTATGTCTGTCTTGAAGATTTTGAAAATGCATTCTTTTTTCATAAAACAAATGAATGTTTGTAAAACGTGATGTCAACTCTGTATTTACCGTAGGCCTTAAGGAGTCAGGATACCTTTTGTAACAGTATGCTTTCGAACTAACCCATGCTTCAGCTAGGACTTTTAAGGGTTATAACGTGGCCTGGTTCATGGTTTAAGAAACAAAGGATAAAGGCTCAAATTATTTGTACCCACCCGCTCTTCGTGATGTTCTCCAAACCTAAACTCAGCTGATCGTGCGTTAGACCTTGTTTGAGTCTTTGTCCTGATGTTCCAATGATGGTTCGGATATTGATGATTTATTTTGAATGGGCAGTCATTTCTTTTTTTTTTGTTGAGGGTTTGTAGGACCTCTTTCTTTTTGCTTTCGTTATCCCTTTCTTTTTTGCCTGAACTGTTTCCTTTTGGAATTACAGTCAGCGGGATGCCCCAGTTTCATAAGTCCCTTTTTATAGGTTTTGACTTCTTGGGCTTTTTGTTTATGATTTTTTTTTTGATAATGACTGCCTGTCCTTATGATTGTTCGGAACCATCACTGCCTTTCTTTATTTTGTAAGGACTTCTTTGGTGCCATTTGTTATGCACTTGGATCAACTGAGAGACTACCCTGCCCCAGGTTATGATTAAGGGTTCTGATTTTCGAAAATAAAAACTCCTACTTCTTTGGCTCAGATGGGTTGACGAGGGATTATCATCCTTATAACTCCAGTGTTTAGGGATTGAAACAATGCCTGTACCTCATCAGCGGGGTCTGTTCAAAAGCATACTGTAGATTATGGTATCGTTTTCGTCATCCTCCCTCAAGAGGCTTTGGAATTTTAGATCAAGAGTTGACATCAGAAAAAATATGAAAATAATTTGCATATAGTGAATGCGAATATATTGATTCAAAAATAGACATAAGCGATGCATTAATGGAATAACAATGTTTTAACATGAATAAATGTTTAAACCAAAGAACATTGCAACTTGAACATTTGAATGAACAAAGATTTCTCAATCCTAGCCATGATTTGGCAAGGGAGCAGTGATTGTGTTCGGAGTCTTAGGTACTTCAAACTGAATCTCTCCAGCGTCGATCATGTCTTGAATCTTGTTTTTGAGAGGCCAGCAGTTGTCCGTAGTATGCCCCGGGCTATCAGAATGGTATGCGCACCTATCGTTGGGATGATAGTTAGGAGCCGAAGTGTTCGGATTCCGAAGGGGAGCCCTTAAGGTGATCAGCCCTGCCTTCAACATTTGTTGTAGTGCTTGATCCAGCGACATGTTGAGTTTGGTGTACTGCCTTTTAGGCTTGTCTGGTTTGCTCTGATCAGCCCGTTGTTCTGGGTGAGGTCGTTGTTGGACCTGTGAAGTAATAGCAGCTTGGAGAGGCCCAAACCTTTGACTTCTTGGAAGTTGATTAATGACTGGGTCCCTGACTTGGGCTGGTTGCTTCATGTCTTGATAAAGCTGACTGATCATGGCCCTCAGCTCTCCTTGCTCCTGAGCTAAACCTTGAATGAGTGCCCTTTGCCCTAGCATCTGGGTTTTCAATGTGTCTACCTCAGCTTGTAGACGTTTCAGCCTTTCATCCTCGGCACTGTTCCTGACAAAGGTCCCCATGAGAAGTGTCCTTAGTTCCTCCTGCCCCTTGGATAGATTCAGAAGAATTTCCCCGAACCGAGTCTCTTGAGCCAGAAGATCCCGGTTGTCTGGTTGGAAGGCCATTGCTGAAATAAACAGCGAGAAGGGTAAGTGACCTGCAACAAGGATACCTGTTATGCAATGGTGAGTATGATATGCATGCAATGTTTTCAAGGATCTCGCGGGGTAAACAAGAAATTTGTTAAAATTTGAAACTGGTGGCTTGACTGAAGGCATTGCATATTGTTGAGAGTCCTTCTTCAAGGGTCAAAGGCTCACCATATCCAGTGGGTCATAGCCCCTGACTTTAGTCATCACATCTAGTTTTGATTTCCAAACAACCTTGGTTGGGGGAACCTTCTTCAGGAGTCAGAGCTCACCATATCAAGTGGGTCATAGCCTCTGATAACTTTGGCTGGAGGAAAATAAATCCTCTTTGCCCCTTGCTAGATGTTTGATTCATCATGACCTGCATCACAGACCCTTGAGATCCTTGAAATGGGTTAGGATGTATGCAATGGTATGATGTCATGCTATGCATGGGGTGACGTAGGTAAACCCTGTTATGAGTCCCAATTAAGGACTATAAACAAACCCTGCAAGAGATTCAGTATACTTGTCATGAGTCCCAATTAAGGACTAAAACAAACCCTGCAAGAAACTTGGTAAACCTGGTTATGAGTCCTAGTTAAGGACTAAAACAAAAACCTGCAAGAAACTTAGTAAGCCTTGTGATGAGTCCTAGTTAAGGACTATGAACAAAACCTGCAAGAAACTCAAGTGTCAGATAACCAGCATGCAAATAGTCAAGTTGGAAGGCACACAAGTCACACAAGACAAGTCCTTAGGGTTTAAGGCCAGCATGGGGTCTGGGTAATACCCTCTTGAAGTTGGTGGGCTCAACCTGTCCTAATCGAAGTAACCGGGTTCTAAGGGTCCCAATATCACGGGATTGCTTTCATTGTTCATCGTTTCGATTTAGCCACTGAACTGGCGACCGAAATATTCCAGGAAAGCAACCCTCAATTGAGTGTAGTATCGAGTATCAACCAACCTCGGACTGCACCAAAGTCAGTTATCTCACTACCCTAAAGAGGCCAAGATAGTTCAATTAAGGTTCCTAAGGTCTGTTGATGCTTCACGACACCACGCGGAGGCCCCGTACTCTCCTTGACTGAACTCAAGGGTTACCGGTACACACCAAAGTGCCACATCAACGTAGCAGACTGTTTCAACCATGTCGGTATACCCCGCACAGTTCCCTCACAGCCTTGTTGCTACTTTCTAAGAAGGTATCCCCAGATCCGGGTTAGGATCTATAGAACTCCCAAGCAACCCACAATTTAAAGCACACAAGGAAAACAATTGAAAACACAGTTATGAACTAGCCCTAAGGTACACCTCACTTTAAGTTTGTCCCCAGCAGAGTCGCCAGTTCTGTGATCGGTGGATCTGGAACTGACTGTTTAAAGCTGGTTCGCGAAATGTCGCGGAAGCAAGAGTCGCCACCGTCTTTTATTTTCTCCAAGTGGAAAGGACAAAAGCACAGAAAAATTCCTTAAAGAGATTGCTCTCGGTTCGGGAGGTAGGTTATAGAAAGGGAAGGTGTTAGCACCCTTTCTATCCATGGTTATCCATGGGCTCTTAGGTACTTGCTCAATGTGTTTTCAAAATTGTTTGTTTGCTTTTCAACTGTGGGTTTAAAAAAGTTTCTTTGAAAAATTTCAGTTCGACTCGTACGTCAGAGTGTTTGAAAAAAATTGCTTTGAAAGCTTTTGAAAATGTGTTGGTGAAAAGATGTTTTGATTTGTTTGAAATTAGAGCAAGTATCCTTGAGAACCTACCTACCCTAAGGAATTCGTCTGTGTAAATGTCCTTTAAAAGTAATGCCATCCCACCATTGAGAGGTAGGTAGCACCACTATTGGAGGTGTTCGGGTCAATTCGAGTTTTAGGGACATGGTGATCACCAGAGCAATGGGAAGACACCTTAGAAGCTACCCTCATGCCAGGTTCCCGGATCATGAGGACTTACTAAGACGTCCTCTACTCGACGACCACCTTTCGAAAGGCAACAGTGAGGCGTACCCTAGGGGTGGTGTGTGCGATTCGTGTGTCGTTTTCATTTGCATTTGTCTTTTGTCATGTTCATTGGTGTTCTACGCTTGATTTTATTTTAAGTCCATACATTCTTTCATGCTTTTGTTAACAGTTAATATTTGCGGGAAAAAATAAATCTACAGCTATTACAAATGGCGCGGGTCCACATCGCCAAATTAAACCGGACCCGATTTGACAGAAAATAAATAAAGCAATAAAATAAAAGTGCGAGAAATAAATTGTTACAACGCTTTGGGAGAATTACATAATTATAATAAACGACATAAAATAAATGCGCGAAGTTAAATAAATTATGAACATGGGCGTTGGACCCTTTTGTAAAATTAAAATTAATAAGGAATTAAAAATTAAAATTAAAAAGAATGTTTTTTGGTATTTTTGTATTTTTAGGATTTAATAGAAAAATAATTAATTAAGATTAAAATGAAGCGTCAAACCCTAATTCTAATGGTTTTTAAGTTTATTGTGAAAATATTAAGTTTTAACCTAATTTAAATCTAAGTTAATTTACATGCAAAATTTAATTATAGAAAATAAATAAATAATAATATTATGATCAAAAGGAAAAATTAAAAGGAATGAAAATTGTCAATTAACCTAATTCTACCTTTTTTATATTTAATATGAAAATAATTAAAATTGCAAAAATCCTAATTAAAACTAAATAATTATATGTTAATTTATTTACAAGAAAATAATTATAATAAAAATATTTATTATTTTTTATCTTTTTCTGGATTTTTTATGATGTTTTTATATTTTGTAGAAAAATAATTAATTAATTAAAACAATAAAAATAAATAACACAATACTTAAAAAAATAAAATATGAAAAGAAAAAGCAAACCAGGGGGGTTTTCTGTCCCAACATGGAGGTGTGGACTTAGCAAATCCGGCCCAATTAAGCTTGCAATTTGTTTGACTTTTTTGGCTTGTGTATCAGCGCATTGACCTGGGCATAGTCTACTCTTTGAATCCACGCCTTTGATCTGGATTGGATGGACGCGTGTACGCTTAGATCTGGAGGTGTAGCGTGGTTCCTCCCTTCAGCACTGCATGTGAACGTTCATAGCAAAATAATATAGGAATTTATACAGACCTGGGACTCGAACCCAGGTCTTGGAGGTTGAAACAATGAGAGTTTGCCAGCTGAGCTAAACGCATATTCAATTATTACATAGACAAACAAATAATATAAAAGTAACCAGCGCATTAGTAGATGGAAACGCGCGAATATTTAAATCAGCGAATCATTGATGGACAACACATCGTCTTCTTCAATTTTCCTGAAACACAAATATGAGGCAACGGTTTTAACGCGTGGCTGTAGACAACCTACAAGAAAATAGCGATTAGCGTTCTATTGGTCATAAATTCATCGCGAGATATGAACTTGCTTCGTCTAAGCTTGCTGAGTCCAATGGTCATAGTCTAAAGCTTTGATTTTTCCTCTTTGCAAAAGCCCTAAAATCACAACCTGAAAACCCTAGAATTCACTCATGGCATCATCGTGTATGGTCAATAAAAATACAATTAAATACAATGGTTAGCTTGGAAACTTCACACTGAACAAGAATTCATAAATAAAAATGCAAAAGGATGCATGAATTATGATATACGATTTCAAAAATTGCTTGATACAGTCTGAGTTCAAACTACCAATTCTTGGAGCTTTGGTTGCTGTTTGTGATTGGCACACGTTCAGAGAACCACAATGAAGCTATTGGGACAAGAATGGAGGCTTGAATCGACCTCTAGGGTTGAATTCAGTATTTGAGTTTTATGGAAAAAATTCAAGTTTGCAAAGTGTTCTTGGGCGTAGCTTTTTGTCTAATGCAATTAGGTTTGTGATCCTGAATATGTAGTAAAGCTTTTAGGTCAACAAAATTGAACAAAATCTCTTGTATTCAATGGTTTCAATATTTGATTTCCTTAAGGATCTTCCATATCTTTTCCATGTGCATTTTTGTTCAATCATGCCAATCAGCTCCAAATCTTTCCCCATTTGTATTTACACGAAATATTGAGTATTAAACATGCATAAAAAGATTGGTTAAGGCAATTTTGATATTTTTCATGTATTTAATTGATTTAATTGAATTAATATAAATAAAAATCCAAATAAATAAATAAAAAATGAGAAAATACTTCCCTTTGGGCCAAGTGGTCGTGCATATTCTTATAATGATGAATCATGGAAGAAAAATGGGCCCATTAGTAAATTTAGGTCATTTGAAGTAAAGTTGACTTTTCAAAATTCCCAAACATTTCCCAACTTCCACAAGGCATAACTTGCTCAATTTTTAAGCTTTTCACATGTTCTTGGACATTTTGGAAAGGTCTTTGAGTCCTCTAACCAATGCCTTTGGTCCCATGTCATTTTTATTTACCAATCTCAAGTTATGGTCTTTGACTTAAAGTCCCTTTTTGTTGACTTTTGAAAATGACCTATAATGTTGAAATTGATAACTTTTTGTGAGAGCATTTCTTGGACTTGGAATATGAAGATGAATTGTAGGAAATGTCTTTCTCTTCAAAATGAGCTTTGGATGGAATTTTTCTGATAATCCATGTGAAAGTTATGCCTTGGTCAATTTCAGTTGACTTTTTCAGCTGTCCAAATATAGTAACTTTTGCATCTTTGATGATTTCTAAGCCAAACTTTGAGAATCATGATCAAGCATTGATCAAATGATGTTTGTGGCTTCAAAATGATATGTTGACCAAAAATTTGAACTTTTGACTGTCAAATGACCATTTTGCCCCTACAGTTGACTGTAGTGCAATTTAGGGTTTTGACTGTGCAATTTTGAGCTGAATGCCTTGAAACTTGATATGAGGATGCTTGACCATATTTGTAGGCATGTGAGACTTGATTGGGCCTTTGAAAACTTCATTTTCTTGATCAGAACACAAACCCTAGTTTTGACTGTATAGGAGACAGTTAAACTGCATGACCCTTGGGGAATTTTGTGACTTGGCTTGGCAATTTCTATGGGAGGGCAAATTTTGGGGTGCAACAGTGGCCCAAACCTATGTTTGCAAGCCCAAGTATGTTAATTTGAACCCTTTAATCCAATAACCTTGAGATTCATTGTTAGGAGGCTTTGGTTCTACCAATCCTCCAATGGATCTTCATCAATTTTGGTCAACGCGGATCACTTAAACATCATTGATCATTAAATGTTGCCTTGAAGTTTCTTAAAATGGATGATATACTTGACAAAAAGCAAATACAAGTTGTTGTTGAGAGGCTTTGGTTCTACCAATCCTCTAATGAGTTCCAAATACAAGTTTTAAGATGGTTATCCAACTAACCATTAACTTCTAACAATTGAATTTATCTTATGCTTTTATTTTATGCACCATTTTACTTTAGCATTTATATTTTATGCTATTTTCATCTTTGATCACTTGAGCATTTACTTTTATGTCATTTTTATTTTGCTCACTTGAGCTTTTCTTTTCTTTTTGAAGATACTTAATAATCAACATGAACTATAAAAAACTTTAATGATACTTGGACTATTTGGTTACTATCCTTAGCATTATGGAGTATTGGACTTCTTGAACTTAGGGTTAGAGACCTTGGCCTATGTTGGATACCTTGTGACCTTAATTAATATTTTGTCTGGAGTTCTTGGGGTTTACCTAAATAAATTGAGTTGCTTGTTTGTTTTGTGTGCAGGTTATTATGATTAATACTTTGTCTGTAATCTGGGATTCACCCATATACAGCCGTTACTCTGCCCAATTTTTGTGAAGACTTAATACACTTGAAGTTTATTTCTCTCAAGAGGTCTAGTATCTTTTCTCTCTTGGTTTCAGTCCAAAGAATGAGAATTCTATCTTGACTCATAATGTCAAGTGTTTGCTTCTTGTTGGTTAGATGGTTCTCTTCCTTAGCTTTTACCTTATGCTTTAGGATAGTCCCTTCATCTCCTCCCATCTTCTTTAATTTCAAAAATTTTCTCTCTCCCTTTTGAAAACTCTTCTTGTTTCTAAACATGAAACACTTTCATAATAAACTTGGACTTAGGTCCATGTGTGATACGGTGGGATAATTGACTTGGGTGTTTTGTGTTTTATCGCAAATGTTGCGGCTAGCAAGAGTCGCCATCGACTTTTCTTTTATCCAAAAGGAAAGGATAAAAAGAACAGGAAAGACCTTTGAGATTATTTCTTGAGGTCGGGGGGTAGATTATGAAAAGGGAAGGTGTTAGAACCCTTTTCATCCATAGTTATCTATGGGCTCTTAGTTTCTTGCTAGATCACTTGCTTTTGTTTGAAAATGTTCTTTGTGTGGTTTTTTGAAGGTATTTTAAAAAGGCGCATTCGTTTAGGAAAATTTTGTAATGGTTCTCGTTCGTAAGAACGTATACAAAGTGTTGAGCTTTTGAAAATATTTTATGTTTGGAAAATGTTTTGAAAGTGTTTTTTGAAAGTGTTGGTGTTTGTTTTGAAAATAAGCAAGCATGTTTGATTTGAAAATGAGCAAGCAACTAGGAATAATCTACCTACTCAAAAAGTATTAGTTCATTTATTCCTTTCCTTTGATATTTCTATCTTACCATTAATTAGTAAGAAGCCTTATCTTTAGATGTATAAGGACAGGCATGGCTCATTGTATAGCCGTGATAACAATATTGTGAAATATCTTAGCAATTCTCTTTGAGGGACTAAGATCATTTTGAAAGGAAACATTTGATAGCGTCATCGAGGGACTATGACCTTTTATTTTTTATTACTTTTTGCTAAGATATCCGACATGCATAACATGGCCATTTTTGCAAGGCAACAAAGTGGAATTACCCTAAGAGTGTAAGTGTGCAAGTGTATTGATTTACAAGCATTTGTTTATCTTGAATTAGGGTTTGCTATTGTTGATTTTAGTCTTTCCATACAAACCCTAATTACTAGCATTTATATAAAGCGATAAATTGTAGAAAGTAAAAATACTAAGCTATTACATCATTAGGGGAGGGGGTATACAAATTTATAAATGGGGATTTTGCAAGAAAATTAAACCTAATTATCTATTACAAGGCTTTGACAATTACATGATTTATAATGCAAAAATAGTAAAATATGCAAGAAGATGTAAAGTGAGAGAAATTGTTATTAGGGTTTTTTATATAAAAGGTTTTGTAATTAATTTCATTGAAGAAAAACCTAAGTCTAAGTTAACTAAAAAAAACTAATTTTTTAGAGAAAAAAAATTTGAGGTTTCATTTGAAAATAAAGGTTTTATAATGTTAGGTCATTTCCAAGCAATGCAATATGTCCAAAATAACCTAAAAAGTCTCAAAATTCAAGAAATTTGGTGCCCGAGCTGACACGGTTCGGGTCAGTGGACACGGGCGCCCGTGTCAGGATCTGTCCATGACTTTTCTGCATTTTTTTGGTTCCAACCATTCTAACACGCCCGTTTCAGCCCCTGTCCATCTTTTTTCTACTCGTGTATGCACCAGTAACATTGACACGGGCCGTGTCGTTTGACACAGGAACCCATGTAATCCCCTGTACCTGTATTTTGTTATGTTTTTAACCCAATCAAACTGACACGGGCCATGTCGTGTGACACAGGCACTCATGTCATCCTCTGGTCTGGCTTTTTTGCTAGTTTTTCTCTTTGATTTGTCTTGTTATATCTTTTGAGCGTAAAGGAAAATGATGTATGAACAATGATATCTTAGTTTGAGAAAGTGTACCTCTTGAAGCAGAAGCTTTAGAACACATACGGATGTTTTCGGGTGCAAAGTGGTGATTGATCGAGCTCATTTGAACCTTCTTGAAGTAGCTCTAACCTTCCTTTCGTGCTGAATAGGTTGAACCGCTCCAACCAAGTTAATTTGAAATGTATGTTTTTTTTTAGTTTGGAAGATGGTGATAGTGATGTTACAAAAGTTATTCTTATGTTTGAACAACTTCTATATGGTGTATGTGAAGTGTTTAGATGGTTTGTTTGGAGAAAACTTGTAAGGTATGAGATTCAAAGATTTGGACTTCAAAGCTAAAAAATGGAGGTTTTGTGGACAAATCTGGTTTTTTGACAGCAAAAACGATTTTGAGTGTTAGTTTCCCCTTCTATTTTTATGGCCCTTTTCTCTTGCAAATGCTTCTTCTATTTATAGGCAAGAGGTTTGTGCATATGAGCTTATTAGGTTTGTAAGACAGCATGTTATGGTTTTGTTGGATTACAAAGATCTATGTCAAGTACTCCATAATCGCAAGATGTAGTACCAAAGTTGTTGGTATAAAGGAGCAACTTCCCATGATTTCTGGTGGAGTATAATCAGCAACAAGCAAGGTATGGGCTCAAGACAAACTTTGTAAAAAAAGCTTTCTTTTTAAGAATAGCAATGGGGCCTTTATGCCATAAATGGAAATATCTTTTCGACAATGGTTTAAACACTTGGGTAATAGCTCAAGAGTGGGTGTTTGCATTAAATTATTGTGAGATTTGCAAGCAAGGAGGCTTGTAACACAAGATTATGCAGCAAATCATGAGGGTTTTGTTATGTATTCTTCACTAAAATGACTTGCAATTCAATAATGGATGCTCAACTACATGCCCTTGCATCTCCTAGCTCAAGTATGATAAATTCATGGTCTTGGATGTTTTGGAAAGCTTGAAATAACCTCTACAAATTTCTTGTTGACCACTTTTGTTAAATCAAACTGGAATTTGATGAAAATTGGCCAAGAAGTTGGGATAAAAACCTTACCAAAACTGCTGAAAATTTCTCTAAGTGTTTATTCAAAAATGTCATGACTTCATAAATTTATAACATAAAATCCAAGAATTTCTAGAAAAATTCCTGCTCTACAATGTTTTAGATCTCATTGAGATCTATAACTTTCAAGTTGGAAGTTTTCCTTGACTCATCTTGCATCTTGGTGAAAGAATGGCATGAAGTAATGAAATTATCATGTATAAAAGACACTTAGAAAAATTTCTAAGTCTTGACTTTTCAAAATGAATTTTAACTTTCTTGATTTCTTGATGAACAATCTTCATATTACGACATGTCTTGTTAAAAATGTGATTTTTGAATCTTGACTTTGATCAAAAAGTCAAAGTTTGACTTTTCAGTGTATAGTTGAGTTTTCATTAGTTAACTGAAATTCATCTGTCGATCCAATGATATTGAGAAGTTATTTGAACTATGCAATTAGTTCAAGATGGTGCATTTGAATCCTCAAGATCATGTCTTAAACCAATAAGTCATTTTCTTGGTCAAAAGTCAAGATCTGAGTCTTCTCAATCAAAACCCTAATTTTGACAATTTTTCCCTTTTGGTGTTCTGATCCAATTTCTTTGAGGAATTGTGATCCAAACTTGATCAATTGACATATATGAGTTCATAATATTTATATAGATAAAAAATTATGAAGTTTGACTGCAAATTGACCACAGTTGACTTTTCCCTAATACAGTTGATTTTAGGTCAACTAATCAATTGACTGAGTAAAAATGTGATCCAAGACTTGAAACTTGACATGAGCAATCTTGAGGGTCCAAAATGATCCATGAAATTCATATGGGGCATTAAAAGTCCATTTATCCTTCTGCAAATTCAAACCCTAATTTTCAGTCATCAGTGCTTAAGGAGGTGTCTTGAGCTGATCAAACCTTGTGCAGTCTTGAATCCAAAGAAATCTTGTGAGATATTAGTTTAGAAATTAGAGGGCAAATTTTGGGGTACAACATCTGCCCCTGTTCAATCTTTATAAACCTGAAGAGTTAGATTGGCGAATCTGCCATTCGTGACTTAAAGGTGGAAGATGATTGAACACTAGAGTGCCCAAAAATTTGCACTCAGTGATGTGTTAGTTGACTGTGTAAGGAATGGGCTTAGAGATGCCATTTAGAGGGATGATGGAGAGTTGTCGGAGATGGGCTTACAGATGCCATCCAAAGGTGATTGTTGACAGAAATTAGACTAAGTCTAAATTTTGACTTCAACTGGAGAAGAATCAGAAAAAATATTTGGAGTGATTTATCTGAATCAGAGAAAATGTCTACGGGAAAGGGATCAAGGTAAACCATTGAGAGATTCAAACTAAAATAGAAGATGTAATGGGATGAGTATCCAAATATTATCCATAAATGGATTGCATCTGACTCGTATCTGAAAGATGTACTGAATGAGCGTCAGAATGACATCTGTATCTGGATCGTATCAGGACTGTATTTGAAAGGTATGTTGAATGAGTGGCAGAATGACATTCGTGTCTGGATCTTATCTGGATTGTATTTGAAAGGTATTTTGAATGAGTGGCAGAATGACATCCATGTCTGATCGTATCTGGACTGTATTTGAAAGGTATGTTGAATGAGTGGCAGAATGACATCCGTGTCTGGATTGTATCTGGACTGTATTTGAAAGGTATGTTGAATGAGTGGAAGAATGACAACCATGTCTGGATCGTATCTGGACTGTATTTAGAAGAAAAATTTGGAATAAGTATCAGAATAATATTCATCTCTGGATCGTATTTGAACTGTTTCGGAAGTAATCTGGAGTAAGTACCAGAATGTAAGCCATATCTGGATCGCATCTGAATTGTTTCTAGAGGGAATCTGGAGTAAGTATTAGAATTTTAGCTATATCTGGATCGCATCTGAACTGTTTCTAGAAGAAGATCTGGAGTAAGTATCATAATGTCAGCCATATATGGATCGCATATGAACTGTTTCTAGAAGAGTGTATGAGAAGGAGCCCGTATAGGATTGCTTCAACTGGTCGGGTAGATAACTGCCCTGTCTTGTTTCAGGTATTAATCTCTAACCTCAGAAAGAAACATAGTTTTCCTGGCTTGTTACAGGTATTAATCTTCAATCTGATCATGTAGATAGCTTTCCTGGCTTGTTATAGGTATTAATCTATAATCAGTTTTTTTTAGATAGTTTTCCTGGCTTGTTACAGGTATTAATCTGGAACTGTTGAAAATTGTTGATGATAGCTATCTGTTGATTGACCTTTTCCTGAAAAGGTAAAACGTTAGTTGTATGCAATGTCATGATGTATGAAATGCATTACGTAATGATGTTCTCAAAATAAAGCTATGCATATATCATGTATGTTATATGATGTATGAATGTGAAGCATTATTGAAATGTAACTTTGTCTGGGAAAATAAATTCTTGACAAATGCTAGGGAGCCTTGGGAAATGAAATCTCTGACCGCTGCTGTGGATAAAGAGTATGCTCCTCTTTGGACCTTGTTTTAGGGTGTTTCCACTGGGGATTCCTGTTTAGTTGATTGAGGAGAAACTCCGTTGGGGAATACTGGCTTTGCTTGAGAAGGCTCTGTAGAGAGTGTTGACTTTTTGCTTTGGGAAAGGAGTTCAGTAGCCTCAGTCGTCTGTTACTCTACTGGTGAGTTATCTTGGGGAAGATTAAATTAACTGTTATCTGGTCGTATTCCAGGCTTCATAGAAAATTTCTTGGGGAGAGTGAAGTTAGGTTGTTATCTGGTCGGATTTCAGGCTCCGCAGTAACTTACTTTAAAGGATGAAGTTGAACTGATATCTTGTTGGGTCCAGGCTTCTCAACAACTTACCGAAGTTAACTATTATCTGGTCGGTTTCTAGGTTTTGCAGTAACTTGTTGGGGACTGTAGAGCAGTATACTCGGGAAGAGGAGTTGTAGTCCCTTGATTTGTAGCAATCAGAGAGGCAAACTAGAAATTGGGGAATCTGTAGTTTGTTGGGGAAATAAACCATGTCGCCAGTCTGTTGAGGAGGCGTCTTCAGAGATTGAAACCCTGGCTGGGGGTCATCCTATGAACAGGATTTTGGGGAGATTTGTCGTTGTCCCTAGTAGTAGGTGCGTGTGGCACTGCCAGGAAGTGTTTGACTGTATGTAACCCTTTGTTTGGATTCACGTTCAATACCCCAAGTGATTCAGATGGAGACCCGCACCTTGTATGTTCAGTGTTTCTTGAGATATTTCTCAGAACCTCGACTGGACTGCCCCAAGTGTGTTGGATAGTGACATGCTACGTCCCATTGCTTATAGGAGATCTATTATTGGAAGTGTCTTCCCACTTGAAATGAATTTTCTCATTGGGAGGGTTTTTTGTTCACTAAATCTTCCTTGTGTGAATTTCTCCACTTTCAAACAAGTAGTCACATGCAAACAGTTATATTCAAATAATGCAAGGTTTATGCTTGTCTTTGAAGTTTTGAAAATGCGTTTTAGCAGATAAAAGAATTTTTTGCAGAAAAATTCAACTCAGGATTTAGAGTAAAGCCTTACAGGAGTCAGGATACCTTTTGTAATAGTATGATTTCGAATTAACCCATGATTCAATTAGGACTTTTGAAGGGTTGTAGCATAGCTTGGTTCATGGTTTAAGAAACAAAGGATAAGGCTCAAAGTAAATGTGTACCCTCCCGTTCTTCGTGATGTTATTCAGTCCTAAACTCAGTTAATTGCGTTCGAACTTCAATCGAGTTCGGAATGACGTTTTGGTGATGGTTCAGACAAGCTATGTTTGTCGGAAGGGGGTCATTTTTTGCAACATTTTTCATGTTGGTAGAGGATCTGTAGTGACCTCTTTTTTTGTTTATTATCCCTGATTTTTCCTGACTGTTCTTGTTTTTGAGATTACAGTCAGCGGGATGCCCCCGTTTTTCTTAAGTTTCCTTCGTAGGTTTTGACTTAGTGGGCTTTTTCCTTGAGAGATAATGACTGCCTATTTTGGTAGGGAAGCATCACCATCTTTTGATTCCAGAGGAATGCTTTTGATGTCATTTGTTGTAAACAAAATGAAAGTTTGCGACTGGACGCGCGTTTGAAATAACTGAGAGACTACCCTGCCCCAGGTTTTGATTAAAGGTTTAAATTTGTGTAAAAAGGAAACTCCTACTTATTTGGATCAAAGGGTTGACTAGGAATTATCTTCCTTATAACTCTAGTGTTTATTATTTGAAAGAATGCATGTATATTATTGGCAAGGTCTTCCCAAAAGCATATTGTATGAGATCAAGGCATTGTTTTCGTCATCCTCCCCCTAAAGGCTGTAACTTTTAAAACAAGAGTTGAATATCATAAAGGGAGTAAAAAACATAGTTTAAATGTAATGAAAATGAATTGATCAATTCAAGACAAACATATACAATGCATTAATGAAACAGAGTTTGACATTAACAGATAAGTGCTTGAACAAGCGAAAGAAATTACAATTGAAAATTCAAAATGAACAGGACGCTCTCAATGATTTTTCATAGGAGCAGTGATCATGTTAGGAGCCCCTGGAGGGTCGAACTCAATCTCCTTCGCAACAATCATGTCTTGGATCTTGTTCTTCAGAGCCCAACAGTTGTTCGTGTCGTGTCCAGGACTATTAGAGCGATATGCGCACCTTTCATTGGGATGATAGGTAGGAGCAAAAGTGTTAGGGTTCCGGAGAGGAGCCTTTAACATAATCAAATCTGCTTTCAACATGTGTTATAGCGCTTGAGTCGGTGGCATGTTGATCTTAGTGAATTGTCTTTTAGGCGCCACCTCCTTACGCTGATGCCCCTGTTACCGTTTTTGCACCGATGCAGGATTGGAGATTAGGACTGTCCCCACATGTTGGTCGTGATGGTTCTAGTTAGGACCCTTTTGGCCGTAAACAACATTAGACTCTTTCTTCCCATTGTATGTATTTTTCTGAGCATCAGAGGATGTAGCCCCTTGGATCTTTCTGCTTTTGATGCCAGCTTCGACCCTTTCGCCAGTTAATATTATCTCGGTGAACCCGGCTGAGGAGCTTCCGATTAGGTGATTGAAGAAAGGTCATGTCAAAGTTCCCATAAAGATGTCAATTAACTCCTTGTCAGTTAATGGGGGTTGCACCCTACCATCCAGATCTCTCCATTTTTGGGCGTATTCTTTGAAGCCTTCGTTGGAACTCATGGTCATGTTCTGCAATCTCACACAAGTTGGTGCAAGATCAGCGTTGTATTGGTAATGCTTGTAAAAAGCAGCAGCTAGATCTTCCCAAGTGTGAATGTGGGAACTCTCCAATTGATAGAACCACTTGAGTTGTGTCCCAGCTAAACTCTCTTGAAAGAAATGGATCTAAAGTTTATGATCAATTGTGTATGGTTGAATCTTGCAGACATAAGACTTTAGATTAATTTTAGGACAAGAGACTCCATCATACGGGGAAAAGGTAGGGATTTTGAATTTTTGTGGGATGACCACTCCAGAAACCAAACTCATGTCTCCTAAGTCCAAACCAGGCACAGTTTGGATCTCCACAACTTTTAGTCTGTCTTCAAGCTGTTTGTATTTTTCATCCGCTGGGGGATACTGTTCCTCAGAAGAGTCTTCGTCATCAATAGCTATGTTAGCTCTAATGCTTCCAGTTTCCTCTTCTTGATTGTGTTTGGAAGAAGCATCTTATTTTTGAGCTAGCTGGGCATGCCCTTTGGACCTTTTCCTTACGTTGAGGATGACATACTTTTTTCTTCTTATTTCTCTCTTTGATGAAGATTGTTTTCAGATCTTCCTGCCCCTTGGCCAAGTTCATGTGCGCTTATTGGAACTGAGCGTTTTGAGCTTGGAGATCTTTAACTGTTTGCTGTAGAGCCATCTCTATTGAAATAAATAGTAAGAAGATAAGGAAACTTGTACGGGGAAACTTGTTATGATGACAAGCATGATATGTGGATGCAATGTTTTCAAGGATCTCGTAGGGTAAACACAAGAAGATGTTAGAATTTGAACGTTGATCAACAACTTTGATTGGAAAACTTTGTATCGGTGGATGTCCTCCCACGAGAATCAAGCTCACCATGTCAAGTGGGTCATAGCCCTTGACTCGAGTTACCATGCTTTGGTCTTGATGGCGTTTTATTAGAGAATGAATCATTTTTCCCCTTGATAGGCGTTTGGTTCAACATGACACTGCATCATAGGCCCTTGAGATCCTTTAAATGGTTATTGAAAATGCTATGATGTTATGATGTTTATGATGTTATAAACAAGTAATCATATACACACAAGGCAAAAAAGTCCTTAGGTTTAGGCTTGCATGGAGTCTTATAGGTAAGTACCCTCTTGAAGTTTAGTTGGCTCAAAACCTATCCTAGAAATAGTAATCGGGTTCTAAGGGATATCAATATCACTGATCTTTCTTGTTGGGCATGTTTTCAGCGCAAGCCTCTTTCACAGCGACCAAAATATCCTAAGAGGTCCGATCTCAATGAGTGTAGTATCGAGTATCAACAAACTTCGGACTACACCAAATCCGGTTATCTCATACTTCCTAATGGCCAAAGTTGGTCAAGTAAAGGTTCTAAAGTCATTTAGTGCTTCATGACACCACACAGCGGCCCCGTATTCTCCTTAATTATTAAAGGGCTACCAATACCCACAAATGTGTCACACTAACGTATCTATTGCTTAGACCATGTCGGTATACCCTGCACAGTTTCCATAACGTATTGCTACTTACCTATAAGGTATCCCAAATCCGGGTAGAGGATTTAACAAGCCCAAACAAGGAACCAAAATGTAAAGCAAGCAAGTCAAAAAATGAAAGCAAGTAAAGGTGATCTAGCCCTAAGGTAACCCCACTTTTAATTCTCCTCCCCAATAGAGTCGCCGGTTATGTGATACGGTGGGAGAACTGACTTGGATGTTTTGCGTCTTATCGCAAATGTTATGGTTAGCAAGAGTCGCCACCGACTTTTCTTTTATCCAAAAGGAAAGTCTGAAAAGAACAGGAAAGACCTTTGATATTATTTCTTGATGTTGTACCCCAAAATTTCCCCTCTCATATTTCTCAAGACATTGCAAGAAAAATCTCCAAGTTGCCCAAGTTTGCTCAAGAGTTGGTCAGACAAGCTATCTCCTAAGGCAGTCAACCCCAAATTAGGGTTTTGTGTTGCATCAAGATATTTGAGTCCAAATAACCCAAGTGCTCACCAATGTCCTTATATGCTCTCAAGATCATCCATGTCAAATTTCAAGCCTTGCAGAGGAAGTTTTCTCAGTCAATTGCTCAAAGGGTCCAAAAATCGACTGTGTTAGGGCAAAGGTCAACTGTGACCTATATACAGTCAAACTTCAAAAAAATTTGTCAACATTCTCATTTTGAAGGATATTTCATCATTTGATTAAGGGTTGATCATGATTCATCAAGGATTGCTCAAGATTCATCAAGATTCAAAAGTTGCTAAATTAGGGTTTTCTAGGAAAAGTCAACTCAACTTTGACCAAGCATAACTTTCTCATACTTTATGAGAAATGACCCATCCAAAGCTCATTTTTAAGAAGATACAATTTCCTACAATTCATCTTCATACCCTAAGATAAAAAAATGCACTCACAAGATGTTATAAATTTGGACATTATAGGTCATTTTTGAAAGTCAACAAAAACACCTTTTTTGCCAAAGCTTATAACTTGAGCATGGAATATCAAAATGAGATGAGACCAAAGGTGTTGGTTAGAGGACACATCTAGCTTTCTAAGAAGTCCAAGAATACTTCCAAAAGTTCAAAATTGAAGAAGTTATGCAATGTTGAAGTTTTACTTTTTTGCAAAAATGCCAAAAGTCAACTATCCCCAAAACATCAAATTTTGTCAAATGGGCCCATTCGTTTCCACTTGATTTGAGCTTGCATAGTTGCCCACATGTCCTAGCTTCAGCCATGAGCCCATATTTCATTTTTATTATTTAATTTGATTTTTTATTGAGTTTATTCATTTTAAATCAAATAAAATCATAGAAAATCCAAATAATTAATAACTCTTGATTTTTTGATTGTTTTAGGCTTTGTTCACAGCTAGCATCACCATCAAATTCGTATCAAGCCAAATCATGTGCAAAAAGATCCAAATCAAATCAAATTTGGAAGGTTTTCAATGGAGATAAAATCACATTCATGTGCATTGATATGGAGGGATTTGGTCCATAATTGTTTCCATAATACAAAGCATATTACATAAGCAAGCCAAGGGATACGAAATCAGGGTTGAAGAGTGCAAAGAGAGGCAGAACAAAAAGTGAAAAAATCACAAAAAAAGTGAGAAGTCGAAATCCAGGTTAGAGGCATTTTCAGAGGCCAAGACTTGTCCCAATCGCTTCCTGGGCATTCACTCAAGCTACCTGGATCAAAACCAAGCATCCTCAGACTCCATAACACGCTGTAAGTGTCACACAACTCCTCCCTATTTTTGAATTCGATTAGGCTCATTCTGGCATCATTTGAATGAGATAACTGCATATTTATAATCCTCACATCATTTGTGAACTTTTGACATCATTTAATTTCATTTATCTAACCTATTTTGCAAACCACCATAGTTAGGGTTTCTTAGATGTTTTGGGGGTTTTCTTTTCAGGAGAAATTAAGCTACAAGATGGACATGGTTGTGTCCAGGGGGTTGAGATGAACTCAACCCTAGCCTTAGAGTTTATTTTCAAAGCCTGAGGAAGATTTTTGAATGATGCTGCGCTTTTAGCTGCGGACAAAAATCCACAGGTAATATTTACAGGTTTTGGAGGAAGGAGACGGTGAGTTGTCGTTCTCCCATAAGTCCATTCAAAATCGCGCGCGTTTTTTTTGTTTTTCTGGCATCTGATTTAATTTTTCTATATAATATATTATTTGCGTTATTATTAACAAACATCAAACATGTCCTAGCGGTTGCCATGTCAGCTTCAAAGGTTTCTAACACTGGAGGTCATGGGTTCGATCCATGCCTCGAGCACTTTGCATTTTCTCATTGTTTTTCAGATATTCATATGCTTGCTCAAGCGTGTAGCTTACCATGCGCCTTCATCCATCCAAATGCCAGATGGCCAAAGGCCAGATCTGGTGGCCCATGATTGGAGGTCCACCATAGGCCAAGTCCAAGCGTGCATACTGGATTCCAGAAAGTCAACAAGGCCAACAATATTGGGCCACGAAATTGCTACCAGCACCCCCATAATTCAGGCCCAAACTCTCTCTCTCTCTCACTTATTTTATTTTATTTTATTAATTGTTCTATTATTTTTATTTAATTTCTAACCAATCAAAAATTCTGTTTTATTAAATAAAATCACAAAAAAATATTTTTATTTCAAATCAAATTTTAAACTTTTATTTTTCTTAATAAATTTATTAATTAATTAGGTTTTAATTAGAAAACTTTAATTCCTTTTGAAAAAATAATAAAATTAATTAGACTTAACTAGTTTTTAATCTTTAATTTAATTATTATAATTTATTTCCTAAATAATTAAAAAACTCCAAAAAATAATTTATTATTCATTTAATTAATTTTAATTTAATTTAGTAGTTAATTTAGGATTTATTTCTTTCTTAAAATAAAACAACAAAAAGATTTCTTCTTTAACAAAAAAGGGTCAAAACCCTAATCATGCGTCCGATTTAATTTTGCACCGCGATTTACTTTTTTTTATCCAATAATGTACCTGCTTCCAGATTGTAATAGTGAATAGGACATTTTATTATTTTTATCGCTTTATTTTATTTTTCAAAGGGTTTGTCTTTGGCGATGTAAATACTCGACGCCTTGTAATTTAAATTCCGCATTTTATTTCTGCAAATTATAACTGTTAGATGTTTGATAATAGGGTTGCATGACAAGACTGAATGCTAATTTTAAAATCAAATTAGATCACCTTTAACATGTACTAAGATAAAAATAAACTGAAAACGACACACTCGCACATGCGCACTCTTAGGGTACACCCCACTTGGTTGCCTTCGTACCCGGTCATTGAGTATAGGTAGTTTTAAAGGTCGCCCTCTTGTCCAAAGATCATAGTCGCCTCGAAACGGTTGCCTCGGATATTGTTGCCTCAAACAAATGATCTAAGACATTAGGGTTACCGCTAAGGCGTCCTAACATTGCTTTGGTGACCGTATGTCCCTCATTCGAATTGACCCTTAACCTCCAACGACGGTGCTACCTACTCACTAATAGTGGGATAACATTGTCTAAGGGAAATTAGCATAGAACGATTCCTTTTTCGAGTAGGTAGATAGCTCTTAGATACTTGCTCATCCAAAACAAAACAAATTTTTCACACTTACACTCCTTTTCGAACAAAGTTTTCAAAACACTTTATTACACTCTTGAGGACAGAAGCAAGAGTTAAATCGAAGTTTTAAAACAAAAACCTTTTCAAACCCACAAGCACAAAGAAAACAATTTTGAAAACAATTGAGCAAGTACCTAAGAGCCCGTGGATAACCACGGATAGAAAGGGTGTTAATACCTTCCCTTTCTATAATCTACCCCATGAACCCAAGAAATATCTCGAAAAAGGAATTTTTCTGTGCTTTTTTCCTTTCCTTGTTGGATAAAATAAAATTCGGTGGTGACTCTTGCTTACCGCGACATTTTGCGAAAACAAACGTAAAACACAAACCAGCATTCCAAAAACAGTCAGTTCTTCCATCGTATCACACTTGACTTCAGGGGGTAGATTATGAAAAGGGAAGGTTTTAGCACCCTTTTCATCCATAATTATCTATGAGCTCTTATTTTCTTGCTAGATCACTTGCTTTTGTTTGAAAATGTGCTTTGTGTGGTTTTTTGAAGGTATTTTGATAAGGCGACTTCGTTTAGGCAAACTTTGTAATGGTTCTCGTTTGTAAGATTGTATACAAAGTGTTGAGCTTTTGAAAATATTTTATGTTTGGAAAATATTTTGAAAGTGTTTTTTGAAAGTGTTAGTATTTGTTTTGAAAATAAGCAAGGATGTTGGATTTGAAAATGAGCAAGCAACTAGGAACAATCTACCTACTCAAAAAGTCTTAGTTCATTTCTTCCTTTCCTTTGATATTGCTATCTTACCATTGATTGGTAAGAAACCTTATCTTTGGATGTATAAGGACGAGTGTGGGTCATCGTATAGCCATGATAGCAATGTTGTGAAATATCTTAGCAATTCTCTTTGAGGGACTAAGATCATTTTGAAAGAAAACATTTGATACTGTCATCGAGGGACTATGACCTTGTATATTTTATTGCTTTTTGCTAAGATATCCCACATGCATAACATGGTCATCTTTGCAAGGCAACAAATTGGAATTACCCTAAGGGTGCAAGTGTGAAAGTGTATTGATTTAAATGCATTTGTTTATCTTGAATTAGGGTTTGCTATTGTTGATTTTAGTCTTTCCATACAAACCCTAATTACTAGCATTTATATAAAGCGATAAATTGCGGAAAGTAAAAATACTAAGCTATTACATCATTAGGGGAGGGGGTATACAAATTTATAAATGGGGATTTTGCAAGAAAATTAGACCTAATTATCTATTACAAGGCTTTGACAATTACATAATGTTGTACCCCAAAATTTGCCCTCTCATTCTTCAAGGCCTTTCTCTCAAGGATTCCTAAAGTTCAAGCTTGAACAAGTGCATTGGGATTTTCCAGTACCAAAATTAAGAGGAAACTGTCAAAAAGGGAGAAAATAGATAAAAATATTATTTTGACAAAAATTGGAGAAATACAAGTGTCCTTCGTTTTAGCTCTTTCGATTGGCCTTTTGGCCTCTTTCGACACAAGCTTGGCTTGCATCCTTCGATTGGCCTTTTGACCTCTTTCGACACAAGCTTGGCTTGCATCCTTCGATTGTCCTTTTGGCCTCTTTCGACACAAGCTTGGCTTGCATCCTTCGATTGGCCTTTTGACCTCTTTCGACACAAGTTTGGCTTGCATCCTTCGACTGGGCATGGGCCTCTGACACATTTTGGTTTGGATTCACAAGGAAAAGAGCCTCTTGTAATCTATTTCATTTCCAAGGAAAAAAGGTCCCTTTTGGGGTCCTTCGATTTGCACATTTTTGCCTCCTGCATGCCTCTTTCGAATCTGGACATTTTGCCTCCTGCATGCCTCTTTCGAATCTGGACATTTTGCCTCCTGCATGCCTCTTTCGAATCTGGACATTTTTCCTCCCGCATGCCTCTTTCGAATCTGGACATTTTTCCTTCTGCATGCCTCTTTCGAACCTGGACATTTTGCCTCCTGTTTGCCTCTTTCGAATCTGGACATTTTGCCTTCTGCATGCCTCTTTCGTTTGGGCATGTGGCTCCCTTCATGCAAGTCTTGATTTGAGCATTGACCTGTTGTGTGCTTGCTAGGAGTCACAAAGTTTAGACCTCCTCCATGCAGGCTTCGACAAGACATTGACTACGTTTGTACTAGCTTCGACTGGACAACATTCCTCTTTAGTATGCTGCATTTCCATCCTTGACAAACTTCAGCACATGGTTGATGGCCCCTTCAAAAGACATATAGTGGTGGACTTGAGGGGCATACATATGAGTCCCTGTCGAAGGGTACGCCTTACTAGTCCATTCGAAGCACACATTTGGCCCCTTCAAACAATGCACCAAGATAATTCGTTCGAAGGACACTTGTTGGAGGAAAGTCAAAACAATGTGTTGGAAGAAGAATCTGGTCGAAGGAGGGTCAAAATGAAAGGATAAAATGTTCAAAGATGCTTGCTGCCAAAGTTCAGACATGGTACACTGGCCATAAAACTCCAAAACTGCTGCACAGCAGTCCTGCACTGCTGCCCAATTCCTTGCACCAAAATGGCGATAAAGCACTGTCCCTCGGAGGCTGCAAAGAGCAGTTTACCCAATTTGTTCAAATTATTTTGTTTTCCCTCCAAAAGCTTCAGCCAACTTTGCTTATAAATAAGAGGCTTCAATACATGTTTGAGGAGGACCTTTTGGCCAGTCGAACAAATCTGCAGAAAATTCTCTAAAGCTCTCAAACACTTAAACACTCCAAACACATATCCAGAATCCAAACATATATCCAGAATCCAAACACATATCCAGAATCCAAACACATATCCAGAATTCAAACACATATCCAGAATCCAAACACATATCCAGAATCCAAACACTTACCCCCTTAGAATTTGAAACATCCCTATACCTTGTTACCCTTCGAATCCAGTAGGAAGAACCTCACATTTGTTCTTCTCTTTCGAATCCAGTATCAAAGACATAGCCCCTGGTTCCTCCCTTTGAATCCAGAAGCATTCAAGGAAACCACTTAAAGGCCCAGCACACGTTCCAACTTCAAGCAAGGTAAGTCATTCTTAACCTTGAACCCTTCATTTCTAGCATAACATGTGAATAAGCTTCCTTTTCGTTTCAAATATATACATAGTGTTTGTTACTTTTTTCGTTTCCACCCTTTAGTTTGTTTTTATTGCTGCCCTTTTTGGTTTGGTTCTTTGGTTGGTTAAGGATGCTTTAAGAATTAACCTGGCCCTGAGGTAATGATAGCGTGGCCTTAGGCCATGTTGCTATTTAATATTTCAAACAAAGTAAACAGGAGACAGGAATATGAAACGAAGCCTCAGGCTTCCTCTTTGACTCTAGGCCCGGTCGAAGGAGGCAGAAATGAAGATTACATCTTGCACAGATTCCAGGCCTAGTCGAAATGCACAACATGCTGTCCCACTGGTCCCAATCGAAAGGCACAATATGCTGACTGTGAGGCCTCAGTCGAAAGTCATGCCTTCACCCTTCTCAGGCCAAATCAAAGAGAGCCAGAAAGTGCATAATCGAAGAGTGCTACTGCCTGGGTCGAAAGACCCTCATTTTTCTTATTTTTATTTTATTTTTGCCTTTATATTTTCATGCAATTCAATATGGTTGTAATAGTGTAGGATTTTATCTTTCGGCACTTTATTACTTTTATATGCTTGCTAGTAAACAGGCGATGTATGACAAGATTAACCTTTAATTTAAAATCAACCGTAGGTCACCATAATATGTACAAAGATAATATAACTGAAAAACAATACACTTGCACATGCCACTCGTAGGGTACGCCTCACTTGGTTGCCTCGAACGTGGTCATTGAGTATAGGGTATTTTAGAGGTCGCCCTCTTGTCCAAAGATCATAAGTTGCCTCGAAACGGTTGCCTCGGATAAAATGATCTAAGATATTAGGGTTACCGCTAAGGCGTCCTAACTTTGCTTTAGTGACCACACGTCCCTTAATCAAATTGACCCGAAAACTCCAACAACGGTGCTACCTACTCCTCAATAGTGGGATAGCATTGTTTAAAGGACACTTGTACAGTTTAATTCCTTTTTGAGTAGGTAGATGCTTTTAAGTACTTGCTCTTTTGAAAACAAAAACAAAACTTTTCGCACTTACACTCTCTTCAAAAACAAAACTCTTTTCAAACCCATAAACACAAAGAAAAGCGGACTTTTGAAAACACAATGAGCAAGTACCTAAGAGCCCGTGGATAACCACGGATAGAAAGGGTGCTAACACCTTCCCTTTCTATAATCTACCTCCCGAACCCGAGAAATATCCCAAAAAGGAATTTTTCTGTGTTGTTGTCCTTTCCTTGTTGGATAAAATAAAAGATGGTGGCGACTCTTGCTTACCGTGACATTTTGCAAAAACAAACGCAAACACGAACCAGCATTCCAAAACAGTCAGTTCTCATTCCCACTGATCATAGAACTGGCGACTCTGCTGGGGAATTCTATAAGTGGGGTGTACCTTAGGATTAGATCACTTGTGTTTTCAATTGTATGCTTTGTATGCTTTAAATTTTGTGGGCTTGTATCGGAGTTCTATAGATCCTAACCCGGATCTGGGGATACCCTTTAGGTAAGTAGCAATAAACTGTGAGGGATTTGTCCGGCATAGACCGACACGGATGAAGCAGTAGCTATGTTGGTGTGACACCTTGGTCTGTACCGATATCCCTTGTGTTGGAACGAGGAGAATATGGGTCTTCTAAGGAGTCATTAAGCACCAACTGACCTTAGAACCTTAAATTGACCAACTTGTCCATAGAACAGTAGTAGTATGCTACACTCATTGAGACTAAACTCTCGCGATGGTTTCGGCCGCAAAAAAGGTTGCTAAACTGGAATTATGACCGATTGAGGGTAGTCAGTGATATTGAGATCCTCTAGAACCCGGTTACTATTTTAAGGACAGGTCTTAACCAACTGAACTGAAAGAGGGTAGTACCTAAGCTCCATGCCATCCTGAAATCTAAGGGCTCTCTTGTGTGACTTGTGTGCCCTTTACCATGTTTTCCTTTTGTGGATACTTGTGGTGTGCTTTTACCATGACATCATAACATCATAAACATTGCATACATCTTGCATAAGGACTAACCTATTTCAAAGACAAGAGGGTTTCATCTTTGCTCTGTTTTGTAGGACATCATGATGCGTAGGAATACTATTTGAATCAACTTTGTTCAGGTACCTACTTTGCTTAAAGAGTTGGTTGTCAGGATTCCAGACACTACTTACTTCATCAGGAGGCATGGTTCTCTTCTCAGTTTAGTCACCTCAAAGTTGGAAGAACAAATGATGAGTGTCTTGGTCCAGTTTTATGATCTCCTATATCATTGCTTCAGCTTTCAAGACTTCCAGCTGGTTCCTACCCTGGAAGAATTCTCTGAGCTGCTTGGTATCTCTGTTTTGGAGCAGACTCCATTTACTGGTTGGGAAAAGACTCTTAAGCCCGAAGAAATTGCTGCAACCCTTCACTTGACCAAAGAGGAGGTAATGGCTAACTGGGAGACTAGGAGTGGAGCTAAAGGTTTCCTGACTAAGTTTTTGGTTGGCAAGGCTAACTACTTCTGGGACAGCTTAGACTTCAAGGCATACGAGGACATTCTGGCTCTCTTGATTTATGGTCTGGTATTGTTTCCAAATCCTTACACTTTTGTTGATGTTAATTCCATAAGGATCTTCATCTCTCGGAACCCTGTACCCACTCTCTTGGGTGATATCCTTCATCAGCTCTATGCTCGTACTGCCCAAAAGCGGGGAACTTTGATGTGCTGTGCTCCTTTATTGTCGAGGTGGCTTATTTCGCACCTCCCTAAGTCCGTACTGAAGAACCAAGAGGGAATGGGCTAGGCTTTTAGGGTAATGTCTCTCACTAATAATGACATTATCTGGACTCTCAAAGGCTTGGATGAGGTGACTGTCATTGATTGTTGTGGAGAGTATCCTAATGTTCCATTGATCGGAACCCATGGAGGAATTTCTTATAACCCATGTTTAGCTCTCCGTCAGTTTGGAAGAGCCAGGAGAGAAGGGCCTCATGAGATGATGATGCCTCATATCATCTTTGATTTTCAGGAAGATAGCGACGAGCTGCATCGTAGATTCATCAGGGCTTGGGATAGAGTTCATCAATCTAATCCACATGAATTGGGACAAAAGACTTCCTTGCCAATGGAGCCATATCTCATATGGGTCCGCATCCGCGCCCAGAAGCTAGGTATGCCATATGAAGCTGTCAGAGCTGTTACTCTTGAAGTTGCAAATGAGGAAGGGGTTCTTCCAACTACTCTCCATCCTTATATGCCCACTGATATTGGGACACTGAAGAGGTCTTGGATGCAGCTGCGGGAAGAACGGGATTCTTATCGGGAAAGGTTCAATGAACAAGAGAAAAATATCCAGAGGTTGACTAGGCAACTGGAGAATGAGCGGGCCCTGAATGATTATATCCGCACTGAGAAGAAGAGACCATGGGAGCATTGATGGACCTTTGATGTTTTCTTTTACAGTTTTTATTTACTTTTTAGTATTTCCATTCTTGTAATGCCTAAGGGCAATTTGTTGAACAATTTAAATTCTGAAGTTAAATCTAATCAAGTGTGTTTCCTTTCTTGTTTACAAATTTGAATCCCGATTGTCTTTGAAATCATAAATCATACGCATTTCATCTCATGCACTTTATAAACAGGTACCCTTTTACAGGTCTCTTATCTTCTTCGCTGTTTATTTCAGCAATCATCATGTCTACTGAACCTTCCACTGAGCAAGCTATCAAGGCCCTCCAGGTCCAGAATGCCCAATTTCAAGAGTTGGTCATGAGCCTAGCTAAGGGTCAGCAGGACCTGAAGACCCTGATTCTGAAAGAGAGGAAGAAGAAGAAGAAGAGGACCATCCTGTTCAACACTGGACGCAGGTTTGGAAGCGGGCTGCAGAATGAAGTTGATCTGACCACCTCATCTGGAGGGAAGGTTAGTCCACAAGAAAGGAGGGCTCCTAGCCCTATGGTCTCCGACAATGAGACGGATTATGATGAAGAACAGTATCCTCCTGCTGAGGATAAGTACAAATAGCTGGAAGACCGCTTGAGCGCTATGGAGATACAGAAGGTGCCCGGTCTGGACTTCGGAGATCTGGGTCTATCATCTGGGGTGGTGATTCCCCATAACTTCAAGGCACCTGCCTTTGCCAAATACGATGGAGCTTCCGGTCCAAAGCTGCACCTCCGGTCATATGTGAGGAAGATCAAACCTTACACTGCTGATAAGAACTTGTGGATCCATTTATTTCAAGACAGTCTTTCAGGGACTCAGCTTGAGTGGTTCTATCAGCTGGATGGAGCCAGTATCCATAGCTGGGAAGATTTGGCTACTGCGTTCTATAGGCGGTATCAGTATAACTCCGACCTCGCTCCTACGCGTACCCAACTCCAGGGTATGTTAATAGGGACGGGTGAAGGATTTAAAGAGTATGCTCAAAGATGGAGAGACCTTGCCGGAAGGGTGCAACCACCTTTGGCTGATCGTGAACTCGTTGACATGTTTTTGGGGATCCTGTCTGGTCTGTTCTTTAATCATCTGATTGGAAGCTCTTCAGCCGGGTTTACAGACCTTATCTTGACTGGTGAAAGGATTGAAGCTGGTATTAAGGCTGGGAAAATACAGAAGGGTACCTCATCAAGCACCGAGAAGAAACCATTTAAGAAAGAGTCCAGTGTTGTCTACAGTTCAAGAAGACATAATAGACCTGAATACCGCCAAGATGTCAATGCGGTTGTTATTTCAAAACCTGTTGGTGCTTCTCAACATCACAACCAACAAAGAGACGAGAGACTTCGAAGGCAATTCACCCGTCTCAGCATGACTTTGTCTCAGATTCTGCCACAGTTGCTGAAGACCAATCTGGTGACTCTAAGGGAAGCCCTAAAGAATCCCAATACTACATCACCAAAGTATAACCCTAACGCCCGCTGCGCTTATCACTCTGAGAGCCCGGGGCATAATACGAATGATTGTTGGACTTTGAAGAATAAGTTCCAAGACTTGATTGATGCAAAGGAGATTGAGTTTGAGGTGCCCGAGAGGCCCAATGTTGTAACTGCTCCCATGCCCAAGCATGGAGTGAATGCTGTAGAGGAAGACTTGTTTGTAGTTTCTGTAGATGATATTGTTACCCCTCTGATGACTGTCAAGAAGAACATGTTGCTAGCCGGTTTATTTCCAGGCTGTAGTGAAGGTTGCCATATGTGTTCTGTTTTACCTACTGGTTGCCCATCTTTAAAGTCAGGTATCCAAAACCTGATGGATAGCAAAGAGATCTTGTTTGAAAAGACTATAGTTTCATCCATTCCTACTGAAGAAGTTTCCATCATTACCATTTTCAACAATTCTCCCAAGGCTCCCTCGAGGAAGCCTGTTAGAATTACGCATGTTCCGAAGATCGCACCTGTAATCATCACTGTTCCGGGGCCCATCCCCTACACCTATGACAAAGATGTCCCTTGGAACTATAGGGAAGATGTTTATGTTCTCGGAGTTAAGCAAGAGTTTAATGCTGATACCGGCGTCAGCAACATTACTGGACCTGCAAAAGTCACCCGCAGTAGTAGACTTTTCTCACCTGATATTGCTCCACCAATTGTCCGAAGACTTGTTGTCATCACACCTGAAAGTGTACCCACTGCCGTTCCTGATCAAGTTCCTATCCTTACCCCTGTCGTCGAGTCCTCTGCCGCTCGGGGCAAAGGGATCACCACTGATATGCCTGCCCAGACGGAGGCGCCAAAGACAATCACTGTTGAAGCCTCCAAATAGGAGATGGAAGAGATTCTGAAGATTATTAAGAAGAGTGATTATAATGTAGTTGAGCAACTGGGGCAAACCCCATCCAAGATTTCTATGTTATCATTGTTGTTGTATTCAGAGGCCCATGCCAAGGCTCTGATTACCTTCCTGAAGACGGCCCACGTTCCACAAGAGACATCAGCTGATCAGTTTACCAATTGTGTGTCCAATTTAACTACTGATAATGGGTTGGGTTTCTCCGACGCTAATCTGACTGCTAAAGGGAAGAACCATAATGATGCCCTGCATGTCTCCATTGAATGCAGGGGCACTACTCTTGCACATGTGTTGGTTGACACTGGTTCCTCGTTGAACGTCTTGCCCAAGAAAGCTCTAGACAGGTTGGATTGCGAAGGGTTAGAGATGAAGCCAAGTAACATTGTTGTCAGGGCCTTTGATGGGTCTAAGAGGATGGTGCATGGTAAGGTCGATATTCCAATTAAAGTTGGTTCTCAGGTCTTCAATTCTACATTCTATGTGATGGACATTCGGCCATCATACTCTTGTTTACTGGGTCGTCCATGGATCCACAAAGCTGGAGTTGTAACCTCAACGCTCCACCAGAAGCTGAAGTACCCGGTCAGAGGGAAGATTGTGACAGTACAATGGGAGGAAGAGTATATGGTCATCCACCTCAACTCGTTCAGATACGTAGAGATGGATGGGGAGTTCATTGAGACCCCATTTCATCACTTTGAAGAGGTTCCTCAGACACTAGCATCAGTTGAGACTGTGGTTGAAGATTCTCCTATGAAGATGGCTTCCTTAAAGGACGCTCGGGCTGTTATTGAGAAGGGTGAGTATTCAAACTGGGGCCGACTTCCTGATTTCACTCAGAAGACTAACAAGTTTGGTTTGGGTTTCACGGAAGAAGCTCAAAGGGTTGTTCATAGTGCAAGGATGGGAAGACCTCATATGTTCATCAGCAACTCGGGAGTAAATGCCATTGAAGATGATGTGGAGGAGTCTGAATTCGACAGCTGGATCTATCCTACGACCAACGGTGGACCAAGCAACTGGACAGCAAAGGACTTCATCCCTATTACTTTTTACCCAGTAATGAACTCTTTGTTTTGAATTTGTAACAGACAATGTTTTGAAACTTTATGGCCCAGTGTCTTACCCGGGGCACCGTGGCTTCATTTATGAGGGCTTTTGTGTGCCATTTTCATATATCATTAATAAAAGCATTGGATGTTTTTTGCATTTTGCGCTCTTTGTTTTTCTTTATTATATATTGCAAAACAGCTATTTTTACACACACTCACCTATACAGGTCTCCATCCACTCTGGATCTCACTGGTAACGACTCTGCTACTGCCGGTTATGACTTCGAAAATCCGATCAACTTAGCCGAAGACGAAGGTGAAGATGATTGCGAAGTGCCTGGTGAACTTGCAAGACTGCTACTCCAAGAAGAGAGGGCCATTCAGCCACATGAAGAGCCAGTGGAAACGGTGAATCTGGGTACTGAAACAGACAAGAAGGAAGTCAAGATCGGTGCAAATCTGGAGCTTAGTGTGAAACAACGGTTGATTCAGATGTTGCATGACTATGTTGAGATCTTTGCCTGGTCTTATGAAGATATGCCTGGGTTAGATACTGACATTGTGGTTCATCGTCTGCCTACCAAGGAAGACTGCCCTCTGATAAAACAGAAGGTTCGCCGTATGCGCCCGGAGATGTCTGAGAAAATCAAGGCCGAAGTTATGAAACAATTTGACGCCGGTTTTCTAGCAGTAACTTCTTACCCTCTGTGGATTGCCAATGTGGTTCCAGTGACGAAGAAGATGGTAAGGTCAGAATGTGTGTTGATTACAGAGATTTGAACAGGGCAAGCCCTAAGGATGACTTCCCTCTACCTCATATTGACGTTCTGGTTGACAACACTGCTCATCATAAGGTATTCTCCTTCATGGACGGTTTCTCCGGTTATAATCAGATAAAGATGGCTCCCAAAGACATGGAGAAGACCACTTTTGTTACTCAGTGGGGTACCTTTTGTTAAAAGGTCATGCCTTTTGGGTTGAAGAATGTTGGGGCAACATATCAGCGTGCTATGGTTGCTTTATTTCATGACATGATCCATCATGAGATTGAAGTATACGTCGACGATATGATTGCAAGGTCCCAAACTGAGGAGGAACACCTTGACCATCTACAAAAGCTTTTTGACAGGCTAAAGTTGTACGAGCTGAGATTGAACCCGAACAAGTGCACCTTCAGAGTAAGGTCTGGCAAACTGCTAGGTTTCGTTGTAAGCGACAAAGGCATTCAAGTGGACCCTGCCAAGGTGAAATCCATACAAGAAATGCCAGCTCCCAAGACAGAGAAAGAAGTCAGAGGCTTTCTAGGACAACTGAATTATATTTCCCGATTCATCTCGCACCTAACTGCTACTTATGAGCCAATCTTCAAGCTGCTGAAGAAAGATCAAGTGGTACGTTGGAACGATGAATGCCAGGTCGCTTTCGAAAGAATCAAAGAGTATCTCCAGGAGCCACCCATCCTAATGCCACCAGTTGAAGGGAGACCTCTAATCCTATACTTGACAGTACTTGACAATTCAATGGGGTGTGTGCTGGGGCAGCATGACGAGTCTGGCCGAAAAGAGCATGCTATTTATTACCTTAGTAAAAAGTTTACCGACTGTGAGACCCGATACTCACTGCTTGAGAAAACTTGTTGCGCTTTGGCATGGGATGCTTGCCGGCTGAGACAGTATATGCTGACTCACACTACTCTGTTGATTTCAAAGATGGATCCAATCAAGTATATCTTCGAAAAGCCTGCCTTGTCCGGAAGAATAGCAAGATGGCAGATGATCTTGACTAAGTATGACATCCAGTACACAACTCAAAAAGAAATCAAGGGAAGTGTATTGGCAGACCATTTGGCACATCACGCAGTGGATGATTACTAGTCTATGAACTTTGAATTCTCGGACGAGAATATCATGGTAGTGACTGATTGTGAGACACCTGGACCGGATGAAGGGCCTGAGGAGGGATCCCGATGGTCTATGCACTTCGATGGAGCTTCAAACGCTTTGGGTAATGGCATTGGCGCTGTGATCATATCTCCTAAAGGCTCTCATACTCCATTTACCGCCCGATTATGTTTCAACTGCACCAACAACATGGCGGAGTATGAAGCGTGCATCATGGGTCTTCGAGCAGCAATTGACCTAAGGATTAAGTTTCTGAGTGTCTTCGGAGATTCCGCTCTCGTGATCAGTCAGATCAAAGGAGAGTGGGATACGAAATACCCAAATCTTATTCCTTACAAGGAGTATGTGTTGACGTTACTTCCCCATTTCGAGGAGATAACCTTTGAACACTTCCCAAGAGAGGAGAATCAGTTGGCGGACGCGCTGGCTATGATGTCTTCTATGTTCAAAGTCAAATGGGACAACGAGGCCCCCTGGATCATTATTTGGAAATTGGATGAACCTGCACATTGTTGTGATCTCGAGACTGAAGAGGTAACAGAAAATCCTTGGTATCACGAGGTGAAGAGATACCTTGAAGCTCAAGAATACCCCGAGGGTGCATCTGTTAATGACAAGAAGTTTCTGAGAAGGTTCGCGGAAAAGTTCTTCATCAGCAATGGCATTCTTTACAAACGTAACCATGATTCAACCTTACTGCGTTGTGTGGATAAGATTGAAGCAGAAAGGATCATGGCAGAGCTGCATGAAGGTACCTTCGGAACTCATTCCAGTGGACATACCATGGCAAAGAAAATCCTCCGGGCAGGATATTACTGGTCCACAATGGAGGCCGACTGTTATCAGCATTCTCGGACATGTCACAAGTGCCAGGTCTATGCTGATAAGGTGCACATCCCTCCAGTTCCTATGAACATTTTGACAACACCTTGGACTTTTGCAATGTGGGGCATTGATATGATTGGCGAGATCATACCTACGGCATCCAACGGGCATCGTTTCATCCTGGTAGCGATTGATTACTTTACGAAGTGGGTTGAGGCAGCTTCCTTTGCTACCGTAACCAAGAACATCGTGGCACGGTTCATTCGGCACAACCTGATCTGTCGGTACGGTGTACTGGAGAGGATCATTACGGAAAATGGTACCAATCTTAATAACAAGATGATCACTGAGCTCTGCGAGCAATTCAAAATACAGCACCACAACTCTTCTCCCTACCGGCCGAAGATGAATGGGGTTGTCGAAGCGGCAAATAAGAACATTAAGAAGATTGTGCAGAAGATGACAGTGACTTACAAAGACTGGCACGAGATGTTACCATTTGCTCTTCATGGGTACCGTACCTCAGCACGGACGTCAACAGGGGAAACACCCTATTCCTTGGTTTATGGTATGGAGGCAGTGTTGCCTATTGAAGTTCAGATACCCTCTCTTCGGATCATAAAGGATTCAGGTTTGAGCGAAGACGACTGGATCCAGACCCGACTTGATCAATTGAATCTAATCGACGAAAAGAGACTTACTGCTATTTGTCATGGTCAGACGTACCAAAAACGAATGATTAAGGCATTTAACAAGAAAGTCAGACGACAAGAGTATCAAGTTGGGGACCTGGTAATCAAGTTGGGCCTGGATTACGACTAGATAACAGTACAAGACACTGCGAAGCTTAGATTTCGACCAAATAGCAGTTTACCTGGACAATTACTAAGAAGCCCAGAGTCGACTGGATATTAGTGTGCCCTAAAATTCAAGTTGAAGCCCGGATGCAACCGAATAACAACTTAATGCCTTCTGAAGCCTGGATTACGACCAGATAAGAATTGAGAAATTGCGATGCCTGGATTACGACCGGATAGCAAGTGTAATCTCATCTCCCCAGTAAGTCACTGTAAAGCCTGGACTACGACCAGATAGCAGTCGGTCTTATCACTATGAAGCCTGGATTACGATCAGATAGTAGTTCATTCTCACCTCTTCAACTAAGAGATGATTCCCCCAGTAGAATAACGGACGATCGAAGCTCCTAAAATTCTATTTTTATCAAGACAGAGATCAGCATTCCCCAGCGTAGTCTTCCTCAACAACATGTATACAAGCTCTCGCTAAGGAATCTCTTATGCGATCGAAACTCCTTCGGATGGCATCTTTAAGCCCATCTCCCGTCATCAATTTCCAAATGGCATCTGTAAGCCCATTCTCGATA
Organism: Vicia faba; assembly: GCA_948472305.1. Taxonomy (NCBI): domain Eukaryota; kingdom Viridiplantae; phylum Streptophyta; class Magnoliopsida; order Fabales; family Fabaceae; genus Vicia; species Vicia faba. Next base: position 1,430,942,448 of record OX451736.1, on the reverse strand, counting down.
TCGCAAGGCAGATACCACTTCATGCGAGTGCAAATTTCTGGGCACTCTAGTGTTCAATCATCTTCCACCTTCAGATCACGAAAGGCAGACAAGCCAATCTAAATCTTCAGGTTTAAGAAGATTGAACAGGGGCAGATGTTGTACCCCAAAAATTTCCCTCCCATATTTCTCAATACATTTCAAGTGAGGTCTTCAAATTGCTTAAGGAAGTCCAAAGGTTGACCAGACAAGCTCTCTCCTAAGACAGTCTACCTAAAATTAGGGTTTCATGTTGCATCAAGATACTTGAGTCCAAGGGATACCAAATTCTCACCATTGTCCTAATATGTTCTCAAGATCATCCATGTCAACTCTCAAGCCTTGCAGAGGAAGTTTGCTCAATCAATTGCTCAAAGGCCTGAAAATCGATTGTGCTAGGGCAAAAGTCAACTATGGCCCCCATACAGTCAAACTTCAATATTTTTTATCAACATCCTCATTTTGAATTATTATTCATCATTTGATCAAGGGTTGGTCATGATTCCTCAAGGATTGCTCACAATTCATCAAAACCCAAAAGTTGCTAAATTAGGGTTTTGTAGGAAAAGTCAACTCAACTTTGACCAAGCATAACTTTATCATGCTTTATGAGAAATGACCCATCCAAATCTCATTTTTAATAGGATGCAATTATCTACAATTCATCTTCATCTCCCAAGTTCAAAATATGCACTCACAAGAAGTTATGAATTTTGACATTATAGGTCATTTTGAAAAGTCAACAAAAACACATTTTTTGTCAAAGCTTCATACATGAACATGGAATACCAAATTGAGATGAGACCAAAAGAGTTTCTTAGAGGACATATAAAGCTTTCTAAAAAGTCCAAGAACACCTTCAAAGAGTCAAAATTGAGGAAGTTATGCATTATTGAAGTTGACCTTTTTTGCAAAATTGCCAAAAGTCAAATGTGCTCACAAATGCATTTTTTACTAAATGGGCCCAACTTTTTAAGCTTGCACCACTTTTCCAAAATGGTCCACGACCCAAGGCAGCCACCACATCTTATTTTCTCCATTTATTTATTTTATTATGGTTTTTATTTATTAAAAATCATTTTAAATCAAATAAATAATAAAAAATACCAAGATTTGTTTTGAAGATCTGATCTTGATGAAAATCGAATCCAAATGAGCTGGCCTAATCAATAAAATTTGAATCAAGGCAAAAGGGCATGATTTGCATGGTTATGGAAAGATTTAATATGGCTTAAAGATCAAATATTCCCTTCATGAATTCTCAAGATCATGGCCAAAAATAATTAACCTAATATGATTCACTACTTATGCTGAAGATCATTGAACCCTAAACACGAGAATTTTCGTGCAGAGGTGCCTCCAAGAACAAGAGCAAAATCTAAAAATTCCAAAGAAAAGTGTGAGATGGATATCCTTCTGTAGGCCAGTTCAAGGTGTGTTAAAGCTTCCAATCGCTTGCTGGCAATCTCCTGGAGCTAACCCAATCATCTGCAAGGCTTGAAACGCCCAGAATCGCCCTACATCACTCACACGGTTTGCTTTCAAACTCAAAATCGTTTTCAATATTTCACGCATCCTAAACACATTCTAATCATATATTCTTGTTCATTATCTTGTTTGCAAGCTATTGGTACTCTTTAATTGCATTTACAACGCAGGAATTGCCATATGCCATAGCTAGGGTTTGCAAGCTCGTTTTGGGGTTTCTTAACCTAGGCAAAATTGGGCCATGATTAGGGTACCATGAAGCTCGTGAGACTGAGATGAGTGGATTGGTACCATCACCATTAATTTATTATGCTTGTACATTATTTTTTAGATGCACAGGTTTTTACCTACGATGAACGTCCGTTGGTAAAAGTCTTCTGTCTAAGACAACAGATCCTTGGAGAAGAAGATGTCGTGGCAAGAAACCATTCGCCCGTTTGAAAATTCGCGCGTTTGGATTTAGGGTTTTGTTTTTTTCTCATATTATGTTTTATGTTTATTATATGAACAACTAATAAAGCCAGCGTAGTTGGTGAAAAGGCATTGGAAAAAGGCTTTGGGGCCTGGGTTCGAATCCCAGGTCCCCCATGTATTTCACATTATTTTTCTATAAATGTTCAGGCGCGCACACAAGGCCAAAGGATCACCATGTGCCCTCAGGATCCACCCATTGGATCTCCATATGGCCAGATCTAAAGGCCATCAGAGGAAGGAGCATCATAGGCCTTGGTCAACATGCAGCAGGGAATTTGGGAAGTCAACTTGGATCACTTTGGTTTTGGGCCAAAATTGCTAGCAATACACCCCTCCAGATTACTTTCACAGGCCCAATTCTTCTTTCTTTCTTTTTATGTTTTTTATTAATTTACTTAGTTATTATTTTTACTAACACAAATTAATAATTCTTTTTTCATAAAAAACCAAAAATAACATTTTCATCCAATTAGATTTAGGATTTATTTTTTATACAAAAATTAATTCAATTAGTTTATTTAATTTTAGGGTAACTTTGATTATTTTGTAAATAAATTAAAAATAATTAGAAAATTAGGGTTTTAGTTTAATTTAATTCTATTTGCTTTTTTCTTAAAAATAACCAAAAATAAAAAAATAGGTCGTGTAAATTATTTTCTTTAATTAATTTAATTACTAATTTAATTTTTGTATTTAATTTTAAAAAACCTTATTCTATTTTTTAAAATAATTAAAAACAACAAAAATAATTGTTTCTTCCGACTAGGTTAGACGAGGTCAAAACCCTATTTCTCTCTCGTTCTCGATTCATCGCGCTTATTTATTTTTACCATATTAATGTAATTGCTCACAAGTTGTAATAGATTAATTAGGGCTTTTACTTTCATTTATCGTTTTTTTACGGGTTGTTTTTGGCTATGTAATTAATACCCGAAGCCTTGTAATAGCGTAGCTTATTTTCCGCACTTTAAATTCCCCAAATATTAACTGTTAGATGTATGAATATTAGGGTTGCATGACAAGAATGTATGATTAACTTTAAAACAGTTAGCAAACCCTAAATGTGCAAAGATAATAAACTTGAAATTGAATCACACGCACATGCGCACTCCTAGGGTATACTCTCACTTTGGTTGCCTTCGGTAAATGGTCATTAAGTATAGGGTATTTTAGTGGTCGCTCTTTTGTCTCGAAGATCAAAGTTGCCTCGTAAAGTTTGCCTCGGAATTGTTGCCTCGAATATTGATCTTAAGATATTAGGGTTATTACTAAGACATCCTAGCATTGCTTTAGTGATCGTACGTCCCTTTCGAATTGACCCTTAAAAACTCCAACGATGGTGCTACCTACTCACTAATAGTGGGATAGCGTTGTCTAAAGGAAACAAACATAGAACAATTTTTTTTTTCTAGTAGGTAGATTAGTTCTTAAGTACTTGCTCAAACAAAACAAATTTTCCCACAATTACACTTTTTTCAAACAAAATTTTCAAAACAAACTTCGTAACACTCTTGAAGACAGAAGCAAGGGTTAAATCGAAGTAAAACAAAAAAACTTTTTTTTTCAAATCAAACACACACAAGCAAATTTGAAAATGATGAGCAAGTACCTAAGAGCCCATAGAAAACTATGGATAGAAAGGGTGCTAATACCTTCCCTTTCTATAATCTACCCCCCGTACTCAAAATCTCGAAAAAAGGAATTTTTCTATGCTTTTTTCCTTTCCAGTTGGATAAAATAAAAGTCGGTGGCGACTCTTACTTACCGCGACATTTTGTGAACACAAACGCAAAACGCAAACCAGCATTTCAAAACAGTCTGGTTCTAGCCACCGTATCACATAAGGCAACTTAAATAGCATCATCGAGGGACTAGGATCTTGTATTTTTGCTTGTTTTTCCTAAGATACCTCACATGCGTAATATGGCCATTTATAAAGCAACCAAGTGGATTTTACCCTAGGGGTGCTTGTGTGCAAATGTATTATTTTCAAGCTTGTTTTTGTCTTGAATTAGGGTTTTTCTACTTGTTGATTTTAGTCTTTCCATACAAACCCTAATTACTAGCATGTTATATGAAAGCGATAAATTGCGAAATTAAAGTTACTACGCTATTACAACATTTATGGGGAGGGGTGTACAATTTGTAAATGGGGATTGCAAGAATTTAAACCTAAATAGTCTATTACAACCATATTGAATTGGTATGAATATACAAGGAATTTAAATAAATACAAAGTATAAAAAATGAATAAATGTACAAGGATGCAAAATGTAAAAAAAATGAATTTTGTTTGGTTTTCATAAAAAAAAAGATTTTGTCTTAACCTAATTTAAATAAAGAAAATAGTTGATTAGGTTTGAATTTATTAAGAAAAAGATTTTAAAAAAAAACCCTAATTCTATTAATTAATCAAAAGAAAATAAGTTTAAGAGAAGTAATTTTAGTATTTTTATCTTTAAAAATATTTATAGTATTATAAAATATTTTTAGTCTCTTTTTTTTATATGAAAAATGATGTATTTAAATTAATATGAAAGAAAGTAATTAATAACCTAATTTTATTTATATTTGCAAGATAATAAGTGAAAAATAAATAGAATATAAAAATATTTTTGTGAGGAAAAAAATAGTCAAAATATAATTATATCATTTTTTGTATTTTATGATTTTTTGTATTTAAAAATAAATATATTTAAGAAAAGATAAATGAAATAAATAAATTAATTGGGTCAGGGGGTGCCAAGAGCCAGTATGGAGGTTAGTCAGCAAAACAAAAATGAGCTAGGCCCAAAGGGCCCTGCGCCTGCCAAACAAAAAAAGGTCAAAAATGAAAAAATGTGGAAAAAAATGAAAAGGGTACCACTAGGGCTCGAACCCAGGTCCCATAGGTTACAGGTGCGCGCTTCTATCACTGGGGTGGCTATACACCCGTTAATACAAATGAAACAATAAATAGGTAAGGCAAAATGTGTTCTGAAGACTTCATCTTCAACCTCCAGCCAGACCAACTGTAACTTGCTCATTTCTCATCAAAAATGAAAACTGTAAGCATGAAACTTGTAGTAAATTTTCTCACGATTCCAGAAATGTAAAGTATTAAAACTATAGATCAAAGATAAGCAAGAATTTTAATGGCCCTAATCTGAACCCTAAAAATTTCATAGATTTCAGTTCCAAAGTTCTCTAAGCTCAAGCAAAATTAATGGAAACTATGGACATGGTTAGCTTCAGGGCAATAATATCTACATGTTTTATTCACAAATAAACTATTGATGATGCCTGTATGAAGAGTTTCAAGTTGAGGAAACTTACCTCAAAACTGGAAATCGTGTTTGGAGATTGAGATTGTTTCAAGTGATGGTGATGATCAGGTTAGCTTCCTTGAGGTCCTAGGAAGCTAAAGCAATGGTTTTCTTGAGTTGGGAGTGGCTGAAATGACTTGGAGAAGTCAATGTGTAAAGTCTGTTTTTGGCTATGGAAGATGGGGTAAATGATGTTACAGAAATGAAACAGGTACAGGGATCAGTTACACTTGATGTAAGGAAGCTTTAGAAACTAAAAGGCCAAGAAACGCACGAGGGAAATGTGAGTTTGAGGTTCAAGGTCAGAAACTGTGCAACAATGGTGTTTTTGTGCAATTTCTAATTTCAGAGAGTTTTGGTGTATTTCAGGGTGTTCAAGCTCGTGTCCTAGCTCACAAATAGTGACTCTATTTATAAGCAACAAGTTTGGAATGCTCTAGTTGATCAGAATTCAAATTTGCATCCTTAAGCTAAACATGTGATTTTTTGACAAAACAAGTTTCAAAGTCTTTTCTACTTGCTAAGATAGAGTGGTTGTGCTTTAAACAATCTTGCTTCTGACTTTGTGGATAGAGTGTAATTAGAGGGAACAAGTTAGAGGCTCAATGTGAACTTTATGCAAAAAGCATGCTTTACAAGAATGGCAATGTTACTTTGTGCCATTAATGGAAATGCAACTTGGATAATAGCTCAAATGCTTGGATCAAAGATCTAAAAGCTGTGTAAATATTTAATTATGGAGTGACAAACAAGTTTGAGGCCTGTAAAGAAAGGATTATGCAGCCTAGCATGGATTTGGTTCATGTGTTCGTCAAAAATGACTTGTAATTCAAGTGACAAAACCCTCACTTCATCTCTTCGATTCTCCCTACTCAAGAATTATCTCAAGGAGTTCTTGGACATTTTGGAAAGCTTGCAATGTTATCTACAACCCATCTTTGAATTTCTTTTGAATATTCCCCTTGGAACTATATTAAAAAGTGCCATGAAGTTGGGTCAAAATCCTGACCAAATTAGGGCAAAATTTCACTAAGTGTTTAGTTTCATGATCCTATGTTCTTGAAATTATAACTTAAGATCCAAGAACTTTTGGAAGAAGTTGTGTGAAGAAAAATTGTATATTTCATGTAGATCTACAACTTTTGTGTTGGAAGTTTCTTCTGAATCATCTTTCCTCATGGTGAAAATTTGGCTCAAAGTTATGAAAAAAACATGAATTTACAACACTTAGAAAATTTTCTAAGTTTGGAAATTTTGACTTTTCAAAATAAAATCTTGACTTTTTGATTTCTTGATAAATAATTTTCATATTTTGACGTGTTTTGATGAATTGTGATCTTTGGCACTTGAATTTGACCAAAAAGTCAAAGTTTAACTTTTCAGTGTACAGTTGACTTTTGATCAGTTGACTGCAAAATTCATCTGTCAATCCAATGGAATTGAAATGTTTTGAACCATGTAATTAGGTTAAAATAATTAAATTGTACTCTTGAAATCATGCCTTAAACCAATTGACCATTTTCTAGGTAAAAAAAATCAGAAATTGCCCTTTCCCACTCAAAACCCTAATTTTGGTCATTTTGCCCTTTTGGAGATTTGATCAAATTCCTTGAGGAGTTGTGGTCCAAACTTGATCAAATGATACATATGAGTTTAAAATGTTGATTTGGATAAAAAATTATGAAGTTTGACTGTAAATTGGCCATGGTTGACTTTTTCCCCAATACAGCTGATTTTTAGGTCAACTGCTCAATTGACTGATCAAAAATGTGATTTAAGGCTTGAAACTTGACATAAGTAATCTTGAGGGTCCATAGTGATCCATGAAAGTCATATGGGGAACTGGAAGTCCAAAAATCCTTGTGCAAACTCAAACCCTAATTTTGGTCATCAGGGCTTAAGGAAGTGTCTTGAGCTGATCAAACCCTAATGCAGTCTTGAGTCAAGGAGATCTTGTGAGAAAATTCTTGATAAGTGAGAGGGAAATTTTTTGGGTACAACACATGGTATCTTAGGGCCAAAAATAGGGCTTGTTTTATATTTAAATATCTTCAATCGCGTCGACACGAAGATTTTTAACCTTCGTATCTCCAGATAGAAGACACTTAAATAAGGGCAGTTGTTGTACCTCAATTTTTGCCCCTAAGATTCCCCTATCATATCATATCAACTTGATCATAACAAGATCACATTTGGGTTGGTTCTTCCTCTTTTTCTATATCCTATCTTTAAGTTTTTCTCTTGAGGAATCTCCAAGCACCTTAGTTGTGTATTTTGTATATGTGTTGTTGACTAACTTCTAATCAAAATACAAAAAATATTTATCTTTGAATATTTGTGTTTTGTAGGTACCGAGTCAAAGCATCTGACTAATAAGGTTTTCCGATATTATTTCCCTAAAATCTCTATTTTGCAAAGAAAAAAATAATTAAAAAACATTCATTTTTTCACTGTACAATTGATTGCTCTTAAAATTCAATCAATTGCACCAAGTGCATTTTGCGCAATATTTGAAAAAAACATTGATGCAATCGATTGCTCCTAGAGTGCAATCGATTGCATAATGTGAAATTTAAAAAAAAAACAGCAATTTCAAGCATTTCGAATTTTGGCTCCAATTTTTTCTTCATTTTTGAAAGATATATCATTAATTCAAATTTTGGCTCCATTTTTTCATTTTTTTGAAAGATATATCATTAATTCTTCAAATTTTGGCTCCAATTTTTCATTTTTTTGAAAGATATATCATTAATTCAAATTTTGGCTCCAAGAATTAATTACCAAACCACCACTAATCCCAAGCCTAAACTCTATAAATAGAGCCTTCATTTCATTCAAATCTCAAGCTTTTGATAGCCAAATCTACCTTGCTAAAAAATCTCTCAATTCTCTACATCTACCAAATTCACTCAAAGCTCCATTTTCAAAAAAAGTTAGTGAGCTTCTCATTGAAGCTTACTAATCTTTGAGCTAAACCTTCATCCAAACGCTTTTTCTTCATCAATTATTTACATCCAAGCTTAGGCAATTAATTCTTGGGGCTGAATTGAACAAATTCTTGAAGTTGTTTTAATAATTCTCTAGATCTACCTTTGGTAAGTTGGATTTTTCATCTTTCACAATGTGATCTCTTGTTGATCTTTGGGTTTGATTCATTGAGCATTGTTTTGTGATTCCATTGGTGCTATTTTATCATAATTTGATGGAATTTTCGTGCTCAATTGAATCCATGATCATAAGGTGTTTGATGGAAAGTTTGAACAAGAATTTGGCCTTTTGAAATGTTGATTTTCTAATTTGAACAGGGTGCGATTGATCAATGTAATAGTGCAATCGATTGTCACAGAAGCATTTTGCATTTTTTTTTTATAAAAAATGCACTGATGCAATCGATTATCGTCTGAGCGCAATCGATTGTAACAATGCAAAAATGTTTTTTCTGCCTTGTTTTAGGGTTGTTTTGATCCATCTATCTTTTTCTACTCACTCCTTTTGATTATTGATTTGGATTGCAATTTTAAATATCCAATTTCTCTTTAAATTCAATGAACTTTGAGTGTAGATGAAGTTGGATAAATGTTCATTAATTCAAATCTACCAAAGAGTGAATTATTTAATTCATTTTTCGTGCTTTGGATTAATGATATGTTTAGTACTTTAATCCACCAAGATGAGTTATTGAATTTAAAGATGAAATAAATTTGAGGTAGTGATCCAAATTAGCTTATCATTCCCCTCCCTCTTCATCTTATCCTTTTCTTTTTTATTTGTGCTACATGTTAAGGGATAATGATCTCTATATAAGTCCACTTACGTTGCTTAACGTAGCGCTAAATTTTGTCCCGATTCGAGAAAATGATCATTCGTGACCCAAACCTATGTTTGTAAGCCTAAGTATGTTAATTTGAACCCTTTGATCCAATAACCTTGAGATTAATTGTTAGGAGGCTTTGGTTCTACCAATCCTCCAATGGATCTTCATCAATTTTGGTCAACGCGGATCACTTAAACATCATTGATTATTAAATGTTGCCTTGAGGTTTCTTAAAATAGATGATATACTTGACAAAAAGTAAATGCAACTTGTTGTTGAGAGGCTTTGGTTCTACAAATCCTCTAATGAGTTCCAAATAAAATTTTCAAGATGGTCATCCAACTAACCATTAACTTCTAACAATTGACTTTATCTTATGTTTTTATTTTATGCACCATTTTACTTTAGCATTTACATTTCATGTTATTTTCATCTTTGCTCACTTGAGCATTTACTTTTATGTCATTTTTATTTTTCTCACTTGAGATTTTCTTTTATTTTTGAAGATACTTAATAATCAACATGAACCATAAAAAACTTTAATGATACTTGGACTATTTGGTTACTATCCTTGGCATTATGGAGTATTGGACTTCTTGGACTTAGGATTAGAGACTTTGGCCTATGTTGGAGACCTTGTAACCTTAATTAATATTTTGTCTGGAGTTATTGGGGTTTACCTCAAGAAATTGGGTTGCTTTTTTTTGTGTGAAGGTTATTATGATTACATACTTTGTATGTAATCTGGGATTCACCCGTATACAGCCGTTACTCTGTCCAATTTTTGTGAAGACTTAATACACTTGAATTTTATTTCTCTCAAGAGGCCTAGCATCTTTGCTCACTTAGTTTCAATCCAAAGAATGGGAATTCTATATTGACTCATAATGTCAAGTGTTGGATTCTTTTTGGTTAGATGGTTCTCTTCCTTAGCTTTTACCTTATGCTTTAGAATAGTCCCTTCATCTCCTCCCATCTTCTTTAATTTCAAAAATCTTCTCCCTCCCTTATGAAAACTCTTCTTGTTTCTAAACTTGAACCACTTTCATAATAAACTTGGACTTAGGTCCATGCATTTTCAAACCATTTTCATAAATAAACTTTAATCAACTTAATAATACCTTGACATTTTGGCTGTTATCTTTAAAATTTTCTCAAAAGATTAGACTCTTGTCAATCCTTGTAGTGATGCAAACAAATATGCTTCTAGAATATGTAGTGAAGTAAGATATTTTCCACTTGGGTGTTGAGTGAGGCATTGTTGATTTTAAAATCTAAGTCATATCCTCCACTTTGAGATTATGCAAATTCTCCTTTTTTTTATGATTGTGGGTAGTAAGTATGTTTTGCACATGGACAATGATGATGATGTCTTATCTCATAAAATTAACCAACACACTTCTGTTTTAATTTTTTCAAAGGTGAACTACGAGTACCCTGATCTCCTATTGTATGGAAGGAGGTACGTAGGAACTAAAGGTTCACAACCGCGGCGGGTGCAAAAATCATTAAAAAAATTCTTTTCTCACCTCCACCATCTTTTTTTATACAACATTTTATATCCAAAATATACAGATTTTACAAAGAGATTCCTTTGGAGTATCGTAGATGTTTAGGGTTCTAATACCTTCCCTTTTCATAACCAACCCCCCTTACCTTGAATCTTTCCCCCTCTCTTGGGTTATTCGCTCTTTTCCCATTCCTTTGGAAACAATTAAGCGCAGTGGCGATTTTTATTTTTGATTTGTATAAGTCTAGTCAATCCAATGGCTTAGTCTTAAAAATTTCTACCGCTACAATGGGTAATACCTCCGACCTCATGCTCGTGACATTGAACCTATGAACCCTATGTTTGTGACCTTGTGTGTGATTGTTGCATCATGCATTCAGGCACTCATAAGCATCTTTTGAAGACGTTCTATTTCAAGGGACTTAAAAGTTGACTATTTGTGAAAATCTCAAGTACTTTTTGATTATGGATTCTGGAAAAAGAAAGACCGGGAAATATAGTTTCAAAGATCCCAAGATATATGAGTTGATGAATCTGATTCCCGAGATTGAGTGTTCTACAGGTTTTCGGAAGAAGTATGGGTCCATCATTTCTCTCATGAAGCTTAGGATGAAGGAGGGTATTCTCTCGACCTTGGTCCAATTCTATGATCCGATGTATCTATGCTTTACATTCTCTGAGTATTAGTTGATGCCTACACTAGACGAGTATTATTATCTGTTGGGTTTGCCTATTATCGATCGTATTCCTTTTACTAGTTTGGAGGGTGAGCCAAAACCACATGAGATTGTTGCTTTGATCCATTTAGGGAAGTATGAGGTTGAAGTCCATATGACTACTAAAGGAGGGATTAGAGGATTACCAGCTCAGTTCTTATTGGAGAAAGCTCGTTACTTTTCCAGGATGAAGAGTACAATCGCTTTTGAGGCCATTTTTGCTATACTTGCTTACGGGTTATTCTTATTTCCTAATGTGGACAAATTTGTTGATATTGATGCTATCAGGATCTTCATGATTGGAAACCAAATTACTACAATGTTAGGTGATACTTATTACTATATTCATCTTTGGGATTCTTATCATGGGGGGATGATTAATTGTTGCACGCCTCTGTTGTACCGGTGGTTTACTTCTCATTTGCCTCAGTCTGATGCTTTATGGGATATCAGGAAGGAACCTTGTTGGGCTCCTAAGATCATGGCACTTGCTCACTAAGATATTGTTTGGTATCGTCAGGCTTATCATGATGTAGATATTGTTGACAGTTGTGGTAGTTTCCCTAATGTACCTATTCTTGGTACAAAGGGAGTAATTAACTACAACCCTGTTCTTATACGATGACAACTAGGATATCCAATGAGGGATAAGCCAAATAGTATTCATTTGAGTAGTTTCTTCCTGAAAGAGGGAGAAGATCATAGGGAAGCTAGGGAGAAGATTACAAAGGCTTGGCATCACATTCACAAGAAGAGTAGGAAGGACTTGGGACCTAGGGGGTTGTTTCTTTGGAGCCTTATCTTCAATGGGTACAAGCCAGAGCTATTCAGTTGAAGATGTCGTATTCTCGAGAAACACCTATGTCTGATTTGTTTATGAAGACCACGCCTCCTCTATTGGATGATGTGGAAGAACTACAACTTTCTTTAGTTAGGATGCAGCAGGAAAAGGAAGCTTGGAAGAATATGTGCCAAACTCTAGAGATTTCCTACCTAGTAGACTTGAAGGAGAAAGACGACCTGATCGATATTCTTGAGAGTCGGGCTGTAGAGATGATGGAGAGGAAAGGGGATTTATTTTCCCCTAAGCCTTAGTTAGGTTCTAGTTGCTCACTCCCCGGTCCATGTGATTGGAAAGAGTTTGTCACCAGATATGCGGAAGATAACCAAAAGTTGAAGGCTCAGATTGCCAGACTTACCGGGAAGCGTCAGTGTATAGAGTGATCTCCATCATCTTTGCTTCTTAGGGTTTTAGACTTTATTTTCATCTTGTACTTGGGATTATTGAAACTTGTAATCCATTTTGAAGTTATTATAATAAAAAAATTCAGTATTTCAAATGTGTTATTACTTTGATATTTGCAAATTGTTTATAAATTTTTAAGTCCCTTGAAATACTAATAAAATGAATCATGTGCATTGCACATCATACATCATATTGTACATACTTCTTGCATTTTTTATGCATATACAGGGGTCTTACTGAGCTTCTTTACTTTGTTCGGAAAGTTGTCTCACCAATTCAATACCCGAGCTAATTTCAGAAGGAAGATGGATAACCTAGAACAAGAGAATCATGAGCTACGCGAGGAAGTTTCTGCTCTGAAGACCGGCATGGCCAATCTCACTGCTCTGATGGAATCTCTGGTGGCTACTCAGAATCAGCCACCGAGTGTTCAGCCTCAGCAGACAATGGTTACTACTGAAGCTCCGACTGTCCCTGTGTCTGCTACTCCAGCTGTTGTTCAGAATTGTATGCCTTCGGGATATCCTTGGGGGATGCCATAAAACTTTATAATAAAAGGTTTTAATCAGGATCTTCAGATTGCTCCGCTTGCTCGGACTGCTGCTGCTCCCGCACCTCCTGTGGTGCATGTTACCCCTATTGCTAGAAATGAGATTCACTATGCTGCACCACCCTCGGTGAATATGGTCCCGTTTGCTAATGATGATGTGTATCGTCCTATTCCTCCACAAAGTGAAAGCTTGGGTTTTTATGATAGAATGGATGATTTTCAAGACCGGTTTGAAAAAATGCAGAAAGAATTGAAGGCCCTTAGAGTAAAAGAGTTGTTTGGGCAGAATGTGAGTGACATGTGTTTGGTTCCCAATATCAAGATGCCTCCAAAGTTTAAAGTACCGGAGTTCGAAAAGTACAAAGTCAACACTTACCCTCATGCTCACTTAGTGATGTATGTAAGAAGAATGTCTACTCATACAGATGACCAGTGCCTGTTAATCCATTTCTTTCAAGACAGTCTAACTGGTGTAGTGTTGAAATGGTACATGAGCCTGGGTAGTGCCAGTATTCATTCTTTTAATGACTTAGGTAAATCAGTTATCAGACAATACAAATACAATGTAGACATGGCGACTGACCATGATCAACACAGGGCCATGGTCCAGAAGGACAGGGAATCATTCAAAGAATATGCACAGAGATAGAGTGAGGTAGCCGCCCAAGTGATTCCTCCAATGGAGGAAAAAGAAATGACAAAGATTTTCCTGAAAACACTAGATGCATTCTATTATGAGAGAATAGTGGTGATTGCACCCAGTAATTTTACTGAAATGGTGGGGATGAGTGTTCGTTTGGAAGAGGCTGTGAGAGAAGGTCGTCTCACAAAAAGTGAAAGTTCCAGCAATGTGAAGAAGCCATCATATGGATTTATTAAGAAGAAAGAGGGAGAAACAAATTATGTTGTTCAATAAAGAAGGGTCAACACCTATAGAAGAAATCATCAGCACCCTCAACAGGTTACCTTGGTAACTTCGGTTGTAAATGCGGCTTTGACTACAGTTTCTTATCAAAAGCCAGCCCCTCAGGGAAGCCAAGGGAAGAGTCAGAGGAGATAACCTTTTGACTTTATCCCTATGAGTTATGCAGAGCTACTTCCAACATTGATTCAGAAAAATTTGGTCCAGACTAGGCCACCTCTTGTTGTACCATCCCATTTACCTTGGTACTACAAGGCAGATCAGACGTGCGCTTTCCACTAGGATGCACCAGGACATAATGTGGAAAACTGTTATCCTCTGAAGTCCGAGGTACAGAAAATGGTTAGATTTGGCCCTTTGTCCTTCAAAGATGTCAGTCTGAATGTAAAAGATAATCCTCTCCCAAAACATGGAGGAACAAACACTGTTAACATGGTTGTTGGTTGTCCAGGGGACTTCTGCATTTATGATATTAACCTGGTAAGAGGGGACTTGGTAAAGATGCATGTAGACCTTTTCAAGTTTAGTTACTACACTCATGGCCATGCTGGTTGTGGTACCTATAGTACTAATATACAAGATTTCGATAAGATAAAGGCTGATTTGCAGGAGATGATGGATGAGGGCCTCATCCATATAATCAGGCCTAAAGTAGAGTATGAAGAAGAAGTAAACATGGTTTCTAGATGTCCTGGAGAGTTCAGAATTTTTGATGTTGAACACATGAATGTTGATCTCGTACAAATGAATGTTGGCAAAACTTTTTGCCACATGGCTGGTCAGGTAGAGCACCACTATGGATCTTGTCGAGTTTGTTGTAGGGACTCCTGAGGATGTTCAATTGTTAGAAAAGGTATTCAATTGTTGTTGGATAATGGAACCATCAAGGTTTCAGGGCAAAGAGATAATTACTATGAGGTTAACGAGATTGAGGTTTGCTTGGTTGGGGAAGAATCAGATGATGATGAGTACGCTTCCGCAGATGAATTCTTTTCCTCATATGAGGGTTTGTTCTCTGGTGATGATTCTTTGATGAAAATATTGTCTGAAGAAGGTGTGGATGTGATTGTGTCATGTTTCAATGATTCTGCCCCTATTGAAATTGAATATTGTAGTAACCAGTTGTTGCCCCTGTGGTGATTTGCTTATCAGGCCCCGTTCCTTACAAATCTAACAAAGTTGTACCGTACAAGTATAATGCTACGATTTTAGAGGATGGTGTGGAAGTTCCCATCCAGCCTATGTCTAATATCGGAAATATTGCTGAAACTAGTAGGGTGACCCGCAGCGGTCGTGTGTTTGCACCAGTTTTTCGGGGAATTGATGATGCTGGAAAGAAGGTTGTGGAGAGTGTTGAAGATAAGAAGGCTGCAGGGGAATCTAGTGGTGCTACCCTAGAGAAGGGCGTATATGATATTTTGAAGATAATCAAAATGAGAGACTACCGAATTGTGGATCAGTTATTGCAGACTCCTTCAAAAATATCTATCTTGGCATTATTAATGAATTTTTCCGCTCATAGGGAATCCTTAATGAGGGTGTTGGACCAGGCCTTTGTGGAGTATGACATGCCATTAGATCAATTCAAAAGTGTGGTAGGTAATATTACATCATGTAATAACCTAAGCTTTTGCGATGATGAATTTCCTGACAAGGGGAAGAATCATAATTTGGCTCTCCACATATCCATGAACTGCAAAGGTGATTCATTATCAAATGTGTTGATTGATAATGGATCCTCCTTGAATGTGATACCTAGGAGTACACTAACGAAGTTGAAATATCAAGGGGCTCATATGCTCCCAAGTGGTATTATTGTAAAACCTTTCGATGGGTCGAGGAAGTCGATTATTGGGGAAGTCGATCTGCCTATTCACATAGGCCTACATCTGTTGCAGATCACTTTCCAAGTCATGGATATTGTGCCCGCGTATAGTTTTCTACTGGGAAGACCATGGATACATAAAGTAGGGGTTGTCACTTCCACTCTGCACCAAAAGTTGAAGTTTATGCGCAAAGGCAAAGTGGTTATTATAAATAGAGAGCAAGCATTGTTGATATCTCACCTATCATCTTTCAGTGTTGTTGAAGCAGATGAAGTTGTTGCGGGGACGCGCTTCCAAGATATATCTGTTGATAATGTAAGAGGGAATAAGAACGTTATGGTTTCATTAAAAGATGATCAACAAGTTATGCGCAGTGGTCTGAGTAAGGTATGGGGACAGGTCGTTGATCCTCCAGTAAACAAGAACAAGGTTGGTTTAGGATTCTCTGCCAAGAATGGCAAGAATGAAAGTTTGAAACCAAAGACTACTATGAGCAGTTATCATGAAGTTTTTTGCAGTGGAGGCTACCTCCATCAAATTGTCTCTGGAGTTAATGCTATTGAGAATGGTGAAGAAGATCAAGAAGTGCTGAATTATGTGACACCTGGAGTCAGAATCCAGAATTGGGTCACTTATGATGTTCCCTCTTGCATCCATGTCTCAAAGTAATTTGTTTTTCTTTGCAAAAATCTTTCATTTTTTCCAAGATAAAAATATAATATTCTATGGGCTTATCTGTTTGATGTGATCATTAAAATCATAAATAAAAGTTATCTTTGAATCTCAACAATTGTGTCTTTTATTTTTCTATTTTATTTTTCATGGAAAGTGGTAATAAAAAAAACCTTTTGTTGAATAGAATATGTTTGTGAATAAATCTGCATAATCATTTGATATATATGTATCGGTTTCTAAAAGGAATCACAAATCACATGTGCAGATTAATTAATAAACCCGTTAAATACAATGACCCCGCACCCTCTCCCAACTTTGAATATCCTGTGTTTGGGACAGAAGAACAAGAGTATGATGAGATTCCATAAGAGATTTTACGGTTGCTCGAGAATGAGGAAATGCCATTCATCCATATAAAGAGTCATTAGAAACAATTAATTTGGGTTCAAAAGAGGAGCCAAAAGAAGTCAAGATTGGAGCATCGTTGCATCTTGATGTGAAGAGTAGGTTGACTGAACTAATGAATGAGTATGTGGACATCTTTGCTTGGTCTTACCAAGATATGTCGGGTCTAGATACCGATATTGTGGAGCATCATTTGCCTTTGAATCCAGAGTGCCTGCCCGTCAAGCAAAAGTTGAGAAGAACCCACCCTGATATGGTAGTAAAAATTAAAGAAGAAGTCTTAAAGCAAATAAATGTCGGTTTTCTTGTGACATCAGTGTATCCTCAATGGATAGCCAACATTTTGCTTGTACCAAAGAAAGATGGGAAAGTCTGCATGTGCGTAGATTACAAAGATATAAATAAAGCTAGTCCAAAAGATGATTTTCCATTGCCACACATTGATATGTTGGTTGGGAGCACATCAATTCAACGTATTCTCGTTCATGGACGGATTTTCCGGATATAATCAAATAAGAATGGCTCCAGAGGACATGGAAAAAACAACGTTTATCACACCATGAGGAACATTCTGTTACAGAGTGATGCTCCTCTGGTTGAAGAACGTTGGTGCAATGTACCAGAGGGCTATGACAATCCTATTCCATGATCTGATGCACAATGAAATTGAGGTATATGTTGACGACACGATTTCCAAATCACAGACCAAAGAAGAGCATGTGGAAGATTTGTTGAAGTTGTTTCAGCGTTTGAGGAAGTACCGTCTCCGCCTGAATCCAAATAAATGCACCTTTGGTGTCTGATCAGGGAAGTTGTTGGGTTTTATTATCATCCATAAAGGGATTGAAGTTGACCCAGATAAAGTTAAAGCAATCCAAGAAATTCCTGCGCCAAGGAGTGAGAAGCAAGTTAGAGGCTTCCTTGGGCGTCTGAATTATATTTCCAGATTTATCTCCCACATAACTGCAACATGTGAACCGATCTTTAAGTTGCTAAAGAAAGATAAAGGTTGCATATGGGCAGAGGACTGCCATAAGTCATTTGAAAGTATCAAAGAGTATTTACTTGAGCCTCTTATCTTGCTCCCTCACGTTGAAGGAAGATCGTTGATCATGTATCTAACAGTGTTGGACAGTTCTATGTGTTATATTTTGGGACAACAAGATGAAACATGAAAGAAATAATGTGCCATATACTACCTCAGTAAGAAATTTACTGATTGTGAGTCCCGGTATTCTATGTTGGATAAGACATGTTGCGCTTTGGCCTGGGTGGCAAAGTGGTTGCGACAATATATGTTGAATAATACTACTTGGTTGATTTCCAAAATGGATCCAATTAAGTATATCTTTGAAAAGCATGCTCTCACAGGGAGAATTGCCTGCTGGAAAATGCTATTGTCTGAATACGACATCGAGTACCACACTCAAAAGGCCATAAAAAGTAGTGTGTTGGGGGATTATCTTGCTTACCAACCAGTAGATGACCATCAATCTATCAAGTTTGATTTCCTTGATGAGGATGTGATGTTCTTAAAAGTAAAAGATTGTGATGAACCTTTGCCTGAGGAAGGTCCAGATCATGAACCTCGCTCGGGCATGCTATTTGATGGAGCAGTGAATGCTTACAGAAATGGAATTGGTGTGGTGATCATTACTCCATAAGGATCACACATTCCTTTTACTGCAAGGCTTACATTTGATTGCACTAATAATATGGCGGAGTATGAGGCTTGTATTATGGGTCTCGAAGAGGCCATTGACCTTAGTATCAAGGTTCTAGGTGTGTATGGTGATTCGGCTTTGGTTGTTAATCATATTAAAGGAGAATGGGATACTCGTCACCCTGGATTGATCCCTTATAAATATTATGCTAGAAGACTATTACCTTTCTTTAACCAGGTTCAGTTTAATCATATCCCGAGAGATGAAAATAAAATGGCGGATGCCTTGGCAACTTTGGCTTCTATGTATCAAGTTAATACTTGGAATAATGTGCCCCGTATTACAGTGCGGCATTTGGATAGACCGGCTCATGTGTTTACAGCAGAGGATGTGGCAGATGAAAAACCTTGGTATTTTGATATCAAGCATTTCCTCCGAACCTAAGAATACCCAATTGGTGCATCAAATAAAGATAGAAAGACATTGAGAAGGTTGGCAGACAGCTTTTTCCTTAATGAAGATGTATTGTATAAGATAAATCATAACATGGTCTTGCTCAGATGCGTGGATAGACACGAAGCAGACATGTTAATGCATGAAGTTCATGAAGGTTCATTTGGTACCCATGCCAATGGACATTCAATGGTAAAGAAGATGCTTAGGGCAGGATACTATTGGCTGACAATGGAATCTGACTATTACAAATTTGCTAAGAAGTTCCATAAATGCCAAATTTATGCAGATAAAATTCATGTACCTCCTACACTTCTCAATGTTATTTATTCCCCATAGCCTTTCTCTATGTGGGGTATTGATATGATTGGAATGATTGAACCAAATGCGCCAAATGGGCATCGTTTCATCTTAGTGGTAGTTGACTACTTTACCAAATGGGTGGAGGCAGCTTCATATACTAATGTCACTAAACAAGTGGTAGTGCGTTTTATCAAGAACAACCTCATATGTCGGTATGGTGTGCCAAACAGGATTATCATCGACAATGGATCAAATCTGAATAACAAAATGATGTCTAAACTTTGCGAAGAATTTAAACTTGTCCATCATAATTCATCTCCCTACAGGCCAAAGATGAATGGAGCTGTTGAAGCGGCTAATAAGAACATCAAGAAAATCGTCCAGAAAATGGTGGTTACTTATAAAGACTGGCATGAGATGCTCCCTTTTACTTTGCATGGGTATCTAACATATGTACGCCCTTCAACAGGGGCAACCCTGTTCTCTCTTGTATATGGCATGGAAGCAGTGCTCCCCATTGAAGTTGAAATTCCCTCTTTTCATGGAAGCCAAGTTGTCGGAGGCTGAATAGGTCAATAACAGGTTTGACAAGGTGAATTTAATAGAAGAGAAAAGAATGACGGCGTTATGTCATGGTCAATTATACCAAAATAGAATGAAGAAAGATTTTGATAAGAAGGTCAAACCTCGTGAATTCAGAGAAGGCGACCTCGTGCTCAGGAAGATCATGTCTTTCAACGCTGATTGTAGGGCTAAGTGGACTCCCAATTTTGAAGGCTCATATGTTGTCAAGAAAGCCTTCTCTGGCAGTGCATTGATTCTTGAAAAAACTGATGGTGAGGAGTTCCCACGTCCTGTGAATGCAGATGCAGTCAAAAAATACTTTGCCTAGAAAAGTAAAAAATAGCTCGCTAAGACGAAAACCCGAAAGGGCGGCTTAGGCAAAAAGGAGTGTCTCGGTAGGCCGAAAACCCGAAAGGGAGGTCTAGGAAAAAGTTAGAGACATAAACAGAATAAATGATTCCCGGTAGGTTGAAAACCCGCGAGGGTAACCCAGGCAAAAGTTAGGTATTTTCTGGAAAGTAACTGCATCAGACAAGACTTGATCAATGGAGCAACAATCTGCTTGGATCTTGCTACTCTTCAACTAAAGTTTAGGCTCATGAATTCAAAGTTTCTAGAGAGAATGGTGGTCATTGTAATTCAATTTATCTTTTCCAATATATATTACCATGTTCCAAACTTTGTAATCATCCATGGAGTCTTGCCATTTGCAGGCTACCATTCTATTAATAAAATTTTAGCCTTTTATCCAATTCCTTGCAATTCTTATTTTATTCAGCTTATAAAGATTTCATTTATTATTGATAGTAGTGATCAAAGCAAACAGATTAAATAACAAAAATTATTTTTTAAAAGAATTTACAAATTGCTTTAATTTTTGTGATACAAGGAGGACAAAATTAGTGATCCCAGGGACGGATAAACTCAAAGGTTTTCATAAAATGAGGACTCTATCCAAGTTTCCACAATGAAGGCTTCACTTATTTGGTAAAAAGTCTTGTCTCCCCGTAACTGCTGAGATTGGACTCATTCACGAAGCATCTCCTTTCGCTAGCATTGGATTTTTGTTTATCTGCTCGGCTGCCAGGCAAGGGCGGTGTTTTATTGAAGAAGTGTTGAGATGGTTATCAACTTTTTGGGTTTTCTCCCGCCGAGTGTTGGATTGTATTTAAAATCACCAGAAGTTTTTCTTGTTGTAGTGTTTGGAATTCCCCAGGTGACGCTGAGATGAGATATTTTTCTGAAATTGTTGCCTTGTGAGGTTTTCGTACTTTCTCCCTAGAGAAATTGGTGCAATTATCACTCTCATTATTGAAGATGCATCTTGAATTATTCTTCACCAATATAGTATTATCCTCCCCCATTCAAGCCAGTATGCTACCCCAACTGATGACTCAATGATATGATTTTCTTCTTATCTAGTGAAGTCAACCCTGGCAAAAATTTGAACTTCAAACTCTCTTTTGGTGTCCAGTTTGTCTGGTTTCCAGTTAAAGCTCAGAGGAAGATGTTACATCGCTGTTTAATTTGATATGTTTCTTCCCCAATAGATTTAAGCTATGAAATAGGAATTTGTTCCTCAGTTGGTGCTAACTTTTCTTATGGAAATTCCATCCTAATTATGATCCAGCCAAGTATTGATTATACCCATTTGTGGCCTTGCCTGGTTATCCCCTGTGTTCTGTGTTTGTTTTGTCAGCAGACATGGTGACATTCATATATTCACACATACACCTACATGTTTGAATTTAGAAAATCATTTCTCATTTGCATTCATTAATATATTGCTGACATATTACCCTGTTTTACAGAGTTGTGTTACCCTCTCTCCAATAGAATGTCAACCTTAAACAGAAAGTGTACATTCTTTCAATTTCCCCACTGAGTTATCCCTCGTGGGAGAATTTTGTTTCATCCTTCTTTTCAGTTTGCTGTCTGGATGGGATGGAATTTCCCTCTTGAGTTCATTTCTCAGAAAGATGTATTTTGGTTGACTGCTTCATTCCGGTTTATTTCTGGTTGGAATGGATACCCTTAGCAATATTATTATTTGGATTTCCGCAAGCTTTGATCCCTAATTTGAGAATGTGCATTTATTTTGCATAAGAAATTTCCATAGGAATTATATTGGCATTTATCCAGGAAGCTATTTCTTCTTAAGGAAATCTTTATTGCAATTCCTCCTCATAGCAGCAAATGACAGGACTCTTTATTTGAGCAACCTGTACTTCCCCGGTGAATCTAATTGTTCCTAAAGAAGATTCAGATTTTTGTTACTCCAATGGATGGTAGCCTTGTCATTATGGAAGGTAGTCTGTTGTTAAGATTGTTACTCCTCCAAGGGATGGTAGCCTTGTCATTATGGAAGGTAATATGTTGTTGAGATTGTTACTCCAATGGATGGTAGCCTTATCATTATAGAAGGTAGTCTGTTGTTGAGATTGTTATTCCAATGGAAGGTAGCCTTGTCATTATGGAAGGTAGTCTGTTGTTGAGATTGTTACTCCAATGGATGGTAGCCTTGTCATTATGGAAGGTAGTCTGTTGTTGAGATTGTTACTCCAATGGATGGTAGCCTTGTCATTATGGAAGGTAGTCTGTTGTTGAGATTGTTACTCCAATGGATGATAGCCTTGTTGTGATACGGTAGGAGAACTGACTTGATTGATTTGTGTTTTATCACAAATGTTGCGGTTAGCAAGAGTCGCCGCCGACTTTTCTTTTATCCAAAAGGAAAGGTAAAAAAGCACAGGAAAGACTTTTGAGATTGTTTCTTGAGTTCGGGGGGTAGATTATGAAAAGGGAAGATATTAGCACCCTTTTCATCCATGGTTTTCCATGGGCTCTTAGTTACTTGCTAGATCACTTGCTTTTGTTTGAAATTGTGCTTTGTGTGGTTTTGAAAGTATTTTGTAAAAGAGGCCATTGTTTAGACAATCTTTGTAATGATTCTCGTTCGTAAGAATGTATACAAAGATGTTTGTCTTTTTGAAAATGTTTTCAAGTTTGTAATATGTTTGGAAATATGTGTGTTTATTTTGAAAATAGCAAGGATATTTATTTGAAATGGAGCAAGTAACTAAAAGTAATCTACCTATTCAAATGTCTTTCTTGTTCATTTTCTTTTCCTTTGATATTGTTGTCTTACCATTGATTTGGTAAGCAACCCTATCTTTGGATGTAAACGGGACAGGCGCGGGTCATCGTATAACCATGATTAGCAATGTTGCAAAGTATCTTAGCATTTTTTAGGGACTAAGATCATTTTTGTAAGGCAACTTTGAATAGCGTCATCAAGGGTCTATGATCTTATATTTGTTTGTTTTTGCTAAGACACTTTACATGCGTAATATGGCCATTTTGTATAAGGAAACCAAGTGGGATAACCCTAAGGGTGTCTTGTGTGCAAGTGTGTCATTTTCATGTTTGATTTTGTCTTGGATTAGGGTTTTCTATTTGATTGATTTTATCTTACCATACAAATCCTAATTACTAACATATTATGTAAAGTGATAAATTGCGAAATTTAAAGATTACTACGCTATTACAACATTTTTGTGGGAGGGGGGTATACAATTGATGAATGGGGATTGCAATAATATAAACCTAATTAATCTATTACAACCAAATTGAATTTATACAAGTATAGGAATAAATAATGTACAAGATAATTTAAATATGCAAAGATATGTAAATGCAAAAGAAGGTTTTGTTTTGTTCTTTTTTATGTAAAAAAGTTTTAACCTACGCCTAATAAACAAATCAAGATTAAACTTAAATCAATTAAGGAAGTAAATTATTTTTAGAAAAGATTTTGATTAAACCCTAATTTAATTTATTAAAAGGAAATAAATTTCTTTAAGTATTTTTGTATTTTTGTATTGAAAATAATATATGGAATTTATGAAGTATTTTGGTCTTTTTATATGTTAAAATAAATATTTAATAGGTGTGAAGAAAAATAAATATTTAACCTAATTCTATTTTAGTTTACAAATTTATTTAACAAAAATAGATAATATATAACTAAATAAAAATATTTTTATGAGAAAATAAAATAAAACAAAATATAATATTGATCATTTTATATTTTTTATGATTTTTATTATTAAGGAAAATATATTTAATAAAATAGAAATGAAAATAAAATGAATAATAAATATATATGGGCCAGGGGTGCCATGAGTAAACTGGAGGCAGGAAGTTAGCAAAAATATAGGGCCCAATGTCCAGAAGCCCATGCTGCAAACAAACAAAAAAGTGGAAAAAAAGTATGAAAACTTGCAAAAGGCGGTGCCAAGGCTCGAACCCGTGACCTAGGGCATTTTTGCGCGCTACCTTACCACTGGGGTGGCTGTACATCCGTTAGTCTAAATGAAAACAAAAATACATAACATGAAACACTTCCTTGCCCTGTACTTCATCTTCAACCTTTGGCCAGCCGAATCCTCTGTAACTTTTTCATTTCTCAACAAAAATGGAAAGTGATAACATGAACAATACAACATTTTACTTCACGATTCCAACCATATGCATAACTAAAACTATAAGTCTAAGATCAGATAGAATTTTGTTGGCCCTAATTCTTAACCTAATTTTTTCAAAAACTTCAAACTAAAAATTCTCTAAACTCAGGCCAAATAAATGCAAGCTATGGATATGTTCAACTTCGTAGAATTGATGTCTACACTCTATATTCACAAATGGAAAGCTAACTATGCATGTATCAAGAGTTAGAAAAACAGAAAACTCACCTTGAAAATGGAAATCGTGTTTTGAAAATGAGCTTGCTTTAGGATGTTGTGATGATCAGGTTAGCTTCCTTGAACCTCTAGGAAGCTAATGCAATGCTTAGCTTGTCTTGAGGGTGGCTGGAATGGTCTGGAGAAGTCCACTTGTGTTACTCTGTTTTTGAACTTCAACAATGGGGAAGATGGAGTTACAATTATGTTTCAGGGTGTGGGATGGTTTACTTGTATGGTAAGGAAGCTTGGGAAAGCAAAAGGCCTAAAAACGCACGAGTGGAATGGAAGATTCAGTTCACAAGTCAGAAATGGCAAGTTTGGAGGCTTGTTATGCAATTTATGATTATAAGGTGTTTCAAGTCTTGGGAATGCGTCATTTTAGTTGCAAAATGATGACCTTATATAGAGCAAAAGGTTGGAGGACTTGTGCTTGCTCAGAAGTACAAGATCACATGTCTTGCTGCATTTCTTATTTTTGAAGCAAGTGTGAGAAGTGACTTCTTAAGGTATCAATATGAGCTTATAGGGTTGCGTGAAGCTCTAAACACGTTTTGTGCAGGTTTAGAGACTTGGTTTATGCAGAAAGAACAAGTCAAAGGCTCAAGAAAATTGAAAAATGTAAAAAGCATGCTTTTTCAAAATGGCAATGTTGCCTTTCTTCAAAAAATGGTTATTTCCTTGTACAATGCATTGAATGCTTGGCTTTAGGGCATGAAACCTTGTGCAATTCATTAATGGTGGAGTGAAAAATGAGTTTGAGGCCTGAAAAGTGAAGATTGTACATCCAATTTGCAAATTTGAAAACTTGTTCTTCATGAAATGGTTTGAAATCAAAGTGAGAAATTGCCAACTTCATCTCTTCGATTCTCACTACTCAAGAATGATCTCAAGGAGTTCTTGGACATTTTGAAAAGCTTTTAATGTGCTATACAACCCATATTTGAAATTATTTTGAAGATTCCTCTTGGAACTAGTTGAAAATTGCCATGAAGTTAGGTCAAAAACCTGCCTAACTAGGGCAAAATTTCACTAAGTTATTTTAGTTCATGAGCATGTATTCACAAAATCGTATCTTGAAATCCAAGCATCTTTAGGAAAAATTGTGTGAAGCAAAGTTGTATATTTCATGGAGATCTACAACTTTCATGTTGGGAACTTCCTTTGAATAATTTTGCATCATGGTTAAAATGTGGTCCAAAGTTGAGAAAAAACAAGAAATTTTCTATACTTAGAAAATTTTCTAAGTTAGAATTTTTCAACTTTTCAAATCCAAATCTTAAATCTTTGGTTTATTTATGAACAAGTTTCACATTTTGACATGTTTTGATGAATTATGATCCTTGGCACTTGAATTTGACAAAAAAGTCAAAGTTTGACTTTTCAGTGCACAGTTGACTTTAGATCAGTTGACTGAAAAATTCATTTGTTAATCCAATGGATTTGCAATGTTTTGAACCATGTCATTAGGTCAAGATGATGCAATTTAACTCTTGATATCATGCCTTAAACCAATTGACCATTTGTTAGGTCAAAAATCAAAAATTGCCCTTTCTCAGTCAAAACCCTAATTTTGACCATTTTGCCCTTTTGATGATTTGATCAAATTTCTTGGGGAATTATGGTCCAAACTTGATCAAATGATACATATGAGTCTAATATGTTGATGTGGATCAAAAATTATGAAGTTTGACTGAAAATTGGCCATGGTTGACTTTTCCCCCAATACAATTGATTTTTAGGTCAACTGTCCAATTGACTGATCAAAAATGTGATTCAGAGCTTGAAACTTGACATGAGTAATCTTGGGGGTCCATAATGATCCTTGAAAGTTAAATAAAGCATTGATAGTCCAAAAATACTTGTGCAAACTCAAACCCTAATTTTGGTCATCAATGCTTGAGGAGGTGTCTTGAGCTAGTCAAACCCTAATGCAGTCTTGAGTCAAAGAGATCTTGTGAGAAAATTATTGATAAATGAGAGGGAAAATTTTGGGGTACAACAGCTACCCCTGTTCAATCTTCTTAAACCTGAAGAGTTAGACTGGCGAGTTTTACCATTCGTGACTCGAAGGTGGAAGATGATTGGACACTAGATTTCCCATAAATTTGCACTCGATGATGTAATGATAGAAGGGATGGGATTACAGATGCCATTTGGAGAGGTGACAAAAAGTTATAGGAGATGGTATTAAAGATGCCATCAAAGGTGATTGTTGAATTGTAATTTGTAAGCTGGAAGAATGAGTATCAGAATGGCGTCTGTGTCTAGTGCGTATCTGTATTGTATCTGAAAGTCGAATCCGAATGAATATCAGAATGGAATCCGTGTTTGGAGCGTATCTATATTGTATTTGAAAGTTGAATCCGAATGAATATCATAATAGCATCCGTGTCCGGAGCGTATATGTACTGTATCTGAAAGTTGTATCCGAATGAGCATCAGAATGGCGTCCGTGTTTGGAGCGTATCTGAACTGTATCAAGAGTTGAGATCCGAATGAGTATCAGGATGGCATCCGTGTTTGGAGCGTATCTGAACTGTATCAAAAGGTTGAATCTGAATGACTATCAGAATGGCATCTGTGTCTAGAGCGTATCTGAAATGTATCAGAAGTTGAATCTGAATGAGTATCAGGACGACATTCGCATCTGGAGCGTGTCTGAATTGTATCAGTTTTTTTGAATATTGTTAATGGTATCTGTTAATCTTATCCTGAAAAGGGTAAAATGTTATCTAAAACATAATGTTTATGTCGTATGAAATGCATAGTATAATGCATTCGTGTTATCAATATTTATGATATATGGATGCAATGTATGCGTATGTGAGTTGATTTGCTGCATTGCTGTTTGATTTAGGGAAAATAAACCCCTGACTGCTGCTGAGGATATGGAGTGTAAATCTTCATGTTGATGAATTTCTGTTTTGAGAAATAAACTATGTCGTAAATGCCATGTGCTTCTTGTAAAACCTGTTGGGGAGCCCTAAGAAATTTGATAACTTCTACTGGGGATCAATAATCTGAGACCTCGTTCCGCTGGGGACTTGAACGATGCACTGCCGGGGATTACTTATGGAATATCCTAAAGACATTTCTCTATCCTTTAAACCTATCAGTAATCGCCTCTTTTCATTTCGTTTATTTGTAAACAGTAATTATGTTCAAATGCATATGCTCAATAATTAATCGTTGGACGTTTTTTTAAACAAAACAAGCGTAAAGAAAAGATAAATAGTTTTTTGCACTTTCAAAGGAATATTTTTGTATTGACCTTGAGCAAGTTATTTTTGTACAAAAGGGGACAAACATTCTAGTAAGAGAATGTTGTCATAGAAAAATTTGATACAAATAAAGATAGTTATGTGTACAAAAAATCCCAGGGGGTTTCCATTCTGCTATAGCCTTCGTATCTCCGAGCATCTTGTCTATTTGCTGCCTCGTCCGAAGATGAATGAATTGATCAGAACCTCTGAGTTTGTCAGTGGAAGCCAAAGCTTGTCCATAAAGTGATCCAACGGGACATAGTCATACGCTTTAATTCCCTAACTTTTGCCTGGACCGCCCTTTCGGGTTTTCAGTCCACTGGGAAACCCTTTTTTGCCCAAGTCGCCCTTTTGGGTTTTCAACTTGCCGGGTGTAAAGATTTTTTGTTTTATCCCTAATTTTTTCCCAAACCTTTTTGGTTCGTCGGGATGACCTTATTTTGCCTAGGTATGTCAACCTAGCAAGTCTCTTATGCATAGTATCTTTTGACTATGTCCGTGTTTGTAGGGTGTGGTAGGTCGTCGCCATCCATGGTGGTCAAGATCATTGCCCCACCAGAGAATATGTTTTTGATTATAAATTGTCCTTCATAGGTAGGAGTCCATTTTCCCCTGGGATCACTTTGTGGCAATATGATGCATTTGATCACTAGATCCCCAACTTGATACACTTGGCGTCTGACTTTCTTGTTGAAAGCCTTGATCATCCATTTTTGATACATTTGACCATGGAAAACAGCAGTAAGTCTCTTCTCATCAATCAAATTCAGTTGATCAAGTCGAGTTTGGATCCAATCGTCTTCGTTTAACTCTACATCCTTCATAATCCTCAGAGAGGCGATCTGAACCTCAATAAGTAGGACGACTTCCATGCCGTATACCAAAGAATAAGGTGTTTCCCCAATTGATGTGTGAGCCATGGTACGATATCCGTGGAGAGCGAATGGTAACATCTCATGCCAATCTTTGTATGTGACTGTCATTTTCTGTATGATCTTTTTAATGCTCTTATTCGCAGCTTCGACAGAACCATTCATCTTTGGTCGATAGGGAGAAGAATTGTGATGTTAAATCTTGAATTGCTCGCACAAGGCGGTGATCATAGTGTTGTTGAGATTTGTATGTTTGTCAATAATGATCCTTTCGAGGATACCGTACCGGTAAATGAGATTTTGCTTGATGAAGCGGGCAATAACGTTCTTGGTGACGGAAGCGAAGGAAGCTGCCTCCACCCACTTTGTAAAATAATCAATGGCCATTAAGATGAAGCGGTGTCCATTGGAGGTTGTCGGCTTGATTTCCCCAATCATATCAATTCCCCGCATAGCAAAGGGCCAGGGAGTCGTTAAGACATTCAGAGGAATCGGAGGTATGTGCACCTTGTCAGCATAAATTTGGAACTTATGGCAGGTTCGGGAGTGTTGATAGCAATCTGCTTCCATGGTAGACCAGTAATAGCCTGCCCGTAGGATTTTATTTGCCATCGTATGCCCACTAAAATGGGTACCAAAAGTTCCTTCTTGTATTTCGGCTGTGATCCTTTCAGCTTCAACCTTATATATGCACCAAAGTAATACAGAGTCATGATTGTGTTTATAGAGGATGCCATTACTAAGGAAGAACTTATCAGAGAATCTTCTTAAGAACTTTTTATCATTGATTGAAGCTCCTTCTGGGTATTCTTGAGCCTCGAGATACCTTTTGACTTCATGAAACCAAGGCTGGTCCATTACTTCTTCAGTATTAATCTCGTGACAGTGTGCTGGTTTATCTATTCGTTCGACGGTGATCTGGGGAGCCCCGTTATCCCAATTAAGTTTAAACATAGATGACATTGTGGCTAGAGCATTTGCTGGCTGATTTTCTTCTCGCGGGAAATGCTCGAAGGTAATCTTCTCAAAATGTGGTAGCAATGTCAAAACATGTTCTTTGTAAGGGATAAGGTTTAGGTGTTTGGTGTCCCATTCCCATTTGATCTGACTGATGAGAAAAGCTGAATCTCCGAATACATCCAATGATTTGATCCCCAAGTCTATGGCAGCTTTGAGACCAAAGGTGCACGCTTCATATTCTGCCATGTTGTTCGTACAATTGAAGCAAAGTCTGGCGGTAAATGGAGTATGACACCGTTCCGGAGATATGAGTGCAACACCAATACCATTACCAAGTGAATTGGATGCTCCATCAAAGAACAGGGTCCATCGGGATCCTTGTTCAGGTCTATCACATGGCCTAAATTCTTCACAGTTATCTAATGTCATGATGTCTTCATCCGGAAAATCAAACTTCATGGACTGGTAGTCTTCTACGGCTTGGTGAGCAAGGTGATCAGCCAATACATTGCCCTTTATAGCTTTCTGGGTAGTATACTTTATGTCATACTCTGTCAGGATCATCTGCCATCTTGTTATTCTCCCATAAAGAGCAGGCTTCTCGAAGATGTCATTTATCGGATCCATTTCAGATATTAACAAAGTAGTATGAGTCAGCATAAACTGTCTTAGCCGGCGAGCAGCCCATGCCAGAATGTAGCAAGTTTTCTCAAGCAGTGAATATTTGGTTTCACTGTCGGTAAACTTTTTGCTTAGGTAGTAGATAGCTTGCTCTTTTTGGCCAGACTCGTCATGCTGCCCCAATACACCCCCCATTAAATTCTCTAAAACAGTCAGATACATAATCAACGGTCTTCCCTCGACTGGTGGAATTAACACAGAAGGCTATTGAAAGTATTCTTTGATTTTGTCAAAAGCAACTTGGCACTCATCATTCCATTTGACTACTTGATCTTTCTTCAATAGCTGAAGATTGGCTCACAAGTAGCTGTTAGGTGAGAAATGAATCTGGCAATATAGTTCAAACATCCCAAGAATCCTCTGACTTCCTTTTCAGTGCGAGGAGCAGGCATCTCTTGTATTGCTTTAACTTTGGCATGATCGACCTCGATACCTTTGTTGCTGACGATAAAGCCTAGGAGCTTACCAGATCGTACCCCGAATGTGCACTTGTTAGGATTCAACCTCATCTTGTACTTCTTCAGTCTCTCAAACAGTTTTTGTAAGTGATCAAGATGCTCTTCTTCTGTTTGAGATCGGGCTATCATATCATCCACGTAGACCTCTATTTCGTGATGTATCATGTCGTGAAATAAAGCTACCATGGTGCACTGATAGGTTACCCCAGCATTCTTTAATCTGAATGGCATCACCTTGTAGCAGAATGTGCCCCACTGTGTGACAAATGTTGTTTTCTCCATGTCCTCAGGCGCCATTTTGATTTGGTTGTAACCTGAGAATCCATCCATGAAGGAAAATACTTTGTGTTGTGTCATATTGTCAACCAGGATATTAATGTGGGGGAGTGGAAAGTCATCCTTGGGGCTTGCCCTATTCAAATCTCGATAGTCCACACACATTCGCACTTTGTTGTCCTTTTTAGGCACGGGAACAACATTGGCAACCCATTGGGGGTAAGAGGTGACGGCCAAGAATCTAGTGTTAAATTGCTTCATGAGCTCTGCTTTAATCTTTTCTGACATATCAGGCCTCATTCGACGTACCTTTTGCTTTACTGGCGGATAATCCTCTCTTGTAGGTAGATGATGTACCACAATATCTTCATCAAGTCCTGGCATATCCTTATATGACCAGGCAAAGACTTCGACATAATCATGCAATAACTGAATCAAACGCTTCTTGACACTGGGTTCTAGATTGGCGCCCACTTTGACCTCTTTTTTGTCTTCTTCGGTACCCAGGTTGATTGTATCTACGGGTTCCTCGTGAGACTGAATGGTTCTTTCTTCTTGTTATAGCAATCTGGCCAGTTCCCCTGGTACTTCACAATCTTCCTCACCTTCGCCTTCGGCTTGGTAGATTAGATTCTTAGATTCACGAAAGGCCATAGCAGTATCGTTACCCATGGGATCCAGAATGGATGGATACCTGCATTGTGAGTGTGGGTGTGTGCAAGGGTATAGCTATCTTTGAAAGAAAATAAAATGTAAAAGAAAAACAATGAGCACAAAAGTTTGAATGCGAAAACGTCCATGATTCATTGATGTCATATGAAGATGAAATAATAACCCTTACAAATGGACCATTGTGCCTCGGGTAAGACACAAGGTTTTAAGAGTGCAAATTGTTTTGAATATTACAGATCCAACAAAATGTAAAGATAAATTATTGAGGGATGAAAGTGATTAGGATGAAATCTTTGGCCTCCCAATTGTTGAGCCCTCCACTGACAGTTGGAAAGATCCAATCCTCCAGGTTGCAATCATCTTCACAATCTTCTACCGCGTTGACCTCACGGTTTCTAATCTTCAAGGGTGGCCCTCCAGCACGGGCACGGCATATAGCCTTTTGAGCACTTGAAGTGAAACCTAGGCCAAACCTATCAGACTTATACGGGATATCCGGAAGTTTCCTCCAGATGGTGCATCCACCTTCCTCTACCACTGTTTTGGCGTCCTTTAGTGATGACATCCGGAGTGGGGGTCTTGTAATCTTGGGAATCTAGGACACAGTTTTGGTCACTATCACCTCTTGGGGGACCTCTTCGAAGTGTTGAAAAGGAGTTTCAATGAATTCTCAATCCAACTCCATATATCTGAAGGAATTAAGATGGTTGATCATGTATTCTTCTTCTCCATGTACGATGATAATCTTCCCTTGAACTGGATACTTCAGCATCTGGTGCAGTGTAGAGGTAACAGCGCCAGCATTATGGATCCATGGTCGGCCTAGCAAGCAGGAGTATGAAGGGCGGATGTCCATCACATAAAAGGTTGAATTGAAAGTTTGGGTTGCAACCTTTATGGGAATGTCTACCTCCCCATGTACCATCCTCTTCGAACCTTCAAAAGCCCTTACCACTATGTTGATTGGCTTTAACGTCAGTCCCTCGTAGTCAAGTCTGTCAAGAGCTTTTTTCGGTAATACATTCAAGGATGAGCCTGTGTCCACCAAAACATGGGCCAGAGTTGTGCCCTTGCATTCTACTGAGACATGTAATTCCTCATTGTGCTTTCTTTCCCTTGGTGTTAGATCAGCATCCGAGAATCCTAGGCCATTATTCGTAGTTAGGCTAGCCACACAGTCTTGGAATTAATCATCAGACGTCTCTTGAGGCACATGGGATGTTTTTAGGAACTTCACCAAGGCTTTTGCATGTGCCTCGGAACACAGTAGTAATGCCAGCATGGAGATTTTGGAGGGAGTTTTCCCTAACTGTTCAACTACATCACAGTCGCTCCTCTTTATAATTTTTAGGATCTCCTCCATTTCTTTCTTGGATGCCTCAGGGATAGTCAGCTATTGAGCCTTCGTTCGGACAGGCTCCACTTGAATACTTTTTCCTCGAGTCTCAGAAGCAGGAGTGTTGGTAGGAATGAAAACAGGGGTTGTAACGTCTTTGTCAATAGAAACACTTGCATAGATGATTATGGGTATGGAAGTAACCTTTGGAGCAGCCACAGGGATGATCACGGGTCCAGAAACTACTTTTGGGGGAGCGATTTCTGGAGAAAAGATCCTACCGCTTTGGGTAATTTTACCAGTTCCGGCAATATTGCTGATGTCAGCATCTTCTTCTTCGGAATTTATCTCTTCGCGGCCGGCCAGTCTTGTTTGATGCCATGGTAGTAAATATCCCCTCCGTAATTCCACGGCACGGTCTTTTCTGATTTATATGGGACTGGCCCGGGCATTTTGATTATTAGAGGAGCTGCTTTCGGAACCGATGTAATTCTAATGGGTCTTTTGGCGGAGACCCTGGAAGAATTGGCCGAAATGGTAATGATTGAAACATATTCAACAGGAATAAGTGAAACATGAGTACTTTCAAACAAAATCTCTTTGTTATCTATCAGGCGCTGAATGCCTGCTTTCAACAAAGGGCAATCAGTTAGTGAGGATAAGCAGAGATGGCAAGCTTCATTACAGCCCGGGAACACACCGGCTTTCGACAAGTTCATCTTAATGGTTGGTAGTGGAGTCATGAGTTCATCAACTGTGGTAACAAACAAATCTTCTTCAATAGCATTGGTATTATGACCATGTCTGAGCATAGGAGCAGAAATGACATTTGGCTTCTCGGGCACATCAAACTCAATTTCTTTTGCTTCATTGAGGTCTTGTATTTTGTTTTTCAAAGCCCAACAGTTATTAGTATCGTGGCCAGGACTTTCAGAGTGATATGCGCAACGGGAATTGGGGTGATAATGAGGGGATGTTGTATTGGGGTTTTTCGAAGCTTCTTTCAAGGTTGCAAAGTTGGATCTCAGAAGATGTGGTAATACTTAAGACAGAGTCATGTTGATTCTGGTGAATTTCCTAACTGGACTTTCCACCCTTGGTTGATTACTTCTTTGTTGATCAGATGTAGGCTTGGGAATCATAACAGCCCCCACCATTGGTCGGTGTTCGGCACTATCTTGGTTCCTTTGCGGATATACAGCAGCTACCTCTTTCTTCCCGATGAAAGGCTTCCTTACAGATGTAGAAGAAGATGAATCCTTCTGAATCTTTCCACTTTTTATTCCAGCTTCCACCCTCTCTCCGATTAATATTAGTTCAGTAAAGCCTGCAGATGAACTTTCGATTAAATGGTTGAAGAAAGGGCCAGATAAAGTGCCTAAGAACATGTCCACCAATTCCCTTTCAGATAGAGGGGGTCGAACTCTTCCAGCCAGGTCTCTCCATTTTTGTGCGTAATCTTTGAAACCTTCATTGGAAACCATGGCCATACTCTAGAGTTGAGTACGGGTAGGCGCCAAATCAGCATTGTATTGATATTGCTTGTAGAAAGATGCGGCAAGATCTTCCCAATTGTGAATGTTGGCTCTTTCTAGTTGGTAAAACCAGTCGAGTTGTGTTCCAGACAGACTGTCTTGGAAAAAGTGCACCCATAAGTCTTTATCAGCAGTATGGGGTTGTACTTTTCTCACGTATGACCAGAGATGCATTTTAGGGCATGAAACTCCATCATATTTTGCAAACATAGGCACTTTGAATTTAGGAGGAATCACAATCCTTGACACTAGTCCCAATTCCTCAAAGTCTAAGCCCGACACCTTTTGTATTTCCATCGCGCTCAAATGCTCTTCGAGATGTCTGTACTTGTCATCAGCTGGACGATATTGTTCTTCAGAGTAGTCTTCCTCTTCTTCCTCCTCTTCTTTCGATTCTAACGGGACAGCTGTTTCTTTGCCTTTTCCTTCTACTTCACTGGATGTTGTTGCAAAGTTCAAAGTCCTTCTGGTCTGCCCTTGAAATCTTCTCCCCATGTTTAAGACTCCAGTTACCTTCTTTGTTTTCTTTTTCCTCTCTTCAGCTAGTAGAGTCTTCAATTCTTCTTGCCCCTTGGCTAGGGTCATGAGAAACTGTTGAAATTGCATGTTCTGAGCTTGGAGATCTTTCACCGTTTGCTTGATATCCATCTTACTGAAATAAACAGTAGAGAGATGAGGAGACTTGTTGCAAAAACCTGCTTATGTTATGATGAATGGTATGTGCATATGCAATGTTTTCAAGGATTTCAAGATTCAAATTTGTTTTAGACAAAAGGAACACATGTTATATTAATAAGATAAAGTTTGAGTACATCAATGTCCCTTGGACAAAATAATACAAAACTCTAAGATAAAAAATTAGTGCGCGTCCTCTTTGGTGCAATGTAGGCATTCAGAGTCTTCTCCTCATGAAGTAGCCTAGTGAGCTCCAAAACCTTCTTCTCGCTTGCGTAGAATTGGGATTCGAAAGTATCTTGCTCTCCTTTGAGTTGTATCCAATCCCTTTGGAAGTCTTCAAGAGATGTGGGCATGTCAGGATGTAGGATAGTGTATGGAAAGTCTCCCTCCATGACAGGCTCAATGATTACCAGGAGAATGGAGGGTAAGGCATCATAAGACTCTGAGCGCGAGTTCGTACCCATTTTAGGTAAGGCTCAAGAGGGATGGAATTCTTGTGCCCCAAAGTCTTTCTATCCACCTTGTTTAGCATCCTCCAAGCTCGGATAAATCTCTGGCGAAGACCTTGACCGTTGTTGTCGTAGTCGAATACCAAACCTTGAATCAACATCTCGTGCGGGCCATCCCTTCGGGTATAACCAAACTGCCTTAAGGCTAAGCAAGGGTTGTAGTTGATTCCTCCCCTAATGCCAAGTAAAGGGACATTAGGAAATTCTCCACAATGGTCGATAATGATAACATTCTCTTTGGAACGGGAGCACTAATGAATGTCTGAATGCTTGAGCGTCATCAACCTTTGTGACCACCTTGAACCTTGCTCATTCTTTAAGACTGATTGGTGAAGATGAGAAGTAAACCATCTTGTTAAGATAGGAGTGCAACACATAAGGAAACCTCTTTTCCTCATTGTGCGAGTGTGAAAAGAGTGTAGGATATCCCCTAGCAATGTAGGCACTGGGTTGCGTGATATGAAGATTTTGACGGTGTTGACATCTATGAGTTGGTCAGGATTTGGAAACAAATCCATCCCATAAATGAGGAGAGCCACAATTTCTTCAAAGGCTTGTAAGTCTAAGGAATTCCAACAGCTTTGGGCTTTCTCAAACAGAAACTTTGCTAAGAAGCCTTTGACACCACTTCTAGTTTCCCAATGAGTTGTGACATCAGATGAGTGCAAGTGTAGAGCTTGAGCAATCTCTTCTGGCTTTGGGTCTCTTTCCGTACCGTTGAAAGGTAGTTGACTAAGAATGGGAATCCTCAAGAGTTGGGAGAATTCTTCCAATGTAGGCAGAAGTTGATAGTCGGGAAATCTGAAGCAATGGTGTAAAGGATCAAAGAACTAAAAAAGCACCTTCATCATATCCTCATATGTGTTTGAGGTAACCAAGTTGAGTAGACAACCATATCTCTCAGTGAATGGAGAGTTCTCAGGAATTCTTGAAGCTAGCTCCTTAAGTTGTGGAGGAATTCTTACAAGGTTGACTTGAATAGTTTTCCTGCGAAGTGAATCCATATCCTACAAAACAAGAACAAAGATGAATCCCCAAAATCCTTGAAATGGTTAGTGAATGTATATGATGTTCATGATTTCCATGATGTTATGTACAAGTATGCATATACAAGCAAAGCAAACAAGTCCTTAGTTTAGGCTTGCATGGAGTTTTATAGATGAGTACCCTCTTGAAGTTTAGTTTGCTTAAACATGTCCTAGTAATAATAACCGGGTTCTAAGGAGCTCAATATCACTGGATTGTTTCCTTGGTCATTGTTTCAGCTCAAGCCTCTTTAATGGCGACCGAAATATCCTAAGAAACCAAACCTCAATGAGTGTAGTATCAAGTATCTACCAACTTCGGACTGCACCAAAGACGATCATCTCACTACATCCTAAAAGGCTAAGTTGGTCAAGTAAAGGTTCTAGAAATTCATTAGTGCTTCATGACATCACTCAGCGGCCCCGTATTCTCTTTGATTAACTCAAAGGCTACCGGTACCCACAAATATGTCACATTAATGTAGCTATTTCTTAGACCATGTCGGTATACCCCGCACAGTTTCCACAATGTATTGCTACTTACCTATAATGTATCCCAAATCCGGATAGAGGATTCAAACCCAAATAAAGAACCATAATGTAAAGCATATAGGTCAAACAATATAAGCAAATAAATGTGATCTAAACCCTAAGGTAACCCCACTATTAGAATACTCCCCAGCAGAGTCGCCAGTTCTGTGATACAGTGGGATAACTGACTTGATTGTTTTGCATTTTATCGCAAATGTTGCAGTTAGCAAGAGTCTCCAGCGACTTTTCTTTTATCCAAAAGGAAAGTTAAAAAAAGCACAGGAAATACCTTTGAGATTGTTTCTTGATTTCGGGGGGTAGATTATGAAAAAGGGAAGGTATTAGCACCCTTTTCATCCATGGTTTTCCATGGGCTCTTAGTTACTTTCTAGATCACTTGCTTTTGTTTGAAATTGTGCTTTATGTGGTTTTGAAAGTATTTTGTAAAAGAGGCCATTGTTTAGGCAATCTTTGTAATGATTCTCGTTCGTATGAATGTATACAAAGATGTTTGTCTTTTTGAAAATGTTTTCAAGTTTGTAAGATGTTTTGAAATATGTGTGTTTGTTTTGAAAATAGCAAGGATATTTGTTTGAAATGGAGCAAGTAACTAAAAGTAATCTACCTACTCGAATGTCTTTCTTGTTCATTTTATTTTCCTTTGATATTGTTGTCTTACCATTGATTTGGTAAGCAACCCTATCTTTGGAAGTAAACGGGACGGGCGCGGGTCATCTTATAGCCATGATTAGCAATGTTGCAAAGTATCTTAGCATTTTTTAGGGACTAAGATCATTTTTGTAAGGCAACTTTGAATAGCGTCATCGAAGGTCTAGGATCTTATATTTGTTTGTTTTTGCTAAGACACTTTACATGCATAATATGGCCATTTTGTATAAGGCAACCAAGTGGGATAACCCTAAGGGTGTCTTGTGTGCAAGTGTGTCATTTTTATGTTAGATTTTGTCTTGGATTAGGGTTTTCTATTTGATTGATTTTATCTTACCATACAAACCCTAATTACTAACATGTTATGTAAAGCGATAAATTGCGAAATTTAAAGATTACTACGCTATTACAACATTTTTGTGGGAGGGGGTATACAATTGGTGAATGGGGATTGCAATAATATAAACCTAATTAATCTATTACAACCAAATTGAATTTATACAAGTATAGGAATAAATAATGTACAAGATAATTTAAATATGCAAAGATATGTAAATGCAAAAGAAGGCTTTGTTTTGTTCTTTTTTATGTAAAAAAGTTTTAACCTAAGCCTAATAAACAAATCAAGATTAAACTTAAATCAATTAAGGAAGAAAATTATTTTTAGAAAAGATTTTGATTAAATCCTAATTTTAATTTATTAAAAGGAAATAAATTTCTTTAAGTATTTTTGTATTTTTGTATTGAAAATAATATATGGAATTTATGAAGTATTTTGGTCTTTTTATATGTTAAAATAAATATTTAATAGGTGTGAAGAAAAATAAATATTTAACCTAATTCTATTTTAATTTACAAATTTATTTAACAAAAATAGATAATATATAACTAAATAAAAATATTTTTTATGAGAAAATAAAATAAAATAAAACAAAATATAATATTGATCATTTTATCTTTTTTTATGATTTTTATTATTAAGGAAAATATATTTAATAAAATAGAAATGAAAATAAAATGAATAATAAAAATATATGGTCCAGGGGTGCCATGAGTAAACTGGAGGCAGGAAGTTAGCAAAAATATAGGGCCCAATGTCCAGAAGCCCATGCTGCAAACAAACAAAAAAAGTGGGAAAAAAAAGTATGAAAAATTGCAAAAGGCAACGCCATGGCTCGAACCCGTGACCTAGGGCATTTTTGTGCGCTGCCTTACCACTGGGGTGGCTGTACATCCGTTAGTCTAAATGAAAACAAAAATACATAACATGAAACACTTCCTTGCCCTGTACTTCATCTTCAACCTTTGGCCAGCCGGATCCCCTGTAACTTTTTCATTTCTCAACAAAAATGGAAAGTGATAACATGAACAATACAACATTTTACTTCATGATTCTAACCATATGCATAACTAAAACTATAAGTCCAAGATCAGAGAGGATTTTGTTGGCCCTAATTCTTAACCTAATTTTTTCAGAAACTTCAAACTAAAAATTCTCTAAACTCAGGCCAAATAAATGCAAGCTATGGATATGTACAGCTTCGTAGAAATGATGTCTACATTCTATATTCACAAATGGAAAGGTAACTATGTCTTTATCAAGAGTTAGAAAAACAGAAAACTCACCTTGAAAATGGAAATCGTGTTTTGAAAATGAGCTTGCTTCAGAATGTTGTGATGATCAGGTTAGCTTCCTTGAACCTCTATGAAGCTAATGCAATGCTTAGCTTGTCTTGAGGGTGGCTGGAATGGTCTGGAGAAGTCCACATGTGTTACTCTATTTTTGAACTTCAACAATGGGGAAGATGGAGTTACAATGATGTTTCAGGGTGTGGGGTGGTTTACTTGTATGGTAAGGAAGCTTGGGAAAGCAAAAGGCCTGAAAACGCACGAGTGGAATGGAAGATTCAGTTCACAAGTCAGAAATGGCATGTTTGGAGGCTTGTTATGCAATTTTTTATTCTAAGGTGTTTCAAGGCTTGGACATGCATTGTTTTAATTGAAAAATGATGGCTTTATATAGAGCAAAAGGTTGGAGGACTTGTGCTTGCTCAGAAGTACAAGATCTCATGTCTTGCTACATTTCTTGTTTTTGAAGAAAGTGTGAGAAGTGACTTCTTAAGGTATCAATCTGAGCTTATAGGGTGGCTCGAAGCTCTAAACACGTTTTGTGCAGGTTTAGAGACTTGGTTTGTGCAGAAAGAACAAGTCCAAGGCTCAAGAAAATGGAAAAAATGTAAAAAAGCATGCTTTTTCAAAATGGCAATGTTGCCTTTCTTCCAAAAATGGTTATTTCCTTGTACAATGCATTGAATGCTTGGCTTTAGGGCATGAAACCTTGTGCAATTCATTAATGGTGGAGTGACAAACGAGTTTGAGGCCTGAAAATTGAAGATTGTACATCCAATTTGCAAATTTGAAAACTTGTTCTTCATGAAATGGTTTGAAATCAAAGTGAGAAATTGCCAATTTCATCTCTTCGATTATCCCTACTAAAGAATGATCTCAAG
This sequence comes from Vicia faba, assembly GCA_948472305.1. Taxonomy (NCBI): domain Eukaryota; kingdom Viridiplantae; phylum Streptophyta; class Magnoliopsida; order Fabales; family Fabaceae; genus Vicia; species Vicia faba. The sequence continues at coordinate 1,430,901,795 of OX451736.1, read as the reverse complement.
GAGTTGTTTGACAATTTGGAAAGCTTTTAATGTTCTCTAAAACCCATATTTGAAATTCTTTTGAATATTCCTCTTGGAACTAGGTGAAAAGTTTCCATGAAGTTAGGTCAAAAACCTGCCTAACTAGGGCAAAATTTTACTAAGTTATTTTAGTTCGTGAGCATGTATTCACAAAATCGTATCTTGAAATCCAAGCATATTTAGGAAAAATTGTTAGAAGAAAAGTTTTAGATTTCATGGAGATCTACAACTTTCATGTTGGGAACTTCCTTTTAATCATTTTGCATCATGGTTAAAATTTGGTCCAAAGTTGAGAAAAAACAAGAAATTTTCTATACTTAGAAAATTTTCTAAGTTAGAATTTTTCAACTTTTCAAATCCAAATCTTAAATATTTGGTTTCTTGATGAACAAGTTTCACATTTTGACATTTTTTGATGAATTATGATCCTTGGCACTTGAATTTGACCAAAAGTCAAAGTTTGACTTTTCAGTGCACAGTTGACTTTTGAATAGTTGACTGAAAAATTCATCTGTCAATCCAATGGATTTGAAATATTTTGAACCATGTCATTAGGTGAAGATGATGCAATTGAACTCTTGAGATCATACCTTAAACCAATTGACCATTTGCTAGGTCAAAAATCAAAAATTGCCCATTCTCAGTCAAAACCCTAATTTTGACCATTTTGCCCTTTTGATGATTTGATCAAATTTCTTGGGGAATTATGGTCCAAACTTGATCAAATGATACATATGAGTCTAATATGTTGATGTGGATCAAAATTATGATGTTTGACTAAAAATTGGCCATGGTTGACTTTTTCCCCAATACAACTGATTTTTAGGTCAACTGTCCAATTGACTGATCAAAAATGTGATTCAGAGCTTGAAACTTGACATGAGTAATCTTGGGGGTCCATATTGACCCTTGAAAGTCAAATGAAGCATTGATAGTCCAAAAATCCTTGTGAAAACTCAAACCCTAATTTTGGTCATCAGTGCATGAGGGGTGTCTTGAGCTGGTCAAACTCTAATGCAGTCTTGAGTCAAAGAGATCTTGTGAGAAAATTCTTGATAAGTGAGAGGGAAAATTTTGGGGTACAACACTTGTCATTATGGAAGGTAGTCTGTTTTTGATATTTTTTTACTTCAATGGATGGTAGCCTTGTCATTATGGAAGGTAGTTCGTTGCTGAGATTTTTACTCCAATCGATGGTAGCCTTGTCATTATGGAAGGTAGTCTGTTGTTGAGATTTTTACTTCAATGGATGGTAGCCTTGTCATTATGGAAGGTAGTTTGTCGTTGAGATTTTGTTATTCAATAGAAGTTCATTTGTTCGCAGTCATGAATACTGGATACATCTTGAGATTTACTGGTATTATCTTACCATCCCTTTCTCTGGTGGGTCGATGTTACTTTTTTTCTATCCCCTCAAAGATTGGATAGTTCACAGTCACCTTTCGGTCACTGTTATCCTTTACTCTCTTGAGTTGACGATGCTTTGGATCCTATCTTGAACATTACCCTAACAGAGGCTTGTCTTTCCTTCACCAGTGATTTATTTTCCTGGTCAAGTTTTCCTTTTGTTTCCCCTTTTACTTTTTACAGCCCCAGTGGTGTCTTGCGTCCCTTTAGATTTGTTCATATGCATTTATAATCATAAGTAGTACACAGTATCTTAGGGCCAAAAATAGGGCTTGTTTTATATTTAAGTATATCCAATCGCATCGACACGAAGATTTTAACCTTCATATCTCCGGATAGAAGACACTTAAATAAGGGCAATTGTTGTACCCTAATTTTTACCCCTAAGATTCCTTCATCATATCATATCAATTCAATCACAACAAAGTCACACACTAGGGTTTGTTTCCTCTCCATATCTTTAGTCTTTCTCTATGGGGAATCACCAAGCACCTTGACTTGTATTTTGTGATCATCTATGTTTGATTACTCTTTAACTAACAAATACAATGTATATGTATCCTAATTGTTGATGATGTAGGTGAAAGCACAATGCATTCCATCAAAGTCAGCTTTTGGATTCATGAGTTCCTTCTTTGTACCTTCCTCAACAAAGCTTCATTGAGATTCAAGCCTCTATGAAAGATATTTTGAAGTAACATCATGACAAAGTCTTTCATGATTCATTATTCCTCAAGTTGTCAAATTTAGCTCAAAAGTACAAGGGTTGACTAAAGAAGTTTGACTCAATTGGACAAGTCTTTGTCTCCATTGATCACAAGTGAATATCTCCTTCAATTCTCAAGATGTGTAAGTGGTGTTGGTTTCTATTACTTATCATTATCATCCTCAATAACTTCTATTTGCAAGATAAAAGTATTGGTGCAAGAAGGTTGATCAAAATTACAGAGGTTTCCCAAAGCATTTTTCTTGCTCTAGGAGTTAGGTTTTGAACTTCAAAGGGGTATATCTTGCTCATCTTTTGGTATTTTTGAATGATTCCAAAAACATCCTTCTCTTCGAAGGGTTATTAACAAATCACTTCAAAAGTATCAAGGAACTTTTGTGTGTAAGAAACTTGATGATGAAGAAATATTACAAATCCTCCAGATGAACCCTCAAATTCCTTTATGTGACTTCAAATGATCATAACTTGATCAATTTTTATCACCTTGAGCCCATTATTTTTCCACAAATTATCTTGAATGTGTGAACTTCAACCCATCTTCAAAGTTCAAAGTGTGAAAATGGATGGAAGATTCCCTAAGGATGCAAAAGATTATAGGTTATTTCATGAATCTTTGCCAACTTAAACAAGTCATAACTCTCTCAATTTTTGGATATTTTTAATGGTTCAAGTCTCAAAATGACATTCAAGAGATCTACTTCAAATCCATCTTTTTTGGTTAAGAATAAATTCCAATAGGAAGACCATGTTTGGATACAAGACATTATAAGACCATGTTTGCATGGATTTTCTTTTGATGTTTTCTAACCAAAATGTCTTTCGATGTTTTATCGAGTGCTTCTATTTGTCAAATCCTTGAAATGGTTTCAACATAATATTAAAAATAAATAATCGTAGGGTTTGAAAATAAGTCTGAAAAAGGAAAATGCAATTCGCAAGATATAAAAAAGTAGAGGTTTTATTGATATCCCTTTGAATAGGCGCGAGTACAAGATGCAATTCCTTAAAATAGGTAATTACAGAAAACTTTTAAAACTGTAAATGGCAATGAAAATGATAATAGCTACTATTGTTTCCCTAATATACTGTTGATAGCTTTCAATCTTCTTTGCTTCTGAGTTGGATGATTTGTATCTAACTCTTTCTTTGTGGTTTGTGGTCGTAGTTCTTAGATCGCAGTTTTTTTGTTCTTTATTTCTTTTGGATAATATCCTTAATTTTTTTCCTGGATCGCCCTTTCGGGATTTCAATCCATCGGGATAATTTTTTTGTGTATGTCCCTAATTTTTGCCTGGATCTCCCTTTCGGGTTTTCAATCCACCGGGACGCTCCTTTTTGCCTAAGTCGCATGTTTAAGGTTCGATCTTAGCGAGCTTTCTTATACATAGTATTTTTTTACTGCGTTTGAATTTGTCGGGTGTGGTATTTCTTCCCCATCCATTATTGTGAAGATGAGACCACCACTATAGAATTTTGTTTTTACCACATATGTACCTTCGTAGTTGGGTGTCCATTTACCACGTGAATCGAGGCAAGGTAGCAGAATCTTTTTAAGTACTAAATCCCCTTCTTTGAATATTCGAGGACGAACTTTCTTATCAAAGGCTTTCTTCATCTTCTTTTGATATAATTGACTGTGACATAAAGTCGTCAAGTGTTTCTCTTCAATGAGGTTGAGTTGATCAAGTCGCCTCTGAGCCCACTCGGCTTCTTCAAGCTTTGTTTCCATTAGCACTCGAAGTGATGGAATTTTTATTTCAACTAGGAATACTGCCTCCATGCCATATACTGGAGAAAAAGGAGTTGTGCTTGTTGATGTGCATACAGAGGTGCGATAGTCATGTAGATCAAAGGGAAGAATTCCGTGCCAATCTTTGTATGTCTTCACCATTTTCTAAATGATTTTCTTGATATTTTTATTGGCAGCTTCAACGGCCCCGTTCATCTTGGTCGATATGGCAAAGAATTATGTTGCTCGATTTGAAATAGTCACATAACTCTTTCATCATTTTGTTGTTCATATTAGACTCGTTATTAGTTATTATCTTGTTTGGAACCCCATATCTACATATGAGATTTTGCTTGATGAATCGAGTGATAACTTGGCTTGTCACATTTGCATAGGATGCCGCTTCTACCCATTTGGTGAAGTAATCAATAGCGACTAGTATGAATCAATGTTCGTTAGATGCTTTTGGTTCGATCATACCTATCATATCAATTCCCCACATCGAGAACAGCCAAGGAGAGCTCATGACATTTAGAGGAGTAGGTGGTACATTCATTTTGTCGGTATAGATTTGGCACTTGTGACAGTTTTTTGTGTAATGATAGCAATCTGCTTCCATTGTTAACCAATAATAACCTGGTCGTAGGATTTTTCTTTCCATAGCATGCCCATTTGTATGGGTTCTGAAAGTACCTTCATGGATTTCTCTCATAAGCATATTTGCTTCTTGTTTTTCCACACACCTGAGTAGCACCATATCATAGTTTCTTTTGTATAATAAATCACCACTCAGAAAGAACTCTGAGGCTAACCTTCACAGAGTTCGTTTATTAATGATAAAGGCATTTTCTGGATATTCTTGTTTCTTAAGGTACCTCTTGATGTCGTAGAACCAGGGCTTGCCATCAGGTCTATCTTCAATAGCGAGGCAATGTACAGGCTCTTCAAAATGTCTGATTGTGATGCGCGGCTCGTGGTTAGGCCATGTTACCTTGAACATGGCTGGTAGGGTTGTTAAGGCGTTTGTCATCTGATTTTCTTCTTGTGGGATATGGTTGAAGGTAATCTCGGTGAATTCTGTAGCTGACTTTAAGACATGATCTTGATATGGAATCAATTTAGGGTGTTTAGTGTCCCATTCACCTTTGACTTGGTATATGACTAATACAGAGTCTCTAAATACTTTAAGATTTTTGATTCTCAGATTGATGGCAGCTTCCAGACCTAGGATACAAGCTTCTTATTCGGCTATATTATTGGTGCAGTCGAAGCATAACCTTGCAGTATAAGGTTTGTGATAGCTCTTTGGAGAAGTCGAAACTGCCCCAATATCGTGCCCTTATGCATTTGAAGCTCCATCAAACATGAGTGTCCAGTGTGCCCCTGGTTCAAGTCCTTCGTTAGGCCTCGGTGTTTCTTAGTCATCTATAACCATAAAATCTTCGTCTGGAAAGTCGAACTTCATTGGTTGATATTCCAGAAATGATTTATGAGCTAGATGAGCAGCTAGTACACTTCCTTTGGTGGCCTTTTGAGTAACATATTGTATGTCAGACTCTGATAATAACATCTTCCATCGGGCAATCCTTCCTGTAAGAGCTGGTCTTTCGAACACATACTTTAAAGGATCCATTCTTGCTATTAACCACGTGGTGTGTGTTAACATGTATTGCCTCAATCTTTTAGTATCCCAAGCCAATTCACAATAAGTCTTCTCGAGGAGTGAGTACCTAGTTATGCAGTTAGTAAATTTCTTGCTGAGGTAGTAGATTACATGCTCTTTTCTACCTGTTTCGTCCTGTTGGCCCAATACACATCCCATTGACCCTTCAAGTACTGTCAGATACATGATGAGTGTCCTTCTGGGAACTGGAGGCATTAAGATCATTGGCTCTTGCAAATATTTTTTTATCGTCTCAAAAGTTGTTTGGCAATCATCATTCCATGTCACTGTTTGATCTTTTCGTAGTAGTTTGAATATGGGCTTGCACGTAGCAGTTAGGTGTGATATGAACCTTGAAATATAGTTCAATCGTCCTAAGAAACCACAAACTTATTTCTCTGTCTTTGGATCTGGCATTTCTTGTATGGCTTTTATGTTTTCGGGGTCCACCTTAATACCATGCTGACTTACGATAAAACCCAGTAACTTACCTGATCTGACACCAAATGTACATTTGTTCGGATTCAACCTTAGTTTGAACCTTCGTAGACGATCAAATAACTTTTATAAATGTATGATGTGGTCCTCCTTAGTATGAGATTTGGCAATCATATCATCTACGTACACCTCAACTTCTTTGTGAATCATATCATGGAATAGCATGACCATTACCCATTGATAAGTTGCCCCTGCGTTCTTCAAACCGAACGGTATTACTTTGTAGCAAAAAGTTCCCAAGGTGTCATGAAATTAGTCTTTTCCATATCTTCGGATGCCGTTTTGATTTGATTATAGCATGAGAAATCATCCATGAATGAGAATACTGAAGCTTTTGTTGTATTGCCTACTAAAACATCTATGTGAGGTAGTGGGAAATCTTCTTTAGGTCTTGCTTTGTTTAGATCCCAATAATCTACACACATACGTACTTTACTGTCCTTCTTGGGTACTAGCACGATGTTAGCTATCCAAGGTAGATAATCTACCACCGCTAAGAACCATGCGTCGAATTGTTTAAGGACTTCTTCTCGAATTTTGTTGGACATGTCTGGACGAGTTCTCTTGAGCTTCTGCCTGACCGGGGAGAAACCTTCCTTGAGAGGTAGTCTGTGCACCATAATGTTTGTGTCCAATCCTGGCATATCTTTATAAGACCAGGCGAATATATCCACCTATTCATGTAACAGCTTGACCAACCTTTCTTTAACGTTTTTTTCTAATGTTGCCCCCAGCTTAATCTCTTTCGGATCTTCCTTTGTGTCAAGGTTAATTATCTCAATAGATTCCGGGCATGGTTGTAGTTTTCATCTTTTTGCTCTATACTTCTTACCAATTCTTCAGAAAGTTCAAGATCCACATCATTTTCCTCTTCAACTTGGTTGACGGGAGCATCAAAATCATATCAGATAGCAGCAGTAACATTATCAGTGATTTTGGGCATGGATCTGCACATTTATCATGTTTTGGTGTAGTTTTTCTTTAGTACGTGCATTTGGAAAATGAATATGAAGGGGAGTATTGCCATTTTAAATATGAAGTATAAATTCAAAAAGAAAAACAAGGATCTTAATTGAATATAAAACATATTTTTATTAATCATGAATATTGGTTGAAACAAATGGGGGACCCTTACAAACAACCCCTATGCCTCGGGCTTGGCATAGGTTCTTTTCAAAAACAAGGAAAATTACTTTGGAAAGAAAATCTCAAGAATCTCCACAAATGTCCAGTTCTTGAGTTCTTCGCCCGGGGCACACTCGTGGGTGAAATCAGATGCCCTTTTGATGTTGTCTTTGCTGGATATCATTTCCACCTATTTTCCATGCTCTATCCCTTTTCCAATGAAGGTTTCCTGGATTGGTCGAAACCGTGCTTTGTCTTTCATAGTAGCCTTTGATGATTCGTAACCCAAACCAAAGCGTTTCTTCTTCTCAGATATTTCTGGGAGCTCTCCCCGGCCTTTTGAGTCACCATTCTCCATTTCCATTTGTAAATCCCTCCACGTAGTTATAGTAGATTTCTTGATCTTTTCCACTAGTAAGGTCACCATTGAAGCAACCTCCAAGACCTAAAATGATGTGGCTATCCAATCTTCGTCGGCACTAATATACCTGTAGGACTCAATGTGACTTACAAAGATGTCCTCTTCTCTATCAATTATAACCAATCTTCCCTCAATAAATAACTTCATTTTTTTATGTAAGGTTGAAGTGACTTCCCCCGTTGAATGAATCCAAGGTCGTCCGAGTAGACATGTATATGTTGGTTCTATATCCATGACTTGAAAGGTGATATAGAACATGTGTGGGCCGATCTTGACAGGAAGGTCTACTTCTTCAAATACCGTACTTTGAGAACTGTCGAAAGCTTTAACTATTGTGGAACTCGGTCTTATCACAACACCATCTAGTGTTAGCCTCATCAGACTAGATTTTGGTAACCCATTGAGGGAAGAACCAGTATCAGTAAGCACCCTGGACAGGCTCGTAGTACCTATCTGAATCGAGATATGTAGCACTTTGTTGTGAGCTCGGAGTTGTGGAGGTAACTCTGTTGTTGAAACCTATATATGACCCAGACGTCATATTTTCCACGACATTATCAAATTGGTTCACAGTAACTTCTTCTGCAACATGAGCAAAACTTAAAACTTTCATCAGTGAATCCCGATACGTCTCTGAATTGATGAGCAACGAGAGTATGGAAATTTTGGTCGGGCTTTGGTGAAGCTGATCCACCACTCTATAGTAGCTTCTTTTAATTATTTTCAAAAATCTGTCTGCCTCTTAATCAGTAAATTTTTTATTTGAAGGCTCTTGACCTGCCTCTCCTACTGTTTTTCATTTGTCCTTTTCTAATACCTCGTTTTTATTTTTCACCATATCATCGTTCCTCTTTGGTGGTTCATATCTGAACACTCGACCACTGCGGGTCATGCCCCATGTCCCTGCTATATTTGAGATTACAGGCCCTTGACCTGAGGATGGCTCACATTCTTGTTTTAAGCCATTGACATATATGATCGAATCATAATTCAATTGTACTGCTTTGTTAGTTTCGTAAGGGGTAGGAGATGGCCCCCTAATTACCATTGTAGTCTTTGGAGCTACTGGTATCCTCAGAGTTTGCTTTATTGTGGGATTTTCTATTGAATCTCCCCACGGGATCACGAGAGTATTCTTATTATGGTTCAGCCCTTTGCAAGGAATTACCAATGGCTTCTTCATACCTCCTTCAATTACTGATATATATTCATCTTCAGGGTATGGTTTGAATTGGACTATCCCCTAGTCCACGAATTGTTGCAGTGTCTTTTCGAAAGCTTTCATTATGCTCCAAAAGGAACCCACATTCCAACAAATATTTTTTTAACAGATTTATTGGAGCCTTTACTTGTCTGGTTGCCCTACAGTCGGTGACTACTTCGATCGCATTGATTTCTGGTCCACCATGCGGAGGCATGGGGTTTAACTTGATGTTCAGTTTCTCAAAAGTAATATCTTGGGAGTCTAACAAATCCTGAACTTTATGTTTACAATCCCAACATTGATCTATAATATGCCCTAGAGAGTTGTCATGGTATTTTCATTTGCCATTGGAATTGTATTTTGGTGGAAGTGACCTAACTGGAGGAGCTAAAGGTTTTACCTCTACCAACGATGCCTTGATCAAGTGTTGTAATAGTTGACTGGGTGACATAGGGAGTGGATCCAATTTTCTCGGTGGCCTTTCGAACTTGCTTTTTTGTTGTCTCCACAGGATTATCAATGGTTGTTATTCTCTCGGTTGTGAAGCCACAACATTAACTTCTCCCTCCTTCCTTTTTGCGAAGTTAGGAACCAGTCTTTTTGCATTGTAAGGGGAATTTGATGACCCCCCCTTAAATCTTTCCATTTTTTATTCCCATTTCAATTTCTCTCCAATATTTACTAGGTCAGAAAATCCCTAAGAGGTACTTCCTACCATCTTCTCATAGTATACCCCCTTGCAAGGTTCCCATGAACATGTTGACTAGTTCTCTCTCCAAAAGTGGCGGTTATCAATGGTTCCCATGAACATGTTGACTAGTTCTTTCTCCTTGAAGGACTCCTCTTTATTCTGAGATAGATTTTGGAGTTGTATGTTGTAATATGGTTGCAGAACTGACTGTTAATACTGGTTTTGCATTTTTGTATTCGCAAATGTTGCAGTAAGCAAGAGTCGCCACCGAATTTTCTTTTATCCAAATTAAGAAAAGGGTGAAAAGAACAGAAAAAGACCTTTTCGAGATTTTTGTGAGTAAGGGGGGTAGATTATGGAAAGGGAAGGTGCTAGCACCCTTTCCATCTGTAGTTATCTACGGGCTCTTAGATGCTATCTCATTTTAAAAGTACTTTATGCTTTGTGTGTTTTGAATAAGTAGTTTGAAAATTCCTTAGTGCGGCAATTCACTTTATGATAACTGCCGTATCAGACCTCAAGAGTGTTGATAAAGCAAACGTTTTTTAAAGTGTTTTTTGAAATGTTTTTTGTGTAAGTTTGAAAATTTATTTTGAGCAAGCATCTAATAGTTATCTACTTATACTCGAAAAAGTAGTTATTTTCCTCCTATCCTTTAGACATTGCTATCCTACTATTAGTGAGTAGGTAGCTTTATCGTTGGATGTTTGAGGGACAATCGAAGGGACATTAAGGTCATGAAGGCAACTTGGCAAGGAATTTTAGTAATTGTCTTAAATTTCTAAGATCACTTTTAACCTAGGAAACATCGAAAGGGTCATCGAGGGACTTGTGATATTTCAAACTAGAGGACAGCCACTAAAACTTCTCACGTTTCGAGAAGTGTGACCGTTTTCTGAAGGCAATAGAAGTGGGGCACCCTAGAGGTGTATATGTGCATGGTGTGTTATGTTCAGTTATTTATCTTGTGCATTTAGGTTTGCTAACATTTTTTTTATTTTCAGTCTTGCCATGCAATCCTAGTAACTAGCAGTTAATATGTACAGAAGAATGTAAAGTACGAAAATAAACCCTACGCTATTACATGGCTTTGGGAAGGGGATATTTATAATGTACAAAACTTGGGAGTGTAGAAATTAAAAGCAGAAAGTAAAGCCTAATTACTATTACATTCCAATATACAGTTACATCAACATAAAAAATGCGAGAATAAAATAAATGCGCGCGAAATAGAGACGAACGTCTAAAACCCTAAGAAATTGCCAAGTAAACGAGAAAAATCTTTTTTTGGTTTTTGTTTATTTTAAGAAAATAATTAAATTAAAATAACTCTAAATTTAATTAAGAAAATAAATATTAAATGGGATTAAACATATTACTAATATTTTTGTGTTTTTTATTAAGAAAATATTTGAATTGAATAAACCTAGGTCTAGTTGATTTTGAATTGATAAAATCAAAAGCAAAATAATTAGTTAAATTAAATTACAAAATTAAAAAATAATTTTAGAAAAAAATCCTAAATCTAATAATTATTATCTTTTTTTATTTTATGATTTGATAAAAAAGATTTTAAAAGTTAAATATATATTAAAAAAAAGCTAAAAAGAAGAACAGAAAAAAACATAAAATTGGGCGTGAAATCAAAAGTAAATGGGGGGTGTTGAAATTGAATTTCGTTGGGCCCAAAACTGAAGCCCAGATTTGTATTTAGATCCAGTGAGGAATACTTTTGGAAGGTGCATGGTGCTCTGCATATGGGAAGCGTTGGATTTAGATCCATCAGGAACTAATGGTTATGATCTGGAGGCGTATGATAAACCTGCATAGGCCATGCATATTGGATCTGTATTAAACAATTGTTAGAAAACAAAATGTTGGACCTGGGATTCGAACCCAGGTTCTCTCCCTTCACACAAACGCGCCTTGCCAGCTGAGCTACCTGTCCATTCATTACATAAAACAAAACAATAATATAGTATATAATAAAATGTCAATATTGGAGAAATAAAAAAAACATGTGCGCTGTTTGAATGGCCCAACGGGAAGCTGCCACGCCTTGTCTTCTTCCTCACTCCGTCGTTTTAGGTACAGAGACCTATAGTGATAGTTTTTATTTGTCAGTAAAACACCTGTACTCTAAAAAATCCATAATATGCAACATAAATTCAATGTGAGGCCATGGATCAATTGTCCTCGACCTCCTGAGCATGATGGTACCCTTAGTTGGATCTAATTTTGGCTGTTTCAAAAAAACCCTAATTCAGAGGTCTAAACCCTAACCATGGAAAAATGTCATTCGTGTATCAAAACTTCAATCCAACTATACAGAAAGCTTGTAAACATTCATATGATTAATAATGCATGGTCAAAACAGATTTATTTTACATGAATCAAGCAAAACGAATTTGGAAAAAAGTTGCAAACTGTGTGAGCTTGCTGGGACGTTTCGTGATGTTTTAGGGCATGGTAATGATTGCAAAAGCTTCAGGGGACCTTCAGGAACGTGTTTGAGTCCTTGGTTTGGACAAAGGATGGCTGGAAATGAGGATGTGAATTTGACGACAACTTTGATAATTTTGTAAAAATTTGCAGAGCTTTTTCTGGCTATTTTACGTGTGTTTGAAGCTTGCTAGTGTTTTATATATATATATATATATATATATATATATATATATATATATATATATATATATATATATATATATATATATATATATATATATATATATATATATATATATATATATATATATATATATATATATATATATATATATATATATATATATATATATATATATATATATATATATATATATATATATATATATATATATATATATATAGTGGAGATGGAGGGGACAAGAAAGCAAGGAATGAAATGGACATAAACATGTTCTTTGAGGCCATGAATGAGAATTTGAATTTTGGCAAGAAATATGGAATTCTTGTCTTTTTTCAAATTTGGATGAACTTGGACATTGTTTACAAGAATCCTTGGGCCTGAGGCTGACCAAAACACTAGCCCAAATGCTCAAAGCCCATTTCCAATTATTTTATACATTTTATTTTATATTTATTTGAATAAAATAAAATAAATATGCACAAAATAGGTAGAAAATGTAAGGCGTGGTAAGAATGATTTTATAGGTCCTCTATAAGCTTAGGAAGATGCTTGAAGTCCAAGAAATTAAGCCATTGATCTAAAACTTCAAGTTTGCTCAATGCCTAATTCTTGAAATTCCCCAAATTTTCCCAACTTGGACAAGCCATAACTTACTCAATTTTGATCTCATGATGATGATCTTGGACTTTTGGGAAATCCTAAGATGTCTACTCCAATCCCTCTTTTGATCAATTTTGCATTTGAAGACTTTATCTTGATGTAAATGGTCTTAACAAAAAGTGCCTTTTGTTGACTTTCTGAAAATGACCTGTAATGTATGTGTTTGTATCTTTCAAATGGTGAATTTCTTGGACTTGAGGGTTGAATATAAGTTGTAGAGAATTCGATCCTCTTCAAAATGAGATTTGGTTGGATAAAAATGGATGAAGTATGTGAAATTTATACCTGGTCAAAGTTCAGTTGACTTTTCCTATAGAAACTCTAATTTAGCAATTTTTGACTTTTGATAGATTAGGAGCATTTCTTGAGGAATAATGATCAACCCTTGAAATTTTGATGATCACTTCAAAATGTTGATGTTGACCAAAAATCTTGAAATTTTACTGTACATGGGCCACAGTTGACTTTTGACCTAGCACAATTGATTTTCAAGTATTTGGGCAATTGAATGAGCAAACTTGTAGTGGGAGGCATGAAATTTGTCATCGAAAATCTTGAAGGCATAATAGGACCATGGAAAACATTTTGGAACTTTGGAGTTCACACATCTTGATGAAAAGTGAAACCCTAGCTAAAGGTTCATTGCTTAGGAGGAGAATTTGCTTGGTCAATTCTTGGTCAACCTTGAGCAATTGAGGATCTCTAGGAGCATGCTTTGAGTAAAAATGGGAGGGAAAATTTTAGGGTGCAACAGCTTCCCCTATTCAATCTTCTTAAACCTGAGGATTTAGATTGGCTTGTTTTCCTTTCGTGATCAGAAGGTGGAAGATGATTAAACACTAGAGTGCCCAGAAATTTGCACTCGCATGAAGTAACACTGATGGTTGATGATGGCGGGAATGGGCTTACAGATGCCATTTGGATAAGATGACAGGGAGTTTTCGGAGATGGACTTAAATATGCCATCCACAGGTGACTGTTGATAGAAATTAGACTAAATCTAAGCTTGATTTCAACTAGAAAAGAATCAGAATAAATCTTTGGAGCGATTTATCTGAACCAGAGAAAGGGTCTACGGGAACAGAATCAGAATAAACCATTGATCGGTTTAAGCTAAACCAGCAGAGGCCTTGAATAATCTTTGACTACAAAAGAATCAGAATAAATCTTTGGAGAGATTTATCTAAACCATAGAAAGTGTCTGCCGGAACAGAATCAGAATAAACCATTGATCAGTTTAAACTGAACCATCAGAGGTCTTGAATAATCTTTAACTGGAAAAGAATCAGAATAAATCTTTGGAGCAATTCATCCAAACTAGAGAAAGTGTCTATCGGAACGGAATCAGAATAAACCATTGATCTGTTTAAATTGAACCAGCAGAGGTCTTGAATAATCTTTAACTGGAAAAGAATTAGAATAAATCTTTGGAGCGATTTAACTGAACCAGAGAAAGTGTCTATCGGAATGGAATCAGGATAAACTATTGATTGATTTAAACTGAACTAGCTGAGGTCTTGAATAACCTTTAACTGGAAAAGAATCAGAATAAATATTTGGAGAGATTTAACTGAACCAGAGGAAGCGTCTACCAGAATGGAATCAGAATAAACCATTGATTAATTTAAACTAAACCAGCAGAGGCCTTGAATAATATTTAACTGGAAAAGAATCAGAATAAATCTTTAGAGCGATTTATCCGAACTAGAGAAAGTTTCTACCAGAACGGAATCAGGATAAACCATTGATCGATTTAAACTGGACCAGCAGAGGTCTTGAATAATCTTTAACTGGAAAAGAATTAGAATAAATCTTTGGAGAGATTTAACTAAACTAGAGAAAGTTTCTACCGAAACGGAATCAGGATAAACCATTGATCGGTTTAAACTAAACCAGCAGAGGTCTCCTTCTGGGGATTCCTGTTCCTGCTATCTGAGGAGGACTCTGCTGGGGAATGTGGGTTTTTTTTGTTCTCATGCTTGAGGAAACTCTGTGGGGAATAGAGTCTAGGAACTTCAGTTGTCCATTATTCTACTAGGGATCTATCTCTTGACTGGTTGTATTCCAGGCTCCACAACAATCTACTGGGGAATATGAAATTAAACTGTTATCGGGTTGGTTTCCCGGCTTTGCAGTAAAACGAAATTGAAATGTTATCGGGTCGTACTCCAGGCTTCACAATAACTCAAATTGTTATCTGGTTGGAATCCAGGCTTTAGTGACTTGAACTGTTATCTGGTCGTGTCCAGGCTTCAGTGATTTGAAGAGATTAAGTTGTTATCTAGTCGGATCCAGGCTTCAACTTGAATTTGGGGTATACTATTATCTGGTCGAGTCCAGGCTTCGTAGTAATTTGACAGAGTAAACTACTAACTAGTCGGATTCCAGGCTTCACAGTAAAATGATCTTGAACTGTTATGTGGTCGTACTTCAGGCTTCACAGTAACTCAAACTATTATCTGGTCAGAATCCAGGCTTCACAGTGTTGTAAACTTCTATCTCAACAGATAATGAAGGAATATTGGACGATTGCTAGCTCAACAAAGTATGAAAGAATCTTGGATGATTGATGCCTCAATAGATAATGAAGGAATCTTGGATGATTTCTACCTCAACGGAGTATGAAGGAATCTTGGATGATTGCTACCTCAATAGAGTACTAGAAATTCATC
The DNA here is from genome assembly GCA_948472305.1 of Vicia faba. Classification (NCBI taxonomy): domain Eukaryota; kingdom Viridiplantae; phylum Streptophyta; class Magnoliopsida; order Fabales; family Fabaceae; genus Vicia; species Vicia faba. Next base: position 1,430,886,348 of record OX451736.1, on the reverse strand, counting down.
TGGTCATATGAAAATTCGTCTGTGTATAGACTTTTCCTGAAAAGATAAAGGTTTAGCTGCATGCGATGTCATGATGCATGAAGTGCAAATGATGTTCTCAAAAAACAAGATTATGATATATGCATTCGTACTGCGTATGCTATGATGTTTGTAAAATGGTGTTGTAAACTAGGGAAAATTAATCCCTAATTGCTGTTGGGGGTGAAGAACGTAGGTCTTCAGATTTTAAAACACTGGGAGGAAAACTTCCGTTGTTAGAGAAATAAACTCTATTGGGGAAGGTAAACTCCGTGAACTGAACTGTTGCTAGAAGATAGTATGGAATAAGTGTCAGGATGACATCTGTCTTTGGATCGTACCTGAACCGTTTCTAGATGAGGATCTAGAGTAAGTGTCAGGATGACATCCGTCTCTGGATCGTACCTGCACCGTTTCTAGATGAGAATCTGGAGTATTCAGAATGTTTCCGCTGGGGATTCCTGTTTTATTGTTTTGAGAAGAAATCCATTGGGGAATCCTGAGAAGCTTGGCGACTTCACTGGGGAATTCTTAGATGTTTGAGCAGTAATTTGGAGATTCTTGCTCCACCGGGAATATAAGAACACCTAACACCATTAGGCTGCATGCTGAGAATATGACAGTGACCTTGTAGTAGGATTCCCATTCCTCTGTACCTGCTGGAAAAGGTATCTGCTGGGATTTTGGTAGATGGTTTGACTGTTATCCCAACTCTTGGGGTCCTTGGTGAATGCAGATCGGGGTGATAAGCCTTCTACTGATAGACAAGTGATGAGATGACGGGACGTAGTCGTACGCTTTAATCCCTAACTTTTTCCTGGACTGTCCTTTCAGATTTTCAGTCCATCGGGATACCTTTTTTTGCCCAAGTCGCCTTTTCAAGTTTTCGACTTGCCGGGTGTATAATTTTCGTATGTGTATCCCTAATTTTTTCCTGAACCCTTTTGGTTCGTCGGGATGCCCTTATTTTTGCCTAGGCCAGTCAACTTAGCGGGTCTTTGTTCATGCGTAGTATTTTCTGACTATGTCCATGTTCACCGGGTACGGAGAATTGTCACTGTCTATAGTAGTAAGTGTTGCCACACTGCCAGAAGATGTTTGTTTGATCATACAGGATTCGTTGCTGGAATTCATGTCTAATTCCCCAAGTGATTCAGATGGAGACTTGCCCCTGGCTATTTGGCATTTTTGAGAGATTCCTAGAACCTTGACTCGATTGCCCCAGATCAGTTGGACACCATGTTATGCCCCTCGATTATGAAAGGCATATCACTGGAATGTCTTTCCATCTGAGGTGACTCTGTCCACTGAGAGGATTTATGTTCATTGAATATTCGTCGTGCGAATTTCTCTGCTGTTGAACAAATATTCATATGCAAACAATGGTATTTTAAGAATGCAAAGTTTATGTCGGTCTTGAAGTTTGAAAATTCATTTTTTAGTAAAACAAATTTGGTAAGAGTGTAATATCAGCTCCGGATTTATAGCGAACCCTACAGGAGTCAGGATACCTTTTGTAACAGTATGCTTTCGAACTAACCCACGCTTCAACTAGGACTTTTAAGGGTTGTAACGTGGCCTAGTTCATGTTTCAAGAAACAAAGGATAAAGGCTCAAATTTTATTTGTACCCAACCCGTTTTTCGTGATGTTCTTCAATCCTATGCTCAGTTAATTATGCGTTTAAATCCCGATTGAGTCTGGAATCTTTGCCCTGATATTTCGGTGATGGTTGAAAAATTGAACATTTGTTTGAGAAGGCAGTCATTTTTGTAACCTTTTTTTGTTGAGGATTTGTAGCGACCTCTTTTTTTATTTTGTTATCCCTACTTTTTCCTTAACTGTTTCTTTGGTGTTTACAGTCAGCGGGATGTCCCAGTTTTTCTTAAGTCTCCTTCATAAGTTTTTTGACTTAACGGGCTTTTATTTTGAGAGATAATGACTACCTGTCTTGAAGATTATGTGGAACCATCACCATTTTTGGAGGGAACCTTCCACACTATTTGTCGTGTATGAAGGTAAAGCTTACGACTGAATGCATATCTGAGTTAACTGAGAAAACTACCCTGCCCCAGGTTATGATTAAGGGTTTTAATTTGTGTGAAAAGAAAAAATCCTACTTCTTAGGCTCAAAGGGGTTGACTAGGGATTATCTTCCTTATAACTCCACTGTTTAGGATTTAAAACAACGATTGTACATCGTCAGCAGAGTCTGTTCAAAAGCATATTGTAGAGATTGTGGTATCGTTTTTGTCATCCTCCCTCTAAAGGCTTAGAGATTTTGATTGAGAGTTGAATATCACAAAAAAAAAGAAATAAGAAAGCAGTTTAAATATAGTGAATACGAATGAATTGATTCAAAACAGACATATGCAATGCATTGATAAAATAACAAAGTTTGACATGAAACAAATGTTCGAACAATCAAAAATTACAACTTGAAAATTCTAATGAAATGAAGCCGCTTTGTCTTGGACTTGTCACTTCAGATGGTGTGCCTTTGAGGGATGGCAGAAGAATTTAGTCTGGCCATCTTGTGTGAACTCCAACACTCCTTCGTTGATCAAGTCCTTAAGCTTATTATTCAAATCCCAACATCCATTCGTATCATGTCCGGGACTATTGGAATGGTAGGCACATATTACATCAGGATGTAGTTAGGGGAAGAAGTTTTGGGGTTTGGATGAGGTCTTATAAACTAACCAAATTCATCCTCAACATATGTTGCAATTCTTGAGACAATGGTATGTTGATTTTGGTAAACTGCCTCTTGGGCTTGTCTTGCCTTTGCTGATTACCTCGTTGTGGTTGGCGAGGTCGTTGTTGGACCCTTGGCGTAGCAGCCGTCTTGAAAGGTGTTTTTTCAACCAAATCCTCTTGTTTCAACTGAGGCTGATTAAAGACTTGATTCCCAATTCTCGTTGTTTGCTCCATATGACTGCCTCTTGATGAAGCTTGTTGACTAACGCTCTCATCTCTTCTTGTCCTCGAGCTAAGTTTTGGATAAAAGCCATCTGCCCCACCATCTAGATTCTCATTGCTTCCATATCATCTTGCAGTTGTTCTAACTGGTTGTCCTTATTGTGGTTAGGATGTTTCTTGGTCAGATTCCCGTTAAATAGTGCTTTCAACTCTTCTTGTCCCTTATCCAAATTCAGGAACATTTCTTGGAATTGATCATTTTGTGCCTGAAGCTCCTTAACTGTTTGTTCAAGATCCATTGCTGAAATAAACAACGAAGAAGATAAGAAGCATGTCCTGAAACCTGTTATGCAATGACATGTATGATATGTAAATGTTTTCAAGGGTCTCGCGGGTTAAATAAGAAAATGTCAGAAATTGAATTTTGCAGTTTTAATTTAAGAACTTCTTATTGTTGAAGGTCCTTCTACGAGAGTCAAGCTCACCATGTCGAGTGGTTCATCGCCCCTGACTCAAGTTATCGTGTTTTGATCTTTTGACGGTATTGGCTAGAAGAAAATAAATCCCCTTGCCCCTTGTTGGACATCTGGTTCATCATAACCTACATCACAGACCCTTGAGACCCTTGAAATGGTTAAGGAGATGTTATGGTATGATGTTATGTTGTGTATGTTATGTGTTAAACAAAAATGTAAGGTGGCGTAAGCAAGTAAACCCTGCAAGAAATCCAGGTTATTGGATAATGGACGTAAACAAAACTGGTAAGGGGTACCAACAAAGCCCTGCAATGAGTTCAAGTTTGTTAGATAATGAAAGCAAGCAAGTCACACAAATAGCCTTAGGTTCAGGCTTGCATGAGTTCCATAGGTAAGTACCCTCTTGGAGTTTATTGGGCTCAACATGTCTTATTAATAGTAAATGGGTTCTACGGAATCTCAATATCACATATTTTTCCTACAAGTTTCATTCTGATCGATAACTAACTTGCACTAAGCGAAACTCGGGAGTCAAATCTCAATGAATGTGGTATCGAGTATCAACCGACTTAGGACTACACCAAACACAGCTATCTCACTACTTCCTAATGGCCAAGTTGTTCAATTAAAGGTTCTAAGGTCAGTTGATGCTTCATGACACCATGCAACGGCCCCATATTCTCCTTGACTACTTAAGGGCTACCGGTACCAACCAAGTGTCACATCAACATAGCTATCGCTTTAACCGTGCCGGTATACTCTGCACAGTTTCCACGATCTATTGCTACTTACCTAAAAGGTGCCCTAGATCCAGCTGTAGAATCTATAGTAACCCAAACAGATCCCTCAAAAGTAAAGCAAACAAAGCATACAAAAGCAGTTAAATAATGAACTAACTCTAAGGTAACTCCACTTTTTATTAGATCCCCAACAGAGTCTCCAGTTCTGTAATATGGTGGCAGAATCGGCTGCTAATACTGGTTTTGCATTTTTGTATTCGCAAATGTTGCGGTAAGCAAGAGTCGCCACCGACTTTTCTTTTATCCAAATTAAGGAAAGGGTGAAAAGAACAGAAAAAGACCTTTTCGAGATTTTTCTGAGTAAAGGGGTAGATTATGGAAAGGGGGGTGTTAGCACCCTTTCCATTCGTAGTTACCTACAGGCTCTTAGATGCTAGCTCATTTTAAAAGTACTTTGTGCTTTGTGTGTTTTGAAAAAGTAGTTTGAAAATGCCTTAGTGCGGCGATTCTTTTTATGATAACTCTTGTATCAGTCCTCAAGAGTGTTGATAAAGCAAACGTTTTTGAAAGTGTTTTTTGAAATGTTTTTTGTGTAAGTGTGAAAATTTATTTTGAGCAAGCATCTAATAGCTATCTACTTGTACTCGAAAAGGTAGTTCTTTTCCTCCTATCCTTTAGACAGTGCTATCCTACTATTAGTGAGTAGGTAGCTCTATTGTTGGATGTTTAAGGGCAATCAAAGGGAAGTTACGGTCATGAAGGAAACTTGGCAAGGAATTTTAGTAATTGTCTTAAAATTCTAAGATCACTTTTAACCGAGGCAACGTCGAAAGGGTCATTGAGGGACTTGTGATCTTTCAAACTAGAGGACAACCACTAAAACTTCTCATGTTTCGAGAATTGTGACTGTTTTCCAAAGGCAACTGAAATGGGGCATCCTAGAGGTGTATATGTGTATGGTGTGTTATATTCAGTTATTTATGTTGTGCATTTAGGTTTGCTAATGTTTTGTTTTTGTTTTTAGTCTTGCCATGCAATTGTAGTAACTAGCAGTTAATATGTACAGAAAAATGTAAAGTACGAAAATAAACCCTACGATATTACATGGCTTTGGGGAGGGGATATTTACAATGTAAAAAACTTGGGAGTGCAGAAATTAAAAGCAGAAAGTAAAGCCTAATTACTATTACATTCCAATATACATTTACATCAATATAAAAAATGCGAGAATAAAATAAGTGTGTGTGAAATAGAGACGAACGTCTAAAACCCTAAGAAATTGCCAAGTAAATAAGAAAAATCTTTTTTTGGTTTTTGTTTATTTTAAGAAAATAATTAAATTAAAATAACTCTAAATTTAGTTAAGAAAATAAATATTAAATGGGATTAAACCTAATTCTAATATTTTTGTGTTATTTATTTAGAAAATATTTGAATTAAATAAACCTAGGTCTAGTTGATTTTGAATTGATAAAATCAAAATCAAAATAATTAGTTAAATTAAATTATAAAATTAAAAATTAATTTTAGAAAAAATCCTAAATCTACTTATTATTATCTTTTTTATGATTTGATAAAAAATATTTTAAAAGTAAAATATATAAAAAAGCTAAAAAGAAGAATAGAAAAAAAAACATAAAACTGGGTCTGAAATCAAAAGTAAATGGGGGGTGCTGAAATTGAATTTCGTTGGGCCCAAAACTAAAGCCCAGGTTTGTATTTATATCCAATGAGGAATACTTTTGGAAGATGCATGGTTCTCTGTGTATGGGAGGCGTTGGATTTAGATCCATCGGGATCTAATGGTTATGATCTGGAGGCGTATGATGAACCTGCATAGGCCATGCATATTGGAACTGTATTGAACAATTGTTAGAAAACAAAATGCTGGACCTGGGATTCGAACCCAGGTCCTCTCCCTTCACACAAACGCGCCTTGCCAGCTGAGCTACCTATCCATTCATTACATAAAACAAAATAATAATATAGTATACAATAAAATGTCAATATTGGAGAAATAAAAAAAATGTGCACGCTGTTGGAATGGCCGAATGGGAAGCTTCCACGCCTTGTCTTCTTCCTCACTCTGTCGCTTTAGGTACAGAGACATATAGTGACAGTTTTTGTGTGTCACTAAAACACCTGCACTCTACAAAATCCATAATACGCAACATAAATTCAATGTGAGGCCATGGATCAATTGGCCTCGGTCTCCTGAGCATGATGGTACCCTTAGTTGGGTCTAATTTTGGCTGAATCGAAAAACCCCAATTCAGAGGACCAAACTCTAACCATGGCAAAATGTCATTCCTGCATCAAAACTTCAATCCAACTATACAGAAAGCTTGTAAACATTCATATGATTAATAATGCATGGTCAAAAGAGATTTATTTTACATGAATCAAGCAAAACGAATTTAGAAAAAAGTTTCAAACTGTGTAAGCTTGCTGGGACGTTTCGTGATGTTTCAGGGCATGGTAATGATTGCAAAAGCTTCAGGGGACCTTCAGGATTGTGTTTGAGTCCTTCGTTTGGACTGAGGATGGCTGAAAATGAGGATGCGAATTTGACAACTTTGATAATTTTGCAAAAATTTGCAGAGCTTTTTCTGGCTATTTTTCATGTGTTTGAAGCTTGCTAGTGTGTTGTATATATTGTGGAGATGGAGGGGACAAGAAAGAAAGGAATTAAATGGCCATAAACATGTTTTTCAAGGCCATGAATGAGAATTTGAATTTTGGCAAGATACATGGAATTCTTGTCTTTTTCAAATTTGGATGAACTTGGACATTGTTTGCACGAATCTTGGGCCCAAGGCTGACCAAAACACTAGCCCAAATGCTAAAAGCCCATTTCCAATTATTTTATACATTTTATTTTATATTTATTTGAATAAAATAAAATAAATATGTATAAAATAGGTAGAAAATGTAAGGCATGGTAAGAATGATTTTATAGGTCCTCTATAAGCTTAGGAAGATGCTTGAAGTCCAAGGAATTAAACCATTGACCTAAAACTTCAAGTTTGCTCAATGCCTAATTCTTGAAATTCCCCGAATTTTCCCAACTTGGGAAAGTAATAACTTGCTCAATTTTGATCTCATGATGATGATCTTTGACTTTTTGGAAAGCCCAAGATGTAAACTTTAATCCCTATTTTGATTAATTTTTCATTTGAAGACTTTATCTTGATGTAAATGATCTTGATAAAAAGTGCCTTTTGTTGACTTTCTAAAAATGACTTGTAATGTATGAGTTTGTATCTTTCAAATGGTGCATTTTTTGGACTTTAGGGATGAACATAAGTTGTAGGGAATTGGATCCTCTTCAAAATGAGCTTTGGTTGGAGAAAAATGGATGAAGTATGTGAAAGTTATGCCTGGTCAAAGTTCAGTTGACTTTTCCTATAGAAACTCTAATTTAGCAATTTTTGACTTTTGATAGATTAGGAGCATTTCTTGAGGAATCATGATCAACCCTTGATCAAATGATGAAAATCACTTCCAAATTTTTATGTTGACAAAAAAATCTTGAAATTTTATTGTACATGGGCCACAGTTGACTTTTGACCTAGCATAATTGATTTTCAAGTATTTGGGCAAATGAATGAGCAAACTTGTAGTGGGAGGCATGAAATTTGTCATGGAAAATCTTGAAGGTATAATAGTACCATGGAAAACATTTGGGACCTTTGGAGCTCACACATCTTGATGAAAACTGAAACCCTAGCTAGAGGTTCATTGCTTAGGAGGAGAATTTGTCTGGTCAATTCTTGGTCAACCTTGAGCAATTGAGGATCTCTAAGAGCATGCTTTGAGTAAAAATGGGAGGGCAAATTTTGGGGTACAACATATGCGGGTAGGTGCCATGTCTAAATTGTATTTATATTGTTTCAAGAAAACATTAGCAAGATCTGCCCATGTCTGGATGTGCATTCTTTTTAACTGCATGTACCAGTCCAAATATGCCCCACTTAAATTATCTTGAAAGCGGTGAATCCTTAGTTTCTGGTCTTGAGCATAAGCATGCATATTCCTATAATAAATGAGCATATGGCTTCTTGGACACATGAGCCCTTTGTATCTTCCAAAGTCAGGTGCTTTGAATTTTGGCGGGATTACTATGTCTAGGACAAGACCCACTTTGAGGGCATCGACATTGAAAGCATCATATCCCTCCACAACTTTCAACCTTTCCTCTAAATCTTTGTACTGATTCAGCACTAGTGGATTCTCAGTAGCAGGAGTATTGGTCATTTTCTAAGGTTCCTAGTTGACATCCTCCAGGTTGTGATCTCCATATTGTAAATCCAAATAATTATCAGTGTTGTAAATTAGAATTTGTAGGGGTATGAGATTCCCCTGCCTTCGATGGAGGTGGGACAAACCCTTCAGTTTCTTGTCTTGTCTCATATTGAGCCATGACAGACTTTTGTGGACTTGTCTCTGGTCCTCTTCTTAGTTGGTGACCACTTGATGCACCAATGGTCTGGGTTATTTCCTCAAAGGATAACCTGGGAATTTATTCTTGCTTGTCAATGATGTTCTTTAAGGCTAGAAGAACCTGACTCATTTCCCCTCACATTGAGTCGGCGTTGTTTTTGACTTATTATAGATCCTATTTGAAAGCTGCTTGATTTTCTTCAATTTGTTCCATGGTTATTAGTTGGTGAGATCTTGTTTGATACAGTGGCCAGGGAGGCGATGGTTTTCTTCTACCAATGGTTCATTTGGATAAGATTTTGAAAAATGAGTTTTTGAGTTGTGAGTTTATGAGATGCAAATGTTTTATGAATATATGAGTATGTATGAACGATGCTGAGAATCAAGTTTCGAATGTCTTATTCACTTGGGTGTATATATATATATATATATATATATATATATATATATATATATATATATATATATATATATATATATATATATATATATATATATATATATATATATATATATATATATATATATATATATATATATATATATATATATATATATATATATATATATATATATATATATATATATATATATATATATAGGATTTTCTTTTTCATTGGTGAGTATATGGAAAATGAATACTCAAACAAAAATAAGAAACACAATGCTTTTTATTAAAGGTAACAATTGTCTTTAAAAGAGAACATAATTCAGATACTGAAAGATATTACAATTCTAAAACAACAAATTTGCTTAAATAAAAATAAACAAATGGAAACATTCTCCTAAGCACGCTTGCGGATGTCTTCTCTGAAATGTTCGACCATTGTTCTACACAGTTTGAGGAAATTGTCGACATCCTTTTGGAGAGGGACTATCACACTTTCTGCGTCTCTCAGACTTCTAGGGATGTCTTCAATGAGATTGTTGGCTAAGAAGGCGAATCTCTCATGCTTGTCCTTGTAGTATCGGTACTCTCGGTAGAGGTTGGGGATTATCTTGTGGTTATCCCTTCCTTCTTGGGCGATCTTTGCATACTGCTCCTCCCAATACATCTTTTCATACCTCATTTACGTATAAAGTCTCTGGTGTATCAGGAAATCTTTTCAGAGGCCTTCTAAATCAAGGCATACATGCTCGTACTCTTCAGTTTTATGGGCAAGAAGTCTTTCTGCCCTCATCTTTGCAAGGTGTTCCCTTATCTGATTCTTTCCTATCCAGAAGTCTGGTTGTGAGATACTTCATTTGCTCTTCTTGATCTAGAAAGGCTTGTGCCAAGCTTTGGATTTGAGCCCTTGGGTCTTCTTTCAGCACCTTCTTTTCTTGCATGGCCTTTTCATACCATCTGGTTAACTTTCCAATTTCACTACCAGCATCTTCCAACCTTTGGTTGTGGGAATCCAAATTAAAAGTAGCACTCAGCAACCCTTCAGTCGAATGTTTTCTTTTTAGACTCTCCTTTTCAAATGCTTCGCGTTCTCCTTGAATCTGTTGGTTTTTTTATTCAAGTATACGCTGCATTTTTCTTTTTTATTTGGTTAAGTTAAGGAGATTGAGCTCCAGTTCTTCTTTCTCCCACTGAGCCTGTTTCAAAGCTTTATTCAGATCATCTATTTCTTCCAAAGACATAGGTGGAGTTGTTGGGACCTCTGGCTTGTATCCAGTGTCTATGTTAAAAGCAACTTAATAACTTATACCTTGTCCAGAACCCATCGAGCGTAAGGTTCTTTCTCCACATCATTCTTCTTTTCAGCTCTTCTTTTATTAACCCTGCTCCAGGCCCGGATAATCTTGTTGAGCAGCTCTCGGTCATTTTTGCCCATGTTATGAACGATCAATTGTTGAAGTTGTTCGTCTGAAGTTTTATCTTCCAAGGGATACCCTAGTTATGGTAGGGCTAAGGTAAGGTTGTAATTAATGCAACCTTGTGATCCAATCAATGGAACATTAGGAAAATCCCCGCAACTGTAAAAAATATCACCAATGTCTAGCTTCCTTGCATACCATAATACAGAACTAGAAGTAAGAGACCTTGATTTCTGAGGCCAATAATACCTTGTTAGATTGGGATCAGGTAATCTTCCTTCTAAAGGTGAGTCATGAACCAGAAATACAACAACAGAATACAACAATTTAGGGTACCTCTTCTTTTTTCGTACCGTGTATGAATTATGTAATAGATGTCAGCAAGCAAAGCATGAGTTGGATCTATATTGAAAGTTTTTGTACCCCAGAACACACTGATGGTTGCAGGGTCAATATAGTCTATAGTTCGTGGAAACAAGATAACACCAAATACAAACAGGTCTAGACAATCGACACAAGACTCCCATTCATTCTTATTAGACATATCAAGAGCCTTAGTTTCTAAGTATCATTTCTTAATTCCTCGTACGTCTCCCTCTTTCTTGTAATTAAGAGAAAATTCAGGATAAGGGATTTTTAAGCCTTCTGCCAGGATTTGGATGTCAATGGTTTGTCGGATACCTACATAAACCTTTTCTTTAGAAAAATTCAGAATTTTTCCAATTCTTCCAAAGTTGGTGCCAGCTGGAAATCTTGAAAGGTGAAGCACCTCAGTGGAGGGTCACAAAACTGAATCAGAGCAGAAATAGCATCCAACGGTACTCGAATTTGGTCAAGTCCAGAATATCCCCATAGCAGTGAGTGGGCGTTTTTAGATCCCTCTCAGATAATCTTTCTTTTACAACCTTGACTTTTGTTACATCCTGTTTGATAGCATTGATGCAGTCGAGTTGCTTCCCTTTAGTATCAATTTTCAGATACTCACCAAAAACCTTTGATTTTTTTTATATATTTTTTCTTTTTACCCTGTGAATAAAACAAACAAAATAAAACAGAGAATAATGAATATATGAAATGTAAATATGTATGAATGCATGAATGTAGGGCTAAATAATGGGATATGATGGATAATACCCCTATAAGGTAGGTTCTTAGCTTGGGTTTATGGATATTCTACCATCCCAGTAAGGTGGTTTCCTTAATGGTATCATTAATAACACTAGAGGTGAAGGCACAAGGGCCTCCCTTAGGTGGAATCTCTTTGCATACCGAAATTTTCATCTCTAAGTCATGAAAGGCCTCGTCAAGAGATTTTGGTTTAAAGGTTGTACAAAGAGCCATAGGCGTCATTCCAAAGTCCTGCTACCCAAGAGGATGTCTATTGAGAGTGTTGTACCCCAAAATTTTCCCTCTCACTTATCAGGAATTTGCTCACAAGATCTCATTTGACTCAAGACTGCATTAGGATTGATCAGCTCAAGACACCTCCTTAAGCATTGATGACCAAAATTAGGGTTTGAGTTTGCACAAGGATTTTTTAACTTCCAATTCCCCATATGACTTTCATGGATCATTATGAACCCTCAAGATTACTCATGTTAACTTTCAAGCATTAGATCACATTTTTTATCAATCAATTGAGCAGTTGACCTAAAAATCAATTGTATTGGGGAAAACTCAACAATGGCCAATTCAGTCAAACTTCATAATTTTTTATCCACATAAACATTTTAAACTCATATGTATCATTTTATCAAGTTTGGACCATAATTCCTCAAGAAATTTGATCAAATCTCTAAAAGGGCAAAATGGTCAAAATTAGGGTTTTGACTGGGAAAGGGAAATTTCTGATTTTTGACCTAGCAAATGATAAATTGGTTTAAGGAATGATATAAAGATTCCAATTGCATCATTTTAACCTAATAACATGGCTCAAAACATTTCTCAAGTCCAAAGGATTGACAGATGAATTTTCAGTCAACTAATCAAAAGTCAACTGTATACTGAAAAGTCAAACTTTGACTTTTTGGTCAAAATAAAATGTCAAAGATCACAATTAATCAAAACATGTAAAAATATGAAACTTATTCATCAAGAAATCAAAAAGTCAAGATTTCATTTTGAAAAGTCAAAATTTCTAAACTTAGAAATTTTTCTAAGTGTTAAAAATTTCTTATTTTTTCATAACTTTGAGCAAAATTTTCACCATGATGCAAGATGATTCAAAAGAAACTTCCAATATTAAAGTTGTATATCTCCATCAAACATAAAACCTTTCTTCACACAACTTCTTCCAAAAGTGTTTGGATCTCAAGTTATAATTTTAAGAACATGTGGTCGTGAAACAAAACACTTAGTGAAATTTTGCCCTAATTTTGTCAGGATTTTGACCCAACTTCATGGCACTTTTTCATATAGTTACAAGGGGAATATTCAAAGGAAATTCAAATATGGGTTGTAGATCACATTGCAAGCTTTCCAAAATGTCCAAGAACATCTTGAGATCATTTTTGAGTATGGAGAATCGAAGAGATGAAGTTAGGGTTTTGTCACTTGATTTAACAGGCATTTTGTGATGAACAAAATTCAAATTCAAAGTTATGTTGCATAAACTCTACTTTGCAGGAATCAAACTTGTTAGGCACTCCATAATTAATTGCTTTCACAGCTGTTAGAGGTCTCATTTCAAGCATTCAATGCATGGACATGCTTTATATCCATTTTTGGAAGAAAGTGTACATTGCCATTTTGATAAAGTGCTTTTTTGCACAAAACTTGTTCTTGAGCCTTGAGCTTGTTCTATTCTGATTATAGAAGTCCTATAACTCATAATAAATTGTTTAGACAATTACAATCACCAAGCCCATGCTTGTACCTCACATTGAAAATTGGTTTCCCTCTTTTCTTGAAAATTAAGTAACCTAGCCAAAAGCTTGTGACTTGTACTTCTGATTGTTCAATGCACTCAAGACCTGTTTCTTATACATAGACAAACTATTTTCCACAAAATAAACGAATGCTTAAGCCCTGAAAACACCTAGAGCTCAGAATCACATCTCATACCTCCATTTTCACATAAACTGACCAAAAACTTGAAACTCATAACTCCCTCGTGCGTTTTCAAGCCTTTTTGTTCCTAAAGCTTCTAAACATCATTTAGAACTGATCCCACACCCTATTACAAAACTGTAACACCATTAATACCATCCTCCATTTTAAAAAATAGAGCTTTGCACTTGGACTTCTCCAGAACTCCTCAGGTACTTTCAGCTCAAGCTAAGCATCCCATTAGCTTCCTGGGAACTTGAGGAAGCTAGCCCAACCATTGGAACTCCTTGAAAGCTGCTCAAACTTCAAACCTGATACCCTCTTGCAAGGTAAGTTTTCTAACTTTTGAAATTTTCATACAGGCATCATCAATGATTTATTTGTGAATAAAACATGTAGATATCATTGCCCTAAAGCTACACATGTCCTTAGTTTCCATTAATTTTGCTTGAGCTTAGAGAATTTTAAGATTGAAGTGTCTGATATTTTTAGGGTTCAGATTAGGGCCAATTAGATTCATGCTTATCTTTGATCTATAGTTTTAATGCTTTACATTTCTGAAACCGTGAGGAAATTTTCTACAAGTTTCATGTTTACAATTTTCATTTTTGTTGAGAAATGAACAAGTAACAGTTGGTCTGGCTGGAGATTGAAGATGAAGTGTAAAATATGGCGCGTTTTGTATCATATTGTTGTACCCCAAAATTTTCCCTCTCACTTATCAAGAATTTGCTCACACGATCTCCTTGGGCTCAAGACTGCACTAGGGTTTGATCAGCTCAAGACACCTCCTCAAGCACTGATGACCAAAATTAGGGTTTGAGATTGCACAGAGATTTTTGAACTTATAATGCCCCATATGACTTTCATGGATCATTATGGACCCCCAAGATTACTCATGTCAAGTTTCAAGCCTTGGATTACATTTTTTATCAATCAATTGAGCAGTTGACCTAAAAATCAGTTGTATTGGAGAAAAAGTCAACCATGGCCAATTTACAGTCAAACTTCATAATTTTTTATCCACATCAACATTTTAAACTCATATGTATCACTTGATCAAGTTTGGACCACAACTCCTCAAGAAATTTGATCAATTCTCCAAAAGGGCAAAATGATCAAAATTAAGGTTTTGACTAGGAGAGGGGAATTTCTGATTTTTGACCTAACAAATGGTCAATTGGTTTAAGGCATGATCTCAAGAGTCCGATTGTATCATTTTGACCTAATGACATGGTTCAAAACATTGCAAGTCCATTGGATTGACAAATGAATTTTTCAATCAACTGATCAAAAGTCAACTATATACTGAAAAGTCAAACTTTGACTTTTGGTCAAATTCAAGTGCCAAAGATCATAATTCATCAAAACATGTCAACATATGAAACTATTCATCAAAAAACCAAAAAGTCAAGATTTCATTTTGAAAAGTCAAAATTTCTAAACTTAGAAATTTTTCTAAGTGTTGGAAATTTCATGTTTTTTCATAACTTTGAGCCAAATTTTCACCATGATGAAAGATGATTCAAGAGAAATTTCCAACATGAAAGTTGTATATCTCCATGAAATATACAACTTTTCTCTACACAACTCCTTTCGAAAGTGCTTGGATCTCAAGTTATAATTTTATGAACATGTGGTCATGAAATTAAACACTTAGTGAAATTTTGCCCTAATTTGGTCAGGATTTTGACCCAACTTCATGGCACTTTTTCATATAGTTCCAAGTGTAATCTTCAAAATCAATTCAAATATGGTTTGTATATCACATTTCAAGCTTTCCAAAATGTCCAAGAACTCCTTGAGATCATTCTTGAGTAGGGAGAATCGAAGAGATGATGTTAGGGTTTTATCACTTGAATTACAAGTCATTTTTTGATGAACACATGAACCAAATCCATGCTAGGCTGCATAATATTTGCTAGGCCTCAAACTTGTTTGTCACTCCATAATTAAATGTTTACACAGTTGTTAGGGCTTTGATCCAAGCAATTGAGCTATTATCCAAGTTGCATTTCCATTAATGGCACAAAGTTAACATTGTCATTCTCATAAAGCAAGCTTTTTACATAAAGTCCATTCTTGAGCCTCTAACTTGTTCCCTCTGATAACACTCCATCCACAAAGTTAGAAGCAAGCTTGTTTAAAGCATAACCACTTTATGAACCAAGTACAAGGCATGGAAACTTGTTTTGTCAAAAAAATCACATGTTGAACTTAAACATGTAATTTGAATTCTGATCAACTAGAGCACTCCAAACTTGTTGCTTATAAATAGAGTCACTATTTGTGAGCTAAGGGACGAGTTTTAGCACCCTGAAACACTCCAAAATTCCCTCTAGCCAGAAATTTCACAAAAAACTCCATTGATACACAGTTCTGACCTTAAACTTGTATCTCTCATTTCCCTCGTGCGTTTTCCCTCAAATTCATTCTTAAAGCTTCCTTACATCAAATATAACTCATCCCCATCCTTATTCTAGAACTGTAACACCATTTACCATAACCTCCATAACCAAAAAACAGAGTCTGCAACTTGACTTCTCCAGGCCATTTCAGACACTCACAACTCAAGCAAACCATTGCATTAGCTTCCTAGGGACTTGAGGAAGCTAGCCTGATCATCACCACTGCCTGAAATAAGCTCAAACTCAAAACACGATTTCCAGTTTTGAGGTAAGTTTTCTCAACTTGGAACTCTTCATACAGGCATCATCAATAGTTTATTTGTGAATAAGACATGTAGATATCATTGCCCTGAAGCTAACCATGTACATAGTTTCCATTAATTTTGCTTGAGCTTAGAGAATTTTGAAACTGAAATTTCTGAGATTTTTAGGGTTCAGATTAGGGCCATTAAAATTCATGCTTATCTTTGATCTATAGTTTTAATGCTTTACATTTCTGAAACTGTGAGAAAATTTGCTACAAGTTTCATGTTTACAGTTTTCATTTTTGATGAGAAATGAGCAAGTTACAGTTGGTATGGCTGGAGGTTGAAGATGAAGTCATTAGGGCACGTTTTGCCTTACATATTTATTGTTTTGCTTATGTTAACGGATGTATAGCCACCCCAGTGGTAGAAGCGGCCGCATGTAACCTTTGAGACCTGGGTTCGAGCCCCAGTTGTACCCTTTTCATTTTTCACATTTTTTACTTTCTGATTTTTGTGTTTTTTGGCAGGCGCTGGGCCTCTTTGGGCCTGGCTTGTTTTTATTTTTACTTATTAACCCCCCTGCAGGTTATTGGCACCCCTGGCCCAAGTTTATTTATTTTCTTTTTTATTTAATTTTTATTTCCTTAAATATATTTTCTAAATACTAAAAAAATCATAAAACACAAAAAAATGATAGATTTATATTTTGATTTAGTTTATTTTATTTTTCTCACAAAAAATATTTTTATTAATTATACTTTATTTATTTTTTACTTATTATTTTGTAAATATAATTAAAACTAGATTATTAGTTATTTTCTTTCATACTAATTAAAATATATTATTTTTAATATAAGAAAGACTAAAAATATTTTATAATACCATGAATATTTTGAAGACAAAATACCAAAAATACTTTTTTCTAAACTTATTTTCTTGTAATCAACTAAATAGAATTAGGGTTTTATTCAAAAATCTTTTCTTAATAAATTTAAACTTGATTAATTATTTTCTTTAAATTAAGTAGGTTAAAACAATTTCCCTCTTTCTCATGAAAACCAAACAAAGACCCATTTTCTTTATATTTTTCATTTTTGTACACTTATTCATTTTGTACATTACTTATTTTAATTCCTTATAAATTAATACCCATTCAATTTGGTTGTAATAGATTAACTAGGTTTACATTCTTGCAATCCCCGTTCAATTTGTACCCCCCCCCCCCCCCCCCCCCCGTCCCCATAAATGTTGTAATAGCGTAGTAACTTTAAAATTCCGCAATTTATCGCTTTTATATACAAATGCTAGTAATTAGGGTTTGTATGGAAAGATTTAAACCAATATTTAGAAAACCCTAATTCAAGACAAAAACAAGCATCAAAATGATACACTTGCACACAAGCACCCCTAGGGTTATTCCACTTGGTTTCCTTATACAAAATGGCCATGTTACGCATGTGATATATCTTAGCAAAAACAAGCAAATACAAGATCATAGTCCCTCAATGACGTTATCTGAGTTGCCTTTCAAATTATCTTAGTCCCTAAAAAGAATTCTAAGATACCTTGCAACATTTCTAATCATGGTTATACGATGACCCACGCCCATCCCGTTTACATCCAAAGATAGGGTTACTTACCAAATCAATGGTAAGATAACAATGTCAAAGGAAAAGAAAAATGAACTAGAAAGACTTTTTGAGTAGGTAGAATGCTCCTAATTACTTGCTCAATTTCAAAACAAACATCCTTGCTATTTTCAAAACAATCACCTACAATTTCAAACATCTTACAAACTTGAAAACATTTTCAAAAGATCAACATCTTTGTATACATTCTTACGAACGAGAATCATTACAAAGTTTGCCTAAACAATGGCCTCTTTACAAAATACTTTCAAAAACCACACCAAGCACAATTTCAAACAAAAGCAAGTGATCTAGAAAGTAGCTAAGAGCCCATGGAAAATCATGGATTAAAAGGGTGTTAATACCTTCCCATTTCATAATCTACCCCCCAAACTCAAGAAATAATCTCAAAGGTCTTTCCTGTTCTTTTTCACGTTTCCTTTTGGATAAAAGAAAAGTCGGTGGCGACTCTTGCTAACTGTAACATTTGCGATCAAATGCAAAACCTTCAAGTCAGTTCTCTCACCGTATCATAGAACTGACGACTCTACTGGGGAAAATTCTAAAAGTGGGGTTACCTTAGGATTATATCACATTTACTTGCTTATATTGTTTGACTTGTATGCTTTACATTATGGTTCTTTGTTTGGGTTTGAATCTTCTACCCGTATTTAGTTTACCTTATAGGTAAGTAGCAATACATTGTGGAAACTGTGCGGGGTATACCGACATGGTCTAAGCAATAGCTACATTAGTGCGACATATTTGTAGGTACCGGTAGCCTTTGAGTTAATCAAAGAGAATACGGGGCCGTTGAGTGATGTCATAAAGCACTAATGAACTTATAGAACCTTTACTTGACCAACTTGGCCTTTAGGATGTAGTGAGATAACCGGCTTTGGTGCAGCCCAAAGTTGGTAGATACTCGATACTACACTCATTGAGGTTTGGTTTCTTAGGATATTTCGGTCGCCATTAAAGAGGCTTGTGCTGAAATAATGAACAAGGAAATAAACCAGTGATATTGAGCTCCTTAGAACCTAATTACTATTACTAGGACAGGTTTGAGCCAACTAAACTTCAAGAGGGTACTTACCTATGAAACTCCATGCAAGCCTAAACCTAAGGACTTGTTTTCTTTGTTTGTATATACATACTTGTACGTAACATCATGAACATCATAACATCATACTCATTCACCAACAATTTTAAGGATCTTGGGATTTATATTTGTTCTATTTTGTAGGATATGGATTCTCTTCGCCGGAAAACTATTCAAGTCAACCTTGTAAGGATCCCTCCACAACTTAAGGAGCTAGCTTCAAGGATTCCTGAAAACTCTCCATTCACCGAGAGACATGGTCGCCTACTCAACTTGGTCACCTCCAACACATATGAGGACATGATGAAGGTGCTCTTTCAGTTCTTTGATCCTTTACACCATTGCTTTACATTTCTCGACTATCAACTTATGCCTTCTCCCGAATCTTGAGGATTCCCATTCTCAACCAACTACCTTTCAACGGTACGGAAAGAGACCCAAATCCAGAAGAGATTGCTCAAGCTCTACACTTGCACTCATCTGATGTCACAACTCATTGGGAAACAAGGAGTGGTGTCAAAGGTTTCCTAGCACAGTTCTTGTTCGAGAAAGCCCAAAATTGTTAGAATTACTTGGATTTTCAATCCTTTGAGGAAATTGTGGCTCTCCTCATCTATGGGATGATTTTGTTTCCAAATCCTGACCAACTCATAGATGTGAACTCTGTCAAAATCTTCATATCTCGCAACCCAATGCCTACATTGCTAGGGGATATCCTACACTCTTTTCACACTCGCATAATAAGGAAAAGAGGTGTACTTATGTGTTGCACTCCTCTCTTGGCAAGGTGGTTTATTTCGTATCTTCCCCAATCTGTATTAAAGAACAAGCAAGGTTCAAGGTGGTCACAAAGGTTGATGACGCTCAAACATTCAGACATTCATTGGTGCTCCTGATCCATAGAGAATGTTACTATTATCGACCGTTATGGAGAATTTCCTAATGTCCCTTTACTTGGCATTAGAGGAGGTATCACCTACAACCCCTGATTAGCCTTAAAAAAATTTGGTTATACTCGAAGGGATGGCCCGCACGAGATGTTGATTCAAGGTTTGGTATTTGACTATGACAACGACGATCAAGGTCTTCGCCAAAGATTTATCCGAGCTTGGAGGATGTTAAACAAGGTAGATAGAAAGACTTTGGGCATAAAAATGCCATCCCTCTTTATCCTTACCTCAAATGGGTATGAACTCGTGCTCAGAGTCTTATGATGCCTTATCCCTCCATTCTCCCGGTAATCATTAAGCCTATCATGGAAGGAGATGTTCCATATACTATCCTACATCCTGACATTACCACCTCTCTTGAAAACTTACAAAGAGATTGGATACAACTCAAGGGGGAGCGAGATACTTTCGAAGCCCAATTCTACGCAAGCGAGAATAAGGTTTTGGAACTCACTAGACTACTTCATGAGGAGCAGACTCTGAATGCCTACATTACACCAAAGAGGATGCGTACTACCTTTTTATCTTATATTTTTTGTATTATTTTTCCAAAGAAGGAATTTGTTGTACCCCAAAATTTGCCCTCTTATTTATCAAGACTTTTCTCACAAGATTCCTTTGACTCAAGACTGGATTAGGGTTTGGTCAACTCAAGGCATATCATCATGCACTAATGACCCAAAATTAGGGTTTGAGATTGCACAAGGATTTTTGGACTATCAATGCTTCATGTGACTTTCAAACATCATTATGGATCCCTAAGATCACTCAGGACAAGTTTCAAGCTTTGAACTATATTTTTGATCAGTCAGTTGGACAGTTGACCTAAAAATCAGTTGTATTGGGGAAAAAGTCAACCATGGCCAATTTACAGTCAAATTTCATAATTCTTGATCCACATCAACATTTTAAGCTTATATGTATCATTTGGTCAAGTTTGGATCACAATTCCTCAAGAAATTTGATCAAATCACCAAAAGGGCAAAATTGTCAAAAATTAGGGTTTTGACTAAAGAATGGCAGTTTCTAATTTTTAACCTAGAAAATGACCAATTGAGTTAAAGCATGATTTAAAGGATTCAATTGTATCATATTTACCTAATTACATGGCTCATAACATTTCAATTTCATTGGATTGACAGATGAAATTTGCAGTCAACTGATCAAAAGTCAACTATACACTGAAAAGTCAAACTTTGACTTTTTGGTCAAAATCAAGTGCCAAGGGTCATAATTCATCAAAACATGTCAAAATTTGAAACTTTTTCATCAAGAAATCCAAGTTTGAAGATTAGGGTTTAAATTTGAAAATTTTCTTAACTTAGAAATTTTCTAAGTATAGAAAATTTCTTTTTTTTTCTCAACTTTAGGCCATTTTTTCACCATGATGCATAATAAATTCAAAGAAAATTCCCAACATGAAAATTGTTGACCTCCATGAAATATACAACTTTACTTCATACACTTTTCCCTAAATATGCTTGGATCTCAAGATATAAATTTATGAATACATGCTCATGAACTAAATAACTTAGTGAAATTTTGCCCTAATTTAGGCAGGTTTTGGACCCAACTTCATGGCAATTTTTCACCTAGTTCCAAGAGGTATCTTGAAATACATTTCAAAATTGAGTTATATATCACATTGCAATCTTTCCAAAATGTCAAAGAACTCCTCAAGATCATTTTTTAGTAGGGAGAATCGAAGAGATGAAGTTGGCAATTTCTCACTTTTTGTCCAAGCCATTTCATGAAGAAGAAAGTTCCAATCAGTACCTATGCTGCCTAATCCATGCTTTACAGGTCCCAAACTTGTTCCTTACTCCTTAATTTAATGCTTACTCAGTTAACAAAGCTTTTATCTAAGCCCTAAAGCCATTACCCAAGTTGTAATTCCATAAATGGCATAAAGTGACCATTGCCATTTTGAAAAAGCTCAACTTTTGCCACTTTCCAATTCTTGAGCATTGCACCTGTCTCCATTGCACATATAAGTCTTACATACCTAAATCAAATTGTACAAGTATATACCAACCCTAAGAAAGCAAGTACAAGCATGGCAAGCCTTGTCCCTTCACTTTGCTTCAAAAGCAAGAAAGGTTGCCAAAAGGCTAGAGCTGGCACATCTGTTGGAGGACTGACTAAAAACTAATTCCATACTAATATACAAACATAATGCAACACAACACACGATTACTTGAAGCCTGAAACACTCCCAAACTCAAAAACACCAGAAAATTGTCAAGACTTGCAGTTTTTGCATAAGCATACCAATCTCCCATTTGGCTCGTGCGTTTCAAGTCTTGATCATCAAAACATCTTACTTACTTGATATCTAACTAATCCAGACCTTCATCCATGTACTATAACCCCTTCTCCATCATCTGCCATTTTTGTTTTCAAAGCTTGCAGGTTGACTTGGCCAAGGAGTTTCAGACACTTTCAAAGCAAGGCAAGGGTTGGAACACATTCAGGGAAGTTCAAGGAAGCTCAAGCAAGCATCAGGCCTCCATCAAACTCACTCTAGTTCCATCCACGATTTCAACTGAAGGAGGTAAAATATCAACTTCTATCTCCTTGTACAGACAAACATTGGCCACGAATTGTGAATAAATAATGTAGTCCTCATTGCAACGAAGTTGTGCATATCTTTATCTTGCATTTATTTGACCTGAGTTGAGAGAATTTAGAACTTGAAGTTTCTGAAAAAATTAGGTTTAAATTTAGGGCTTTTAAAATTCTTTTTGACCTTTGATTGTTAGCTTACATAACTTATATGGTTAGAATTGTGAGATTAAATGCTACAACTTTCACGTTATGAATTTTCATTTTCATGGAAGAATGAGAGAGTTATAGGACATCTGGCCAAGCTTGGGGAAGAAGATGAAGTACAGGGCAAGGACTTGGTTCATGTTATGTTATTTTTGTTTCACTTAAATCAACGGATGTATAGCCACCCCAGTGGCAAAGTAGCGCGCTGGTGAGACCCATGTCCTGGGTTCGAACCTGGGCGCTACTTTTGTTTTCCATATTTTTCCATTTTTCAGCTTTGTTATCTTTTTGCATGATGGGCCTCCATATTTGGGCCATAGTTTTTTTTGCTAACATGTTATCTCTAGTCTGCTTACTATACCCCCTGGCCCATTATTTTCCATACATTTTTATTTAATTTATTTTTGTTTTCATTAATATTTTCTTTAATGTATAAAAATCCAAAAAAATATAAATTTCATAATATTGCATTTTTGTTTTAGTTTAGTTTATTTTTTCACATAGAAATATATTTTATCTTCAATATATATTATTTGTTTTTCTTAACAAACTTGTAAAATAATTAAGATATGTTTAATTTAATTTACTAATTTCCTTTTCATCCCATACTTATAAATATTCATTTTTGCATATATAAAAACTTTATATTTTTATATACAATATTATTTATTATTTTAACATAAAAAATACATTAAAAAAAATAGTACATAAGAACTTCGTTTTCTTTTAAAATAGTAATTAGGGTTAAGCCTCTCTTCTAAAAATTAATTTCTTTTCCTTATATTTTTAGGTTTAGATTAAAATTTCTTTTACATAAAAACAAAACAAAAATCTTGTCTTACATGTACATTATATTGCATCTTTAAATATTGTATATTATTTATTCTAATATTCGTACAAATTCAATTTGGTTGTAATAAATTATTTAGGTTTACATTCTTGCAAATCCTCATTCAAATTTGTATTCCCCCCTCCCATAAAATTGTTGTAATAGATTAGTAATATTTACATTACGCAATTTACCGCTTTACATGCCATGATTAGTAATTAGGGTTTGTATGATAAGATCAAAACAAAGCAAAAATAGAAAACCCTAAATACAAGATAAAACCAAAGCATGAAAATGATACACTTGCACACAAGCATCCTTAGGGTTTCTCCACTTGGTTGCCTAAAACAAAAATAGCCATATTACGTATGTGAAGTATCTTAGAAAAACAAACAAGTATAAGATCATAGTCCCTCGATGACGCTATTCAAGGTTGCCTTACAAAAATGATCTTGGTCCCTCAAAATGCTAAGATACTTTGCAAACATTGCTAATCATGGTTATATGATGACCCACGCCCGTCCCGTTTACATCCAAAGATAGGGTTGCTTACCAAATTAATGGTAAGACAACAATGTCAAAGGAATAGAAAATGTACAAGAAAGACATTTGAGTAGGTAGATTACTTCTAGTTACTTGCTCTATTTCAAAACAACTATCTTTGCTATTTTCAAAACAAACACACATTTCAAAAACATCTTACAAACATTGAAAACATTTTCAAAAAGACAAACATCTTTGTATACATTCTTACGAACGAGAATCATTACAAAGATTTCCTAAACGAATGGCCTCTTTTACAAAATACTTTCAAAACCACACCAAACACATTTTTCAGACAACAAAAGCAAGTGATCTAGCAAGTAACTAAGATCCCATGGAAAACCATGGATGAAAAGGGTGCTAATACCTTCCCTTTTCATAATCTACCCCCCGAACTCAAGAAAACATCTCAAAGGTCTTTCTTGTGCTTTTTCACCTTTCCTTTTGGATAAAAGAAAAGTCGATGGTGACTCTTGCTAAACGCAACATTTGCAATAAAACGCAAACCCTCAAGTCAGTTCTCCCACCGTATCACAGAACAGGCGACTCTGCTGGGGAATATTATAGAAGTTGGGTTACCTTAAGGTTTACATCACATTTATTTGCTTACATTGTTTGATATGTTTTCTTTACATTATGGTTCTTTATTTGGGTTTGAATCCTCCACCCGGATTTGGGAAACATTATAGGTAAATAGCAATACATTATGGAAACTGTGCGGGATTTACCGACATGGTCTAAGAAATAGCTATGTTAGTGTGACATATTTGTGGGTACCGGTAGCCTTTGAGTCAATCAAAGGGAATACGGGGCCGCTGAGTGATGTCATGAAGCACTAATGAACTTCTAGAACCCTTGACTTGACCAACTTGGCCTTTAGGATGTAGTGAGATGACTGGCTTTGGTGCAGTCCGAAGTTGGTAGTTAATCGATACTACACTCATTGAGGGTTGGTTTATTGGGATATTTCGGTCGCCATTAAAGAGGCTTGAGCTGAAACAATGACCAAGGAAAAGTCCAGTGATATTGAGCTCCTTAAAACCCGGTTACTATTATTAGGACAGGTTAAGCCAACTAAAACTTCTAGAGGGTACTTACCTATAAAACCCCATGCAAGCCTAAACTAAGAACTTGTTTGATTTGCTTGTATATGCATACTTGTGCATAACATCATAAACATCATGAACATCATATGCATCCACTAACCATTTCAAGGATTTTGGAGATTCATCTTTGTTCTTGTTTTGTAGGATATGGACTCACTCCGCAGGAAAACTATCCAAATCAATCTTGTAAGAATTCCTCCACAAATCAAGGAGCTAGCTTCAAGGATCCCTGAGAATTCTCCATTCACCGAGAGGCATGGTCGTCTACTCAACTTGGTCACCTCCAACACAGAGGAGGATATGATGAAGGTACTCTTCCAGTTCTTTGATCCTTTGCATCATTGCTTCACATTTTCTGACTATCAACTTGTGCCCACTTTGGAAGAATTCTCTCAACTTTTGAGTATTCCCATTCTCAATCAACTACCTTTCAACAGTATGGAAAGAGACCCAAAGCCAGAAGAGATTGCTCAAGCTCTGCACTTGCACTCATCTGATGTCACAACTCATTGGGAAACTAGAAGTGGTGTCAAAGGCTTCTTAGAAAAGTTCTTGTTTGAGAAAGCCCAAAGCTGTTGGAATTCCTTAGACTTGAAAGCCTTTGAGGAAATTGTGGCTCTTCTTATCTATGGGATGGTCTTGTTTCCCAATCCTGACCAACTCATAGATGTGAGCACCGTCAAAATCTTCATATCATGCAACCCGGTGCCTACATTGCTTGGAGATATCCTACACTCTTTTCACACTCGTACAATGAGGAAAATAGGTGTCCTTATGTGTTGCACTCCCCTCCTGGAAAGATGGTTTATTTCTCATCTTTCCCAATCAGTCTTAAAGAATGAGCAAGGATTAAGGTGGTCACAAAGGTTAATGACACTCAAACATTCAGATATTCATTGGTGCTCTCGATCCAAAGAGAATGTTATCATTGTTGACCGTTGTGGGGAATTCCCTAATGTCCCTCTACTTGGAATTAGGGGAGTCATCACCTACAACCCATGCTTGGATCTAAGACAGTTTGGTTTTGCCTGAAGGGATGGCCCACATGAGATGTTGATTCAAGGCTTGGTATTCAACTACGACAACAACGATCAAGGTCTTCGCCAGAGATTCATCTGAGCATGGAGGATGCTAAACAAGGTGGATAGCAAGACTTTGGGACACAAGAATTACATCCCTCTTGAGCCTTACCTCAAGTGGGTACGAACCTGCGCTCAAAGTCTTATGATGCCTTATCCTTCCGTTCTCCCGGTGATTATGGAGCCTGTTAAGGAAGGAGAAGTTCCATACATTATCCTACATCCTGACATGCCCACATCTCTTGAAGACCTACAAAGGGATTGGATACAACTCAAAGGAGAGAGAGAGAGATACTTTTGAAGCCTAATTCTGTGCAAGTGAGATGAAGGTTTTGGAACTCACTAGGCTACTTCATGAGGAGCAGACTCTAAATACCTACATAGCACCAAAGAGGATGCGCACTACTTTTTTATCTTAGAGTGTTGTATTATTTTGCCCAAGGGCCATTGATGTACTCAAAATCTATCTTATTAATATAACGTGTGTTTCTCTTTTGTTTAAAACGAACTTGAATCTTTTAAAATCCTTGAAAATATTACATATGCACATATCATTCATCATAACATAAACAGGTCTTTTGCAACAAGTTTCCTCATCTCTCTAATGTTTATTTCAGTAAGATGGATCTCGAACAGACAGTGAAAGATCTTCAGACTCAAAACATGCAGTTTCAATAGTTACTCACAACCTTGGCCAAAGGACAAGAAGAGCTGAAGACTCTGTTGGCAAAAGAGAAAAAGAAGAAAGAGAATAAACCAACTGGTGTTGTAATCATGAGGAGAAGGTTTCAAAGGCAAACTAGGAGAACCTTGAATTTCGCAACAACATATGATGAAGGGGAAGGGAAAGGAAAAGAAACAGTAGTTCCGTCAGAATCTGAAGAGGAGGAAGAAGAGGAAGACTACTCTGAGGAACAGTACCCTCCGGTTGATGATAAGTACAGACATCTTGAAGAGCGTTTGAGCGCTATGGAAATACAAAGGGTATCAGGTCTAGACTTTGAAGAATTGGGGCTAGTGTCGGGAATTGTGATCCCACCAAAGTTCAAAGTGTCGTTGTTTGCAAAATATGATGGGGTGTCATGTCCTAAAATGCACCTCCGATCATACGTGAGAAAGATTCAGCCGCACTCTGCCGATAAAGACTTGTGGGTCCATTTTTTCCAAGATAGTTTATCCGGAACACAACTCGATTGGTTTTACCAATTAGAAAGGGCCGACGTCCACAACTGGGAAGATCTTGCTGCAGCTTTCTATAAATAATACCAGTATAGTGCAGATTTGGCGCCAAC
Organism: Vicia faba; assembly: GCA_948472305.1. Taxonomy (NCBI): domain Eukaryota; kingdom Viridiplantae; phylum Streptophyta; class Magnoliopsida; order Fabales; family Fabaceae; genus Vicia; species Vicia faba. The sequence continues at coordinate 1,430,858,939 of OX451736.1, read as the reverse complement.
CCGTACTCAACTTCAGAGTATGGCTATAGCTTCAAATGAGGGTTTCAAAGATTACGCGCAGAAATGGAGAGATCTAGCTGGGAGAGTGCAACTCCCCTGTCTGAAAGGGAGTTGGTGGATATGTTCTTAGGCACTCTATCAGGCCCTTTCCTCAACCATTTGATTGGGAGCTCATCTGCTGGATTTACTGAGTTAATACTAACCGGAGAGAGGGTCGAAGCTGGCGTAAAAAGTGGAAAGATTCAGAAGGATTCGTCTGCCTCTACAGCTGTGAGAAAACCCTTAACTAGGAAGAAGGAGGTATTTGCTGTTTATCCACAAAGGAACCAAGGGAGAGCTGAGCGCCGACCAATGGTAGGGGCCGTTATGATCCCAAAGCCTACATCTGATCAACCAAGAAGTAATCAACCGAGGGTGGAAAGGCCAGTCCGGCAATTCGCCAGAATTAATATGACTCTAACCCAGGTTTTACCACATCTTCTGAAATCTAATCTAGAAACTTTAAAAGAAGCTCCAAAGAATGCCAACACGGCGTCCCCTTATTATCATCTGAATGCCAGATGCGCATATCATTCCGAAAGTCCGGGTCACGACACTAACAACTGTTAGGCCTTGAAAAACAAAATTCAAGACCTTATAGATGCAAAAGAATTTGAGTTTGATGCGCCCGAGAAACCAAACGCCATTTCTGCTCCTATGCCTAGGCATGGTCACAACACCAATGCTATCGAAGAAGATTTATTTGTTACCACAGTGGATGAACTCTTTACTCCGCTCCCAATCATCAAGATAAACCTATTGAAAGCTGGTATATTCCCAGGTTGTAATGAAGACTGCCATCTTTGCTTATCCTCACCAACTATTTGCCCTCTGTTGAAGACAGGCATTCAACGCTTGATAGACAACCAAGAGATTCTGTTTGAAAATTCTCCTGTTTCACCTGTTCCTGTTGAAGACATTTCAGTCATAATCATCTCCGCCAATCCTTCCAGGGTCCCCAAAAGACCCGTTAGGATTACATCGGTTCCAAAAACTGCATCTCTTATAATCACAATGCCCAGGCCGGTCCCGTATGAATCAGACAAAACAATACCGTGGAATTACGGTGGAGACATCTACTACCATGGTCTCAAACAAGATGGGCTGGCCGCCAAAGAAGTGAGCTCCGAAGAAGAAGATTCTGACATTAGCAATATTGCCGGAACCAATAAGATTACCCGTAGCGGTAGAATCTTCTCTCCAGAAATTGCCCCTCCAAAGGCAGTTTTTGGACCCGTGGCTGTTCCAAAGGTTACCTCCATACTAATAATCATATCTACAAGTGCTCCTACTAGCAAAGATGACACAACCCCTGCTGTTATCCCTACCAACACTTCTACTGCTGAAATTCGAGGAAAAGGTATTCAAGAAGAGCTTGTTCGGACGAAGGCTCAACCATTGACTATCCCCAAAACCTCCAAGAAGGAAATGGAGGAGATCATGAGGATAATAAATAAGAGTGACTATGACGTTGTTAAACAGTTGGGGCAAAATCCCTCCAAAATCTCCATGCTAGCATTGTTGCTGTGTTCTGAGGCACATGCGAAAGCTCTGGTGAAGTTTCTGAAGACAGCCCATGTGCCACAAGAGACGTCTGCTGACCAATTCCAAGATTGTATGGCCAGTATGACAGCTGATAACGGCCTAGGCTTCTCTGATGCTGATTTGACACCAAGAGGGAGAAAGCACAACGAGGCATTACATGTCTCTGTGGAGTGTAGAGGAACAACTCTGGCCCATGTCTTGGTGGACACTGGCTCATCTTTGAATGTTTTACCGAAGAAAGCTCTCAACAAATTAGATTGTGAAGGACTGACATTGAAACCCAGTAACATACTCGTAAGAGCATTTGATGGCTCAAAGAGGATGGTCCATGGGTAGGTGGACATCCCCATAAAGGTGGGAACTCAGACTTTCAACTCAACCTTCTATGTAATGGACATTCGCCCCTCTTACTCCTGTCTGTTAGGACGGCCCTGGATCCATAATATTGGTGTTGTCACCTCTACACTACACCAGATGCTAAAATACCCGGTCCATGGAAAGATTATCACTGTCCACAGAGAGGAAGAGTACATGATTAGCCATCTAAATTCTTTCTGGTATGTGGAGTTGGATGGCAAGTTCATTGAAACTCCTTTTCAACATTTCGAAGAAGTCTCTCAAGAAGTAGTAGTAACCAAGACAGTATCCCAAATCCCCAAGATCACAAGACCTCCGCTTCGGATCTCATCTCTAAAGGACGCCAAGGCAGTAGTAGAGGAGGGTGGATGCACCATCTGGGGATAGCTTCCAGACATTCCGTATAAATCTGAAAAGTTTGGCTTAGGGTTTACTTCAAATGCTCAGAAGGCTGTGCGGCATGCCCGTACTGGAGGGCCACCTCTGAAGATTAGCAACCAAGAGGTCAACACAGTGGAAGATGGTGAAGAAGATGGCAGCTTGGAGGATTGGATATTTCCTACTGTCAACGGAGGACTTCGCAATTGGGAAGCCAGAGACTTTGTCCCAATAACTTTCATCTCTCAGTAATTTATCTTTTACATTTCTGTTGGAATTGTAATATTCACAAACAATTCACACATTAAAAACCTTGTGTCTTACCCGAGGCACAATGGTCCATTTGTAAGGGTTTTTATTTCATCTTCATATGACATTCAATGAATCATGGACGTTTTTTCACATACAAACCTTTTGTGCTCATTGTCTTTCTTTTACATTTTATTGTTTAAAGATGGTTATACCCTTACACACACCCACACTCACAAATGCAGGTACCCCTCCACTCCGGATCCCATGGGTAACGATACTGTTATGGCCTTTAGTGACTCTGAAGATCTAATCTACCAAGCCGAAGACGAAGGTGAGGAAGATTGTGAAGTACCAGGGGAATTGGCCAGACTACTACAACAAGAGGAAAGAGTTATTCAGCGTCATGAGGAACCGTTGGATACAATCAACTTGGGTACCGAGGAAGATAAAAAGGAAATCAAGGTGGGTGCCAATCTAGAGCCGAGTGTCAAGGAGCGTCTACTTCAGTTATTGCACAATTATGTTGAGATCTTTGCCTGGTCATACGAAGACATGCCAGGAGTTGATACAGACATTGTGGTACATCGTCTTCCCACAAGAGAAGACTGTCCACCAGTAAAACAAAAAGTCCTCCGCATGAGACCTGACATGTCAGAGAAGATCAAAGCGAAAGTCATGAAACAATTCAATGTTGGATTCTTGGATGTCACTTCCTGTCCTCAATGGGTTGCCAACATTGTTCCCGTGCCTAAAAAGGACGGCAAAGTACGAATGTGCGTGTATTATAGAGATTTGAATAGGGCCAGCCCTAAAGATGATTTTCCACTTCCCCACGTTGATATCCTGGTTGACAATACGGCCCAGTACAAAGTGTTTTCCTTCATGGACGGATTCTCAGGTTATAACCAAATCAAAATGGCACCTGAGGACATGGAGAAAACTACATTTGTTACACAGTGGGGCACGTTCTGCTACAAAGTGATGTCATTCAAACTGAAGAATGTTGGGGCAACCTATCAACGTGCCATGGTAGCCTTATTTCATGATATGATACATCATGAGATAGAGGTCTATGTAGATGACATGATAGCCCGATCACAAATTGAAGAGGAGAACCTTGATCATTTGCAAAAGTTGTTTGAGAGGTTGAAGGAGTACAAACTAAGGTTGAATCCAAACAAGTGCACATTCGGAGTCTGGTCCGGTAAACTCTTAGGTTTTGTTGTCAGCAAAAAAGGTATCGAGGTTGATCCTGCCAAGGTTAAAGCGATACAAGAAATGCCTGCTCCTCGAACTGAGAAGGAAGTCAGAGGATTCTTGGGACGCCTGAACTATATTGCCAGATTCATTTCTCACATAATAGCTACTTATGAACCAATCTTCAAACTATTGAAGAAAGATCAAGTAGTCAGATGGAATGATGAATGTCAGATTGCTTTTGACAAGATCAAAGAGTACTTACAAGAGCCTCCTGTTTTGATGCCACCAGTCGAGGGAATTCCACTGATCATGTATCTGACCGTTTTAGAGAACTCAATGGGGTGTGTATTTGGGGAAGCAAGACGAGTCTGGCCGAAAAGAGCATGCTATTTACTACCTGAGCAAAAAGTTTACCGACTGTGAAACCAGATATTCACTACTCGAGAAAACTTGATGCGCTCTGGCATGGGCTGCTTGCCGGCTAAGACAGTATATGTTGACTCATACTACTTTGTTGATATCTAAGATGGATCCGATAAAGTACATCTTCGAAAAAGCCTGCTCTGTCTGGGAGGATAGCTAGATGGCAGATGATCCTAACAGAATATGACATACAGTACACTACCCAGAAAGCTATAAAGGGCAGTGTGCTAGTTGATCATCTTGCTCATCAAGCTGTAGAAGATTATCAGTCCATGAAATTTGAATTCCCAGATGAAGATATCATGACATTAGACAACTGTGAAGAAATTAGACCATATGACGGACCTGAACAAGGATCCCGATGGACCCTGTTCTTTGATGGGGCATCCAATGCACTTGGTAACGGTATCGGCGTTGTACTCATATCTCCGGAAGGGTGTCACACTCCCTTTACTGCCAGACTTTGCTTCAACTGTACGAACAACATGGTGGAATACGAAGCATGCATCTTTGGTCTCAAGGCTTCCATAGACTTTGGAATCAAATCTTTAGATGTGTTTGGAGATTCATCTTTGGTTATCAGTAAGATCAAAGGAGAATGGGACACTAAGCACCCAAACCTTATCCCTTACAAAGAACATGTTTTAACATTGCTACCACATTTTGAACAGATTACCTTCGAGCATTTTCCGCGAGAAGAAAATCAGCTAGCAGATGCTCTAGCCACAATGTAATCTATGTTTAAACTTAATTGGGATAACGAGGCTCCCCAGATCACCATTGAACGAATGGATGAACCAGCACACTGTCACGAGATTAATACTGAAGAGGTAATGGACCAGCCTTGGTTTCATGAAGTCAAGAGGTATCTCGAGGCTCAGGAATATCATAAGGAGCTTTAATCAATGATAAAAAGTTCTTAAGGAGATTCTCTGCTAAGTTCTTCCTGAGTAATGGCATCCTGTACAAACGCAATCATGACTCCATTCTGCTCCGATGTGTGGATAAGAATGAAGCTGAAAAGATCATGGTTGAATTACATGAAGGTACTTTTGGCACTCACTCTAGTAGGCATACAATGGCGAAGAAAATCCTACGGGCAGGCTATTATTGGTCTACCATGGAAGCAGACTGCTATCAACACTCTCGAACCAGTCATAAGTGTCAAATTTATGCTGACAAGGTGCATGTACCTCCGGTTCCTCTGAATGTCTTGACGGATCCTTGGCCCTTTGCTATGTGGGGAATCGACATGATTGGAGAGATCAAGCCTACATCCTCCAATGGACACCGCTTCATTCTAGTGGCCATTGACTATTTTAGAAAATGGGTCGAAGCAGCTTCCTTCGCATCTGTTACTAAGAATGTTATTTCCCGCTTCATCAAGCAGAATCTCATTTGTCAGTACAGTATTCCAGAAAGGATCATCACTGATAATGGTATCAACCTTAACAATACTATGATCACCGCCTTGTGCGAGCAGTTCAAGATTCAGCATCACAATTCATCCCCCTGTCGGCCAAAGATGAATGGTGTCGTTGAAGCTGCAAATGAAAACATTAAAAAGATCATACAGAAAATGACAGTCACCTACAAGGACTGGCATGAGATGCTACCATTTTCTCTCCACGGGTATCGTACCATGGCTCGCACATCAATTGGGGCAACACCCTATTCTTTGGTTTATGGCATGGAGGCTATCTTGCCTATTGAGGTTCAGATCCCCTCTTTGAGAATTATGAAGGATGCAGGTTTGAATAAGGACGATTGGATCCAGTCTCGACTTGATCAACTAAACTTAATTGATGAAAAGAGACTTACTGCTGTTTGCCATGGTCAAATGTATCAAAAACGGATGATCAAGGCTTTCAACAAGAAAGTCAGACGCCAGGAATATCAAGTTGGAGATCTAGTGATCAAACGCATTATCTTACCACAAAGTGATCCCATGGGCAAGTCGACTCCTACCTATGAAGGACCATTTGTAATCAAGAACATATTCTCCGGTGGGGAAATGATCTTAACCACCATGGACGGTGATGACCTGCCACACCCTGCGAACGCGGACATAGTCAAAAGATACTAAGCATAAGAGACCCGCTAGGTTGACACACCTAGGTAAAAAAAAGGGCATCCTGGCGAACCAAAAGGGTTCGGGCAAAAGTTAGGGATAAAATAAAAAAAAATATGTACACCCGATAAGTTGAAAACCTGAAAGGGCGACTTGGGCAAAAAAAGGGTTTCCCGGTGGACTGAAAACCCGAAAAGGCGGTCCAGGAAAAAGTTAGGGTATTAAAGCGTATTATTATGTCTCGTCTGATCACTTTGAGGACAACCTCTTGACTTCCATTGACAAACTTGGAGTTTCTGATCAATTCAATCGTCTTCGGACGAAGCAACAAATAGACAAGATATTCGGAGATACGGAGGCTATAGCAGAACGGAAATCCCATGGGATTATTACACATAGATATCTTTCTTTGTATAAAGTTTTTCTTGCTTTTTTATGGAATCATTATCTTACTAGAATGATTGTATCCTTTGTACAAAATACTTATTCAAAGTCAATACAAAGATATCTCTTTGAAAATACAGAAAACCTATTTGTCTTTTTTCTTTACACTTGTGTTTTTATTTGCAAAAACGTCCAATGATTCATTAATGAACATATGCATTTGAACATAATTACTGTTTATAAATAAACAAAACAAGAAAGACAATTACTGATAGGTTGAAAGAGCCGAAAAACGTCTCTAGGCTATTCCATAAGCAATCCCCACAGTACGTCATTTAGATCCCCAGCGGAACTAAAACTTCAAATTATTAATCCTCAGTAGAGGTCGTCAAATTTCTCAAGATTCCTCAAAGCAATATGTGGCATTGCTCTCACAAACGGAATTTTTGTCAGTACTTCAAGACATGAAGAATCCACATATCCTCATCAGTGTTCAGGAATTTATTTTCCTCAATCAGGCAGCAATACAGCAAATTAGGTTACATGCACATACATTACATCCATATATCATAAACATTGATAAAACACATATGTTGCACCTTACATTTCATACAACATAATTTTGTGTTTCAGCTAACATTTTACCCTTTTCAGGATGAGATTAACAACTACCATTAATAATATGCAATCATGATACAGCACGGATACGCTCCAGACATGGACACCATTCTATTACTCATTCAGATTCAACCTTCAGACACAGTACGGATGCGCTCCAGACACGGATGCCATTCTGATACTCATTCAGATTTCAAGTTCAGATACAGTACGAATACGCTCCAGACACGGATGCCATTCTGTTACTCATTCAGATTCAACTTTCAGATACAATTCAGATACGCTCCAGACACGGACGCCATTCTGTTACTCATTCAGATTCAACCTTTAGACACAGTACGGATACGCTTCAGACACGGATGCCATTCTGATACTCATTCAGATTTCAAGTTCAGATACAGTACGGATACGCTCCAGACACGGATGCCATTCTGTTACTCATTCAGATCAAACTTTCAGATACAGTTCAGATATGCTCAAGACACAGATTCCATTCTGATACTCATTCAGATTACCCATTCAGATACAGTATGGATACGCTCCAGATACAGATGCCATTCTGATACTCATTCTTTCAGCTTACAATTTACAATTCAACAAATATTATTGGATGGCATCTACAAGCCCATCTCCAACAAGATTCTATCACTTCTCTAAATGGCATCTTTAAACCTATTCCCTCAACTACACATTGTCGAGTGCAAATTTATGGGCACTCTAGTGTCCAATCATCTTTCACCTTCGAGTCACGAATGGCAAAACTCGCCATTCTTACTCTTCAGGTTTAAGAAGATTGAACAGGGGCAGCTGTTGTACCCCAAAATTTTCCCTCTCATTTATCAAGACTTTTCTCACAAGATTCCTTTGACTCAAGACTGGATTAGGGTTTGGTCCGCTCAAGGCATATCATCATGCACTAATGACCCAAAATTAGGGTTTGAGATTGCACAAGGATTTTTGGACTATTAATGCTTCATGTGACTTTCAAACATCATTATGGATCCCTAAGATCACTCAGGACAAGTTTCAAGCTTTGAACTATATTTTTGATCAGTCAGTTGGACAGTTGACCTAAAAATCAGTTGTATTGGGGAAAAAGTCAACCATGGCCAATTTACAGTCAAATTTCATAATTATTGATCTACATCAAAATTTTAAGCTTATATGTATCATTTGGTCAAGTTTGGATCACAATTCCTCAAGAAATTTGATCAAATCACCAAAAGGGCAAAATGGTCAAAAATTAGGGTTTTGACTAAAGAAGGGCAGTTTCTGATTTTTAACTTAGAAATGACAAATTGAGTTAAATCATGATTTCAAGGATTCAATTGCATCATCTTTACCTAATTACATGGCTCATAACATTTCAATTTCATTGGGATTGACAGATGAAATTTGCAGTCAACTGATCAAAAGTCAATTGTACACTGAAAAGTCAAACTTTGACTTTTTGGTCAAAATCTAGTGCCAAGGGTCATAATTCATTAAAACATGTCAAAATGTGAAACTTGTTCATCAAGAAATCCAAGTTTGAAGATTAGGGTTTAAATTTGAAAATTTTCTTAACTTAGAAATTTTCTAAGTATAGAAAATTTCTTATTTTTTCTCAACTTTAGGCCATTTTTTCACCATGATGCATAATGATTCAAAGAAAATTCCCAACATGAAAGTTGTAGACCTACATGAAATATACAACTTTTCTTCACACACTTTTCCCTAAAGATTCTTGGATCTCGATATATAAATTTATGAATACATGCTCATGAACTAAATAACTTAGTGAAATTTTGCCCTAATTTAGGCAGGTTTTGGACCCAACTTCATGGAACTTTTTCACCTAGTTATAAGAGGTATCTTGAAATTCAATTCAAAGATGATTTATAGAGCATATTTCAAGATTTCCAAAATGTCCAAGAACTCCTCAAGATAATTTTTGAGTAGGGAGAAACGAAGAGATGAAGTTGGCAATTTCTCACTTTTTGTCCAAGCTATTTCATGAAGAACAAAGTTCCAGTCAGTACATATGCTGCCTAATCCATGCTTTATAGGTCTCAAACTTGTTACTTACTCCTTAATTTAATGCTTACTCAGTTGAAATGGCTTTGATCCAAGCCCTAGAGCCATTACCCAAGTTGTAATTCCATAAATGGCATAAAGTGACCATTGCCATTTTGAAAAAGCTCAACTTTTGCCACTTTCCAATTCTTGAGAATTGCACATGTCTCCATTGCACATATAAGTCTTACAGGCCTAAAGAAAATTGTACAAGTATATACCAACCCTAATAAAGCAAGTACATGCATGGCAAGCCTTGTCCCTTCACTTTGCTTTAAAAGCAAGAAAGGTTGCCAAAAGGCTAGAGTTGGCACATCTGTTGGAGGGCTGACTAAAAACTAATTCCATAATAATATACAAACATAATACAATACAACACACGATTACTTGAAGCCTGAAACACTCCCAAACTCAAAAACACCAGAAAACTGTCAAGACTTGCAGTTTTTGCATAAGCATACCAATCTCACATTTGGCTCGTGCGTTTCAAGTCTTGATCATCAAAACATCTTACCTACTTGACATATAACTAATCCAGACCTTCATCCTTATATTGTAACCCCTTCTCCATCATCTTCCATTTTTGTTTTCAAAGCTTGCAGGTTGACTTGGCCAAGGAGTTTCAGACACTTTCAAAGCAAGGCAAGGGTTGGAACACATTCAGGGAGGTTCAAGGAAGCTCAAGCAATCATCAGGCCTCCATCAAACTCACTCCAGTTCCATCCATGATTTCAACTGAAGGAGGTAAAATCTCAACTTCTATCTCCTTGTACATGCAACCATTGGCCATGATTTGTGAATAAATAATGTAGTCCTCATTGCAACGAAGTTGTACATATCTTTATCTTGCATTTATTTGACCTGAGTTGAGAGAATTTAGAACTTGAAGTTTCTGGAAAAAATTAGGTTTAAATTTAGGGCTTTTAAAATTCTTTTTGACCTTTGATTGTTAGCTTACATAACTTATATGGTTAGAATCGTGAGATCAAATGCTACAACTTTCATGTTATGAATTTTCATTTTCATGGAAGAATGAGAGAGTTACAGGACATCTGGCCAAGCTTGGGGAAGAAGATGAAGTACAGGGCAAGGACTTGGTTCATGTTATGCTATTTTTGTTTCACTTAAATCAACGGATGTATAGTCACCCCAGTGGTAAAGTAGCGTGCTCGTGAGATCCATGTCCTAGGTTCGAACCTGGGCGCTACTTTTGTTTTCTATATTTTTCCATTTTTCAGCTTGGTTATATTTTTGCAGGATGGGCCTCCATATTTGGGCCATAGTTTTTTTGCTAACATGTTGTCTCTAGTCTGGTTGCTATACCCCCTGGCCCATTATTTTCCATACATTTTTATTTAATTTATTTTTGTTTTCATTAATATTTTCTTTAATGTATAAAAATCCAAAAAAATATAAATTTCATAATATTGCATTTTTGTTTTATTTTAGTTTATTTTTTCACATAGACATATATTTTATCTTCAATATGTATTATTTGTTTTTCTTAACAAACTTGTAAAATAATTAAAATATGTTTAGTTTAATTTATTTATTTCCTTTTTATCCCATACTTATAAATATTTATTTTTTCATATATAAAAACTTTATGTTTTTATATACAATATTATTTATTATTTTAACATCAAAAATACATTAAAAAAATAGTACATAAGAACTTTGTTTTCTTTTAAATAGTAATTAGGGTTAAGCCTCTCTTCTAAAAATTAATTTCTTTTTTTTTATATTTTTAGGATTAGATTAAAATTTCTTTTACATAAAAACAAAACAAAAAATCTTTTCTTACATGTACATTATATTGCATCTTTAAATATTGTATATTATTTATTCTAATATTCGTACAAATTCAATTTGGTTGTATTAAATTATTTAGGTTTACATTCTTGCAAATCCCTATTCAAGTTTGTATTCCCCCCTCCCATAAAATTGTTGTAATAGATTAGTAATATTTTCATTACGCAATTTACCGCTTTACATGCCATGATTAGTAATTAGGGTTTGTATGATAAGATCAAAACAAAGCAAAAATAGAAAACCCTAAATACAAGATAAAACCAAAGCATGAAAATGATACACTTGCACACAAGCATCCTTAGGGTTTCTCCACTTGGTTGCCTAAAACAAAAATGGCCATATTACACATGCGAAGTATCTTGGAAAAACAAGCAAGTATAAGATCATAGTCCCTCGATGACGCTATTCAAGGTTGCCTTACAAAAATGATCTTGGTCCCTCAAAAATGCTAATATACTTTGCAAACATTGCTAATCATGGTTATACGATGACCCACGCCAGTCCTGTTTACATCCAAAGATAGGGTTGCTTACCAAATTAATGGTAAGACAACAATGTCAAAGGAATATAAAATGTACAAGAAAGACATTTGAGTAGGTAGATTACTTCTAGTTACTTGCTCTATTTCAAAACAACTATCCTTGCTATTTTCAAAACAAACACACATTTCAAAAACATCTTACAAACATTAAAAACATTTTCAAAAAGACAAACATCTTTGTATACATTCTTACGAACGAGAATCATTACAAAGATTGCCTAAACGAATGGCCTATTTTACAAAATACTTTCAAAACCACACCAAACACATTTTTCAAACAACAAAAGCAAGTGATCTAGCAAGTAACTAAGAGCCCATGGAAAACCATGGATGAAAAGGGTGCTAATATCTTCCATTTTCATAATCTACCCCCTGAACTCAAGAAAACATCTCAAAGGTCTTTCCTGTGCTTTTTCACCTTTCCTTTTTGATAAAAGAAAAGTCGGTGGTGACTCTTGCTAACCGCAACATTTGCAATAAAGCGCAAACCCTCAAGTCAGTTCTCCCACCGTATCATAGCATTGATGTACTCAAGCTTTAATCTACTAATATAACGTGTGTTTCCTTTTTGTCTAAAACAAATTTGAATCTTAAAATCCTTAAAATCATTGCATATGCATTTACCATTCATCATAACATAAGCAGGTTTCTTGCAACAAGTCTCGTCATCTCTCTACTGTTTATTTCAGTAAGATGGATCTCGAGCAAACGGTGAAGGAACTCCAAGCTCAGAATGCACAGTTTCAACAGTTGTTCTTAACTCTAGCCAAAGGACAAGAAGAGTTGAAGACCTTGTTGGCTGAAGAGAAGAAAAAGAAGACAAAGAAGATAACCGGAGTTCTAAACATGGGAAGAAGATTCCAAGGGTAGACAAGAAGGGCCTTAGACTTTCCAACGACATCCGGTGAGAAAGATAATTAAGATGGGAAGGGAAAAGAAATATTTGTCCAGTCAGAATCAGAAGAGGAAGAGGAAGAAGAAGACTATTCTGAAGAACAATATCCTCTAGCCGATGACAAGTATAAGAATCTAGAAGAGAGGTTGAGTGTAATGGAAATCCAAAAAGTGTCTGGGTTGGACTTTGAGGAGTTGGGCTTAGTGTCAGGGATTGTCATTCCTCCAAAATTCAAAGCACTTGTGTTCGCCAAATATGACGGAGTTTCATGCCCTAAAATGCATCTCTGGTCTTATGTAAGGAAAATCCATCCCCATACCGCTGACAAAGATTTATGGGTACACTTCTTCTAAGACAGTCTGTCTGGAACTCAACTTGATTGGTTTTATCAGTTAGAAAGAGCCAATGTTCATAACTGGGAAGATCTTGATGCATCCTTTTACAAACAATACCAATACAATGCTGATCTTGCACCCACCCGTACTCAACTCCAGAGTATGACCATGGTTTCAAGTGAAGGCTTCAAGGACTATGCGCAAAAATGGAGAGACTTGGTCGGAAGAGTTCAACCCCCCATATCTAAAAGAGAGTTGGTAGACATGTTTTTGGGCACCTTGTCTGGTTCCTTCTTCAATCACTTGATTGGGAGTTCATCGGCAGGTTTTACCGAACTGATATTGACCGGAGAAAGGGTAGAAGCCGGGATAAAGAATGGAAAGATTCAAAAAGATGCATCCTCTGCTGCCGTAAGAAAACCATCCATCGGGAAGAAAGAAGTGGTTATTGTATATCCTCAGAGAAATCAAGATAGGGTCGAACATCGTCCAATGGTAGGGGCTGTTTTGATTCCTAAACATGCGCCTGATCAGCAAAGAAACAACCAACCAAGAACGGAAAGACCAGTCAGACAGTTCACCAGAATTAACATGACCCCATCTCAAGTATTGCCACATTTGTTAAGATTCAACCTAGTGACTTTGAAAGAAGCTCTAAAGAACCCTCACACAACCTCTCCTCACTATCATCCCAATTCCCGTTGTGCATACCACTCTGAGAGTCCAGGCCATGACACTAATAACTTTTGGGCTCTAAAGAACAAAGTACAAGACCTCCTTGAAGCCAAAGAGATTGAATTCGATGTGCCAGAAAAGCCCAATGTCATTTCTGCCCCTATGCCCAAACACGGCCATAATACCAACGCCATTGAGGAAGATATGTTTGTTACTTCAGTTGATGAACTTATGACCCCACTCCTTATTATCAAAAAGAACTTATTGAATGCCAATTTTTTCCCGGGCTATGATGAAAGCTGTCATTTCTATTTGTCCTCACCAACCAGCTGTCCTTTGTTGAAAGCAGGTGTTCAGTGCCTAATAGATAACAAAGAAATTTTGTTCGAAAAGACTTCTGTTCAAACTGTTTCTTATAATGAAGTTTCCATCATTACCATTTCTGACAATTCTTCCAGGGTCTCCACCAAAAGACCCGTTAGAATTACATCAGTTCCAAAAGTAGCTCCTTTGATATTTACAATGCCTGGACCAATCCCATATTTGTCAGACAAAACCGTACCATGGAATTATGGAGGGGATGTCTACTACCATGGTATCAAGCAAGATTGTCCAGCCCCTGAAGATTCAAGTTCTGAGAAGGATGACTCCAATATCAGTAATATTGCAGGGACTAGCAAGATTACCCGAAGCGGAAGGATATTCTCTCCAAAAATTGCTCCCCCAAAAGCAGTTTTTGGACCCGTAATCATTCTTGATGTTATTGCTCCTCCAAAGGCAGTTCCCAGTCCTACAATCATCTCCACTAATACTCCAACTGACAAAGCTGTTACAACCCCTGTTATCACTCCTACCGACATTCCTGCTGCCGAGTCAACCAAGACTAGAGGTAAAAGTGTTCTGATTGAGCCTGTCCGGACGAAGGCATAATCATTGGCTATCCCTGAGAACTCCCGGAAAGAGATGGAGGAAATCCTAAAGATCATAAAAAGAAGCGACTACGATGTAGTTGAGCAACTGGGGCAAACTCCATCTAAAATATCCATGTTGGCTTTACTACTATGTTCCGAGGCGCATGCAAAGGCCTTGGTAAAATTCCTGAAAACTGCTCATGTACCCCAAGAAACATCTGTCGATCAGTTCCAAGACTGCGTAGCCAGCTTGACTGCAGATAATGGTTTAGGTTTTTCGGATGCTGATTTAACGCCAAGAGGGAGGAAGCATAATGAGGCATTGAATGTCTTAGTGGAATGCATGGGCACAACTTTGGCTCATGTCTTGGTTGACATCGGTTCGTCTCTGAATGTGTTGCCTAAAAAGGCTCTTGATAGGCTTGACTATGAGGGATTGACATTGAAACCAAGCAACATAGTAGTGAGAGCTTTTGACGGCTCAAAAAGGATGGTGTATGGGGAAGTGGATATCCCCATAAAGGTTGGAACCCAAACATTTGATTCAACTTTTTATGTAATGGATATTCGCCCTTCATATTCCTGCTTGCTAGGCAGACCATGGATTCACAATGTCGGCGTTGTTACTTCTACATTGCACCAAATGCTGAAGTATCTGATTCAAGGGAAGATCATCATCGTTCATGGAGAAGAAGAGTATATGATCAGCCATCTCAATTCCTTCAGATATGTGGAATTGGATGGTGAATTTATTGAAACTCCATTCCAGCACTTTGAAGAAGTCCCGCAAGATGTGGCAGTAACCAAGGTTGTGTCTCAAGTTCCCAAAATCACAAGGCCTCCGCTCAAGATGTCGTCTTTGAAGGATGCCAAGGCAGTGATAGAATAAGGTGGGTGCACTATTTGGGGACAACTCTCAGATATCCCATACAAATATGACAAGTTTGGTTTGGGTTTAACTTCAGGTGCCCAGAAGGCTGTATGTCGCGCTCGTGCCGGAGGACCACCCTTGAAAATCAGCAACCGCGAAGTCAATGCGGTGGAGGAGGATGAAGACAGCTACAACCTGGAGGATTGGATTTTCCCAACTGCCAGTGGAGGGCTCAGTAACTGGGAGGCTAGAGATTTCGTCCTGATCACTTTTATCCCATAGTAATTTGTCTTTACATTTTGTTGGATCTGTAATATTAAAACAATTCAGACTCTTAAAACCTTGTGTCTTAACCCGAGGCACGATGGTCCATTTGTAAGGGTTATCATCTCATTTCCATATGACATCAATGAATCATGGACGTTTTTGCATACAAACTTTGTGCTCATTGTTTTTCTTTTACATTTTCATTTCTTTCAAAGATAGATATATTCTTACACACACTCACATTCACAATGCAGGTCTACATCCATTCTGGATCCCATGGGTAACGATTCTACCATGGCCTTTTATGACTCTGAAAATCTAATCTACCAAGCCAAAGACAAAGGTGAGGAAGATTGTGAAGTACCGGGAGAACTTTCCAGATTACTACAACAAGAAGAGAGAACCATTCAGCCCCACGAGGAACTCGTGGATACAATCAACCTAGGTACCGAGGAAGACAAAAGAGAAGTCAAGGTGGGTGCCAATTTGGAACCCAGTGTCATGGAGTGTCTAATTCATTTGTTACACGAGTATGTTGAGGTATTTGCCTGATCTTATGAAGACATGTAAGGACTTGATGCAGATATCGTAGTACATCATCTACCTACAAGAGAGGATTGTCCACCAGTAAAGCAAAAGGTCCATCGAATGCGACCAGATATGTCGGAGAAGATTAAAGCTAAAGTCATGAAGCAATTCAATGCTAGATTCTTGCCCGACACCTCTTATTCGCAATGGGTTGTCAATGTTGTTCCTGTGCCCAAAAAGGATGGCAAGGTACGAATGTGCATGGACTACAGAGATTTGAATAGGGAAAACCCTAAGGATGATTTTCCACTTCCCCACATTGACATCCTATTTGACAATACAGCGCGGCACAAAGTGTTTTCCTTCATGAACGGTTTCTCAGGTTACAACCAAATCAAAATGGCGCCTGAGGACATGGAGAAAACAACCTTTGTCACACAATGGGGCACATTCTGTTACAAGGTGATGCCATTCGGACTGAAGAATGTTGGGGCAACCTATCAACGTGCCATGGTATCTCTATTTCACGACATCATACATCACGAAATAAAGGTTTATATTGACGACATGATAGCTAGATCTCAAACAGAAGAAGAGCATCTTGATAATTTACAGAAACTGTTTGAGAGACTAAAGAAATACAAGTTAAGGTTGAACCCGAACAAATGCATGTTTGGAGTAAGGTCTGGTAAGCTCTTAGGTTTTTTCGTCAGCAATAAAGGTATTGAAGTAGATCCTGCCAAGGTGAAAGCGATACAAGAGATGCATGCTCCTTGTTGTACCCCAAAATTTGCCCTCCCATTTCCTCAACATTTTCTCATCATAAAGACCTTTGAAGATCAAGATCCAGTTAGGGTTTCCTCTGCTCAAGACTTCTCCTTGCACTGTGGACTCAAATTAGGGTTTGTGTTTGCCCAAGGATGTTTTGACCTAAAATGCCTAAGATGACTTTCATGCTTCATGTTGGACTCCCAAGTTTGCCTATACCAAGTTTCAAGTCTTGATTCCAAGCTTTGCCCAGTCAATTGGACGGTTGACCTAGAAATCAGCTGTATTAGGGAAAAAGTCAACTGTGGCCAATTGACAGTCAAACCTCATGAAATTTGATCCACATCAACATTATGAACTCACATGAACCATTTGGTCAAGTTTGGATCACAATTCCATAAGAAATTTGATCAGATCATCAAAAGGGCAAAATGGTCATTTTTAGGGTTTTGACTGCACAAAGGCAATTTTTGACTGTTTGACCTAGCCAATGGCAAACCAAGTTCACATATGGATTCAAGGACTCAATGAAATGGTCTTGACACATTCATCAAGCTCAAAAAATCCCAAGTGCATAAGGTTGACAGTTGAATTTCCCAGTCAATTGATCAATTTTGACTGTACACTGAAAAGTCAAACTTTGACTTTTTGGTCAAAATCAAGAGTCAAGATTCATTTTTCACCAAAACTTGCCAAATCATGAAACTTGTTCACCAAGAAATCACAAAATGCAAATTAGGGTTTGAAAATGGAATTTTTCATAACTTAGAATTTTTCTAAGTTATGAAAAACCCTAATTTTTCCCAACTTTGCCCCATCTTTTCACCAAGATCCATTTGGATTCAAACAAAAGTCAAAACATGAAAGTTGTAGCTTGTTGCATAATCTACAACTTTGATTCACAAAGTTTTCTCATTTGAAGCTTGTATCTCAAGTTACAATTTTTTGAATAAGGGCACTAAACCATTTTTATCTTAGTGAAATTTTAACCTATTTTGACAAGGTTTTCTACCCCACTTCAAGGCCATTTTTCATACCCTTCCACTTGGAATTTCAATTTTCATTTCAAAGATGGATTGTAGTACACATTCCAAGCTTTCCAAAATGTCCAAGAACTTCTCAAACAACCTCATGGTTAGAGAGAATCGAATTTCACAATATAGCAAAAAACCACTTTGTTCATGACCAAGTTCCATATCCATAACTTTGCAAATTTGAACTCAGCATAGTTTGTGCTACTTTACAGGTCCTTAAACCAAATTACACTCCTTAATTTAATGCTTGTTCATTGTGCCAAAGTGTTGTTCCATGAGTTCAAGCATTGTACACAAGATTGATCCATTTTTAGATAAAGTAAACTTTCCATTCTTGAAAAGGTTAGCTTTATGTCCAATTGAAAATCAAGAAGGTACAAGCTAAATCCTTTTGGCACAAGATTATGGACAAGTTGCTCTGATCAAGAGAAGATTATGCAGCACATTAGGAGGCCCCCTACTGACCTAAAACCTCAACTTGCTTTTGTTTGCTTCAAGTTCAAGAAAAGTCCATAACTTATCACAACTCTCTCTTCAGCATAGGGACACAACACAAAAGCTATCAAACACATTCCAAACTACCCAACCAAGCTTTTGCACGAGCCATTTGCCTCTCAAGCACTCTCCACCTCAGAAACACCACAAAACTGCACAAACAGGGGAACCCCTGCAGATTGAGTGCTATCTCTCAATCCCTTCGAGCATTCTTGTCCAAACCTGTTCCTCTACCTTCCTTACAACATATGCAAGCTGCCCATGACCTAAAACCTGACCTGTAACACCTCCAAGCCACTTCACCATTTTTGATTTTCTGTTTTGCAGTTGGAGTGCACTAGCTCGATTCAGGGAGTTTCAAGACAAAGTAGGACTTGGAAAAGCATCCTTACACTTCAAGGAAGCTATACAAGTCATCATTTCACTCTGAAACATCCTCCATTGCAAAGCTCGATTCCAACTGAACAGGTACATTCATGGAGTTCTATCTCCCTTATTAGGCATTGTTAGCTTTAGGTTTTTGAAGAAAACATGTCACAATCATAGCCCTGAACATGCTCATATGATTAGATTTCATTTATATTTCGTGTGCTTAGAGAATTTCATGTCTGAACATTGATGAAAAGTTAGGTCAGAAATTAGGGGAGGAGAAATTCTCCCTCATCTTAGAGAGATAGGTCAAGTTCTTTATATGGTTGAAACCGTCTCTTAATGCTCTACACTTTTCATGTTATGAGTTTTGCTTGAAAGTCCAGGAATCCAGAGATAAAAAACGCGTGTTTTACTTGAAGGATGTTGTTCAGAGGTTGAAGAAGACAAGTCTTCTGGGCTGGGCCTGGAATTTTTTCCTATTCACACCATTTATTTTGATTCACACCCCCTGAGCCCATTTGCTTCATTTTTGACTCTTTTTGACTTTTTCTTTTTTGGTTGACTTTGTTTATTTTTTCTCATGATATAAAAAACATAAAAATATTTTTTCCATCCTTTTTTGAATTTATGGCACATTTATTTGATTTATTTCTTTGTTTATACATAAATATATATATACTATTATTAGAATAAATAGAAAAATAGTGTAAATACATTTTTTTTATTTTTATTTACCTTCTAAATATTTCACATAAAAAAATACTCTTTTTATTTATTTTTATTAAAATATTAAATAAATATTTATTTTGTGTATAATACATATTTAAGATTTAATATATATATATATATATATATATATATATATATATATATATATATATATATATATATATATATATATATATATATATATATATATATATATATATATATATATATATATATATATATATATATATATATATATATATATATATATATATATATATATATATATATATATATATATATATATATATATATATATATATATATATATATATATATATATATATATATATATATATATATATATATATATATATATATATATATATATATATATATATATATGTTTATCAATATATTTAAGTTAAAAATATAAAAATACTTGAATTTTTTATTTTATTAATATTTGATACAAAAATACTTTTTCCATAATATACTTCATTTTATTTTATTTTTATAAATAATAAAATAAATAGTTGAATTAAATTAGATAATAATGCATTTTCTTTAAAATTAGGGTTTTTTGCCCTAAATTCAAAATACTCCAAAAATAATATATTTTTATTTTCTTTTCTCTTTTACATAAATAATAGTTTTTCATACATATACAAAACATTCTTTTGCATCTTGCATTGTTATTTAATTTTTGTACATTGATTAAATTGCAAATATTCAAAATGATGTAATAATTTAGATTTAAATTCTTGTCAATATCCCCATTTGAACATTTGTACCCCCCTTCCCATATTTGGTTTTGTAATAGCTTAGTAAATTTAATGTCGCATTTTATTGCTTTCTAATGATAACATGTTAGAATTAGGGTTTGTATGCAAAAAAAAACGATAAAAAATAGTTATGACCTAATACAAGATGAATGAGCATGAAAATAACAACACATCTCACACTTGCACCCCTAGGGTATTCCACTTGTTGCCTTCCAAAATTGGGCCATATTGTATGTTGAACTTCTTTGGGCAAAGCAAACAATTTGAATGATCATAGTCCCTCGATAAAAAAATTTCAAAAACAAACAAAAACAAATGATCAAGTCCCTTAAAGAAAATTGCCCAAAGACATTTAACGCCGTTGCAATTATGGTCTAAACGATGACCCGTGCCTGTCCCTTTCACATCCTAACACAAGATTGTCCACCAAATACAATGGTGGAACAAACTTGTTAAAAAGGGTTAAGACATAGCAATAATCTTTTGAGAAATTTATGAGTAGATAACCTCTTAGTTACTTGAACCAATCTTGCAAACAAAACACTTGCCTAATTTCAAAACCACACCACACTACACTTTCAAAACAACTTTCAAAAACAAATGAAAACCTTTTCAAAAGACATACATCTTTGTATACATCCCCACATGGATCATTACAAAGGTTGCCACCACATTGGCATCTTTTCAAAACATTTTTCAAACCCACACACTCAAGCACCATTTCAAACAATTGAAAACAAAAGGCAAGTGATCTAAGCAAGTAACTAAGAGCCCATGGATAACCATGGATAGAAAGGGTGTTAATACCTTCCCTTTCTATAATCTACTCCCCGAACCTAAGAAAACATCTCAAAAGGTTTTTGCTGTGCTTTTTAACCTTTCCTTAGGATAAAATAAAAAGTCGGTGGCGACTCTTGCTAACCGCAACATTTGCGAATACAAACGCAAAACCTCAAGTCAGTTCTCCCACCGTATCACAGAACTGGCGACTCTGCTGGGGAAATTTTTAAAAGTGGAGTAACCTTAGGGCTTAGATCACCTTTGTTTTCAATTGATTATCTTGTTTGCTTTTTATTTTGTGGGCTTTGTATCGGAGTTTTATAGATCCTAACCCGGATCTGGGGATACCTTCTTAGAAAGCAGCAACAAGGCTGTGAGGGAACTGTGCGGGGTATACCGACATGGTTGAAGCAGTCTGCTACGTTGATGTGGCACTTTGGTGTGTACCGGTAACCCTTGAGTTCAGTCAAGGAGAGTACGGGGCCGCCGCGTGGTGTCATGAAGCATCAACTGACCTTAGGAACCTTAATTGAACCATCTTGGCCTTTTTAGGGTAGTGAGATAACTGACTTTGGTGCAGTCCGAGGTTGGTTGATACTCGATACTACACTCAATTGAGGGTTGCTTTCCTGGGATATTTCGGTCGCCAGTTCAGTGGCTAAATCGAAACGATGAACAATGAAAGTAATCCAGTGATGTTGGGACCTTTAGAACCCGGTTACTTCTAATAAGACAGGTTGAACCCACCAAACTTCAAGAGGGTAATACCCAGACCCCATGCAGGCCTAAACCCTAAGGATTTGTCTTGTGTGACTTGTGTGCCTTACCATGTTTGCCTTTGTGAATATTTGTGGTGTGTTTAATCATAACATCATGACATCATACAAACATCATGTGCATTGACTAACCATTTCAAGGGTTTCGAATCTTCATCTTTGTTCTTGTTTTATAGGACATGGAAACTGCTCGCAGAAAGACAATTCAGATTAGCCTTGTAAAGATCCCTCCTCAGCTTAAGGAACTTCTGTCCAGGATTCCCGAGGGTTCTTCATTCAGTGAGAGACATGGAAGACTCACCAGCTTGGTTAACACCAACATTGAGGAAGATTTGATAAAGGTCCTGTTCCAGTTCTTTGACCCTCTTCACCACTGTTTCACTTTCCCTGACTATCAATTGGTACCCACTTTAGAGGAATTTTCTCAACTCCTGAGAATTCCTATCCTCAATCAACTACCCTACAACGGTACGGAAGAGGAACCCAAGCTTGAAGAGATTGCTAAAGCCCTGCACTTACAACCATCTGACCTCAAGGGACATTGGGAAGTTAGAAGTGGTATCAAAGGGTTCTTAGCCAGGTTTCTGTTCGAGAAGGCTCAAGAATGTTGGAACTCCCTTGACCTACAAGATTTTGAAGAAGTTATGGCCCTTCTTGTCTATGGTTTGGTGTTATTCCCTAACCCAGATCAGCTTATTGATATCAGTGCTGTCCAGGTCTTCATGACCAGGAATCCTATACCTACGTTGCTGGGGGACATCCTTCACTCATGTTACACTCGAACCATGAGAAGAAGGGGTGTCCTTATGTGTTGCACTCCTCTCCTGGGAAGGTGGTTTATTTCGCACCTTCCACAATCAGTTTTGAAGAACGAGCGGGGTTTGAGATGGTCACAACGGTTAATGACTCTCACGCATGCAGATATACATTGGTGCCCTAGGTCCAGGGAGGACGTCACTATCATTGATCGTTGCGGGGAGTACCCTAATGTTCCGTTATTTGGAATCAAAGGAGGTATTACTTACAACCCATGCCTGGCTTGGAGACAGTTTGGTTATGCTCGGAGGGATGGCCCTCATGACATGTTAATTCCTAGCATAGTTTTTGACTTCGACAACGATACTCAAGGACTTCGCCAGAGATTTATCAGAGCTTGGAGGATGCCAAGTAGGATAGACAGCAAGACACTGGGGCACAGGAACTCCATCCCGTTGGAACCTTATCTCAAGTGGGCACGAGCCCGCTCCCAGAAGTTAGTGATGCCTTATCCTCATGTGCTCCCTATGATCAAAGAACCAGTCTTGGAAGGAGAAGTGTCCTACACCATTCAACATCCTGACATGCCCACGTCCTGGGAAGAGATGCAGAAGAGCTGGATCCAGCTTAAGGAAGAGCGGAATTCTCTTGAGACCAGTCTACATGCTAGTGAAAAGAAGGTCCTGGAACTCACCCGCCTACTGCACGAGGAGAGGAATCTCAACACCTACATCGCACCGAAGAGGATGCGCAATGTTTTTTTGCCTTGAGAAGTCATTTTGTAATATTTGGCCCATGGGGCATTTATGTACTAACGAATTTCTCCTTATTAATATGATGTGCGTTCCTTTTTTGTCTGCAACAAATTTTGAATATTCTAAATCCTTGAATGCATTGCATACATACGCATTCCATTGCACCATATGCATAGCAGGTACCCTATTTCACAGGTTGCTTAATCTCCTTCGTTGTTTATTTTGAACAGTCATCATGAATCCAGACTTCTCCAGTGAGCAAGCAATCAAGGCCCTCCAGGCCCAAAGTGCACAGTTTCAAGAGATGGTCCTAAGCCTAGCCCAAGGTCAGCAAGAGTTGAAGACTCTACTCCTGGAGAAGAAGAAGAAAAAGAGGACTGCATTGTTCAACACCTGACGCAGATTTGGGAACACACTCCACAATGAAGCTGATCCAACCACTTCTTCTGCTGAGAAAAACAGTCCCCAAGGGGGAGGAGCTCCTAGTCCCGCAGTCTCCGACAACGAGACGGACTATAACGACGAACAATACCCACCTGCTGCTGACAGATACAAACAATTGGAGGACCGCTTGAGCGCCATGGAAATTCATAATGTGCCAGGACTGGATTTCGGAGATTTGGGGTTATCTTCTGGGGTAGTAATCCCACACAAGTTTAAGGCGCCTGCCTTCGCCAAGTATGATGGGGTCTCCTGCCCAAAGCTGCATCTGAGGTCGTACGTAAGGAAAATCCAACCTTACACGGCGGATAAGAACCTTTGGATTCACTTCTTCCAAGATATCCTCTCGGGGTCACAGCTTGAATGGTTTTATCAATTAGATGGAGCTAGCATCCGACACTGGGAAGATTTGGCAACCGCATTTTACAGACAATACCAATACAATTCTGATCTCGCTCATACGCGTACCCAACTTCAGGGTATGTCTCTAGGAACAGGTGAAGGGTTCAAAGAGTACGCTCAAAAATGGAGAGATTTGGCTGGCAGGGTGCAGCCTCCGTTAACTGATAGAGAGCTGGTTGATATGTTTCTAGGGACATTATCTGGTCCGTTTTTCAATCATTTGGTTGGTAACTCCTCCGCTGGGTTTACAGATTTGATATTTACGGGAGAAAGAATTGAAGCTGGCATCAGGTCAGGCAAAATACAAAAGGCTGCCTCCACCAGTATTGAGAAGAGGCCGTTTAAGAAAGAAGCAAGTGCCGTCTATGGTCCTAGAAGACAAGTCAAGCCCGAAAGTCGCCAAGCCGTCAATGCTTTAGTCATCTCCAAACCTGTTGCTGCTCCTCAGCAGTACAATCAACAAAGAAGCGAAAGGCCCAAGAGGCAGTATACTCGACTGAGTATGACCTTATCTCAAATTTTACCCCAACTGTTATCCACCAACCTGGTGGCCCTCAAAGAAGCTCCTAAGGTCGTCAACACTGCGTCTCCTAAGTATAACCCAAATGCCCGGTGTGCTTATCATTCTGATAGTCCCGGGCACACTACTGATGATTGCTGGGCCTTGAGAAACAAAGTACAAGATCTGATCGATGCAAAGGAAATTCAGTTTGAAGCGCTGGAGAGACCAAATGTCGTAACTGCTCCTATGCCCCAGCATAGAGTAAATGCCGTTGAGGAAGAAATGTACGCTGTTTCGGTAGATGAAGTTGTTACCCCTCTGAAGACCGTTAAGAAGAACCTACTGCGGGCCGGTTTATTTCCGGGTTGCGGTGAAGGTTGCCTGTTCTGTGCTGTTTCCCTGTCTGGTTGTCCCTTGCTGAGGTTAGGCATCCAAAGCCTAATGGATAGCAAGGAGATTCTGTTTAAGAAGTCTGTTGTTCAGTTGGTTCCGATAAAAGAAATTTCTGTGGTTACCATCTTCAAAAATCCAATCAAGGCTCCCCCGAAGAAGCCTGTTCAAATCATGACTGTTGCACCTGTGATTATTACTGTCCCGGGGCCTCTCCCCTACATGTCTGATAAAGCTGTCCCCTGGAATTATGGGGCAGACGTGTATGTAAATGGAATCAAACAAGAATTCGACACTGGCGCCAGTATCTGCGATATCACTGGTCCAGCCAAGGTCACCCGCAGTGGCAGGCTCTTCTCGCCTGACATTGCACCGCCCGCTATTCGAAGACCTCTCCTTATAACACCTACAAGTGTACCTGTTACTGTTGCTGATCAAATTGTTTCCCCTGCTGCCGA
Source organism: Vicia faba (assembly GCA_948472305.1). NCBI lineage: Eukaryota > Viridiplantae > Streptophyta > Magnoliopsida > Fabales > Fabaceae > Vicia > Vicia faba. The sequence goes on along the minus strand of OX451736.1, from coordinate 1,430,833,360 downwards.
GTCGTCAAATGCTCGGGGCAAAGAGATTGAAGAAGAGCCTGCCCGGATGGAGGCACCAATACCCATAAATGCTGAGGCCTCCCGACAAGAAATGGAGGAGATTCTGAAAATAATAAAGAAAAGTGATTTCAATGTTGTCGAGCAGCTGGGGCATACGCCCTCCAAGATCTCCCTGCTCTCCTTATTGCTATGTTCCGAGGCCCATGCTAAGGCCTTAATCTCATTTCTCAAGACGGCCCATGTACCGCAAGAGACGTCTGCAGTCCAGTTCACCGATTGCATAGCAAATCTAACAGCAGACAATGGCTTGGGTTTCTCAGATGCTGACCTGACTGCGAAGGGAAGAGACCACAATGATGCCCTGCATGTCTCTATCGAATGCAGGGGCACTACTCTGGCGCATGTATTGGTGGATACTGGTTCTTCTTTGAATGTTCTACCGAAAAAGGCTTTAGACCGTCTGGATTATGAAGGCCTGGAATTGAAACCCAGCAATATCATCGTCAGGGCCTTCGACGGTTCCAAAAGGATGGTTCATGGAGAGGTTAACATCCCTATTCGTGTGGGCTCTCAAGTGTTTGACTCTACTTTTTATGTGATGGATATACGTCCATCGTACTCTTGTCTACTTGGTCGACCTTGGATCCATAAAGCTGGGGCAGTGACCTCCACCTTGCACCAGAAGCTGAAGTATCCCGTCAGGGGGAAGATCGTCACTGTGCAAGGAGAAGAAGAGTATATGGTGAGCCATTTGAATTCTTTCAGATACATTGAGATGGACGGGGAGTTTATTGAAACCCCCTTTCAGCATTTCGAGGAGGTACATCCAATTTCAGTAGCTGCAGAGACAGCAGTCGAAGAGAATGTTTCCTTGAAGATGGCTTCCCTAAGAGATGCTCGGGTTGTGGTTCAGAAAGGCAATTGTGCAAACTGGGGTCAGCTTCCTGACTTCACTCAGAAGAACGACAAGTTTGGGCTAGGCTTTACTGCAGAGGCTCAGAAGGCTGTGCGCAAAGAGAAGATCGGAAAGGCTCCGGTGTTTATTTCTAGCTCAAGGGTGAATGCTATCGAGGAGGATGTGGAGGAAGCAGAGTTTGACAGTTGGATCTACCCGACTACCAGCAACGGACCAAGCAACTGGACGACAAAGGATTTTACCCCTATCACATTTGTCACGCAGTAATTAATTTCTTTTGATTTCCAATTTGTAACAAACAATATGTTAAAACTTTGTTGGCTCGGTGTCCTACCCGGGGCATCGTAGCTCCATTTGTGAGGGCTTTTTGTATGACATTTTCATATATCATCAATCAAAACATTGGACGTTTGTTGCATTTCAAATCTTGTGCTCTTTTTCCTTTCTGTGTTATATATATTGCAAAACAGCTATATTTACACACACTCACTTATACAGGTTTCAATCCACTCTGGATCTCACTGGTAACAGCTCTGCTACCGCCAGTTATGACTTCGAAAATCCGATCAACTTGGCCGAGGACGAAGGTGAAGATGATTGCGAAGTGCCTGGTGAACTCGCAAGACTGCTACTCCAGGAAGAGAGGGCTATTCAACCACATGAAGAGCCGGTAGAGACAATTAACCTGGGTACTGAGACAGATAGGAAAGAGGTCAAGATTGGGGCTAATCTAGAGCTCAGCGTAAAGCAACGATTGATCCAGATGCTACAAGACTACATGGAGATTTTTGCTTGGTCCTATGAAGATATGCCTGGTTTGGATGCCGACATTGTAGTTCACCACCTGCCAACCAAGGAAGATTGTCCTCCAGTAAAGCAAAAGGTCCGACGGATGCGTCCGGAGATGTCTGAAAAGATCAAGGTCGAGGTTATGAAACAGTTTGATGCCGGGTTCCTTGCGGTGACTTCTTACCCTCAGTGGGTTGCCAATGTAGTGCCAGTACCGAAGAAGGACGGTAAAGTCAGAATGTGTGTTGACTACAGGGATCTGAACAGGGCTAGCCCCAAGGATGACTTCCCCCTACCTCACATTGATGTCCTTGTTGACAATACAGCTCAACACAAGGTATTCTCCTTCATGGATGGTTTTTTGGGGTATAACCAGATCAAGATGGCTCCAGAGGATATGGAGAAGACTACCTTCGTGACTCAGTGGGGCACCTTCTGTTATAAGGTCATGCCATTCGGATTGAAAAATGCTGGGGCAACCTATCAACGTGCCATGGTTGCTTTATTTCATGATATGATCCATCATGAGATTGAGGTATACGTTGATGACATGATTGCAAGGTCTCAAACTGAGGAGGAGCACCTTGACCATCTAAGGAAGTTGTTTGACCGACTCAAGTTATACAAGCTGAGGTTGAATCCCAACAAATGCACCTTTGGGGTAAGATCCGGAAAATTGCTAGGTTTCATTGTAAGTGATAAAGGTATTCAGGTGGACCCTGCCAAGGTAAAAGCCATACAAGAGATGCCGACTCCAAAAACAGAGAAAGAAGTCAGAGGTTTCCTAGGACGACTGAATTACATTGCCTGATTCATCTCACATATGACCGCTACTTGTGAGCCAATCTTCAAATTACTGAAGAAAGATCAAGTAGTACGCTGGAATGATGAATGTCAGGCCGCCTTTGAAAGGATAAAGGAATATCTCCAAGAGCCACCCATTCTTATGCCACCGGTGGAAGGAAGACCTCTGATACTATACTTGACAGTACTTGACAATTCAATGGGGTGTGTGCTGGGGCAGCATGACGAGTCTGGCCGAAAAGAGCACGCTATTTATTACTTGAGCAAAAAGTTTACCGACTGTGAGTCTCGTTACTCACTGCTTGAGAAAACTTGCTGCGCTCTTGTATGGGCTGCTCGCCGGCTGAGACAGTATATGCTGACTCACACTACTTTATTGATTTCAAAAATGGATCCCATTAAGTACATATTTGAAAAGCCCGCTCTGTCTGAAAGAATAGCGAGATGGCAAATGATCTTGACAGAATATGACATCCAGTATACAACTCAGAAAGCAATTAAGGGAAGTGTACTGGCAGATCATTTGGCACACCAACCTGTGGACGATTACCAATCATTGAACTTTGATTTTCCGGACGAAGACATCATGGTGGTAACTGACTGTGAAGTACCTGGACCGGATGAAGGACCTGAGGAAGGATCCCGATGGTCTATGCATTTTGATGGAGCCTCCAATGCTTTGGGCAACAGCGTCGGCGCTGTAATCATATCTCCCAAAGGAACTCATACTCCACTCACCGCCCGATTATGTTTCAGCTGCACCAACAATATGGCAGAATATGAGGCATGTATCATGGGTTTACAAGCTGCAATCGATTTGAGGATCAAGTTTCTAAGTGTCTTTGGAGATTCCGCTCTCGTGATCAATCAGATCAAAGGCGAGTGGGATACGAAACACCCGAATCTTATTCCTTACAAGGAGTATGTGTCGACCTTGCTTCCCCACTTTGAAGAGATAACTTTCGAACACTTCCCTAGAGAGGAGAATCAGCTAGCGGACGCCCTAGCTACGATGTCTTCAATGTTCAAAGTTAAATGGGACAATGAGGCTCCCCGAATCATTATCTGGAAGTTGGATGAACCGGCGTACTGCTGTGAGCTGGAGGCTGAGAAGGTGACTGAAAAACCCTGGTATCATGAGGTGAAGAGGTACTTGGAAGCTCAGGAATACCCTGAAGGTGCATCTGTCAATGATAAGAAGTTCATGAGGAGGTTTGCTGCAAAATTCTTCCTCAGAAACGGCATTCTCTACAAACGGAATCATGATTCAACTCTGCTACGTTGTGTGGATAAGGCTGAAGCAGAGAAAATTATGATAGAACTGCATGAAGGTACATTTGGAACACATTCCAGTGGACACACCATGGCTAAGAAAATCCTTCGGGCAGGATATTTCTGGTCCACAATGGAAGCCGATTGTTACCAACACTCCCGAACTTGTCATAAATGCCAGATCTATGCTGACAAGGTGCATATCCCTCCGGTTCCTTTGAATGTTCTGATTACGCCTTGGCCGTTTGCAATGTGGGGCATCGATATGATCGGTGAGATCCGACCGACGGCATCCAATGGGCATCGCTTCATCTTGGTGGCAATCGATTACTTCACGAAGTGGGTTGAGGCAGCTTCCTACGCCACGGTAACCAAGAGTGTCGTGGCACGTTTCATCCGGCATAATCTGATCTGTCGGTACGGCGTCCCAGAAAGAATCATTACGGACAATGGTACCAATCTCAATAACAAAATGATCACTGAACTCTGTGAACAATTCAAGATACAGCACCACAATTCTTCTCCCTACCGGCCGAAGATGAATGGGGCTGTAGAGGCAGCCAATAAAAATATCAAGAAAATTGTGCAGAAGATGACAGTGACCTATAAAGATTGGCACGAGATGTTACCGTTCGCTCTTCATGGGTACCGCACCTCAGCAAGGACGTCAACCGGGGCAACTCCCTTCTCCTTGGTCTATGGCATGGAGGCAGTCTTGCCAATTGAAGTCCAGATACCCTCTCTCCGGATAATGAAGGATGCAGACTTGAATGAAGATGATTGGATCCAGACTCGACTTGATCAATTAAATCTGATTGACGAAAAGAGGCTCACTGCTATCTGTCATGGTCAAACGTATCAAAAACGGATGATCAGAGCATTTAACAAGAGAGTTAGACCACAAGAGTATCAAGTTGGGGACCTGGTAATCAAACGCATCATCCTTCCTCAAAGTGATCCCCGGGGCAAATGGACCCCTACATACGAAGGGCCATTTGTGGTTAAACGTGTGTTCTCAGGAGGAGCCATGATCCTAACCACCATGGATGGTGACGACCTTCCTCACCCCGCCAATGCAGACATAGTGAAAAAATACTACGCATGAATAAGAGACCCGCTAGGTTGACATACCTAGGCAAAAATAAGGGCTTCCCGGCGAACCAAAAGGGTTCGGGCAAAAATAAGGGATGAAATGAATAAAAATCTGTACACCCGGCAAGTCGAAAACCTGAAAGGGCGGCTTGGGCAAAAATGGGTATCCTGGTGGACTGAAAACCCGAAAGGGCGGTCCAGGCAAAAGTTAGGGATAAAGCGTAACACTATGTCTCATTGGATCACTTCGCATCCGGAATTCAGCATCAACTATCTGGCTCAGATTTCGGCATCGACCAATCAGCTTCATCTTCAACTAGGCAGCAAAGCGATGAGACATTCGTAGACATAAAGGCGATAGCAGAGTTGGAACCCAGTGGGATTATTCACATAGCTGTTTTGTTTCCTTTTTTCAAATTGTAAACTCTATGTTATTTGGCAGCGTCCTCTTACTAGGATGTCAGCCTCTTGTACAAAAACGCCTATTCACAGGCAAAGTTTAAATCAATACAAAATTCACTTGTCCATACAAATTACCATTATTTTCTTTTTTCTGTTGTCTTGCGAAGAACGTCCAATGTTCATTTTTGATATATGCATTTGACATTAAATTGCTGATTCATAAATATTTGCATATGAAACAAGAGATTTATTACAGGTGACATCAGAGACAGGGGTAATTGAAATTGTCTAATGCAGTCTGGTTGTTTTGTCCGCCAAGTTACCAAGGTAGATTCAACTGAAGAATGTGGCCAAATCATCTCAACTCCCCACAGAGTAAAACAAGATTCAGCAATACCTTCCCCAAGCGGAGTTGGTTCCCCGTCGATCCTGAAAGGACACAACATTCCCCGACAGGTCTTAAAGCTCATCCCCAGTAGATTCTGGAAGCTTATCCCTTGCAGAGTACGGACGTCTCTCCCGAGTTTTATTTAGAGTTATTTCCTCACAAGGACTTATAACTGGGTTATCCTCAGCTAAAAACCACGGAAGACCGCCCTCGGCAAAGTTCCTTCAATCCCCGGCGGAGTCTATCTTTGGTATTCCCCAGCAGAGTTTATCTTTGGTGTTCCCCAGCGGAGTTTATCATCATTATCCCCAGCAGAATCTATCATTGAAGTCCTCAGCAGGCCTCTCATCAAAACTTCAGCAAAGTATCTCTTCCACAGAGCAATTCTCCGGCCGACCGTCAAGGATTTACTTTCCTAAGGCGAAATTACATCCATGAACATTTCACATTCTCATACATCTTGCTTACATACATGATGAAACGCATACAACACTATCTCATGTTGAACATCATGATATCATGCATATCATACATCATGACATTGCATACAACTTACGTTTTTGCCTTTTCAGGAAAAAGACAATCCCAAAAGAAATTACCGTCAACTGTCGTAATTCCAGATCCGATACCTGTATCTAGCCAGGGCACATCTGAGAGTGATCAGTTTCCAGACTCGATTCCTGTATCTAGCCAGGGCACGTCTGAAAAAGTTCAAAGATTCGATTCCTGTATCCAGCCAGGGCATATCTGTTGACCACGTTTCCAGATTTGATTCCTGTATCCAGCCAGGGCATATCTGTTGACCACGTTTCCAGACTCGATTCCTGTATCTAGCCACGGCACGTCTGAAGAGTTCGAAGATTCGATTCCTGTATCCAGCCAGGGCACATCTATTAAGCGACTATTTCCAGATTCGACTCCTGTATCCAGCCAGGGCATATCTGTGAGCAACCAATTGTAGATTCAATACCTGTATCCAGCCAGGGCATATCTGCATAAGGAGACTGAGGATCAAACACCTGTAACAAGCCAGGAAAACATCCATCTTTCTCAAATACACAAGTTCTCGCTAAGGAATCTCTTATGCGATCGACACCTTCCAAATGGCATCTATAAGCCCATTCCCGACAAAGTTCTGTCACATCTCCAGATGGCATCTATAAGCCCATCTCCCTATCCACCACCTCTCCAAATGGCATCTATAAGCCCATTCCTGACATCACATTGCTGATATTTCAACATGCGAGTGCAAATTTCCGGGCACTCTAGTGTCCAATCTCCTTTTACCCTCGAGTCACGAAAGGCAAACTTGCCAATCTAACTCTTCAGGTTCAAGAAGATTGAACAGGGGCAACTGTTGTACCCCAAAATTTTCCCTCCCATTTCCTCAACATTTTCTCATCACAAAGACCTTTGAAGATCAAGATCCAGTTAGGGTTTCCTCTGCTCAAGACTTCTCCTTGCACTGTGGACTCAAATTAGGGTTTGTGTTTGCCCAAGGATGTTTTGACCTAAAATGCCTAAGATGACTTTCATGCTTCATGTTGGACTCCCAAGTTTGCCTATACCAAGTTTCAAGTCTTGATTCCAAGCTTTGCCCAGTCAATTGGACGGTTGACCTAGAAATCAGCTGTATTAGGGAAAAAGTCAACTGTGGCCAATTGACAGTCAAACCTCATGAAATTTGATCCACATCAACATTATGAACTCACATGAACCATTTGGTCAAGTTTGGATCACAATTCCATAAGAAATTTGATCAGATCATCAAAAGGGCAAAATGGTCATTTTTAGGGTTTTGACTGCACAAAGGCAATTTTTGACTGTTTGACCTAGCCAATGGCAAACCAAGTTCACATATGGACTCAAGGACTCAATGAAATGGTCTTGACACATTCATCAAGCTCAAAAAATCCCAAGTGCATAAGGTTGACAGTTGAATTTCCCAGTCAATTGATCAATTTTGACTGTACACTGAAAAGTCAAACTTTGACTTTTTGGTCAAAATCAAGAGTCAAGATTCATTTTTCACCAAAACTTGCCAAATCATGAAACTTGTTCACCAAGAAATCACAAAATGCAAATTAGGGTTTGAAAATGGAATTTTTCATAACTTAGAATTTTTCTAAGTTATGAAAAACCCTAATTTTTCCCAACTTTGCCCCATCTTTTCACCAAGATCCATTTGGATTCAAACAAAAGTCAAAACATGAAAGTTGTAGCTTGTTTCATAATCTACAACTTTGATTCACAAAGTTTTCTCATTTGAAGCTTGTATCTCAAGTTACAATATTTTGAATAAGGGCACTAAACCATTTTTATCTTAGTGAAATTTTAACCTATTTTGACAAGGTTTTCTACCCCACTTCAAGGCCATTTTTCATACCCTTCCACTTGGAATTTCAATTTTCATTTCAAAGATGTATTGTAGTACACATTCCAAGCTTTCCAAAATGTCCAAGAACTTCTCAAACAACCTCATGGTTAGAGAGAATCGAATTTCACAATATAGCAAAAAACCACTTTGTTCATGACCAAGTTCCATATCCATAACTTTGCAAATTTGAACTCAGCATAGTTTGTGCTACTTTACAGGTCCTTAAACCAAATTACACTCCTTAATTTAATGCTTGTTCATTGTGCCAAAGTGTTGTTCCATGAGTTCAAGCATTGTACACAAGATTGATCCATTTTTAGATAAAGTAAACTTTCCATTCTTGAAAAGGTTAGCTTTATGTCCAATTGAAAATCAAGAAGGTACAAGCTAAATCCTTTTGGCACAAGATTATGGACAAGTTGCTCTGATCAAGAGAAGATTATGCAGCACATTAGGAGGCCCCCTACTGACCTAAAACCTCAACTTGCTTTTGTTTGCTTCAAGTTCAAGAAAAGTCCATAACTTATCACAACTCTCTCTTCAGCATAGGGACACAACACAAAAGCTATCAAACACATTCCAAACTACCCAACCAAGCTTTTGCATGAGCCATTTGCCTCTCAAGCACTCTCCACCTCAGAAACACCACAAAACTGCACAAACAGGGGAACCCCTGCAGATTGAGTGCTATCTCTCAATCCCTTCGAGCATTCTTGTCCAAACCTGTTCCTCTACCTTCCTTACAACATATGCAAGCTGACCATGACCTAAAACCTGACCTGTAACACCTCCAAGCCACTTCACCATTTTTGATTTTCTGTTTTGCAGTTGGAGTGCACTAGCTCGATTCAGGGAGTTTCAAGACAAAGTAGGACTTGGAAAAGCATCCTTACACTTCAAGGAAGCTATACAAGTCATCATTTCACTCTGAAACATCCTCCATTGCAAAGCTCGATTCCAACTGAACAGGTACATTCATGGAGTTCTATCTCCCTTATTAGGCATTGTTAGCTTTAGGTTTTTGAAGAAAACATGTCACAATCATAGCCCTGAACATGCTCATATGATTAGATTTCATTTATATTTCGTGTGCTTGGAGAATTTCATGTCTGAACATTGATGAAAAGTTAGGTCAGAAATTAGGGGAGGAGAAATTCTCCCTCATCTTAGAGAGATAGGTCAAGTTCTTTATATGGTTGAAACCGTCTCTTAATGCTCTACACTTTTCATGTTATGAGTTTTGCTTGAAAGTCCAGGAATCCAGAGATAAAAAACGCGTGTTTTACTTGAAGGATGTTGTTCAGAGGTTGAAGAAGACAAGTCTTCTGGGCTGGGCCTGGAATTTTTTCCTATTCACACCATTTATTTTGATTCACACCCCCTGAGCCCATTTGCTTCATTTTTGACTCTTTTTGACTTTTTCTTTTTTGGTTGACTTTGTTTATTTTTTTCTCATGATATAAAAAACATAAAAATATTTTTTCCATCCTTTTTTGAATTTATGGCACATTTATTTGATTTATTTCTTTGTTTATACATAAATATATATATACTATTATTAGAATAAATAGAAAAATAGTGTAAATACATTTTTTTTATTTTTATTTACCTTCTAAATATTTCACATAAAAAAATACTCTTTTTATTTATTTTTATTAAAATATTAAATAAATATTTATTTTGTGTATAATACATATTTAAGATTTAATATATATATATATATATATGTTTATCAATATATTTAAGTTAAAAATATAAAAATACTTGAATTTTTTATTTTATTAATATTTGATACAAAAATACTTTTTCCATAATATACTTCATTTTATTTTATTTTTATAAATAATAAAATAAATAGTTGAATTAAATTAGATAATAATGCATTTTCTTTAAAATTAGGGTTTTTTGCCCTAAATTCAAAATACTCCAAAAATAATATATTTTTATTTTCTTTTCTCTTTTACATAAATAATAGTTTTTCATACATATACAAAACATTCTTTTGCATCTTGCATTGTTATTTAATTTTTGTACATTGATTAAATTGCAAATATTCAAAATGATGTAATAATTTAGATTTAAATTCTTGTCAATATCCCCATTTGAACATTTGTACCCCCTTCCCATATTTGGTTTTGTAATAGCTTAGTAAATTTAATGTCGCATTTTATTGCTTTCTAATGATAACATGTTAGAATTAGGGTTTGTATGCAAAAAAAAACGATAAAAAATAGTTATGACCTAATACAAGATGAATGAGCATGAAAATAACAACACATCTCACACTTGCACCCCTAGGGTATTCCACTTGTTGCCTTCCAAAATTGGGCCATATTGTATGTTGAACTTCTTTGGGCAAAGCAAACAATTTGAATGATCATAGTCCCTCGATAAAATTTTTTCAAAAACAAACAAAAACAAATGATCAAGTCCCTTAAAGAAAATTGCCCAAAGACATTTAACGTCGTTGCAATTATGGTCTAAACGATGACCCGCGCCTGTCCCTTTCACATCCTAACACAAGATTGTCCACCAAATACAATGGTGGAACAAACTTGTTAAAAAGGGTTAAGACATAGCAATAATCTTTTGAGAAATTTATGAGTAGATAACCTCTTAGTTACTTGAACCAATCTTGCAAACAAAACACTTGCCTAATTTCAAAACCACACCACACTACACTTTCAAAACAACTTTCAAAAACAAATGAAAACCTTTTCAAAAGACATACATCTTTGTATACATCCCCACATGGATCATTACAAAGGTTGCCACCACATTGGCATCTTTTCAAAACATTTTTCAAACCCACACACTCAAGCACCATTTCAAACAATTGAAAACAAAAGGCAAGTGATCTAAGCAAGTAACTAAGAGCCCATGGATAACCATGGATAGAAAGGGTGCTAATACCTTCCCTTTCTATAATCTACTCCCCGAACCCAAGAAAACATCTCAAAAGGTTTTTGCTGTGCTTTTTAACCTTTCCTTAGGATAAAATAAAAAGTCGGTGGCGACTCTTGCTAACCGCAACATTTGCGAATACAAACGCAAAACCTCAAGTCAGTTCTCCCACCGTATCACACTCCTCGTACTGAGAAAGAAGTCAGAGGATTCTTGGGACGTTTGAACTACATTGCCAGATTCATTTCTCACCTGATTGCTACTTGTGAACCAATCTTCAAGTTACTGAAGAAAGATCAAGTAGTCAAATGGAATGATGAGTGTCAAACTACTTTTGACAAGATCAAAGAGTATCTACAAGAGCCTCCTGTTTTGGTGCCACCAGTCGAGGGAATACCATTGATCATGTATCTGACCGTTTTAGAAAATTCAATGGGGTGTGTGATGGGGAAGCATGACGAGTCTGGCCGAAAAGAGCACGCTATTTATTACCTGAGAAAAAAGTATACTGACTGTGAAACAAGATATTCACTGCTTGAGAAAACTTGTTGTGCTCTGGCATGGGCTGCTCGCCGGCTAAGACAATATATGTTGACTCATACTACTTTGTTGATATCTAAAATGGATCCAATAAAATACATCTTCGAGAAACCTGCATTCTCTGGGAGAATAGCAAAATGGCATATGATCCTAACAGAATATAACATACAGTATACTACCCAGAAAGCAATAAAGGGCAGTGTACTAGCTGATCACCTTGCTCACCAAGTTGTGGAAGACTACCAGTCCATGAAGTTCGAATTCCCAGATGAGGACATCATGATGGTAAACGACTATGAAGAATTCAGGCCATATGACGGACCTGAACAAGGATCCCGATGGACCCTGGTTTTTGATGAGGCATTTAACGCACTCGGAAATTGTATTAGTGTTGTACTCATATCTCCTGAAGGGTGTCATACTCCATTTACTGCAAGACTCTGCTTCAATTGTACAAATAACATGGCAGAATACGAAGCATGCATCTTTGGTCTCAAAGCTGCCATAGACTTGGGGATCAAATCTTTAAATGTATTCGGAGATTCAGCTTTGGTTATCAGCCGGATCAAAGGGGAATGGGACACCAAACACCCTAACCTTATCCCTTACAAAGAACATGTTTTGACATTGCTCCCACATTTTGAGAAGATTACCTTCGAGCATTTCCCGCGAGAAGAAAATCAGCTAGCAGACGCACTAGCCACAATGTCGTCCATGTTTAAACTTAAATGGGATAACAAAGCTCCCCAGATCACCATTGAACGAATAGATGAACCAGTACACTGTCACGAGATTAATACTGAAGAAGTAGTGGACCAGCCTTGGTTTCACGAAGTCAAGAGGTATCTCGAGACTCAAGAATATCCAGAAGGAGCTTCAGTAAAAGATAAGAAGTTCTTAAGGAGATTCTCTTCTAAATTCTTCCTTAGTAATGACATTCTTTACACACGCAACCATGACTCTATGTTACTTCGGTGCGTAGACAAGGTTGAAGCTGAAAGAATCATTGTTGAATTACATGAAGGCACTTTTGGCACCCATTCCAGTGGGCATACGATGGCAAAGAAAATCCTATGGGCAGGCTATTACTGGTCTACCATGGAAGCAGATTGCTATCAACACTCTCGAACCTGCCATAAGTGTCAGATTTATGCTGACAAGGTGCACGTACCTCCGGTTCCTCTGAACGTCTTGACGGCTCCTTGGCCCTTTGCTATGTGGGGGATTGATATGATTGGGGAAATCAAGCCAACATCCTCCAATGGACATCGATTCATCTTAGTGGCCATTGACTATTTTACAAAGTGGGTGGAGGTAGCTTCTTTCGCTTCCGTTACCAAGAATGTTATCGCCCGATTCATCAAGCAGAATCTCATCTGTCGGTAAGATATCCCAGAGAGGATCATTACAGACAATGGTACAACCCTGAACAATACTATGATCACTGCCCTGTGCGAGCAATTCAAGATCCAGCATCACAATTCTTCCCCTTACCGGCCAAATATGAATGGTGTTGTCGAAGCCGCAAATAAGAACATTAAAAAGATCATACAGAAAATGATAGTCACGCACAAAGACTGGCATGAGATGCTACCATTCTCTCTCCATGGATATCGTACCATATCTTGCACATCAACTGGGGTAACACCCTATTCTCTGGTATACGACATGGAGGTTGTCCTGCCTGTTGAGGTCCAGATCCCCTCTCTAAGAATTATGAAGGATGCAGGGCTAAATGAAGACGATTGGATCCATACTCGACTTAATCAACTAAACCTTATTAACGAGAAAAGGCTTACCGCTGTCTGTCATGGTCAAATGTATCAAAAACGGATGATCAAGGCTTTCAACAAAAAGGTGAGACGCCAAGTGTATCAAGTTGGAGATCTGGTGATAAAATGCATCGTACTACCGCAAGGTGATCCCAGGGGCAAATGGACTCCTACATACGAAGGACCATTTGTAATAAAAAACATATTCTCTGGTGGAGCAATGATCTTGACCACCATAGATGGTGACGACCTGCCGCACCCTGCGAACGTAGACATAGTCAAAAGATACTACGCATAAGAGACCCGCTAGGTTGACACACCTAGGCAAAACAAGGGCATCCCGGTGAACCAAAAGGTTCGGGAAAAAATTAGGGATAAAACAAAAAAAAATTGTACACTCGGCAAGCTAAAAACCTGAAAGGGCGGCTTGGGCAAAAAAGGGTATCCCGGTGGACTGAAAACCTGAAAGGGCGGTCCAGGCAAAAGTTAGGGAATTAAAGTGTATGACTATGTCCCGTTGGATCACTTTACGGATAACCTTTGGCTTCAACTGACAAACTCAGAGGTTCTGATCAATTCAATCATCTTCAGACAAGGCAACAAATAGACAAGATGCTCAGAGACACGAAGGCTATAGCAGAATGGGAACCTCGTGGGATTGTTGCACATAGCTATCTTTTCTTTGTATCAAAATTTTCATTTTTTACGACGACATTCTCTTACTAGAATGTTTGCCTCGTTGTACAAAAATACTTACTCAAAGTCAATACAAAGATATCCCTTTGAAAGTGCAAAAACTATCTGTTTTTCTTTACGCTTGTGTTTTGTTTACAAAAACGTCCAATGATTCATTATTGAACATATGCATTTGAACATAATTACTGTTTACGAATAAACAAAATAGAAAGACAATCACTGATGGCTCCAAGAGGTAGGGAAATCTCTCTAAGTTATTTCCATAAAATCCCCCATAATATACAGTTTAATCCCCAGCAGAACAAAGCTTCCAATTATCAATCCCCAGTAGAAGTTGTTCAAATTTTCAAGATTTTCCAACAGGATTTTACAAGCAGTACACGGCATTTCCCTTACAATAGAGTTTATTTCTCTAAACAGAAATTCATCAACACTTCAACTTCACAAAGTGAAGACTTACACCCCATATCTTCAGCAGCAGTCAGAGATTCATTTTCCCCAATCCAACAGCAGTGCGGCAGATTGGCTCACATGCGCATACATCACACCTATATATCATAAACATTGATAACACGAATGCATTATACTATGCATTTCATACAACATAAAATTGCATGTTAGCTAAAATTTTACCTTTTTCAGGATAAGATAAATCAACAACTACCATTAACAATGTTTAAAGTTTTCAGATACAGTTCAGATACGCTCCAGACACGGATGCCATTCTGATACTCATTCAGATTCTTTCTCAGATATAGTTCAGATACGCTCCAGACACGGATGCCATCCTGACACTCATTCAGATTCAACTTTCAGATACAATTCAGATACGCTCCAGACACGGATGCGATTCTGATACTCATTCAGATTCTTTCTCAAATATAGTTCAGATACGCTCCAGACACAGATGCCATTCTCATACTCATTCAGATCCAACTTTCAGAAATAGTTCAGATACGCTCCAGACACGGATGCCATTCTAATACTCATTCATATTCTTTCTCAGATACAGTTCAGATATGCTCCAGACATGGATGCCATCCTGACACTCATTCATATTCAACTTTCAGATACAGTTCAGATACGCTCCAGACACGGATGCCATTCTGATACTCATTCAAATACAGCTCAGATACGCTCCAGACACGGACGCCATTCTGATACTCATTCAGACTCTCTTTTAGATTCAACAATCACTTTTGGATGGCATCTTTAAGCCCATTCCCTCTACCATCACATCACTGAGTGCAATTTCTGGGCACTCTAGTGTCCAATCATCTTCCACCTTCGAGTCACGAATGACAAAACTTGCCAATCTAACTCTTCAGGCTTAAGAAGATTGAACAGGGGCAGCTGTTGTACCCCAAAATTTGCCCTCTCACTTATCAAGAATTTTCTCACAAGATCTCCTTGGGCTCAAGACTGCACTAGGGTTTGATCAGCTCAAGACACCTCCTCAAGCACTGATGACCAAAATTAGGGTTTAAGATTGCACGGGGATTTTTGAACTTATAATGCCCCATATGACTTTCATGGATCATTACAGACCCCTAAGATTACTCATGTCAAGTTTCAAGCCTTGGATCACACTTTTGATCAGTCAATTGAGCAGTTGATCTAAAAATCAGTTGTATTGGGGAAAAAGTCAACTATGGCCAATTCAAAGTCAAACTTCATAATTTTTTATCCACATAAACATTTTAAACTCATATGTATCATTTGATCAAGTTTGGACCACAATTCCTCAAGAAATTTGATCAAATCTCCAAAAGGGCAAAATGGTCAAAATTAGGGTTTTGACTGGGAAAGGGCAATTTTTGACCTAGCAAATGATCAAATTGTTTAAGGCATGATCTCAAGAGTCCAATTGCATCATTTTTACCTAATAACATGGATCAAAATATTGCTCAAGTCCAAAGGATTGACAGATGAATTTTCAGTTAACTGATCAAAAGTCAACTGTATACTGAAAAGTCAAACTTTGACTTTTTGGTCAAATTCAAGTTCCAAAGATCATAATTCATCAAAACATGTAAAAATATGAAACTTATTCATCAATAAATCAAAAAGTCAAGATTTCATTTTGAAAAGTCAAAATTTCTAAACTTATAAATTTTTCTAAGTGTTGGAAGTTTCATGATTTTTCATAACTTTGAGCAAAATTTTCACCATGATGCAAGATGATTGAAGAGAAACTTCCAACATGAAAGTTGTATATATCCATGAAATCTACAACTTTGCAATACACAACTCCTTCTAAAAGTGCTTGGATCTCAAGTTATAATTTTAAGAACATGTGGTCGTGAAACAAAACACTTAGTGAAATTTTGCCCTAATTTGGTCAGGATTTTGACCCAACTTCATGGCACTTTTTCATATAGTTACAAGTGGAATATTCAAAAGCAATTCAAATATGGGTTGTAGATCACATTTCAAGATTTCCAAAATTTCCAAGAACTCCTTGAGATCATTTTTTAGTAGGGATAATCGAAGAGATGAAGTGAGGGTTTTGTCACTTGATTTACAAGTCATTTTGTGATGAACAAAATTCAAATTCAAAGTTATGCTGCATAAACTCTACTTTTGAGACCTCAAACTTGTTAGGCACTCCATAATCAATTGCTTTCACAGTTGTTAGAGGTCTCATTTCAAGCATTTAATACATGGACATGCTTTATATCCATTTTTGGAAGAAAGTGTACATTGCCATTTTGATAAAGTGTTTTTTTGCACAAAACTTTTTCTTGAGCCTTGCACTTGTTCTCTTCTGATCATAGAAGTACTATAACTCATAAGAAATGGTTTAGACACTTACAATCACCCAGCCCATGCTAGTACCTCACATTGAAACTTGATTTCCCTCTTTTCTTGAAAATCAAGTAACCTAGCCAAAAGCTTGTGACTTGTACTTCTGATTGTCCAATACACTCAAGACCTTTTGGTTATACATAGACAAACTATTTGCCACAAAATAGAAAAATGATTAAGCCCTGAAAACACCTAGAGCTCAGAATCATATCTCATACCTCCATTTTCACATAAATTGACCAAAAACTTGAAACTCATAACTCCCTCGTGCGTTTTCAAGCCTTTTGGTTCCTAAAGCTTCTAAACATCATTTAGAACTGATCCCACACCCTGTTACAGAACTGTAACACCATCCTCCATTTTCAAAAACAGAGCTTTGCACTTGGACTTCTCCATAACTCCTCAGGTACTTTCGGCTCAAGCTAAGCATCCCATTAGCTTCCTGGGAACTTGAGGAAGCTAACCCAACCATTCGAACTCCTTGAAAGCTGCTCAAACTTCAAACCTGATACCCTCTTGCAAGGTAAGTTTTCTAACTTTGGAACTTTTCATACATGCATCATCAATGATTTATTTGTGAATAAAACATGTAGATATCATTGCCATAAAGCTAACCATGTCCTTAGTTTCCATTAATTTTGCTTGAGCTTAGAGAATTTTAAGATTGAAGTGTCTGAGATTTTTAGAGTTCAGATTAGGGCCAATGAAATTCATGCTTATCTTTGATCTATAGTTTTAATGCTTTACATTTCTGAAACCGTGAGGAAATTTGCTATAAGTTTAATGTTTACAGTTTTCATTTTTGTTGAGAAATGAACAAGTTACAGTTGGTCTGGCTGGAGGTTGAAGATGAACTGTAAATCAGGGCGTGTTTTGTATCATATATTTATTATTTTGCTTATGTTAACGAATGTATAGCCACTCCAGTGGTAGAAGCACGCGCCTGTAACATTTGGGACCTGGGTTCGAGCCCTAGTGGTACCCTTTTGATTTTTTCACATTTTTGCATTCTGACTTTCTTTTTTTGGCAGCGCATTGGGCCTCCTTGGGCCTTTTTTGTTTTTATTTTTACTTGTTAACCCCCCTGTTTCATATATACACCCCTGGCCCAGTTTTATTTTATTTTCTTATTTTCATTTTATTTATTTTCTTAATATATTTTATAATATTAAAAAATCATAAAAAATACAAAAATATAGATTTATATCTTGACTTAGTTTATTTATTTTTCTCACCAAAAAATATTTTATTTAACCACACTTTATTTATTTTACTAATCATTCTTGCAAATTTAATTAAAACTAGGATATTATTTATTTTCTTTTACACCAATTAAAATATATTATTTTAATATAAAAAATACCAAAAATATTTTATAATACTATAAATTATTTTCAAGACAAAAATACAAAAATACTTTTCCTAAACTTAATTTCCTTTTAATCAATTAATAGACTTATGGTTTTATTTAAAATCTTTTCTTATTAAATTAGGTTTACTTTTATTATTTTAATTAATTATTTTCTTTTAATTAATTAGGTTAAAACAAATTCACTTTTCCTAAAAAAATCCAAAAAAAATTATCCATTTTCTTTATATTTGCATTCTTGCATATTTATTCATCTTGTACATTATTTATTTCAATTCTTGTACAAGTTCAATTTGATTGTAATAGATTAATTAGGTTTATTTTCTTGCAATCCCCATTTATACTTTGTACACCCCCTCCCATAAGTATTGTAATAGCGTAGTAACGTTAAATTCCGCAATTTATCGCTTTATATACAAATGCTAGTAATTAGGGTTTGTATGGAAAGACTAAAACCAATACTTAGAACCCTAATTCAAGCTAAAATCAAGCATGAAAACAATACACTTGCACACAAGCACCCCTAGGGTAAATCCACTTGGTTGCCTTTACAAAATGGCCATATTATGCATGTGAGGTATCTTAGCAAAAACAAGCAAAAATACAAGATCATAGTCCCTCGATTACGCTATCTAAGTTGCCTTTCAAATGATCTTAGTCCCTCAAAGAGAATGCTGAGATACCTTGCAAAATTGCTAATCATGGTTATACGATGACCCACGTCCGTCCCGTTTACATCCAAAGATAGGGTTACTTACCAAATCAATGGTAAGATAACAATGTCAAAGGCAAAGAAAATAAACAAGAAAGACTTTTGAGTATGTAGAATGTTCCTAATTACTTGCTCCATTTCAAACAAAACATCCTTGATATTTTCAAAACAAACACTTACACTTTCAAAAAAACATCTTTCAAACTTGAAATCATTTTCAAAAGATCAACATCTTTATATACATTCTTACGAACGAGAATCATTACAAAGATTTCCTAAACAATGGCCTATTTACAAAATACTTTCAAAAAACCACACAAAGCATAATTTCAAACAAAAGCAAGTGATCTAGAAAGTAACTAAGAGGCCATGTAAAACCATGGATGAAAAGGATCATAATACCTTCCCTTTTCATAATCTACCCCCCGAACTCAAGAAATAATCTCAAAGGTCTTTCCTGTGCTTTTTCACCTTTCCTTTTGGATAAAAGAAAAATCGGTGGCGACTCTTGCTAACCGCAACATTTGCGATCAAACGCAAAACCTTCAAGTCAGTTCTTCCACCATATCACAAAGAGGTATTTCTTTTACGGAATTTCACCGACTCTAGGCGAAGTCGTCACATAAACTCATAGGGATGATGTATCCCATTGGCTAATAGACGAACCTTCTTTCTAAAGGTTTTTGAAAATATTTTTGCAAAACTTTAAATCCCGCCACATATATAATAATAAATGAACAAATGCAATAAGCAAGAATGAATGAATAATTAAATAAACACATATTAAAACTTAAAAAAAAAAAGAAAAAACCTTAAACCCTAAAACTAAATGTAAGGCCATTAAACCTAGGGTTGAATCCCCGGCAGAGTTGCCAGTTGTTGCAACTGGTTTTTAAATTTGAGAGTCGTCACCCTTTATTTTTATCCTAAGGAAGGGAATATAAAGGATAACCTTAAAAAGTTAGAGATTATAGGTTTTTGGACTCGGTTCTAGACAAAGGGAAGGTGTTAGGCATCCCTCATCTACCTTGTTCATAAGGATACTAGGATTAGAAGTGTAATTTTTAGGAAATAGGGTTTTAATGTTTTATTAGGGGAACTCGCCACGATTTTAATTGTATACCTACGTATCATCTTAGGAGGAATCAGAGTCCCATTTCGTAGTTCGTAGTTGGTCTGTTTTTTTTACGGATTACTAAGATATTTTAATTTTCTGCACATTTAGTCTAGGTGTCGTGAATAGCGGAGATTGTTAGACTAAGCGCGTAGTCGACTCGAACAAATTCGCAATCCTTTTCAAAAATTGTTTATTGAATTAATTTGATTTATGAAAATAAATTATGGTTGGTTAAATTTTTTTAGTATATTAATTATTGAAAATACTTTATTTAAACGCATGATTAATGTTGTACCCCAAAATTTTCCCTCCCATTTTTCATTCAATATGTTCTCCAAGGGTTTCTCAAATACTCAAAATGGATCAGGGTTTGACCAGACAGATTCTCTTCCTAGACTTTGAATCAGTAACTAGGGTTTGGTACTTCTCAAACAAATTTAAGTTTCCAAGGTTTCAAATAGTCTTTGTGGTTCTTTAGGATGCTCGCGCCAAGTTTCAAGCCTTGCATTGCGAGTTTGCTCAATCAATGGTTCAGATGACTGAAAGTGAATTGCATTGACCCAAAAGTCGGCCTTTTCAAGATCAAGTTCAAACGATTGTAATTTCTTCATTATTCAGTATTTTTGAGTGTTTCTTTTTGCGTATGACTCTCCTTGACGTCATTTCTAACTTCTCTTTACAAGTCAAGAGCCGATAATGTGCGAAAGATCATCAAAAATTTGAATACTTTAGAGGTCACTCTCTGTAATTTGACCTAATCTCAAGTAATTTATACATGGCTTTCCAGAATCATAATTTCCTCAATTTTTAAGATTTTGAGACGATTATTTTCACACATTGTCATAAGTGATGTCATCAACAAGTTCTCTCCAAGAATCGAAGGAAAATTGTGTTTACAAGACCTTGAAGTTTATCGAATTGTCATAGGTCATTTTCTTGATTTTGAATGCTCATTCAATTCATGCTATAATTGTTTTCTCAGGACTATGATGTTGAGATCGTTCATGGAACAAGATGTTAAGTTCGGAGATTCATGTTGAGTTCGAACAAGATGTTGCTTATTGAGTTAGGATCTTGGGGAAATGATTTGAGGATTCATTTAAATAAAGTTTTGGATTTCAATTCAAGTTAGCAAAGCGTTATGCAATATCACAAGTTTCGTCTAAATTTTTTATGGTTCATTCGCGTGAATTATTTTAAATTCAAGATATCAAAGAACGAGTTCGTTAAAATTTGCTCAAATTCGTTCAAGCTTTCAATATTCGAGCTTTATTGAAATGCAAACATGATAAAGTTATGCTTTGATTCATGGTTTCTCTAAGTTACGATTCTCATGAACCAAATTAAGTATTTCAAACAATTCCATTCAAGATCTTTTCAACTTCATTGCATTATCAAGAGAAATCCCAAAAAATTCTCATGGCCTAATTCAAAAATTGATCAAGAGATTCAAGTATTTCCATTCATCCCAATTAATTGTTTCATTCATTTTCCCACTTCAAGTTTTATTCTATTCACCATACTCATGTGGAATACAAAGATCAAGACATTCAAATTCTCAAGGATCATTCGTACGTTCAAGACTACGAAATCCATTTACAATTTTCAAAACAATTCAAGGATTTATTCAAATATTCAAAAGTTTCACTATCCATTGTTCATCATGATTTCATACAAGATTCATCATCTTTTCCTACAAAAACAATGGCATTAAAAAGAAAATGTTTTGAATCCAATTACACAAGCTTCTAAAAATAGAATCTTAGGCCTAATCTTCAACCTTCAATATTCAATCTTCTTCAAGCCATGGCCATAGTTTAACTTTGTTTCATCCATTATCCTCCTTTGCAAATTTCCATTAACCATGTCTTGCCCAAACCTTGTTCTAAACCTGTCAAAAATTCAAAATCATAAGGAAAAAGAGAGGGAAAGTGCAAACATCACCACATGAAAAATCAGGAAAAAGTACAAAGATTTGATGTCCAAGACCTGCACAATAACTCCAAAATTTGTTGTCCAAACCAACCCCATAATTGTCAAGCCTTGCTGCCCATAACAGCCTTGCACTGCTGTCCATAGCAATCTGAAAATTTGCTCCACACTTGTCAAAACATTCCGAAAAATACATCAAAATAAGCAACACAAAAACTGCATATAAAAAGTAATAAGACAAGGAAACAAATATGTTCAAACCTATCACAATTTCCCCCCTAAAACCTCAGTTATTCCACTATAAAAATTGATACAACAAACAAAGAAAGGGGGAAAATCAGATCTAATCTTTATTCATCCTCCCAGTTTCTCTTCACCCACACCAACTCTATTCGCTTCAGTTTTTCTTCAATCAATTGCAACCTCCATCTAAACAGTCTCTTCATTTTCCTCAAACAATCATCCTCTCTGAATAAATAGCTTACACCTATATCATCCACCATTAACTTCTATTTCAGTTACTCCCTATGTTCTCCAAACAGAGAACCCACCAATTCAATTTCTGAAAAGCTCTTATCCCTCTGTTTCAACCAACTTCCTGTCAAACAACTTCTTTCGCTCACAAACCCATACTGAAACCTTCTGATTCATCTTGTTCCCACCGTAACCCCAATTGCAACATCTCGCTAGCCTGCAATTTCTCATTGTCAACAACAATTCCCTTTGTCGTAGTACCGAACAAGCTCACTCTCATATCACGCTGTTTCACACTTATGACAACTCAGCCTCCATCTCACACTGAATTCCACATAACAACCGCAACGAATCACTATCTGTCTCACAATCAAACAGAACTCCAACCATCTCCTACAACCACTGATCTGCGCCGTCCATCCTCTGACGAAACCATAGAAATCAGTGACCCTCCGCACGACTTCGCACCAAGCCCCAGCTTTCGACAATGCCCTCTCCATCCTCATCTCATCGCGGACAATACCAATCGGACCATGACCTTGTTATACCCAGGTTTATCTAAATTTTTTGCAGTTGATTCTTTGTTTGATTTTGGGCTTGTGGTTTGAATTTGATGGACATGGAATATGTAGAAAAACAATAGAAGAGGAAGAAGGTGAAACAAAAGTTAGAATTGAGTTTGTTGTTGTTTATCGGGAAGAGAGAGAGAGAGAGGGAGAGAGAGAGAGAGAGAGAGAGAGAGAGAGAGAGAGATTATGATTTGTTTTTGTTTTAATTATTGTTAAGTTGAGAATATGAATTATAGATTAAGATAACAAAAAATAATGATGAAAATTTTTCCATTTTCCCATGTTGTGACTGCGGTGCCTCTTTCTCTATACTTAGGGTTTTCAAAATTTTCCCCTTTCCTTTGAAACACAAATCGGGTTAAGGTGCAGTGGTTAAGGTGTTGTCATTTGAAGGTAGAGTCCCGGGTTCGAGACCCCTTGGGGATGTTTTCCTATTCTTTTTTTCTATTTTTCTATTTTGCTTCATTTTTGTTGGATAAAACAATCTCTATTGGGCCTTACCCCAAGCCTAAGTCTGAAACCTTAAGCCCTTACCCCCCCCCCCCCCCCCCATCTTTTTTTTTTGTGCTGTAAAATAATATTGTTTGGGCATGCTTTAGCCCATCCATACTCACCCTATTATGTTGTTTACACCCCTTGATAACTAAATTTAGTTTACTTTATTAAATTTTCTTAGTTTTCATTAATTCGGTTTATATTTAAATTAGTTTAGATTTTAATTTAATAATCTTAGAATTAGCATATTTTAGGTTTAATTTAATTACTTAAAATTTTAAGCTTAGTTTAGAATTATTTTAATAACTTTATTTAGTTTAGATTTAATTTTATTAATCTTTAGTTTTGATTTTAAAGTTCAATTAAATATAATTTCAAAATTATTTAGTTTTCTTAATTAGTTTAGTTAGGGATTTTGTGAATAATCTAGTTAATTAACATTTTTTTGTTTAGTTAACATTCTTTTAAATTGTTTAATTTCTTCATGATAAACAAAATTTCAAAGAAAATAATAGAATATATTTTTATTTTTCTTTTTAAATTTTCTCACAAACAAAATACCAAAATATTATTTTTATTATTTTGCCAATTAATTTTACTTTAATAGTTTGTTTTAGTTTAATTAACTATTCATTTTTAATTCGATTGGGTTGTATTGTTTGTTTATTTAAAATTTTAATCACATTGACGATTCGATTCATCCCTATTTGTAAATTTGTATTCCCCATTCCCAAAAACTCTGTAATAGCGTAGAATTTTAATTTCCGCAATTTACTGTTTTCTTTATATTGTATAGTAATTAGGCGTGTATGGAAAGATTAAAATTAATCGCTAGACAACCCTAATCAAAGACAAAATAACTTGAATCAAACACACTTTTCACACACGCGCCTCTAGGGTAATCCTGTTTGTTGCCTCGAAAAAATAGTCATGTCCCTCGAATATGGGGAACTTTAGAAAACACCCTTAGATAAAAAAGATCGTAGTCCCTTGATGTTGCCTTCGATAAATGATCTATTCTCTTATGAAAATTGCTAAAGCGTCTCACAAGTTGCCTTCTATGATTGTACGATGACCCGCGCTTGTCCCTTCGCATCCAATCATAGGGCTTCTTACCAAATCAATGGTAAGAAACAATATCTAAATGAGGAGGAAATGAACAAATACCTTTTGAGTAGGTATAACATTCATAGTTTCTTGCTCACAATATTTTCAAAACAACATCTTTCAAACACACCAAACACTTTCAAAAACAAAATATTTTCAAAAGGTCAACACTTTGTATACATTATTACAAAGTTCGCCTAAACGAAGGCACTTTTCAAAAAAAAACTTTCAAAAACAATCATAAACACATTTCAAAACAAAGCACTTTCAAAGTGATCAAGCAACTAAGAGCCATAGATAACTACGGATGAAAAGGGTGTTAATACCTTCCCTTTTCATAACCTACCCCCAGAACTCAAGAAAATATCTCAAAAGGTATTTCCTGTTCTTTTCACCATTTCCTTTATTGGATAAAAGAAAAGTCAATGGAAACTCTTACTAACCGCAATATTTGCGATAAAACGCAAAACACCCAAGTCAGTTCTCCCACTGTATTACAGAACTAGCGAATCTACTGGGGACTTACTTAAAATTGGGGTTACCTTAGAGAATAGATCACATTTAAATTCTTTCATTATTTGATTTGTTTGATTTGTTTGCTTTACATTTATGGATCCTTGTTTGGCTTTGTATTGATCCTCTACCCGGATCTGGGAACATCATTAGGTAAATAGCAAAAATTATGGAGATTATACGATGTGGACCGATATGGTTGAGAGAATAGCTATGTTAGTGTGACACATTTGTGGGTACCGGTATCCCTTATGGCAAATTAAGGAGAATATAGGGTTGTTGTATGGTGTCGTAAAGCACTAACGAACCTTAGAACCTTTAATTGAACAACTTGGCCATTAGGAAGTAGTGAGGTAACCTACTTTGGTGCAGTCCAAAGTTGGTTGATACTCGATACTAAACTCATTGAGATCTGACTCTTGAGATATTTTGGTCGCCAAAAAAGAGGCTTGCGCTGAAATAATACCCAATGGAGAAGGATCAATGATATGGAGATCCCCTAGAACCCAATTACTTTCTAGGACAGGTTGAACCAACTAAACTTCAAGAGGGTACTTACCTATGAATCCATGCAAGTCTAAACCTAAGGACTTGTTTTCTTTGTGCATATGTGTTTACTTGTACATAACATCATGACATCATACCATAACATTTTTCAATAACCATTTCAAGGGTCTCAAGAGGCTGTGATGCAGGGTTATATTAAACCAGACGTCTATCAAAGGGCAAGAGGATTTATTTCCCTCTAGCCAAATTTTGTCAAAAAACCAAAGCACAATAACTTGAGTTTGACTCTCATAGAAGGGCATTCAACGATACGAAGTTCTTCAATCAAAGTTGTAATCAAAGTTTAACTTCTAACATTTTCTCGTGTTTACCCTGCGAGAACCTTGAAAACATTGCATCCACATTGTTGTACCCCAAAATTTTCCCTCTCATTTTACTCAATACATGCTCCTTGAGATCCTCAATTTGCTCAAGGTTGCCCAAGAGTGGACCAGACAAACTCTCTCCTAAGGCAGTGTACCTCAAATTAGGGTTTCCATTTTCATAAATATGGTTGAACCACAAAGGCCTAATATTCTCTCCGTGGTCCTAATATGTTCCCAAGATCATCCATTCCAAGTTTCAGGCCTTGCATAAGAAGTTTGCTCAGTCAACTGTTCAGATACTTGAGAATCGACTGTACTAGGTCAAGAGTCAATTGTGGCCCACATACAGTAAAACCTCAAGATTTTTGGTCAACATCAACATTTTTAAATTAATTTCATCATTTGATCAAGGGTTGATCATGATTCCCCAAGGAATACTCCAAATTCATCAAAACCCAAAAGTTGCAAAATTAGGGTTTCTCAAGAAAAGTCAACCAAACTTTGACCAAGCATAACTTCTTCATACTTTATCAGAAATTTTCCATCCAAGGCTTATTTTGAAGAGGATGCAATTCCATACAATTCATCTTCAGCCCACAAGTTCAAAATATGCATGCATCAAAAGACATGAATTTCTACATTATAGGTCCTTTTGAAAAGCCAACAAAAACACCTTTTGGGTCAAAGTTTCTTACATGAACATGGAAGACCTAATTAAACTAAAACCAAAGGGGTTGGTTAGGGGACATCCTAAGCTTTCTAAAAAGTCCAAGAACACCCTCCTAGGGTCAAAATTGAGAGATATATGCATTGTCAAAGTTGGCAATTTTTGGAAAATTGTCAAAAGTCAACATTGATCAAATTTGCATTTTTTTTCCAAAGGGGCCCATGTTTTCTTGTTTGAAACATGTTTCTAATAGGAACCAAGACCCCTTAGATTTTCCACCTATTATTCTATTATTTTTATTATTTATTTTGATTTTATTTCATTTAAATCAAAACAAATCAATATAAAATAGTAAAATATTGAAATCAAATCAAATCCTTGATTTTTTATGCACATTTTGAGTCCATGTACAGCTAACATGCCAGTCAATTCGTGCAAAGTGGATTTGGATTGAAAAAGATTGGATTGAAGCTTGTTTTAGAAATATATCATACAAGAGCAAATCAAATCCAATTTCCATTATTTCTCAAGATTCATGCCAATTTTATTGACCTAATTCAGTCTACTATAAGTGCATAACAATTGCAGATCAAAGGGAGAGGTTTTGCAGTCGTGGGGAGCAAGAACAAAAACTCAAAAATTGGATAAAAAGTGTGCATTTGATTTATGCCCTAGAGGACGATTCCAGGCCATTCAAAGACCCTAATCACTTCCTGGCCATCTTCTGAAGCCAACAACATCATTTGCATCCTTCAAAAGATCAAGAACCATCGCCTAGACACATCACGATTTACCCAAAATTCTCAAAATCGTTTACTATGTTTTACGCATTGTAAATCCATTCTATTCATATATTCTTGTTCATAATTGTGTTTGCAAACTTTCGATATCCTTTAATTGTATTAATAGTGCAGGGATCCACACTTGCCATTATTAGGGTTCGTGAGAAGTTTTTGGGGTTTCTTGATACAGAAAAAATTAGGCCAAGAAAATGATACCATGACGCTCGTGAGGCCAAGATGAGTTGATTGGTATAGATGGAATTGATTTATCATGCTTGAGATGAACTTATGAGTTTTGCAAGGCTGTAGTTACAGCAAACGTCTGTAGGTATAGGTCAATAACCTAAGACGACGGACAGGGAAGAAGATAATGACTTGTCACCATCCCACTGGTCCATTTGAATTCACGCGCATTTTCTGGGCATCATGTGCTTTTGTATTATATTATATTTCATTTATCTATGTTAACAAAAGAACAAGCAGCACAGATGGTTGAGAGGCGCGCCTTTGATGCACACGTCCTGGGTTAGATCCCAGGCGTGTGCATTTTGTTATTTTCCTATTTATTTCAGGCATATCTGATGTTTCTCATCAAACAAGCATACCCTAGACGTATACCTCATCACCATTGGATGGCACGCTGCCTAGATCCAATGTCTCTAGATTGCATCCTCATGATGGACCTCATGAAGGCCAACTCCACAGGATCCAACGTGGTTGACTGGGCTCAGCATTATTGGGCTTGGAATTTCAGCTTCACACCCCCTTCAGCAATTCAACAACAGGCCCATTTTATTATTTTTCTATTCTTTTTTTCTTCTTTAATTTCTTTGTTTATTTTCTTTAATTATTTTATTTTTCTTTTAATTAACACAAAATTATTTTTTATTAACAAATCACAAATCACAAAATGCTTTTTTTTAATAATATTTTTATTTTTTAAAGTTAGTTAGTTTAATTAACTTAGGGCAATTTAATCTTTTTATAATTAAAAATAATTAGAATTAGGATTTTAGTTGTACATAATTTAATTAATTTTCTTTAAAAATACATCAAAAATCATTTTTCTCATAAATATCTATTTCTTTAATTAATTAATTTAATTAGAAAATTAGGTTAATTTAATTTATTTCATAATTTAAAAAACAATTAGAAATTAGGTTTAATTGATTTGTAATTTAAATGTTTTCTCAAATAAAAATCCACAAAAACACTTTTCTCTCAATTAGGGTTTTAGGTTATTTCAATCGTCCTAGCATTTAATTTTCCGCGCGCTTGTTGATTATTTGCCATTATTTTGTAATTGCTAAGGGTTTGTAATAGCTTTAAATTAGGGTTTTTATTTATCGCTTTTCCCCCACTTTTGGTTATGTAATTAATCCCCCTCCCCAAAGCCTTGTAATAGCTAGGTTTTATTTTTCGCACTTAAAATTCCCGCAATCTTTAACTGTCTAGATGCATGGCTAATAGGATTGCATGAAAATAATACTTGAAATTTAAAACGGTAGATCACCTAATGTGCAAAGACTAAATAACTGGAAAAAGTTCACATGCACATGCTCACTCCTAGGGTTTGCCTCACTCTGGTTGCCTTCGGTAAACAATCATTAAGCATAGGAAATTTTAGTGGTCGCCCTCCTGTCTAAAAGATCAAATGTCTCATTCGAATGTTGCCTCGGAAATGTTGCCTCAGACACGTTACCTTGAAAAGATCTCAAGGCTCTAGGGTTACTACTAAGGTTTTCTAATTATTGCTTTAGTGATTGTATTTGTCCCTTTCGAATGTCCCTTACCACTCCATCGACGGTGCTATCTACTCCTTAATAGTAGGTGTGATACGGTGGGAGAACTGACTTGAGGTTTTGCGTTTGTATTCGCACTTGTTCGGTTTAGCAAGAGTCGCCACCGACTTTTTATTTTATCCTAAAGGAAAGGTTAAAAAGCACAGGAAAAACCTTTGAGATGTTTTCGTGGGTTCGGGGGGTAGATTATGAAAAGGGAAGGTGCTAGCACCCTTTTCATCCATGGTTATCCATGGGCTCTTAGTTACTTGTTTTAGATCACTTGCCTTGATTTTCAATTGTTTGAAATGGTGCTTTGTGTGTGTGGGTTTTGAAAATGTTTTGAAAAAGATGCCTTGTCTAGGCAACCATTGTAACAATTCTTTACTCGAATGTTTTACAAAGGTGTGTGTCTTTTTGAAAAGATGTTTCAATGTTTTTTGAAAGTTGTTTTTGAAAGTTGTGTTGTGGAGTGTGTTTTGAAAGTGTGTTTTGAAAAGTAGGAAAGTGTGTTTTGCAAGTTTGATCAAGTAACTAAGAGTTGTCTACCCCTAAATTTACTCAAAGATTTTTCCTATGTTTTAACCCTTTTAACAGTATTGTTCCACCATTGTATTTGGTGGACAATCTTGTGTTAGGATGTTAACGGGACGGGCGCAGGTCATCGTATAGACCATGAATGCAATAGTGCCAAGTGTCTTTGGCAATTTTTCCTTTAAGGGACTTGATCATTTTTTAGGCAACTTCGAAAGCGTCATCAAGGGACCATGATCATTTGATTTGTTTTTGTTTTGCCAAAGAACTCAACATGCAAACATGGCCTATTTTGGAAGGCAACAAGCGGGATTACCCTAGGGGTGCAAGTGTGAATTGTGTATTGATTGTCATGCATTTGTCTTGTATTAGGTTATCTAGCGGTTGATTTTGAATCTTCGCATACAAACCCTAATTACTATACACTATATAGAAAGCGATAAATTGCAGGAATTTAAAGTCTAAGTTATTACAAATAAGTATCCGGGAATGGGGGTACAAATGTTTACAAATGGGATGAGTCTTATCATGGGAGTATTGTCCAAATGATATTTACAACCAAATCGAATCGCATTCTCAATGTAAAATGTAGCAATGTATAAGAATAAAAGCAATGTATCAAAAGTATTAGTGAAAGTGTATGTGATTATCTACAAGTGATGAGAAAAATATGTTAACCTAATGCAATATTAAGTATTTATTTATTTTTTATGTTTTTGTTTAATATTATAAACAAAAGTTTTTAAGAAAAGAAAAATATTTAAGTTAAAGAAAATTAAGGTTTATGTATTTTAGTTTATATACAAAGGTTTATTAAACAAAAATTCTAAAAAGAAAATTAATTTAAGTTAGAAAAAATCCTATTTTTATGTACTCTTAAATATGATAAAAAAGTATTAATAAACATTTTACATGAAAGGTTAATATATTATTAAAAAAAAATTAGGTTATAAAAGAAAGAAAAATAAAAGAAGATTAAGAAATGTTGGTTAAAAGAAAATAGAATAAAAGGAAGTCATGTGGGCCTTATGTTTGTTCTTGGCCCAAAACAAAATTTGAAAGAGAATCAGAGGGGGGGTACGCACACTGAAGGAGGGGTCAGGCGCTAGAAATCAATTGGGCTTAGGCAGATATGAGGCAGAGGCCCAACGCGTTTGATAATATTTTGTTTGTTAGGGTTTTCAATTCTTGTTTCAGAATAGGGTTTACAGTGTTTGAGCGGCGTCGTTCCCTTCATCGTCTTCTTCGTCTCTTTACTTTCTCAAGACATGGCCTATGACGCTCTCTACGCCTTAGGCTACCAGGCGCCGTCTCCATTCTCCCTCTCTCCAAGATTACTCAGGCAGTGATGACACAAAGGTATGTGATTTCTGTCTTAACGCGTTTTTTTAGGGCTTCAGTTCATGCATGTTATTAATTCTGATCTTCATGTTATTGATTCTTTATGTGTTATCTTTGTTTGTATGAGATGTGTAAAAAAGGAGAAGGACAATACCTTTGGAGAGGAGACGGAGGAGGGGACTGGAGGTGTCTTAGGCGGCCGGAGGCGAGGGAGTATGATGTTGTGCTAGCTTTGTGGCCTTCCCTGGTATTTGTATCTTGCTTTTTTGATGCTTTATGATGACACAATAGTCTGAATGCTTGCCTCTGTTTGATTCTGATTGCTTGCTTCTGATTGCTTGCTCGCTTCTGAATCTGAGATTGTTTTGATTTTGTATGTTGCTTTTGATGATGATGTTTGAATCTGAGTTGTTTGCCTTTTGATTGCTAACCCTATGATGAACTTATTCTGAGGGCTTGTTGGTTATTGACTTTCTTCCTCTCTTTTTTTATTTTGATTCTGAGTTGGACCTAGTTCTGAGAATGTTTATGCTATTGTTGGCCCTATGATGAGGTTGCTCTGAGGGTTTTGGGATTGAATGCTTTGTTCTGAGTTGCTTTTTGGCTTGGTTGGAATTTTGTTTGGATAAAGGCTTATGCAGGCTTCTGGTTTGAGGTTTGTTGTACTGGTTTTGACAGGCTTCAGGCTTGAAGTTGTTTGGACAGGTTTTCAGGATTTTGGCTTGTTTGGGTTATGCAGGCCTTAGAACTTGTTTGGAAGTTACAGGCTCATTGTTGTTGGCTTCTGTTTAGAGGTTTGAAGGTAGCCTTGGTTTGCTTGAACAGGTTTATGGGTAATATGCTTGGGTTGTGTTTTACAGGTTTGAGGCAGGTTAAGGCTTATGCCTGATATGCTTGTATGGCTTGGAGGAAAACAGGCATGTTGATACAGTTTGTGGTATCTTGTCTTTTTTTGATATTCTGCCTCTTTCTTACTGTTCTGGTATATCTTGTTTTATATTTCTAGCCTAAGCCTGCAAAACTGTAAGCCTTCCCCTTCTCTCTCTCTTTTCTCTCTCCACAGATAAAAAGCATTTTTTATTGCTTTAGACTGTACTTACTCTGAAAAAGTGTGGCCTGGAAAATGATGATACTTTGCAATATTACTTGCCTTTTGTCTTTCCTCTGCATCTTGTACTTATCCCAGATTTTCTGCATTGCTTTGATATCTTGTTAACAACCTTTTGACAGTTTGACAACTTTGCACTTGGTTAGGCATTTTTTCAGTTTGCATATGTGCAGTTCAGTTTGGACTTTGTAATTTGTTTGGCATATTCAGTTTGTCCATTTTGACATTTTTGTTGACACTTTGCAGTTTGAAATTATGCAGCCTTGTACATTTAATTAATTCCAATGCTTGCAAGATAATTTTCTATCCCTCTTTGTGAACCAAGAGTCCTCTTGTGATTTGCAGATAGGGTGAACAAACTGATTCCGGCCAATCACTTTTAATGATGAGTCTTAAATTAACTGTCTGCCTTTGATTTCATCTGTGTTGACTTCTTTTCTTTTTTTGTCTTTGTAGATAAAAATCAGTTGAGCAATGGGGAGCAGCAGTAGAAGATGAAGATTTAGGAAAATTAGGATATAGCTTTATTTTACCTTTAATCATTGTAACAATATTAATGTAAACAATTGTAAATAAATTTACAGTGTTCAAATAATAATTGTAACAAACAATTAAAAATGAATAAAAATAATCCTTTGTCAGATATTTCTTTAATTCTTCTGCATTCATTTATTTAATTACTTTAATTTCTTGGATTATAATAATTGGAAATTATCCAATAATTTTAACTTAGAAATTATAAATAATCAATAAACGTCCGGCGTTCCGAATAACCAAAAAACATCGCACAGTTAAACAGGCAACGTCCACATGTCCTTTTTCTCACTGATCAAACTTAAACTTCAAACCTTCAATCAGAAGCCTCAACCCATGTCCCAGAGCCAATTGAAAAGAACTGCAGAATCAATTCCTTCTGAGAATGCGCGCGCAAACTCTAATTCTTGATTTATCGTCAAAGAAACGTCTGCCTGATCAAAACCTGAGCCAACTCAACCAAATTAGTAAAAACCCTGATAATTTGTTTGACTGATTCAAAAGTCAATGGAATCCCTAATTTTGTCTGACTGATAAGAAAAGTCTGTTTGACCGATTCTTGAGCCAATCTGAAAAATCAGGAAAAGCCCGAAGCTGTGATTTCTTGTGAAAAAGAGGAGGGCAAATTTTGGGGTACAACAGTAGGATAGCGCTGTCTAAAGGAAACGAGAACGAATAATCTTTTTTTGAGTAGTTAGAATCTTAAGTACTTGCTCAGTAAAAACTTTTCACACAAACACCTTTCAAAACAAATTTCCAAAACAAACTTCGTCACACCCTTGAGGACAGATACAAGGGTTATCACGAAGCAAAACGTTTTCAAAACAAACACACACAAGCAATTTGAAAAATGAGCAAGTACCTAAGAGGCCATGGAAAACCATGGATAGAAATGGTGCTAACACCTTCCCTTTCTATAATCTACCCCCCGTACTCAGAATATCTCGAAAAAAGGGTTTTTTCTGTTGTTTTTCCTTTTCCATGATTGGATGAAATAAAAGTCGGTGGCGACTCTTGCTTACCGCGACATTTTGCAAACAAAAAAACGCAAAATGCAAACCAGTATTAAACAGTCGGTTCTGCCACCGTATCACACACATACCATGCATCATATCATGATAGGTTTTCCCCATGCAAATTTTCTCATCTGCTTACTGTTTATTTCAGTAGAGATGGCTCTAGAACAGACTATCAAGGATCTTCATACCAAAATTGCCCAGCTTCAAGAAATGTTCTTGAACCTATCCACAAGGCAAGAATAAGTGAAAGCGCTCCTCACTGAAAACATGACCAAGAAGAATCCTGAGGACAACAGGGATGACCAGTTGGAACAATTACAAACTCAAATGGCAATAATGAGAATCCAGATGTTGGGACAGATGGCTCTTATCTAAAACTTAGCTCGGGGACAAGAAGAGCTGAGAGCCCTCGTCAACAAGCTTCATCAATACGGGTGCAACCATATGAAACAAACAGGTAAGATTGGGGATCAAGTCATTAATCATCCTCCGATAAGACAAGAAGTTGGTTTGGTCGAGAGAACACCCTTCAAAATGGCTACTATACCAAGAGTCCAACAACGACCTCGTCAACCACAACAGGATGTTCAGCGTAAGCAAGAAAGGAAATTTACCGAGATCAACATGCCCTTGGCTCCGGCATTGCATCATTTGTTGGAAGCCAAGCTGGTTACATTAAGGGAGCCTCCTTAAAAACCTAATACTCCATCTCCCTATTACAAATATATTGAAATATGTGTGTATCATTCCAACATTCGTGGGCACGACGCTAATCACTATTGAGCATTGAAGAACAAAATTCAAGACCTGATCGACAAAGGAGTTTTGGAATTTACACAAGAAGGTCAACTGGAATTTTTTTGTCATCCTTCAAAGGCACATCGTCTGAAGTGATAAAGTTTAGGCGGAAAAATTTTTGTTCATTTGAATTTTCAGTTGTAATTTCTTTGTTTGCTTAAACACTTATCTTTATGTAAGACCTTGTTTGCTCTCATTAATGCATTGCATATGTTTGTCTTGAGTTAATCCATTCGTTTTCACTATACTGAAATTATGCTTTTACCTCGTTTTGTATGATATTCAATTCTCGGTTAGAAGTTGTAAGCCTTTAGAGGGAGGATGACGAAAATAATACCATAATCTCATACAGTATGTTTTTAGACAGACTTTGCTGACGATGTACATGCATTGTTTAAAACCCTAAACATTGGAGTTATAAGGAAGATAATACCTAGACAACCCCTTTGAGCCTAAGAAGTAGGAGTTTTCTTTTTCGTACAAACTGAAACCTTTAATCATAACATGGGGAAGGTAGTTTCTCAGTTAATACAAAGGCGCATTCAGACACAAGCTGTCATTTCACAACAAAAATATCCTTCTGAATTAAAAGATGGTGTTGGTTCCCCATGAAATAGGCAGTCTTTACATCTCAAAAAGAAAAATCCCATTAGGTCAAAACCTATGAAGGAGACTTAAGAAAAACTGGGGCATCCTGATGGCTGTAATCTTAAAACAAGAGCAGTCAGGCAAAAATTAGGGATAGTAAATCAAAAATAGGAGGTCGCTACAAATCCTCG
This sequence comes from Vicia faba, assembly GCA_948472305.1. NCBI lineage: Eukaryota > Viridiplantae > Streptophyta > Magnoliopsida > Fabales > Fabaceae > Vicia > Vicia faba. Next base: position 1,430,798,097 of record OX451736.1, on the reverse strand, counting down.
ACAACATGAGAAATGTAATAAAAATGATTGCATTCTCAAAAAAACTTAACCATCATCAAGATATCAATCCAGATTAAGAGATAAATGTGCGATCAACTGAGTTTAGGACTGGAGAATATCATAGAGAATGGGTTGGGGACAAATAAGCTTTGAGCCTTGTCCTTTGTTTCTTAAACCGTGAATCAGGCTAGATTACAACCCTTTAAAAGTACTAATTGAAGTATAGGTTAGTTCAAAAGCATGTTGTTACAAAAGGTATCCTGACTTCTGTAAGGCTTACTATAAATCATGAGTTGAATTCATATTCTTACAAATTTTTGTTGCTCTTTGAAAGTGCATTTCTCAATTTTTTTCTCGAGAGAGACATAAACTTTGCATTGTTTGAATATCAATGTTTGCATGTGGCTAATTGTTTGACAATAGAGAAATTCGCACGGCAGACATCCAGTGAACGAAAACTCTCTCAATAAACAGAGTCACTTCAAATAGAAAGACGCTTCCAATGACAAATATCTCACAATCAAGGGGCACGGCATGATCATTGCTTAACATATCTGGGGCAGTTAAGTTAAGATTCAAAGAATCTCTCAAGAAATGTTGAATAGTCAGGGGCAGATCTCCATCTGAATCACTTAGGGGAAATGTTACATTGATCATGGGCTTGAACAAAATCCACTGTGAAGACCTTCAATACTACCAAATTACTGGTCTACACCAGTAGTGTCGGATGGTGTCAGTATCATTTCTTCAGATCCTTCTATGACAGTTCTTAGAAAATTCTGAACTTGATTGCTTGTCTGTGCCAGTAGTACCAGATGGTGTCAGCATCATGTCTTCGGATCCTCCCATGACAATTATTAGAAAATTCTGAACTTGATTTCTTGTCTGTGCCAATAGTATCGGACGGTGTCAGTATCATATCTTTGGAGACTTCCATGACAGTTCTTAGAAAAGATATGTAGAAAGTTCAATACTATCATAAGTTGATCCAAACTTCTAACATGAGGGGCAAATAGGCTCCCACTTATGAAAGATCATGTACGACCGAGCAATTAAGTTCTGGAGTTTCTACAATACTTACTACCACAAGACAGTGACAATTCTCCACACCCAATGAACATGGACATAGTCAGAAAATACTACACTTGAAAATAGACCCGCTAGGTTGACATGCCTAGGCAAAATAAGGGCATCCCGACGAACCAAAAGGTGGGCAAAATTAGGGATATATCCAAAAGATCATACACTCGGCAAGTTGAAAACTTGAGAAGGCGGCTTGGCCAAAAATGGGTATCCTGGTGGGCTGAAAACCCGAAAGGGGCAGTCCAGGAAAAAGTTAGGGATTAAAGCGTACGACTATGTCTCGTTATCTCATCATCTTATCTATCAGTAAAAAGATTTGTCACTCTGGCAGAGTTCAAAATGTCTATAAATCCCCACAAGGACAATCAAATTATCCCCACAGAGTTGGATCCATGCAATCCATCAGCCAGAGTTTCAACCTCCGGAAAATCCTCTCCCAGCTGATTTGGTGTTAAAAAAGAGAAACCTTGTGGAATTTCTTCCTAAAGAATTTACCTCCCCTGCAGATTGTCAAATATTCTTTTCAAACAAGGTTTATTTCCCGACAAACTACAAATTCTCCAGCTTAAGTTTGCCTCTCAAACTATTACAAATCAATGGATAAAACCCCTTAACCCCTAGTAGATTTATTACAATCCCCAACGGAGTCGTTATTATCCCCAAAAGTTATTGTGAAGCCTGGAATCTGACCAGATAACAGTTGACTCCTTTCTCTTTAAAGTAAGTTACTATGAAGCCTGGACCCGACCAGATACTAGTTCAACTTCATCCTTTCAAGCAAGTTACTGCGAAGCCTGGAATCCACCCAGATAACAGTTCAACTTCATCCTTTCAAGCAAGTTACTACGAAGCTTGGGCCCGACCAGATACTAGTTCAACTTCATCCTTTAGAGCAAGTTACTATGAAGCATGGACCCGACTAGATACTAGTTCAACTTCATCGTTTCAAGCAAGTTACTGCGAAGCCTGGAATCTGACCAGATACTAGTTTAACTTTATCTCTTTCAAGCAAGTTACTACGAAGCATGGACCCGACCAGATATTAGTTCAACTTCATCTCTCTAAGAACAAATTATTGTGAAGACTGGACTCAACCAGATAACAGTTAAACTCAAGTTTAAATTGCTGAAACCTGGACCCGACCAGATAACAGTTAACCTCAAGTTCAACTTGCTGAAACCTGGACCCGACCAGATAATAGTTAACCTCAAGTTTAAGTTGTTGAAGCCTGGACCCGACCAGATAACAGTTTAACTTCTTCAATCACTATGAAGCCTGGAATTTGACCAAACAATAGTTGATTCAATTTACTATGAAGCTTGGAATCCAACCAGATAACAGTTTACGTTGCTGCGAAACTTGGAATCCGACCGGATAACAGTTTAACTTCTTCAGTTTTCTACGAAGCTTGGAACCCTACCAGATAACAGTTAATTCTAATTTTCTATGAAGCCGAGAATCTGACCAGATAACAGCTATCTTTCAATTCTCCCCAGTCAAGTATAATTCTCCAATAGAGTAATGGACAACCTAAGACTCCCGAACTCTTTCCCCCAAGAAGAAATCAACACTCTCCATAGAGTTTCCCCCAAAGAAAATTCAATGTTCCCCAGCGGAGTTTTCCTCAAACAACAAAACAGGAATCCCCGGAGGAAACACCCTAAACAAAGTTTAAAGATACATATACTCTTCAACAACAGTCCTAGATTTAAAGGCTCCCTAGCATTTGTAAAGGATTTATTTTCCAAGACAAAGATGCATTTCAACAATATTTCACATTCATACATCATATTACATACATGATAAATGCATACATCATAATCTCATTTATTTTGAGAACATCATCAAGCCATGCATACATCTGCATGCAACTAACCATCTTCCTTGCAGGAAAAGTCAATCAACAAAACAAAAGTCCTCTTATGGATAGATTCACCTCTTCCACTTAATAATAGGAAATCAACAGTCCTCTTCTAGATAGATTCGCCTCTTCTAGTTAATAATAGGTGAATCAAAGACCTCTTCTGGTTAGATTTACTTCTTCCAGTTAAAGACAGGCGAACAAAAAATCTCTTGTGTTATCAGCAGGAAAATACCACCAACATTTCTCAAATAGGTCAGAGATTAATTCCTGAAACAAGCCGGGTAACTATCTCTACGACCAACAAAAAACGGGTGCCAGATTAATACCTGAAACAAGACAGGACAACTATCTATGAACAATTGATTGTAGATTAATACTTGAAACAAGACAGGACAACTATCTACATGAGAAAATTGAATATTAACTCTCGAAACAAGACGGGAAAACTATCTTTCTTTCTCTTTGGTCAGATAAATATCAATTCTTGAAAAAAACCAGGGCAACTATCTCTACGACCAATAAAAGTGGGTTCCGGATTAATACCTGAAATAAGACAGGACAACTATCTGGGAACAATTGATTGTAGATCAATTCCTGAAACAAAACAGGACAACTATCTACACGAGCAGATTGAAGATTAACTCTCGAAACAAGACAAGGAAACTATCTTTCTTTCTCTTTGGTCAGATAAAGATCAGTTCCCGAAATAGGACGGGGCGACTATCTTTATTACCAATGGTATGAACTCTTGAAACAAGACAAGTTTATCAATAAACTGATTGTAGATCAATTCCTGAAACAGGATGGGGCGACTATCTACATTGCAAATGCTTTTTAAAACCTCTACTGGTTCATTTTAAATCGACCAATAATTTATCCTGATTCTGTTCCGGTAAACATTTTCTTTGTTTCAGTCAAATCGATCATAAGATTTTTCTGATTCTTATCCAGACAAGAACAAATACAAACATCTTTTGTTTCGGTATAAATTGACCAAAGATTTACCCTGATACTTCTTCTAATCTCTATCAACAATCCTTTGGATGACATCGATAAGCCCATCTCCGACGATTCTCAATCACTTCTGGATGGCATCTATAAGCCCATCTCTGACAATATTCCATATGGCATCTATAAGCTCATTCACGATCCAATAAGTCCAAAGCATTACTTCTTACACAAGCGAGAGCAAATTTCTGGGCACTCTAGTGTTCAATCATCTTCTATCTTCGAGTCACGAATGACAAACATGCCAATCTAACTCTTCAAGTTTAAGAAGATTGAACAGGGGAAGCAGTTGTACCCCAAAATTTTCCCTCCCATTTTTCATTCAAGATGTTCTCTTAGGGTTTCTCAAATACTCAAAATGGCTCGGGGTTTGATCAGACAGATCCTCTTCCTAGGCTTTGAACTATTAACTAGGGTTTGGTACTTCTCAAACAAACTTAAATTTCCAAGGTTTCAAATAGTCTTTGTGGTTCTTCAGGATGCTCGCGCCAAGTTTCAAGCCTTGCATTGCAAGTTTTCTCAATCAATGGTTCAGATGACTGAAAGTGAATTGCATTGACCCAAAAGTCGACCTTTTCAAGATCAAGTTCAAACGATTGTAATTTCTTTATTATTCAGTATTTTTGAGTGTTTCTTTTTGCATATGACTCTCCTTAATGTCATCTCCAACTTCTCTTTACAAGTCAAGAGTCGATTATGTGCGAAAGATCATCAAAAATTTGAATACTTTAGAGGCCACTCTCTAGAATTTGACCTAATCTCAAGTAATTGTTGCCTAGCTTTCCAGAATCATAATTTCCTCAACTTTCAAGATTTTGAGACGATTATTTTTGCACATTGTCATAAGCGATGTCATCAACAAGTTCTCTTCAAGAACCGAAGGAAAATTATGTTTAGAAGACCTTGAAGGTTATCGAATCGTCATAGGTCATTTACTTGATTTTGAATGCTCTTTCAATTCATGCTATAATTGTTTTCTCAGGACTATGATGTTGAGATCGTTCATGGAACAAAATGTTGAGTTCGGAGATTCATGTTGAGTTCAAACAAGATGTTGCTTATTGAGTTAGGATATTGGGGAAATGATTTGAGGATTCATTTGAATAAAGTTTTGGATTTCAACTCAAGTTAGAAAAACTTTATGCGATATCAAAAGTTTCGTCTAAATTTTCTATGGTTCATTCGCATGAATTATTTTAAATTCAAGATATCAAAGAACAAGTTTGCTAAAATTTTCTCAAATTCGTTCAAGCTTTCAAAATTCGAGCTTCATTGAAATTCAAATATGATAAAGTTATGCTTTGATTCATGGTTTCTCTAAGTTACAATTCTCATGAACCAAATTAAGTATTTCAAACAATTCCATTCAAGATCTTTTCAACTTCATTGCATTATCAAGATAGATCCCAAAAAATTCTCATGGCCTAATTCAAAAATCGATCAAGAGAGACAAGTATTGTCATTCATCCCAATCAATTGTTTCATTCAATTTCCCACTTCAAGTTTCATTCTATTCACCATACTCATGTGGAATAGAAAGATCAAGACATTCAAATTCTCAAGGATCATTCGTATGTTCAAGACTACGAAATCTATTTACAATTTTCAAAACAATTCAAGGCTTTATTCAAATATTCAAAAGTTTCGCTATCCATTGTTCATCATGATTTCATACAAGATTCATCATCTTTTCCTACAAAAACAATGGCATTACAAAGAAAATGTTTTGAATCCAATTACACATGCTTCTAAAAATAAAATCCTAAGCCTAATCTTCAACCTTAAATATTCAACCTTCTTCAAGCCATGGCCATATTTTAACTTTGTTTCATCCATTATCCTCCTTTTCAAATTTCAATTAACCATGCCTTGCCCAAACCTTGTTCTAAACCTGTCAAAAATTCAGAATCATAAGGAAAAAAGAGAGGGAAAGTGCAAACATCACCACATGAAAAATCAAGAAAAAGTAAAAAGATTTGATGTCCAAGACCTGCACAATAACTCCAAAATTTGCTGTCTAAACTTGTCCAAACCAACCCCACATGTTGTCAAGCCTTGCTGCCCATAACAGCCCTGCACTGCTGCCCAAAGCAGTATGAAAATCTACTCTAAACCTGTCAAAACAGTCCGAAAAATACATCAAAATAAGTAACACAAAAACTGCATATAAAAAGTAATAAGATAGGGCAGCAAATATGTTCAAACCTATCACAATTTCCCCCCCAAAACCTCAATTTTTACACTACAAAATTGATACAACAAACAAAGAAAGGGGGGCAAAAAAATTAGATCCAATTGTTATTCATCCTCCTTGTTTCTCTTCACCCACGCCAACTCTATTTGCTTCAATTTTCCTTCAATCAATTGCAACCTCCATCTAAACAGTCTCTTAATTTTCCTCAAACACTAACCCTCTCTGAATAAATAGCTTACACCTATATCACCCACCATTAACCTCTATTTCAGTTACTCCCTCTATTCTCCAAACACGGAACCCACCAATTCAACTTCCGAAAAGCTCTTATCCTTCTATTTCAACCAACTTCCTGTCAAACAACTTCTTTCACTCACAAACCCATACTAAAACCTTCTGACTCATCATGTTCCCACCGTAACCCCAGTCGCAACATCCCGCTAGCCTGAAATTTCTCATTGTCAACACCAATTCCCTTTGTCACAGTACCGAACAAGCTCATTCTCATCTTACGCTTTTTCACACTTCAGAAACTCAGCCTCCATCTCACACTGAATTCCATATATCCACCGCAATGAATCACTCTTTGTCTCACAATCTAACAGAACTCCAACCATCACCTCCATCTCCTACAACAGTTGATCCGCTCCGTCCACCCTCCAACGGAATTGCAGAAATCAGTGACCCTCCACACGACTTTGCACAAAGCCCTAGCTTCTGACGATGCCCTCTTCGTCCTCATCTCACCAAGGACAATAACAATTGGACCACGATCTTGCTATCCCAGGTTTATATAAAGTTTTTGCAGTTGATTCTTTGTTTGATTTTAGGCTTGTGGTTTGTATTTGATGGACATGGAATATGTAGAAAACCAATTGAAGAAGAAGAAGGTGAAACAAAAGTTAGAATTGAGTTTGATGTTGTTTATCGTGAAAATAGAGAGAGAGATAGATTATGATTTGTTTTTGTTTTAATTACTGTTAAAAGTTGGGAATAGGAATTATAGATTAAGATAACAAAAAATAATGATGAAAATTTTTCCACTTTCCCATGCTGTGACCGCGACGCCTCTTTCTCTAGATTTAGGGTTTTCAAAATTTTCCCCTTTACTTTGAAACACAATCCGGGTTTGGGCCTATTTTTTGACCCAGCCCATTTCACAATTTTTGTCTTTTTGTATTAATGGAGGCATAGAAATACACGAATGAGTAAGCGATGTAGTGGTTAAGGTGTTGTCATTTGAAGGTAGAGTCCTGGGTTCGAGACCCCTTAGGTACGTTTTCCTATTCTATTTTTCTGTTTTGCTTCATTTTTGTTGGATAAAACAATCTCTATTGGGCCTTAGCCCAAGCCCAAGTCTGAAACTTTAAGCCCTTACCCCCCCATCTTTTATTTTGTGCTGTAAAATAATATTGTTTGGGCCTGCTTTAGCCCATCCGTACTCACCCCATTATGTTGTTTACACCCCTTGATAACTAAATTTAGTTTATTTTATTAAATTTTCTTAGTTTTTATTAATTCATTTTATATTTAAATTAGTTTTGATTTTATTTAATAATCTTAGAATTAGCATATGTTAGGTTTAATTTAATTACTTAGAATTTTAAGCTTAGTTTAGAATTATTTTAATAACTTTATTTAGTTTAGATTTAATTTTATTAATCTTTAGTTTTAATTTTAAAGTTCAATTAAATATAATTTCAAAATTATTTAGTTTTCTTAATTAGTTTAGTTAGGGATTTTGTGAATAATTTAGTTGATTAAAATTTTTTTTGTTTAGTTAACATTCTTTTAAATTGTTTAATTTCTTCATGATAAAAAAAATTTCAAAGAAAATAATAGAATAGATTTTTATTTTTATTTTTAAATTGTCTCACAAACAAAATACCAAAATATTATTCTTATCATTTTGCCAATTAATTTTATTTTAATAGTTTGTTTTAGTTTAATTAACTGTTTATTTTTAATTCGATTGGGTTGTATTGTTTATTTACTTAAATTTTTAATCATATTGACGATTCGATTAATCCCTATTTGTAAATTTGTATTCCCCATTCCCAAAAGCTCTGTAATAGCGTAGAATTTTAATTTCCGCAATTTACTATTTTCTTTATACTGTATAGTAATTAGGCGTGTATGGAAAGATTAAAGCAACCGCTAGACACCCCTAATCAAAGACAAAATAACTTGAATCAAACACACTTTTCACACGCACACCTCTAGAGTAATCCCGTTTGTTGCCTCAGAAAAACAGTCATGTCCCTCGAATATGGGGCGCTTTAGCAAAGACCCTTCGATAAAAAAGATCGTAGTCCCTCGATGTCCCTTGATGTTGCCTTCGATAAACGATCTATTCCCTTATCAAAATTGCTAAAGCGTCTCACAAGTTGCCTTCTATGACTGTACGATGACTCGCGCTTGTCCCTTTGCATCCAATGATAGGGCTTCTTACCAAATCAATGGTAAGATAGAAATATCTAAAGGAGGAGGAAATGAACAAATATATTTTGAGTAGGTAGAATGTTCATAGTTGCTTGCTCATAATATTTTCAAAACACATCTTTCAAACACACCAAACACTTTCAAAAACAAAATATTTTTAAAAAGTCAACACTTTGTATACATTCTTATAGAGACGAGAATCATTACAAAGTTTGCCTAAACGAAGGCACTTTTCAAAAAAACACTTTCAAAAACAATCACAAACACATTTCAAAACAAAGCATTTTTAAAGTGATCAAGCAACTAAGAGCCCGTAGATAACTACGGATGAAAATGGTGCTAATATCTTCCCTTTTCATAACCTACCCCCCGAACTCAAGAAAATATTTCAAAAGGTCTTTCCTGTTCTTTTCACCATTTCCTTTATTGGATAAAAGGAAAGTCGGGGGTGACTCTTGCTAACCGCAACATTTGTGATAAAACTCAAAACACCCAAGTCAGTTCTCCCACCGTATTACAATTAAAAATAAAATTTAATGCAATAAATAAAATAATTTTTTTGATGAGTTTGGAAAATAATATATTCATATGATAATGATAAAATAATATAGTAATTATAAAATGTAAAATATAAAAATTATAGAATAAAATAATAAATAAAAATAAATAAAATGTGGGGGATGTAAAAATAGTTGAGGTAGCAACATAGGGAGGTGTTAAAAGCATGGGCCTGAATTCAGATACTGAATTCAAGCCCAAAAGTCAGGGGGTTAATTTTTCTGTCTATGTAGTTAAAGAGGGGTGTGAGGAGCCAGGGCCCAAGTCTAGATTTTGGACTTGGCCCATTTGACCTGGGGGTACGTTTTTAAACGAGATAGCAAAACAAAAAAATAGGGGGGTTCGGTTATCTATGGGCCAGGCCCAAAGGTTAAGTGGGACGGATTCGTTCAACTTAAGTGTGGGAGAGTGTATTGGGTTATCATATGTACGCATTTTGGGAGCGTCGGATGCGAATCGTTTGGATATGATTGTGAGAGCATGGTAACAGTGGTAGACTTGCGTGCATGGGATAGCTAGACTTAATATATTTTTGTTTTATATGTTATTCACTCAATTTGTCTTGTCTCTCTCTCTCTCTCTCCGCATTTGAATTGCTCCTTCTTCTTCTCTAACAACAAAAACAAACCCTTGTTTAGCAACCCCCCCCCCAAATCATTGTCGCTCAACCCTGAACCCTCGGTCAAAACCTCAGCTCAAACCCCTCTTCTCCTTCTCCGATCCCATTACAAACCCCTCAATCCACCAAATTAATACAAAAACAAAGTTAAGGGTTTACCTTATCGTGATGAATCTCGACATTATTTCTGATTTTCCTTAGTTCGATCTGGTTCCTAATCTCCTTCTGTGTGTTTGATAGGTATGGAGGATGGTGGTGGCGGCGGAGGTACGATAACACGGTGAAACAACAACGACTCGGCTCTTTCTTCTTTTTTACTCTGTATATTTTGTTTTTCTGATTATTATAAGTTCTTTGATTTTATAGTGTTTTTAGGGATTAGTCTGTTAGGAAACAAATGAATGTGTCTATAAATGTTAGTTTTATATTGATTATGAATTAGGTTTTTTAGGAAAGAAGGGTGATTTTGTCTGCAGATTTGGTACCACCTTAATTTGTTTCTATTTTCATTTGATACCACTTCCGATTTGTTTAAGGCCTGTAATAATTTTATTTGTGTTAAGCCTCTGTAAACTTGAATGTAAATATTCATTTCCATATTTGATTCTATTGTGTTTCTATAAAGTTGGATAACTTAATGCAAAATCTAATTTGATATGAATAGTAATTGTTGTAATACTAAGGCATGCGCTATCAGTACATTATGCATCTTTGATTGATAAAATGTGTGTTTAGATTTTGGGCCATACGCTTCTGGGCCTGTTGTGCATTTTTGGGCCTGCAATTTTGAAGCCTCAATGTTTTTTTAAACATAATTTTAATTAACTTTGAAATATAATTATTCAAATCATACTAAAACATTAGCATTAGTAATTTTAATAAAAAACAGTAATAATAATGATATTATAATTAAAACAAAACACTACTTTCAAAACAAAACTCAAAATCAGAATTGGCCACCTTTTCTAAATAATGGGCCTCAACAAAAATAAATCGCATATGGGCCCTCTCTGATTTATAAAAAACAAATCAATTTTATTTTAACAAAAAAACTAAATGGACCTTATAATCCAATTATTTTCGATTTCAAACAAATAAATTGTTTTCAAAACAGTAAAAACTTGAAATGGGCCTCCATATTAGGTTTTAACAAAAAAGGAATTATTTTGTACACCTCTCAAAAAGAATAAAATTTTAATGGGTCACAAAAAAATAACTTGATGGGCCAAAAGATTCAAACAGGTCTTTCTGATTTTTAGAAGGCCCATCGGCTTAAAATACAAACAAAGCACCTCCCTCTTTCAAATCTGAAATGGACTTTTATTAAAGTCTAATGGGCCATCAAATATTGATGGTCCATTTAGGATCAAACACCCATTTTCCATGTTTCACTCCCCCATAGAAATGAAAAACTATATAATATGATTTGTTTAGATAAAAACTGAAATATAATAAGGGTAAGACAAATTTGGGGTATGACATTGGCGCTGATAAACCAGTAGATTTACTGTCCATTTCTCTTTTTCTCTGTGTATTCTCTATTGGTTGGGTTTATACATGTATTTACTTTGATCTTATGTATATTTGTCTCTCTTGGCGTTATATAAAACTTGTTTTACAAATCTTTGTCGATTGTTATCCTTGATTTTTGCTTTGTGCTAGGGATTTGGGTGGCTATAGACATATACTGCTTAGATTCTCATCTAGGATGATTATCTAATAGTGTCTGAATTCTAGAGATAGATTTAGCATTGTTATTCACTTAGCGCGTTTTTGATTAATGCCTATGTGTTGTTTGTGTCGCTCTGAGAGTTCGTCGATGCAAGCGAGCATAATTGATTTTTGTGTTGTTGGGGGTGGTTGAGAGATTGCTACCGAGGTGATGCAGTCGGTCTCTCGATTTGGGTTTGAAATGACTTAGGTTGTGTTTGACATGTGATGACATTGATGAATATTGTAGGTTTAGTATAATAGGTCAATGTGTTTAAATCTATGAGAAGTAGTATATATGCATGCTTGATAAGTTATTCCTTTTTCCTTTTTATACATTTATTTTCTCTTGACACTTTTCCTTTTAACCCATTTATCCCCAAACTCATTAACAAGAGATTTGTTGAATGATATTTCAATTCACCAATCTCTATGAACGCGATACGATATAACCTAAATATCACCCGGTAAATTTATAACTTACTTTTTGCTTGCCGCTTTACCGCACCAGCAAAATGGTGTTGTTACCGGAGATTGGTATTTATTGTTTTGCATTATGATAGTTTATTTATTTTTTAGTTTTGCAATTAATGTATATGTTTTATAGAATGTGTACATAAAATTGTCTATTTTTACTTGTACATGTTTTGTGTTTACTTTCCATACTTGTGCATATATGTATTTTTCTTTGTTTTCACGTACTGTTGTGAATTATCTCATTATCGTAACGTTTGTTATAAGGATGTTAGAACACTTTCTTTAGGTTTACGCGGTGTGACAATACCATGGCATGATGAGAGGAGGTTACTATCCTACACAATAAAAGTGTCGAGCTTACGATGTAAAACATACATGTTTTGTTTGTATTCGTTTATGTATGTGTTGACTTGTGTTTTAACAAGTTGAAATTGAACTTTTTTAAATTCTCATATTTTCACTTTTCAACTTGTTAATTCACTTTCAACTGTTGTTTCATTATATCAATTTGTGCTTTTCCGCAAGCTTTTCATGTTTACCTTGAGGAAGTTTGTATGTTGTAAATATTGTGTGTAGTTGAGATTGTGTGGGTGATTGTGTAGGGTGTTGTTGCACTGCTGTTGTTGTCCTGTTTTTCTGCAACTGGTGTAGCATGCTTAGCACTCTATGTGCCACTTAGCGCGCCTTGATGTGCAAAGCCAGTGAATTCTTTTTAATTTTTTACTTGGCTCTCCTTTTTCCCACTTCACCAAAGGCTTTATAGTATAGTAATTAATAGTAATATTTTTAATTCTTTCTTTTGTTGTTTGAACTCAAATTTTGGTTAGATATCTTGAGGTCGCTTTTGATGATTTTCCAATTTTGAGTGTGTCAACTTGCGGATGTATGGCAATGATAGTTTTTGAAGTTGGTACTCGCCAGGTACTCGTTTATCGCTTTCTATAACATAACATGTTTAAGAAACTTTTCATTTGTACAATTACCATGTCATTCATTCTTTTTGCATTACTTGCTCATGACTTGAATCACTTTAGTTCCCTTTTTACCCGTAAATGTGAGGAAGCTTTCCATTGTTCATATATTAAGGAGGCCACAATTCTTGTTTTAACTGAATTTTATTATGTTTAATCTTTTGTTTGTGTTGATTATATGAAATCTTGAACATGATCAAGGCATTTTTTGTTTGATTTTGTGCACAACTACCTTGGTCAAATAGTCAATTCACCTTGTGAGTGTGTGATCATTAGTATCCCTTTTGATCCATTTTATCTATATTCATGTTGTTTTTGGTAAATACTTGTCTATGAGTTTTTGGTTCATATTTTTATATGGATGTTGATTCTTTGTTTTCTTGAACCTTTAACTATGATTTGTAGTTTTAATTTTTGCTTTGCCTTAGAAATTAGGGAGTATTCACATTAATATATGGTTGAATTCAAGTTGCAGGGAGAAATATTTATATGCTTATGTTGTGATTGCTATGAGGTTGTGAAAAAAAAGAAAGAAAAAGAAAGAAAGAAAAAGTGAAAAAGAAATAAAGAAAAAAATTGAAAATTTTTTGAAAATCAAAAACAAAAAGAGTATGGAATAATGTTGTGTTAATAAGTGATGTGTGTTGGTTTGAGAAATTTGGAATGAAGAAGAAGTTTGATTGGAATTATTTTGCTTGAGTCTTTGTGAGTTGATCACTCCCTTAGGTTAAGGCAAATTTTTGTTTCGATTAGCTTTAGGACTTATCCCTTGTTTGTTAACTAATCCACATTACAACCTTAAAAATCCCTTTTGATTCTTGCCTTTGTATCTTCCATATGAGTTTTTGGATGAATGCATAATTTAGTCGCAAGATTGTGGATGAGTGTTTTTTTGTCCCTTACTTTTGTGTGTTCTTCATCTACCGATGAATTTTTACTAGGTGTGATTTATGATTGAGCTTGTTTTATTTTATAATGTTTAATGTGATTTTTGTACTTAGGATTCGTTTCATTTACACATTGTCATTGTAGGATTGTGGTAAGTATTTACCTTGCGTGTGCATTTTTGTTTTAACCATACATTTGTTTTCTGTTTTAAAACTTATTGATTCATGATTCTTTGGTTGATTACTTTTGGTTCTTTGAGTTGTTTGGCCTTGTTTAAGGACAAACAAGTTTAAGTTGGGGAGAGATTGATAAGTGCAAATTATATCTATTTTTGTATATACCTTTTGTTGTACTTATCGAATTTTTGTTGTTAATATCGGTTGAATAAACCTGACTTTTGTGTAAATATGTTTAATTTGTGTTTATTTGTGTTTTGTGTATATAGTGTACCGTTTGATGTTTTTCCATTCATTTTGTAGGTATTTGTTGCATTTGGAGCATTGAGAAATAAGGTGTCGAAGGCATGACTCCGGGTGCGTGTTTTCATGATAAAAGACCAATTTTGGGAAGTTCTGTCCGGGAGATCCCGCTTAGTGCGTAGAAGGCCACTAAGCGCGAGTGCGCTCAATGCATTTTGTAGCACGCTACTTGCGTTTTGACATTTTTGCAGAAGCATTGTTTTGAATCCCGCTTAGCTCGGATATCGCGCTTAGTACGATTTAGGGCGGTTTGATGTGTAAAATAAAGAAGTCACACTTAGCACGCCAGGCCCGCTTAGCGCGGCCTGTTGAGATTTATTTTATAAATTCAGATTTAGTTCATTTTTAGGTTATCGTTTTGGGGAAATTTTTGCTCCCAACTCCATCAACCTCTAATTTTGTTAGGATTAGCTTAGATAACAACTATGGAGCTTGCATGCGAATGATCTGAGGTGGATTGCTCTTCAATTGCCGCTAACAAGCCGGTAGATTTGTGGTTCATTTCTCTTTTTCTCTGTGTATTCTCCACTGGTTGGGTTTGTGCATGTATTTACTTTAATCTTATGTATATTTGTCGCCCTTGGCATTATATAAAACTTGCTTTACAAATCTTTGTCGATTGTTATCCTTGATTTTTGCTCTGTGCTAGGGATTTAAGTTGATATAGACATATAATTCTTATCTAGGATGATTATCTAATAGTGTCTAAATTCTAGAGATATATTTAGCATTGTTATTAACTTATAGTGTCTGCGATTAATGCCTCTATGTTATTTTTGTCGCTCTGAGAGATCGTCGATGCAAGCGAGCATAGTTGGCTTATGTGTTGTTGATGTGGTTGAAAGATTGCTATCGAGGTGATGCACTCGGCCTCTCAATTTGGGTTAGAAATGACTTAGGTTGTGTTTGACACGTGATCACATTGATGAATATTGTAGGTTTAGTATAAAAGGTCTATAGGTTTAAGTTTGTGAGAAGTAGTATATATGCATGCTTGATAAGTTATTCCTTTTTCTTTTTTATACATTTATTTTTTGTTGATACTTTTCCTTTCAACCCATTTATCCCTAAACTCATTAACAAGAGATTTATCGAACGATATTTCAATTCACCAATCTTTGTGGACACGATACGATATAACCTAAATATCACCCAGTAAATTAATAACTTAATTTTTGCTTGCCGCTTTACAGCATCAACATTAGTCTTCTTTCTAAACACTAACATGAAGCGGTTAGTCCCCAAGCTAAATTGATATTTTGCATGGCTTATCTTAAACCAATGAGAGCTTTTAACACCGGGTTGAACTCACGAACCAAACCTGATTTTTGATGGGATAACCACGAACCTATGAGATTTTATATCGAGCTTATCTCCAACCTTAGCAAAAATTTAAATCGGGCTGAGTCTACAAATCGAATAGAGATTTTACACAAGATAACCATGAACTAACTTGATATTTTAGTACTCATCTGATCTCGAACTGATGAAATCTTTTAAATGGGTTGAGTCTTCGAATAGAACTGACAACTTAATAAATCTCCAAACTAAAGATTTTAAAAGGTTTAGCTTTGAACCCAAAGAAACAATCCCTAAATGAATAAATTATTCAACCAAGGTAAAAATATTTTTTGGTGAATTTACACTACTACCTTTCTAGAAATATACAAATGCCTTACTTGCAAAAGACCTATCTTGAAAGCACTACGAATAAATTTATAAGTGAGAGAAAGTGAGAAAATGTTTTTATAGAGGGAGTGAGGAGTGAGATATGAGAGCTAAAGATTTTGGGTATGAAAAATTGAGGTAAGAGGTCTCTATTTATAGGCTAGAGGTTGACAAAAAAAGAAAATTTTTGTGGCCAGGATTGATGATCCAATCGATTTGCATAGTGCACCAATAGATTTGTTAGCCTAAAATAAATGTTTAGTGAGTTTTAAAAGGTGAGAAAGGATATATATCTATTTTCATTCATTAAGAAACAATATTAAACTTGTAGGGTACATTTTTACAGTAACCCAATTGATTGGGTATAATTTCCAATCGATTGGCCAGTACAAAATATTGCCTATAACTTTTTTGATAACATCTGTCACAGTGCGAAAAATACCCAAGTGCATCACACACTCGAAACACAACAGAGTCACCACCAAACTTTATTTATTCCAAAAGAGAATGGAAAATATTGATAAAACCCTCAATGAATAAGAATATGGCCATCACCAAAGCGGGTTTATAAGTTGGTTATGCAAGGGGAATGTATTAACACCTCTCACATTTGTTGTACTCAACAAGACATATTTAGTTGGTTTTGTGAGTGAGTGTTAGAGTGATGTATATTTATGATCTTCTATTAATTACGTGTTATTCTGAACAAAGAAAGAGAAACCAAAATTGTTACTGAATTCCACATTGTGATGATGCTGTCAAGTTACGAAATATTGTCGATGGAGTTGTGAGTTATTGATAATTATGGTGTTGTTTCAGTGGTAATGTGCTTTAAGACAGAGCTTCAGTTGTTGTTCATAAGATAAGGTGAGGGTAGTCACAGTTTGAAATGATAGAGTGAAACGTATGTTGTATGTTGTTATTCAGTTGTTGAGTGTGAAAGGGGTGGGAGTTTTGGCTGGAAGAAACTTGATGCAGTTGGTTGTTGTTGGTCGGATCAGAGAAGTGATTTTTGGTGATCATGGTTAAAAGACGGAGGTTGATGGAAATACTTTTCTTGTGGTGAAGAACTTTGTATGAATGGAGTTTTGGAAACGTTGATTAGATGTGGTGAGTTGGCCGAAAGAGAGGGTGGGCGTTGGTGTTTGGCCTGTAGGAGGTGGATTGTAGGTGGAGGAAGTAGTTTGTATGGATGGTTGTTTGTGGTGAAGATGTGTCAATATGTATGATGAAAATTGATAGTGATACGAGTTTTGAAATTCTCGCACTTGCAATGCAAATGTCAAGACTGGTGTCTGAATACAAAACACAATGTCAGGATAAATGTTATAACATTATCTGTTGACAGAAACTTTTACCAAAAACAGAAAGAATGCAGAATTTAATTGCACAAGGTAAAAGAACACAATCAATTGTTAACCCTGTTCGGTGCAACCAAGTTAGGAAGGTAATCCACTATAATAGTATTAGTTCAAAGCCTAAACAATCCCAGTTTACAATTTCTCGCCTAATCACCACCTTATTCAATTTCTACCTATGAATCTCCTAGATATGAGAACCCCTTCTCACTCCCAATCACCTCAATGATACCTACAGTCACAAACCAATGACTAGAATAATAGCACCAAATAGAAGATTACACTTCCAATAAACAATACTCAACTCTTTTCTTAAAAGCTCATGATTGAGAACAATACTTAATTTTGCTTAAAAGCTTCAACTAAGAATAATCAGTCAACCTCAATGTATCAAGAGATACAAGAGTGACATAAAAAGAACAAAAACACAAATAACTTAAAATACTCCCAAAACCCTAAACCCTTATGTTGCACCCACGGTTTCTTCAATGTCAATGCTTGCTATTTTAGGTCTATCAAGTCCTTATTTATAGACTCTTGCATAATGGGCTTGGACTCTTCAAATCAAATCCAATCTTCACTTTTTAAATCAGGTGCAAGATCTTCACACAAAAATAGGAACAAATCTTCAAAGTTTCTTAAAAAGTCTCCAAGATCCTTTTTAATGAAACCAATTCAAATCAGCACAATTCCTAATAAAATCTCCTTGACCTGTAAAAAATAAAGAGATATATCCAAAAGGGTCTCACAAAATTAAATCAAATCTGACAAGAGATACAACAACAATGTTTGTTGTATAATAGGCCAAGATTTCAAGACATCTAGCTCAACATCTGTTTGATAAGCATAACAGTAGAACCTGTTGTTGTACCCCAAAATTTTCCCTCTCATTTTATCAAGATTCTCCTCACAAGACTGCTTGAATTCAAGACCAGATTAGGGTTTGCTCTGCTCAAGGCATCTCCCTGCACTGTTGATCTGAAATTAGGGTTTGAGTTTGCACAAGGATTTTTGGACTTCCAATGCCTCATGTGACTTTCATACTTCATGTTGGACTCCTAAGATTGCTCATACCAAGTTTCAAACCTTGAATCAAATTTTTGCCCAGTCAATTGGACAGTTGACCTAAATATCAGCTGTATTGGGGAAAAAGTCAACTGTGGCCAATTTACATTCAAACATCATAATTCTTGATCCACATCAACATTATAGACTCATATGAACCATTTGATCAAGTTTGGACCACAACTCCTCAAGAAATTTGATCAGATCATCAAAAGGGCAAAATGGTCATTTTTAGGGTTTTGACTGTAGAAGGGCAATTTCTGATTTTTCACCTAGCCAATGGAAAATTGGGTTCAATCATGGTTTCAAGGACTCAATGGCATCATCTTGACCTAATCACAAGGTTCAAAAGATCTCAATTGCATTGGATTGACAGGTGAATTTTCCAGTCAACTGATCAAAAATCAACTGTACACTGAAAAGTCAAACTTTAACTTTTTGGTCAAAATCAAGTGCCAAGGGTCATTTTTCATCAAGATGTGTCAAAACATGAAACTTGTCCACCTAGAAACCTAATTTTGGAAATTAGGGTTTAAGATTGAAAAATTTCATAACTTCGAAATTTTCTAAGTTATGAAAATTTCTTATTTTTTCCCAACTTTTCCCAACTTTTTCACCATGATGCAATTGGATTCAAAGAAAACTTCCAACATGAAAGTTGTAGTCCTCCACAAAATCTACAACTTTTATTCATAAAGTTTTCCCAAAATATGCTTGGATCTCAAGTTATGATTTTGTGAATAAGGGTCCATGAAACTTTTAACTTAGTGAAATTTTGCCCTAGTTTAGCCAGGATTTTAACCTATCTTCATGGCAACTTTTCACCTAGTTCCAAGTGGAATCTCAAAATTCATTTCAAAGATGGATTATAGA
Organism: Vicia faba; assembly: GCA_948472305.1. Lineage (NCBI taxonomy): Eukaryota > Viridiplantae > Streptophyta > Magnoliopsida > Fabales > Fabaceae > Vicia > Vicia faba. Next base: position 1,430,778,840 of record OX451736.1, on the reverse strand, counting down.
GAATGTTACAAGCTTTCCAAAATGTCCAAGAAATCTCCAAGATCATTTATGGTTAGGGAGAATCAGAGGAATGAAAATGGTCATTTCTCACTTTTGTCCATGGCATTTTGCACATTGCTACAAGTTACAAATATGTCCTAAGCATGCTTGTACTTGTTTTACAGGCCTTAAACCTTTCCACACTCCTGAATTTAATGCAAATACAATGGATATTGGTCTTATTCTGAGCTATGGAGCATTACACATTGATTTATTCCAAAAATGGCATAAAGGTTGCAATGCCATTTCCATAAAGCATACTTTTCGCAATTTTGTATTTCTTGAGCCATGGACCTGATCTCTTGATACAAACAACGTCTACAAACATCAGAAAAAACCTCACCAACTCTCAGCAGGCCTCAAGCTATATCGTACAACCTTGGCTTTTGTCAACTCACCTTTTGCTTCAAAAACAAGAAAGCTTGCAAAAGGTCCATAACTTGAAAATCTGATAAGAGCAAGTCTAAGTCTCATTTCAAACAAGCTCAACATATTGCAACAAGCCAGAAACACGAGTTTACAACCTCTCAAACACCCAAATACACAAAAACACCAACTTCTGCCCAAAACAGGGCCACCTCTGTAAATCACAAGCAAAAACATATTTCACTTGTGTGTTTTGCCTTGAACCACTTCAAACACATTCCATACATCCCATATGAACTATCCAAGCCCTTCTCAAGCAACTGTAACTTCATTTTCAAGCTTCACCATTTTCAATTTCTGAGTTTGCAGGTTGAGTTCTATAGGGAGATTCAAGCCATTTCAAAGTAAGCTAAGCATTGGTAAAGGTCAAGGGAACATCAAGCAAGCTCAAAAGTCCTTCAGGCCTCATTCAAAGTTGCTACATTGCCATATTCGAACTTGACTAAAACAGGTATTTGTCAACTTTCTATCTCCTTATTTAGACATCATTAGGCTTAGGTTTGTGAAGCAAAAATGTAGTCTGTAATTTGCTTGAGTTGTACATAAGCATAGCTTGTATTTATATTAACTGAGCTAGGAGAATTTGGATGATGAACATGCTGAAAATTTTAGGTCAGAGATTAGGGGTGACAAAATTCTCTCTGATCTTTGAGAATTAGGTCAAGTTTTTTATATCAATGGAATCGTGACTAAAAATGCTACAAGTTTCATGTTGCAAGATTTTGTTTTTAAGCACGTATGCAGGAGTTACAAGTTTGAACAAGGGCGCGCGCGTTTTCTGTTTCTGGAGGACAGGGACAAAGTTGAGTTGGGCTGGGCCTGGCTTTTTCTGACTATTGACACCCCATATTTACTTCCTGCACCCCCTTGGCCCATTTTCTTCATTTTTGTATATTTTCTCATTTCTTTTATGTTTTCTGACTTTTATTATTTTTTCTAAATATTAAAAATCACCAAAAATATTTTCTTAATTTTTACATTTTTATTTTATTATTTTTATTATTTTGTTAGGCATAAAAATAGTTTACTAATAATATATACTTTATTTTTCTTAAATAAATTGCAAATAATATTAAAATACTTACATATTTTATTTTATTATATTATACATATAAAATAATATTTTTTCACATATTTTGTTTTTTTAAACATTTTTGTATATATATTTATTTATTTTCTTGTACATAAAAATGAATAAATAAATATTAGAATATATTTTCTATTAAGACAAAACATTAGGGTTTCCACCCTTTCAAAAATAGTCATTTTTATTTTCTTATTTTTAGGACATAAATAAACTTATTTTCTCATACATGAAATAAATACAAAAACATTTTTTTTTGCATATTTACATTTATTTGCATATTTAAATATTTGCTTATTTATTTATTTGTATAAATAAATTCAATATGGTTGTAATAGTAAATTAGGGTTTTTATTTTGTGCAAATACCCTCCTATTCAAACTTGTATCCCCCTCCCCATAATAATGTTGTAATAGTCTTAGATTTACTTTTACGCATTTTATCGCTTTCAAATGCCATGATAGTAAGATTAGGGTTTTGTATGCAAAGGACCAAAATCAAACAAATAGCATGACTAAACACAAGACAAAAATACATGAAAAATGACAACACAATGCACACAAGCACCCCTAGGGTTTCATCCACTTTGTTGCCTTAAAATGGCCATGGTATGCATGCTAAGTATCTTGGAAAAACAAAAACAAAACAAAAGATCATAATCCCTCGATGACGCTATCTTGGTTGCCTATACAAAAATGATCTAGTCCCGCAAAAACTTGCTAAGATACTTGGCAATATTGTTATCATGGTCATACGATGACCCACACCCGTCCCGTTTAACATCCAAAGATAGGGTTATTTACCAAATACAATGGTAAAACAACAATGTCAAAGGGTTAAAAATGTGTAGGAAAGACTTTTGATTAGGGTAGACAACTCCTAGTTACTTGATCAATTTGCAAACTATCCTTGCTATTTTCAAACAAACACACACAATTTCAAAATAATTTCCCAACAAACTTTCAAACATTGAAACATTTTTCAAAAGACAAACATCTTTGTATACATTCTTCAAACAAGAATCATTACAAAGATTTCCAAAACGATGGCCTCTTTTCAAAATACTTTCAAAACCACACAAAGCACCATTTAAAACAATTGAAAAAGAAAAGCAAGTGATCTAAACAAGTAACTAAGATCCCATGGAAAACCATGGATGAAAAGGGTGCTAGCACCTTCCCTTTTCATAATCTACCCCCCGAACCCAAGAAAACATCTTAAAGGTCTTTCCTGTGCTTTTTGACCTTTCCTTTGGATACAATAAAAAGTTGGTGGTGACTCTTGCTAAACCGAAACATTTGCAAACACAAACGCAAAACCTCAAGTCAGTTCTCCCACCGTATCATACCTGTCATGACAGTTGGTCAAGATGTTGTGACATCTTGCTCAACATCAGTGTATAACCATGTTTTAGAAAAATTATTATCAATCCTAAAACCATGGATCTAACAATATCCCCCTTTGGAAAATTTTGGCTAAAATAACCATTGCACAATAACCCTGAAGATAGGAATAAAACTACATTCATAAACACAACTGTAATACGATGGGAGAACTGACTTGGTTGTTTTGCATTTGATCTCAATTGTTGCGGATAGCAAGAGTCTTCATTGAATTTTCTTTTATCCAATAAGGAAAGGGTGAAAAGAATAGGAAAGACCTTTGAGATATTTTCTTGAGTTCGGGGGGTAAGTTATGAAAAGGGAAGGTGTTAGCACCCTTTTCATCCATAGTTATCTATGGGCTCTTAGTTGCTTGCTAGATCACTCTTGAAATTTCTTTGTTTGAAATGTGTTTGTGGTGAGTTTTGAAAGTATTTTTGAAAAGCGCCTTCTTTTAGGCAAACTTTATAAGGATTCTCGTCTCTATAAGAATGTATACAAAGTGTTAGACTTTTTGAAAATATCTCATGTTTTTGAAAGTGTTTGGTGTATTTGAAAAGATGTTTATTTTGAAGATATGTTATGAGCAAGCAACTAAGAACGTTCTACCTACTCAAAAAGTCTCTTATTTATTTCTCTCTTCCTTTGACATTGTTATCTCACCATTGATTGGTAAGTATCCTTATCTTTGGATGTAAAGGGACGGGTGTGGGTCATCGTATAGTCATGGATAGCAATGTAGTGAGATATATTAGCATTTTTATTAAGGGACTAAGATCATTTGTAAGGCAACATTCATAGCGCCATCGAGGGACCATGATCTTATATTTTTGACTTGTTTTGGCTAAGATGTCTCACATGCATATTATGACTATTTGTTTAAGGCAACAAAGTGGAGTTAACCCTAGAGGTGTAAAGTGCGAAAGTTTATTGTATTTCATGCTTGAGTTTATCTTGGATTAGGATTTTCTAAGTGTTGATTTTATCTTTCGATGCAAACCCTAATTAACTAGCATTTATATGAAAGCGGTAAATTACGGAAAGTAAATATCCTACACTATTACATTATTTGGGGATGGGGGATACAAATTTACAAATGGGGGATGACAAGTAATTTAAACCTAAGTTACTATTACAACCATATTGAATTGAATGATAATGTACAAAAAAATGTAAAGAATATATAATGTACAAGAGATAAATGGTAAATGAATGGATTTTGTTAAGAAAAGATTTTGAACTAATTAACTAAATGAGGATAATTAATTAAAATAGGAAAATTGAGCTAAGTTTAAAATGAAATCAATCAAAGGTGCATTTTTAGGTTTTTTTTTTGCATGAAAATAGTTTTAATTTAATTATACTAGTATGAGAAAATTAATTAGAAGAAAACCTAAGTTCTAAGTTAATTTAATTTAAAGAAATTAAAACCTAGGTCTAATATTAATTTGTTTAAGAAAAGAAATTAAATTTGCAATAAGAAAATATTTTTGTGTGTTTTTTTTAGTCTTGAAAAATAGTATAAATATATAATAAAAATAAAATAAAATATTTTTGTCTCTTTATTAATAAAAATAATAATTATAACAATAATAAAAAATAAAGAGTAAGAAAATAAAATAAAAATAAGAAAAGTTTGGTCAATGGGTGAAAAAGGATTTTGAGGTGTTTGTTAGAAAAAACAGTTTTTGTTTGAAGCCTAGCCCAATGATAATTTTGTAAACAAAAAGAAAACAAAAAAAAAATTGAGTGAATGGGCTGAGTGGCTATTGAAATAGGGGGGGGGGGGTCTGAATGAAGCAAAATGGGCCTTAGGCCCAGGCGCTCTATGTAACAAAAAAAGAATAAAAATGGTAGAAAATCAAAACAAAAGGCAGCGCTGAGGTTCGAAACCATGCCCTCTACAATATACGTGCGCTGCCTTACCACTAAGGTGGCTATACATCGGTTATCTTAAACAAAACCATAAATATATAATACAAAATTCTTCCTTGGCCTGAACTTCATCTTCAACCTCACGCCAACCAAACCACATGTATCTCATTCATTTCTCAACAAAAATGGAAAATGCAAACATGAAAGTTGTTTTATTTTTCCTCATGATTCAAGAAATGTAAATCACTTAAACTATAAATCAAGGATAAGCAAGAATTTTGTTGGCCCTAATCTGAACCCTAATTTTTTAAGGAATTTCAATCTCAAAATTTTCTAAGCTCAAGCAATATAAATGAAAACCAGGAACAGGGTTAGCTTCAGGGCAATGATATCTACATTTTATCTTTGAAAATGGAAGCCTAACAATGCCTATATGAAGAGTTGAAAGTTCAAAAAATTACCTTCAAAATTGGAAATCATGAAATGAGTTAGAGTACCTTTCAAAGTGTTGTGATGATTGAGTTAGCTTCAGTGAACCTCCAGGAAGCTAATGCAATGATTAGTTTGTGCTGAGGATGGTTGAATCGTGCTGGAGAAGTCCAAGTGCAAAGCTTTGTTTTTGAAAATGGAAGATGATGATGGAGGTGTTACAGTTGTGTTGCAGGTGTTGGGATTGTTTATGGATGATGTTTATAAGCTTTTGGAAGCAAAGAGCCAAGAAATGCACGAGTGGATTGAGAGATTGGATTTAGAAATCAGAAATTGTAAGTTTTTGTGCTTGAGTTGCAACTTCTGGTTTTAGGGAGTTTGAGGGCTTGTAAAAACGTGCTTTATCTTGCAAATAGTGTATATATTTATAGACAAGAGGTTTTGTGTGCTACAACAAGTCAGAATTTGAATTATCAAGTTGTAACACCTCTACTTGTTTTTGAAACAACCATGTCAAACATCCTCCAAAAGCTTGTACCATGCTATTGTAGAGTGGTTGAACTTTAAGCAAGATTTCTTCTAACTTATAGATGTTGTGTGTGCAGAAAGAACAAGTGCAAAGCTCAAGACAAGTTGACTTTGCATAAAGCTTGCTTTTTCAAAATGGAAGTGATGACTTTCTTCCTTAAATGGCAAGGTGTATTGGACAAAGCTTAAATTAAGTGGTTCATAGCTCAAAAGCTTGTGTAATCTTATGATTAAGGATATATACATAATTTAGAGGGCCTAAAAAGTGGGATTATGCAGTATTGCTTGAAATTGGATCAAATGTTCATCATGAAAATGACTTAAAAAACAAGTTTGAAACCCTAACTTCTTGCCTTCGATTCTCCTAGCTCAAGAATGATATCAATGATTTCTTAGATATTTTGGAAAGCTTGTAACATGTTTTACAAGCTTTATGTTGGACATTTTTGAAGAATCAATTTGGAACTAGGTGAAAAGTTGCCATGAAGTTGGTACCAAAAATCTGCCTAACTAGGGCAAAATTTCACTAAGTGTTTAAGTTTCATGAGCATGTCTTCATGAATTAATAACTTGCAACCCAAGAATTTTTAGAACTTGATTCCTTCTAAAAATATTTATACCTCATTGATATCTACAACTTTCATGTTGGAAGTTTTTCTTGAATCACCTTGCATCATGATGCAAAATTGGCACAAAGTTATAAAAAAAGTAAATTTTCCAACACTTAGAAAAAGTTCTAAGTCTTGGAAATTTTGACTTTTCAAAGTGAAATTTGAATTTTTGATTTCTTGATGAACAAAATTAATATTTTGACATGTCTTGATGAAATATGATTTTTGAAACTTGATTTTGATTAAAAAGTCAAAGTTTGACTTTTCAGTGTATCAGTTGACTTTTCATCAGTTGACTGAATTTCAACTATCAAGCAATTGATCTTTGGAAGTGTTTTGAACCATACCATTAGGTCAAAATGAAACATTTGAATCCTTGATATCATGTCTCAAACCAATAATTCATGTATTTGGTCAACAGTAAAAAATTAAGCCTCTTCAGTAAAAACCCTAATTTTGACCATTTTTCCCTTTTGGTGATCTGATCAAATTTCTTGAGGAATTATGATCCAAACTTGATCAGTTGACATATATGAGTTCAAAATGTTGATATGGATCAAAAATTATGAAGTTTGACTGTAAATTGACCACAGTTGACTTTTCCCCCAATATAGTTAATTTTGGGTTAACTGATCAATTGAGTGAGCAAAAATGTGATCCAAAGCTTGAAACTTGACATGGGCAATCTTGGGAGTCTAAAATGATCCATGAAAGCCATATGAAGCATTAAAAGTCCAATTGTCCTTGTACAAACTCAAACCCTAATTTTGAGTCATCGGTGCTCGAGGAGGTGTCTTGAGCTGATCAAACCTTGTGCAGTCTTGAATCAATGGAGATCTTGTGAGAGGATTCTTGAGAAACTGAGAGGGCAAATTTTGGGGTACAACAGCTGCCCCTGTTCAATCTTCTTAAACCTGAAGAGTTAGATTGACGGGTCCTCCATTGGTGACTTGAAAGTGAAAGATGATTGAACACTAGAGTGCCCAGAAATTTGCACTCGATGATGTATTGATCCAGGAATGGGCTTATGGATGCCATTTGGAGAGATGATGGTAGAAATTGGGAGAAACATCAACATAAATCTTTAGTTGATTTGTGCGGAAAACTAGGTGTATTTCCCGTCTTTAAATGGAAGAATTAATGCTGATCCAGAAGAGGTCTTTGGATTAATGATTTTTTCCTGCAAGGAACAAAGGGGTTAGTTATATGCGAATGTATGCATGGTGTAATGATGAGTGTAGTTATCCACAACATCCATATGCACCCGTTATTATGATGAGTGTAGTTATCAATCACCTTCCAATGCTTACACCACTTATTCCTAATATTATGAGCTTTGGTAGGTTTAATTCTAGTCTCTACAAGAATAATCAAATCAGGCTTCATGCTATTGAGATGGGAGAAAATCTCTTTGCACTTGCCACTATTATTCACCCCCTAACATTCCAGGATATTATCATTTTCCAAAGGGGTTACCAGTACTTGGTTCCTCCCAGTCAGTCCTCTAATGATCCAAATCCATTATGCCAAACAGAATTAGGCATTGCACAAGTTTCTTGTTGTTCTCTTGGCCATTTGTGATATTGATATGCCAATCTCTTGCCTTTTGCCTTTCACTCTTGCATTAATGCCCAACTTTTTTACAAGAATCACAATACTTTGGCTTTCATTCAAATTCAATTGGTTGTTTCATTATCTTCCCCTGCCTATCATGTATCATGATCACCTTCTTCTGCTTTTGTGTGATGTCCACTTCTACCAGGATTCTGGCATAAGAAACCCTAAGTCTTCTGGCGGTGCATTCATCCGTTACTATCAGTTTACCAATAACACTGCCAATTTTTCCAAGGCTTTTAGTTCCCCATAGGTGCAATGGGAGTTGTGGAAGTTTAAACCAGAGAGGAAGAGTATGCAGACTATCACACTTGAAATTAAAATCGGGGCACCATTCCTTTAGAACCATGGGGGCACTATGAATGGTGTAGGGGCCTCTAATTAACACCATGTCCCGATCTTGGAGATAATGAAATCTAAGCAAAAATACCCTTCTTCATGGTAGTACATATTTGGAAGCTTAACAAAATTCTAAGCTCTCGCTATATACTGTTTGACAACATTCATGCTCAGATCCTCCCCGATAGCATACATGATTAAGGCAGATTCCCAGTAAGCCAATTCAGATGCTACATCCTCTTCCTCAATTTCCACAATACATTCACCACCGACCATTTTGAGTGCAGTGTACTCAATCGTTAGACCATTCTCAGAAATTCGATTTCTACTGATAATGTCCACCCAAAGTTTAATGTCTGCTTCCCCGTCTTGCATTGTTTCAACAGTTTCATTCTCCTTACGCTTATTTTCCTTTTTTGTTTTCTTGGTCGTTTCCCTAGTTGCAGTATTATCTTCCGCGTTCCCTTCTGGTTTCTTAGGTGTGTTTGATGGCGGGGATGCCTTTTTCTTTGGCGGTCTGTCTCTATCCTTCGTCATCCTCTCAAAAAATAAATCTCACCGAAACCCTAATATGAGCCAATCCTTAGCCCTAAAGCTAGGAGTTTAAACCAGACCAGACTAAAAACACCGGAGAAATCAAGTGTTAGAAACCTGAATCATACAACATGAATCTCTCCCGTTGAGTCAAAATACTTTTCTCCTTCGCTGGAAATCACCATTGTTCACCGAAAATCGCCAGCGCATTCACTTTTTCAAAATTATTAAAATACTTTTATTATTTAAAATTAAATTTTTTATTTATTGTATATCAACTACTAACTCTAATTAATAAAAGTATTTAATAATTAATACTATTTTTATTATTAAAATCAATTATTTTATAAAAATACATATAAAATAAATATGATTGAATTGTTTTTACTCTATAATAGTTTAATTTAATATAATAGTCTATTTTAATAAATTTGAATTTTGTTTAAAAAAATATCAAACACGTTTTTTTTTCTTCTTCGGAAAACTTTTTAAATTAAGATTTCCAATCAATTTTTGAAAACAAATTTAAAAAAAAAAAAGAAAGTAAAAGTAAAACTCATTAAAAAAATCCTAAAACTTCAAGTATATCGTTCTATAGTGACTAGAAACTACTATTTTATTTAAATGTAAATTTTATAAGAAATAGGAATATATTTGACTTTACAATTTAAAATATAATATTTTTAATTATTTAAAAAACATTTTAAAAATCTATTCTCTAAAACAGTTTTTAAAGTTGTGATTACCAAATGGATTTTTCACTTGTTTCTTTTAAGCAACAGTCTGTTATAAGTGTTTTAAAAAATAAAATATAAAAACTAAAAATCAAAAGTCATTAAAACAGACCCTCAGTGTCTCTCTTAAACCCTAATAACTGAAACTGAAATTTTGAAGCTGCAGCTTCTCACTCTTCCAACCATGGCGTTCAATTCCAACAACTCCAAGCTTCTCCGATGGCGACCATCTCTCCACCCAATCTTCTCCTCCACCTCCCTCTCCTCCCGTTTCTCCACCTCCACCTCCATCGCCGAACCTCTCTCCGAACCAGACCACTCTCTCCCTCTTCATTCCCCTCCCGAACCACCACCTCTCCCCCAACGCAAACCCCAATCCAAATCCCAACCCTCGCAATCGAACCCCGAACTCATAATCTCCCGCATGCTCGCAAACCGTGTCTGGACAACCCGTCTCCAGAACTCGATCCGTTCAATCGCCCCCAAATTCGATTCCAATCTCGTCTGGAACATTCTCCACGCCACCACAAACCCTGATCAAGCCCTAAAATTCTACCGATACCTCGAACGTTCGAATCTCTTCACACACGATGCACGCACCACTCTCAAAATGCTTCAAATACTTACTCGTTTCTCCAAATTAAACCATGCTCGATGTATTCTCCTCGATTTGCCGAAGAAGAATCTTCCTTACGACGAAGACATGTTTGTTGCTTTGATTGAAGGCTATGGTCGAGCTGGGATTGTTCAGGAAGCTATTAAGATCTTTCAGAAATTGGAGCAGAAAAGTGTTAAATCTTATGATGCTTTGTTTAAAGTGATTTTGAGGAGGGGACGCTACATGATGACGAAGAGGCTTTACAATGCGATGTTGAGGGAAGGTATTGAACCTACTAGACATACTTATAATATTCTTATTTGGGGTATGTTTTTGTCTTTGAGATTAAATACTGCTATTAGATTTTATGAGGATATGAAAAGCAAGGGTATTGAGCCTGATGCTGTGACGTATAATACTTTGATTCATGGTTATTTTCGGTTTAAGAAAGTTGACGAGGCTGAGAGTTTGTTTGTGGAAATGAAAGAGAAGAATATTGTTCCTAATGTTATTAGTTATACTACTATGTTGAAGGGGTTTGTTGATGTGGGGAAGGTTGATAGGGCGGTTGAGGTTTTCGAGGAGATGAAATCTTGTGGGATTAAGGCAAATGCGGTTACTTTTACTACTTTGTTGCCGGGGTTGTGTGATGCTGATAAATTGGCGGAGGCTGGTAATCTCTTGGGGGAGATGGTGGAGAGGTATATTGCTCCTAAGGATAATTCTGTGTTTATGAAATTGATGGATTGTCAGTGTAAAGCGGGTAACTTGGATGCTGCGGTGGATGTTTTGAAGGCGATGGTGCGGTTGAGTATTCCTACGGAGGCGGGTCATTATGGTGTGTTGATTGAGAGTTTCTGTAAGGCTAAAGTGTATGACAGGGCGGAGAAATTGTTGGATAAGTTAATTGAGAAGGATATTGTTTTGAGGCCGGAGAATTCCTTTGAAATGGAACCTAGTGCTTATAATCCGATGATTGAGTATCTGTGTGACAATGGGAAGACAGTGAAAGCTGAAACGTTTTTCCGGCAGTTGATGAAAAAGGGTGTACTGAATTCTGTTGCTTTCAATAACTTATTCCGTGGGCATTCAAAGGAAGGCAATCCTGAATCTGCACTTGAGATTGCAACTATCATGAGTAGGAGAGGGGTTCCTAGTGATGCAGATTCTTATAGATTGCTTATTGATAGTTACTTGAGAAAAGGAGAACCAGCTGATGCTAAAACAGCTTTAGACCACATGCTTGAAGGTGGGCATCAACCAGATTCATCTCTTTACAGGTCAGTTGTGGAGAGCTTGTTTGTAGATGGAAGGGTGCAAACTGCAAGCAGAGTAATGAAAACTATGGTTGAGAAGGGGGTGAAGGAGAATATGGACTTGGTTCCGAAGATATTGGAGGCCCTTCTCATGAGAGGCCATGTTGAAGAAGCTTTGGGCAGAATTGATCTGCTTATGCTTAATGGGTGTGAGCCTGATTTTGACCACCTTATATCTACTCTCTGTGAGAAAGAAAAGAGGATTGCTGCTCTCAGATTGTTAGATTTTGTTCTTGAGAGAGACATTGTCATAGACTTTTCAATCTACGATAAGGTCTTAGATACTCTCTTAGCAGCAGGACAGACCCTCAATGCATATTCTGTCTTATGTAAAATTCTGGAGAAAAGAGGTGCGACAGATTGGAGCAGCCGTGATGAGTTGATCAAGAGCCTTAATCAGGAAGGTAACACAAAGCAAGCAGATGTCTTATCGAGAATGATCAAAGAAAAAGTGGCAACTCCTCCAAAGAGAGAGGGAAAGAAGAAAGCAAGTAGAGTTGCATAATCTGTTCTCTTGTCATTTACTTCTCGAGTTTTAGAGGTGAGAATTATTAATGGGTTTTGGTTGTAATAAGTTGTTATACGAGGAAAGAGATTTTGTGAACTGTTACTCATTTATAATCAGAAACTTTGATTCATTCCAGCTGATCAGAGTTTTGTTTTGACACATTCTTTTTTATATTTTATTTAGTTATGTTATTGATAGTCTACTATCAAGGTCTCAAGCCGTGTAACTTGTTTTTTATATTATCTTGGAATGACATGACAATGAGAAGTTTGATATGGTTCAGTAATGCTATAGATGATTTTTTATTCCTTGTAATGTTTGATGAATGCTTATACAGTCAAAACTTGAAGGCACAACTGGATCTTTTGCTAACTGGTTTCACATATAAATTTGCCTGATCTCTACAATCTCAAACTAAATTGGTGAATTACTCATAAACTAAATTGGTGAATTTTTGTTATAATATGAAGCATACCATAATGTTACTTAATGCTTTCGACTCCGATCTGAACTTTCAAAGGCCTTATTGTTACCTATAATGTTATGTTTGAAGCATATACTATAATATGTTTATTTGTTGCCTTGTCGGTATAGATTTCAATTTTCAATAAGAATTGTTTTTCCCCTTTATGATGAAACTGGAAATTGGATGCAGGAAGAGTAATTCTAGAATCTGTGATATTGACCACTGCAGTTGTGTTCAGTTCAATTCTATACACATTTTGAGCTGCAAGAAGAGGCCATGACTTTATCTTTTTAGGTCCATTTCAGTTTGGAGCTTTGTTGGTTCTTGTGATCTTTGCATTCATTCAGGTTTTAATCTCCGTTTAGTGCTCGACAATAAATGCTGATTTTGATATCTAATTTTTCTTGATGTTTCTATGTTTTAAGATTGTGATTCTTCTCTTGCAGATTCACGTTTTAACATATTTGTGAAAATTTGAAGCATTTAATGAATATCAAAAGATTGAGAAACTCACAGCATATATGAATGTTAGTTGTTATTCTCTTACTTATATAACTCTAACATGAGCTTTATATATGTTAGACTTTCTCTTTTTACATGTAAAGTTCTTTCATCCTAAAAAATGAGAATATGAATGTTATCTGTCCACTTGTCCTTTACACCAAAGTGCATACTAGGAAGGACACAAAGAGAAGATATTGCATCAGTGAGTTGATTACATTTGTGATTCACAATGTAAAAGTGTATATAATTCACAAAACCAGACAAGTGTGCCTAGAGTTTTATATGTGTTTTGTTATTCAACCATGATAAGCATGTTGTCATAAGAAATGAACTTGATAGTAGTGAAAACCAGTAGTAGAAGCATAGCAGAAAGAAAAAAGATATTAACAAGTTTTGCAATTTATAACCTGTAGGTACATTAGAGCAGGGTGAGATTCAAGGTAACTCGTCCAAACAAAACAATGTTGGAAGGAATGACATTTATTATCAAAAGAGAAGGGGAATTTTTCATATGGATGTGCGATGAACCATAATATGAAAACAGTGACTATCAGAAATGGTTTGTTTCAAGATTCAAATACACAACTTTCACCAGTGAGATGAAAATGTGTACAAAGAAAATGGCATGTTACAATTTGCCAAAGAAAATGGCATTTCTATGAGAGGTCATAACATTTTGGGGCACAGTGAAAAACGCCAACATCGCTGAGATTTGTCCCTGTCTCTTGACGAAATACGAGTAGTAGTTGAGAAAAGAATGAATTATGTCATCTCAAGGTATAAAGGATAACTTATTGCATGGAATGTCGTGAATGAGAATGTCCACTTCCACATTTATGTGGACAAACTTGGTGAAAATGTCTCTACAGAATATCATTCAGCAGCTTACCATCTTATTTCTTAAGGATTTTAATGTTAAATTGTAATTCAATTGTGTCGAAACAGTATGTGTGTCGAAGGGAGGTTGTCCATTCGAAGAGCTTGTGGATTGAAGCAAGCTAACTACACACAGATTTGATTGATTTTAGATTTAGATTTGAAATAGATAAATTTGATTTAGTACTAAAATAAGTATTTTGCGTTTTTATAGTTTTGGGTTTTGGCTTAAGAGCAAGCTAACCTAAATTTATAAAATAGAGGGAGTAACACTTAATTTTGTAATTAAGTCAATTCATTGTAATCTTAGAATTTGCAGTTGCAAGTAATTAATAAAGTTTTCCACAGTTTGTGAGCAGAGAGAAACTCTGTGGAAAATAATTATCTTCTTTTATTTTCTTATAATTCATTGTATTGTGTGATGATACTAATCTTGTTCATCAAGATTGATAGAAATTCATCATAGATATTTGGTGGATTTTCAACTTTTGGTATCAAGAGTTCGGTTAATCGATTCAAGGGAAGTATTGATCAAGAACGATTGAGGAAGAAGAAGAATTCACGATAGAGAGTTATGAGAATGCAAATTATCCAGCAACTCTATCAATTCTGAAAGTAGACAACTATGTGAATTGATGCAAACATATGAAAGTTTTATTCAGGTGTCAAAGTCTTTGGGATCTTGTAAAGGATGAATTGGAAGCGCTTGGAGAAAACGCTTCAGAAGAAGAAAAGAAGAAACACACAGAATCTGAGAAGCTGAGTTATAAAGCACTCTTTATAATTCATCAATGTCTGAGTCCAGAAAATTTTGAAAAAGTGAGTGATTCAGAATCTGCAAAAGAAGCTTGAGAGGTTCTTGAGAAGTCTTTTGGTGGTGCAGAAAAGGTGAAAGAAGTGAGGTTACAAACTCACAAGAACGTATAAATTATTTCAGATGGAAGATAACGAGAGTATATCTGATTTCTTCACTAGGGTTACAAAACTAGTGAATCAAATCAAGGTATGTGGAGAAACATTAACAACAAGAGCTGTTGTTTCGAAGATCTTGAGATCTTTGGCTCCTAAGTTCGACCACGTGGTGGTGGCTATAAAAGAGGAGAAAGACTTGTCGAAATTGACAAAGGAAGAGCTTCAAGGGACGCTTGAATCTCATGAATAAAGAATGACTGAAAGAGCTGCAGGCAAGTCGACGAGTGATGTGGCTTTGCAGACACATTCAACAAAAGAAATCAAAGGTAAAGAAAAGTGGTTCGACAGAGGTAGAGGCGACTACAATAAATCGACTGGTAGAGCAAACCAGAATGAAGGAAACATGTCGAATCAGAGAAGACCATACCAATGCAATCAAAGAGGTGGTGTTGCAAATAGAGGAAGAGGTGGTGGTCGAAAACCTGACAAAAGTCATATTTAATGTTACAATTATCATAAGTATGATCATTATTCTAGTGATTGTCTAGAAAAGCGAAAGAATCAAGAAAGTGATGCAAAGTTTGTAAAATATGAAGAAGAAGAGATGTTGCTGATGGTCACAACAAGAGATGAAGATAGATTCAAGGACCAATGATACTTGGATTCAGGATGCTTATCACATATGTCTGAAAGGAAAGACTGGTTTATCAACATAAATCCCTCAATGAAAAATATGGTAAAATTCGCAAATGACAATACCCTAGCAGCTGAAGGTATTGGTGATGTTATGATTATGATGAAAGATGGCAAGAGGTCAGTAATTTTCAATGTGTTGTACATACCAGGCATAAAGAGCAATTTGCTCAGTATAGGGTAATTGGTCGAAAAGAATTATAAAGTGTCGATCGAAGATAAGATGATGAGAGTCGTCAACGCAAATGGAAGATTAATCTTGAAGGCTCCTATGTCTCAGAATAGAACCTTCAAGATCGAACTAAATGTGATGGAGCACAAGTGCCTTTCGACTGCAGCTAGCAGAGATGAATGGATATGACATTATCGACTAAGTCATCTCAACTTCAGAGACATCATAGATTTGAAGAGAAGAAATATGATTTCAGGATTGCCAGAAATCGATATTCTAAACGAGGAATGTGAGGAATGTGTGCAGGCAAAGCAGCACAAGAATAACTTTAGCAAGGATGCAAGAAGCAGGTCGAAGGTTATTCTTGAAGTCATATACTCTGATGTATGTGGATCAATCTAGGTGGATTCGATGGGAGGTAACAAATACTTTGTTACATTCATAGATGATTTCAGTCGAAAGTTGTGGACTTACCTGATCAAGAAGAAAAGTGAAGTGATCGAGGTATTTGTCAAGTTTAAGTCTATGGTCGAAAGGCAAAGTGGTCGAAAACTCAAAGTTTTGAGAACTGATGGTGGTGGAGAGTATGTGTCGAAAGACTTCGACAGATTATGTGAAAAGGAATGGATTGTACATGGGGTAGTGTCATCCTATACTCCACAGCATAATAGAATTGCAGAAAGGAAGAATCGAACCATCATGAATATGGTGAGAAGTATGTTGAAAGGCAAGAATTTACCTAAAGAGTTTTGGGGTGAAGCTGTGTCGACTGCAACATATATTTTGAACAGATGTCCTATGTAACGCCCGTAATTTAGTTAATTAATTATTTAATTAAATTATTTTTAGATTATTTGTGAAGTTGCGAGATATCGAGAATTATTGATATAAGTTGTTGGATTATTATTAATTAACTAATTAGTGATTAATAATAATTATAATATGGAATTAAAGGGAATATATGAAATAATGATGGACTTATGCTATTGGTTAGAAATAGTAAAGTGGGGGTGTAGGTTAGACCCAAGAAGATTGTTATATAAGGAGAAGCTAACACAAGGATTTGTTTTAGTTGGAGAATAAGGACTTCTGTACGCTGACCGGTAGAGCTGCGCGGGCGAGGAGCAAGCTGCTCGGTGTCGAGCAGAGTGAATCAAGAATTACGGTCGAAACTTTGGTTGAGAGACCTTCAATCCAGGTAAGGGTGAGGTTCTGACCTTATAATGAGACTTATGATGTGTATTACGTGAGAATTGGTCGTTTTCTAATTTTTGTGCGTGGGTGTTTCTGAATTGCTATCAAAGTTGTTCGCTTATTCATGTTGTGGCTGTTGGGAAGAACTGTAAGACCTTGTAATGAATCCATTTTAGGAAGTTTCCCAGTTGTGTGGTGTGGACGTTTTGTGTATCAGTGTGACTGCCCGATTTAATCGACGAGTAGGTTATTGTAGATTGTTGCTTGTTGTTGTGGTCGTTAGGTTGTTGTGGTAGTTATGATGGTATGATCGTTACGATGTTAGTGTTTGATAACGATAAATCGTATCATATAATTACTATGTTTTTTACCGATTTTATAATACATTAAGTCGTCTAACTCCCGATTATTCCGAGTTTATTTGTCTTTTTACAGGTATAACATTTGTCAACTCAAACCAATGGAAAAGGACTACATGAAGGAGGCTAGACAATAAACAAAGAGAAAAAGAACTAAAACTGCAAAGTTTGGAGATTTTAGAGCAGTGACGAGCGTCACATCCTCGTGACGGGCGTAACGACCCTCGACTTGAAGCAACGCTCGTCACACATCACTGACGAGCGTAATGCGCTATTTAAGCGCATTACGACCGTCACCCACCTGTGACGACCGTCACGCGCGTAAAGATGAACGTTGTGAATTGGTGGAGACGTGGGCAACGTAAGGACATACTTGTTCTCCTATTTTCCCTCCACTCAATAACCATGCTCCCTGTATTTCCTCCACTCAAGCCTTTTCTCAAGATACTTTCAACTGCTATTTTCTCTCCTATATATATGTGTGATAGTGCAAGGCTGCAAGGGTCGAAGGAATTTTCCCAGAACAAAATTATTACTTTTGCAATTATTTTTATTTCCTTGTTTTAGAGCATTTTCTACGTACTGTAATTCCTACTTCCAACATTATTTCAAGCTTTATTTTTTTTGGTGTTAATTCTTCATTCAAGAATTAACACAATTTATTTACTTCAATCAAGCTGCAAGGAATATTGTAACATTTCAAGATTACCATAGCAACGTTATTTCCAGGTTTTTATTGCAATTAATATTTATTCATTTTTGTATTGTGCCAGTTATTTTTATGAATTATATTTTGAATTGCATTGTTGTTAAATCTATTATGTCCGGCTAAATTATTCGTACCGGTATGTGACTCTTAAGAACCGAAAGAATTCAATGATACCTTGGCCAAAAATATTTATTTATAAAACAATTTCTGGTTTCCAATTTCCATGCTTAATTTAACTACCCTTGTCACGAGAGTGAGAGGTTAATTAACACGATTTTGCCACGAGAGTGAGAAATTAATTAAGGCAAGAACCTGCATGCGAGAGCTGGGGTTCAACCCAGATAGTGGTAACGAAACATTAATTTTTAAATATACGAGAGTGTTTTAATAAATTAATTAAACTCAAATTGTTTTCAAAAAGTGTTATTAAATTTAAAGTGCATCCACTAGGTTTAGTAGCATAACTTATTTCATGAACACGAGAGTGTATGTCTCAGGTTTTTAAATAATTAGTTTTTACCGAAATACTTTATAGGCCAAGTGATTCACCGAATTCCCGAAGTCCGACTATCACATACCGGTATAACTATTACTATTATTTTTAATTAAACTATTTCCCCCCTAAAATCGAATATTCATCGCTTAGTTAAACAAACTGTAGCATTAGATCGTATGCGATTGATCCTCAGTCTCTGTGGGTTCGATAATCATTTAAAACTAGAACGACTGAACTGTATACTTGCAGTTAGTATCCCGACAGACTCATAAAGTCCCGATCAAGTTTTTGGCGCTGTTGCCGGGGACTGATTAGTCAATTAATTACGATTCTTCTGTTGCGCGTTTAGACTAGGCAACAGAAAACCCTTTTTCGATTTGTATGCCAAGGACTCGCTCACAAGGCGAACCACTTGACAAATCGAAGGATGAACCTGAACGCATTCTTTCCGTAAGACGTGCAGTCAAGGATTACTGTTTAAATCACACTATTCCTTTACCCAAACCCGAAATCAAGATTGATTCTGAAACAGATTCTAATTCTTCCTATAAGACCGAAACTAATCCAGAATTAGACATGGCCGAAGAACAAAGGACCCGTCCACTGAAAGAGTACGCAGCTCCATCACAACAAGAACCCCACAACAGCATTGCTGCTCCAGCAATAAATCGAAACGATTTTGAGTTGAAACCGTCATTGATATCAGCTATCCAACAACGCCAATTCTCTGGAGATCCTTCTGAGGATCCAAATGAACATCTTACAAAATTCGTTCAATTTGCCGACACAGTTATAGCAAATGGTGTTAGTAAAGATGCAATAAGATTACGTCTTTTCCCTTTCTCGCTAAGAGATAGAGCTTGGGCTTGGTTGCAATCCTTGCCATCAAATTCCGTCACTACGTGGGAAGGACTGAAGATTGTATTTTTAGCACGATACTTTCCCCCGAGCAAGACTGCTGCACTAAGAGCCCAAATCAACGGATTTAGGCAGAAGGATACTGAATCGCTATTCGATGCATGGGAGCGCTACAAAGATATGATGCGAATGTGCCCACATCGCGGATTAGAAAAATGGCTGATCATCCACACGTTTTATAATGGACTCTTGTAAAACACAAGACTCTCTATAGATGCTGCCGTAGGTGGTACACTGATGGACAAGCCTTATAACGAAGCTAACCAACTCATTGAAAACATGGCTCAAAACCACTATCAGTGGGGAGGAGAAAGAACATCTGTGGAGAAAACTCAAACCAAAGGTGGGATGTACGAGATTAGTAGCCTAGATAAAGTTAATGCTAAGGTAGATGCTCTTACCCAAAAGATAGAAAGCTTGACCTTACCTCCTGCAGCTACTATGGATGCAGTTACCCCAAGCTGCGAAGTTTGTGGAGTTCCTGGTCATGTTGGAACCGAATGTCAAATCTTAGCAGGAATATCAGTTGATGAGGTAAATTACGCTCAAGGTAATCCTTATGCTAATACCTATAATCCTGGTTGGAAGAACCATCCTAACTTCTCGTACAAGAGCAATAACGCTTTATATGCACCTGGCCAAGCACCTGCTGTACCTCCAGGTTATCAAAAACCCGCTGGTAATGTTCCTAACATTCCTAAGAAATCTAACCTTGAAATCCTAATGGAAAATTTTATCGCTAATCAAGCCCAACAAAACAAAGAATTCCTCAATCAAAACATTCACACCGGTGAACAGTTGAAGCTATTAGCAAATAAGGTAGATGCCCTAGCAACTCACAATAAAATGTTAGAAACCCAAATCTTCCAAGTAGCACAACACCAAGCTAGTTCTGCCGCACCTGCTGGTACATTTCCTGGACAGCCACAACCCAATCCTAAAGGACATGCAAATGCTATCACATTACGAAGTGGGACAACCCTTGATGGACCGGTAGATCCTAGACTCCAAAACCCGACCATGTATCAAAAACCTGAAAAAGAAGTAGAGAAGTCGAAAGATCAATCTGAGAATGTAGAGGAAGACGCGAATGAGAACAGAGAGGCTTCAGAAAAACCTTACGTGCCTCCACCACCATATAAACCACCAATTCCATACCCCCAAAGACTTGCAAAATCCAAGAATGAGGGACAATTCAAGAAATTTGTATAACTTCTGAAACAATTAAACGTTACTATTCCGTTTACAGAAGCTATAACCCAAATGCCGTCATATGCTAAATTCCTAAAAGAAATATTGTCTAATAAGAAAAAAATCGTTGAAAACGAAACTGTTATGCTAACTGCCGAATGCAGCGCCATAATTCAAAATAACATGCCTCCAAAGTTAAAAGATCCTGGTAGTTTCTCCATACCATGTGTAATTGGAAAATTTGTCATAGACAAAGCCCTATGCGATTTAGGAGCCAGTGTTAGTCTAATGCCCTTATCTATTTGCGAGAAGCTCAAATTAGGCGACATGAGACCTACCAAGATGTCCCTACAACTAGCCGACAAATCAGTCAAATTCCCTGTTGGTATGCTAGAAAACATTTCTGTCCGAATAGGACAATTTTACATACCGACTGACTTTATAATAATGGACATCAAGGAAGATTCAAACATTCCCATCATACTAGGAAGACCATTTTTAGCTACTGCAGGAGCCATCATTGATGTTAAGAAAGAAAAGCTTACCTTCGAGGTAGGAGAAGAAAAAGTAGAATTAATTCTTTCCCAATTCTTTAAAGCCCCTGCTATAGATGACTCATGCTGTCTCCTAGATATTATTGATGAATGTGTCAAAGAACTAGAAAGCCAAGAAGACACCTATTTTGGGATGCTAAAAATTCAGACACCAACTATCCTCAAGGACGATGACTGGAAACAAGAACATTTAGATGCCGACCTAAGCGAATGTTTAGCCTTAACACCCGATCCTGCCCCGAATGATAAGAAAACTGGTATAGAACTTAAAACATTACCTGAAGATCTTAGGCATGAATTTTTAGATAAAGAACTCGAACGGCCAGTTATAGTTAATGCCAAATTAGGAAAGGTCGAAACCGAAAAACTTATTAGTGTGTTAAGGAAATATCCAACCGCGTTAGGCTATAACATATCAGATCTAAAGGGAATAAGCCCTTCTCTCTGTATGCACCGCATTATGCTGGAGGAGGACTGCAAGACTTCTAGAGAACATCAAAGACGAATAAATCCTATCTTAAGTGAAGTCGTTAAGAAAGAAGTGCAGAAACTACTAGAGGTAGGCATCATATACCCAATATCAGATAGTAACTGGGTCAGTCCAGTTCACGTAGTGCCTAAGAAAGGAGGTGTTACGATCATAACGAACACAAAAGGCGAATCGGTAGCACAACGTACCCAAACAGGATGGAGAATGTGTATCGATTATAGAAAACTGAACAAAGCTACGCGCAAGGACCATTTCTCGTTACCATTCATTGATCAAATGCTCGAGCGCTTAGCCAAACATTCCCATTTCTGCTATCTTGACGGATACTCAGGGTTCTTCCAAATTCCCATTCATTCTAACGATCAAGAGAAAACCACGTTCACATGTCCCTATGGTACCTTTGCATACCGAAGAATGCCATTTGGACTATGTAACGCACCTGCAACTTTCCAACGATGCATGATGGCGATTTTCGCAGACTTTTTAGACAGAATTATGGAAGTATTCATGGACGATTTCTCTGTTTGTGGAGAAAGTTTTGACGGATGTTTATCAAATCTTGAATTAGTACTGAAACGCTGTGTCAATGTCAACCTAGTGCTCAACTGGGAAAAATGTCACTTCATGGTGAGACAAGGAATTGTGTTAGGTCACATTGTATCAAACAGAGGGATTGAAGTCGACAAAGCAAAAATCGAAATTATCAAAAACCTTCAACCACCCAAAAAAGTTAGAGAAATAAGAAGTTTTCTAGGACACGCTGGTTTTTACCGACGTTTTATAAAAGATTTCTCTAAAATCACCAAGCCACTAACTGAATTATAAATGAAAGAAGCTGAGTTTATTTTTGACGATAAATGCTTGAACGCATTTGAGACGCTCAAGGAAGCCTTAATCTCAACGCCTATTATGCAACCTCCTGATTGGAACCTACCATTTGAAATAATGTGCGATGCGAGCGATTATGCTGTAGGCCCAGTCCTAGGACAACACAAAGATAAAAAGCTTCACGCTATCTACTACGCAAGTAGAACACTCGATCCCGCACAAATGAATTACGCCACTACGGAGAAGGAACTCTTAGCTGTGGTATTCACATTGGATAAATTTCGTTCCTACTTAGTAGGCGCCAAAATCATTATTTACACAGATCATGCAGCGATCCGATACTTACTAAGCAAGAAAGACGCCAAACCGCGACTACTCAGATGGATCTTACTCCTACAAGAATTTGACTTGGAAATAAAAGACAAAAGAGGAACTGAAAACGTGGTAGCTGACCATTTATCAAGATTAGATGGAATCCAAACCGAGAGTGTTCCCATAAACGAAGATTTCCCTTATGAACGCCTTATTGCTACTCTAGAGATAGATCCTACCGACAATTTAGATCAACACAATGAAGCTTTAACAACTGCGGTAGTAAAAGCCGTTTGTACCAACACCACATTGCCATGGTACGCTGACTTCGTCAACTATTTAGCTGTCAGTGTTTTACCACCTGACTTAACGTACCAACAGCGGAAGAAATTCTTCCATGATCTTAAACACTACTTTTGGGATGAACCATTACTCTTTAAAAGAGGCGCCGATGGTATCTACCGTCGCTGCGTTCCTAACGATGAAATAGACGACGTCATTTCCCATTGCCATTCCGTCCCTTATGGTGGACACGCTAGTACGTCGAAAACTTGTGCAAAAATACTTCAAGCTGGCTTCTTTTGGCCTACCCTATGGAAAGACGTCCACGTAGCAATTATGAACTGCGATAGATGTCAATGCACAGGAAATATATCTAGACGCGACGAAATGCCGCAAAAAGGAATCCTCGAAGTAGAGATTTTCGATGTATGGGGAATTGATTTCATGGGACCATTCCCCGCATCTTTTGGAAATAAGTATATTTTGGTAGCCGTTGACTACGTATCAAAATGGATTGAAGCCATCGCCGCACCCACAAACGATACACGAGTGGTACTTAAACTATTCAAGCATGTTATCTTCCTACGATTCGGTGTACCAAGACTAGTAATCATGACCACAAGAGTGTATGTCTCAGGTTTTTAAACAATTAGTTTTTACCGAAATACTTTATAGGCCAAGTGATTCACCGAATTCCCGAAGTCCGACTATCACATACCGGTATAACTATTACTATTATTTTTAATTAAATTGTTTCCCCCCTAAAATCGAATATTCATCGCTTAGTTAAACAAACTGTAGCATTAGATCGTATACGATTGATCCTCAGTCTCTGTGGGTTCGATAATCATTTAAAACTAGAACGACTGAACTGTATACTTACAGTTAGTATCCCGACAGACTCATAAAGTCCCGATCAGTGTTGCACCCCAAAATTTGCCTTCTCATTTTTCAAAGGATTACCCTGAACCCTCAGGTTTGTTGCCGTCCAATTTCAAGCTTTGAATTACAAATCTTCCAAGAAAATCATCCACAAGGGAAAAATGGTCATTTGCACACTAAAAAGTCAAACTTTGACTTTTGGATCAAAATCAAGTTTCAAGAATCATATTTCAGCAAGACATGTTAAAATATGAAGTTTGTTTCATCTAGAAATTCAAAAGTCAAAAGTTACTTTGGAAAAGACAAATTCTAAAAACTTAGAATTTTTCTAAATGTTTAAGAAATATGACAAGCTCAGAACTTCTGGCCAGATTTTCACCATGATGCAAGCTGATTTTGGCAGAACTTCTGATACAATAGTTATAGATTTCAATGAGATCTAAAATATTGCAGACCAGAACTTCCTCTAGAAATGTTGGAATTTCAAGTTATAAATGTTTAGAGACACGTCCATGAAACTAAGCACTCAACAAATTCTGGACACTTTCAAGACAGAGTTTGGTCAAAACTTCTGGGCCAATCTTCACAAAGGATCAGTCAGAGTTTGCAAGGATAAGTCAAAGAAAGTTAAGAAGCGTGCTGCCAGCTTTCTAGAAAGTCTGAAAGCTCCTTCAGAACATGCTGGAGCCAGAAGATAAAAGGATCAGAAGTTTGGATGCTACGCTGAAGTAGAACTTCTGATCCAGAATTAAGCAATGATGCAGAATTTCACATGGCAGAATTTCTGGTTTGATAAATCTCATCATCATTTAATGCTCATTTAATTCTCACAATCACTTGAGTTTTTATCCAAAGGATTTCCCCCGCGTGTACCCCTATTGTCTTGGGAAAGCAAACTTTTGTGCAAAAGTGTGTTAGGCCCATGCGCTGCTTTTTCTTTTCCTTAATTCATGCTGACAAATCCATCTTAGGCGCTGCTAAACCTGCTAACCATCCTACTTTGTGCCTTGAACCATGCTTGTTTAAGCTTACTTCAAGAGTAAGTCAGCGTCTAGCGTATGACGTTGGTGCCACTTGACCTCTCCAAACTACAAAACCTTTACCTATAAATTGAACTCCATTGGCCATTGAAAAGAGGTCGGAAAATTTGAGAAAGAGGTGTGGAATTTGAGAAAGAAAAGCCTTGAACCCCTGCAAAAATTCCAAGAGGCCAAAAAGATTGCAAACACAAAAATACAAAACCTTAGCATTTGATTCTTGCATTAAAACTCCATTTTTCCTCAAGTTGTTTCTTGACCAGAACCACCCATACAGTTTTTTTATACGTTCAAAAGCCATCAAAACTTCTGTAGTCAAACTATAAAACATTCTCCACCAACGTCCCACTCAAAAAGTCAGAACTTTGTCCCTTGCTTGTTCCAGAATTTTCTAATCATTTACAGCCCAAGTTGGAAGTTTTCAGTCTGCTGAACACGTGAGGAAGCTGTTTAGAACACCACAAGTGGTCAGAATCAAGTTCTAGCTCCCATAGTATTTTCCAGCTGCAAGATAAGTTTCTGCTGACTCTCATCATATTATTTAGGCATTGTCAGATTTTGCATATTTAACACAATGTAGATATTCTGATTCTCATGATGTATATATTCTGAGATTTCATGCATCTGCCTGCCGAAGTAGAGGGAATTCCAGTTCAGAGTTTCATAAAAAAATTAGGACTCATAATTAGGATTAGCAAATTCATGTTGCTTCTGATTTGTGTTTCTGATATTTCTTGAAACTTGTCATAACTGTCATGTGTGCAACTTCTGTTCTGTTAAGAAATGACTAAGCTGCAGATGTTCTGACTAGCATGAAGAAGGGAGACGAAGTTCTATCAGTTGCATCAGAACTTCTGAAAACTTCTGAATTCTCAGAAGATCCATAACTTCTTAACTTCCATATTTTTACTAACGTTGTTTCTGTTTGTGCAGCACGTCAGAGTCAGAACTTCTGACCTCTTCTGTTTCAGCATTTACGTTGTTTCTGTCTTCTTTCCTTTATTATTTTTTTGCCATTATTTTTATTTTTCATTAATCAAAAAGACAAAAAATACTTTCTTAAACAAAACTTATTTCCTTTTTAAACGAAACAAACATTTTATATTTCCTGTACATTCTTGTCCATTCAATATGGTTGTAATATTAACTTAGGATTTAATTTGCAATCCCCATTTGAAATTTGTACACCCCGTCCCCCTAATGATTGTAATAGCGTAGAATCTTTACTTTCTGCACTGTTATTGCTTTCATATATTGTTAGTAATTAGGGTGTGTATGGCAAGACAAAAAAACACCAATGCTTAGAAAACCCTAATTCAAGACAAAAATTACGCATGCAATCAAATAGCACCCCTAGGGTGATTCCACTTGTTGCCTTACAAAAATGGTCATGTTATGCATATGGTATGTCTTAGCATAAACAAATCAAAATACAAGATCATAGTCCCTCGATGACGCTATGAAAGTTGCCTTTCGAAATTATCTTAGTCCCTAAAGAAAAAATGCTAAGTCATCTCACAACATTGCTATCATGGTCATACGATGACCCAACGCCCGTCCCTTCACATCCAACGATGGGGCTTCTTACCAAATCAATGGTAAGATAGAAACATCTAAAAGAGGAGGAAAATAACATCTAAGACCTTTTGAATAAGTAGATTCGCTCTTAGTTACTCACTTGCTCACAACAAAAAAAGATTTTATACACCAACACTTTCATTTTGAAACACTTTTGAAAGACAACACTTTGTACGCATTCTTATAGAAACGAGAACCATTACAAAGAATACACCTTTTCAAAATCACTTTCAAAAAGCACATCTCACAAACACATCTTTGAAACTATTTTCCAAACAAACACTTTGTACGCGTTCTTATAGAGACGAGAACCATTACAAAGACGTTTTCAAAATATTTTCGAAAACCACACCACAAGCACATTCAAACAAAAGCAAGTGATCTAGCGAGTAACTAAGAGCCCATGGAAAACCATGGATGAAAAGGGTGCTAACACCTTCCCTTTTCATAATCTACCCCCCGAATTCAAGAAAACATCTCTAAAGGTCTTTCCTGTGCTTTTTCACCTTTCCTTTTGGATAAAAGAAAAGTCGGTGGCGACTCTTGCTAAACCGCAACATTTGCGAACACAAACCTCAAGTCAGTTCTCCCACCGTATCACAGAATTGGCGACTCTGCTGGGGATTTTACTTAAAAGTGGGGTTACCTTAGGGTTAGATCACATTTACTTGCTTACATTGTTTGATTTGTTTGCTTTACATTATGGGTCCTTGTTTGGGTTACTTTTAAAAATCCTACACCCGGATTTGGGGACACCTTTTAGGTAAGTAGCAATAAACTATGAGGTAACTGCGCGGGGGTATACCAACACGGTTGAAGCAGTAGCTACGTTGATGTGACACTTTGGTTGGTACCGGTAACCCTTGAGTCAATCAATGAGAGTACGGGGCCGCCGCGTAGTGTCATAAAGCATCAACTGACCTTAGAACCTTTAGATTGCACAACTTGGCCAGTAGGACGTAGCGAGGTTGTCGGCCTTGGTGTATTCCCAAGGTCGAAAGATACTCGATGCTACGCTCATTGAGGTTGGACTCTTGAGCTTTGTTTGGTTGTGAGTCAATCGCCTATTGAACGAAGCTGGGAGAAAGATCAGTGATATTGAGATCCCTTAGAACCCGGTTACTATTAACTAGGATAGGTTGAGCCAACTAAACTTCAAGAGGGTACTTACCTACAAACTCCATACAATCCTAAACCTAAGGACTTGTCTACTTTGTGTGAATATGATTATTTGTATATAAACTTGCTTACCTCGCATACTTGTACATAACATCATAGCATTTTTCAATAGCATTAAACCATAGCATTTCAAGGATCTCAAGGGTCTATGACGCAGGGTCACGTTAAACCAGACGTCTAGCAAGGGGCAAGAGGATTTATTTTCCTCTAACCAAACTCCATCAAAGCTCGAGTACAACAATTTGAGTCAAGGGCTATGACCCGCTTGACATGGTGAGCTTAATTCTCGTGGAAGGATATCCACCGATATAAAGTTCTCCAAACAAAGCTGTTGATCAAAGTTCAACTTCTAACATTTTCTTGTATTTACCCCACGAGATCCTTGAAAACATGCATCATGCATCATATCATGATAGGTTTCTCCCATACAGGTCTCCTTATCTTCCTACTGTTTATTTCAGTAAGATGGATATGGAACAAACGATGAAGGGCATCCAGGCTCAAAACACTCAACTTCAAGAGATGTTCTTGAACCTATCTAAGGGACAAGAAGAGGTCAAGGAACTCCTTACCAGGGGCATGATCATGGGAAATTATGGGGATGGTAGAAATGACCAGTTAGAGCGGCTACAAACCAAGATAGCCGTAATGAAAGTCCATATGATGGGACAACTGGTGGGCCAGATGGCTCTCATCAAAAACTTGGCTCAGGGACAAGAAGAGATGAGATTCCTCATCAACAAGCTTCATCAAGACGGGTGTAACCAAATGGGGCAAACATATAGAATTGGGGATCAGGTCATCATTCATCCTCCCATGAGACAAGAAGCCGGTTTAAGGGAGAGAAGACCTTCCCAATTTGCTTCCACGTCACGAGCCCAACAACGACTTCGTCAACATTAATCGGAAAATCAGCAAAGGCAAAGCGAGCCCAAAAGACAGTTTACCAACATCAACATACCACTGTCCCAAGCTTTGTAACACATGCTGAGGGTGAATCTGATTACACCAATAAGACCTCATCCAAATCCCAAAACTTTTTCTCCCAGCTACAATCCCGATGCCAGGTGTGCCTATCATTCTGATAGTCCTGGACATGATACAAACGATTGTTGGGCGTTGAAGTACAAAATTCAAAACCTGATCGACGAAGGAATGCTGGAGTTCACACAAGATGGCCAGAATGAATTCTTCTGCCAAAGGCTCACCACCTAAAGTGACAAGTTCAAACAAAGAGGCTTCTGTTCATTTTGAATTTTTAAGTTGTAATTTCTCTTTTGTTATTCAAACAATTATCTATTAATGTTAAACTTTGTTTCATTAATGCATTGCATATGTTTGTCTTGAATTCATCCATTCGTTTTCACTATATTTAAACTATGATTTCTACTTTCTTTATGACATTTAACTCTTGCTAAAAGTTACAAGCCTTTAGAGGGAGGATGACGAAAACAATGCCATAATCTCATACAATATGCTTTTGGACAGACCTTGCTGACGATGTACAGGCATTCTTTCAAATCCTAAACACTGGAGTTATAAGGAAGATAATCCCTAGTCAACCCCTTCGAGCCAAAGAAGTAGAAGTTTTTCTTTTTCAAAAAATTAAAACCTTTAAACAAAACCTGAGGCAGGGTAGTCTCTCAGTTAATTCAAACGCGCTTTAAGCCGCAAACTCTCATCTCGTAATGCAATGAATGCCATAAAAAACATTCCCCTGGGATCAAGAGATGGTGATGGTTCCCTATCACATAAGCAGTCATT
The DNA here is from genome assembly GCA_948472305.1 of Vicia faba. Taxonomy (NCBI): domain Eukaryota; kingdom Viridiplantae; phylum Streptophyta; class Magnoliopsida; order Fabales; family Fabaceae; genus Vicia; species Vicia faba. The sequence continues at coordinate 1,430,749,427 of OX451736.1, read as the reverse complement.
ATCTCTCAAAAAGAAAAGCCCACTAAGTTAAAACCTACAAAGGAGACTTAAGAAAACTGGGGCATCCCGTTGACTGTAATCTAAAAACAAGAACAGCCAGGCAAATATTAGGGATAACAAATCAAGTAAAAAGAGGTCACTACAAATCCTCAACAACATGAAAAAAATATTGCAAGAATGACTGCCTTCCGACAAACTCAACCTGTCTGAACCATCACCAATACGTCATTCTAGACCTAATTGGAGTTCGAACGTACAATTATATGAGTTTAGGACTGAAGAACGTCACGAAGAGCGGGTGGGTACAAATACATTTTTGAGCCTTTATCTTTTGTTTCTTAAACCGTGAACCAAGCCACATTACAACCCTTAAAAAGTCTTAATTGAAGCATGGGTTAGTTCGAAAGCATATTGTTACAAAAGGTATCCTGAATCCTGTAAGGCTTTACTCAAAATCCAGAGTTGAATTTTTCTTGCAAAATTTCTTTACTCGCTAAAACGCATTTTCAAAAAAAATTCAAGACAAACATAAATTTTGCATTACTTGAATATCATTGTTTGCATATGGCTATTTGTTTGACAGCGGAGAAATTCACACAATGAATATCCAGTGAACAAAAACTCTCTCAGTGAACAAAATCAATTCAAGAAGGATGACACTTCCATTGACAAATCTCTTATCAACATGGGGACATGACATGTCACTATCCAGCACACCTGGGGCAGTCCAGTCAAGATTCCAAGAAATCTCTCAAGAATTGTAGAGTAACCAGGGGCAGGTCTCCATCTCTGTCACTTGAGACATTGAATGTCAATCTCAGCAAAGGGTTACGTACAATCAAACATTTTTTGGCAATACCAGAAGCATTTGTCGCTAGGGGCATTGACAAGTCTCCCCAAAGTCCTTCTCATAGGATGATTCCCCGGCAAGAGTTTAATCTCTGAAAACCTTTCCCCAGCTGAGACAACCTCAAGAGTCCTCAAGGAATTTCCCCAATAAAATTGTCACCTCTCTAGCAGATCGGCAACATGGTTTATTTCCCTAACAAACTACAGATTCCTCAATTTGAGTTTGCCTCTCCGACCACTACAAATCAAAGGACCACAACTCCTCTTCCCCAGTAGACTACTCTACAATCCCTAGCAAGTTACTATGAAACCTGGACCCGACCAGATATCAATTCATCTTTGACTCCCCAATAGAGAAACATATGACTAAGACTCCTGAACTCTTTTCCCCAAGAAGGAATCAACACTCTATACAGAGCTTTCAATATTCCCCAACAGAGGTCTCCTCAATCAACAAAACAAGAATCCTCAGTGGAAAATGTTGTACCCTAAAATTTGCCCTCCCAGATTCTTCAAAATTTGCAAAGAACATGCTTTAAAATCTCCCCAAGGGTTGCACAGTTCAAAGGCCTCCTAACAGTCAAAAACTAGGGTTTTGGTTCTGACAAAGAAGTTGAAGTTTCCAAGGGTCCAATCAAGTCCCACATGCCTATAAACATTGTCAAGAATCCTCATGTCAAGTTTCAAGACTCACAGCACAGAATTGCAAAGTCAAAAACCCTAATTGCTCAACAGTCAACTGTAGGGGTAAAATGGTCATTTGACAGTCAAAAGTTCAAATTTTTGGTCAACATCTTATTTTGAAGCCACAAACATCATTTGATCAATTCTTGATCATGATTTTCAAGGTATGGCTCAAAAAGTCTCAAGATGCAAAAGTTTCCATATTTGGACAGTTGAAAAAGTCAACTGTAACTTGACCAGGGCATAACTTCCACATGGTTTATCAGAAAAATTCCATCCAAAGCTCATTTTGAAGAGAATGACTTTTCCTACAACTCCTCTTCACACTTAAAGTCCAAGAAATGCTCTCACAAAAAGTTATCAATCTCAACATTATAGGTCATTTTCAAAAGTCAACAAAAAGGCACTTTAAGTCAAAGACCATAACTTGAGATTGGTAAATTAAAATGACATGGGACAAAAGGCATTGGTTAGAGGACTTCAAGACCTTTCCAAAATGTCCAAGAACATGATCAAAGCTTAAAAATTGAGCAAGATATGCCTTGTGGAAGTTGGGAAATTTTTGGGAATTTTGAAAAGTCAACTTTGCTTCAAATGCCCTAAAATTGCTAATGGGCCACATTTTCTTCCAAGAATCATTATCCAAAGGCTATGCACGACCATTTGACCCAAAGGGGATTTATTTCATCATTTTTTACTATTTATTTGAATTTTTATCACCATTAATTCATTTAATTAAATAAAATATGACAAAAATACTAAACAAATGTTTTTGAATCCTTTTATGCAGCATATGCCCTCATTATTCACTCAAGATCTCGTGGACATCAAAAAAGGAAAGATTTTGTGCAAATTGGCATGTTCTTCATAAGGAAAAGATTGAAAAAGATACCATGAGAATCAAATCTCAAAAAACATCAATGCAAAGGTTAGTGGACTTGAATTCTTACCCTAATTCGTTCCATATACATACTCAAACACAACCCTAATGCTAGAGACCTTGAAGCTGCGCTCAGAAAAGAATACACACTTTGCATTTTTTGTTAAATTTTTCAAAACTGAAAACACAGTTCGAGGGCAATTCAAAGCAGAGTAATCATTCCAATAGCTTGCCAAGGCATCAAGGAAACTTTCTGGATCAAAACCACAACTTCTAACCTCAAGAAACGGTAGAACGAGGTCGTCCTGTTCTTGATATTTTGCATTTTCGTGTTTTGATTTATATGCCGTATTCATACATTCTAATGCTTATTTTACACTAATATGGACTCACTGAAACTGATGGCACCATTGAATTGGATTAATATTGCTTGTATAAAGAATTGCCATGGCTATTTTTTAGGGTTGCAGGAACCATGAATTGGGGCTTTACGTTTGAGGAAAAATCAGGCAACAAGACCTATGCCATTAGAATCAGAAGCTTCATACGAATCAATCCCACTAGTCGCGCTCAATTTATCATTGGCCAATTTCTAATCGCTATTTTCATGTTCTTCATTTAGTGGGGGTTTAAAACCCCCGCTATCTCTTTTTTATTTACAGGCAGCATGAAGAAGATGGAGGACGTGTCCACTGATCATAGGCGCGTTTGAATTTTCGCGTGATGGACACCACTAATCATTGTTTTATGTTATGTTATTTATTTTGCAATATATATTCCAAACGCGCTGAGTGGTGTAGTGGTTGAAGGCAATTGTGATGAACGTTGGGACCTGGGTTCGATCCCCAGGTCCCCCATATTTCTTTCTATTTTTTCTTGCAACGTGATTAGGTACTCAACGTGTCCAGAAGTCCACCAAACATCCAGCGCTAGTGCTTGCCACATGGCCACTGAGATCAATCCAAAAGCTCAGATATGAGTTCCATGGTGCATCTCAGTCCAGGGGTCCACACGTGACCATCAAAAGTCAACCAGGCCAAGCTTCAATGGGCCAAATTCTTGCTGATCATACCTCCAATTTGGGACAACCACCCCCTCCTGTTTGTATTTCTCTCTTTCATTCTTTTTTTTTTATTTATTTGTTTTAATTTATTTGTTTTCATTTAATTCCTCCAAATTAATTTTTTATAACATAAAAAAATACCAAAAAAAAAATCAGAAAGTCAAAATAAAAATATATTTTATTATATAATTCACTAATGTTCATTTTGTAAATAAATTTAATAATTTACTTAGTTTTAATTTTAGGTTTTGACTTTGACTTCTTTTCTTAAATAAATTAAAAAACATAGAAATTAGGGTTTCTAGCTTTTTATTCTTTTTTTTCAATAATTAAAATTTCTTCTTATTATTATTAATAATTAATTGTTTTTTTTGTAAATAAATTGCCATATAAATAATTAATTAAAACTAGGTCAAATTTAAACATTTTTTTAATAAATTAAAAATAGTTTAGAATTAGGTTTTTTTAATTCCATTAATTCTCTTAATTTCATAAAATACAAAAAATATCAAAAAATAAGTCTTTTTCCTTTATTTAACTTAATTAATTTCATAATTTCAATTTAATTTCTTTAAAAGGGTCCAACGCCCTCGCTTTCGATTATAATTTTGTTTCGCGCGCTTATTTTATTTCTTTTCTTATAAATTTCATGTAATTACTCCAAAGCCTTGTAATAGATTAATTAGGATATTTATTTTTCCGCATTTTTTATTCAAATCGGGTCTTGGATTAATTTGGCGATGTAGACCCGCGCCTTTGTAATAGCGTAGGACTTTTAATTCCGCATCTTTTAACTGTTAATAATTTGCATGAAAGAATGAATGCCAAAAATAAAAACAAAGCGTAGATCACCAATGCATGAACAAGACAAATATAATTGAAAATGACACACAAATCACACACCACCCCTAAGGTACGTCTCACTGTCGCCTTGCCCCTCGAAAAGTGGTCGTCGAGTAGAGGACGTTTTAGTAAGTCCTCATGTCCATGAACATGGCATGGGGGTAGCTTCTAAGGTATCCTCCTATTGCTCTGGTGACCATAATGTCCCGAACCCTCGAATTGACCCGAATACCTCCAACGGTGGTGCTACTTACCTCTCAATGGTGGGATGGCACTATCTTAAGGACATTTACACAGACGAATTCCTTAGGGTAGGTAGACGACTCATAGATACTTGCTCTAATTCAAAACAAATCAAAAAAACTTCTTTTCACACCGACACTTTGCAAAAAGCTTTCAAAACAACTTTTCAAACACTCTTGAGGATTGATACAAGAGTCGATCTGAAACTTTCAAAAGAAACTTTTTCAAACCCACTCACACTTTGAAAAGCAAACAAACATTTCTGAAAACACAAATGAGCAAGTATCTAAGAGCCCATGGATAACCATGGATAGAAAGGGTGCTAACACCTTCCCTTTCTATAAATCTACCTCCCGAACCGAGAACTAATCTCAATAAGGAATTTTTCTGTGCTTTTGTCCTTTCCATATTGGAGAAAATAAAAGACGGTGGCGACTCTTGCTTCCGCGACATTTCGCGAACCAGCGTTAAACAGTCAGTTCCAGATCCACCGATGACAGAAACATTCTAAGCAGAGTTTGAAGACACACCTACTCTTCAACAGCAATCCAGGATTTAATAACTCCCCAACACTTGTCAAGGATTTATTCTCCAAGACAAAATTATATTTCAACAACATTAATAGCAAATGCATACAAAATACATATAACATAAATCTCATTTATTTTGAGAACATCATTACACAATGAATACATCATGACGTTGCATACAACTAACTCTTTACCTTTTTAGGAAAAATCGATCGACAGATAAAAGTTATCATCTTTTGGAGTAGTAATCGTCCAAGATTCCTTCATCATTCTGCTGAGGTAGTAATCGTCTCAAGATTCCTTCATCACCCTGCTGAGGTAGTAATCGTCCAAGATTCCTTCATCATTCTGCTGAGGTAGTAGTCGTCTCAAGATTCCTTCATCATTCTGCGGAGGTAGTAATCATTCAAGATTCCTTCATCATTCTATTGAGGTAGTAATCATTTCAAATTCCTTCATCATCCGGTGGGGTAGTAATCATTCAAGATTCTTTCATTTATCAGTTGAGGTAGTAATCGTTCAATATTCCTTCATCATCCAGTGAGGTAGTAATCCTTCAAGATTCCTTCATCATCCTGCTGAGGTAGTAATCGTCCAAGGTTCCTTCATCATCCTATTGAGGTAGTAATCATTCAAGATTCCTTCATCGTCCTGCTGAGGTAGTAATCGCCCAAGATTCCTTCATCATCCTGCTGAGGTAGTAGTCGTCTCAAGATTCCTTCATCACCCTGCTGAGGTAATAATCGTCCAAGATTCCTTCATCATCCTGCTGAGGTAGTAGTCATCTCAAGATTCCTTCATCACCCTACTGAGGTAGTAATCGTCCAAGATTCCTTCATCATTCTGCTGAGGTGGTAATTGTCCAAGATTCCTTTATCATCCTGCTGAGGTAGTAGTTGTCTCAAGATTCCTTCATCACCCTGCTGAGGTAGTAGTCGTCCAAGATTTCTTCATCATCCTGTTGAGGTAGTAGTCGTCTCAAGATTCCTTCATCACCATGCTGAGGTAGTAATCGTCCAAGATTCATTCATCATTCTGCTGAGGCAGTAGTCGTCTCAAGATTCCTTCATCATTCTGCTGAGGTAGTAGTCGTCTAAAGATTCCTTCATCACCCTGTGAGGTAGTAATCGTCCCAGATTCCTTCATCATTCTGCTGAGGTAGTAATCGTCCAAGATTCCTTCATCATCCTGCTGAGGTAGTAGTCGTCTCAAGATTCCTTCATCACCCTGCTGAGGTAGTAATCGTCCAAGATTCCTTCATCATCCTGCTGAGGTAGTAGTCGTCTCAAGATTCCTTCATCACCCTACTGAGGTAGTAATCATCTAAGATTCCTTCATCATTCTTATGAGGTAGTAATCGTCCAAGATTCCTTCATCATCCTGCTGAGGTAGTAGTCGTCTCAAGATTCCTTCATCACCCTGCTGAGGTAGTAAACATCCAAGATTCCTTCATCATCCTGCTGAGGTAGTAGTCGTCTCAAGATTCCTTCATCACCCTGTTGAGGTAGTAATCGTCCAAGATTCCTTCATCATTCTGCTGAGGTAGTAATCGTCCAAGATTCCTTCATCATCCTGCTGAGGTAGTAATCATCTCAAGATTCCTTCATCACCCTACCGAGGTAGTAATCGTCCAAGATTTCTTCATCATCCTGCTGAGGTAGTAGTTGTCTCAAGATTCCTTCATCACCCTGCTGAGGTAGTAATCATTCAAGATTCCTTCATCATTCTGCTGAGGTAGTAGTCATCTCAAGATTCCTTCATCACCCTGCTGAGGTAGTAATCGTCCAAGATTCCTTCATCATTCTGCTGAGGTAGTAATCGTCTAAGATTCCTTCATCATCCTGCTGAGGTAGTAATCGTCCAAGATTCCTTCATCACCCTATTGAGGTAGTAATCATCCAAGATTCCTTCATCATCCTGCTGAGGTAGTAATCGTCCAAGATTCCTTCATTATCCTGCTGAGGTAGTAGTCGTCTCAAGATTCCTTCATCATCCTGCTGAGGTAATAATCGTCCAAGATTCCTTCATCATTCTGCTGAGGTAGTAATCGTCCAAGATTCCTTTATCATCCCGCTGAGGTAGCAATCATCCAAGATTCCTTCATCATTCTGTCGAGGTAGTAATCATCCAAGATTCCTTCATCATTCTGCTGAGGTGGTAATCATCCAAGATTCCTTCATAATCCTGCTGAGGTAGTAATCTTCCAAGATTCCTTCATCATCCCGCCGAGGTAGTAATCATCCAAGATTCCTTCATTATTCTGTTGAGGTAGTAATCATCCAAGATTCCTTCATCATTCTGTTGAGGTAGTAATCATCCAAGATTCCTTCATTATTCTACTGAGGTAGTAATCATCCAAGATTCCTTCATCATCCTGCTGAGGTAGTAATTATCCAAGATTCCTTCATCATCCTGCTGAGTTTTTAGATACAGTTCAGATACGCTCCAGACACGGATGCCATCCTGATACTCATTCAGATTCATCTCTCAGATACGAGTTAGATACAATCCATTTATGGATATTATCCTGATACTCAATCCAACACATTCGCTATTCCAACATAAATCAACCATAGATTTATTCTAACACTTCTTCTATTCCTACCAGCAATCATTTCTGGATGGCATCTTTAAGCCCATCTCCAACAACTATCCATTATCTCTCTAAATGGCATCTTTAAGCTCATTCCTTACATAATCAACTAACACATCTTTGAGTAAAAATTTTCCGGGCACTCTAGTGTTCAATCATCTTCCATCTTCAAGTCACGAATGACAGATTTACCAATCTAACTCTTCAGGTGTAAGAAGATTGAACAGGGGCAGCTGTTGCACCCCCAAATTTGCCCTATCATTTCTCAAAGGATAACCCTGAACCCTCAGGTTTGTTTCCGTCCAATTTCAAGCTTTGAATTACAAATCTTCCAAGAAAATCATCCACAAGGGAAAAATGGTCATTTGCACACTGAAAAGTTAAACTTTGACTTTTGGATCAAAATCAAGTTTCAAGAATCATATTTCAGCAAGACATGTTAAAATATGAAGTTTGTTTCATCTAGAAATTCAAAAGTCAAAAGTTACTTTGGAAAAGACAAATTCTAAAAACTTAGAATTTTTCTAAATGTTTAAGAAATATGACAAGCTCAGAACTTCTGGCCAGATTTTCACCATGATGCAAGCTGATTTAGGCAGAACTTCTGATACAATAGTTATAGATTTCAATGAGATCTAAAACATTGCAGAACAGAACTTCCTCTGGAAATGCTGGAATTTCAAGTTATAAATGTTCAGAGACACGTTCATGAAACTAAAGCACTCAATAAATTTTGGACACTTTCAAGACAGAGTTTGGTCAGAACTTCTGGGCCAGTCTTCACAAAGGATCAGTCAGAGTTTTCAAAGATAAGTCAAAGAAGGTTAAGAAGCATGCTTCCAGCTTTCTAGAAAGTTTGAAAGCTCCTTCAGAACATGTTGAAGCCAGAATATAAAAGGATCAGAAGGTTGGATGCTACGCTGAAGTAGAACTTCTGATCCAGAATTAAGCAATAATGCAGAATTTCACATGGAAGAATTTCTGGTTTGATAAATCTCATCATCAATTAATGCTCATTTAATGCTCACAACCACTTTTGAGTTTTTATCCAAAGGATTTTCCCCGCGTGTACCCCTATTGTCTTGGGAAAGCAAACTTTTATGAAAAAGTGTGCTAGGCCCATGCGCTGCTTTTGCTTTTCCTTAATTCATGTTGACAAATCCATCTTAGGCGCTGCTAAACCTGCTAACCATCATACTTTGTGCCTTGAACCATGCTTGTTTAAGCTTACTTCAAGAGTAAGTCAGCGTCTAGCGTATAATGTTGGTGCCACTTGACATCTCTAAACTACAAAACCTTTGCCTATAAATTAAACTCCATTGGCCATTGAAAAGAGGTCAGAAATTTTGAGAAAGAGGTGTGGAATTTGAGAAAGAAAAGCCTTGAATACCTGCAAAAACTCCAAGAGGCCAAAAAGATTGCAAACACAAAAATACAAAACCTTAACATTTGATTCTTGCATTAAAACTCCATTTTTCCTTAAGTTGTTTCTTGACCAGAACCACCTATACAGTTTTTTTATACGTTTAAAATCCATCCAAACTTCTGCAGTCAAACTATAAAACATTCTCCACCAACGTCTCACTCAAAAATTCAGAACTTTGTCCCTTGTTTGTTCCAAAATTTTCTAATCATTTACAAGCCAAGTTGTAAGTTTTCAGCCTGCTGAACACGTGAGGAAGCTGTTCAGAACACTACAAGTGGTCAGAATCAGGTTCTAGCTCCCAGAGTATTTTCTAGCTGCAAGGTAAGTTTCTGCTGACTCTCATCATATTATTTAGGCATTGTCAGATTTTGCATATTTAACACAATGTAGATATTCTGATTCTCATGATGTACATATTCTGAGATTTCATGCGTTTGTCTGCCTAAGTAGAGGGAATTCCAGTTCAGAGTTTCATAAAGAAATTAGGACTCAGAATTAGGATTAGAAAATTCATGTTGCTTCTGATTTGTGTTTCTGATATTTCTTGAAACTTGTCATAATTGTGATGTGTGCAACTTCTGTTCTGTTAAGAAATGACTAAGCTGCAGATGTTATGACTAGCATGGAGAAGGGAGACGAAGTTCTATCAGTTGCATCAGAACTTCTGAAAACTTCTGAATTCTCAGAAGATCCAAAACTTCTGAATTTTAAGAAGATCCAGAACTTCTGAACTTCGATATTTTTACTAACGTTGTTTCTGTTTGTGCAGTACGTCAGAGTCAGAACTTCTGACCTCTTCTATTTCAGCATTTACGCTGTTTCTGTCTTCTTTCCTTTATTATTTTTTGCCATTATTTTTATTTTTCATTAATCAAAAAGACAAAAAATATTTTCTTAAACAAAAATTATTTCCTTTTTAAACGAAACAAACATTTTACATTTCCTGTACATTCTTGTCCATTCAATATGGTTGTAATATTAACTTAGAATTTAATTTGCAATCCCCATTCGAAATTTGTACACCCAATCCCCCTAAGATTGTAATAGTTTAGAATCTTTACTTTCGGCACTGCTATTGCTTTCATATATTGTTAGTAACTAGGGTGTGTGTGGCAAGACAAAAAAACCAATGCTTAGAAAACCCTAATTCAAGACAAAAATTATGCATGCAATCAAATACATTTGCACACTAGCACCCCTAGGGTGATTCCACTTGTTGCCTTACAAAAATGGTCATGTTATGCATGTGAGATGTCTTAGCATAAACAAATCAAAATACAAGATCATAGTCCCTCGATGACGCTATCAAAGTTGCCTTTCAAAATGATCTTAGTCCCTAAAGAAAAAATGCTAAGTCATCTCACAACATTGCTATCATGGTCATACGATGACCCAACGCCCGTCCCTTCACATCCAACGATGGGGCTTCTTACCAAATCAATGGTAAGATAGCAATATCTAAAGGAGGAGGAAAAGAACATCTGAGACCTTTTGAGTAAGTAGATTCGCTCTTAGTTACTCGCTTGATCACAACAAAAAAACATTTTATACACCAACACTTTCATTTTGAAACACTTTTGAAAGACAACACTTTGTACGCGTTCTTATAGAAACGAGAACCATTACAAAGAATACACCTTTTCAAAATCACTTTCAAAAAACACATCTCACTAACATATCTTTGAAACTATTTTCCAAACAAACACTTTGTACGCGTTCTTATAGAGACGAGAACCATTACAAAGTCGTTTTCAAAATATTTTCGAAAACCACACCACAAGCACATTCAAACAACAGCAAGTGATCTGGTGAGTAACTAAGAGCCCATGGAAAACCATGGATGAAAAGGGTGCTAACACCTTCCCTTTTCATAATCTACCCCCCGAACTCAAGAAAACATCTCTAAAGGTCTTTCCTGTGCTTTTTCACCTTTCCTTTTGGATAAAAGAAAAGTCGGTGGCGACTCTTGCTAAACCGCAACATTTGCAAACACAAATGCAAACCTCAAGTCAACTCTCCCACCGTATCACAGTTAGGAATTATTGTTGTATTCAATCTTGTATAATGAACGAATCTATTGATAGGAATATAGTTTCCCGTTTTGTGTTATTCCGAGCGGTTGGCCAGAAGTTATAAATTATAGTGGTGTGGTCGTTAAGACGTTGTATTGTGCCTGTGTTGTTGGCCGAAATAGTGGCCGGGGAGGATACTGAAGTAGTAGGTAATGAGCGACGTTTTAGGCTGAGAGGCATGTCGGGAATGATGCGTTGGATTTTTCGAGCAGATAGGTTGCAGGACGTGTCGAGGAGCATAGGTTGGTCGTTACCCTGTTTTCCCCATGTGCGTGTCGAGGAATATAATTTAGTTGTATGCTGTCCTAGTTGTTATGCATGTCGAGGGGCACGTAGTTCCCTATCCCTTTTGCCCGTACATGTTGTGTTTTTGGTTGTTAACCGTGTTGTGTGAATTTGTTAAGTTATTGTTTGATGATGTTAATGACTGAATCGTTGATTGATGTGATAGGCTTATGGACAACATTGTTTTATGCTGATTTATGTTGAGTTATGGTTAAATTGAGGGCTTATGCCAATGCTGTTGTGTTGTTGTGTATTCTCGTTAATAATGCGAAGTTGCAGGAGATTTACATGATGATGAATTACCTCTATTTACTGGTAATAATGGTTATGTAGGCTTATACCTTACGACAGATGATGATTGTTGTGAGTATGTGATAGTGCATTAATTGAGTCACATACATTTGCATACTCTGTGATGGTCTGGATTGGAAAACTGCGAAGAAGGCATATGCCTTGTTGATGCCTCTATTAATTGGCAATTATTAAGATGGGAGTTCTGCTCCATTTTTAAGATGGGAGTTTTGCTCCAATGGTACCACATGCATTCACATAGTATTGAGTTGAATTCCAAGTATTATGATTGAGCTGTTGTATTGATGAATTAATTGTTATATTTTGTTGATAGCCTGTTGTGATTGTTGTTGTTTATAAGTTGTGAAGTGGTGACTTTTGCATGAACTGATTCTAGTGTAATATTTATCATACGTTCTATTATAGTGTTTAATATCTCACCCCTTCTATTTAAATGTTACCCTTATGTTGGTAACGTGCAGATAATCTAGAGTGAAGGCGGTTGACCTTCAGTAGTTCGAGTCAGTGTCATTGCTCTGATACGTAACACTCGGGGGGATGGACGCTTGTTGCTTTAGTATTTGTTATTTCAGATGTTGAACTTTAACTTAATTGTTGTTAAGTACTCACTATTCATAAGTTTCTTTCATGTTGGATAAAGATGTTATTATGATTCCGCTGCGTAGTTGTTCAAGTTGTTGATTTATAAGACTAATCTATTTTGTTGTTGGTTCATCCAAAGTTTTAAAGTGTTATGTATCCATGTTGAATGCAATAGTTTTTAAGTTGAATTTGTGGCATCCTGATTCAGTTGTATAATTTTTATAACTCTGATTTATATAATAATTGTTGGGTAGAATTAGGGTGTTACAAAGTTGGTATTAGAGCAAAGTTGGTCCGTCTGACCAAGTTGTCAAGTCGTAGGTTGTTTAACAATCGAGTATTGTTAATTTGAGTTCTAACCATTATTTATGTTGTAGTGATAAATTGAGATGGCTGGAAGGAATGATGCTTCACTTGATGTTGCTTTAGAAGCAATGGCGCATGCTATGGAGAATCAGCCGAATGTTGACGGGAATGTTGGATCTCGTAGTTTGGCGACTTTCCAGAGGGAGAGTCCGCCTACGTTCAAGGGAAAGTATGATCCTAATGGAGCATTGGATTGGTTGAAGGAGATTGAAAGGATCTTCCGTGTGATGGATTTCACTCCAGCGTAGAAGGTTCGATATGGTACTCATATGCTAGCAGTCGAGGCTGATGACTAGTGGCTAGAGATGTGTCAGAGGTTGGAAGTTGCAGGTGAAAATGTCACCTGGGGTGTATTTCATAGGGAATTTTTGAGGAAGTATTTCCCTGAAAACGTTCGCGGTAAGAAGGAAATTGAATTCCTTGAGCTGAAACAAGAGAGTATGTCGGTTGTAGAGTATGCTGCAAAGTTTGCTGAGTTGGCTAAGTTTTATCCACACTATAGTGAGGCTAATGCTGAGTTTCAAAGTGCATCAAGTTTGAGAACGGGCTGCGCCCAGAGATCAAGAAGCCAGTTAGATACCAGAAGATCCGTGTCTTTGCTGATTTGATTGATAGTTGCAGGATTTATGAAGAGGATAATAATGCTCACTACAAGATTATCAGTGAGAAGAGGCGTAAGCACCAACAGAATCGTGGTAAGCCTTATGATGCCCCAGCTGGTAAAGGTAAACAAAAAGCTGCTCAAGGTCCAAGGACTAGTGGGGGAGATGCTTCTGCTGGTGTGGTTTGCTTCAAATGTAGAAAACCTGGGCATAAGAGTAATGTGTGTACTGCTGAGGTAAAGAGGCGTTTCCATTGTGGTAAGACGAGATTAGTTGTATCTGAGTGCAAGCATAAGGGGGTGATTTGTTTCAATTATGGTGAAGAAGGACACATTGGCAGCCAGTATCAAAAACCAATGAAGATGCAAACCAGTGGTAAAGTGTTCGCTTTGGTTGAGGATCAGGAAGCTACTGAGGAAAGACTCGTCAGAGGTACATGTTTCATTAATAATACTACTTTAATTACTATTATTGATATCGGTGCTACTAATTGTTTTATTATTGCTGATTGTGTTGAAAGATTAGGTCTTATGTTATCTTCTATGAATAGAGAGATGGTCGTCGATACTCCAGCCAAGGGGTCAGTGACTACTTTTATGTGTTTAAAGTGTCCTTTGTCGATATTTGACAGAGATTTTGCTGTTGATTTGGTTTGTTTTCCTTTAAGAGGGTTGGATGTGATTATGGGTATGAACTGGTTAGAGCATAACTATGTTCATATTAATTGTTATAACAAGTTTGTGAGGTTTTCTACTCCTGAAGAAGAGGAAGATAATATGTTGTCTGCTAGACAGTTGAGGAAGTTGATGCAAGAAGAAGCGCATATGTTTTTGTTGATGGCGTTGCTATCTGTCGAGAATCAAGCTATAATTGAGGAATTGCAGGTGGTGCATGAATTTTCTGATGTTTTCCCTGATGAAATTCCTGATGTACCGCCAGAGAGAGAAGTTGAATTTTCTATTAATCTTGTACCTGGTACCAGACCTGTTTCTATAGCACCATGTAGGATGTCTACATCTGAATTGTCAGAGTTAAAGAAGAAATTTGAAGAGTTACTTGAAAAGAAGTTTGTGAGACCAAGTGTATCGCCACGGGGAGCTCCAGTATTGTTAGTAAAGAAGAATGATAGAAGTATGAGGCTTTATGTGGATTATAGACAGTTGAATAAAGTGGCGATTAAGAACAAGTATCCGCTTCCAAGAATAGATGACTTGATGGATCAATTGGTTGATGCTCGTGTGTTTAGTAAGATTGATTTGAGGTAGGGATATCATCAGATTAAAGTAAAGGATAAAGATATTCAAAAGACGGCTTTCAGAACGCGTTATGGACACTATGGGTATTCAGTGATGCCTTTCAGTGCTACCAACGCGCCAGGAGTATTCATGGAATACATGAATCACATCTTTCATACTAATTTGGATCGATTTGTGGTGGTGTTCATTGATGATATTTTGATTTAATCTAAGTCAGAAGAAAAGCATGTAGAACACTTAAGAATAGTATTGCAAGTCTTGAAAGAGAAGAAGTTGTATGCAAAGCTGTCTAAGTGTGAATTTTGGTTAAGGGAGGTTAGTTTTCTTGGTCATGTGATCTCAGGTAGTGCCATTGTTGTAGACCCATAAAAAGTAGATGCTGTGTTGCAGTTGGAAACTCCGAAGTCGGCTACCGATATTAGAAGTTTTTTGGGATTAGCTGGTTATTATAGAAGGTTTATTGAAGGTTTTTCTAAGTTGGCACTTTCGTTGACTAAGTTAACTTGTAAAGGTAGAGCTTTTGTGTGGGATGTTTAGTGCGAAGAAAGTTTTACGAAATTGAAGAAAAGATTGATGTCGGATCCGATTTTGACGCTACCTAATCCAGGAGAGCCTTTTGTGGTATATTTCGATGCTTCTAAGATGGGTTTAGGAGGTGTGCTTATGCAAAATGATAAGGTAGTTGCTTATGCGTCAAGGCAGTTGAGGACTCATGAGAAGAACTATCCTACACATCATTTAGAGCTTGCTGCAGTTGTTTTTGTGTTGAAGATTTGGAGGCATTATCTTTATGGTTCTAGATTTGAAGTGTTTAGTGACCATAAGAGCTTAAAGTATCTATTTGATCAGAAGGAATTGAATATGAGACAACGAAGATGGTTGGAGTTGTTAAAGGATTATGATTTCGGTTTGAATTATCATCCAGGAAAAGCAAATGTGGTAGCTGATGCATTAAGTTGAAAGACTTTACATATGTTATTGTACCCCAAAATTTGCCCTCTCATTTTATCAACATTTCTCATCACAAGCTCTTGGAACTCAAGATCAAGCTAGGGTTTGCTCTACTCAAGACACCTCCTTGCACTGTTGACCTAAATTAGGGTTTGAGTTTGCACAGGGATTTTTGGACCTTCAATGCCCAAAGTGACTTTCATACTTCATGTTGGACTCATAAGTTTGTCCATACCAAGTTTCAAGCCTTGAATCAAATTTTTGCCCAGTCAATTGGACAGTTGACCTAGAAATCAACTGTATTGGGGGAAAAGTCAACTATGGCCAATTTACAGTCAAACCTCATGAATTTTGACCCACATCAACATTATGAACTCATATGAACCATTTGATCAAGTTTGGACCACAATTCCACAAGAAATTTGATCAGATCACCAAAAGGGCAAAATGGTCATTTTTAGGGTTTTGACTGTACAGAGGCAATTTTTGACTGTTTGACCTAGCCAATGGCAAATTAAGCTCAACCATGGACTCAAGGACTCAATGGCATCATCTTGACCTATTCAACAAGTTCAAAAGACCTCAATTGCATGGGATTGACAGATGAATTTTTCAGTCAACTGATCAAAATTTGAATGTACACTGAAAAGTCAAACTTTGACTTTTTGGTCAAAATCAAGTGCCAAGGGTCATTTTTCATCAAGATGTGTCAAATTATGAAACTTTTTCATCAAGAAACCCAAAATTGCAAATTAGGGTTTGAAATTGAAAAATTTCATAACTTAGAATTTTTTCTAAGTTATGAAATTTTCTTAATTTTTCCTAACTTTGTCCCACATTTTCACCAAGATGAAAATAGATTCAAACAAAACTTATAACATGAAACTTGTGGTCCTCCACAAAGTCTACAACTTTGATTCACAAAGTTTTCTCAATAAAATATTGGATCTCAAGTTATGATTTTTGGAACAAGGGTGCCTAAAACTTTTAACTTAGAGAAATTTTGCCCTAGTTTAGGCAGGATTTTGACCTATCTTCTTGGCCATTTTTCACATAGTTCCACTTGGAGTCTCAAGTTTCATTTCAAATATGTGTTATAGATCATGTTGCAAGCTTTCCTAATTGTCCAAGAACTTATCAAACACATTAGTGGTTAGGGAGAATCGAATATTTGAAGTTGGCAAAAACTCATTTTGTATCCATGGAAAATACATGTTCACTCAAGTGGCATTTTCAAACCAGCATGCTTTGTACTAGTTTGCAGGCCTCTAAACCAATTCACACTCCTTAGTTAAATGCAAATCCATCAGTCTAAGCATTTGTTTTGGACATTTGGGCATTGTACACAAAACTAAGCCTTAATTAGAAAAAGGTACATTTCTATTTTGGAAAAGGTATGCTTTATGTCAAAACATAATCTTTGAAGCATAGGCCAAGATCTCAGAAGCCAAATCAAATCCATAAATTCCAGCAACCAAGAGGATTGTGTGTAGCATATTAGATGTCTTGTACAAGCCTGTATGAAGAACTTACACATTCTTGCTTCAAAAACAAGAAATTGTCCAAACACTTGCCAACTTGAGAACCAGCCATTGTTAGCTTACACAAACATTACAAACATATTTCACACAACCCTTTGAGCCATAAACAAGAGTACTTGAGCCTTAAAACCTCCCATAGCCAGAAATCACAATTCTTTGGCAAAACAGGGCAGGTGCTGCAACTTGAGTGCCATAGCTCATTTGGCTCATGCGTTTTGCCCCTTTTTGCTTCAAATCACTCAAGCTATCCCAAACCTCTATTGCTAACTGTAACTCCACTTACAGTGTTCACCATTTTCATTTCAAGCTTGTGCAGGTTGAGTTCTATAGGCTGTTTCAGGGACATTCAAGGCAAGCTAGCTATTGGAAAAGATCAAGTGAAGTTTAGGCAAGCTACCAGACACCTCGAAACCTGTTGAGAAGAACTGCATTGTCCTACACGAATCCAACTGAAAAAGGTTTTTCCCCACTTTCTATCTCTCTATTTAGGAACATTTAGCTTTAGGTTTGTGAATAAAAAATGTAGTATTCATTGCTAGGAAGCCATACACATGCTCAACTCTCATTTATATTAATTGTGCTAGGAGAATTTCATCCATGAATATGCTGAAAAAACTAGGTTAGATTTTAGGGCCAGAGAAATTCTCTCTGGTCTTTGAGAGTTAGGATTAATGCTTTATATGGTTAGAATCGTATTAAGATTCTCTACAAGTTTGATGTTGTGAGTTTTAGCAAAAGATCACGTATACAGGATCTAGCATTTGAAACAGGGCACGCGCGCGTTTCAGTCTGGAGGAAGAAGATGAAGTTGGCTTGGGCTGGGCCTGGCCTGGCTTGCTTCTAACACCTCCCATTTTCATTTTTGCACCCCCTGGCCCAATTTTTTATATTTTCACATTTTTGCATTTTTGATTTCTTTTCTGATTTTGTTTATTTATTTCCAAGTATAAAAAATGCCTAAAAATATTTTCAAATTTTTTTACATTTATTTAGCATTTTATTTTAATTTTTCTAATGTATAAAACATTTTTAATACTTTTATATTATTTGTTTAAACTTAAAAATAATATGGAAATCATACTTTTATTTTTATTTCTTATTTTTATTCACACTGAAAATATTATTAAAAATATAATTTATTTTTGTACATATTTTATTTTCTTAAATACTTAGAATAAAAATACAAAAATATTACATTTTTATTTTTATTATTATTTATACTAAAAATACCCCTTTTTAAGTATATTTCATTTTTACACATATTAATATATTTTTTGTATATAAATAATATAATATATTATTTTCTTAAACAAATTAGGGTTTACCCTTAAAACAAATAAAATTAATCTTTTTTTATTTTATTTCTTTATACTTTTTTACATCAAAAATACTTTTACATACATAGGTAAACAAAAAAACCTTTTTTTGCATAATTCATATCTATTTGATATTTTTTTTTGTTTATTTAAATAATTGTCCATTTAAATTTTGTGATTCAATTTGGATGTAATAGTAAATTAGGGTTTATATTTCTTGTCAAATACCCCCATTCAAAATTGTACCCCCATCCCCATAATCATGTTGTAATAGCTTAGGATTTAAATTCTCGCACTTTACGTTTTCAATTATGCCATGATTAGAGAATTAGGGTTTGTATGCAAAATAAAAATCAATAAATAGCTTGACCTAATCAAAGACAAAAATGCATGAAAAACAAACACAATGCACACTTGCACCCCTAGGGTTACAATCCACTTGTTGCCTTCAAAAATGGGCCATGGTATGCATGTTGGGTACTTTGGCAAAACAAAAACAAAACAAAAGATAATAGTCCCTCGATGACGCTATCTTGGTTGCCTAAACAAAATGATCAAGTCCCTCAAGAAAAATTGCCAAAGATACTTGACACAATTGCTATCATGGTCTATACGATGACCCGCGCCTGCCCCGTTTAACATCCTAACACAAGGTTGTTCACCAAATGCAATGGTGAAACAACACTGTTAAAAAGGTTAAAAACATAAAAAAGATCTTTGAGTAAAATAGGGTAGATAGCTCGTAGTTACTTGATCAAAAGCTTGCAAAAACATCCTTGCTATTTTCAAACACACTTCACAACACATTTCCCAAATTAAACTTTCAAACATTGAAATCTTTTCAAAAGACAAAAACACCTTTGTATACATTCCAACAAGAATCATTACAAAGGTTGCCACAACGATGGCCTCTTTTCAAAATATCTTTCAAAACCACACACAAAGCACCATTTCAAACAATTGGAAAAGCAAAGCAAGTGATCTAAACAAGTAACTAAGAGCCCATGGAAAACCATGGATGAAAAGGGTGCTAGCACCTTCCCTTTTCATAATCTACTCCCCGAACCCAAGAAAACATCTAAAAGGTCTTTCATGTGCTTTTTGACCTTTCCTTTGGATAAAATAAAAAGTCGGTGGCGACTCTTGCTAAACCGAAACATTTGCAAATACAAACGCAAAACCTCAAGTCAGTTCTCCCACCGTATCACAGAACTGGCGACTCTGCTGGGGACTAACTGAAAAGTGGAGTAACCTTAGGGTTTAGATAACCTTTGCATGATTATCTTGTTTGCTTTGTTTTCTTTACACTTGGTCCTATTATTTGGGTTTGAATCCTCCACCCGGATTTGGGAAACATTCATAGGTAAATAGCAATACATTGTGGAAACTGTGCGGGGTATACCGACATGGTTGAAGAAATAACTATATTAGTGCGACATATTTATGAGTACCGGTAGCCTTTGAGTCAATCAAAGAGAATACGGGGCCGCTGAGTGATGTTATGAAGCACTAATGAACTCTTAGAACCTTACTTGACCATCTTGGCCTTTTTAGGGATAGTGAAATGACCGACTTTGGTGCAGTTTGAAGTTGGTAGATACTCGATACTACAATCATTGAGGGTTGTTTTCTTGGAATATTTTGGTCGCCAGTTAAGTGGCTAAACCAAAACAATGAACATAGAAAATAATCCAATGATATTGAGCTCCTTAGAACCCGATTACTATTTATAGGACAGGTTTGAGCCAACTAACTTCAAGAGGGTACTTACCTATGAAACCTCATGCAAGCCTGAAACAAGGATCTTGTGTGACTTGTTTGTACATGTGCTTGTGTATACATCATGAACATCATAAAGCATCATATGCATCCACTAACCATTTCAAGGGTTTGGATCTTCATCTTTGTTCTTGTTTTGTAGGTCATGGAATCTCTTCGCAGGAAAACAATACAAGTCAACCTTGTAAGAATCCCTCCTCAACTCAAGGAGATTACTTCCAAGATTCCAGAGAATTCTCCTTTCAGTGAAAGACATGGTAGATTTCTCAACTTGGTCAACTCCAACATTGAAGAGGACATGGTGAAAGTTCTTTTCCAGTTTTTTGACCCCCTACACCACTGTTTCACATTCCCTGATTACCAACTAGTACCTACTTTGGAGGAATTTTCTCAACTCCTGAGGATTCCTATTCTTCATCAACTACCCTACAATGGTACGGAAAAAGAACCAAAGCCTGAAGATGTTGCTCAAGCCTTAAACTTGCAACCATCTGATATCAAAGGTCATTGGGAAACCAGAAGTGGTGTCAAGGGTTTCTTAGCAAAGTTTCTGTTTGAGAAGGCACAAGACTGCTGGAATTCTCTAGATCTACAAGCTTTTGAAGAGATTGTAGCACTTCTCATCTATGGATTAATCTTGTTCCCAAACCCTGATCAACTTGTAGATGTGAACGCTGTCAAGATTTTCATATTGCGGAATCCTGTGCCTACATTGCTTGGGGACATCCTACACTCATTTTACACACGAACACTGAGGAAAAGATGTGTTCTCATGTGTTGTACTCCTCTTCTAGCAAGGTGGTTTATTTCTCACCTTCCCCAGTCAGTTTTGAAGAATGAGCAGGGTTTAAGGTGGTCACAATGATTGATGACCCTCACACATTCTGATGTTCATTGGTGTTCTCGGTCCAGAGAAAATATCATCATCATTGATCGTTGTGGGGAATTCCCTAATGTCCCACTACTTGGCATTAGGGGAGGCATTACCTACAACCCCTGTTTAGCTTTGATACAATTTGGATATGCTCGAAGAGATGGCCCTCACGACATGCTGATTCTTGACTTGGTCTTTGACTTCGACAACCATGCGCAAGGACTTCGACAAAGGTTTATCCGAGCTTGGAGGATGCCCAACAAAGTGGATAGTAAGACACTGGGACACAAGAATTCTATCCCCCTTGAGCCTTACCTCAAGTGGGTACGAACCCGTGCCCAGAGTCTTATGATGCCTTACCCTCACATTCTCCCCGTGATCAAAGAGCCTGTTATGGAAGGAGAGGTTCCATACACCCTCCTACATCCTGACATGCCAACATCATTGGAAGAATTGCAAAAAAGTTGGATACAGCTCAAGGAGGAACGAAATACTTTTGAAGCCAGCTTCTATGCAAGTGAGAAGAAGGTTTTGGAGCTTACCCGCCGACTTCATGAAGAGGAAACTCTCAACACTTACATCGCACCAAAGAGGATGCGCAATGTCTTTTTACATTAAGAATTCTATAATATTTTGCCCATGGGGCATTTATGTACTAACAAATTTCTTCTTAATATGACGTGTGTTCTTTTTGTTTGCAACAAATTTGAATTTCTGAATCCTTGAATGCATTACATGAATAACATATCATTTATCATATGCATAAACAGGTCTTCACACCAGGTTTCCTTATCTTTCTGCTGTTTATTTCAGCAAGATGGATTTGGAGCAGACGGTTAAAGATCTGCAAGCGCAGAATTCTCAATTTCAACAACTCCTCATGACCTTAGCAAAGGGTCAAGAGGATCTTAAAGCACTGTTGGAGAAAGAGAAGGACAAAGAGAAAAAGAAGAAAAGGACTGGGGTGGCCATTATGGGAAGAAGGTTTGAAAGCCAGGCTAGAAAAGTTCTCGAGTACCATTCGACGTCTGATGAAGGGGTTGGTAAAGGAAAAGGATCTGCGATACCTTATGAATCTGAAGTTTAAGAGGAAGAAGAGGAAGACGATGAAGATTACTCCGAACAAAAATATCCCCCGGCGGATGATAAGTATAAAAATCTTGAGGATCGGTTGGCAGCCATGGAGTTGCAAAGGGTACCTGGTTTAGATTTCGAAGAACTAGGATTGGTCGCTGGGATCGTCATTCCTCCCAAGTTCAAAGTACCTACATTTGCTAAGTATGACGGTTTGTCCTGTCCAAAGATGCATCTGAGGTCCTACGTCAGAAAGATTCAACCCCACTCCTCTGATAAGGATCTTTGGGTCCACTTTTTTCAAGATAGTTTGTCAGGCACGCAATTGGACTGGTTCTATCAACTTGAGAGATCTGATGTTCATAACTGGGAAGATTTGGTTGTTGCGTTCTACCGACAATGTGATCGGTGGATCTGGAACTGACTGTTTAACGCTGGTTCGCGAAATGTCGCGGAAGCAAGAGTCGCCATCGTCTTTTATTTTCTCCAAATGGAAAGGACAAAAGCACAGAAAAATTCCTTACTAAGATTAGTTCTCGGTTCGGGAGGTAGATTTATAGAAAGGGAAGGTGTTAGCACCCTTTCTATCCATGGTTATCCATGGGCTCTTAGATACTTGCTCATTTGTGTTTTCAAAATGTTTGTTTGCTTTTCAAGTGTGAGTGGGTTTTGAAAAAGTTTCTTTGAAAGTTTCAGATCGACTCTTGTATCAGTCCTCAAGAGTGTTTGAAAAATTGTTTTGAAAGCTTTTTGAAAAGTGTCAGTGTGAAAAGAGTTTTGATTTGTTTTTGAAATTAGAGCAAGTATCAAGAGTCGTCTACCTACCCTAAGGAATTCGTCTGTGTAGATATCCTTTAAAGTAGTGCCATCCCACCATTGAGAGGTAGGTAGCACCACCGTTGGAGGTGTTCGGGTCAATTCGGGGGTTCGGGACATGGTGATCACCGGAGCAATAGGAAGACACCTTAGAAGCTACCCTCATGCCAGGTTCCCGGATCATGAGGACTTACTAAGACATCCTCTACTCGACGATCACCTTTCGAAGGCAAGGCAACAGTGAGGCGTACCCTAGGGGTGGTGTGTGATTTGTGTGTCAGATTCAGATATTTAGTCTTGTCCATGTCATGGGTGATCTACGCTTTTGTTTTTATTTTGACATTCATTCTTGCATGCAATTATTAACAGTTAAAAGTTGCGAGAAATATAAAGTTCCTAAACTATTACAAAGGCGCGGGTCCACATCGCCAAATTAAAATCCAGGACCCGATTTGACATAAAATAAAGATGCGAGAAATATAAATGTCCGAGTTACATGGCCTTGGGAGAATTACATAAAAAATTATAAGAAGAGAAATAAAACGTGCGAAACAAATTAATAATCGTAAACGAGGGCGTTGGACCCTTTTTAATGAAATTAAAATATATTGACAAATTAATTAAATTAAAAGGAAAAGAAATTATTTTTTGGAGGTTTTTTGTATTTATGGTTTTTTATGAGAACTAAATGAAATTAATTTAATTAACCCTAATTCTAGATGTTTTTTTAATTTATTAAGAAAAGCATTAAAATTTAACCTCAAATTACACCTAATTAATTAATACAATTTTATTTACAAAAATAATAATTAATAATTAATAAAAGAAAAAAGGTAAAAGTAATTAAAACCTAATTCTACAAATTTTTTTAATTTATTAAGAAAAGATATTGAAATTAACCCTAGAATTGAAAACTAAATTAAATGATATTATTTATTTACAAAAATAATAAACTAAAATATATTTATTTTTTGTCTTTCTGATTTTTTCATTTATTTTTTTTTGTTGAGAAAAATATTAATTTAAAGAAATTTAAAAAACAACAATTGAAACAATAAAATAAAAAGGAAAAGAATTGTAAAACCTTGGGGGGTTCTGTCCCCAATTGAGAGGTATAATTTAGCATTGTTGGCCCATTAAGCCTTGGCCTTATTGACTTTTCCTGAGAGCGTGCATACGCGTTGACCTGTTCCTATGATGCTCTTCAAATTATAGCCTTTTGATTGATCTCAGTAAGCACGTGGTAAGCCAGGATATGAAGAGTATGGTGAACCTTAGGATTGAATCTGCATGGGATTATGTTGAGAGAAAAAATATTGAGAGAGGGTGGGGGACCTGGGAATCGAACCCAGGTCCCAGTGCCTTATGAGACAATGCCTTCACCATCTGTACCAAACGCGCGTTTTGAATATATAATGACAACTAATTATTATAAGAGAAAAGTGGTCAGTGATGTAAAAATAACAAAAGCGCGCGTTGAATTCGAATCACCCAACCATCGCTCGCCACCTAATCTTCTTCTTCCTTGGCTTGCTTTTTCCTGAAACATAAAAAGAATTAGCGGGGGTTTTGAACCCCCCCAAAATATGCCCTTTTTAGAAATAGCGATTAGCCCATATTGTCACATAAATTAGGCGCGAGGGGTGTATTAGAATCGTCCAAGCTTCCTGATTTTGACCATGGTATTGGGAAGTCCCAGTTTTACAGTATTCAAGAATGCCCAATTTGAAACTTGAAGAACCCTAGCTGGCTTTAATGGTGAAATCACGTACAATGCATAAAAACTCAATCAAACTATAGGGTTAGCTTTAGAATCAATTAATTAGTATGAATCCACAAGAAAAATGCAATGAGAATGCTTGAATATTGAAATACGAACATGCATATAATGTGAAAAAGTTTGAGTTCCATATACCAATTCTGGGCGTTAGGGATGTGGAAAACGATTCAGGAAGCTTCCTTGACACTTTTGCAAGCTATTGGGATTGTTATCTTTCTCTGAATCGTGCTAGAATAGGGTTTTCAGTTTTCAATTTTTTTCACAAAAACTCAAACATGGTTCTTCTTTTCTGGCGCAGCTTAGAGGTTATGAGCACTAGGGTTTGCATGAGTATAAGTATGTGAATGATTAGGGTTGAAAATTTGGTCCAAATAATCCTTGCATTGATGTAGAGAATATTGGATTTTCATGCATATAATTTTTCAATCTTTTCATGCATATTTGATACCAATCATGTCCAATTACCATTGATTCTTTCCCTATCTGATTATGCACGAAATCTTGAGACTATTTCATGCATAAAAAGATTTGATTGCATTAGTTTGGTATTTTCCACATATTTATTTTAATTAAATGAATTATTAGCAATTAAAAATTCAAATAAATAAATAAAAATGATGAAAAACTTCCCTTTGGGCCAAATGGTCGTGCACATGCTTTGGATGATGAATCTTGGAAGAAAATGTGGCCCATTAGCAATTTTAGGGCATTTGAAGCAAAGTTGATTTTTCAAAATATCCAAACATTTCCCAACTTCCACAAGGCATATCTTGCTCAATTTTTAAGCTTTGCTCATGTTCTTGGACATTTTGGAAAGGTCTTGAAGTCCTCTAACCAATGCCTTTGGTCCCATGTCATTTTGATTTACCAATATCAAGTTATGGCCTTTGACTTAAATTCCCTTTTTGTTGACTTTTGAAAATGACCTATAATGTTGAAATTGATAACTTTTTGTGAGAGCATTTCTTGGACTTGAAGTATGAAGAGGAGTTGTAGGAAATGTCTTTCTCTTCAAAATGAGCTTTGGATGGAATTTTTATGATAATCCATGTGGAAGTTATGCCTTGGTCAAGTTACAGTTGACTTTTTCAACTGTCCAAATATGGAAACTTTTGCATCTTGAGACTTTTTGAGCCAAACTTTGAGAATCATGATCAAGCATTGATCAAATGATGTTTGTGGCTTCAAAATGAGATGTTGACCAAAAATTTGAACTTTTGACTGTCAAATGACCATTTTGCCCCTACAATTGACTGTAGTGTAATTAGGGTTTTTGACTGTGCAATTTTGTGCTGTAAGTCTTGAAACTTGGTATGAGGATGCTTGACCATGTTTGTAGGCATGTGGGACTTGATTGGACCCTTGGAAACTTCATTTTCTTTGTCAAAACCAAAACCCTAATTTTTGACTGTTAGGAGGCTCTTGAACTGTGCAACCCTTGGGGAGATTTTGAAGCTTTGACTTGGAAAATCTTGAAGAATATGGGAGGGAAAATTTTGGGGTACAACAGTTGCCCCTGTTCAATCTTCTTAGACCTGAGGATGCAGATTGGCTGACGTGTCTTTCGTAATCCAAAGGTAGAAGATGATTGAACACTAGAGTGCCCAGAAATTTGCGCTCACATAGTAGTGTGATGATGGGAATGGGCTTATAGATGCCATTGGGAGATTGATGGATAGGATGATGGGCTTATAGATGCCATCTGGATGTTGATCGCGTAAGAGATTCCTTAGCGAGAACTTGCGTACCTACAAAAGAAAATGATTACCTGACCTGTTACGGGAGCTGGTCTTCAGATTCTTGGTATAGATGTATCCTGACTGGTTACAGGAGCTGGATCTGGAGCTTCAAAAGGTGATGAATGAACCAGGGATGGTTACTACCTCAACAGGAACGGTGAGAGAACCTTGGACGATTACTACCTCAACAGGAACGCTGAGAGAATCTTGGGCGGCTTCAACCTCAACAGTATCACTGGGAGAATCCGGGGACGATTACTACCTCCGCAGTAACGGGGAGAGAACCATAGGCGACCTCAACCTCAACAGTAATCATTGAGAGAATCTTGGGCGACTTCAACCTCAACAGTAATCATTGAGAGAATCTTGGGCGACTTCAACCTCAACAGTAATCATTGAGAGAATCTTGGGCGACTTCAACCTCAACAGTAATCATTGAGAGAATCTTGGGAGACTTCAACCTCAACAGTAATCATTGAGAGAATCTGGGGACGATTACTACCTCCGCAGTAACGGGGAGAGAACCATAGGCGACTTCAACCTCAACAGTATCATTGAGAGAATCTTGGACGACTTCAACCTCAACAGTAACGCTGAGAGAATCTTGGGGCGATTACTACCTCCGCAGTAACGGGGAGAGAACCACAGGCGACTTCAACCTCAACAGTAATCATTGAGAGAATCTTGGATATCTTCTACTGAGTCTTTATCAGGAAAATCTGTTAGGGGTCAATTTAGCTGGACTAGAGAAGGCCTTTGACTGGATAAGAAACAGAAAAATCTTAGGGTCGATTTAACTGAACCGGTCTAGGTCTTGAAATCTTCAACTGGATAAGAAACAGGGAGATCTTAGGGTCGATCTGACTGAACCAGAGAAGGCCTTTGACTGGATAAGAAACAGAGAAATCTTAGGGTCGATTTAACTGAACCGGTCTAGGTCTTGATGTCTTCTACTGGATAAGAAACAGGGAGATCTTAGGGTCGATCTGACTGAACCAGAGAAGGCCTTTGACTGGATAAGAAACAGTAAAATCTTAGGGTCGATTTGACTGAACCGGTCAAGGTCTTGAAATGTAGCTGAGAACTTTAACTGAATCTTTTCCTGAAAGGTGAAGGTCAGTCATATACAATGCATGATATGGATCAAGCAATGATGTTCTCAACATAAATGAGATTTGTAAGGTATGATGCGTATATGCATGCTATAATGTATGGAAATGTGATGTTTATGAATGTATCTTCGTCTAGGAAAATAAATCCTTGACGGGTGCCGGGAAATTAAATCCTGGGCTGATGTTGAAGAATAGATTTTTGCCTCCGCTGGGGATGATAGTTGCAAGAATACCAGTAGGAGAAGATGACTCCATTGGGGAATGAACTTGGCGAATGGATTACTCTGCGGGGAGAAAAGTACTATAACGATCTTGCTGGGAAGCAATACTCTGTGGGGAGAAGAGGTACTTTGTTGATAATAACTTGCTGGGGATACCATTGTTATGTTGGAAGTGTTAATAGACTTCGCTGGGGATAAGAAGACTTCGTCGAGGACGCTCTTTCCGAGGCTTTTGGCTGAGGATAACCCAGTTATATCCTGGTAAGGAAATAACTCTTTGAATAAAGCCGGGAGACGCGTTCATGCTCTGTGAGGATAAGCTTCCAGAATCTACTGGGGATAAGCTTACTGCTTGGGGAGATGAATTCCAACTCTCCTGGGGAACTAGATTGGACTCTCCTGGGGAAGTTTTGAATTGTACCGGGGAGGTGACTTCATTGAATGTATGGTGTACCGCCGGGGAACAATCTTTAGACCAAGACTACCGGGGATACTTGCTAAGAATGTCTGTACTGCTGGGGAATGTTGAGATCTGCGGGGGATACCCAACTTCCTTAAGGCTGATAATAGCTTGGGGAGAGTGCACTGATTTGCTGGCTCACTCTCTGGGGGATTAAGACATCTGGTTATGTTCTTCAGCTGAACATACCTTGCATCTTGTGGATAGAGCAATTATACCGTTTGGACAACTCTTTATTGCCCCTGTTTCTGAGGTGGGAGATGAAGACCTGTGAAGTGCTGATAGTTGTTGAGGGACAAACCTTCTTCTGGTAGGAAGGTGATAGGATGATAGGATATAATCGTATGCTTTAATCCCTAACTTTTGCCTGGACCGCCCTTCCGGGTTTTCAGTCCACCGGGATACCCATTTTTGCCCAAGCCGCCTTTTCAGGTTTTCGACTTGCCGGGTGTACAATTTTTTTCATTTTCATCCCTTATTTTGCCCGAACCCTTTTGGTTCGCCGGGAAGCCCTTATTTTTTCCTAGGTATGTCAACCTAGCGGGTCTTTGATTGTGCGTAGTATTTTTTCGACTATGTCCACGCTCTTAGAATGCAGGGAGGTGCCCCCGGCTGCTCGTGTTGTCATGCTACCAGAAGATCTTCGTTTGATCGTCCAATGCCCCCAAGTGACTTAGACGGAGATTTGCCCCAGGCTATTTGGCCTTTGAGAGATTCTCCGAATCTTGACTTAACTGCCCCAGATGATGGACAATGATCATGTCGTGCCCCTTGATTGGAAGTGCTTCTGTTCATTAAACTTCGTCGTGCGAACTTCTATGCTGTTCAAACAAAAGGTCATATGCAAACAAAGTTATGTTAAAAATGCAAAGCTTATGTCTGTCTTGAAGATTTTGAAAATGCATTCTCTTTCATAAAACAAGTGAATGTTTGTAAAACGTGATGTCAACTTGTTATTTTATTGCGAGCCTTAAGGAGTCAGGATACCTTTCGTGACAGTATGCTTTCGAACTAACCCATGCTTCAGCTAGGACTTTTAAGGGTTATAACGTGGCCTGGTTCACGGTTTAAGAAACAAAGGATAAAGGCTCAAATTATTTGTACCCACCCGCTCTTCGTGATATTCTCCAAACCTAAACTCAGTTGATCATACGTTAGACCTTGTTTGAGTCTTTGCTCTAATGTTCCGATGATGGTTCAGATATTGATGATTTATTCTGAATAGGCAGTCATTTTTTGTTATTGTTGAGGGTTTGTACGACCTCTTTCTTTTTTGATTTCGTTATCCCTATTTTTTGCCTGAACTGTTTCTTTTGGAATTACAGTCAGCGGGATGCCCCAGTTTTGTAAGTCTCCTTCATAGGTTTTGACTTAATGGGCTTTTATTTCTGAGAGACAATGACTGCCTGTCTTTATGATTATTCGGAACCATCACTGTCTTTTGTTTATTTAAGGACCTCTTTGGTGCCATTCGTTATGCACTTGGATCAACTGAGAGAACTACCCTGCCCCAGGTTATGATTAAGGGTTTTAAATTTCGAAAAGAGAAACTCCTACTTCTTTGGCTCAGAGGGGTTGACGAGGGATTATCATCCTTATAACTCCAGTGTTTAGGGATTGAAACAATACCTGTACCTCATCAGCGGGGTCTGTTCAAAAGCATACTGTAGATTATGGTATCGTTTTCGTCATCCTCCCTCAAGAGGCTTAGAATTATTAATCGAGCGTTGATCATCAGAAAAAATATGAAAATAATTTGCATTTAGTGAATACGAATATATTGTTTCAGAACAGACATGTGCGATGCATTAATGAAATAACAATGTTTAACATGAGTAAATGTTTGAACAAAAGAAAATTGCAACTTGAACATTCGAATGAACAAAAGTTTTCTAGTCTCAGGGCTTGTCACTTCAACTGGTGAGCCTTGGAGGGATGGTAGAAAAATTCAGCTTGTCCATCTTGTGTGAACTCCAATGCCCCTTCATCAATCAGGTCCTGGATTTTGTTCTTCAGAGCCCAACATTCATTAGTATCATGTCCTGGACTGGCAGAGTGGTAGGCACACCTTTTATTGGGATCATAGACAGGAGATGCTGTGTTGGGGTTCCGGGGATGAGCCCTTAATGTGATCAGATTCAACCTCAACAGGCGTTGTAAAGCTTGAAACAGCGACATGTTGAGCTGGGTGAATTGCCTCCTGGGCTTGTCTGGCTGATGCTGGTGAGGTTGTTGCTGAGTTTGTGACACTGGAGCCATTTGAGGAGCTCTCCCCTTACCTCCTTGTCTCAAAGGTGGTTGAACGATGACTGGCTCTTTACCCTTAGACATTTTCCCCAGTTGGTTATTCTGAAGCAGTTGGTTGATGAGAACTCCGAGCTCTTCTTGTCTTTGAGCTAAACCCTGAATGGCAGTCCCCTGCCCCGACATTTGGGCTTTCAATGCATCCACTTCAGCTTGCAGATGTTTCAGTCGTTCGTCCTCAGCGCTGTTCCTGACCAAAGTCTCCATGAGAAGTGTCCTGAGCTCCTCCTGCCCCTTGGATAGATTCAGGAGGATTTCCCCGAACCGAGTCTCTTGAGCCAGAAGGTCCTGATTATCTTGTTGGGAAGCCATTGCTGAAATAAACAGCGAGAAAGGTAAGTGACCTGCAACAAGGATACCTGTTATGCAATGATATGCATGATATGCATGCAATGTTTTCAAGGATCTCGCAGGGTAGACAAGAAAAGTTGTTAGAATTTGAGTCCGGTAGCTTGATTGAAGGAACTGCATATTGTTGAGAGTCCTTCTTCAAGGGGTCAAAGGCTCACCATATCCAGTGGGTCATAGTCCCTGACTCAAGTCATCAACCTTGTTTTGCTTTCCAAACAAACTTGGCTAGGGGGAACCTTCTTCAGGAGTCAAAGCTCACCATATCAAGTGGGTCATAGCCCCTGACAACCTTGGCTAGAGGAAAATAAATCCCCTTTGCCCCTTGCTGGATAATTGGTTCACCATGACCTGCATCACAAGCCCTTGAGATCCTTGAAATGGGTTAGGATGTATGCAATGGTATGATGTTATGCTATGCATGGGGTAATGTAGGTAACCCTGTTATGAGTCCCAATTAAGGGCTGCAAACAAAACCTGCAAGAAACTCAAGTGTTAGATAACAAGCATGCAAATAGTCAAGTTGGAAGGCACACAAGTCACGCAGAGAGCCCTTAGAGTTTAGGCCAGCATGAAGTTTGGGTATTACCCTCTTGAAGTTGGTGGGCTCAACCTGTCCTATTAGAAGTAACCGGGTTCTAAGGGTCCCAATATGACTGACTACCCTCAATCGATCATAACTCCAGCATCGCAATCTTTTCTTGCAGCCAGAACCATCACGAGAGTTTAGCCTCAATGGGCATAGCATACTGCTACTGTTCTAATGGCCAAGTTGTGTCAATTAAGGTTCTAAGGTTGTTGGTGCTTAATGACTCCTCAGAAGACCCATATTCTCCTCGTTGCAACACAAGGGATATCGGTACTGACCAAGGTGCCACACCAATGTAGCCACTGTTTCACCCGTGTCGGTCTACGCCGGACAGGTCCCTCACAGCTTATGCTACCTAAACAGGGTATCCCCAGATCCGGGTTAGGATCTATGTAACTCCCATGCAACCCACAATTTTAAAGCAAACAAGTCAATACAATTGAAAACACAGTTATGAACTAACCCTAAGGTACACCTCACTTTAAGTTTAAGTCCCCAGCAGAGTCGCTAGTTCTGTGATCGGTGGATCTGGAACTGACTGTTTAACACTGGTTCGCGAAATGTCACGGAAGCAAGAGTCGCCACCGTCTTTTATTTTCTCCAAATGGAAAGGACAAAAGCACAGAAAAATTCCTTACTGAGATTAGTTCTCGGTTCGGGAGGTAGATTTATAGAAAGGGAAGGTGTTAGCACCCTTTCTATCCATGGTTATCCATGGGCTCTTAGATACTTGCTCATTTGTGTTTTCAAAATGTTTGTTTGCTTTTCAAGTGTGAGTGGGTTTTGAAAAAGTTTCTTTGAAAGTTTCAGATCGACTCTTGTATCAGTCCTCAAGAGTGTTTGAAAAATTGTTTTGAAAGCTTTTTGAAAAGTGTCAGTGTGAAAAGAGTTTTGATTTGTTTTTGAAATTAGAGCAAGTATCAAGAGTCGTCTACCTACCCTAAGGAATTCGTCTGTGTAGATGTCCTTTAAAGTAGTGCCATCCCACCATTGAGAGGTAGGTAGCACCACCGTTGGAGGTGTTCGGGTCAATTCGGGGGTTCGGGACATGGTGATCACCGGAGCAATAGGAAGACACCTTAGAAGCTACCCTCATGCCAGGTTCCCGGATCATGAGGACTTACTAAGACATCCTCTACTCGACGATCACCTTTCGAAGGCAAGGCAACAGTGAGGCGTACCCTAGGGGTGGTGTGTGATTTGTGTGTCAGATTCAGATATTTAGTCTTGTCCATGTCATGGGTGATCTACGCTTTTGTTTTTATTTTGACATTCATTCTTGCATGCAATTATTAACAGTTAAAAGTTGCGAGGAATATAAAGTTCCTAAACTATTACAAAGGCGCGGGTCCACATCGCCAAATTAAAATCCAGGACCCGATTTGACATAAAATAAAGATGCGAGAAATATAAATGTCCGAGTTACATGGCCTTGGGAGAATTACATAAAAAATTATAAGAAGAGAAATAAAACGTGCGAAACAAATTAATAATCGTAAACGAGGGCGTTGGACCCTTTTTAATGAAATTAAAATATATTGACAAATTAATTAAATTAAAAGGAAAAGAAATTATTTTTTGGAGGTTTTTTGTATTTATGGTTTTTTATGAGAACTAAATGAAATTAATTTAATTAACCCTAATTCTAGATGTTTTTTAATTTATTAAGAAAAGCATTAAAATTTAACCTAAAATTACACCTAATTAATTAATACAATTTTATTTACAAAAATAATAATTAATAATTAATAATTAATAAAAGAAAAAAGGTAAAAGTAATTAAAACCTAATTCTACAAATTTTTTTAATTTATTAAGAAAAGATATTGAAATTAACCCTAGAATTGAAAACTAAATTAAATGATATTATTTATTTACAAAAATAATAAACTAAAATATATTTATTTTTTGTCTTTCTGATTTTTTCATTTATTTTTTTTTTGTTGAGAAAAATATTAATTTAAAGAAATTTAAAAAACAACAATTGAAACAAATAAAATAAAAAGGAAAAGAATTGTAAAACCTTGGGGGGTTCTGTCCCCAATTGAGAGGTATAATTTAGCATTGTTGGCCCATTAAGCCTTGGCCTTATTGACTTTTCCTGAGAGCGTGCATACGCGTTGACCTGTGCCTATGATGCTCTTCAAATTATAGCCTTTTGATTGATCTCAGTAAGCACGTGGTAAGCCCGGATATGGAGAGTATGGTGAACCTTAGGATTGAATCTGCATGGGATTATGTTGAGAGAAAAAATATTGAGAGAGGGTGGGGGACCTGAGAATCGAACCCAGGTCCCAGTGCCTTATGAGACAATGCCTTCACCATCTGTACCAAACGCGCGTTTTGAATATATAATGACAACTAATTATTATAAGAGAAAAGTGGCAAGTGATGTAAAAATAACAAAAGCGCACGTTGAATTCGAATCACCCAACCATCGCTCGCCACCTAATCTTCTTCTTCCTTGGCTTGCTTTTTCCTGAAACATAAAAAGAATTAGCGGGGGTTTTGAACCCCCCCAAAATATGCCCTTTTTAGAAATAGCGATTAGCCCATATTGTCACATAAATTAGGCGCGAGGGGTGTATTAGAATCGTCCAAGCTTCCTGATTTTGACCATGGTATTGGGAAGTCCCAATTTTACAGTATTCAAGAATGCCCAATTTGAAACTTGAAGAACCCTAGCTGGCTTTAATGGTGAAATCACGTACAATGCATAAAAACTCAATCAAACTATAGGGTTAGCTTTAGAATCAATTAATTAGTATGAATCCACAAGAAAAATGCAATGAGAATGCTTGAATATTGAAATACGAACATGCATATAATGTGAAAAAGTTTGAGTTCCATATACCAATTCTGGGCGTTAGGGATGTGGAAAACGATTCAGGAAGCTTCCTTGACACTTTTGCAAGCTATTGGGATTGTTATCTTTCTCTGAATCGTGCTAGAATAGGGTTTTCAGTTTTCAATTTTTTTCACAAAAACTCAAACTTGGTTCTTCTTTTCTGGCGCAGCTTAGAGGTTATGAGCACTAGGGTTTGCATGAGTATAAGTATGTGAATGATTAGGGTTGAAAATTTGGTCCAAAGAATCCTTGCATTGATGTAGAGAATATTGGATTTTCATGCATATAATTTTTCAATCTTTTCATGCATATTTGATACCAATCATGTCCAATTACCATTGATTCTTTCCCTATCTGATTATGCACGAAATCTTGAGACTATTTCATGCATAAAAAGATTTGATTGCATTGGTTTGGTATTTTCCACATATTTATTTTAATTAAATGAATTATTAGCAATTAAAAATTCAAATAAATAAATAAAAATGATGAAAAACTTCCCTTTGGGCCAAATGGTCGTGCACATGCTTTGGATGATGAATCTTGGAAGAAAATGTGGCCCATTAGCAATTTTAGGGCATTTGAAGCAAAGTTGATTTTTCAAAATATCCAAAAATTTCCCAACTTCCACAAGGCATATCTTGCTCAATTTTTAAGCTTTGCTCATGTTCTTGGACATTTTGGAAAGGTATTGAAGTCCTCTAATCAATGCCTTTGGTCCCATGTCATTTTGATTTACCAATATCAAGTTATGGTCTTTGACTTAAAGTCCCTTTTTGTTGACTTTTGAAAATGACCTATAATGTTGGAATTGATAACTTTTTGTGAGAGCATTTCTTGGACTTGAAGTATGAAGAGGAGTTGTAGGAAATGTCTTTCTCTTCAAAATGAGCTTTGGATGGAATTTTTCTGATAATCCATGTGGAAGTTATGCCTTGGTCAAGTTACAATTGACTTTTTCAACTGTCCAAATATGGAAACTTTTGCATCTTGAGACTTTTTGAGCCAAACTTTGAGAATCATGATCAAGCATTGATCAAATGATGTTTGTGGCTTCAAAATGAGATGTTGACCAAAAATTTGAACTTTTGACTGTCAAATGACCATTTTGCCCCTACAGTTGACTGTAGTGTAATTAGGGTTTTTTACTGTGCAATTTTGTGCTGTAAGTCTTGAAACTTGGTATGAGGATGCTTGACCATGTTTGTAGGCATGTGGGACTTGATTGGACCCTTGGAAACTTCATTTTCTTTGTCAGAACCAAAACCCTAATTTTTGACTGTTAGGAGGCTCTTGAACTGTGCAACCCTTGGGGAGATTTTGAAGCTTTGACTTGGCAAATCTTGAAGAATATGGGAGGGCAAATTTTGGGGTACAACAGACAATACCAATACAACGCAGATCTAGCACCCACTCGTACTCAACTATAGAGTATGGGTATGGCTTCTAATGAAGGATTCAAGGAACACGCCCAGAAGTGGCGGGATTTGGATGGAAGAGTGCAACCACCTTTGTCGGATAGAGAGCTAGTTGACATGTTTCTAGGGACCCTGTCTGGCCCATTCTTCAATCATTTAATCGGGAGTTCATCTGCAGGATTCACCGAACTAATTCTGACCGGTGAAAGGGTCGAGGCTGGCATTAAAAGTGGTAAAATTCAGAAGGATGCTTCCGCTTCCACTGCTGTTAAGAAGACCTTCCCAGCCAAGAAAGAAGCTTCTGCTGTTTATTCCCAGAAAAATCAAGGAAGAACAGAGCGCCGACCAACGGTGGGGGCTGTGATGATTCAAAACTCCTCAGCTGATCAACCTCGAAGCAATCAACCTATAGCTAACCAGCAAAGGGTAGAAAGGCCACAACGGCAGTTCACCCGAATCAATATGATACCGGCTCAAGTCCTCCCTCATTTGTTAAAGCTGAATCTTACCAACTTGAAAGAAGCGTCGAAAAATCCCAATACCTCTTCTCCTTATTATCATTCCAATGCAAAGTGTGCGTACCATTATGATAGTGTAGGGCATGATACCAACAATTGTTGGGCTCTTAAAAACAAGATCCAAGACCTGATAAATGCCAAGGAGGTAGAGTTTGATGCTCTTGAAAAACCCAACGTGATATCCGCTCCAATACCCAAGCACGGTCATAATGTTCATGCCGTTGTGGAAGACCTTCAGGTTACCATTGTTGATGACCTTTTGACTCTGTTACCAGTGATTAAAGTGAATTTGATGAAAGCTGGGATATTCCCAGGCTGTGGAAAAGACTGTTACTTTTGTTCAAACTTGCAAAATGACTGCCCACTGTTGAAATCAGGCACCCAACGCCTGATGGATACCCAAGAGATCCTCTTTCAAAAGAATCCCGTTGATACTATCACTAATGTTACTCCTGTTACCTTTGATACTCCAATCAATGACATTGCTATAATAACCATCTCCGACAATCTTCCTAAGACCTGCCAAAGGCCTGTCAAGATTACGCCTGATCCTAAGTTTGTGCCGCTGAAAATCACCATGCCGGGGCCTGTCCCGTATAAATCTAACAAGACGATACCATGGAATTACGGGGGAGAAATCTTCTATCATGGTATCAAGCAGATAGAATCAGTCCAAGAGAATTCTGATGATGAAACCCCTGATATAGGGAATATTATGGGAACAAGCAAGATAACTCGCAGCGGAAGGATCTTCTCTCCGGAGATTGCTTCTCCATGGGCAGTCTTCGGACCCTCGAAAGTTTCTGTACCTGTCAAACCATCTGTGCAAAGCCCGGTAATTGAAGAATTGGATGCTCCCGAAGTTAGACCCGTTGTTGATACTACCGATAAAGGTAAGGGGATACTAGAAGCACCTGTCAGGATGAAGGCTCAGACTATGGTTATCCCCGAGACCACCCAGAAAGAGATGGAAGAAATCTTAAAGATAATCAAGAAGAGCGACTACGATGTCATGGAACAGCTAGGACAAACCCCTTCCAAAATCTCCATGTTAGCTCTGTTACTTTGCTCCGAGGCGCATGCTAAGGCCTTGATCAAATTCTTAAAAACGGCACACGTGCCTCAAGAAACTTCCGCAGACTAGTTTCAAGAGTGTGTGCCTAGCCTTACAACCGATAACGGTCTTGGTTTTTCTGATGCTGATTTGACCCCTAAAGGAAGGAAGCACAATGATGCGTTGCACGTCTCGGTTGAGTGCAGAGGGACTACACTTGCCCATGTCCTGGTTGATACCGGTTCATCTTTGAATGTTCTACCAAAAAAGGCGTTGTACAGGCTAGACTGCGAAGGTTTGACTTTAAAACCAAATAACATCATTGTTAGAGCCTTCGAAGGTTCTAAGCGGATGGTTCACGGAGAGGTGGACATCCCAATCAAAGTGGGTACTGAGACCTTCAACTCTACTTTTTACGTGATGGACATCCGTCCTTCATATTCATGTTTGTTGGGAAGGCCATGGATCCACTATGTTGGGGCAGTTACCTCGTCTCTACACCAAATGCTAAAGTACCCAGTTCAGGGTAAGATTATAACGGTGCACGGTGAGGAAGAGTACATGATAAGTCACCTCAACTCCTTCCGCTATGTGGAGTTGGATGGCGAATTCATAGAAACTCCTTTCCAACACTTTGAAGAGGTGTCTCCTGAAGTCGCATTTGCGAAGATAATGACTGATGAGCCTATAATTTCCAAGCCGGTGTCCCGGATGTCATCCCTCAAGGACGCGGAGGTTGTAATCAGAGAAGGAAGGAGTACGGTGTAGGGGCAACTGCCTGATTTTCCTCACAAACGGACAAGTTCGGACTAGGTTTTACTGCTGCTGGCCAGAAAGCTGTGTGTCACTCCTGGGATGGGGGACCACCCTTTAAAATCACTCACCATGGAATTAATGCCTTAGAAGATAATGATGAAGAGGACAACTTTGAAGATTAGATCTTTCCAACCGTCGAAGGAGGATTAAGCAACTGGGAAGCGAAAGACTTCGTTCCCATCACTTTCATCAACCAGTAATTTATCTTTGAACAATTTCCTATTTTGGTCTGTAATAATTAAACAATTAATACACACTCTTTTCACCTTATGCCTTACCCGGGGCATATAGGTCCATTTGTAAGGGCTTAATTTCTTCATTATCATATGCCATGTTTAATGAATCATTGGA
Source organism: Vicia faba (assembly GCA_948472305.1). Taxonomy (NCBI): domain Eukaryota; kingdom Viridiplantae; phylum Streptophyta; class Magnoliopsida; order Fabales; family Fabaceae; genus Vicia; species Vicia faba. The sequence continues at coordinate 1,430,710,933 of OX451736.1, read as the reverse complement.
CGTTTTCATCTATAAACTGTTGTGTTCATTTTCTTTCTTTTTGCATTTTGTTTTGTTTAAGGATGGCTATCCCTTACACACACCCACACTCACAAAATGCAGGTACCCATCCACTCCGGATTCCATGGGTGACTATTCTGCTTTAGCCTTTGGTGACTCTGAAGATTTGGTCAATCATGTCGAGTACGAAGGTGATGAAGATTGTGAAGTGCCTGAAGAGTTAGCCAGACTTCTGCAACAAGAGGAAAGGGCTATTCTGCCCCATGAAGAGTTGCTAGAGACCATCAACTTGGGAACAGAGGAAGACAGGAAAGAGGTAAATGTGGGTGCCAACCTAGAGCCAAGTGTCAAAGAGCACTTAGTGCAGTTTTTGAATGAATATGTCGAAATCTTCACCTGGTCCTATGAAGACATGCCGGGACTAGATACAAATATCGTGGTTCACCGTCTCCCTACAAGAGAAGACTGTCCACCGATCAAACAAAAGGTCCGCCGAATGAGGCCCGACATGTCTGAAAAGATCAAAGCTGAGGTGATGAAGCAGTTCAATGTCGGATTTCTGGCTGTTACCTCCTATCCACAATGGGTTGCTAACATTGTTCCCGTGCCTAAGAAGGACGACACAGTCAGAATGTGTGTGGACTATCGGGACTTAAACAGGGATAGCCCTAAAGATGATTTTCCACTACCACACATTGACATATTGGTTGATAACACAGCTCAACACAAGGTATTTTCCTTCATGGATGGATTCTCGGGATACAACCAGATCAAAATGGCCCCCGAAGACATGGAGAAGACTACTTTTGTTACGCAGTGGGGTACCTTCTGCTACAAAGTGATGCCATTCGGACTGAAGAATGCCGGGGCAACCTATCAACATTCCATGGTAGCTTTGTTTCATGACATGATTCATCATGAGATTGAAGTCTACGTAGACGACATGATAGCCCGTTCACAGACAGAAGAAGAACACCCCGACCATCTGCAAAAGCTATTTGTCAGATTGAAGGAATATAAGCTCAGACTGAACCCTAGCAAGTGCACCTTTGGAGTCAGGTCTGGTAAACTTTTGGGATTTATCGTCAGTAACAAAGGCATTAAAGTTGATCCTGCTAAAGTCAAAGCTATACAAGAAATGCCCGTCCCCCGCATTGAAAAGGAGGCTAGAGGTTTCTTCGGACGCTTAAACTATATTGCGAGGTTCATCTCTCACCTAACATCTACCTGTGAGCCAATCTTCAAGCTGTTGAAGAAAGATCAGGTAGTTGAATGGAACAATGATTATCAAGTCGCTTTTGATAAGATCAAGGAGTATTTGCTGGAACCTCCTATCTTGATGCCACCCGTCGAATGAAGGCTGTTAATCATGTATCTGACTGTTTTGGATAACTCAATAGGGTGCGTACTGGGCCAACATGACGAGTCTGGACGAAAAGAGCATGCCATTTATTACCTTAGCAAAAAGTTTACCGACTGTGAGACTCGCTACTCACTGCTCGAGAAAACTTGCTGCGCTTTGGTAAGGGCTGCTCGCCGGCTAAGGCAATATATGTTGACACATACCACCTTGCTGATTTCTAAAATGGATCCGATTAAGTACATCTTCGAGAAGCCTGCTTTATCTGGAAGAATTGCTAGATGGAAAATGATCCTGACTAAGTATGATATCCAGTATGCTACCCAAAAAACTATAAAGGGGAGTGTACTAGCTGACCATCTAGCTCATCAAGCCGTCGAAGATTACCAATCTATGAGATTTGACTTCCCTGACGAGGACATTATGACATTGAACAACATTGAAGGTAATGGACCGTATGACGGACCTGAACAAGGATCCCAATGGACCCTGTACTTTGATGGTGCTTCAAATGCACTTGGTAACAGTATCAGTGCGGTACTTATTTCTCCGGAAGGTTGCCATACGCCTTTCACTGCTGGACTCTGCTTCAGCTGCACCAATAACATGGCCGAATATGAAGCTTATATCTTTGGTCTCAAGGCTGCTATAGACTTGGGAATCAAATCTTTGGTCGTATTTGGGGACTCAGCTTTGGTGTTGTACCCCAAAATTTGCCCTCCCATATTCTTCAAAATTTGCCAAGCAAGCTTCAAAAAATTCCCCAAGGGTTGCACAGTTCAAGGGCCTCCTAACAGTCAAAATTAGGATTTGGGTTATGACAAAGAAAATGAAGTTTCCAAGAGTCCAATCAAGTCCTACATGCCTACAAACATGGTCAAGCATCCTCATACCAAGTTTCAAGACTTACAGCTCAAAATTGCACAGTCAAAAACCCTAATTGCACTACAGTCAACTGTAGGGGCAAAATGGTCATTTGACAATTAAAAGTTCAAATTTTTGGTCAACATCTCATTTTGAAGCCCCAAACATCATTTGATCAATGCTTGATCATGACTCTCAAAACTTGGCTCAAAAATCATCAAGATGCAAAAGTTGCCATATTTGGACAGTTGAAAAAGTCAACTGTAACTTGACCAAGGCATAACTTCCACATGGATTATCAGAAAAATTCCATCCAAAGCTCATTTTGAAGAGAAAGACATTTCCTACAACTCCTCTTCATACTTCAAGTCCAAGAAATGCTCTCACAAAAAGTTATCAATTTCAACATTATAGGTCATTTTCAAAAGTCAACAAAAAGGGACTTTAAGTCAAAGGCCATAACTTGAGATTGGTAAATCAAAATGCCATGGGACCAAAGGCATTAGTTAGAGGACTCAACGACCTTTCCAAAATATCCAAGAACATGAGCAAAGCTTAAAAATTGAGCAAGTTATGCCTTGTGGAAGTGGGGAAATTTTTGGATATTTTGAAAAGTCAACATTGCTTCAAATGACCTAAAAATGCTAATGGGCCTCTTTTTCTTCCACAATTCATTATCCAAGGCATGTGCACGACCATTTGGCCCAAAGGGAAGTTTTTTATCATTTTATTTTATTTATTTGGATTTTTAATCATTAATAATTCATTTAATTAAATTAAATAGGTGAAAAATACTAAACCTAATGTTTTGAATCTTTTTGTGCATAAAATATCTCCAAGATTTCGTGCAAATCAGATTAGGAAAGAATTGAAGGTAATTGGACATGATTTGGTGGCAAATATGCATGAAAAGATTGAAAACTAATGCCATAAAAATCAAATATTGATTCATCAATTCATGGATCTTTTTGACCAAATTCTTTGACCTAATCATTCACACATAAGTATAGAATGCAAACCTAATCCTAGAGAGGTCCAAGCTGCGTAGAAAAGCCATATGCAAACTTGAATTTTTCAAGAAAACTCCAATACTGAAAACTGAGTTTTAGGACGATTCAAGGCCAAATATTTGTTCCATTAGCTTCCTGAGGCTTCAAGGAAAGTTTTCCAATCAAAATCAATCATCCTAACGCCCTGAATTGGTAACACGATCGCAACCTGTACAGAAAATATTTCACATTCGTGCATCTCGATTCATGCATCTTTTGCAATTTTTAACATTTGATTTATGTTCATTATTCAATTCTGAAGCTAACTGTGTGGTTTGAATTTGTTTTCGTGCACCATGGAAGGATTCACCATTGTTATCATTTAGGGTTTTCCAAGTTCTAAATTGGGCGTTTCCAGCTATTGTAAAATTAGGACAGGCCAATACCATGAACGAATTCAGCGTGTTCAGACGAAAACGAATCCATCCTCGCGCCTAATTTATGTGGCCGGACGGCCTATTCGCTATTTCATAAAATTGCATGTTTTGGGGGGGTTCAAAACTCCCGCTAACCACTTTCTATTTTCAGGAAATAAACAGGCCAAGGAAGAAGAAGGGTACGTGGCCAGCATTGATTGGAACATTCAAAATTTCGCGCTAAAAAATCATTAACGCTTGGTTTTATTTTATAATAATTGATTGTTATTTAGTGTACAAAGAAGCCAAGTGGAGCAGTTGGTCAGGCGTATGCATGGTAATCTCTAGGACCTGGGTTCGAGCCCCAGGTCCCCACCCCCTTTCATATTATTTTTCATATAACGCTCATATGCAGTTTCAGCGCTAAGGTGTATCATACATCCTCAAAATCAAGTCATACACGCGCCTACTAGGATGGATCAAAGGGTCACGATTGAAGGAACATGGTGAACCTCAATCAACGCCCAGGCATGCTAATAGAAAATTCAATCAGGCCAGAACTTATTGGGCCTAAAATTGCTGGACTTCACCTCACATTTGGGGACAGACCCCCTAGGTTTGCAAGCTTTTACATTTTTTATTATTATTTCTTTTTGTTTATTTCAATTATTGTTTTTTAATTAATTTAAGATTTTCACAATAATATAAAAAACACAAAAAAATCAGAAAGGACAAAATTAAAATATATTTATTTAATATTTTTTGTAAATAAAATTCATTAATTAACTTAGTTTTTAATTTAGGACTTAATCTTAACATTTTTCAATAAACTTAAAATTTGGTAGAATTAGGGTTGGTAATAATTTTTATCCTTTTTTTCTTTTCTTTCATAATAATTAAATATTTCCCATTATTTTTTTAAATTAAAATTGCATGTAAATAATTAGGTTAATTTAGGTTTAACTTTAATACTTTCTTAATAAACTAAAAAACAATTAGAATTAGGGTTAGTATTTTAATTGCAATTAATCTTTCTCATTAAAATCATAAATATCAAAATCTCAAAAAAACAATTTCCTTTTCTTTTAATTTAATTAATTTAGCAATTCAATTTAATTCCATTAAAAAGGGTCCAACGCCCTCGTTTCTAAGTTCAATTCAATTCGCGTATTTATTTCTTTTTTTCTTTTAATTACTCATGTACCTCTCCCAAAGCCGTGTAAATTTAATCTCTCGCACTTTTACTTTACTTTATTTATTTACTTTCTGTCAAATCGGGTCCTGGAAATTTTGGCGATGTGGACCCGCGCCTGTTGTAATAGCTTAGAATTTTACCTTTTCCGCCCTTTCTTAACTGTTAATAAATTGCATGCAAGAATGAATGACAAAAAATAAAAACAAACGCATAGATCACCTATACCATGACAAGACAAAAATAAACGAATCTGACACACAAATCACACACCACCCCTAGGGTACGCCTCACTGTTGCCTTGCCTCGAAAGGTGATCGTCGAGTAGAGGATGTCTTAGTAAGTCCTCATGATCCGGGAACCTGGCATGAGGGTAGCTTCTAAGGTGTCTTCCCATTTCTCTGGTGATCACCATGTCCCGAACCTCGAATTGACCCGAACACCTCCAACGGTGGTGCTACCTACCTCTCAATGGTGGGATGGCACTACTTTAAAGGACATTTACACAGACGAATTCCTTAGGGTAGGTAGGTTCTCGTAGATACTTGCTCTAATTTCAAAACAAATTCAAAAATACTTTTCACACCAACACATTTTCAAAAGCTTTCGAAAGCAATTTTTCAAACACTCTTGAGGACCGATACAAGAGTCGAACTGAAAATTTTCAAAGAAACTTTTTAAAACCCACAATTGAAAAGCAAACAAACCATTTTGAAAACACAATGAGCAAGTATCTAAGAGCCCATGGATAACCATGGATAGAAAGGGTGCTAACACCTTCCCTTTCTATAATCTACCTCCCGAACCGAGAGCAATCTCTTTAAGGAATTTTTCTGTGCTTTTGTCCTTTCCATTTGGAGAAAATAAAAGGCGGGTGGCGACTCTTGCTTCCGCGACATTTCGCGAACCAGCGTTAAACAGTCAGTTCCAGATCCACCGATCACAGAACTGGCGACTCTGCTGGGGATATCTTTATAAAGTGAGGTGTACCTTAGGGATAGTTCATAACTGTGTTTTCAATTGCTTTCTTTGCTTGCTTTAAATTGTGGGACTGTCTTGGGAGTTCTATAGATCCTAACCCGGATCTGGGGATACCTTCTTAGAAAGTAGCAACAAGGCTGTGAGGGAACTGTGCGGGGTATACCGACATGGTTGAAACAGTCTGCTACGTTGATGTGGCACTTTGGTGTGTACCGGTAACCCTTGAGTTCAGTCAAGGAGAGTACGGGGCCTCCGCGTGGTGTCGTGAAGCATCAACTGACCTTAGGGACCTTAATTGAACTATCTTGGCCTCTTTAGGGTAGTGAGATAACTGACTTTGGTGCAGTCCGAGGTTGGTTGATACTCGATACTACACTCAATTGAGGGTTGCTTTCCTGGAATATTTCGGTCGCCAGTTCAGTGGCTAAATCGAAACGATGAACAATGAAAGCAATCCCGTGATATTGGGACCCTTAGAACCCGGTTACTTCTAATAGGACAGGTTGAACCCACCAACTTCAAGAGGGTAATACCCAGACCCCATGCTGGCCTAAACTCTAAGGGCTTTCTCTTGTGTGACTTGTGTGCCTTCGTACTTGACTACTTGCATGCTTTATCTGACACATGAACTACTTGAAGGGTTTGTTTTAGTCCTTAATTGGGACCCATGACAGGGATTACTAAGTTTCTTGCAGGTTTTGTTTATAGTCCTTAATTAGGACTCATAACAGAGTGTATTGAGCTACTTGCAGGTTTTGTTTTAGTCCTTAACTAGGACTCATAATAGGGTTTACTAAATTCCTTGCAGGTTTTGTTTATGTCCTTAATTCGGACTCATAACAGGGTTACTCACATTACCCCATGCATACCATAACATCATACCATTGCATACATCCTAACCCATTTCAAGGATCTCAAGGGCTTGTGATGCAGGTCGTGATGAATCAAACATCTAGCAAGGGGCAAAGAGGATTTATTTTCCTCTAGCCAAAGAGATCAGGGGCTATAACCCACTGGATATGGTGAGCCTTTGACCCTTGAAGAAGGACTCTCTACAACACGAAGTTACTTCAATCAAGATACCAGATTCTAATGCTAACAAACTTTCTTGTTTATCCCGCGAGGTCCTTGAAAACATTACATGCATGTCATACACATCATTGCATAACAGGTATCCTTGTTGCAGGTCACTTACCCGTCTTCGCTGTTTATTTCAGCAATGGCTTCACAACAAGATAACCAGGACCTTCACACTCAAGAGACTCAGTTCAGGGAAATCTTCCTAAGCCTATCCAAGGGGCAGGAAGAGTTGAGGACACTCCTCATGGGGAATCTGATCAGAAAGAGTCCTGAAGATGACAAGGACGAACAGCTGAAACGTCTACAAGCTGAGGTAGACACATTGAAAACCCAGATGCGGGGGCAAAGGGCACTCATTCAAGGTTTAACTCAGGAGCAAGGAGAGCTGAGGGCCATGATCAGTCAGCTTCATCAAGACATGAAGCAACCAGCCCAAGTCAGGGACCCAGTCATTAATCAACTTCCAAGAAGTCAAAGGTTTGGGCCTCTCCAAGCTGCTATTACTTCACAGGTCCAACAACGACCTCGCCCAGAACAACGGGCTGACCAGAGCAAACCAGACAAGCCTAAGAGGCAGTTCACCAAGATCAACATGTCGCTGGATCAAGCACTACAACAAATGTTGAAGGCAGGGCTGATCACCTTAAGGGCTCCTCTCTGGAATCCAAACACTTCTGCTCCTAACTATCATCCCAACGATAGGTGCGCATACCATTCTGATAGCCCGGGGCATACTACGGACAACTGCTGGCCTCTCAAAAACAAGATTCAAGACATGATCGACGCTGGAGAGATTCAGTTTAAAGTACCTGAGACTCCGAACATAATCACTGCTCCCTTGCCAAATCATGGCTAGGATTGAGAAATTTTTGTTCATTCGAGTGTTCAAGTTGCAATTTTCCTTTGTTCAAACGTTTACTCATGTTAAACATTGCTATTTCATTAATGCATCGCATATGTCTGTTTTGAAGCAATATATTCGTATTCACTATATGCAAATTATTTTCATATTTTTTCTGATGATCAACGCTCGATTAATAATTCTAAGCCTCTTGAGGGGGGATGACGAAAACGATACCGCTATCTTTACAGTATGCTTTTGAACAGACCTAGCTGATGAGGTACATGCATTGTTTCAAATCCTAAACACTGGAGTTATAAGGAAGATAATCCCTTGTCAACCCCTCTGAGCCAAAGAAGTAGGAGTTTTTCTTTTCGAAATTTAAAACCCTTAATCATAACCTGGGGCAGGGTAGTCTCTCAGTTGATCCAAGTGCATAACGAATGGCACCAAAGAGGTCCTTACAAAACGAAAAACAGTGATGGTTCCGAATAATCAATAAAGAAGGGCAGTCATTATCTCAAAAATAAAAAACCCATTAAGTCAAAACCTATGAAGGAGACTTACAAAACTGGGGTATCCTGCTGACTGTAATCACAAAAGAAACAGTTCAGGCAAAATTTAGGGATAACAAAATCAAGGAAGAAAAAGAGGTCATACAAACCCTCAACAAAAAAAAGGAAATGACTGCCCATTCCAAATAAATCATCAATATCTGAACCATCACCGGAAAATCAGAGCAAAGACTCAAACAAGGTCTAACGTATGATCAACTGAGTTTAGGTTTGGAGAACATCACGAAGAGCGGGTGGGTACAAATAATTTGAGCCTTTATCCTTTGTTTCTTAAACCATGAACCAGGCCACGTTATAACCCTTAAAAGTCCTAGCTGAAGCATGGGTTAGTTCGAAAGCATACTGTTACGAAAGGTACCCTGACTCCTTAAGGCCTACGGTAAATACGGAGTTGACATCACGTTTTACAAACATTCACTTGTTTTATGAAAAAGAATGCATTTTCAAAATCTTCAAGACAGACATAAACTTTGCATTTTTGACATAACCTTGTTTGTATATGACTTTTTGTTTGAACAACAGAGAAATTCGCACGATGAATGCCTAATGAACAGAAGCACTTCCAATCAAGGGGCATGGCAGGATTATTGTCCATTATCTGGGGCAGTCCAATCAAGATTCGGAGAATCTCTCAAAGTCCAAATAGCCTGGGGACAAATCTCTGCCTGAGTCACTTGGGGGCATTCCAGCAACAAAACTTGCACGATCAAAAATCTTCTGGTGGCATGACAAAACACTTCTAACAGGGGCAACTCCTTACATTCTGAAAGCACGGACATAGTCGGAAAAAAATACTACGCATAATCAAAGACCCGCTAGGTTGACACACCTAGGCAAAAATAAAGGCTTCCCGGCGAACCAAAAGGGTTCGGGCAAAATGAGGGATGAAATAAAAAAATCTGTACACCCGGCAAGTCGAAAACCTGAAAAGGCGGCTTGGGCAAAAATGGGTATCCCGGTGGACTGAAAACCCGAAAGGGCGGTCCAGGCAAAAGTTAGGGATCAAAGCGTACGACTATGTCCTGTCATCTTGTCACCTGCCCACCAGAAGAATGTTTGCCCATCAATGGCTATCAGCATCTCACAGATCTTCCTCTCCCACCTCAGAAACAGGGGCAATAATGAGCTGTCCAAACAATCCAATTGCTATGTTCACCAAGGTACCAAGGTAGGTTCAGCTGAAGAACATAACCAGTATACCTCAATTCCCCAGAGAGTGAGCCAGCCCGTCAGTGCACTCTCCCCAATCAAGCTATATTATCAAACCTTAAGGAAGTTGGGTATCCTCCCGCAGATCTCAACGTTCCCCAGCAGTATACATGCATTCCTAACAAACATCCCCGGCAGTCTCGGTCTAAAGATTGTTCCCCAGCGGTATATCAAACATTCAGTGGAGTCACTTCCCCGATACAATACAAAACTTCCCCAGGAAAGTCCAATCCAGTTTCCCCAGGAAAAGTTAGAATCCATCTCCCCAAACAGAAAGCTTATCCCCAGTAGATTCTGGAAGCTTATCCTCGCAGAGCACGAATGCATCCCCGACTTTATTCAAAGAGTTATTTCCTTACCAGGATATAACTGGGTTATCCTCAGCCTAAAGTCACGGAAAGATCGTTCTCGGCGAAGTCTTCTTATCCCCAGCGAAGTCTATCAACACTTCCAATACAACAAGGGTATCCCCAGCAAGTTATTATCAACATTCCAGCAAAGTACCTTCTCCCCACAGAGTATTGCTTCCCAGCAAGATCGCTAGAGTACTTTTCTCCCCGCAGAGTAATCCATTCGTCAAGCTTATTCCCCAACGGAGTTACCTTCTCCTACCGGGATTCTTGCAACTCTCATCCCCAGAGGAAGCAAAATCTATTCTTCAACATCAGCCCAGGAGTGACTTCCCGGCACCCGTCAAAGATTTATTTTCCTAGACGAAAAACATACCTTCATAAACATCACATCTTCATACATTATAGCATGCATATACGCATCATATCTTACAAATCTCATTTATGTTGAGAACACCATTGCTTGATCCATATCATGCATTGCATATGACTGACCTTTACCTTTCAGGAAGAATTCACTTAAGTTCTCAGCTATATCCAAGACCTTGTCTGGTTCAGTTAAATCGACTCCTAAAGATTTTCCTGGTTATTATCCAGTCAAAGGCCTTCTCTGGTCTAGTTAAACCAACTCCTAAAGGTTTTTCTTTTGAAGATTCAGTTGAAGACTCCAAGACCTTGTCTGGTTTAGTTAAATCGACTCCTAAAGATTTTCCTGGTTATTATCCAGTCAAAGGCCTTCTCTGGTCTAGTTAAACCAACTCCTAAAGGTTTTTCTTTTGAAGACTCAGTTGAAGACTCCAAGACCTTGTCTGGTTCAGTTAAATCGACTCCCAAAGATTTTCCTGGTTATTATCCAGTCAAAGGCTTTCTCTGGTCTAGTTAAACCAACTCCTAAAGGTTTTTCTTTTGAAGACTCAGTAGAAGATATCCGAGGTTCTCTCAATGTTTGCTGTTGAGGTGGTAATCGCCTATGGTTCTCTCCCCGATACTGCGGAGGTGGTAATCCCAGATTTCGCTCAACGATTGCTGTTGAAGTTGAAGTTATCCAAGGTTCTCTCAATGTTTGCTGTTGAGGTTGTAATCGCCTATGGTTCTCTCCCCGATACTGCGGAGGTGGTAATCCCAGATTTCGCTCAACGATTGCTGTTGAAGTTGAAGTTATCCAAGGTTCTCTCAATGTTTGCTATTGAGGTGGTAATCGCCTATGGTTCTCTCCCCGATACTGCGGAGGTGGTAATCCCAGATTTCGCTCAACGATTGCTGTTGAAGTTGAAGTTATCCAAGGTTCTCTCAATGTTTGCTGTTGAGGTGGTAATCGCCTATGGTTCTCTCCCCGATACTGCGGAGTTGGTAATCCCAGATTTCGCTCAATGATTGCTGTTGAAGTGAAGTTATCCAAGATTCTCTCAATGTTTGCTGTTGAGGTTGTAGTCGCCTATGGTTCTCTCCCCGATCCTGCGGAGGTGGTAATCCCAGATTTTGCTCAATGATTGCTGTTGAAGTGAAGTTATCCAAGATTCTCTCAATGATTGCTATTGAGGTTGTAGTCGCCTATGGTTCTCTCCCCAATACTGCGGAGGTGGTAATCCCAGATTTCGCTCAATGATTGCTGTTGAAGTGAAGTTATCCAAGATTCTCTCAATGTTTGCTGTTGAGGTTGTAGTCGTCTATGGTTCTCTCCCCGATACTGCGGAGGTAGTAATCATCCCCAAATTCGCTCAATGATACTGTTGAAGTCGAAGTCACCCAAGGTTCTCTCACCGTCCCTGTTGAGGTAGTAACCATCCCTGGTTCATTCATCACCATTTGAAGCTCCAGATTCAGCTCCTGTAACCAGTCAGGACACATCTATACAAAGCATCTGAAGACCAGCTCCTGCAACATGACAGGTACTCATTTTTTCTTTTGCAGGTACACAGGTTCTCGCTAAGGAATCTCTTACGCGATCAACATCCAGATGGCATCTATAAGCCCATCCACTTTCCATCATCTCTTAGCATGGCATCTATAAGCCCGTTCCACCATCACTGCTACTATGTGAGCGCAAATTTCTGGGCACTCTAGTGTTCAATCATCTTCTACCTTCGGATTACGAAAGGCACGTCAGCCAATATACATCCTCAGGTCTAAGAAGATTGAACAGGGGCAACTGTTGTACCCCAAAATTTTCCCTCCCATATTCTTCAAAATTTGCCAAGCAAGCTTCAAAAAATTCCCCAAGGGTTGCACAGTTCAAGGGCCTCCTAACAGTCAAAATTAGGGTTTGGGTTCTGACAAAGAAAATGAAGTTTCCAAGGGTCCAATCAAGTCCTACATGCCTACAAACATAGTCAAGCATCCTCATACCAAGTTTCAAGACTTACAGCTCAAAATTGCACAGTCAAAAACCCTAATTGCACTACAGTCAACTGTAGGGGCAAAATGGTCATTTGACAATTAAAAGTTCAAATTTTTGGTCAACATCTCATTTTGAAGCCCCAAACATCATTTGATCAATGCTTGATCATGACTCTCAAAACTTGGCTCAAAAATCATCAAGATGCAAAAGTTGCCATATTTGGACAGTTGAAAAAGTCAACTGTAACTTGACCAAGGCATAACTTCCACATGGATTATCAGAAAAATTCCATCCAAAGCTCATTTTGAAGAGAAAGACATTTCCTACAACTCCTCTTCATACTTCAAGTCCAAGAAATGCTCTCACAAAAAGTTATCAATTTCAACATTATAGGTCATTTTCAAAAGTCAACAAAAAGGGACTTTAAGTCAAAGGCCATAACCTGAGATTGGTAAATCAAAATTACATGGGACCAAAGGCATTAGTTAGAGGACTCAAAGACCTTTCCAAAATATCCAATAACATGAGCAAAGCTTAAAAATTGAGCAAGTTATGCCTTGTGGAAGTGGGGAAATTTTTGGATATTTTGAAAAGTCAACATTGCTTCAAATGACCTAAAAATGCTAGTGGGCCTCTTTTTCTTCCACAATTCATTATCCAAGGCATGTGCACGACCATTTGGCCCAAAGGGAAGTTTTTTATCATTTTATTTTATTTATTTGGATTTTTAATCATTAATAATTCATTTAATTAAATTAAATAGGTGAAAAATACTAAACCTAATGTTTTGAATCTTTTTGTGCATAAAATATCTCCAAGATTTCGTGCAAATCAGATTAGGAAAGAATTGAAGGTAATTGGACATGATTTGGTGGCAAATATGCATGAAAAGATTGAAAACTAATGCCATAAAAATCAAATATTGATTCATCAATTCATGGATCTTTTTGACCAAATTCTTTGACCTAATCATTCACACATAAGTATAGAATGCAAACCTAATCCTAGAGAGGTCCAAGCTGCGCAGAAAAGCCATATGCAAACTTGAATTTTTCAAGAAAACTCCAATACTGAAAACTGAGTTTTAGGACGATTCAAGGCCAAATATTTGTTCCATTAGCTTCTTGAGGCTTCAAGGAAAGTTTTCCAATCAAAATCAATCATCCTAACGCCCTGAATTGGTAACACGATCGCAACCTGTACAGAAAATATTTCACATTCGTGCATCTCGATTCATGCATCTTTTGCAATTTTTAACATTTGATTTATGTTCATTATTCAATTCTGAAGCTAACTGTGTGGTTTGATTTTGTTTTCGTGAACCATGGAAGGATTCACCATTGTTATCATCTAGGGTTTTCCAAGTTCTAAATTGGGCGTTTCCAGCTATTGTAAAATTAGGACAGGCCAATACCATGAACAAATTCAGCGTGTTCAGACGAAAACGAATCCATCCTCGCGCCTAATTTATGTGGCCGGACGGCCTATTCGCTATTTCATAAAATTGCATGTTTTGGGGGGGTTCAAAACCCCCGCTAACCACTTTCTATTTTCAGGAAATAAACAGGCCAAGGAAGAAGAAGGGTACGTGGCCAGCATTGATTGGAACATTCAAAATTTCGCGCTAAAAAATCATTAACGCTTGGTTTTATTTTATAATAATTGATTGTTATTTAGTGTACAAAGAAGCCAAGTGGAGCAGTTGGTCAGGCGTATGCATGGTAATCTCTAGGACCTGGGTTCGAGCCCCAGGTCCCCACCCCCTTTCATATTATTTTTCATATAACGCTCATATGCAGTTTCAGCGCTAAGGTGTATCATACATCCTCAAAATCAAGCCATACACGCGCCTACTAGGATGGATCAAAGGGTCACGATTGAAGGAACATGGTGAACCTCAGTCAACGCCCAGGCATGCTAATAGAAAAGTCAATCAGGCCAAAACTTATTGGGCCTAAAATTGATGGACTTCACCTCACATTTGGGGACAGACCCCCCTAGGTTTGCAAGCTTTTACATTTTTTTTATTATTTCTTTTTGTTTATTTCAATTATTGTTTTCTAATTAATTTAAGATTTTCACAATAATATAAAAAACACAAAAAAATCAGAAAGGACAAAATTAAAATATATTTATTTAATATTTTTTGTAAATAAAATTCATTAATTAACTTAGTTTTTAATTTAGGACTTAATGTTAACATTTTTCAATAAACTTAAAATTTGGTAGAATTAGGGTTGGTAATAATTTTTATCCTTTTTTTCTTTTCTTTCATAATAATTAAATATTTCCCATTATTTTTTTAAATTAAAATTGCATGTAAATAATTAGGTTAATTTAGGTTTAACTTTAATACTTTCTTAATAAACTAAAAAACAATTAGAATTAGGGTTAGTATTTTAATTGCAATTAATCTTTCTCATTAAAATCATAAATATCAAAATCTCAAAAAAACAATTTCCTTTTCTTTTAATTTAATTAATTTAGCAATTTAATTTAATTCCATTAAAAAGGGTCCAACGCCCTCGTTTCTAAGTTCAATTCAATTCGCGTATTTATTTCTTTTTTTCTTTTAATTACTCATGTACCTCTCCCAAAGCCGTGTAAATTTAATCTCTCGCACTTTTACTTTACTTTATTTATTTACTTTCTGTCAAATCGGGTCCTGGAAATTTTGGCGATGTGGACCCGCGCCTGTTGTAATAGCTTAGAATTTTACCTTTTTCGCCCTTTCTTAACTGTTAATAAATTGCATGCAAGAATGAATGACAAAAAATAAAAACAAACGCATAGATCACCTATACCATGACAAGACAAAAATAAACGAATCTGACACACAAATCACACACCACCCCTAGGGTACGCCTCACTGTTGCCTTGCCTCGAAAGGTGATCGTCGAGTAGAGGATGTCTTAGTAAGTCCTCATGATCCGAGAACCTGGCATGAGGGTAGCTTCTAAGGTGTCTTCCCATTGCTCTAGTGATCACCATGTCTCGAACCTCGAATTGACCCGAACACCTCCAACGGTGGTGCTACCTACCTCTCAATGGTGGGATGGCACTACTTTAAAGGACATTTACACAGACGAATTCCTTAGGGTAGGTAGGTTCTCGTAGATACTTGCTCTAATTTCAAAACAAATTCAAAAATACTTTTCACACCAACACATTTTAAAAAGCTTTCGAAAGCAATTTTTCAAACACTCTTGAGGACCGATACAAGAGTCGAACTGAAAATTTTCAAAGAAACTTTTTAAAACCCACAATTGAAAAGCAAACAAACCATTTTGAAAACACAATGAGCAAGTATCTAAGAGCCCATGGATAACCATGGATAGAAAGGGTGCTAACACCTTCCCTTTCTATAATCTACCTCCCGAACCGAGAGCAATCTCTTTAAGGAATTTTTCTGTGCTTTTGTCCTTTCCATTTGGAGAAAATAAAAGACGGTGGCGACTCTTGCTTCCGCGACATTTCGCGAACCAGCGTTAAATAGTCAGTTCCAGATCCACCGATCACATTTGGTTATCAGTCAAATTAAAGGAGAGTGGGACACTAAGCATCCTAATCTTATCCCGTACAAAGAACATGTCTTGACATAGTTGCCTCATTTCGAGCAGATTACCTTTGAGCACTTCCCGCGGTAAGAAAATCATCTAGCAGATGCTCTGGCTACAATGTCTTCCATGTTTAAACTCAACTGAGATAATGAGGCTCCCCAAATCACCATTGAACGAATGGACGAACCTGCGCACTGTCATGAGATTAATACCGAAGAAGTAGTGGAACAACCATGGTTTCATGAAATCAAAAAGTATCTCCAGACTCGAGAATACCCTGAAGGAGCTTCCGTCAATGACAAAATGTTCTTAAGGAGATTTGCTGCCAATTTCTTCCTGAGAAATGGTATCCTTTACAAGCGCAATCATGATTGTGTTCTATTTCGTTGTACGGACAAAGCTGAAGCTGAGTTGATCATGACTGAAATACATAGTGGCACCTTTGGCCCACTCGAGCGGACATATGATGGCTAAGAAGATTCTAAGGGTAGGCTACTACTGGTCTACCATGGAAGCTGACTGTCATCAATACACTCGTACTTGTCACAAATGCTAAGTCTATGCTGACAAAGTACATATTCCTCCTGTTCCTCTCAATGTTCTAACATCCCCTTGGCCATTCGCAATGTGGGGAATCGACATGATTGGAGAGATCAAGCCCACGACATCCAACGGACATCGCTTCATCCTGGTGGATATTGATTACTTTACCAAATGGGTCGAAGCAGCTTCCTTCGCCTCAGTTACAAAGAATGTGGTTGCCCGTTTCATCAAGCAGAATCTCATATGCCGGTATGGTATCCCCGACAGGATAATCACGGACAACAGTACAAATTTGAATAACACTGTGATCACCATTCTGTGCGAGCAGTTCAAAATTTAACATCACAATTCATCTCCCTATTGGCCAAAGATGAACGGTGAGGTTGAAGCTGCGAACAAAAATATCAAGAAGATCATTCAAAAGACGACAGTCACATACAAGGACTGGCATGAGATGTTACCGTTTGCTCTGCACGGATATCGTACCACAGCGCATACTTCAACTGGGGCAACCCCCTTTTCTTTGGTATACGGCATGGAGGCTGTCTTACCTATGGAAGTTCAGATTCCTTCCTTAAGGATCATGAAGGATACTGGTTTAAGTGAGGACGATTGGATTCAGACCCGACTTGATCAACTTAATTTGATCGACGAGAAGCGACTTACTGCTATTTGTCATGGTCAGACGTATCAAAAACGGATGATCAAGGCTTTCAACAAGAAAGTCAGGCGCCAGGTATATCAAGTCGGAGATCTTGTAATCAAGCGAATCATCTTGCCATAAATTGATCCCAGAGGCAAGTGGACTTCTACTTACGAAGGACCATTTGTGATCAAGAACATCTTTTCTGGTGGGGCAATGATTCTGACCACCATGGACGGCGATGACCTGCCGCACCCTGCGAACACAGACATAGTCAAAAGATACTACGCATAAAATGACCCGACGAGTTGAAAACCCGAAAGGGAAACTTGGGCAAAAATGGGCGTCCCGGTGAATCGAAAACTCGAAAGGGCGGTTCAGGCAAAAATTAGGGATAAACAAAAAAATCTGTACACCCGGCAAGTTGAAAACCCGAAAGGGCGACTTGGGCAAAAAAGGGTTTCCCGGTGGATCGAAAACTCGAAAGGGCGATTCAGGCAAAAGTTAGGGAATTAAAGCGTATGACTATGTCTCGTAGGATCACTTTAAGGACAATCTCTTCACGGACAAGCTCTAAGCTTCTGATCAATCCAATCATCCGCGGACGAAGCAACGAATGGACAAAGACACTCAGAGTTGTGAAGGCTATAGCAGAATGGGAACCCCATGGAATTGTTACACATAACCATCCTTCTTTGTATAAAATTTTTCTCAATTTTACGACAACATTCTATTACTAGGATGTCTGTCTCCTTTGTACAAAGATACTTACAAAAGTTAATACAAAAATACTTCAAAGTGCAGAAATTTGCTTGCCTTTCTTTTCTTTTTACACTTATGTTTTATTTGAAAACGTCCAATGATTTGTTAAATGAGCATATGCATTTTGAATATAATCACTGCTTACAAATAAAATGAAATGAGAGAGGATAATTACTGGTGGGTTGAAAGGGTAGGAAGATGTCCTTGTGCTATTCCAGAAGAAATCCCATGCAGTATGTCATTCAGATCCTCAACAAAGCTAAAACCTTGGAGTATATATCCCTAGCGGAGTTAAATTTCAAGATCCCCAGCGGAGCCAGATTATTCTAAACTTTATCCCCCAGCGGAGTTAAGTTTCAAAATTCCCATCAGAGTTAAGTCTCTAAACTCCCGATCCCCAGTGGAGCCCGAAAACCCTGAAATACATATCCCCAATAGAGCTAGAATACTCTAAACCTTCTTCCCCAGCGGAGTCAAATTTCCAACTATCAATCCCCAGCGGGAACCATTCATTTTTCCCCAACTTCCCCAACAGGTTATCTTAAAAATCTGAGAATCAACCAAATAACAGTTAACTTTTTGTCTTATCCCTAACTAAGATGATTCCCCAGTAGATTGGCATACAACCCAAGCTCCTGACTTCCCCGGCAGAATGAACACTCTCCCCACAGAGTTATTTCCCAACAGACCGAAGATTCTAGTTCCTGTTTCTCCATTTGAAGCCTCCCAGGTCTTAATTCCCCAAGTAGAGGTCGTCGGATTTTTCCTCATTTCCCCAGGAAAGTCATGAAGAATTCCCATTCCCCGCAGAAGTTGTCAAAGCTCTTGTTAATCCCCACAAGTCACCAAGGATTTTGAATCCCCAGTGGTGGTCCCATGATTTCTCTTTCTTAACAATGAAGGATCTTTAATCCCCAAGCAGTCAACAAGGATTTCTCATTTTTAACAATCAGAGATTTTTGGAATCCCCAGCATCGGTCAAGGATTTACTCTCCCGGACAACAATCAAAGATTTCATTATCTCCAGCTATCAAGGATTTATTTTCCTCAGCAAGACAGCTACTCAGCTTACATGCACATCCATTACATTCATATATCATAAACATTGATGAAACATATTTTATTGCATCATACATATCATGCAACATAACTTTGTGTTTTAGCTAACATTTTACCCTTTTCAGGATAAGATTAAAAGGCTATTGGTAATAACTATTCAGAGATTTCAGATACAGTATGGATACAACCCCAGACACGGCGGTCATTCTATTACTCAATTCAGAATTTCAAGTCAAGATACAGTATGGATACACCCCAGACACGGCGGTCATTCTACTACTCATTCAGACTTCAACAATCAGATACAGACTAGATACGCTCCAGACACGGCGGCCATTCTATCTCTCATTCAGATTCAACTATCAACTTCAAGTTCAGATACACTCCAGACACGAAAGTCATTCTGTCACTTATCCAGATCCCAGTTATAGTACGGATATACTCCATACCCGGAAGTCATTCTGCTACTCATAAAGATATCAATTTTAGATACAGTCCAGATACGCTCCAGACACGGTTGCCATTCTATCACTCATTCGGAATTTATCCCCAGCACATAGATGCTCCATACGCAGATGTTTCTCTGTTACCCATTCAGAATACAGATACACTCCAGACACGGCAGTCATTCTGGTATTCATTCAAGAATCAAATACAGTTACAACTCGGATACGCTCTAGACACAGACGCCATTCCTTTGCTCATACAAACCTAGTCTCCAGATACAACTCAGATATGTTCCAAATACGGATACCATTCTGATGTTCATTCTACTAATTTTCAACAAACAAATCTTGGATGGCATCTTTAAGCCCATCTCCAGAAAGATTTTACCATCTCCAAATGGCATCTTTAAGCCCATTGCCTCAGATACATTTTGACGAGTGCAAATTTACAGGCACTCTAGTGTCCAATCCTCTTTTACCTTCGAGTCACGAAAGGCAAACTTTCCAATCTAACTCTTCAGGTTCAAGAAGATTGAACAGGGGCAACTGTTGTACCCCAAAATTTTCCCTCTCATTTTATCAACATTTCTCATCACAAGGCTCTTGGAACTCAAGATCAAGCTAGGGTTTGCTCTGCTCAAGACACCTCCTTGCACTGTTGACCTAAATTAGGGTTTGAGTTTGCACAGGGATTTTTGGACCTTCAATGCCCAAAGTGACTTTCATACTTCATGTTGGACTCATAAGTTTGTCCATACCAAGTTTCAAGCCTTGAATCAAATTTTTGCCCAGTCAATTGGACAGTTGACCTAGAAATCAACTGTATTAGGGGAAAAGTCAACCGTGGCCAATTTACAGTCAAACCTCATGAATTTTGACCCACATCAACATTATGAACTCATATGAACCATTTGATCAAGTTTGGACCACAATTCCACAAGAAATTTGATCAGATCACCAAAAGGGCAAAATAGTCATTTTTAGGGTTTTGACTGTACAAAGGCAATTTTTGACTGTTTGACCTAGCCAATGGAAAATTAAGCTCAACCATGGACTCAAGGACTCAATGGCATTATCTTGACCTATTCAACAAGTTCAAAATACCTCAATTGCATGGGATTGACAGATGAATTTTTCAGTCAACTGATCAAAATTTGACTGTACACTGAAAAGTCAAACTTTGACTTTTTGGTCAAAATCAAGTGCCAAGGGTCATTTTTCATCAAGATGTGTCAAATTATGAAACTTGTTCATCAAGAAACCCAAAATTGCAAATTAGGGTTTGAAATTGAAAATTTTCATAACTTAGGAATTTTTCTAAGTTATGAAATTTTCTTAATTTTTCCTAACTTTGTCCCACATTTTCACCAAGATGAAAATGGATTCAAACAAAACTTATAACATGAAAGTTGCGGTCCTCCACAAAGTATACAACTTTGAATAATAAAGTTTTCTCAAAAAGAAGCTTGGATCTCAAGTTATGATATTTGGAACAAGGGTCCCTAAAACTTTTAACTTAGAGAAATTTTGCCCTAATTTAGTCAGGATTTTGACCTATATTCTTGGCCATTTTTCACATAGTTCCACTTGGAGTCTCAAGTTTGATTTCAAATATGGATTATAGAGCATGTTTCAAGCTTTCCAAATTGTCCAAGAACTCCTCAAACACATTTGTGGTTAAGGAGAATCGAATGCTTGAAGTTGGCAAAAATTCACTTTGTATCCATGGCAAATACATGTTCACTCAAGTGGCATTTTCAAACCAGCATGCTTTGTACTAGTTTACAGGCCTCTAAACCAATTCACACTACTTAATTAAATGCAAATACATCAGTATAAGCATTTTTTTTTGGCCATTTTGGTATTGTACACAAAACTAAGCCTTAATTAGAAAAAGGTACATTTCTATTTTGGAAAAGGTATGCTTTATGTCAAAACATAATCTTTGAAGCATAGGGCCAAGATCTCAGAAGCCAAATCAAATCCACAAATTCCAGCAACCAAGAGGATTGTGTGCAGTATATTAGATGGCTTGTACAGGCCTGTATGAAGAACTTACACATTCTTGCTTCAAAAACAAGAAATTGTCCAAACACTTGCCAACTTGAGAACCAGCCATTGTTAGCTTACACAAACATTACAAACATATTTCGCACAACCCTTTGAGCCATAAACACGAGTACTTGAGCCTCAAAACCTCCCATAGCCAGAAATCACACTTCTTTGGCAAAACAGGGCAGGTGTTGCAACTTGAGTGCCATAGCTCATTTGGCTCGTGCGTTTTGCCCCTTTTTGCTTCAAACACCTTCCATTCAACTCACTCAAGCTATCCTAAACCTCCATTGCCAACTGTAACTCCATTTATAGTGTTCACCATTTTCATTTCAAGCTTGTGCAGGTTGAGTTCTATAGGCTTGTTGTACCCCAAAATTTTCCCTCCCATATTCTTCAAAATTTGCCAAGTCAAAGCTTCAAAATCTCCCCAAGGGTTGCACAGTTCAAGGGCCTCCTAACAGTCAAGAACTAGGGTTTTGGTTCTGGCAAGGTAATTGAAGTTTCCAAGGGTCCAATCAAGTCCAACCCGGCGCGTCATATTCAGGTATTCTTTCGCCAAGATATCTCTGATAACGTATTCTCAAATTCAGGTTCGGCTCAAGAGTCAATTCTTTAAAGAAGGTATCCGAATGTGTGAGTTTTCTCGAAGAAATATGGTGAAAAAAGTGTGCTAAAAGTGCAGTTTTTACGCGCTAAAAAATTCATAACTTGAAGATCGTGGCTCGTTTTGAACCCGTTTCGGTGGCCAAAATTCCGTCTTGACATTATCTACGTTTTCATCTCTCACGGCTGGAAGCCAATTTCGATCAGAAGGTCTTCAAAAATGTGGATTTATCAAGTATTTTCGCACAAAAAATTTGTGACAGAAGTTTATTTGCGTCATGTTCAGAAAATCATAACTTGGTCGATTTTCATCGTATCGAGCTGGTTCCGGCGCCAAAATTTCACAAATTGAGTTGACTACATTTTCACAGAAGGTATTGAGTTCAAACGGTATTCAAAAGGCCTTCGTTTTTTGCTCAGAGTGCGTGACACGCTGAAAATCCTGAATGCTGAATATTATTTCATCTGGGCCGAAACTTCGAAAATTCATAACTCGGTCAATTTTTATCGGATTGGGCTCATATTTTTACACAAGGTCCCTGACTCATAGATCTACAACTTTGCTTCAAAAGTCGAGACCAAATTATGCACCGATCAATACCAGTTTTTTATTGAAGAACGTGTCAGAGTCGACACTGGAGCCCAAAATAGGTTTGTCTGAGCTGAAACTTCAAAAATTCATAACTAATTCACCGTTTATCCGATTGAGTCGATTTTCGGACAGGAGTTAGTTCTCGATGTCGGCTACATTTTGTTTTCACATTTCAACTTCAAAAAATGAACTTAAGTCCCTGCGATTTAGTCTGGAAAGTGACGAATTCAAGTGAATATTGGAGGCCCAATTGCACATTCAAAGCCCATTTGCTTTACCCTAATTTTCATTATATAATCACCTTCTTTTCACACAAACCAGGGAGGAGAAAAGGAAAAAAAAGAGAGAAAAAAAACCTTGCCACAACACTGTTAGAATATCAAACTCTTTCAAGAACCCTAAAACCTTGAAATCCTTATTACAAATCCCTATCTCACTACCAACAAGCCATCACAGTTACAAACCAACACCTCACTACTTCTTCAGTAAGGATAAGACTGACTTGATCTCCATGATCCTAATTTTCCAGTAAGGCATAAAAGCATTCAGGTCACTAATTTTCCAGTAAGGGTAAGATTGATTTGATCTCCATGATCAAAAGGGTATAATCATTCATACATGCCATATTGTGCCTAAACATTAAATTTCTTCATATATTGGCTTTATTTGCATTTTATGATTTTATTTAATGTGTTCGTGAGATTTAACACTGCAGATTTAGACAGGATCCCAGGTTCATTAAGGAACGTTGAGGCCAAAAGCCAAATGGCCAAAAGGCCAAAAGCCAAATGGCCAAAACAGAACATTTTACACATGACACCAATACATGGCGAGACAGACATCTTGAGAAGATTAAGGAACATTGAGGCCAAAACGCAAATGGCCAAAAGCCAAAAGCCAAATGGCCAAAGTAGAACAACTTATGCATGATGAGGCCAGAACACAAATGGCCAAACCACTCCAATTCACCTCCAAAAAGGGGACAGAAACCCCCCAAGGTATTGTATTTTCTTTCTTTTCCTTATTTTATTTATTTCAATTATTTCTTTTTTTAATTAATTCCTTTAATTTAACTTATTTTCATAAAATATAAAAAATAGTAAAAAATAGAAAAGTCATAAAAATCAAAATTTATTTATTTAATTAATGTTTTTTGTAAATAAATTTCACTAATAATTAATTATTTATTTTTATAAATCAAAATTGCATGTAAATAATTAGATTAATTTTAGGTTTAATTTTAACATGTTTTTCTTAATAAATAAAAAAAAAATTAGAATTAGGGTTAATATTTTAATTTCATTTAATCTTTCTCATAAAAATACGTAAAAAACATAAATACCAAAAACTCAAAAAAAAATAATAATTTCTTTTTTCTCTTTAATTTCATTAGTTTAATCATTTAATTTAATTTCATTAAAAAGGGTCCAACGCCCTCGCTTCCAATTTTAATTCCAATTCGCGCATTTTATTTTATTTCTTATAATATTAATGTAATTCTCCCAAAGCCTTGTAAACTCGGACATTTTATTTCTCGCACTTTACTTCTTTATTTTCTGTCAAACCGGGTCCTGGATTAAATTTGGCGATGTGGACCCGCGCCTTTGTAATAGTTTAGAACTTTTAATTTCCGCATCTTTTTAACTGTTAATTAAATCACATGGAAGAATGAATGTCTAAATAAATATAACGCGTAGATCACCCATGACATGACAAGACAAAAATAAATGAATCTGACACACAAATCACACACCACCCCTAGGGTACGCCTCACTGTTGCCTTGCCTCGAAAGGTGATCGTCGAGTAGAGGATGTCTTAGTAAGTCCTCATGATCCGGGAACCTGGCATGAGGGTAGCTTCTAAGGTGTCTTCCCATTGCTCTGGTGATCACCATGTCCCGAACCTCGAATTGACCCGAACACCTCCAACGGTGGTGCTACCTACCTCTCAATGGTGGGATGGCACTACTTTAAAGGACATTTACACAAACGAATTCCTTAGGGTAGGTAGACGACTCTGGATACTTGCTCTAATTTCAAAAAACAAATTCAAAAATACTTTTCACACCAACACATTTTCAAAAGCTTTCGAAAGCAATTTTTCAAACACTCTTGAGGACCGATACAAGAGTCGAACTGAAATTTTCAAAGAAACTTTTTCAAACCCACTCACAGTTGAAAAGCAAACAAACCATTTTTAAAAACACAAGTGAGCAAGTATCTAAGAGCCCATGGATAACCATGGATAGAAAGGGTACTAACACCTTCCCTTTCTATAACCTACCTCCCGAACCGAGAGCAATCTCTATAAGGAATTTTTCTGTGCTTTTGTCCTTTCCAATTGGAGAAAATAAAAGACGGTGGCGACTCTTACTTCCGCGACATTTCGCGAACCAGCGTTAAACAGTCAGTTCCAGATCCACCGATCACAGAACTGGCGAGTCTGCTGGGGACTTAACTTAAAGTGAGGTGTACCTTAAGGTTAGTTCATAACTGTGTTTTCAATTGCTTTCCTTGTTTGCTTTAAATTGTGGGACTGTCTTGGGAGTTCTATAGATCCTAACCCAGATCTGGGGATACCTTCTTAGAAAGTAGCAACAAGACTGTGAGGGAACTGTGCGGGGTATACCGACATGGTTGAAACAGACTGCTACGTTGATGTGGCACTTTGGTGTGTACCGGTAACCCTTGAGTTCAGTCAAGGAGAGTACGGGGCCTCCGCGTGGTGTCGTGAAGCATCAACAGACCTTAGGAACCTTAATTGAACTATCTTGGCCTCTTTAGGGTAGTGAGATAACTGACTTTGGTGCAGTCCGAGGTTGGTTGATACTCGATACTACACTCAATTGAGGGTTGCTTTCCTGGAATATTTCGGTCGCCAGTTCAGTGGCTAAATCGAAACGATGAACAATGAAAGCAATCCCGTGATATTGGGACCCTTAGAACCCGGTTACTTCTGATAGGACAGGTTTTGAGCCCACCAACTTCAAGAGGGTAATACCCCGACCCCATGCTGGCCTTAAACTCTAAGGGCTTTCTCTTGTGTGACTTGTGTGCCTTCGTACTTGACTACTTGCATGCTTTATCTGACACATAAACTATTTGCAGGTTTTGTTTTAGTCCTTAATTGGGACCCACGACAAGGCTTACTAAGTTTCTTGCAGGTTTTGTTTATAGTCCTTAATTAGGACTCGTAACGGAGGGTACTAAGTTTTCTTGCAGGTTTTGTTTATAGTCCTTAATTAGGACTCGTAACGGAGGGTACTAAATTTTCTTGTAGGTTTTGTTTATAGTCCTTAATGGGGACTCATAATAGGGTTTACCCATATTACCCCATGCATACCATAACATCATACCATTGCATACATCCTAACCCATTTCAAGGATCTCAAGGGTCTGTGATGCAGGTCATGCTAAATCAAAATGTCTAGCAAGGGGCAAAGGGGATTTATTTTCCTCTAGCCAAAGTTGTCAGGGGCTATGACCCACTTGATATGGTGAGCTTTGACTCTTGAAGAAGATTCCCCTAGCCAAGGTTGTTTGGAAAGCAAAATAAGGTTGATGACTTGAGTCAGGGGCTATGACCCACTTGATATGGTGAGCCTTTGACCCTTGGAAGAAAGACTCTCAACAAATATGAAGTTTCTTTCAATCAAGCTACCGGATCCAAATGCTAACGAATTTTCTTGTTTACCCCGCGAGGTCCTTGAAAACATTACATGCATGTCATACTCATCATTGCATAACAGGTATCCTTGTTGCAGGTCACTTACCTTTCTCGCTGTTTATTTCAGCAATGGCTTCACAACAAGATAACCAGGACCTTCACGCTCAAGAAACTCGGTTCGGGGAAATCCTCCTGAATCTATCCAAGGGGCAGGAAGAGTTGAGGACACTCCTCATGGGGAATCTGATCAGAAAGAGTCCTGAAGATGACAAGGACGAACAGCTGAAACGTCTACAAGCTGAGGTGGACACATTGAAAACCCAGATGCTGGGGCAAAGGGCCCTCATTCAAGGTTTAGCTCAGGAGCAAGGAAAGCTGAGAGCCATGATCAGCCAACTTCCTCAAGGCATGAAGCAACCAGCCCAAATCAGGGACCAGGTCATAGAACAGCTTCCAAGAAGGCAAAGGTCGGGTCCAATGAATAGACCTCTCCGAGTTGCTACTACTTCTCAGGTCCAACAATGATCGCGCCAAGAACAACGGTTTGATCAGAGCAGGTCGGACGAGCCTAAGAGACAATTCACCTACATCAACATGTCATGGTCACGAGCTTTGCAGCACATGTTAAGGATGAACCTGATTGTGGTGATCAATCCTCCTGCAAATCCAAAGACTTCCTCTCCAAATTACAACCCAGAAGCAAGGTGTGCTTACCATTCTGGTAGCCCGGGGCACGATACTGAGGACTGTTGGGCATTGAAGTACAAGATTCAGAATATGATCGATGCTAAAGAGATCGAGTTCGAGCCCGCCGAGACTCCCAATGTGATCATTGCTCCCTTGTCAAAACATGGCTAGGATTGAGAAATTTTTGTTCATTAGAATCTTTTAAGTTGTAATTTTCTTTTGATTGTTCAAGCATTCCATTCATATCAAACGTTGTTATTTCATTAATGCATCGCATATGTCTGTTCTAAAACAATATATTCGTATTCACTAAATGCAAATTATTTTCATATTTTTTCTAATGATCAACTCTTAAATAATAAGTCTAAGCCTCTTGAGGGAGGATGACGAAAACGATACCGCAATCTACAGTATGCTTTTGAACAGACCCCGCTGATGAGGTACATGCATTGTTTCAATTCCTAAACACTGGAGTTATAAGGATGATAATCCCTCGTCAACCCATCTGAGCCAAAGAAGTAGGAGTTTTTCTTTTCGAAATTTAAAATCCTTAATCATAACCTGGGGAAGGGTAGTTCTCTCAGTTGATCCAAATGCATAACGAATGGCACCAAAGAGGTCCTTACAAAACAAAGACAGTGATGGTTCTGAATAATCAATAAAGAAAGGCAGTCATTATCAAAAAAATTCATAAATGAAAAGCCCATTAAGTCAAAACCCATGAAGGAGGCTTACACAACTGGGGCATCCCGCTGACTGTAATTCCAAAAAAGGAAACAGTTCAGGCAAAAAAAAGAAAGAAAGGGATAACAAAAATCAGACAAGAAAGAGGTCTTACAAACCCTCAACAAAAAAAGGAATGACTGCCTATTCACAAGAAATCATCAATATCCGAATCATCACCGGAAAATCCGAGCAAAGACTCAAACAAGGTCTAACGTATGATCAACTGAGTTTAGGTTTGGAGAACATCACGAAGAGTGGGTGGGTACAAATAATTTGAGCCTTTATCCTTTGTTTCTTAAACCGTGAACCAGGCCACGTTATAACCCTTAAAAGTCCTAGCTGAAGCATGAGTTAGTTCGAAAGCATACTGTTACGAAAGGTATCCTGACTCCTTAAGGCTTGCGATAAAATACGGAGTTGACATCACGTTTTACAAACATTCACTTGTTTTATGAAAATAATGCATTTTCAAAATCTTCAAGACAGACATAGGCTTTGCATTTTTAACATAACTTTGTTTGCATATGACTTTTTGTTTGAACAGCAGGGAAATTCGCACAATGAAAGTCTAATGAACAAGAGTATCTCCAATCAAGGGGCATGGCATGACTATTGTCCATCATCTGGGGCAGTTAAGTTAAGATTCGGAGAATCTCTCAAAAGGCCAATAGCCTGGAGCAAATCTCCGCCTGAGTCACTTGGGGCATTCCAACAACGAATCTTGCCTAATCAAACACCTTCTGGTGGCATGACAAAACACTTCTAACAGGGGAAACTCCTTACATTCTGAAAGCACGGACATAGTCGAAGAAAAAATACTACGCGTAATCAAAGACCCGCTAGGTTGACACACCTAGGAAAAAACAAGGGCTCCCCGACGAACCAAAAGGGTTCGGGCAAAAATAAGGGATGAAAATGAAAAATCTGTACACCCGGCAAGTCGAAAACCTGAAAAGGCGGCTTGGGCAAAAATGGGTATCCCGATGGACTGAAAACCCGAAAGGGCGGTCCAGGCAGAAGTTAGGGATTAAAGCGTACGACTATGTCCTGTCATCCTGTCACCTGCCTACCAGAAGAAGGTTTGTCCATCAACAAGCTATCAACACCTCACAGGTCTTCCTCTCCCACCTCAGAAACAGGGGCAATGATGAGCCGTCCGAGCGATCTAACTGCTCTGTCCACAAGGTACCAAGGTAGGTTCAGCTAAAGAACATAACCATACATCTTAATTCCCCAGAGAGTGAGCCAGCAAGTCAGTGCACTCTTCTCCAAGAAAAGTTATCAAATCTCAAGGAAGTTGGGTATCCCCCAGTGGATCTCAACATCTCCCCAGCAGCATATGTATTCTTAACAAGCATCCCCGGCAGTCTTGGTCTAAAGATTGTTCCCCGGCAGCATACCGACATTCAAAGGAATCACTTCCCCCGCAGTTCAAAACTTCCCCAGGAGAGTCCAATCTAGTTCCCAAGGAAAGTTGGAATTCATCTCCCCAAGCAGTAAGCTTATCCCCAGTAGATTCTGGAAGCTTATCCTCGCAGAGCACGAACGCGTCTCCCGGCTTTATTTAAAGAGTTATTTCCTTACCAGGATATAACTGGGTTATCCTCAGCCAAAAGCCACGAAAAGGTCGTCGTCAACACAGTCTCCTTATCCCCAGCGAAGTCTATTAACACTTCCAACACAACAAAGGTATCCCCAGCAGGTTACCATCAACAACTCAGCACAGTATCTCTCTCCCCATAGAGTATTGCCTCCCAGCAAGGTCATCAGAATATTTTTCTCCCCGCAGAGTAATCCATTCGCCAAGTTTATTCCCCAACGAAGTTATCTTCTCCTACCAGTATTCTTGCAACTATCATCCCCGGCGGAAGCAAAATCTATTCTCCAACATCAGCCCAGGAGTGACTTCCCGGCGCCCGTCAAGGATTTACTTTCCTAGACGAAAAATACATTCATAAACATCTTCATACATTATAGCATGCATATACGCATCATGAACATACAATCTCACGTATTCAGAGAGCATCTCGCATGTCATACCACATGACATCGCATACAACTAACGCTTGTCTTTTCAGGACAAAAGTGCAAAAATGATTACCATCAATGGTCGCAACTAAAGATCCGATTCCTGTATCTTGCCAGGGTGTATCTGTTGATGACCAAGTACCAGATCCGATTCATGTATCTTGCCAGGGTGTGTCTGAAGAGTTCGAGGATCCGATACCTGAATCTTGCCAGGGTGTATCCGTTGAAGACTAGCAATACCAGATCCGATTCCTGTATCTCGCCAGGGTGTGTCTGAAGAGTTCGAGGATCCGATGCCTGAATCTTGCCAGGGTGTATCCGTTGAAGACTAGCATTACCAGATCCGATTCCTGTATCTTGCCAGGGTGTGTCTGAAGAGTTCGAGGATCCGATGCCTGAATCTTGCCAGGGTGTATCCGTTGAAGACTAGCATTACCAGATCCGATTCCTGTATCTTGCCAGGGTGTGTCTGAAGAGTTCGAGGATCCAATACTTGAATCTTGCCAGGGTGTATCCGTTGAAGACTAGCATTACCAGATCCGATTCCTGTATCTTGCCAGGGTGTGTCTGAAGAGTTCGAGGATCCGATACCTGAATCTTGCCAGGGTGTATCCGTTGAAGACTAGCATTACCAGATCCGATTCCTGTATCTTGCCAGGGTGTGTCTGAAGAGTTCGAGGATCCGATGCCTGAATCTTGCCAGGGTGTATCCGTTGAAGACTAACATTACCAGATCCGATTCCTGTATCTTGCCAGGGTGTGTCTGAAGAGTTCGAGGATCCGATACCTGAATCTTGCCAGGGTGTATCCGTTGAAGACTAGCATTACCAGATCCGATTCCTGTATCTTGCCAGGGTGTGTCTGAAGAGTTCGAGGATCCGATACCTGAATCTTGCCAGGGTGTATCCGTTGAAGACTAACATTACCAGATCCGATTCCTGTATCTTGCCAGGGTGTGTCTGAAGAGTTCGAGGATCCGATACCTGAATCTTGCCAGGGTGTATCCGTTGAAGACTAACATTACCAGACTCGATTCCTGTATCTCGCCAGGGCACGTCTGAAGAGTTTAAAGATTCAGCTCCTATAACCAGTCAGGACACATCTATACAAAGCATCTGAAGACCAGATCCTGCAACATGTCAGGTACTCATCGTTCCTGTTGAGGTATGCAAGTTCTCGCTAAGGAATCTCTTACGCGATCGACACCCAGATGGCATCCATAAGCCCATCCACCTACCCATCATCTCTTAGCATGACATTTATAAGCCCATCATCCTATCCATCAATCTCTAAATGGCATCTATAAGCCCATTCCCCCGTCACACTACTATGTGAGCGCAAATTTCTGGGCACTCTAGTGTTCAATCATCTTCCACCTTCGGATTACGAAAGGCACGTCAGCCAATCTGCATCCTCAGGTCTAAGAAGATTGAACAGGGGCAACTGTTGTACCCCAAAATTTGCCCTCCCATATTCTTCAAAATTTGCCAAGTCAAAGCTTCAAAATCTCCCCAAGGGTTGCACAGTTCAAGGGCCTCCTAACAGTCAAGAACTAGGGTTTTGGTTCTGGCAAGGTAATTGAAGTTTCCAAGGGTCCAATCAAGTCCAACCCGGCGCGTCATATTCAGGTATTCTTTCGCCAAGATATCTCTGATAACGTATTCTCAAATTCAGGTTCGGCTCAAGAGTCAATTCTTTAAAGAAGGTATCCGAATGTGTGAGTTTTCTCGAAGAAATATGGTGAAAAAAGTGTGCTGAAAGTGCAGTTTTTACGCGCTAAAAAATTCATAACTTGAAGATCGTGGCTCGTTTTGAACCCGTTTCGTGGCCAAAATTCCGTCTTGACATTATCTACGTTTTCATCTCTCACGGCTGGAAGCCAATTTCGATCAGAAGGTCTTCAAAAATGTGGATTTATCAAGTATTTTCGCACAGAAAATTTGTGACAGAAGTTTATTTGCGTCATGTTCAGAAAATCATAACTTGGTCGATTTTCATCGTATCGAGCTGGTTCCGGCGCCAACATTTCACAAATTGAGTTGACTACATTTTCACAGAAGGTATTGAGTTCAAACGGTATTCAAAAGGCCTTCGTTTTTTGCTCAGAGTGCGTGACACGCTGAAAATCCTGAATGCTGAATATTATTTCATCTGGGCCGAAACTTCGAAAATTCATAACTCGGTCAATTTTTATCGGATTGGGCTCATATTTTTACACAAGGTCCCTGACTCATAGATCTACAACTTTGCTTCAAAAGTCGAGACCAAATTATGCACCGATCAATACCAGTTTTTTATTGAAGAACGTGTCAGAGTCGACACTGGAGCCCAAAATAGGTTTGTCTGAGCTGAAACTTCAAAAATTCATAACTAATTCACCGTTTATCCGATTGAGTCGATTTTCGGACAGGAGTTAGTTCTCGATGTCGGCTACATTTTGTTTTCACATTTCAACTTCAAAAAATGCACTTAAGTCCATGCGATTTAGCCTGGAAAGTGACGAATTCAAGTGAATATTGGAGGCCCAATTGCACATTCAAAGCCCATTTGCTTTACCCTAATTTTCATTATATAATCACCTCTTTTCACACAAACCAGGGAGGAGAAAAGGAAAAAAAAAGAGAGAAAAAAAACCTTGCCACAACACTGTTAGAATATCAAACTCTTTCAAGAACCCTAAAACCTTGAAATTCTTATTACAAATCCCTCTCTCACTACCAACAAGCCATCACAGTTACAAACCAACACCTCACTACTTCTTCAGTAAGGATAAGGCTGACTTGATCTCCATGATCCTAATTTTCCAGTAAGGCATAAAAGCATTCAGGTCACTAATTTTCCAGTAAGGATAAGATTGATTTGATCTCCATGATCAAAAGGGTATAATCATTCATACATGCCATATTGTGCCTAAACATTAAATTTCTTCATATATTGGCTTTATTTGCATTTTATGATTTTATTTAATGTGTTCGTGAGATTCAACACTGCAGATTTAGACAGGATCCCAGGTTCATTAAGGAACGTTGAGGCCAAAAGCCAAATGGCCAAAAGGCCAAAAGCCAAGTGGCCAAAACATAACATTTTACACATGACACCAATACATGGCGAGACAGACATCTTGAGAAGATTAAGGAACGTTGAGGCCAAAACGCAAATGGCCAAAAGCCAAAAGCCAAATGGCCAAAGTAGAACAACTTATGCATGATGAGGCCAGAACACAAATGGCCAAACCACTCCAATTCACCTCCAAAAAGGGGACAGAAACCCCCCAAGGTATTGTATTTTCTTTCTTTTCCTTATTTTATTTATTTCAATTATTTCTTTTTTTAATTAATTCCTTTAATTTAACTTATTTTCATAAAATATAAAAAATAGTAAAAAACAGAAAAGTCATAAAAATCAAAATATATTTATTTAATTAATTTTTTTTGTAAATAAATTTCACTAATAATTAATTATTTATTTTTATAAATCAAAATTGCATGTAAATAATTAGATTAATTTTAGGTTTAATTTTAACATGTTTTTCTTAATAAATAAAAAAAAAATTAGAATTAGGGTTAATATTTTAATTTCATTTAATCTTTCTCATAAAAATACGTAAAAAACATAAATACCAAAAACTCAAAAAAAAATAATAATTTCTTTTTTCTCTTTAATTTCATTAGTTTAATCATTTAATTTAATTTCATTAAAAAGGGTCCAACGCCCTCGCTTCCAATTTTAATTCCAATTCAGGCATTTTATTTTATTTCTTATAATATTAATGTAATTCTCCCAAAGCCTTGTAAACTCGGACATTTTATTTCTCGCACTTTACTTCTTTATTTTCTGTCAAACCGGGTCCTAGATTAAATTTGGCGATGTGGACCCGCGCCTTTGTAATAGTTTAGAACTTTTAATTTCCGCATCTTTTTAATTGTTAATTAAATCACATGCAAGAATGAATGTCTAAATAAATATAACGCGTAGATCACCCATGACATGACAAGACAAAAATAAATGAATCTGACACACAAATCACACACCACCCCTAGGGTACGCCTCACTGTTGCCTTGCCTCGAAAGGTGATCGTCGAGTAGAGGATGTCTTAGTAAGTCCTCATGATCCGGGAACCTGGCATGAGGGTAGCTTCTAAGGTGTCTTCCCATTGCTCTGATGATCACCATGTCCCGAACCTCGAATTGACTCGAACACCTCCAACGGTGGTGCTACCTACCTCTCAATGGTGGGATGGCACTACTTTAAAGGACATTTACACAAACGAATTCCTTAGGGTAGGTAGACGACTCTGGATACTTGCTCTAATTTCAAAAAACAAATTCAAAAATACTTTTCACACCAACACATTTTCAAAAGCTTTCGAAAGCAATTTTTCAAACACTCTTGAGGACCGATACAAGAGTCGAACTGAAATTTTCAAAGAAACTTTTTCAAACCCACTCACAGTTGAAAAGCAAACAAACCATTTTTGAAAATACAAGTGAGCAAGTATCTAAGAGCCCATGGATAACCATGGATAGAAAGGGTGCTAACACCTTCCCTTTCTATAACCTACCTCCCGAACCGAGAGCAATCTCTATAAGGAATTTTTCTGTGCTTTTGTCCTTTCCAATTGGAGAAAATAAAAGACGGTGGCGACTCTTGCTTCCGTGACATTTCGCGAACCAGCGTTAAACAGTCAGTTCCAGATCCACCGATCACAAGGCTGTTTCAGGGACATTCAAGGCAAGCTAGCTATTGGAAAAGATCAAGTGAAGTTTAGGCAAGCTACCAGACACCTCGAAACCTGTTGAGAAGAACTGCATTGTCCTACACGAATCTAACTGAAAAAGGTTTTTCCCCACTTTCTATCTCTCTATTTAGGAACATTTAGCTTTAGGTTTGTGAATAAAAAATGTAGTATTCATTGCTAGGAAGCCATACACATGCTCAACTCTCATTTATATTAAGTGTGCTAGGAGAATTTCATCCATGAATATGCTGAAAAAACTAGGTTAGATTTTAGGGCCAGAGAAATTCTCTCTGGTCTTTGAGAGTTAGGATTAATGCTTTATATGGTTAGAATCGTATTAAGATTCTCTACAAGTTTGATGTTGTGAGTTTTGGCAAAAGATCACGTATACAGGATCTAGCATTTTAACCAGGGCACGCGCGCGTTTCAGTCTGGAGGAAGAAGATGAAGTTGGCTTGGGCTGGGCCTGGCCTGACTTGCTTCTAACACCTCCCATTTTCATTTTTGCACCCCTGGCCCAATTTCTTATATTTTCACATTTTTACATTTTTGATTTCTTTTCTGATTTTGTTTATTTATTTCCAAGTATAAAAAATGCCTAAAAAATATTTTCATAATTTATTACATTTATTTAGCATTTTATTTTAATTTTTCTAATGTAGAAAACATTTTTAATACTTTTATATTATTTGTTTAAACTTAAAAATAATATGGAAATCATACTTTTATTTTTATTTCTTATTTTTATTCACACTGAAAATATTATTAAAAATATAATTTATTTTTGTACGTATTTTCTTTTCTTTTATACATATTTAATATATTTAATATATATATATATATACTTTTATTTTATTAAATACTTAGAATAAAAATACAAAAATATTATATTTTTATTTTTATTATTATTTATACTAAAAATACCCCTTTTTAAGTATATTTCATTTTTACACATATTAATATATTTTTGTATATAAATAATATAATATATTATTTTCTTAAACAAATTAGGGTTTACCCTTAAAACAAATAAAATTAATCTTTTTTTATTTTATTTCTTTATACTTTTTTACATCAAAAATACTTTTACATACATAGGTAAACAAAAAAACCTTTTTTTGCATAATTCATATTTATTTGATATTTATTTATTTTTGTTTATTTAAATAATTGTCCATTTAAATATTGTGATTCAATTTGGATGTAATAGTAAATTAGGGTTTATATTTCTTGTCAAATACCCCCATTCAAAATTGTACCCCCATCCCCATAATCATGTTGTAATAGCTTAGGATTTAAATTCTCGCACTTTACGTTTTCAATTATGCCATGATTAGAGAATTAGGGTTTGTATACAAAATAAAAATCAACAAATAGCTTGACCTAATCAAAGACAAAAATGCATGAAAAACAAACACAATGCACACTTGCACCCCTAGGGTTACAATCCACTTGTTACCTTCAAAAATAGGCCATGGTATACATGTTGGGTACTTTGGCAAAACAAAAACAAAACAAAAGATCATAGTCCCTCGATGACGCTATCTAGGTTGCCTAAACAAAATGATCAAGTCCCTCAAGAAAAATTGCCAAAGATACTTGACACAATTGCTATCATGGTCTATACGATGACCCGCACCTGTCCCATTTAACATCCTAACACAAGGTTGTTCACCAAATGCAATAGTGAATCAACAATGTTAAAAGGGTTAAAAACATAAGAAAGATCTTTGAGTAAAATAGGGTAGATAGTTCTTAGTTACTTGATCAAAAGCTTGCATAAACATCCTTGCTATTTTCAAACACACTTCACAACACATTTCCCAAATCAAACTTTCAAACATTGAAATCTTTTCAAAAGATAAAAACACCTTTGTATACATTCCAACAAGAATCATTACAAAGGTTTCCACAACGATGGATTCTTTTCAAAACATCTTTCAAAACCACACACAAAGCACCATTTCAAACAATTGGAAAAGCAAAGCAAGTGATTTAAACAAGTAACTAAGAGCCCATGGAAAACCATGGATGAAAAGGGTGCTAGCACCTTCCCTTTCATAATCTACTCCCCGAACCCAAGAAAACATCTCAAAGGTCTTTCTTGTGCTTTTTGACCTTTCCTTTGGATAAAATAAAAAGTCGGTGGCGACTCTTGCTAAACGGAAACATTTGCGAATACAAACGCAAAACCTCAAGTCATTTCTCCCACCATATCACATATGTCAACAATGATGGTTAAAGAGTTGGAATTAATTGAATAGTTTATAGATATGAGCTTAATTTGCAAGGTGACACCGCGAAGTGTTATGCTGGGAATGTTGAAGATTAATAATGATTTTCTGGATAGTATCAGAGAAGATCAGAAGTTAGATGTGAAGCTGGTAGATTTGATGGTTGGGATTGATCAGTCTGAGAATAGTGATTTTAAGTTAGATGCGCGAGGTGTGTTGAGATTTCGTAATCGGATTTGTATTCTTGATGATGCAGAGATGAAGAAAGTGATCCTTGAAGAGAGTCATAGAAGTAAGCTGAGTATTCATCCAAGAGATACAAAGATGTATCAGGATTTGAAGAATTTGTTTTGGTGGCCTGGGATGAAGAGTGAGGTGGCTCGTTTTGTGTATGCATGTTTGACTTGTCAGAAGTTGAAAGTTGAACATCAGAAGCCTGCAGGGTTGATGCAACCGTTAGAAGTTCCAGAATGGAAATGGGATAGCATTTCGATGGACTTTGTGATGAGGTTACCTAATACTTTAAGAGGACATGATACGATTTGGGTGATTATTGATAGGCTTACGAAGTCAGCTCATTTTATTCCTATTAACATCAGTTTTCCAATGTCGAAGTTGGCTGAGATTTACACTAGTGTAATTGTGAAGCTGCATGGTGTTCCTTTGTGCATTGTGTCAGATAGAGATCCGAGATTTACTTCTGATTTTGGAAGAGTTTGCAAGAGGCGTTGTGGTCTAAGTTGAGGTTGAGTTCGGCGTATCATCCTCAGACGGATGGTCAGACATAAAGGACTATTAAATCGTTGGAGGATCTGTTGAGAGCATGTGTTCTTGAGCAGGGAGGTTCGTGGGATACTTATCTTCCGTTAATAGAGTTCACTTATAATAACAATTACCATTCTAGTATTGGGATGACACTTTTTGAAGCGTTGTATGGTCGGAGATGTAGAACTCCTTTATGTTGGCATGAATCTGGAGAAAGTGTAGTGCTTGGACCTGAACTTGTTCGTGAGACTACTGAGAAGGTGAAGATGATTCGAGAAAATATGAAAGCTTCCCAAAGTAGACAGAAGAGTTATCATGACAAGCGAATGAAGGATTTGGAATTTCAAGCTGGTGATCATGTGTTTTTGAGAGTTACACCTGTAACTGGTGTTGGGCGAGCATTGAAGTCTAAGAAGCTCACTTCTCATTTTATTGGTCCATATCAGATTTCAGAAAAAGTTAGGAATGTTGCTTATAGAGTGACTTTACCGCCTAATCTTTCGAATTTGCATGATATGTTTCATGTTTCACAACTTCAGAAGTATATTTTTGATCCATCTCATGTGATTCATATAGATGATGTACAAGTACGGGGTAATCTTACTGTTGAGACGATGCCTATACGAATCGTGAATCATGAAATGAAGACTCTGTGAGGCAGGGAGATTGCTTTGGTGAAGGTAGTCTGGTTAGGAGATGTTGGAGAAAGCATGACTTGGGAGTTGGAAAGCAAGATGCGAGACTCCTATCCTAAGTTGTTTAAATGAGGTAAATTTTCGAGGACGAAAATATTATAAGTAGAGGAGAGTTGTAACGCCCGTAATTTAATTAATTAATTATTTAATTAATTTATTTTTGGATTATTTGTGAAGTTGCAAGATGTCGAGAATTATTGATATAAGTTGTTGGATTATTATTAATTAATTAATTAGTGATTAATAATAATTATAATATGGAATTAAAGGGAATATATGAAATAATGATGGACTTATGCTATTGGTTAGAAACAGTAAAGTGGGGGTGTAGGTTAGACCCAATAGGATTGTTATATAAGGAGAAGCTAACACAAGGATTTATTTTAGTTGGAGAATAAGGATTTCTGTACGCTGATCGGTAGAGTTCCACGGACGAGGAGCAAGCTGCCCGGTGTCGAGCAGAGCAAATCAAGGATTACGGCCGAAGCTTTGGTTGAGCGACCTTCAATCCAGGTAAGGGTGGGGTTTTGACCTTATAATGGGACTTATGACGTGTATTACGTGAGAATTGGTCATTTTATGATTTTTGTGCGTGGATGTTTTTGAATTGTTATCGAAGTTGCTCGTTTATTCATGTTTTGACCGTTGGGAAGAACTGTAAGACCGTGTAATGAATCCATTTTAGGAAGTTTCCCGGTTGTGTGTTATGGACGTTTTGTGTATCTGTGTGACTGCCCGGTTTAATCGATGAGTAGGTTAGTGTAGATTGTTGCCTGTTGTTGTGGTCGTTAGGTTGTTGTGGTTGTTATGATGGTATGGTCGTTACTATGTTAGGAATTATTGTTGTAGTTGGTCTTGTATAATGAACGAATCTATCGATAGGAATATAGTTGCCCATTCTGTATTATTCCGAGAGGTTGGCTGGAAGTTATGAATTATAGTGGTGTGGTCGTTAAGAAGTTGTATCGTGCCTGTGTTGTTAGCCAAATTAGTGGTCGGGGAGGATACTGAAGTAGTAGGTACCGAGCGGCATTTTAGGCTGCGAAGTGTATCGGGAATGTGCATTGGATTTTTCGAGTAGAATTAGGTTGCATGACGTGTTGAGGAGCATAGGTTGGTCGTTAACCTGTTTTCCCCCCGTGCGTGTCAAGGAGTATGATTTAGTTGTATCTTGTCCTAGTTGTTGTGCATGTCTAGGGGCACGTAGTTCCTTATCCCTTTTTCCCGTACATGTTGTATTTTTGATCGTTAACCATGTTGTGTGAATTATGTTAAGTTGTTGTTTGATGATGTTAATTACTGAATCGTTGATTGATGTAATAGGCTTATGGCCAACATTGTTTTATGCTGATTTATGTTGAGCTATGGTTAAATTGAGGGCTTATGCCAATGCTGTTGTGTTGTTGTGAATTCTCGTTGATAATGCGGTTGCAGGGGATTTACATGATGATAAATTACCTCTATTTACTGGTAATAATGGTGATGTGGGCTTATGCCTTATGATGGATGATGATTGTTATGAGTATGTGATAGTGCATTCATTGAGTCACATACATTTGCATACTTTGTGATGACCTGGATTGGCAAACTGCGAAGAAGGCTTATGCCTTGTTGATGCCTCTATTAATTAGCAATTATTAAGATGAGAGTTCTGCTCTATTTTTAAGATGGGAGTTCTGCTCCAATGGTACCACATGCATTCTCATAGTATTGAGTCGCATTCCAAGTAGTATGATTGAGCTTTTGTGTTGATGAATTAATTGTTATATTTTATTAATAGCCTGTTGGGATTGTTGTTGTTTATAAGTTGTGAAGTGATGATTTTTGCATGAACTGATTCTAGTGTAATATTTATCACACGTTCTATTATAGTGTTCAATATCTCATCCATTATGTTTGAATGTTACCCTTATGTTGGTAACGTGCAGGTAATCCAGAGTGAAGGCGGCTGACCTTCAGTAGTTCGAGTCAGTGTCATTGCTCTAATACGTAACACTCGGAGGAATGAACGCTTGTTGCTTTAGTATTTGTTATTTCAGTTGTTGAACTTTAAGTTGATTGTTGTTAAGTACTTACTATTAAAAAGTTTCTTTCATGTTGGATAAAGATGTTATTATGATTGCTGCGTAGTTGTTCAAGTTGTTAATTTATAAGACTAACCTATTTTGCTGTTGGTTCATCCGAAGTTTTAAAGTGTTATGTATCCATGTTGAATGCAATGATTTTTAAGTTGAATTTGTGGCATCCTGATTCAGTTGTATAATTTTTATAACTCTGATTTATATAATAATTATCGGGTAGAATTGGGGTGTTACATCCTACGAAGAAGCTAGAAGGAATTACTCTAGAAGAATGTTGGTCTGGTGTGAAGCCTAGCTTGAGTCATATGAAGGTATTTGGATTTGTTGCATATAGACATGTGCCAGATCAATTGAGAAGAAAACTTGATGACAAGTCGAGTCAAATGATTCTAGTTGGATATCATTCGACAGGAGGTTACAAGTTGTTCGACCCAGTGAACAAGTAGGTTGTGATCAGCAGAGACGTGATCATAGATGAGCTTAAAGAATGGAATTAGACTGAAAATGTCAAGAAAGATTCAGTGGGAATCCTACTTGAAGAATCAGAAACTCAAGTCGAAAGAGAAGTTCGACAAGAGGAACCAGTAGTTATAGATCAATCAAGTACAAGCAGACCTCAAAGAACAAGACGTATGCCTGGAAGATTGCAAGATTGTGTGATTACATCAGATGATGTGATAGATAATGAAGATGAGTTGGTACATTATGCTTTCTATGAAGATGTCGAACCTGTCAATGCAACTGAAGCATTGAAGGATTCGAAGTGGGTGAAAGCAATGAACGAAGAAGTGAAGTCTATCGAAGACAACAACATTTGGTCACTTGTCGAATTGCCTCAAGGCAAGAAGGAAATTGATGTCAAATGGGTATACAAAGTGAAAATGAATTCCAAAGGGGAAGTAACTCGACACAAAGAAAGACTTGTGGCGAAAAGATTTCTACATAAAGAAGGAATAGACTTCAATGAAGTTTTTTCACCTGTTGCTAGGATCGAAACAATCAGGTTGGTTGTTGGCCTAGCAGAAATAAACAGATGACACATATGTCAAATGGACGTGAAGTGTATATTCCTGAATGGACTCTTAGACGAAGAAGTTTATGTTAAACAACTAGTTGAGTTTGTGAAACATGACGAAGAGAGAAAGATATACATGTTGTATAAAGCCCTATAAGGATTGAAACAAGCTCCAAGAGCTTGGAATAAGAAAATTGATAGTTTCCTAAGGGAGAAGGAATTTGTGAAGTGCACAACTGAACATGGAGTATATATAAGAAGAAACAATGGTGAATTTCTTATACTATGTCTCTATGTCGATGATTTGTTGATAACAGGTAGCTGCAAAAGTGAGACTGAAGACTTCAAAAGTGATCTCAACAAAGAATTCGAAATGTATGATCTGGGTGAGATTTCATATTTCCTTGGCATTAAATTCTACAAGAGCAGTAGAGGTTTGATGATGCATCAAAGAAGATATGCAGGAGAAATTCTCAAGAGATTTGAGATGGAAGAATGCAACTCAACTTCGACACCTGCAGAACCAAGACTGCACCTGTCGAAAGATGCAGATGAAGATGATGTCAACCCAATCCAATACAAAAGACTTATTGGGTCATTGAGATACCTTTGTCATACAAGGTCTGACTTAGCATATAATGTAGGTATGGTAAGTAGATTCATGCAGAAACCAAAGGTATCACATCTAACAGCGGTGAAGAGGATACTAAGGTATCTCAAAGGAACTCTCGACTATGACATTTTGTTTCCTGTAGCTGATAAAGGAAAATAATGCAAGTTAGCAGGATACACTGATTCAAGTTGGTGTAGTGATGCTGGAGATCAAAAATCAACAACAGAATATGTGTTTATGTTAGGTGGTGCACCATTTGCTTGGAGTTCAAGAAAGGAACCAGTAGTGACATTATCATCATGTGAAGCTGAATACATAGCTGCTTCTCTTTGTGCATGTCAAGCAACTTGGATGGTGAACTTGGTCGAAGAGATAACAGGGAAAGATCATGGAGCAATTACCATGAAGATCGACAGCATGTCAGCTATCAATCTGGCGAAGAATCTGATAGATAGCACATGGTCGAAACAAACACATCGGAATGAGGTTCCACTATCTTCGAGAGCATGTAACAAATGGGAAGATGAATTTGGAACACTGCAGAATTGAGAATCAGATTATAGACATCACGATGAAGGGGGTGTATGTCGAAGTATTCAGAAGACTAAGAACCATGATGAATATAGATAGTTTAGACACAATGAATTAGGTGGTGTGTTAAATTATAATTCGATTGTGTCGAAGGGAGGTTGCCCAGTTGAAGAGCTTGTGGATCGAAACAAGCTACACACATCTATAAATAGAGGGAGTAATCCTTAATTTTGTAATTAAGTCAATTCATTGTAATCACAGAATTTGACGTTGAAAGTGATTAATAAAGTTTTCCACAGTTTGTTGTCTTCTTTCTTTTCTTTTCTCATAATTCATTGTCATTGTATGGTGATATCAATCTTCTTCATCAAGATTGATAGAAATTCATCATATATATATTTAATGGATTTCCAACATTTAACACTCCCTGAGAATTGTAAAGTCATAGATAATAATATATGATTTTATTTATGTCTTGAGTAAGTATATGTTTTGATAAGCTTTGTTTTTCATGTAACAGTTATGATAATGTCTTTGAAGGCCGCCAGTCTTGGTCTGAACATGGTAGCAGCCTGCCATATTCTAATGCTAAATCTATGGTGGGATCCTACAATTGAAGATCAAGCCGTAGACATAGCGCATCGAATTGGACAGACTCGTCGGGTTACAATTTTGCGTTTAACAGTCAAATATACGATTGGAGACCTAATTTTAGCTCTGCAGGTATTATAATATTCGTGCATGTTATTGTTTTTCAAAAGTATTTGTGTATTTCTGATATGATGGGTAAGTAATGATACTAATTATTCTAAATAGAGAAGGAATAGGTCTCTAAATATTTGTGTATTTTGGATTTGGTTAAATCATGGTTTATTGTCGTTATTCAATTTCAGATTATTTAGGCGGGTTTTGATCGTATTGCAAAAGTAGG
The DNA here is from genome assembly GCA_948472305.1 of Vicia faba. NCBI lineage: Eukaryota > Viridiplantae > Streptophyta > Magnoliopsida > Fabales > Fabaceae > Vicia > Vicia faba. Next base: position 1,430,667,763 of record OX451736.1, on the reverse strand, counting down.
TCAAAGCACAATTAATGTTGTTAATTCCACATAAATTTCTTCTATCAGTATTATTTTTTTGTATGACTGATATAATTATGCATATAAATAGAAAATATTAGCCATACTAAACTGGTATAATTATGCATATATGTCATAAGAAATTATATATATTTATGAGCAAATTGATTAAATGTGGAAGTATGTTGGTGATGCTAGAAGACTTTCTTATATAACTTGGAATTCCAATACCAATATATCTTGGTCATACCAGGATGATCTGTTCTAAGTTTTTTTTCTTAATTATTCTTAGTTGCAATGATGAGATACAATTTTGTTTTAATTTCTTTTTTCTAAGGTGATGGGTATACTTAACTTATTTTATTTTGACATGTTCGGTAGGTTTAACATGAAATATAGAACTGAATTATTGACCTGAGGTACTAGGCGTCTCTCATTTTTGAAGATCACAAACAACTTTTGTTTTAGATAAAAGCTCAAGCTTGTTCTCATTGATATTAGCATAGTTGTGCAATGTAGAGTTCAATATTTTGATTTTATCATATCAAGCGTGTATAATTCAAAATTGTATAAACAAATGGGTTCCCTTTAAATAAGATATTTGAAATTAGTCATTCATAAAGAAAATACATTTTAATTTCTTATGATTCCATTTTTTACAACTCTATTTCAATTTACACCACACAAGTATGTTGCTTTTTACTAAACTTTAAAATATTGCAAGCATGTCAAGGCACCATCCTTGCATGTTCTGTTCAAATCTGTCCAAACACGTAAATACAAATAAAAGTCTTAATCTTAACCTATCAACATGTTATCTATTTTATTTCAATTAATATTTATCTTTTTTTCAAACTTTTTTTAAAGATAAAATCTTTATTTTAAAATATCAAATTTTTTTCTTTCTCCATCTTACGTGTGCTTTTTTTTTATATACAATTTTTATCCTATATCAAATAAATTTATCCGTGCAGATGTATATGTATCATACTAATCTGATGTTACATAATTAAATTTTTTTTATCACTTTCTATTTTTTTATTATTGAAATTTGTTATTTTTACGGATCACTATCACCACAAAGATCAACAAAATATTTGCAAATATCCTATTTATAATTATTAGTGATATTTGTAAATATTTATAATTACTAACATATTAAATTTATCATGTTAGTGATTTGTTACATTTTTATTTTTAAATATTTGTAATTATTAATAATTTTATAATAATCATATATCAGCAATAATAAATGCTTATCGAATAATCTAAAAAATGAATGCAGTTACCTGTGCAGTCGCACGAGTTTTCTACTAGTTAATTTCATAAATGTATTTTCGGATATATTTAAAATACACACATTTCAGCACTTCACAAACGAATTATTTCTATGTTGTCTAAAATTAGTCTGAAAATACATCTCTGAAATATTAAGGAGAAGCACATCAATGCAGTAGAATTTACAAATTTGAGATCTTAGACATGATTCTGCCCCCCAAAATTAGCATATAATAAATTACTATCTATATTTTATAATATTTGTCATATACTTATATTTGCTAAAAAAAATTGTCACTTTTAATTTTAAATGTAAGCTTGATTCTGTTTTTTTACCATCAAATTAGTTCAAATGAAACTCAAGAGCACTTAAACAAGGTGTTAAAGGGATTTTTTTCCTGTTTAATTAGAAGTTCTGGGTTCAAACTTAATTTTAAACACATATTAATGTTAAAAAATTTTGACGAAGAGTTTTACTTACTGATATCAATGAGGCAGAGAATGTGAAGATGTTGCGTCCACGTCCGTCCCTCAATTTTTTCCCATCCCGACATATCTCCATGATATCCATGATCATCGAATTTAAAAAAAAATTTATAATTTTTTATTAAAACTATTACATTAGTATTTTTTTATTTTTTTTTATTTTTAAAAAACCATATATATTTTGTATTTAATTTAAAAATAAAATAAAAAACACATCTTACATCAATAATAAATAAAATAAAATTCAAAAGCACTTACAATTGTTAATATTTCTTTTTTTGTCAAAAAGTAAATATCTAATAGACATGATGTTACAATGCATAACCATTATTTATAATAAAAAAAACTATCGATAAATATTCCATAATGCATAACAAAACAGAATATATATATATATATATATATATATATATATATATATATATATATATATATATATATATATATATATATATATATATATATATATATATATATATATATATATATATATATATATATATGGATCTGGATTGGGCCCACACTTGCCCTACTGATGGGGAGGCCCAATTCAATACCCTTGCATAAGGCCCAAAGACAAGCATCTCAAGTTGAGGATCGTTGGGAAACTTTCCACGTGTCCGTTGGGGAACGTGACCCACGTGTCTGTATCATCACCATCATATCTGTCCTCGGAGAATCACGAGTCCAACACATGTCCTCTCGGAGCAGTTGACCAAGGGAGAGTCCACGTGCTGGACTCCATACACACATAAGTCCTGACAGTCTTCATTATTGGATCTCATCATGGCCCAATGTTGTACCCCAAAATTTACCCTCATTTCTCAATTAATCTCTCATAAGATCTCCTTTGGTTTAAGACTGCACAAGGGTTGATCAGCTCAAGACACCTCCTCAAGCACCGATGACTGAAAATTAGGGTTTGAGTTTGCACAAGGACAAATGGACTTTTGATGCCCCATATGACTTTCATGGATCATTTTGGACCCTCAAGTTTGCTCATGTCAAGTTTCAAGTCTTGGATCACATTTTTGCCCAATCAATTGATTTGTTAACCTAAAATCAGATGAATTGAGGAAAAAGTCAACCGTGGTCAATTTACAGTCAAAATTCATATTTTTTGGTCCATATCAACATCATGAACTCATATATGTCATTTGATCAAGTTTGGATCACAATTCCTCAAGAAATTTGATCAGATCATCAAAAGGGTAAAATGGTCAAAATTAGGATTTTGACTAGGAATGTTTAATTTTTGATTTTTGACCTAGCAAATGATTGATTGGTTTAATTTATGATCTCAAAAGGTTTCAAATACTTTATTTTGACCTAATGGCATGACTCAAAACATCTCTCTAACTTGTTCCCTCAGATCACACTCCATCTACAAAGTCAGAAGCAAGTGTGTTTAAAGCATAACCACTCTACATTAGCAAGTACATAAGACTTTGAAACTTTGATTTCTCAAAAATCACATGTTGAGCTTAAACATTTTTTTTTGAATTCTGATCAACAACAAGTCTCCAAACTTGTTGCTTATAAATAGAGACACTATTTGTGAGCTAAGACACGAGCATTAACACCCTGAAACACTCCCAAACTCCCTAAAGCCAGAAATTGCCCAAAAACTCCATTGTTGCATAGTTTATGACCTTGAACTCCAAACTCATATTTCCCCCGTATGTTTCTTGGCCTTTTGGTTCCTAAAGTTCCTATACATCAAATATAACCTATCCCTGTCCCTGTTACACGACTGTAACTCCATTTCCATCATCCTCTATAACCAAAAATAGAGCATTGTAGGTTGAGTTCTCCAAGCCCTTCCAGCCATCCATTACTCAAGCTAATCATTGCATTAGCTTCCTGGGAACTTGAGGAAGCTAACCTTATCATTGCAGCACCTTGAATCAAGCTCAAACTCATTTCACGATTTCCAGTTTTGAGGTACATTTTCTGAACTTCCATCTCATTATTTAGGCATTGTTAGGCTTGCATTTGTGAAGATAAAATGTAGACATCATTGACCTGAAACTGTACATGTCCATAGATTCCATTTATATTGCTTGAGTAGTGAGAATTTTGAGTTTGAACTTTATGAAATATTTAGGTCAGAATTTTATTACTTTTAGAAATTTCCATTCATCTTTGATTTATAGCTTATGATATTTATATGGTTGGATTCGTATGGAAAAATGGAGCAACTTTCATGTTTGCATCTTTCATTTTTATTGAGAAATGGTGAAGTTACAGGATCCATGGCTGGAGGTTGAAGATGAAGTTACATTCAGGACTTGATTTGTGTTATATGTTTATTATTTCACCAATGTTAATTGATGTACAGCCACCCCAGTGGCAAAGGTAGCACGCGTATGTATGTGAGGTCAGGAGTTCAACACCTAACGCTATCTTTTGTGTATTTTTCTCACATTTTCTCTCTTTTTTGTCACACAGCTGCGCTTGGGCCCCAAACCATTGGGCTTTGTTTTTTTTTGCTGACCTGTAACCCCCTGCCTTACTTTTGCACTCCTGGGCCAACTTTTTTATTTTCTTTTTCTTATTTCATTTTTTTTCATTTTTTTTCATTTTTTTTCTTTATTATATTTATATTACTATTATTATTATTATTATTATTATTATTATTATTATTTTTCATTATTAAAAAATCCAAAAAATATTTTATTTATTATTTTTACACTTATATTTTTATTTTCTTTATAAAACAAAAAAGAACAAAAACATTTTCTTAAACAAATTAATCTTTTTTTTTCTTAAATGATTAATATTTAGATTTAGGTTTAATTATTATTTTACTTTCTCATTTAAATTAACTGAGAATTTAGGTTTCTTTTAATTAATTATTTTTTCATATTATTGTTATTAAGTTTAAATTTTTTCATAAAAACCCTAAAAATGCTTTTTTAACTTAATTTCTTTCTTAATTAGTTGAAGTTAATTTTATTTAATGTTAATTAATCATTTTCTAAATTAGGTCAAGATGAAAACCCTTTCATTAAGAAAACAAACAAAATCATTTCCTTTTCCATTTGCATTTGTACGTTATATTTTTCAATTCTTGTACATTATTCAATATGTTTGTAATAGTTAATTAAGTTTAATTTTCTTGCAATCCCCATTTGTAAATTTGCATACCCCCTCCCCTAATGATGTAATAGCTTAGTAATTTTACTTTCCGCAATTTATCGCTTTATATAAATGCTAATAATTAGGGTTTGTATGGAAAGATAAAATCAAAAATTAACAAACCTTAATTTAAGACAAAACAATGCATGTAAATTCAATACACTTGCACACTTGCACCCTTAGGGTGATTCAAATTTGTTGCATTACAAAAATGACCATGTTATGCATGTGAGATATCTTAGCAAAAAGCAATCAAAAATATAAGATCATAGTCCCTCAATGACGCTATCAAAGTTGCCTTTCAAAATGATCTTAGTCCCTCAAAGAAAAAAATACTAAGATGTCTCACAACATTGCTATCATGGTTATACGATGACCCACGCCCGTCCCTTTACATCCAAAGATAAGGCTTCTTACCAATCAATGTTAAGATAGAAATATCAAAGGAAAGGAAGAAATGAACAAAGACTTTTGAGTAGGTAGATTGTTCCTAGTTGCTTGCTCATTTTCAAATCAAACACTCTTGCTTATTTTCAAAACAAACACCAAACACTTTCAAAAACACTTTCAAAACATTTTCCAAACATGAAATATTTTCAAAAGCCTAACATTTTGTATACGTTCTTACGAACGAGAACTATTACAAAGTTTGCCTAAACGAAGGCGCCTTTTCAAAATACTTTCAAAAACCACACAAAGCACACTTTCAAATAAAAGCAAGTGATCTAGAAAGAAACTAAGAGCCCATAGATAACTATGGATGAAAATGGTGCTAACATATTCCCTTTTCATAATCTACCCCCCGAACTCAAGAAATATTCTCAAAGGTCTTTCGTGTTCTTTTCAGCCTTTCCTTTTGGATAAAAGAAAAGTCGGTGGCGACTCTTACTAACCGCAACATTTGCGATAAAACACAAAACACCCAAGTCAGTTCTCCCACCGTATCAAAGAACTGATGATTCTGCTGGGGAATTACTTAAAAGTGGGGTTACCTTAGGGTTAGATCACCTTTATTTACTTTTATTGTTTAACTCGTTTGCTTTATATTTTGGTTCCTTGTTTGAACTTGTTTAAATCCTCTACCCGGATTTGGGATACCTTATAGGTAAGTAGCAATACATTATGGAAACTGTGCGGGGTATACCGACATGGTCTAAGCAATAGCTACGTTAGTGTGACACATTTGTGGGTACCAGTAGCCCTTGAGTAGTCAAGGAGAATATGGGGTGTTGAGTGGTGTCATGAAGCACTAACTGACTTTAGAACCTTTACTTGACCAACTTGGCCATTAGGACATAGTGAGATAACCGGCTTTGGTGCAGTCCGAAGTTGGTTGATAATCGATACTACACTCATTGAGGTTTGAATTTTCGGGATATTTCGGTCGCCGTAAAAGAGGCTTGTGCTGAAACAATGCCCGAGAAGACAGATAAGTGATATTGAGATCCCTTAGAACCCAGTTACTATTTCTAGGACAAGTTTGAGCCAACTAAACTTCAAGAGGGTACTTACCTCTGAGACTCCATGCAAGCCTAAACCTAAGGACTTGTTTTCCTTGTTTGTATATATTTACTTGTACATAACATCATAAACATCATAGCATCATACTCATTCTCACTAACCATTTCAAGGATTTTTGGGATTTATCTTTATTCTGTTTTGTAGGACATGGCTTTTATCCGCAGGAATACTATCCAAGTCAATCTCGTAAGGATTCCTCCTCAACTCAAAGAGTTAACATCAAGGGTCCCTGAAAACTCTTCATTCACCGAAAGACATGGTCGCCTCCTAAACTTGGTTACCTCCAACACTGATGAGGATATGATGAAGGTGCTTTTCCAATTCTTTGATCCTCTAGACCATTGCTTCACTTTTCTCGATTATCAACTTGTGCCTACTCTAGAATAATTCTCCCAACTCTTGAGGATTCTCATTCTCAATAAACTACCCTTCAACGGTACGGAAAGAGATCCAAAACCTGAAGAGATTGCCCAAGCATTACACTTGCAACAATTTAATATCATAACTAATTGGGAAACAAGGAGTGGTGTCAAAGGTTTCTTAGCCAAGTTCTTGTCTGAGAAAGCTCAAGATTGTTGGAACTCCTTGGACTTACAAGATTTTGAAGAAATTGTGGCCCTTTTCATCTATGGGATGGTTTTGTTTCCAAACCCTGACTAACTCATAGATGTAAACGCAGTCAAAACCTTCATGTCTCGCAATCCAATGCCTACTTTGTTGGGAGATATCCTACATTCTTTTCATTCTCGCACTATGAGAAAGAGAGGTATCCTCATGTGTTGCACTCCTCTCTTGGCAAGATGGTTTATTTCACATCTTCCCCGATCTGTGTTAAAGAACTAGCAAGGTTTGAGGTAGTCCCATAGGCTGATGACGCTCATACATTCAGATGTTCATTGGTGTTCCCGATCCTTGGAGAATGTTACTATCGTCGACCATTATGGAGAATTCCATAATTTCCCCTTGCTTGGCATTAGATGAGGTATCACTTACAACCCTTGCTTATCCTTGCGACAGTTTGGTTACACCCGAAGGGATGTTCCATATGAGATGCTCATCCAAGGAGTGGTATTCAACTACGAGAGCGACGATCAAAGCTATTGTCAGAGGTTTATACGAGCCTGGAGGATGGTAAGCAAAATGGATAGTAAGACGTTGGGACACAAGAATTCCATTCCCCTCGAGCCTTACCTTAAGTGGGTACGAGCTCATGCTCAGAGACTTGTGATGCCTTATCTCTCCATCTTACCAGTCATCATGGAACATGTGGTTGAAGGAGATGTCCCATACATTGTCCTTCATCTTGAGATGCCTACCACTCTTGAAGACTTGCAAAATGGTTGGATTCAGCTAAAGGAGGAACGAGATACCTTCGAAGCTCAATTCAATGCTAGTGAGAAGAGGATCTTGGAGCTTAAAAAGTAGCTACAAGAAGAGCAAAGTGTGAACGCCTATCTCGCACCGAAGAGGATGCGTTCAGTCTTTTTATCTTAGAGAGTTATTTTGTAAGCCCAAGAGGCATGATGTAATCCTTTTTGAACTAATTAATGAAAATTGACGTTTGTTCACTCTTTTGTCTATAGAATTTTAAATTTCAATAAATCCTTGAAATCATTTGCATATACATCTTCCATGCATCATAACATGACAGGTTTTTCACACAACATGTTTCCTTATCTTTCTGCTGTTTATTTCAGCAAGATGGGTCTAGAGAAAATTGTGAAGGATCTCCAGGCACAAAACTCTCAATTCCAAGAGATTCTACTGGACCTAGCCAAGGGGCAGCAAGATATGATTGCATTGTTGGAAGTTAATAAGAATCCCAAGAAGAAAGCTTTGCTCAACATGGGTAGAAGGTTCAGAGAGTCAGTTCGTCAGATCCCGGTAATGGAAGACTCATATGAAGAAGATGAGAATAAAATTGGTGAAGCTAATAGTAACCAGGATGGGTGCATCAACGGTCAAGTATCTGATGATGATTATTTCGATGAGGCGTATCCACCTGCCGATGTCAAGTATAAGCAGTTATAAGACAGGTTGAAGGTTGTTGAAATCCAAGCCGTCTCCGGTTTATATTTTGATGATTTGGGTTTGATCTCCAGGGTTGTTATTCCCCAAAAATTCAAAATACTAGTCTTTGCAAAGTACGATGGAGTTTCTTGTCCAAAACTTTACCTAAAATCTTACGTATGCAAGATACAGCTGCACACTGCTGATAAGAAACTCTAGGTTCACTTTTTCTAAGAAAGCTTGGTCGGAACACAACTAGAATGGTTCTACCAGTTAGATGGTTCTCGTATCAATACCTGGGAAGATTAGCTAATGCATTCTACCATCAGTACCAGTATAACGCCGACTTGGTGCCAACAAGGGTTCAATTGCAAGATATGACAATGGGGAAGAATGAAGGATTTAAAGAATATGCACAAAAGTGGAGAGACCTCGCCAGTAGGGTTCAACCAACTTTGACTGATAGGGAGAACATTTACATGTTTATGGGAACTTTATCTGGTCCATCTTTAACTTGTTGGTTGGATACTCTTATTCTGGTTTCACCGAGCTAATCTTAACCGGTGAAAGAGTTGAAAGCGGCATTAAAAGTGGGAAGATCTCCATGGCATCTGCCTCCACTTCCAATCCTGTCAAGAAAACCTTTTCCTGCAAAGAAAGAAATCAATTTTGTGTACGGGGCGAGGGCCCGTACCAAGAAGAATGACCATCCGTCTGTTAATGTTGTCCGAATCTTCAATCCGACTCCTGCTCCAAGACCATCTGCAAATCATCAACATTTTGAAACTCCGAGAAGATAATTTACGAGGATAGGAATGTCACTATCCAAAGCCTTACAATATTTTCTAAAGGCTAATTTGGTGACATTACGCGATCCTCCTGCCAATCCAGATACCTCTTTGCCAAAGTATAATCTGAATGCTAAATGTGCTTACCATTCAAGTAGCCTCGGGCATGAAACTGACCAATGCTGGGCCTTGAAGAATAAAATTCAAGACTTGATTGATAACAAGACTGTTGAATTTGATCCTCCTCCAACTTCGAATGTAATCACCTTTCCTATGCCAATACATGACAAGGGTGTCAATGAAGTTAACGCTGTGGGTGATTCTGATGAAGAAGCTGCATTTGAAGATTGGGTGTATCCTACTACAACGGAGCTGAAGAATTGGCATGCAAAGGACTTCGTGCCCATATCCTTCATTGAGGAGTAACCTACTTGTTATTGCTTTTCTTTTAATTCAAGAACATTTTGTCTGTAATATTTAACAATGACTTTTAAGCCATGTGCCTGGCCCGAGGCACTATGGTCCATTTGTCAAGGGTTTTATTTATGTTCATCTAATCATATGATCATTCAATACAAATCATTGGACTCTTTTGCATTCAAATCTTTGTGTTCATTGTCTTTTTTTCCTTTCAAATACATTTTTCAAAATAGCCATGTATCTTACATGCACACACACACACACACACACACACACACACACACTCTTGCAGGTTCTCATCCACTCTGGATCTTATTTCCAATGACTCTACTATTTCCAACTATGACTTCGAATGCCCAATTAACCAAGCCGAAGATGAAGGCAAGGAATATTGTGATATACCAGGAGAACTAGCCAGACTTCTATTACAAGAGGAAAAATCTATTCAGCCGCACGAAGAGTCAGTTGAAGTCATCAATCTGGGTACTGAGACAGACAAGAAGGAAATCAAGATCGACGCTAACTTGGAAAGCAGTGTCAAGAGCAGGTTGGTTCAGATGTTGCATGATTATATGGAAGTATTTGCTTGGTCTTATGAAGATATGTCGGGGTTAGATACTGACATCCTAGTTCATTGTCTGTCGACAAAAGAAGACTGTCCTCCTGTCAAACAAAAAGTTCGTCGCATGAGGCCTGATATGTCTGAAAAGATAAAAGCTGAAGTGATGTAACAATTTTACGCAGGGTTCCTAGCTGTGGCATATTATCCCCAATGGGTTGCCAATATGGTGCCAGTGCCAAAGAAATACGGAAAAGTTCGCATGTGCGTAGACTATAGGGATCTGAATGGGGAAAGCCCCAAGGATGACTTCCCTCTACCTCATATTGATGTCTTGGTCGATAACAAAACTCAGTATAAAGTCTTCTCTTTCATGGAAGGTTTCTCCGGATATAATCAAATTAGGATGGCTCCCGAAGACACGGATAAGAACACTTTTGTAATGCAATGGGGCACCTTTTGCTACAAGGTCATGCTGTTCGGATTGAAGAATGTAGGGGCAACATATCAAAGGGCTATGGTAGATTTGTTTCATGATATGATCCATCATGAAATAGAGGTATATGTGGATGATATGATTTCCAGATCACAAACTGAAGAGGAACATCTCGATCACCTGTATAAACTATTCGAGAGGCTGAAAAAGTACAAGTTGAGGTTAAACCCTAACAAATGCACATTTGGAGTACGATCTGGAAAGCTTCTAGGTTTTGTTGTCAGCAATAAATGAATTGAAGTTGATCCTGCCAAGGTAAAGGCCATCCAAGAAATGCCAGTCCCCCACTCTGAAAAGGAAGTTAGAGGATTCTTGGGTCGTCTCAATTACATCGCCCGCTTCATATCTCACTTGACTGCTACTTGTGAGCCAATCTTCAAACTCTTGAAGAAAGATCAGGTTGTCAGATGGAATGATGAATGCCGAGCTACCTTCGACAAAATCAAAGAATATCTACAAGAGCCTCCTATTCTCATGCCTCCAGTTAAAGGAAGATCCTTGATCATGTAGTTGACAGTACTAGAGAACTCTATGGGGTGTGTTTTGCCAACATGACGAGTCTGGCCGAAAAGAGCATGCTATTTATTACCTAAGCAAAAAGTTTACCGACTGTGAAACCACATATTAACTGCTTGAGAAAACTTGTTGCACTCTAGCATGGGCTGCTCGCCGGTTAAGACAATATATGTTGACTCATACCACTCTGTTTATTTCTAATATGGACCCAATCAAGTACATCTTCGAGAAACCTGCTCTTTCCGGACGGATAGCCAGATGGAAAATGATTTTAACTGAGTATGATATCCAATAGACAATACAGAAAGCCATCAAAGGAAGTGTGCTAGAGGATCATTTGGCCCATCAAGCTGTTGAAGATTATCAGTCCAGGAACTTCGACTTCCCTGATGAGAACATCATGCTAGTAACCGACTATGCAAAACCTGGACCGTATGAAGGACCTGAACAAGGATCCTGATGGACTATGGTCTTCGATGGGGCTTCCAACGCCTTAGGTAACGGAATTGGTGTTGTGATTATCTCTCCTAAAGGTTTCCACACTCCATTCACTTCCAGACTATACTTCGATTGCACGAACAATATGGCTGAGTACGAAGCGTGCATCTTGGGTCTAAAAGCTGCCATTGATTTGAGGATCAAGCATCTAAATGTGTTTAGCGATTCTGCTCTAGTGATTAGCCAAGTAAAAGGAGATTGGGACATTAAGCACCCTAATCTCATCCCTTACAAGGAACTTGTGCTATCCTTGATTCCCTACTTCGAAGAGATCACCTTTGAGCACTTCCCTAGGGAAGAAAATCAGCTAGCAGACGCCTTGGCAACCATGTCTTTAATGTTCAAGGTCAGATGGGACAACGAAGCCCCTATGATCACAATTGAAAGATTCGACGAACCTTCACATTGCTATGAACTTGACATTGACGCAGAAAATCCATGGTACCATGAGGTGATGAGATGCCTTGAAGCACAAGAGTATCCCGAGGGAGCATCCATCAATGACAGAAAGTTCTTACGAAGATTCTCAGATAAATTCTTTCTAAGCAACGGAATATTGTACAAGCGCAACCATGACTCTACTCTAATTCGATGCATGGACAAGAAGGAGGCAGAGGAAATTATGAAATACATACACGATGGTCTCTTTGGGACTCACTCAAGTGGACATACGATGGCCAAGAAGATCTTGAGAGCTGGTTACTATTGGTCAACAATGGATACTGATTGCCATCAACACTCTAGGACTTGTCACAAATTCCAAATCTACGCTGACAAGGTCCATGTGCCTCATATCCCTCTGAACGTCATGACTGCTCCGTGGCCATTTGCAATGTGGGGCATTGACATGATTGGAGAAATCAAGCCCACTGCTTCCAATGGACATCGCTTCATTTTGGTCGATATCGATTATTTCACCAAATGGGTCGAAGCCACCTCGTTTGCCTCAGTCACCAAGAATATGGTTGCCAGATTCATCAAACATAACCTCATCTGACGCTATGGTATCCCCGAAAGGATCATCATCGACAATGGGACTAACCTCAACAATGCTATGATTACTGACATTTGCACTCAGTTTAAGATCAAGCATCACAATTCTTCTCCATATAGACCTAAAATGAATTGCGCAGTTGAAGCGGCCAACAAAAACGTTAAGAAGATTGTGTAGAAGATGGTAGTGACCTATAAGGACTGGCATGAGATGTTACCGTTTGCTCTACATGGCTACCATACTTTAGCTAGAACATCAACTAGGGCAACTCCCTTTTCTTTAGTCTATGGCATGGAAGCTGTTTTGCCAGTGGAAGTTCAAATTCCCTCGTTAAGGATTATGAATGAGGCGGGACTTGGCGAAGACGAGTGGATTCAAACAAGGTTGGATCAGTTGAACTTGATCTATGAAAAGAGACTGGTTGTTGTTTGTCATGGTCAGACGTACTAAAAATGTATGATCAAGGCTTTCAACAAAAAGATCAAGCCTAAATTATATCAAACTGATGACTTGGTGAAAAGCGCATCATTCTGCCACAAGGAGACCCTAGAGGAAAATGCACTCCCACCTACGAAGGGCCATTTGTTGTCAAGAGAGTGTTCTTTGGAAGTGCCATGATGCTGACTACCATGGATGGTGAAGACTTCCCACATCCTATAAACATGGACATAGTTAAAAAATACTATGCAAAAGAGACCCGCTAGGTTGACATACCTATGAAAAATAAGGGCATCCCGGAAAACCAAAAGGTTTGGGAAAAAATTAGGGATACATGCAAAAGATTGTACACCCGGTAAGTTGAAAACCCAAAAGGGAGACTTGGGCAAAAATGGGTATCCTGGTGGACTGAAAACCCGAAAGGGCGGTCCAGGAAAAAGTTAAGGATTGAAAGCGTATGACTATGTCCCGTGGAATCATCATAGTCAACTTTATCACCAAGGTCTGAGTTCAAACGGTCCAAGATCAATCCAATCAACTTCTGTCAATGGCAAGGGGTATTTGAAGACATTGGGGCAATAGTAGAGTTGGGATGCAATGAGATCATTTCCATATGGCTATTTGTTTTATTTTCAATTATTTGTTTTCCTTTCGAAGATTGCCTCTTACTAGGATCTCCGTCTCTTTGTACAAAAAACGCCTATTCATGGGAAAAATATCAATGCAAATATACTTTGAAGTACAAACTTTCTGTCTTTTTTTTTAATTCAAATTTGTCCAATGACTAAAATTGAACGAACATATGCATATGAACATAATTAAAACTATTTGGCACAAGTGTCATGCTAAACAATATCAAGCATATCTTTAATGTATATGGAATATCCCCACAGAATTATTTCATTAACATTATCCCCACAAGAACGATTACGATAAACCAATCCTCAACAAAGTTATCCACAAAGTCTCTTTGCATAGGTTGATCTCCAGCCATAGTCTCAATCTCTTGGCAGCTGTCTCCCCAGCTAAGTTGATCCTACAAGTAGAAGCCTTGTGGATATCTTCCTCAAATAACTCGCCTCGTCAACAGTTCATCAAGTATTCATCAACAAGGTTTATTTCCCCAACAAACAACGAGTAATATAACTCCCCAACCGAGTCTGTATTCCCCCGGCATAGTCTATCTTCCCCAGTTGAGCCTGTTATCCCCAGCTGAGTATATTATCCCCAAGCGGAGTCTATCCTCCCTAGCTGAGTCTATCTTCCCTGATTGAGTTTATTCTCTAGCTTGAGTTGGCCTTTCAGACTATTACAAATCGTAGGGCCACAACCCCTAATCCCCAGTGAAGTCGTCAACAAAACCTTTACTATCTCCAAAAGATACTATGAAGCCTGGACCCGACCAAATATTAGTTCAATTTTCAAACTACTATGAAGCATGGACCCGACCAGATAATAGTGAAAAACTTTCAAATACTATGAAACCTGGACCCGACCATATAATAGTTTAACTCCTTGAGATATTGAAAAACCTGGACTCAACCAGACCAGGGTTTAACTTCTTTTCCCCAGATGAGTTTGCCTCTACCCCAACAAGTTACTGTGAAGTCTGGATCCGACCAGATATCAGTTTTCAATTTCACCTTTTCAAGTAAGTTATTGTGAAGCCTGGGTCCGACCAGATAACAATTCCCCTCAAAAGTTTGTTGTGAAACCTGGAATCCGACCAGATAACAACTAAAGTTTCTGTAAAGCCTGGATCTGACCAGATATCAGTTTAACTCTATCTCTTCAAGTTTACTATAAAGCTTGGACCCAACCAGATATCAATTCACTTCATCCACCTCATAAATCTGCAAAGCGTGGAATCCGACCAGATAGCGGCTTAAAGTGATTAAGTTACTATGAAGCCTGGATCCGACCAGATATCAGTTCAACTTCGTCTATTCAAGCAAATTATTGTGAAACATGGAGTCCGACTAGATAACAACTAGCTACAATGCCAACAAGTCACTATGAAGCCTGGACCCAACCAGATAATATTATAACTCTTCAAAAACTATAAAGCCTGGACCTGACCAGATAGTAGTTACCACTTCAAGTTACTATGAAGCTTGGACCCGACCAGATATCAGTTCAACTTCATCCGTTCTAGCAAGTTACTGCAAATCCTAGAATCCGACCAGATAAAAGTTAACTTCCTTATCCCCAACAAGTTGTTGTGAAGCCTGGATTTGACCAGATAACAATTCAATTATAAGAAATCTTCTGCGAAGCCTGGAATCCGACCAGATAACATATAATTTATTCTTCCCCAGTAAGTTACCGTGAAGCCTGGATCCGACTAGATAGCAGTTGACTTCCACATCCTCAACAAGTTGTGAAACCTGGATCCGACCAGATAGCAGCTAACATTCAAAAGACAATCCCCAACGGAGGCATTCTTTTAACAAATTTGAAGATGTGCATATTCTTAATCCCCAACAGCAATCTGGGTTTCAAAACTCCTCAGCAGCAGTCAGGGATTTATTTTCTCGGAAAAATATGCATCCCACATTCATACATCATATCATGTACATGCAAATGCATTTAACATAATACCACATCTTATGAACATCATGCATACATCTGCATTTAACTAAACTTTTTCCCATAGGTGAAACATCAAGTTTTTAGTATAAAACAATCAAGGATTTGTGCTGATACTTCTTCCAGTGTTTACCATTATTCCTCCAAATGGCATCTATAAGCCCATTCCCAATCCATCTTCGAGTGCAAATTTCTGGGCACTTTAGTGTTCAATCATCTTCCACCTTATGGTCAGGAATGGCGGATCCGCTAATCTAACGCTTCAGGTTTAAGAAGATTGAAAAGAGGCAGCTGTTGTACCCCAAAATTTGCCCTATCATTTCTCAATTAATCTCTCACAAGATCTCCTTTGGTTCAAGACTGCACAAGGGTTGATCAGCTCAAGACACCTCCTCAAGCACTGATGACTGAAAATTAGGGTTTGAGTTTGCACAAGGACAAATGGACTTTTGATGCCCCATATGACTTTCAAGGATCATGTTGGACCCTCAAGTTTTCTCATGTCAAGTTTGAGGTCTTGGATCACATTTTTGCCCAGTCAATTGATCACTTGACCTAAAATCAATTGTTTGGGGGAAAAAGTCAACACTGGTCAATTTACAGTCAAACTTCATAATTTTTGATCCATATCAATATCATGAACTCATATATGTCATTTGATCAAGTTTGGATCATAATTCCTCAAGAAATTTGATCAGATCATCAAAAGGGCAAAATGGTCAAAATTAGGGTTTTGACTGAGAAGGTGCAATTTCTGATTTTTGACCTAGCAAATGACTTATTGGTTTGAGACATGATCTTAAGGATTAAAATGTTTCATTTTTACCTAATGACATGGCTCAAAACATCTCTCAAGTTCAATTGATTGACATATGAATTTCAGTCAACTGATGAAAAGTCAACTGTATACTGAAAAGTCAAACTTTGACTTTTTTTTAATCAAAACCAAGTATCAAAGATCACGATTCATCAAGACATGTCAAAATATGAAAAATTTTCATCAAGAAATCAAAAAGTCAAGATTTCATTTTGAAAAGTCAAAATTTCTAAACTTAGAAATTTTTCTAAGTGTTGGAAAATTCATATTTTTTCACAACTTTGAGCCAAATTTTCACCATGATGCAAGATGATTCAAAGGAAACTTTCAACATAAAAGTTGTAGATCTCAATGAGATATAAAACATTGTATATCATAACTTTTTCTAGAAATGCATGGATTTCAAGTTATGATTTTTAGAAGACATGTTCATGAAACTTGGAAACTTAGTGAAATTTTGCCCTAGTTTAGGCAGGATTTTGACCTAACTTCATGACAATTTTTCACATAGTTCCAAGATGAATATTCAAAAATGTAAAATATAGAGGTTTTAGAGGATGTTACAATCTTTCCAAAATGTCCAATAACTCATTGAGATCATACTTGAGCAAGGAGAATCGAAGACAAGAAGTTAGGGTTTTCAAACTTGAATTACAAACCATTTCTTGATGAACACATGAACCAAATCCATGTTAGGCTGCATAATTTTGATTTGCAGGCCTTCTAACTTGTGTATCTGTCCATCATTAATGGTTTACACAAACCTTTGAGCTATAATCCAAGTGGTTTAAGCTTTATCTAATTCACATTGCCATTTTGGGAAGAAAGTGAAGAATGCCATTCTTGAAAAGCAAGCTTTATGCATAACTTGAGCCTATAACTTGTTCCCTCTGATCACACTCCATCTACAAAGTCAGAAGCAAGTGTGCTTAAAGCAGAACCACTCTGCATTAGCAAGTACGTAAGACTTTGAAACTTGGATTTCTCAAAAATCACATGTTGAGCTTAAACATTTGTTTTTGAATTCTGATCAACAACAAGTCTCCAAAATTGTTGCTTATAAATAGAGACACTATTTGTAAGCTAAGACACGAGCATTAACACCCTGAAACACTCCCAAACTCCCTTAAGCCAGAAATTACCCAAAAACTCCATTGTTGCACAGTTTCTGACCTTGAACTCCAAACTCATATTTCCCTCATGCGTTTCTTGGCCTTTTGGTTCCTAAAGTTCCTATACATCAAATATAACCTATCCCCGTCCCCGTTATACGATTGTAACTCCATTTTCATCATCCTCCATAACAAAAAATAGAGCATTGTAGGTTGAGTTCTCCAAGCCATTCCATCCATCCATTGCTAAAGCTAATCATTGCATTAGCTTCCTAGGAACTTGAGGAAGCTAACCTGATCATTGCAGCACCTTAAGTCAAGCTCAAACTCATTTCACGATTTCCAGTTTTGAGGTACATTTTCTGAACTTCCATCTCATTATTTAGACATTGTTAGGCTTGCATTTGTGAAGTGTAGACATCATTGCCCTGAAATTGTACATGTCGATAAATTCCATTTATATTGCTTGAGTAGTGAGAATTTTGAGTTTGAACTTTATGAAATATTTAGGTCAAAATTTGGTACTTTTAGAAATTCCCATTCATTTTTTATTTATAGCTTATGATATTTATATGGTTGGATTCGTATGGAAAAATGGAGCAACTTTCATATTTACAGTTTTCATTTTTGTTGAGAAATGGTGAAGTTACAGGATCCATGGCTGGAGGTTGAAGATGAAGTTACATTTAGGACTTGATTTGTGTTATATGTTTATTATTTCACCAATGTTAACGGATGTACAACCACCCGAGTGGCAAAGGTAGCACACGTATGTATGTGAGGTCAGGGGTTCAACACCCAGCGCTACCTTTTGTGTATTTTTCTCACATTTTCTCTCTTTTTTGTCAAACAACAGCGCCTGAGCTCCAAACCATTGGGCTTTGTTTTTTTTGTTGACCTCTAATCCCATGCCTTACTTTTGCAATCCTGGCCCAACTTTTTTATTTTCTTTTTCTTATTTCATTTTATTTCTTTTTTTTCTCTTTATTATATTTTTATTACTATTATTATTATTATCATTATTATTTTTTATTATTAAAAAATCCAAAAAATATTTTATTTATTATTTTTACACTTATATTTTTATTTTCTTTATAAAACAAAAAAACAAAAACATTTTCTTAAACAAATTAATCTCTTTTTTTTTTCTTCTTAAAATGATTAATATTTTGATTTAGGTTTAATTATTATTTTATTTTCTCATTAAAATTGACTTAGAATTTATGTTTCTTTTAATTAATTAATTTTTCATATTATTGTTATTAAGTTTAAATATTTTCATAAAAACCCTAAAAATTCTTTTTTAACTTACTTTCTTTCTTAATTAGTTTAAGTTAATTTTATTTAATGTTAATTAATCATTTTCTAAATTAGGTCAAGATTAAAACCCTTTCATTAAGAAAACAAACAAAATCATTTCTTTTTCCATTTGCATTTGTACATTATATTTTTCAATTCTTGTACATTATTCAATATGGTTGTAATAGTTAATTAGGTTTAATTTTCTTGCAATCCCCATTTGTAAATTTATATTCCCCCTCCCCTAATGATGTAATAGCTTAGTAATTTTACTTTCCGCAATTTATCGCTTTATATAAATGATAATAATTAGGATTTGTATGGAAAGATAAAATCAACAATTAGCAAACCCTAATTCAAGACAAACAATGCATGTAAATCCAATACACTTGCACACTTGCACCCTTAGGGTAATTCCACTTTGTTGCCTTACAAAAATGACCATGTTATGCATGTGGGATATCTTAGCAAAACTCAATAAAAAATACAAGATCATAGTCCCTCGATGACGCTATCAAAGTTGCCTTTCAAAATGATCTTAGTCCCTCAAAGAAAAAAATGCTAAGATGTCTCACAACATTACTATCATGGCTATACGATGACCCACGTCCGTCCCTTTACATCCAAAGATAAGGCTTCTTACCAATCAATGGTAAGATAGCAATATCAAAGGAAAGAAAGAAATGAACAAAGCATTTTGAGTAGGTAGATTGTTCCTAGTTGCTTGCTCATTTTCAAATCAAACACTCTTGCTTATTTTCAAAACAAACACCAAACACTTTCAAAAACACTTTCAGAACATTTTCTAAACATGAAATATTTTCAAAAGCCTAACATTTTGTATACGTTCTTACGAACGAGAACTATTACAAAGTTTGCCTAAATAGAGGCACCTTTTCAAAATACTTTTAAAAACCACACAAAGCACACATTCAAACAAAAGCAAGTGATCTAGCAAGCAACTAAGAGCCCATAGATAACTATGGATGAAAAGGGTGCTAACACCTTCCCTTTTCATAATCTACCCCTGAACTCAAGAAATAATCTCAAAGGTCTTTCCTGTTCTTTTCAGCCTTTTCTTTTGGATAAAAGAAAAGTCGCTGGTGGCTCTTGCTAACCGCAATATTTGTGATAAAACACAAAACACCCAAGTCAGTTCTCCCACCGCATCACACCCAATATTGGGGACTTTGGCCCAACGCTGAGGGCTATAAATACCCTCTTACTTGAGAGGGTCAGATATTCATTCTTTCATACTCACATACTATCACACTTTCTAGCACTCTCCCTGAAACTTACTTTAACATCAGGGTGTCTTGTAGGTACCCCCCATCTCATCTTCAGTTGCTGCTGAACTCATAACTCGTAGGCTTTGACGGTCCATTTTGGTCAGGTACGATTAGTGGCGCCGTCAGTAGGAATCGAGCTTCCATGTCTTTCATTTACCTAAGACTAAAGCAATTCTCAAAACTCTTTCGATTGTCATGGCCGGCCTAGCTGCCAACAACAACCTAGACGCCCATCTCGCCGACCCCAACAATAATGTCATCGACAACATGGGCAACAACAACAACGGGAACAACGTCGACATGGCCGGTCTCATACTTAATTACAGAGACGGCATGACCGCCTCTTCATCATCCCGCTCTCGGCCACACGAGGGTGCCCATCCTCCCTAAAACTCTGAGCCGAACGTTTTCCAGGAGGTCTCCGTCTCTACGGGCGCTGATGCCACGACCAGGGATCTGTTCGCGACCATTAACCAAACGAATTACTTAATTTTCTCACAAGGTGAACGACTAAGGGTGCTCGAGGACTCTCGTCGAGCCCCCAGAAGACACAGAAGACCTGACACTCCACCTCCTCGTCAGAATGAAGACCGTCTTTAATCTCCCCCACAGAGACACAAACGGGACATGTGATAAGTGCAAATTGTAGTTATTTTTGTATATGTTTTTTGTTTCACTTATCTACTTTTTGTTTGTAAAATCGTTGAATAATCCTGACTTTTGTGTAAATTCGTTTAGTTTATGTTTATTTGTGTTTTCGTGTATATAGTGTACCGTTTGATGTTTTTCCATTTGTTTTGTAGGTATTTATTGCGTATTTGGAGCATGAGCAATAAAGTGTCGAAGACACGACTTCAAACACGCGATTTTGAGCAACTCATCAACGAATAAGGCTCAAAATCAAAGAATAATAAATAATCAATTTAGTTTAGATTTAGGCATTGTTAGATAGATAATTTAATAAGCTTTCCAATCATTTTGAACCGGGCGTAAATCGGAGTTACGGTTCTCAAGTTATGGCGAAAACAAAATGCTGTTTTTTTTCTCATGACAGCAGAGCGTGCTTAGGGCGGTCCCCTGGACAAAATTACGTTAAAGGGGAAAAAACACATTTTTTAGGTTATGTGTTAGGGTATTTGTTACCAACTCATCAAACCTTCATTCTTTGATATTTAGAGCTTAGAAAACAACATTTGTGGCTTGCAATCAGATGACCACGAGAAATTGGGTTTTCTCTTCTCTTCTTCTCTTTGTAACTACTATTTTTTGGATTTCATATGTAACATTACCTTGATTATATGTATGTTTATTGCGCATGGTGTTGTATGAAACTTTTTTTACAAATCTTTATTGATGTTTATCCTTTTTAGCTTGCTAAGGGTTTGGGTTTGAGATGTTGCAGAGATGGACAGGTTGAATCGAGACTTAGGATGAATATCTATTAGGCTTAGATTATAGAGATAGATATAGGCTTAGTAATCACTTAGGTATATACTCTTAATGCCTCCGTGTTATTTGTGTTGTGCCGAGAGAACGTCGACATAGAAGGATACAATTGATATCTCACTATGCATTAGAGGTGATCTCTGTGTGAGCGATACACGATGATATTGACGAGTAGTTAAGGTTAAGTGCAACTGGGTAGTAAGTTTAAGTATTTGATAGGGTAGACGAAATACAAACTGGAGAGTACCTTAATATTCGAAGAATGAAATTCTTTTTATGTTTATAATTTTTTTTACCCTTTTCTTACAAACAAACTCATTTAAACCCAAACTCATAAACGCGAGAATTTGTCGAACGAAGAATCAATAACCAATCTCCGTGGATACGATATGATATAACCTAAATATCACTCGGTAAAAATAATAACTTACTTTTTGTTTGCCGCTCTACAACAACAACAAAATGGCACCGTTGTCGGGGATTGATTCTATTGTTTTCGCATTGCGATAATTCTTTTATTTTTGAGTTTTATAATTAATGTATATATTGTATAGAATTTGTACATAAACTTGTCTATTTTTACTTGTACATGTTTTGTGTTTACTTTCCATACTTGTGCATAAATGTGTTTTTTTTCTTTGTTTTCACGTATTGTTGTGAATTGTCTCGTTTTCATAACGTTTTTTGTGTGGATGTTATGACACTTTCTTTAGGTTTGCACGGTGTGACAATACCATGACATGACGAGAGGAGGTTACTAGCTCGCACAATAAAGGCGTCGAGCTTACGATGTAAAATAAGCATGTTGTATTGTTTTTATTTGTGTTAGTATGTGTGTATTGACTTGTGTCTTAACAAGTTGAACTCGAATTAGTTTTTAAATTTTAAATTTTCCCTTTTCAACTTGTTAATTCATTTTTTTCCTTTTGTTTCGTTATGTAAAATTATGTGTTTCCGCAAGTTTGTCGTGTTTAGCTTGTGGAAGTATGTTTGTTAATGTTATGAATATTGTAATTGTTGTACATAGAGTGTGTAGGTGATGGTGGAGTTGCATAGCAGCTGCACCAGATGCTACTGTCTCTTTTTTCTTTCTGCATCTGGTGTAGCGCACTAAGTGCACTCCAGGCCGCTTAGCACGCTTTGCTGTGCAGAGACAGTAATTTCTTTTTAATTTTTGCTTGATTTTTATTTTTCCCACTTCCACCTAGGCATTGTAGTAGTAAATATTTTTAGTATAATTAATTTTTGTTGTTGTTGTTTGGACTAAATTTTGGTTCGATAGCTCGAAGTCGCTTTTGGTGATTTTCTAAGTTTGAGTGTGTCAACTTGCGAATGCATGGGAATGATTTTGTTAAAGTTTTGTACACGTTCGAGGTATGTGTTTATCGCTTTCTATACCTTATCATATTCATGATACTTAGAATTTTTACAATTTTTATGCCATTCATTATTTTGTATACGTGTTCATTTGTGAATCACTTTAGTTCCTACCATTTTTGTGAGGTAGCTTTCCATTGTTCATATATGTTGGAGACCTCAATTCTTGTTTTAACTGGATTTCATTATGTTTAATCTTTTATTTGTATTGATTGTATGAATGCAAGAAAGTGATCAATGCATTTTTTGTTCTATTTTGAGCACAACTATCATTGGCCAAATAGTTAATTCACCTTGTGAGTGTGTGATCATTAGTAACCCCTTTGAGCGTTTTGTTGATATCCATGTCATTTTTGCTAAATGCTTGTCTATGAGTATTTAGTTTCTTTTTTGCATGGATGTTGATTTTGTTATTTTCTTGAATCCTCAACTATGATTTTTAGTTGAATTTTTTCCTTGCTTTATAAAGTAGAGAATATTCACTTTAATGTATGGTTGAATTCAAGTTAGGAAGAAAAATAATTATGTATTTATTGTATGATTTCTATGAGGTTGAAAAGAAAAGAAAAAAAAAGTGAAAAAAAAGATAGAAAAAGAAAGAAAAAAAATTGAAAAGCATTGAAAAAAGAAGAAAAAAAAGTATGGAATAATGTTGTGTTAATAAGTGATGGTGCTTTGGTGTGAAATTTTTGGTAAAGAAGAAGTTTGATTGGAATTCTATTGTTTGAATCTTTGGTGGATTGATCACTCCCTTAGATTTAGGCAAGTTTTTGTTTCGATTAGCTTTAAGACTTATCACTAGTTTGTTAACCAAGCCACATTAAAATCTTGAAAAGCCCTTGAGATTTTTGCTTTTATATTTTCAATGTAAACTTTTGGATGAATGCATAATTTAGTCTATTGTTTGCATGATTGTTGGATGAGTGAAAATACCCAATTTTTGTGTGTTTTTCATCTACCGATGATTGTGTTTGCTAGGTGTGATTCATTTGTGAACTAGTATTGTTTTATAATGTTTGACATCATTTTTTTATTTGGCATTTGTTTCATGTTTATGTTATCGTCGTAGTTTAGTGGTAAGCATGTTTCTTCGTGTGTACTGTTTTTCAATTGAGTCATTGCATTTGTTTTCCGTTTTTCAAAACTAGTTGATTCACGATTCTTTGGTTTATTACTTTTAGTTCTTTGAGTTGTTTGGCCTTGTTTGAGGACAAACAAAGTTTAAGTTGGGGAGATTTTGATAAATGCAAACTGTAGTTATTTTTGTTGCATTTATCTACTTTATGTTTGTAAAATCGTTGAATAATTGTGACTTTTGTGTAAATTCGTTTAGTTTATGTTTATTTGAGTTTTTGTGTATATAGTATACCATTTGATATTTTTCCATTTGCTTTGTAGGTATTTACTGTGTATTTGGAGCATGAGCAATAAAGTGTCGAAGACACGGCTTCAAACGTGCGATTTTGAGCAACTCATCAACGAATAAGGCTCAAAATCAAAGAATAAGAAATCATAAATTTAGTTTATATTTAGGAATTTTTAGATATATAAATGAATAAGCTTTCCAACGCTTCGAACCAGGCGTAAATTGGAGTTATGGTTCTCAAGTTATGGCGAAAACAAAATGCTGATTTTTTTCTCATGACAGCAGAGCGCGCTTAGCGGGATTTTTCCGCTTAGCGTGGTCCCCTAGACAGAATTACGTTAAAAGGGGAAAAACATATTTTTTAAGTTATGTGTTGGGGTATTTATTCTCAACTCATCAAACTTTCATTCTTTGATATTTAGAGCTTAGAAAACAACATTTGTGGCTTGCAATCAGATGATCTGGGGTGGGAAGCTTGATGGATCGTGTTTGAAACCGCGGGAAATTGGGTTTTATCTTTTCTTCTTCTCTTTGTAACTATTATTTTTTGGATTTTGTATGTAACTTTACCTTTATTATATGTATATTTATTGCGCATGGTGTTGTATGAAACTTTATTTACAAATCTTTATTGATGTTTATCTTTTTTAGCTTGCTAAGGGTTTGGGTTTGAGATGTTGCAGAGATGGACGGATTGAATCCGAACTTAGGATGAATATATATTAGGTTTAGATTCTAGAGATAGATTTAGGCTTAATAATCACTTAGATATTAACTATTAATGCCTCCGTGTTGTTTGTGTTGTGCTGAGAGATCGTCGACATAGAATGATATGATTGATATCTCACTCTGTGTTAGAGATGACCTATGTGTGAGCGATACATGACTATATTGACGAGTAGTTAAGGTTAAGTACAACTGGGTAGTAAGTTTAAGTATTTGATAGGGTAGACGAAATAAAAACTCGAGAGTTCCTTAATATTCGAAGAATGAAATTCTTTTTATGTTTATAATTTTTTTACCCTTTCCTTACAAACAAACCCATTTAAAACCAAACTCATAAACGCGAGAATTTGTCGAACAATAAATCAATAAAAAATATCTATGGATAGGATACGATATAACCTAAATATCACCCGATAAAAATAATAACTTACTTTTTGCTTGCCGCTCTACAGCAGCAACAACAGGTCACGAAGCCTCTCTCCCCAACAGACTGGGCGACGCCCCGCGTTGGAAAGAACAATGCCCAAGGCTACCGAGAGACATGGCCTCACCTCCCCCCCCACGCGTAGGGAACAAAGATCCCCTGAAAACAGAAACAGGGGCAACATAGAAGCACATCCTCGACCAAGGGATCCTCCCCGAGGCCTAGGACATCACTACAACCGCCACTACAACCGGTCTCCTTCCCACTCCCCTATAGGAGCGACGAAGATGACCCTCCCGGTACTTTATCACAAGATATCATGGAAGTTCCCATTCCCATGGGAATGGAGAAGCCTCCCCAACTGAAGGAATATGACAGCATTGCTGACCCAGTCGACCACATCGACGGGTTCGAAGCAATGCTCCATTATCATAACATCAGGGGAACGATCAAATTCCGGTTGTTCCCCACGACCTTGAGAATGACCGTAATGGGCTGGTATAAGAATCCCCCCAGGGTCAATCACCTCCTAGAGGAACCTAAAAATCTAGTTCACCAGCTCCTTTACAGCGTCTCGTCGACACCCGAAGACTGAGGCCGCCCTTGAGGCTATCGTCCAAAGAAGCAACGATACCCTCAGGGAGTACATCGATCGGTTCAACCGCGAGGCCATTTAAGTCTCGTGCACCGATCACATGAAGAGATATTTGCCCGAGAGAGGACTCCTCCCGGGCACAGAGTTCAGGAAGGCCGTCGGCATCGAACCACCCTAGACTTTTGATGCTCTCCTCGAAAAAGCTAGGGCCTATATGGACTACGAGGAGAGGGAAACAACCAACAAAGCCCGTGACCCAAGGAATCACAGATTGACCAACACCCTGCGACACTAGGACACAGGCCCTCCTCGATGAACGAGCAAGAAGAGAAGGGAGGATAAACCGTGTGATCCCCACGAGCATAAGGGACCCGCAAGCCGATTCACTGAACACACTCCGCTGACTGCTACCCACGAGCACATCCTGGTGAAGTGCGCTAATACCGACTTCAAGGACGGTAGCAATAAACGTCCTCGATTTTCTCCTGCGAATTCTAGAGTTGACATGAGCAAATATTGTCAGTATCATCGAAGTCACGGGCACCTGACTGGATACTATGTCCACCTCAAAGATGCCATAGAAACCTTCATCAAGGGTGGAAGACTCGGGTAATACCGGTGCAATGACGCCCCTCGTCGAGATGTCCGTTAGACAAGGGAGGTTGAGGAGGATACCCGAACATCAGATGAGGCGGCCCCTATCCAGATAGCTTTCTTCGTAACAAGGCCGGAGGACTTCTACGTCCCCGACATATACGAGGAAGAACCTTTGTCCATGCACAGTAGGTGGGATAAATTCCCCTCTGCCATGGTTATAACCAGCGGGGGGTTCAACGACATCTCCATAAACTCCACGAAAATAAAGCTCGACGAATTGGTTGACGTAGCCCCAACTCAAGCGGTGAAATTCGAGAAGGTCAAGGGAAGATCAGAACCAATTACTTTCTACCTCGAGGAGTTACTTGGAGGGGCCCCTAACTCGAGCGTCCCTCTGCTGGTGAGGGAAAGAATGGCTAATTTCGATGCTCACCGCATCTTGGTCGACGGGGGGAGTTCCGTCAATGTTATGTACAACCATCTGTTCCGAACCTTACAGCTCGACGACACCCACCTTTCACCATATGTGGGGTTTGACCTGTAAGGCTTTAACGACTCGACCTCCAAACCATGGGGGTACGTTGAGCTTTTCGTCACCTTCGGGGAAGAAACCGCATCCCGACAGATAAATATGCGATTCTTGGTCATCGACTGCCCATCTCTCTACAACTGCATCCTAAGAAGACCAATTGTTGTACCCCAAAATTTTCCCTCCCTTTTCTCCAAGACATTCCTCACAAAAGATCCAAAATGCTCAAGGGTTCTCAAGAGTTTGATCAAACAAGCCCACCTCCTAAGCACTGAGTCCACAAACTAGGGCTTTGGTTTTTATCAAGGATAATTGGATTTCTAATGCATCAAGTGACTTTCATGATTCATTATAGGTCTTTAAGAATGCTCATACCAAGTTTCAGGTCTTGCATCACAAATTTGCTCAGTCAATTGATTAGATGATTGAAAATCAACTGTATTGGGTAAAAAGTCAATTATGGTCAATATACAGTCAAACTTCAAGATTTTTGGCCAACATCAACATTTTGAAGTCATATTCATCAATTGATTAAGGGTTGATCATAATTCTTTAAGAAAAACACTCAAATCATCAAAGGGGCAAAATTGTCAAAATTAGGGTTTTGACTGAGAATGACTGATTGTTGACTTTTGACCTAGTACATGACCTAATGGTTTGAAGAATGATCTTAAGGATTCAAACACAATATCTTGAACTAATTTCATGGCTTAAATCATCTCAAAGATCAAGTGATTGACAATTAAAAATTTGAATCAACTCATGAAAAGTCAACTGACACAAAAAGTCAAACTTTGACTTTTTGGTCAACATTGAATTTCAAAGATAAAGATTCATCAAGACGTTCAAAAATATCAAACTTGGTCATCAAGAATCAAGAAAGTCAACAAAAAGTCAAGTTTTACAAGACTTAGAAAAATTCTAAGTGTTTTTATCCTTATTAAATTCACTACTTCATGACCATTTTTCACCAAGATGCAAGATGATTCAAAGAAAACTTTCAACATGAAAGTTGTAGAGCATGATTAATTCTACAACTTTGCCCTTGAGGGTTGATGTCCAAAAAATTCTTGGATTAGGATATATAGGCCCATGAAGTTATGACATTTTTAACAAAACACTTAGTGAAATTTTTAACAAGTTTGGTCAGATTTTTGTCCCAACTTCTTGTCAATTTTTCACCAAGTTCCAAGTTGATTTAGTCAAAGTGGTCAACATGAAGATTGTAGACAATGTTTCAAGCTTTCAAAAATGTCAAATAACTTGAAGAGATCATGCTTGAGCTAAGAGATTCAAAGAGATGAAGTAGGGCATGCGTTCTTGAATTATAGGTCGTTCTCATGAAGAACACATGATCCAATCTCAAGCCATGCTGCATAAATCTTGCTTTGCAGGCTTCTAACTTGCAAATCACTCCATAATTAAATGTTTACACAACTGATTGAGCCATTATCCAAGTGATTGAGCCATAGTCCAAACCATTTTGCCATTAATGGAACAAAGTTCACACTTCCATTTTAGAAAAGTGACTTTAATCACAAAATCCACTCTCCTTGAACCTGGCAATTGTTTCTTCTGAACATAAACAATGTCAAAACCAGAAGAAACTTGTTTAGAGCTTCTAACCAATCATACCATGCTTGTACTTCATATTGAAACCACGAATTTCAAAGCTTGCTTCATGTACAATTCAACTTAGCCATACCATGTGACTTTGTAAACCAAGCCATCTCAGCCTCTAAAACCTTCCCTCTATAAATAGGCGAAGTATTTGTAAGCCAAGAGATGATTTTACAAGCCTCTTAACCCTCTCAAACTCTCTGAAATCAGAATTGGCATTCAAATCCTCCATTGTTGCAAGTTTTAACCCTAAAATCCAAACTCTTAATCCACTCATGCGGTTTCACTCTAAATCATTCTCAAAGCTTCTATAACTCATATAGAAGCTATCCAAACACTTGCTATACCACTACAACACCATCTTCGTCATCCTCCATTTCTGAAAACAACAACCTACAACTTGACTTCTCCAGAAGAATCTAGTCACTCTCAATCCAAAATAAGCATTGTAATAGCTTCCTAGGAGTTCAATAAAGATATCCAGATCATCACACGACCTCCAGGAGTGCTCAAACTCCAAACACGATTTCCAGTTTTGAGGTACGTTTTCTCAACTTTGAACTTCTTATACAAGCATCATTAATGGTTACTTTGTGAATAAAAAATGTAGACATCATTTCCCTGAAGCTAACCATTCCTTTAGATTTCATTTATGTTAACTATACATGGAGAATTTTGAGTTTAAAGTTTCAGAAAAATTAGGTCTTAATTTGGTACCAACAGAAATTCATGCTCATATTTGATTCATAACTTAAGTTATTTACATGGTTGAATTCGTGGTGAAAAACCAAGCAACTTTCATGTTTACACTTTTGAAAATGGTTGAGAAATGAGCAAGTTCGAAAATTCAAAAATATTGTCCATGGCTTCTGACGTGAGGTAGGGGATGAAGTTACTATCAAGAACGAGTTTAAAATATATTTAGTGGTTGTTGTTCTATCACCAGATATAACAGCCACCCAGTGGCAGAGTGCATGCGTATAAGTCATTCCTATGCCTGGTCACGGGTTCGAGTCAGGCGTGGGACATTTTTTTCTTTTCATATTTGTTTCTCACAAATCCAGTGCAAGTAAGCTTAGCATGCCTATCACGAGCTTACGTGAACACCATTAAATTTGCAAGCAATTAGATCCAACACCCCAAAGCGTGTGACCATGATGCACTCTCAAAAGCCAGCAACACTGAATCAATACAGCGTTGGGCCTTCCTGATTTGGGCCCCTTTCTTTTTTGTTTTTGCTAAGTTCTCACCCCCAAATTCCTCATAATAACACATGCCCAATATTTATTTATTATTACAAACATTTCATTTTTCTGATTTTAAAAAAGGGATTTATATTGGGCCTACCAAAAATAATTTCTACACACCCCTGATTACTTTTCAACACCCAGGCCCAATATTTTTCATATTCTTTATATTTTATTTATTTTTTATTTATTTATTTATTTATTTTATAACCAAAAATACAAAAAAAATATTTTCTTAAATAATTAAATTAAAAGTATTTAAGTATTTTATTTTTACTTTTGTTAGGTAATTTTTTAGAATTAGATTTTATTACTTCCTTTACATTATAAAACATTTTCTTTTCCAAATTTACATTAACATCCAAATTATTTTCTAAACAATTAAATTAGACTTAAGTTTTTTTTATTTAATTTCCCTTTTAAATTGATTAAGTTAATTAACATAGATTTTTGTAGGTTTTTGTTTTGATAAATTAATTAGTTTAATTAGGTTAATTATGAAACCTTTTCCATCAAAAATCACAAAAAATTCTTTTTTCTTCTTCATCTTTACATCTTGTGCATTTTATTACTATTCATATTCAATGGTTTGTAATAGATAATTAGGCTTAATTGCTTTCTTCCTCTCACTCACAAACTTGTACCCCCCATTCTCAAAGCGTTGTAATAGCGTAGGACATTTAAATTCCGCAATTTATCGCTTTCCTTATTATTGTTAGTAATTAGGATTTGCATGACAAGATTTAAAAACAAACATTAGAAAAACCTAATCCAAGATATAAATAATCATGTCCCTCGAATGTGGGATGTTTTAGCAAAGACCATCGATTAAAAGATTGTAGTCCCTCAACGACCCTTCGATGTTGCCTTCGATAAATGATCTTAGTCTCTTAAAAAAATTGCTAAAACATCTTGCAAGTTTCCTTCCATGACTGTATGATGACCCACGTTTATCCCTCACATCCAATGATATGGCTCCTTACCAACCAATGGTAAAGCAGCATTATCTAAAGAAGGAGGAAAAGAACATAGACTTTTTGTGTAGGTAGATTGCTCGTAATTGCTTGCTCACTGTTGTACCCCAAAATTTTCCCTCCCATATTCTTCAAGAATTGCAAAGAGCAAGCTTCAAAATCTCCACAAGGGTTGCACAGTTCAAGGGCCTCCTAAACAGTCAAAATTAGGGTTTTGGTTCTGATCAAGAAAATGAAGTTTCCAAGGGCCCAATCAAGTCTCACATGCCTATAAATATGGTCAAGCATCCTCATACCAAGTTTCAAGACTTTCAGCACAAAATTGCACAGTCAAAAACCCTAATTGCACTACAGTCAACTGTAGGGGCAAAATGGTCATTTGACAGTCAAAAGTTCAAATTTTTGGTCAACATCTCATTTTGAAGCCACAAACATCATTTGATCAATGCTTGATCATGATTCTCAAAGCTTGGCTCAAAAATCATCAAGATGCAAAAGTTTCCATATTTGGACAGTTGAAAAAGTCAACTGTAAATTGACCAGGGCATAACTTTCACATGGATTATCAGAAAAATTCCATCCAAAGCTCATTTTGAAGCTAAAGACATTTCCTACAACTACTCTTCATACTTCAAGTCCAAAAAATGCTCTCACAAAAAGTTATCAATTTCAACATTATAGGTCATTTTCAAAAGTCAACAAAAAGGGACTTTAAGTCAAAGGCCATAACTTGAGATTGGTAAATCAAAATGACATGTGACCAAAGACATTTGTTAGAGGACTCAAAGACCTTTCCAAAATGTCCAAGAACATGAGCAAAGCTTAAAAATTGAGCAAGTTATGCCTTGTGGAAGTTGGGAAAGTTTTGGACATTTTGAAAAGTCAACATTGATTCAAATGACCTAAAATTGCTAATGGGCCTATTTTTCTTCCACAATTCACCATCTAAGGCATGTGCACGACCATTTGGCCCAAAGGGAAGTTTTTCTTCATTTTTTATTTATTTATTTGGATTTTTATTATTAATAATTCATTTAATTAATTAAAATACATGAAAAATGTTAAACCTAATGTTTCAAATCTTTTTATGCATATAATATCTCCAAGATTTCGTGCAAGTCAGATTAGGAAAGAATTGAAGATAATTGGACATGATTTGGTAGCAAACATGCATGAAAAGATTGGAAAATTATGGCCATGAAAATCAAAGATCCATTCCATAATTGCAAAGGTTTTTGGACCTCTTTTCCAACCCTAATCACTCACATACAAATACAAAACGCAACCCTAGTGATCAAGGACTCCAAGCTGCGCAATATCAAAAGAACAAAACTTGACTTTTTTGCAAAAAAGTGGAAATCTGAAAACCATCTTCTAGGTCGATTCAAGCCAAGAAATTCATCCCATTACCTTCCTAGGACATCACTGAGTCTAACTGGATAGCTTTCCATACGCATAGCCCTTTGAATTGGTATACAGGAATCAAATTTTTTTCACATAAATGCATATTCGTGTTTTGATTTACAGGCATTCTCATGGCATTTTGTTTATGGATTTGTACTAATTACTTTATTCTGAAGCTAACCACATAACTTGATTGAAGTTTTGGGCATCATACGCGATTTCACCATTGTTGGATATTAGGGTTTCCCAAGCTGTGAATTGGGGTTTTCCATTTAAGGAAAAATTAGCACTCGAGACCTGGGCCATTGAAACAAGCATGCTTGGACGAAGAGAAACCAACCCTCGCGCCTAATTTATGAGGCCGTATGGCCTATTCGCCATTTTCTGGAATAATGCCTTTTAGAACGGTTCAAAACCGTTGCCAATGTTTTTTGTGTTTCAGGAAATAAACAAGCAAAGAAGACGATGACTCGGTGGCAAGCTCTGACTGGTTGATTCAAATTTTCGCGCGCGGAGGCCCCACTAACCATTGTTTATTTTATATTCATTGTTTGTTGTTTAATATACAAGACGCGCGTTTGGCTTGATTGGTTAGGCATGTGTGTGATGACCTTCAGGACCTGGGTTCGATCCCAGGTCCCTTACCATTCCATATTATTTTTCCACTAATAATTCTGTGTAGCTTCAGCGTTGTAGACCACTATGCATCCTTCAATCCAACACGCCACTTGGCCAATTGCACTCAATCAAGGGACCAGATCTGGAGAGCATGGTAAACCCTAGTCAAAGATCCCACACGCATCCTGAAAAGGTCAATGGGGCCAGGGATAATTGGGCCTGAATGCTAAAGTCTCACCTCCAAATTAGGGGCAGAACCCCTAGGTTTGCATCTCTTTCATATTTTTTTTATATTTTCTTTAATCCAATTATTTCCCTTTTTTTAATTTGATTATTTTCCATAAAAATACATAAAACACCAAAAAAAAATCAGAAAAAGACAAAAATTAGATATATTTATTTAATTAGTATTTTTGTAAATAAAGTTCATTAATTAACTTAGTTTCTAATCTAGGTTTTAACCTTAACTTTTTTTAATAAAAATCTAAAATTGGTAGAATTAGGGTTTGTAATAATTTTTATCCTTTTTTTCTTTCCTTTCATAATAATTAAATATTTCCTATTATTTATTTTTGTAATTAAATTACATGTAAATAATTAGATTAATTTAGGTTTAATTTTAATACTTTCTTAATAAACTAAAAACAATTAGAATTAGGGTTAATATTTTATTTTAATTAATCTTTTTTTTTTCATTAAAATCATAAAAATACAAAAATACCAAAAACAATTTCTTTTCATTTTAATTTTATTAATTTAATAATCGTTTAATTTAATTTAATTAAAAAGGGTCCAACGCCCTCGTTTCAACTTTAATTCAATTCGCATATTTATTTCTTTTTCTTTTAATATTCATGTACTTCTCCCAAAGCCGTGTAATTTCATAATTTCTCGCACTTTACTTTTCTTTAATTCTTTATTTTATGTCAAATCGGGTCCTGGTTTAATTTGGCGATGTGGACCCGCGCCTTTTGTAATAGTTTAGAACTTTACCTTTCTCGCAATATTTTAACTGTTAAATAAATGCATGCAAGAATGAATGGCCTTAAATAAAAACAAATGTTTAGATCACCAATGGCATGACAAGATAAAATATCTGAAAAACGACACACAAATCACACACCACCCCTAGGGTACGCCTCACTGTTGCCTTGCCTCGAAACGTGATCGTCGAGTAGAGGATGTTTTAGTAAGTCCTCATGATCCGGGAACCTGGCATGAGGGTAGCTTCTAAGGTGTCTTCCTATTGCTCTGGTGATCACCATGTCCCGAACCCTCGAATTGACCCGAACACCTCCAATGGTGGTGCTACCTACCTCTCAATGGTGGGATAGCACTACTTTAAGGACATCTACATAGACGAATTCCTTAGGGTAGGTAGACGACTCTAGATACTTGCTCTAATTTCAAAACAAAATTCAAAAAATACTTTTCACACCGACACCTTTTCAAAAAGCTTTTGAAAGCAACTTTTCAAACACTCTTGAGGACTGATACAAGAGTCGAACTGGAATTCAAAGAAACTTTTTAAAACCCACAGTTGAAAAGCAAACAAACCATTTTTGAAAACACAATGAGCAAGTATCTAAGAGCCCATGGATAACCATGGATAGAAAGGGTGCTAACACCTTCCCTTTCTATAAATCTACCTCCCGAACCGAGAAACTATCTCATAAGGAATTTTGCTGTGCTTTTGTCCTTTCCATTTGGAGAAAATAAAAGACGGTGGCGACTCTTGCTTCTGCGACATTTCGCGAACCAGCGTTAAACAGTCAGTTCCGGATCCACCGATCACAGAACTGGCGACTCTGCTGGGGATATTTTTAAAGTGAGGTGTACCTTAGGGTTAGTTCATAACCATGTTTTCAATTGCTTTCCTTGTTTGCTTTAAATTGTGGGACTGTCTTGGGAGTTCTATAGATCCTAACCCGGATCTGGGGGATACCTTCTTAGAAAGTAGCAACAAGGCTGTGAGGGAACTGTGCGGGGTATACCGACATGGTTGAAACAGTCTGCTACGTTGATGTGGCACTTTGGTGTGTACCGGTAACCCTTGAGTTCAGTCAAGGAGAGTACGGGGCCTCCGCGTGGTGTCGTGAAGCATCAACAGACCTTAGGAACCTTAATTGAACTATCTTGGCCTCTTTAGGGTAGTGAGATAACTGACTTTGGTGCAGTCCGAGGTTGGTTGATACTCGATACTACACTCAATTGAGGGTTGCTTTCTTGGAATATTTCGGTCGCCAATTCAGTGGCTAAATCGAAACGATGAACAATGAAAGCAATCCCGTGATATTGGGACCCTTAGAACCCGGTTACTTCTAATAGGACAGGTTGAACCCACCAACTTCAAAAGGGTACTACCCAGACCCCATGATGGCCTTAAACTCTAAGGGCTTGTCTTGTGTGCCTTGTGTGCCTTACATGTTTGTCTTTGTAAATATCTGTGGTGTGTTTAATCATAGCATCATGACATCATCCAGCATCATATGCATCGACTAACCATTTCAGGGGTTCGAATCTTCATCTTTGTTCTTGTTTTGTAGGACATGGAAACTGTTCGTAGAAAGACAATTCAAATCAGTCTTGTAAGGATCCCTCCTCAGCTTAAGGAGCTTATATCCAGGATCCCCGAGAACTCTTCATTCAGTGAAAGACATGGAAGTCTCATCAGCTTGGTCAATACCAACATTGAGGAAGATATGATCAAGGTCCTGTTCCAATTCTTTGACCCTCTGCATCACTGTTTCACCTTCTTGGACTATCAGTTGGTACCTACATTGGAGGAGTTCTCCCGGCTCCTGAATATCCCTATCCTTGATCAACTACCCTACAACGGTACGGAAAAGGAACCCAAGGTTGAAGAGATTGCTAAAGCCTTGCACCTACAGTCATCTGACCTCAAGGGACATTGGGAAGTTAGAAGTGGTATCAAAGGGTTCTTAGCCAGGTTTATGTTTGAAAAGGCCCATGAATGTTGGAACTCCCTTGATTTGCAAGCTTTTGAAGAAGTGGTGGCCCTCCTTGTCTATGGTTTGGTGTTGTTCCCTAACCCAGATCAGCTTATTGATATCAGTGTTGTCCAGATCTTCATGTCCAGGAATCCTATACCTACGTTGCTGGGGGATATCCTTCACTCATGTTACACTCGAACCATGAGAAAAAGAGGTGTCCTTATGTGCTACACTCCTCTCCTGGGAAGGTGGTTTATTTCGCACCTTCCACAATCAGTTTTGAAGAACGAGCGGGGTTTGAGATGGTCACAACGGTTGATGACTCTCACACATGCAGATATACATTGGTGCCCTCGGTCCAGAGAAGATGTCACCATCATTGATCGTTGCGGGGAGTACCCTAATGTTCCTTTACTTGGAATCAGAGGAGGTATTACTTACAACCCATGCCTGGCTTGGAGACAGTTTGGTTATGCTCGGAGGGATGGTCCTCATGACATGTTAATTCCTGACATAGTTTTTGACTTCGACAACGATACTCAAGGACTTCGCCAGAGATTTATCAGAGCCTGGAGGATGCCAAGTAGGATAGACAGTAAGACACTGGGGCACAGGAATTCCATCCCGTTGGAACCTTATCTCAAGTGGGTACGCGCCCGCTCCCAGAAGTTAGTGATGCCTTATCCCCATATGCTCCCTGTGATCAAAGAACCAGTCTTGGAAGGGGAAGTGTCCTACACTATTCAGCACCCTGATATGCCCACATCCTGGGAAGAGATGCAGAAGAGTTGGATCCAGCTTAAGGAAGAATGGAATTCTCTTGAGACCAGTCTACATGCCAGTGAAAAGAAGGTCTTGGAGCTCACCCGCCTGTTGCATGAGGAGAGGAATCTCAACACTTACATAGCTCCAAAGAGGATGCGTAGTATATTTTGGGATTGATTTGCTTTTGTATTATTTTGCCCATGAGGCTTTGATGTACTGAACAATTATTTCCTTAATGATAACGTGTGTTCCTTTTTGTCTACAACAAATTTGAACTTTCGAACCCTTGAATGCATTGCATAAACACATATCATTCATCATGTGCATAGCAGGTTTTCCTCTTTTCAGGTTGCTTACCGTTCTTCGTTGTTTATTTCAGCATCATGAATCCCGACTCGTCATCAACTGAGATGTCCATCAAAGCTCTTCAGGCGCAGAATGCGCAATTTCAGGAACTAATCATGGGCTTGGCTCAGGGCCAAGAAGAGCTGAAGGCTCTGCTTCTGAAGAAGGAAAAGAAGAAGAAGAGAAGGACTGTTCTGTTTAGCTCAGGCCGAAGGTTTGGCAATACTCTGCAAAATGAAGAGGCTGGTTCTTCCATTGGCAAGGGTACTCCTCAAGCGGAAAAAGGTCCTAGTCCGGTAGTCTCCGACAACGAGACTGATTTTGATGAAGAGCAGTATCCTCCTGCAGAAGACAGATACAAACAGTTGGAGGACAGGCTGAATGCTATAGAGATACAACAGGTACCTGGGCTGGATTTTGGAGATTTGGGTTTGTCTACCGGTGTGATCATTCCTCGTAAATTCAAAGCACCATCTTTCACTAAATACGACGGGGCGTCTTGTCCCAAGCTACATCTCAGGTCCTATGTTCGGAAGATTCAACCGTACTCAGCGGATAAGAATTTGTGGATCCACTTCTTCCAGGAGAGTCTTTTAGGGACTCATCTCGAATGGTTCTATCAGCTGGATGGGACCAAGGTTCGTAACCGGGAGGAGTTGGCTACTGCTTTCTATAAGCAGTATCAATATAATGCCGACCTTGCCCCTACACGTACCCAACTCCAGGGTATGTCGTTAGGATCAAGTGAAGGTTTTAAGGAGTACGCTCAGAAGTGGAGGGATCTGGCTGGCAGGGTGCAGCCTCCTTTGACCGATCGGGAGTTGGTAGACATGTTCTTGGGGACCCTATCTGGGCCATTTTTCAACCACCTTATTGGGAATTCTTCTGCTGGATTCACTGATCTTATTCTGACCGGAGAGAGAATTGAGGTTGGGTTGAAGTCTGGAAAGATTCCGAAGGGTGCATCGTCTAGTTCTGAGAAGAAACCCTTCAAGAAGGAGGCTAGTGCTATATATGGCTCCCGGAGACCAGAGAAATCTGAGCGCCGCCAATCTATCAGTGCGGTAATGATTGCCAAGCCTGCTGCCGCTCCTCGGCCAACCAATCCTCAAAGGGCTAAAAGACCCCGGAGAAAGTTTACCCGTTTGAGCATGACCCTATCCCAAATCTTGCCGCAGTTACTATCCACCAACCTAGTGACTGTCAGAGAGGCCCCCAAAGCTGTAAACACTACCTCCCCCAA
The DNA here is from genome assembly GCA_948472305.1 of Vicia faba. NCBI lineage: Eukaryota > Viridiplantae > Streptophyta > Magnoliopsida > Fabales > Fabaceae > Vicia > Vicia faba. The sequence goes on along the minus strand of OX451736.1, from coordinate 1,430,629,282 downwards.
GTACAATCCAAATGCCCGCTGTGCGTACCATTCTGATAGTCCGGGGCATTCCACTGATGACTGTTGGGCATTAAGAAGCAAGCTGCAGGATCTTATTGACGCCAAGGAGGTACAGTTTGAGGCATCTGAGAAGCCTAATGTAGTGACAGCTCCCCTGCCTGCTCATGGAGTGAATGCTATTGGGGACGAAGACGAAGTGGATGAAGCTGAGTTTGATAGCTGGATTTACCCGGTAACCGACAGTGGACCTAGCAATTGGAGTGCAAAGGACAATCTACCTGTTTCTCTTGTTACTGAGTAATGAATTCCTATGTTTTTGTTATTTGTAATAAACAATAAAATAAACTCTGTGGCCCGGTGTCTTACCCGAGGCACCGTGGTTTCATTTGTGAGGGCATATAAATTGTCATTTCATATATCATAAATGAAAATCTTGGACGTTTTCTCGCATTTCAAATCTTATGCTCCTTTTCTGTCTTTCTTTCCTTTATACATATTTCAAAACAGTTGTATTTACACACACTCACTCATACAGGTTTCAATCCACTCTGGATCTCACTGATAACGACTCTGCTACTGCCAGTTATGACTTCGAAAATCCGATCAACTTAGCCGAAGACGAAGGTGAAGATGATTGCGAAGTGCCTGGCGAGCTTGCAAGACTGTTACTCCAGGAAGAGAGGGCAATTCAACCACACGAAGAGCCAGTGGAAATAATAAACTTGGGTACTGAGGCAGACAGGAAAGAGGTAAAGATTGGTGCCAACCTAGAGCTCAGCGTGAAGCAACGGTTGACTAAGATGCTACATGATTATATGGAGATATTCGCCTGGTCCTACGAAGACATGCCCGGGTTGGACACTGATATTGTGGTCCATCACCTGCCTACTAAGGAAGACTGCCCTCCGGTTAAGCAAAAGGTCCGCCGGATGCGTCCAGAGATGTCTGAGAAGATCAAAGCCGAGGTTATGAAGCAGTTTGATGTCGGGTTTCTTGCAGTGACTTCTTACCCTCAGTGGGTTGCTAATGTGGTGCCGGTACCTAAGAAGGACGGTAAGGTCAGAATGTGTGTCGATTACAGGGATCTGAACAGGGCCAGTCCCAAGGATGACTTCCCTCTACCTCACATTGACGTCCTTGTTGACAATACAGCTCAGCACAAGGTATTCTCCTTCATGGATGGCTTTTCAGGTTACAATCGGATCAAGATGGCACCTGAAGACATGGAAAAGACTACATTTGTTACTCAGTGGGGCACCTTCTGTTACAAGGTCATGCCTTTTGGACTAAAGAACGCTGGGGCAACTTACCAACGCGCCATGGTCGCTCTATTTCATGACATGATCCATCATGAGATAGAAGTGTATATTGACGACATGATCGCAAGGTCCCAGACTGAGGAAGAGCACCTAGATCATCTGCAAAAGTTGTTTGACCGGTTGAAACTGTACAAGCTGAGGTTGAACCCGAACAAGTGCACCTTCGGGGTAAGATCTGGAAAATTGCTAGGCTTCGTGGTAAGTGATAAGGGAATTCAAGTGGACCCTGCTAAGGTTAAAGCTATTCAAGAGATGCCAGTTCCTAGGACAGAGAAGGAAGTCAGAGGCTTTCTGGGACGTCTAAATTACATTGCTCGATTCATCTCGCATCTGACCGCTACCTGTGAGCCAATCTTCAATCTGCTGAAGAAAGATCAGGTGGTACGTTGGAATGATGAATGTCAGGCCGCTTTTGACAGAATAAAAGTGTACCTCCAAGAACCACCCATCCTTATGCCACCGGTTGAAGGGAGACCTCTGATACTATATCTGACAGTGCTTGACAACTCAATGGGGTGTGTGCTGGGGCAGCATGACGAGTCTGGCCGAAAAGAACATGCCATTTATTACCTTAGCAAAAAGTTTACCGACTGTGAGACCCGATACTCACTGCTTGAGAAAACTTGTTGCGCTTTGGTATGGGCTGCTCGCCGGCTGAGACAGTATATGCTGACTCATACTACCTTGTTGATCTCAAAGATGGATCCTATAAAGTATATATTCGAAAAGCCTGCTCTGTCTGGGAGAATAGCAAGATGGAAAATGATCTTGACAGAATACGACATTCAGTACACAACCCAGAAAGCCATCAAGGGAAGTGTATTGGCAGACCACTTGGCACATCAGGCCGTAGATGACTATCAGTCAATGAACTTCGAGTTTCCGGATGAAAGCATCATGATAGTAACTGATTGTGAAGTACCTGGACCGGATGAAGGACCTGAGGAAGGATCCCGATGGTCTATGCACTTTGACGGAGCCTCCGATGCTTTGGGTAACGGTATTGGTGCTATAATCATATCCCCTCAAGGTACTCATACTCCGCTCACTGCCCGGCTATGTTTCAACTGTACCAACAACATGGCAGAGTACGAGGCGTGCATCATGGGTCTTCAAGCTGCGATCGACTTAAGGATCAAGTTTCTGAGTGTCTTCGGAGATTCCGCTCTTGTGATCAATCAGATCAAAGGAGAGTGGGATACGAAACATCCGAATCTTATTCCTTACAGAGAATGTGTGTTGACCTTGATCCCTCATTTCACGAAGATAACCTTTGAACACTTTCCAAGAGAAGAGAATCAGTTAGCGGACGCGTTAGCTACAATGTCTTCTATGTTCAAAGTTAAATGGGATAATGAGGCTCCCCGGATCATCATCTAGAAACTGGATGAACCGGCATACTGTTGCGATCTCGAGACTGAATTGGTGACTGAGAAGCCTTGGTACCATGAGGTGAAGAGATATCTGGAAGCTCAGGAATACCCTGAGGGTGCCTCTGTCAATGATAAGAAGTTCCTGAGAAGGTTCGCGGCAAAGTTCTTCCTTAGCAACGACATCTTGTACAAGCGAAACCATGATTCAACCCTACTGCGTTGTATGGACAAAACTGAAGCAGAAAGGATCATGGAAGAGCTACATGAAGGGACCTTTGGTACACATTCCAGTGGACATACTATGGCGAAGAAGATCCTTCGGGCAGGGTATTTTTGGTCCACAATGGAAGCTGACTGCTATCAACATTCCAGGACATGCCATAAGTGCCAGATTTATGCAGACAAGGTGCATGTTCCTCCAGTTCCTCTGAATGTTCTGACTGCGCCTTGGCCGTTTGCAATATGGGGCATAGACATGATCGGTGAGATTAAACCTACAGCATCTAATGGGCATCGCTTCATCCTAGTGGCGATTGATTATTTTACAAAGTGGGTTGAAGCAGCTTCCTACGCTACGGTAACCAAGACGGTTGTGGCACGGTTCATTCGGCATAATCTGATCTGTCGGTACGGCGTCCCAGAAAGAATTATTACAGACAACGGTACCAATCTGAATAACAAGATGATCACTGAGCTCTGCGAGCAGTTCAAGATACAGCACCACAATTCTTCTCCTTACAGACCGAAGATGAATGGGGCTGTAGAAGCAGCAAATAAGAACATTAAGAAAATCATGCAGAAGATGACAATGACTTACAAAGATTGGCACGAGATGTTACCGTTCGCTCTACATGGGTACCGTACCTCAGCCAGGACGTCAACCGGGGCAACTCCTTTCTCCTTGGTTTATGGTATGGAGGCAGTCTTGCCGATCAAAGTGCAAATACCCTCTCTCCGGATAATGAAGGATGCAAATCTGAACGAAGATGATTGGATCCAAACACGACTTGATCATCTCAACCTTATTGATGAGAAGAGACTTGCTGCTATCTGCCATGGTCATACGTATCAGAAACGGATGATCAGGGCATTTAACAAAAAGGTCAGACCACAGGAATATCAAGTTGGGGATCTGGTAATCAAGCGAATCATCCTTCCTCAGAGTGATCCAAGGGGCAAATGGACCCCTACGTACGAAGGGCCATTTGTGGTTAAGCATGTGTTCTCAGGAGGAGCCATGATTCTAACCAACATGGATGGTGACGACCTTCCTCACCCCGCCAATGCAGACATAGTAAAAAGATACTACGCATAAAAAAGACCCGCTAGGCTGACATGCCTAGGCAAAAATTAGGGCTTCCCGTCGAACCAAAAGGGTTCGGGCAAAATGAAGGGATGAAATGGAAAAAATCTGTACACCCGGCAAGTCGAAAACCTGAAAAGGCGGCTTGGGCAAAAATGGGTATCCCGGTGGACTGAAAACCCGAAAGGGCAGTCCAGGCAAAAGTTAGGGATAAAGCGTAATACTATGTCTCATTGGATCACGTTGCATCCGGAATCCGGTATCTACATCAAGTTCAGACGGCATCGATCAGTCAGCTTCATCTTCAACCAAGGTCATCAAGTGATGAGACGCTCGGAGATATAAAGGCAATAGCAGAGTTGAAACCCAGTGGGATCGTTCATTTCACACAGCTGTTTTATTTTCTCTTGTACAAAATTTGTATAAACTCTTTTTCGGCGGCGTTTTCTTACTAGGACGTCAGCCTCTTGTACACAAAACGCCATTTTCAGGCCATTCAAAAATCAATACACATATATTTTTCAGTTAAAAGTGCCAATTGTTTTTCTTTTTCTGTTTTGTTTTGCGAAGAACGTCCAAGGTTCAATTTGTGATATATGCATTGACAATAATTTGCTAACTCATGAATATTTGCATACGAAACAAAGGGTCAATTACAGGTAACATTAGAAACAGGGGCAATAAATAGTTGTCTAAACAATCTAATTGTTCTATCCACTAAGGTACCAAGGTAGGTTCAGCTAAAGAACATAACCAGATAACCTAATTCCCCAGAGAGTGAAACAGCAAGTCAGTACACTCTCCTCAAGCAAAGCTACTATCAACCTTAAAGAAGTTGGGTATCCTCCAGCAGATCCCAACATTCCCCGGCAGCATATACATATTCTTAACAAGCATCCCCGGCAGTCTTGGCCTAAAGATTGTTCCCCGGCGGTATATCAAATATTCAAAAGAGTCACTTCTCCGATGCAGTTCAAACTTCCCCAAGAGAGTCCAATCCAGTTTCCCCAGGAAAGTTGGAATCCATCCCCCCAAGCAGTAAGCTTATCCCCAGTAGATTCTGGAAGCTTATTCCTCGCAAAGCATGAACACGTCTCCCGGCTTTATTCAAAGAGTTATTTCCTTACCAGGATATAACTGGGTTATCCTCAGCCAAAAGCCACGGGAAGATCGTCGTCAACACAGTCTTCTTATCCCCAGCGAAGTCTGTTAACACTTCCAACACAACAAGGGTATCCCCAGCAAGTTATTATCAACAACTCAGCAAAGTATCTCTCTCCCCACAGAGTATTGCTTCCCAGCAAGATCGTTAGAGTACTTTCCTCCCCGCAGAGTTATTCCATTCGCCAAGTTTATTCCCCAACGGAGTCATCTTCTCCTACCGGTATTCTTGCAATTATCATCCCCAGCGGAAGCAAAATCTATTCTCCAACATCAGCCCAGGAGTGACTTCCCGGCACCCGTCAAGGATTTACTTTCCTAGACGAAAAATACATTCATAAACGTCGCACTTCCATACATCATTATAGCATGCATAGACGCATCATATCTTACAAATCTCATTTATGTTGAGAACATCATTGCTTGATCCATATCATGCATTGCATATGACTGACCTTTACCTTTCAGGAAAGATTCAGTTAAATTCTCAATCATATTTCAAGACCTAGACCGGTTCAGTTAATCGACCCTAAGATTCTCTGTTTCTTATCCAGTCTAAGGCCTTCTCTAGTCCAGTTAAATCGACCCCAAACAGATTTTTCTGATGAAGACTCAGTAGAAGTTATCCAAGGTTTTCCCAATGATTGCTATTGAGATTGTAATCGCCTATGGTTCTCTCCCCGATATTGCGGAGATGATAATTCCATCCAAGGTTCTCTCAATGTTTGCTATTGAGGTGGTAATTGCCTATGGTTCTCTCCCCGATACTGCGGAGATGATGATTCCATCCAAGGTTTTCTCAATGATTGCTATTGAGATTGTAATCGCCTATGGTTCTCTCCCCGATACTGCGGAGCTGGTAATTCCCACCAAGATTCTCTCAATGATTGCTATTGAGGTTGTAATCGCCTATGGTTCTCTCCCCGATACTGCGGAGATGATAATTCCATCCAAGGTTTTCTCAATGATTGCTATTGAGGTTGTAATCGCCTATGGTTCTCTCCCTGATACTGCGGAGATGATAATTCCATCCAAGGTTTTCTCAATGATTGCTATTGAGGTTGTAATCGCCTATGGTTCTCTCCCCGATACTGCAGAGATGATAATTCCCACCAAGATTCTCTCAATGTTTGCTGTTGAGGTTGTAGTCGCCTATGGTTCTCTCCCCGATCCTGCGGAGGTGGTAATCCCAAGATTTTCTCAACGATTGCTGTTGAGGTTAAAGTCATCCAAGGTTCTCTCACCATTCCTGTTGAGGTAGTAACCATCCCTGGTTCATTCATCACCATTTGAAGCTCCAGATTCAGCTCCTGTAACCAGTCAGGACACACCTGCACATCTATCTGAAGACCAGCTCCTGTAAAAGGTCAGGTAATCATTTTTCTTTTGCAGGTACGCAGGTTCTCGCTAAGGAATCTCTTACGCGATCGACATCCAGATGGCATCTATAAGCACATCCACATTCCATCATCTCTTAGCATGGCATCTATAAGCCCATCGTCCTATCCATCAATCTCTAAATGGCATCTATAAGCCCATTCCCATCATCACACTACTATGTGAGTGCAAATTTCTGGGCACTCTAGTGTTCAATCATCTTCCACCTTCGGATTACGAAAGGCACGTCAGCCAATCTGCATCCTCAGGTCTAAGAAGATTGAACAGGGGCAACTGTTGTACCCCAAAATTTGCCCTCCCATATTCTTCAAGAATTGCAAAGAGCAAGCTTCAAAATCTCCCCAAGGGTTGCACAATTCAAGGGCCTCCTAAACAGTCAAAATTAGGGTTTTGGTTCTGATCAAGAAAATGAAGTTTCCAAGGGCCCAATCAAGTCTCACATGCCTATAAATATGGTCAAGCATCCTCATACCAAGTTTCAAGACTTTCAGCACAAAATTGCACAGTCAAAAACCCTAATTGCACTACAGTCAACTGTAGGGGCAAAATGGTCATTTGACAGTCAAAAGTTCAAATTTTTGGTCAACATCTCATTTTGAAGCCACAAACATCATTTGATCAATGCTTGATCATGATTCTCAAAGCTTGGCTCAAAAATCATCAAGATGCAAAAGTTTCCATATTTGGACAGTTGAAAAAGTCAACTGTAAATTGACCAGGGCATAACTTTCACATGGATTATCAGAAAAATTCCATCCAAAGCTCATTTTGAAGATAAAGACATTTCCTACAACTCCTCTTCATACTTCAAGTCCAAAAAATGCTCTCACAAAAAGTTATCAATTTCAACATTATAGGTCATTTTCAAAAGTCAACAAAAAGGGACTTTAAGTCAAAGGCCATAACTTGAGATTGGTAAATCAAAATGACATGTGACCAAAGAAATTTGTTAGAGGACTCAAATACCTTTCCAAAATGTCCAAGAACATGAGCAAAGCTTAAAAATTGAGCAAGTTATGCCTTGTGGAAGTTGGGAAATTTTTGGACATTTTGAAAAGTCAACATTGATTCAAATGACCTAAACTTGCTAATGGGCCTATTTTTCTTCCACAATTCACCATCTAAGGCATGTGCACGACCATTTGGCCCAAAGGGAAGTTTTTCTTCATTTTTTATTTATTTATTTGGATTTTTATTATTAATAATTCATTTAATTAATTAAAATACATGAAAAATGTTAAACCTAATGTTTCAAATCTTTTTATGCATATAATATCTCCAAGATTTCGTGCAAGTCAGATTAGGAAAGAATTGAAGATAATTGGACATGATTTGGTAGCAAACATGCATGAAAAGATTGGAAAATTATGGCCATGAAAATCAAAGATCCATTCCATAATTGCAAAGGTTTTTGGACCTCTTTTCCAACCCTAATCACTCACATACAAATACAAAACGCAACCCTAGTGATCAAGGACTCCAAGCTGCGCAATATCAAAAGAACAAAACTTGACTTTTTTGCAAAAAAGTGGAAATCTGAAAACCATCTTCTAGGTCGATTCAAGCCAAGAAATTCATCCCATTACCTTCCTAGGACATCACTGAGTCTAACTGGATAGCTTTCCATACGCATAGCCCTTTGAATTGGTATACAGGAATCAATTTTTTTTCACATAAATGCATATTCGTGTTTTGATTTACAGGCATTCTCATGGCATTTTGTTTATGGATTTGTACTAATTACTTTATTCTGAAGCTAACCACATAACTTGATTGAAGTTTTGGGCATCATACGCGATTTCACCATTGTTGGATATTAGGGTTTCCCAAGCTGTGAATTGGGGTTTTCCATTTAAGGAAAAATTAGCACTCGAGACCTGGGCCATTGAAACAAGCATGCTTGGACGAAGAGAAACCAACCCTCGCGCCTAATTTATGAGGCCGTATGGCCTATTCGCTATTTTCTGGAATAATGCCTTTTAGAACGGTTCAAAACCGTTGCCAATGTTTTTTGTGTTTCAGGAAATAAACAAGCAAAGAAGACGATGACTTGGTGGCAAGCTCTGACTGGTTGATTCAAATTTTCGCGCGCGGAGGCCCCACTAACCATTGTTTATTTTATATTCATTGTTTGTTGTTTAATATACAAGACGCGCGTTTGGCTTGATTGGTTAGGCATGTGTGTGATGACCTTCAGGACCTGGGTTCGATCCCAGGTCCCTTACCATTCCATATTATTTTTCCACTAATAATTCTGTGTAGCTTCAGCGTTGTAGACCACTATGCATCCTTCAATCCAACACGCCACTTGGCCAATTGCACTCAATCAAGGGACCAGATCTGGAGAGCATGGTAAACCATAGTCAAAGATCCCACACGCATCCTGAAAAGGTCAATGGGGCCAGGGATAATTGGGCCTGAATGCTAAAGTCTCACCTCCAAATTAGGGGCAGAACCCCTAGGTTTGCATCTCTTTCATATTTTTTTTATATTTTCTTTAATCCAATTATTTCCCTTTTTTTAATTTGATTATTTTCCATAAAAATACATAAAACACCAAAAAAAAATCAGAAAAAGACAAAAATTAGATATATTTATTTAATTAGTATTTTTGTAAATAAAGTTCATTAATTAACTTAGTTTCTAATCTAGGTTTTAACCTTAACTTTTTTTAATAAAAATCTAAAATTGGTAGAATTAGGGTTTATAATAATTTTTATCCTTTTTTCTTTCCTTTCATAATAATTAAATATTTCCTATTATTTATTTTTGTAATTAAATTACATGTAAATAATAAGATTAATTTAGGTTTAATTTTAATACTTTCTTAATAAACTAAAAACAATTAGAATTAGGGTTAATATTTTATTTTAATTAATCTTTTTTTTCATTAAAATCATAAAAATACAAAAATACCAAAAACAATTTCTTTTCATTTTAATTTTATTAATTTAATAATCGTTTAATTTAATTTAATTAAAAAGGGTCCAACGCCCTCGTTTCAACTTTAATTCAATTCGCATATTTATTTCTTTTTCTTTTAATATTCATGTACTTCTCCCAAAGCCGTGTAATTTCATAATTTCTCGCACTTTACTTTTCTTTAATTCTTTATTTTATGTCAAATCGGGTCCTGGTTTAATTTGGCGATGTGGACCCGCGCCTTTTGTAATAGTTTAGAACTTTACCTTTCTCGCAATATTTTAACTGTTAAATAAATGCATGCAAGAATGAATGGCCTTAAATAAAAACAAACGTTTAGATCACCAATGGCATGACAAGATAAAATATCTGAAAAACGACACACAAATCACACACCACCCCTAGGGTACGCCTCACTGTTGCCTTGCCTCGAAAGGTGATCGTCGAGTAGAGGATGTTTTAGTAAGTCCTCATGATCCGGGAACCTGGCATGAGGGTAGCTTCTAAGGTGTCTTCCTATTGCTCTGGTGATCACCATGTCCCGAACCCTCGAATTGACCCGAACACCTCCAATGGTGGTGCTACCTACCTCTCAATGATGGGATAGCACTACTTTAAGGACATCTACACAGACGAATTCCTTAGGGTAGGTAGACGACTCTAGATACTTGCTCTAATTTCAAAACAAAATTCAAAAAATACTTTTCACACCGACACCTTTTCAAAAAGCTTTCGAAAGCAACTTTTCAAACACTCTTGAGGACTGATACAAGAGTCGAACTGGAATTTTCAAAGAAACTTTTTAAAACCCACAGTTGAAAAGCAAACAAACCATTTTTGAAAACACAATGAGCAAGTATCTAAGAGCCCATGGATAACCATGGATAGAAAGGGTGCTAACACCTTCCCTTTCTATAAATCTACCTCCCGAACCGAGAAACTATCTCATAAGGAATTTTGCTGTGCTTTTGTCCTTTCCATTTGTAGAAAATAAAAGACGGTGGCGACTCTTGCTTCCGCGACATTTCGCGAACCAGCGTTAAACAGTCAGTTCCAGATCCACCGATCACACTCACAAACTAAAACAATCTTTACACCTCACACTTTCAAAATAACTATTTTCAAAACACTTTTCAAAAACATACACTTTGTATATATTCTCAATGATACGAGAATCATTACAAAATTGCCTTACATTGGCATTTTCATACATCTTTCCAAACACTCCAAATATTTTCAAAACAAGCATTTTGTATACATTCTCAATGATACGAGAATCATTGCAAAATTCCCGCACTTAGGCATTTTCAAAATATTTGCAAATATACACAAACACAAAGCATTCTCAAAGTGATCAAGCATATAAGAGCCCGTAGATAACTACGAATGGAAAGGGTGCTAACACCTTCCCTTTTCATAACCTACCCCCCAAACTCAAGAAAAATTCTCAAAAGGTATTTCCTGTTCTTTTCACCCTTTCTTTTATTGGATAAAATAAAAGTCGGTGGTGACTCTTGCTATCCGCAACATTTGTGATAAAATAAAAAACCAAGTCAGTTCTCCCACTGTATTACAATACTGGAGACTCTGCTGGGGATGTTACTAAAAGTGGGGTTACCTTAAGAGCTAGATCACCTTTATTGCTTTACTTTCTTGATTTGTATACTTTACATTTTGGGTTATGCTTGGGTTTATTTCTTGTATAGATCCTATACCCGGATCGGGAGCATTTTAGGTAAGTAGAAATAGATCGTGGAGACTATACGGTGTATAGTGATATGGTTGAATCGATGGCTATGCTAGTGTGACACATTTGTTGGTACCGGTGTCCCTTGAGTTGAACCAAGGAGAATGTGGGGCCGCTGCGTGGTGTCATAAAGCACTAACTGACCATAGAATCTTAGTTGAAAAACTTGGCCATTAGAAAGTAGCGAGATAGCTGGATTTGGTGCAGACTGAAGTTAGTTAATAATCGATACTACACTCATTGAGATCAGACTTTCGGGATATTTTGGTCGTAGTTCGATGCTTGTGTTGACACAATGCCCGATGAAGAAAGATTAATGATATTGAGATTCCTTAGAACTCGGTTACTTATTTTAGGATAGGTTGAGCCAACTAAAACTTCAAGAGGGTACTTACCTATAAGTTCCATGCAGGCTTAAGCCGAAGGCTTTGTGTGCTTTTCTTGTGTTTGATTAACTGTTCAAACATAATAGCATACATATAATGACATTATGCCATATCATTTTCATTAACCATTTCAAGGATCTCAAGGGCCTGTCGTGCAGGTTTGTATTGAACCAGACGTCTATAAAGAGGCAAGGGGATTTATTTTTCTCTAGATCCCATAAAAGACGAAAGCACGATATCTTGAGTCAAAGGCTATGACCCACTCGACATGGTGAGCTTGGTTCTCGTAGAAGGACATTCAACGATACGAAGTTCTTCAATCAAAACTGCAGTCAGATTCGGCTTCTAACATTTTCTTCTATTTACCTCACGAGATTATTGAAAATATTGCATCTACATATCATGCATCATGTGATAACAAGTTTTCCCCATACAGGTTTTCTCATCTGCTTACTGTTTATTTCAGTAAAGATGGCTCTCGAACAGACCGTCAGAAATCTCCAAGTTCAAGATGCTCAAATCAAAGAAATGTTCCTGAACCTGTCCAAGGGGCAAGAAGAATTGAAAGCATTCCTCACTGAGAGCATGACCAAGAAGGATGCTGAAGACAACAAGGATGACCAGTTGGAACAATTGCAAGCTGTGATGACAATGATGAGAATCCAGATGATGGGACAAATGGCTCTTATCTAAAACTTAGCTCGGGGACAAGAAGAGTTGAGAAATCTCATCAACAAACTTCATCAAGATGAATACAACCGTATGGGACGGACGACTAGAATTGGGGATCAAATCATTAATCAACCTCCGATGAGACACAAAGTTGGCTTGGTTAAAAGTAGGCCTTTCTAGATTACTACTACATCACAAGCCCAACAACATCCTCGCTAATAACAACAGGGGAATCAGTGTAATCAGGATACACCCAAAGGATGATTTACCGAAATCAACATGTCATTGGCTCAAGCATTGTAATACATGTTGAAGGCCAAGATGGTGACATTGAAGGATCCTCCTCAAAAGCCCAATACTTCTTCTTCCCATCACAATCCTAATGTATGGTGCGCATACCACTCCAACAGTCTTGGGCATGACATTGACAACTGTTGGGCGTTGAAACATAAGATTCAGGACCTGATTGAGGAAGGAATAGTCGAGTTCATGCAAGATGGTCAGATTGAGTTCTTCTGCTATCCCCCGAATGTCGAGGCTGCAAGGCACACCATCTAAAGTGACAAGTTTAGGCGGAGAAGCTTTTTGTTCATTCAAATTTTCGTTTGTAATTTCTCTAGTTGATTCAAACATTTATATTTATGTCAGACTTTTGGTTGTCCTCATTAATGCATTGCATATGTTTGTCTTAAATTAATCCATTCGTTTTAACTATACTTAAACTATGCTTTTACTTCCTTTTGTGATATTCAACTCTCGATTAAAAGTTATAAGCCTTTAGAGGGAGGATGATGAAAAATACTGTAATCTCTACAGTATGCTTTTGAACAGACCTTGCTGACGATGTACAAGCGTTGTTTCAAATCCCAAACAATGGAGTTATAAGGAAGATAATCCCTAGTCAACCCCTTTGATCCTAAGAAGTAGGAGTTTTCTTTTTCTTGCAAATTGAAACCTTTAATGATAACCTGGGGCAGGGTAGTTTCTCAGTTAATTCAAATGTGCGTTCAGTCGCAAGCTTTCACTTTGTACACAGTGAATAGTATTGAAGGCGTCATTCCAAATCAAAAGACAGTGATGGTTCCCCGTAAAATAGGCAGTCATTATCTCTCAAAAGAAAGCCCACTAAGTCAAAACCAACGAAGGAGACTTAAGAAAAAACGGGGTATCCTACTGACTGTAATCACAAAAGAAACAGTTCAGGCAAAAGGTAGGGATAATAAATTCAAGAAGAGGTCGCTATAAATCCTTAAAAAAATGACTTCCTTCTCAAATAAATTTCCAGTATCCGAACCATCACCAAAACATCATTCCAGACTCAATTGGAATCTAAATGCACAATTAACTGAGTATAGGGTTGAAGAACATCACGAATAATGGGTTGGGTACAAATAAACTTTGAGCCTTATCCTTTGTTTCTTAAATCGTGAACCAAGCCACGTTACAACCCTTAAAAGTCCTAGCTGAAGCATAGGTTAGTTCGAAAGCATACTGTTCCAAAAGGTATCCTAACTCCTGTAAGGCTTACTAGAAATCCTGAGTTGAATTCATATTCTTACAAAATCCAGTTGTTTATTAAAAAAATGTATTTTCAAAAAACTTCAAGATGGGCATAAGCTTTACATTTTGAATACCATTGTTTGCATATAACTAATTGTTCGAAAACAGAGAAATTCGCACGACGAGTATTCAATGAACGAAAATCCTTTAAATAAATAGAATCACTTCAAATAGAAAGACACTTCCAATGAAAAACCTTCAATAATCAAGGGGCATGGCATGTTATTGCTCGACTCATCTGTGGCAGTCAAGTAGAGATTCAAAGAATCTCTTAAAAGTGTTGAATAGTCAGGGGCAGATCTGCATCTGAATCACTTGGGGCATGTTACATTGATCAGGAGTTCCAACAAAAGCCACTTTGAAATTTGAATCTTCGGTATCATCAAATTGCTTATCTGTGATAGTAGTATCATATGGTGTCAGTATCATGTCTTCGGATCCTTCCATGATAGTTCTTAGAAAAATACCAAGGAATGTCAAGACTATCAGAAGCTTGATCAATAACTTTAAACATCGGGTGCACCATACTAACTCCAGGGGAAAACAGACTCCTGCATACGAAGGGTCACAAACGACCAAGCAAACATTTTCTGGAAGTGCTACAACACTTACTACTATAAACAGTGACAACTCTCCGCACCCTATGAACGCGGACATAGTCGGAAGATACTACGCATAAAAAAGACCCGCTAGGTTGATTGGCCTAGGAAAAAGGGCATCCCGGCGAACCAAAAGGGTTCAGGAAAAAATTAGGGATATATATACATAAAGATGGTACACCCGGCAAGTCGAAAATCTGAAAAGGCAACTTGGGCTAAAAAGGGTATCCCGGTGGACTGAAAATCTGAAAAGACGGTCCAGGCAAAAGTTAGGGATTATAGCGTACGACTATGTCCCGTTATCTCATCACTTGTCTATCAATAAAAGACTTATCACTATGATTAGCATTTACCAAGGACTCTAGGAGATAGGGCAATGTTCAAGTCATCCCCATAGAGCAATCTCCACAGAATTATCTCCGCAAAGTCATCTTCACCAGCTTATCTTCAACAAAGATACATTCCCCGACAAGTTTAAAATGCCTTCAAACAGAAAGTGGGGCATCTTCCAGCTGATAACATAGTCATACTCACCAGCAGATCCCCCTAGCAGATAAAGCAACATGATCTTCTCCCCGACAATATCGCCCACCTAAGAAGTTCCAATCAATATAGTTCATGGAAATTCTCTTCCCTAACTGAGTTTGAAAACTATAAAACCCCTACGGATTTCTTCTCTCTAGCAAAATTATTTTCCCTAAAGAGAGTTTGTTTCCTCATAGAATATTCTAACATGGTTTATTTCCCCCAACAGACTACAATTTCCCCAGCTCGGGTATATTCCTCAGATTACTACGTATCACCAGCAAAACTCCTCTTCCCAATTGAAGTCACCACTATCCCCAGAAAATTGTTGTAAAACCTGGAATCGGACCAGATATCAGTTAACTTTATCCTCCCCAGACGAGTCGGAAGGTTATTCATCTCTTTTATCCCCAATCAGGATATATAAGAATTATCCTCCCCAGACGAGTCAGAAGGTTACCCATCTCTTTTATCCCCAATCAGGGTATATAAGAATTATCTTCCCCAGACGAGTCGGAAGGTTATTGTTGTACCCCAAAATTTTCCCTCTCATTTTATCAAGATTTCCCCTCACAAGACTCTTTGGACTCCAGACATGATTAGGGTTTGCTCTGCTCAAGACATCTCCTTGCACTGATGACCTGAAATTAGGGTTTGAGTTTGCATAAAGATTTTTGGACTTACAATGCCTAATGTGACTTTCATACTTCATGTGGGACTTATAAGATTTCCCATACCAAGTTTCAAGCTTTGAATCAAATTTTTGCCCAGTCAATTGGACAGTTGACCTAGAAATCAACTGTATTGGGGAAAAAGTCAATTGTGGCCAATTTACAGTCAAACCTCATAATTTTTGATACAAATCAACATTATAGACTCATATGAACCATTTGATCAAGCTTGGGCCACAACTCCTCAAGAAATTTAATCAGATCATCAAAAGGGCAAAACAGTCATTTTTAGGGTTTTGACTGCAGAAGGGCAATTTCTGATTTTTGACCTAGCCAATGGAAAATTGGGTTCAAGCATGGATTCAAGGACTCAATGTCATCATCTTGACCTAATCACAAGGTTCAAAAGATCTCAAATGCATTGGATTGACAGATGAATTTTCCAGTCAACTGATCAAAAATCAACTATACACTGAAAAGTCAAACTTTGACTTTTTGGTCAAAATCAAGTGCCAAGGGTCATTTTTCATCAAGATGTGTCAAAACATGAAACTTGTTCACCAAGAAACCTAATTTTTCAAATTAGGGATTAAAATGGAAAATTTTCATAACTTAGAAAATTTCTAAGTTATGAAAATTTCTTATTTTTTCCCAACTTTGCCCAACTTTTTCACCATGATGCAATTGGATTCAAACAAAACTTCCAACATGAAAGTTGTATTCCTCCACAAAATTTACAACTTTGATTCACAAAAGTTTTCCCAAAAGATGCTTGGATCTCAAGTTATGATTTTGTGAATAAGGGTCCATGAAACTTTTAACTTAGTGAAATCTTGCCCTAGTTTAGGCAGGATTTTGACCTATCTTCATGGAAATTTTTCACATAGTTCCAAGTGGAATCTCAAAATTCATTTCAAAGATGGATTGTATAGCATGTTACAAGCTTTCCAAAATGTCAAATAACTCTTCAAAATAATTTATGGTTAGGGAGAATCGAAGAAAAGAAAATGGCCATTTCTCACTTTTGTCCATGGCATTTTTCATGTTGCTACAAGTTGCAAATTCTGTCCAACCTTGTTTGTAATTGTTTACAGGTCCTTAAACCCTTCCACACTCAAAAATTGAATGCAAACACAATGGATTAAGTCTTTGTTCTGAGCTTTAGAAGATTACACATTAAATTAATCCATTTTTGGCAAAAAGATAACAATGCCATTTTGATAAAGGTTGCTTTATGCAATTTTGTTTCTCTTGAGCTGTGAACCCAATCCTTTGCAGCAAACCAACTCCACAAACTTAGGCAAAAGTACACCAACTATCAGCATGCTTAGAGCTAGCTTGTACAGGCCATATCATTGTCAAAATCACCTTTTCTTCAAAAGCAAGTCAACTTGCAAAATCACCACAACTCTTGTATCTCTTAAAACCAAAGTTTGTAAACATTTCAAACAAGCTTAACACATTATACTAAGCTAGAAACACGATCCCTAATCCTCTCAAACACCCTTGTACACCAAAAACCCATTTTCTGCCAAAACAGGGCAGGATCTGTAAATCATAAGCCAAATCACAATCCACTCGTGCGTTTTGCTTGCAACCAGTTCCAACACACTCCATACAACTCACATAAGCTATCCCAACCATTCCCAAGTCACTGTAACTCCATTTACACACTTCACCATTTTCAAATTCTGACTTTGCAGGTTGAGTTCTACAAGCATATTCAAGCTATTTCAAAGCAGACTAAGCATTGGGAAAGCTCAAAGGAACTCAAGCAAGCTCACAAGCATCTCATGCCTCACTTACAACCCCTACATTGCCATACTCGAGCTTGACTGAAATAGGTAAAGTTCAAACTTCTATCTCTCTATTTAGGAATCATTAGGCTTAGGTTTGTGAATAAAAAATGTAGTCCTCATTGCCCTTGAGCTGTACATATGCATAAAATTCATTTAAGTTAACTGAGCTGGGAGAATTTGAATGATGAAATTTCTGAAAAAACTAGGTTAGAAATTAGGGCCAGAGAAATTCTCTCTGGTCTTTGAGAGTTAGATTAAGTTTTTTACATGGTTAGAATCGTATGATCATGCTCTATAACTTTCATGTTGCAAGTTTTTGTTTTTAAGCACAAATGCAGGAGATACGGATTTGAACCATTGGCGCGTGTTTGGTTGCTGTCTCAAGGACATGGACGAAGGCAATGTGGGCTGGGCTTGGATTCTCCTTGCTTTTGACACCCCCTGGCTTACTCTTTGCACCCCCTTGGCCAATTTGTTTATTTTTCATATTTTTTATTTCTTTTTAAGTTTCTGACTTTTATTTATTTATTTTTAAACATTAAAAATTACCAAAAATATTTTTCTTAAATTTTCACATTTTATTTTATTTTTTTATTTTATTTTTGGCATAATATTTAGTTTATTAGGTTTAATATATTTATTTTCTTAAATAAAAACTTATAATTAATATAAAAAATATTATATTTTTATTTTTACTATTTATATACTTAAAAAATATTTTGTCATACATATTTTATTTTTTTAACAATTTGTATATATTTTATTTTATTTTCTTGTACATAAATAAATAAGTTCTGGATTGGTACACTCTGAGGTCCTGCAAGAAATGTTAGAGGACAAACACAGAAGTTCTGGGTGTATTCAGACAGTGGACCACAAGTCAGAAGTTATGTATTACACTAAAACAGTGAGGAGATGTCAGCAGTTAAGTGCGTTATCAGCATGTAAAAATCAGAAACTCTAAGTGTTTCAAAACAACAAGTGGAAACATCAGAAGTTCAGTATATTTGACATGTAAGGAGAACTCAGAAGTTCTGTTCTGTATTAGAACAGTGAGTGAACATTAGAAGTTCAGTGTGTGTCAACAGTTAGAAAAATCATAGAAGTTTTGTGTGTTAAAACAGTGAAGAGAACTCAGAAGTTCTGCGTGCTTAAACAGTGAGAAAATCCTAGAAATTATGTGTGTTAAAACAGTGAGTGAACAATCAGCAGTTCATCATGTTACAGTTCTTTTTAAACAGCAAGTCAGAAGGATAATAGCATAACAGCTTATAGAAGTTCTAATCCTAAATCTGAGTCTAGCCCTAATCAAGAAGTTCTGATCCATAGTTGTTTTTTTTATTCATGCAATGATATGTACAACATTAATACTATGATATTTACATGTTAATGATGTTCAGAATAAAAAAACAAGCAAAGTCAGAAAGACTTACCTTGAATCTGGAACGTGGGCTTGGAGCTTTGAGTTGTTGCCTCTGGATGTTCTAAGTCAACAAGAGAGACAGAACAGTGGTTGTGTTCTTTGATTCAAAGAGGAGAACAAAGGTTTGGTTTTCTGTTTTGGATTTTTGGATTTTTATGAAGGTTTCACAAATTTCTTTTCTCTCTTTTGGCCAGTCTCTCCTTCAAAGTCCAGCCCCTCCTTCCAAGTCCAACCCCTCCTTCCAAGTCCAGCCCTTTCCAAGTGTGATGGAGCTACTTATTTATAGATGAATTTGTTGTGATTTTTGGGGGAAAGACAAATGGGATTTCAACATTTTTGGTATACCACTCCCTTGCTTTTTCATCACAGTTTTCGTATGCTAGTTTGGTGCAATTATGGAATGCAGGCGTAAGCTGAACTAGATGTTGGTTATAGGTCTGCAGCAGGTTGTATAAACAAGGTTTTGGGATTTGGTCATGTTCTGACCAAAGTGTTGAATATAACCTTCATATGCTGAAGCACTGCCTTGTTCTTGAAGCAAGCATGGTGCTTGTCAGCAGGAATTAAGGAAAAGTAAAAAGCAAAGTATGGGCTTAGTGCCAAAGTTGCTATCCCAAGACAGTAGAGGTACACGTGGGGGAAATCCTTTGGATAGAGACTCAGAAATTGGTTGTGATAATTAAATGATGATGAGACTTATCACAACCATAAATCCTACAATGTGAGATTCTACACCATGGCTTAGTTCTGGATCAGAAGTTCTGCTTCAGCGTAGCATCCATCCTCTGATCTTTGTATCTTTTGGCTCCAGCATGTTCTGAAGGAGAACATTTCTTCCACATGTTATGATTAAAGCGTCATGTTCTGAACCATGTTTGCAACCTCTGACTGAAGCTTTTTGTGAAAACTTGCCCAGAAGTTCTGACCAAACTCTGCCTTAAGAGTGTCCAGAATTTGCTGAGTGTTATGGTGATAATCTGGTCAGAAGTTATGAAATTGTCATATTTTCTTAAACACTTAGAAAAAAGTAGTATTTAGAATTTTGACTTTTGGGATTTTGATGAAACAAAACTTCATATTTCAACGTGTCTTGATGAAATATGATTCTTGAAGCTTGATTTTGATCTAAAAGTCAAAGTTTGACTTTTCAGCGTGCAAATGACCATTTTTCCCTTGTGAGTGATTTCCTTGGAAAATTTGTGGTTCAAGGCTTGGAAACTTGATAGAAGCAAACCTGGGAACCAGGGTGATTCCTTGAGAAATGAGAGGGCAAAATTTGGGGTACATCAGCTGCCCCTGTTCAATCTTCTTACACCTGAAGAATTAGATTGGTAATTCTGCCATTCGTGATTTGAAGGTGGAAGATGATTGAACACTAGAGTGCCTAGAAAATTTGCACTCGAAGATGTGTTAGTTGATTATATGGGGAATGGGCTTAAAGATGCCATTTGGAGAGGTAATGAATAGTTGTTGGGGATGGGCTTAAAGATGCCATCCGAATGTGATTGTTGAACTGTATTTGAGAGGGAATTTGAATGAGTATCAGAATAGCATCCGTGTCTGGAGCGTATCTGGACTGTATTTAAGTGAGTGACAGAATGACATCCGAATCTGGATCGTATTTGGACTGTATTTGAATGAGTGACAGAATGACATCTGAATCTGGATCGTATCTGGACTGTATTTGAATGAGTGACAGAATGACATCTGAATCTGGATCGCATATGTACTGTATTTGAATGAGTGACAGAGTGATATCCGAATCTGGATCGTATATGGACTGTATTTGAAATAAGTGACAGAATGACATTCGAATCTGGATCGTATCTGGACTGTATTTGAAATGAGTGACAGAATGACATTCGAATCTGGATCGTATCTGGACTGTATTTGAAATGAGTGACAGAATGACATCCGATATTTGGATCGTATCTGGACTGTATTTGAAATGAGTGACAGAATGACATCCAAATCTGGATCGTATCTAGGCTGTATTTGAAATGAGTGACAGAATGACATCTGAATTTGGATCGTATCTGGACTGTATTTGAATGAGTGACAGAATAACATCCGAATCTGGATCGTATCTGGACTGTAAATGAGTGACAGAATGACATCAAAATCTGGATCGTATTTGGATCGTATATGGACTGTATTTGAAATCAGTGACAGAATGACATTCGAATCTGGATCGTATTTGGACTGTATTTTGAAGGAATCTAGAATAAGTATCAGAATGTCAGCCATATCTGAATCGCATCTGAACTGTTTCTAGAAGGAATCTGGAATAAGTATCAGAATGTCATCCATATCTGGATCGCATCTGAACTGTCTCTAGAAGGAATCTGGAATAAGTATCAGAATGTCAGCCATATCTGGATCGCATCTGAACTGTCTCTAGAAGGAATCTGGAATAAGTATCAGAATGTCAGCCATACCTGGATTGCATCTGAACTGTTTCTATAAGGAATCTGGAATAAGTATCAGAATGTCAACCATATCTGGATCACATCTGAACTGTCTCTAGAAGGAATCTGTAATAAGTATCAGAATGTCAGCCATATCTGGATCGCATCTGAACTGTCTCTAGAAGGAATCTGGAATAAGTATCAGAATGTCAGCCATATCTGGATCGCATCTGAACTGTCTCTAGAAGGAATATGGAATAAGTATCAGAATGTCATCCATATCTGGATCGCATCTGAACTGTCTCTAGAAGGGAATCTCAACAGATGATGAAGGAATCTGAGACAATTGCTACTTCAAAAGATGATGACCTTTATCTGTTGACTGATCTTTCCTGAAAAGGTAAAGAGTTAGTTGTATGCAATGTCATGATGTATGCATTGTGTAATGATGTTCTCAAAATAAATGAGATTTATGTTATATGTATTTTGTATGCATGTCCTATGAATGTTATTGAAATGTAATTTTGTCTTGGAGAATAAATCCTTGACAAGTGTTGGGGAGTTTATTAAATCCCGGATTGCTGTTGAAGAGTACGCGTGCCTTCAAACTTTTCTTAGAATGTTTCCACTGGGGATTTCCTGTTTTGAGGAGAACTCTGTTGGGGAATATTGAAAACTCTGTTGGAGAGTGTTGATTCCTGCTTGGGAAAAGAGTTCTGGAGTCTTAGTCGTCTGTTGCTCTACTGGGGAGTCGAAGTTGAACTGATATCTGGTCGGGTCCAAGTTTCACAGTAACTTGCTGGGGATTGTAGAGTAGTATACTGGGGAAGAGGAGTTGTGGTCCTTTGATTTGTAGTAGTTGGAGAGGAAAACCTCAAGCTGGGGAATCCTGCCGTTTGTTGGGGAAATAAACCCTGTTGTCGGTCTGCTTGAGAGGTGATGACTTTGTTGGGGGAAAGTCCTCGAGGATTCTTGAGGTTGTCTGAGCTGGGGAACGGTTTTCAGAGATTAAACTCTTGCTTGGAAATCATCCTATGAGAAGGACTTTGGGGAGACTTGTCATTTCCCCTAGCAGCCAATGTTTGTGGTATTGCCAAAAATGTTTGATTGTACGTAACCCTTTGTTGAGATTGACGTTCAATGCCCCAAGTGACGGAGATGGAGACTTGCCCCTGGTTACTCTGCAATTCTGGAGAGATTTCTTGGAATCTTGACTAGACTGCCCCAGGTGTGCTGGATAGTTACATGTCATGTCCCCCTGTTGATAGGAGATCTGTCAATGGGAGTGTCATCATACTTGAATTGATTTTGTTCATTGAGAGAGCTTTCGTTCACTGGATATTCATTGTGTGAATTTCTCCGCTGTCAAACAAATAGCCATATGCAAACAGTGATATTCAAGTAATGCAAAGTTTATGCTTGTCTTGAAGTTTTGAAAAATGTGTTTTTAGCAAGTAAAGAAGTTTGTAATTCAACTTTGGATTTTGAGTAAAGCCTTACAGGAGTCAAGATACCTTTTGTAACAGTATGCTTTCGAACTAACCCATGCTTCAATTAGGACTTTTGAAGGGTTATAATGTGGCTTGGTTCACGGCTTAAGAAACAAAGGATAAAGGCTCAAAGTATATTTTTACCCACCCGCTCTTCGTGATGTTCTTCAGTCCTAAACTCAGTTAATGGTGCGTTTGAACTCCAATTGAATCTGGAATGACATTTTGGTGATGGTTCAGACAAGTTAAGTTTATCGGAAGGCAATCATTTTTTTTGCAACCTTTTTCATGTTGTTGAGGATTTGTAGTGACCTCTTTCTTTTGATTTGTTATCCCTAATTTTTGCCTGACTGTTCTTGTTTTGAGATTACAGTCAGCGGGATGCCCCAGTTTTCTTAAGTCCCCTTTGTAGGTTTTGACTTAGTGGGCTTTTCTTTTTGAGAGATAATGGCCGCCTATGTGATAGGGAACCATCACCATCTTTTGATTCCAGAGGAATGTTTCTTGATGTCATTCGTTGTATTACGAGATGAGAGTTTGCGATTTGAACGCGCATTTGAATTAACTGAGAGACTACCTTTCCCCAGGTTTTGTTTAAAGGTTTTAATTTTGTGAAAAAAGAAAAACTTCTACTTCTTTGGCTCGAAGGGGTTGACTAGGCATTATCTTCCTTATAACTCCAGTGTTTAGGATTTGAAAGAATGCTTGTACATCATCAGCAAGGTCTGCTCAAAAGCATATTTTTGTACCCCAAAATTTGCCCTCCCATATTTCTCAATACATTTCAAGTAAGGTCTTCAAATTGCCCAAGGAAGTCCAAGAGTTGACCAGACAAACTCTCTCCTAAAGGTAGTCTACCTCAAATTAGGGTTTCATTTTGCATCAAGATGTTTGAGTCCAAAGGGTCCCAAATTCTCACTATTTTCCTAATATGTTCTCAAGATCATCCATGTCAAGTTTCAAGCCTTGCAGAGGAAGTTTGCTCAGTCAATTGCTCAAAGGCCTGAAAGTCGTCTGTGCTAGGGAAAAAGTCAACTGTGGCCCACATACAGTCAAACTTCAAGATTTTTGGTCAACATCCTCATTTTGAAGTATTATTCATCATTTGATCAAGGGTTGATCATGATTCCTCAAGGATTGCTCACAATTTATCAAAACCCAAAAGTTGCTAAATTAGGGTTTTGTAGGAAAAGTCAACTCAACGTTGACCAAGCATAACTTTCTCATACTTTATCGTAAATGACCCATCCAAAGCTCATTTTGTATAGGATGTAATTCCCTACAATTCATCATCATCTCCCAAGTTCAAAATATCCACTCACAAGAAGATATAAATTTGGACATTATAGGTCATTTTGAAAAGTCAACAAAAACACATTTTGGGTCAAAGCTTCTTAAATTAACATGGAAGATCTAATTGAGATGAAACCAAAAAGGTTGCTTAGGTTACAACCTAATCTTTCTAAAAAGTACAAGAACACCCTCATAAGGTTAAAATTGAGAGAGATATGCATTGTCAAAGTTGGACAATTTTTGAAAAAAATGCATGAAGCAAATATTGACCAAACTTGGATTTTTTTCAAATGGGCCTATCTTTTCATGTTTGAACCTCATTCCTAACATGGTCCACGACCTCTAAGCCCACTCATACATTTTTATACTATTTATGCTATTTATTTTGATATTTTATTCATTAAAATTCAGAATTAAATAAATAAATAATAGAAATAATGTAAATTTTGATGTGAATCCATTTTGGGCAAGTTTTATGCTGGTTTATGTCAATTGATTTCGTGCAATAACCCTTAAAATATGTCCAGGTTCATCCACATGTGAAAATGGCATAAAATCATCAAATATGGCATTTTTTTTCAAATCTTGATCATGGTCTTAAAACACAACATTACGAGGGAGATTCTTTCCATGCTTTCTTGTCTCATAATTCTCCTCTATAAATATATAGCCATACAAGCTTGAAAGACAAAATTCCTCTATAAAAAGCTCTCAAAAAGCTCTTCAAAAAGCTCTCCAAAAGCTCTTCAAAAAGCTCTCCAGAAATCAAAGAATTGGTGCAAGTCATATCTCGAGGTTCCTGTCTCTCTCAATTGACATCAAACCTCAAACCATCCTCTTGAAGTCATCAGGAGTCTTACAAGGCCCAAGAGTAATCCATCACACGCCTAGCACGCCCCCATTTGACAATACCGGTTTGGTAAAATTTTAAACTTCGAATCTCTAATTTTAATCATATTTTATGGTATGCTAACGTTTGTTTGAGTTTATATAGAACAGTTATTGATGGTTGAATCATAGGTTCCATGCAAGAATAAAAAAAAACACCATAGTTAGAGCATGAAGCTTTCGGAGATTCGGGCCTAGGGATTTCTGATGATTGCATCCCCTGTTTACTTTTGCTACTAGGCCCATCATTATTTTCTTGTTTTATTCATTTCATTTACTTCTTTTAATCCCTTTTTTTATTTTTATCAATAAACAAATATAAAAATCACATAAAAATAGATTTAGGATTTTTTCTTAATTAAATTTTAATTTTGGTAAATTAATTAACTAAACACTTTAACTTTTTTTTTAAAATTAAAATTAATAGAACTTAGGTTTAATTTCATTTTAATTCATTTTTCTTTTCGTAACAAAAATACCAAAAAAACATAGAATTAATTTCTTTTATTTAAATTTCATGTTTCTTTAATAATTATCTTTTTTAAATATAGATCTAGATCAATTATTTTTTAACTTAAACCATTTTTATAAATTAAAACAAAAAACAACAAAAAGATTTTTTTATTTCTTAGGATTTTTAGACGTCTTTTCAAATTTGCGCGTTATTATTCTTTCGCACTTCATTTTATTATTGTAACTGTATATTGGGATGTAATAGATGATTAGTAGGACCTTTACCGCTTTTATTTATTTTTTTCCCCCAGTTTTGGATATGTACATAATCCCCCTCCCCGAAGCGTTGTAATAGCTAGGTTTTATATTTCTGCACTTTTAAATTACTGTAATTATTAACTGCTAGATGTATGACTAATAGGATTGTATGGCAAGAATAATCAAACATTAGCAAACTTAACACAAGACTAAAATAACTGAACATAACACACCTTGCACATATGCACCCTTAGGGTATACCTCACTTGGTTGCCTCGGAAAATAATGGTCATGTCCCTCGAACGTAGGGATACCCTTAGCAAAGGCCCTCGGTTAAAATCATCATAAAGATCATGGTCCCTCGATGTCCCTAGAAGTTGCCTACGGTATATGATCTTGTCCCTCGATGTTGCCTACGAATATATGATGACAGTCCCTTCGAAATGCTAAGGTATCCCTACATGTTGCCTTCAATGACCATTACGTCCCTTTCGAATTAACCCTTACAAACTCCAACGGTGGTGCTACCTATTTCTCAATAGTAGGATAGCGCTGTCTAAAGGAACAAGAATAGAAACGATCTTTTTTCGAGTAGGTAGATGCTAGTAGGTACTTGCTCAAATCAAACTTTTTGACACAAACACTTTCAAAACAGTTTTCAAAAATAACTTTGTAACACTCTTGAGGACAGAAACAAGGGTTAAAACGAAGTAAAACAAAACTTTTCAAAACAAGCACACACAAGCAATTTCAAAATGAGTAAGTACCTAAGATCCCATGGAAAACCATGGATAGAAAGGGTGCTAACACCTTCCCTTTCTATAATCTACCCCCCGTACTCAGAAACATCTTGAAAAAGGTTTTTTCTGTTCTTTTTTCCTTTTCCTTGTTGGATAAAATAAAATTCGGTGGCGACTCTTGCTTACCGCGACATTTTGCAAAAAAAAACGCAAAACGCAAACCAGTATTAAACAGTCGGTTCAGCCACCGTATCACAGAACTGGCGACTCTGCTGGGGAATAATAAGTGGGGTATACCTTAGGATTTAGTTCATCATAAATTGCTTCTTTTGTTTGTTTTGGTTTCTCTACTTTTAAGGGTTTTGTTTGGGAGTTACTATAGATCCTAACCTGGATCTGGGGAAACCTTTTAGGTAAGTAGCAACAAACTGTGAGGGAACTGTACGGCGTAAACCGATACGGTTGAAGCAGTAGCTACGTATATGTGGCATATTGGTTAGTATTGGTATCCCTTGTGGAGAAACGAGGAGAATACGGGGTCGCTATGTGTGTCGTTAAGCATCAACTGACCTTAGAACCCTTAATCGACCAACTTGGCCATTATAAAGTAGTGAGATAGCCGGCCTCGGTGTAAAGCTGAGAACTAGTTGATACTCGATGCTACACTCATTGAGACCATACTCTCGAGATAGTTTCAGCTGCAAGAAAAGATTGCGTGAGCTGAAACCATGACCGATGGAGGATGGTTAGTGATATTAAGATCCTTTAGAACCCGGTTACTTTTCTAGGACAGGTTGAACCAACTTAATTTCAAGAGGGTATTACCTTTGACCTCATGCAAGCCTAAACCTAAGGTTATTTGTGTGACTTGTGTGCTTTCAGCTTGAACTACATGCCCAGTTTTATTATCTGACAACATGAGTTCCTTGCAGATTTTGTTTACAGTCCTTATCCAATAACTTGGATTTCTTAGCGGATTTACTTTCTTACATCACCTCACACTTTTGCTTAAACGTATAGCATACACATCATAACATTATGCCTTAACATTTCCTTAACCATTTCAAGGATCACAAGGGTTTGTGATGTAGGTTATGGTAAATCAAACGTCTAGCAAGGGGCAAAGGGGATTTATTTTCCTCTAGCCAATGCTGTCTAGAGATCAAAACACGATAACTTGAGTCAGTGGCTATGACCCACTCAATATGGTGAGCTTGACTTTTGAATAAGGACTCTTAACGACACAAAGTTTCTTCAATTAAGCTGCAATCAAATTCTAACAGTTTCTTGTTTACCCCGCGAGATCCTTGAAAACATTGCATACCTATATCATACATGTCATTGCATAACAGGTCTTCCAGTACAGGTCTCTCATGTTCTCGCTATTTATTTCAGCAATGGCTCTCAAACAAGACAACAGAGATCTTCAAACTCAAGAAGCTCAATTCAAGGACATATTCCTAAACCTATCCAAGGGGCAGGAAGAGTTGAAAACACTCCTCGTTGGGAATTTGGTCAAGAAAAGTCCTGAAGACAATAAGGACGAACGGCTGGAACAACTGCGAGCCGAGGTAGATGCAATAACAAACCAGATGTTGGGGCAGATGGCTCTTATCCAAGACCTAGCCCGAAGGCAAGAAGAGATGAAAGTCATCATCAACCAACTTCATCAAGACGGATACAACAATATGAAGCAAACAGTCGAGGTCGGGGACCAAGTCATTGATCAACCTCCAAGAAGACAAAAGGTTGGTTTGGTGAAAAGTGGACCTTTCCAAATTGCTACTACATCACGGGTCCAACAACAACCTCGCCAAAAACAATGGGTTGATCAGAGTAAGCCGGATATGCCCAAAAGGCAGTTTACCAAAATCAACATGTCATTGGCTCAAGCATTGCAACGCCTGTTGAAGGCCAAGTTGGTTATATTAAGGGGCTCTCCTCAGAATCCCAACATAGCCTCCCCAAGGTACAATCCTGATGCAAGGTGTGCATACCATTCTAACAGCCCTGGACATGACACCAACAGCTGTTGGGCGTTGAGAAATAAAATTCAAGACCTGATTGATGAAGGAGCGCTAGAATTCGCACAAGACGGTCAGGCTGAGTTCTTCTGCCATCCCTCCAAAGCATACCATTTGAAGTGACAAGTTCTAACAAGAGGGCTTTTAGTTCGTTATAATTTTCAATTTGTAATTTTCTTTTGATTGTTTGAACATTTATTCATATCAAACCTCGTTATTTCAGCAATGAATTGCACATGTTTGTCTTGAATCAATTCATTTGTATTCACTATTTCAAAAATGTGTTCTTATTTCCTTTTGTGATATTCAACTCTCGATTAAAAAATCTAAGCCTTAGATGGAGGATGACAAAAATGATACTACAATCTCTACAGTATGCTTTTGAACAGACCCCGTTGACGATGTACATGTGTTGTCTCAAATCCTAAATAGTGGAGTTATAAGGAAGATAATCCCTAGTCAACCCCTTCGAGCCAAAGAAATAGGAGTTTTATTTTTACACAAATTAAAACCCTTAATCATAACCTGGGGCAGCGTAGTTTCTCAGTTAATTCAGATGCGCGTTCAGTCGCAATATTCTACTTCATACATAATGAATGGCATCAAAGACATCCTTCTGAAACAAAAGACGGTGATGGTTCCCTATAATCATCAAGGCAGACAATCATTACCTCTCGAAATAAAAGCCCATTAAGTCAAAACCTATGAAGGAGACTTAAGAAAAAAACGGGGGCATCCCGCTGACTGTAATCATAAAAAGAAACAGTTCAGGAAAAAGACAAGGATAATAAAACCAAAAAAAGAGGTTACTACAAATCCTCGGCAAAAAAAAAAGATTACAAAATGACTGCCTTTTTCAAGTAAACTTTCAGTATCCGAACCATCACTGGAACATCAAGGGCAATATTCCAGGACTCAAACGGGATCTAAATGCACAATTAACTGAGTATAGGATTGCAGAACATCACGAAGAACAGGTGGGTACAAATAAATTTTGAGCCTTTATACTTTGTTTCTTGAACCGTGAACCAGGCCCTGTTATAACCCTTAAAAGTCCTAGCTGAAGCATGGGTTAGTTCGAAAGCATATTGTTACAAAAGGTATCCTGACTCCTATAAGGTTTGCTATAAATCCTGAGTTGACATCACACTTTTACAAAAATAAACTTATTTTACTAAAAAATGAATTTTCAAACTTCAAGACAGACATAAGCTTTGCATTCTTAAACTAATATTGTTTGCATATGACTATTTGTTCAATAGCAGAGAAATTCGCATGACGAATATCTAGTGAACAAAAACCTTCTCAATAAAAAGGATCACCTCAAATGGAAAAAACACTTCCAACCAAGGGGCACAACATGATCATTGTCCATCATCTGGGGCAGTCAAGTCAAGATTCAAGGAATCTCTCAAAGATGCCAAATAGCCAGGGGCAGATCTCCATCTGAATCACTTGGGGCATTGGACATGAATTCCAGCAACGAATCTTGTATGATCAAACGAACATCTTCTGGTAGTGTGGTAACACAACACTACCGACAATGACAACTCCCTACACCCTGAGAGCGTGGACATAGTCAGAAAATACTGCGCATGAACAAAGACCCGCTAGGTTGACTGGCCTAGGAAAAAATAAGGGCATCCCGGTGAACCAAAAGGGTTTGGGCAAAAATTAGGGATAAAAACAAAAAAGATATGTACACCCGGCAAGCCGAAAACCTGAAAAGGCAGCTTGGGCAAAAAAGGGTATCCCGATGGACTGAAAATCTGAAAAGACAATCCAGGAAAAAGTTAGGGATTAAAGCGTATGACTATGTCCCATCTCCTGTCTATCAGTGGAAGACTTATACCTTGATCAGCATTCAGCAAGAGCACCAGAATCGATACAGTTCATATACGCTCCAGATACGGATGCTA
Source organism: Vicia faba (assembly GCA_948472305.1). Lineage (NCBI taxonomy): Eukaryota > Viridiplantae > Streptophyta > Magnoliopsida > Fabales > Fabaceae > Vicia > Vicia faba. The sequence continues at coordinate 1,430,598,951 of OX451736.1, read as the reverse complement.
TTATGATACTCATTCAGATTCAGCTTTCAGATACAGTCCAGATACGCTCCAGATACAGATGCCATTCTGATACTCATTCAGATTCAGCTTTCATATACAGTTCAGATACGCTCTAAATACGGATGCCATTCTGATACTCATTCAGATTCAGCTTTCAGATACAGTTCAGATATGCTCCAGATACGGATGTCATTCTGATACTCATTCAGATTCAGCTTTCAGATACAGTTCAGATACGCTCCAGATACGGATGCCATTCTGATACTCATTCAGATTTAGCTTTCAGATACAGTCCAAATACACTCCAGATACGGATGCCATTCTGATAATCATTCAGATTCAGCTTTCAGATACGCTCCAGATACGGATGCCATTCTGATACTCATTCAGATTCAGCTTTCAGATACAGTTCAGATACGCTCCATATACGGATGCCATTCTGATACTCATTCAGATTTAGCTTTCAGATACAGTCCAGATACGCTCCAGATACGGATGCCATTCTGATACTCATTCAGATTCAACTTTCAGATACAGTTCAGATATGCTCCAGATACGGATTCCATTCTGATACTCATTCAGATTCAGCTTTTAGATACAGTTCAGATATGCTCCAGATACGGATGCCATTCTGATACTTATTTAGATTCAGCTTTCAGATACAGTCCAGATACGCTCCAAATACGGATGCCATTCTGATACTCATTCAGATTCAGCTTTCAGATACAATTCAGATACGCTCCAGATATGGATGCCACTCTGATACTCATTCAGATTCAGCTTTCAGATACAGTTCAGATACACTCTAGATACGGATGCCATTCTGATACTCATTCAGATTCAACTTTCAGATACAGTCCAGATACACTCCAAATACGGATGCCATTCTGATACTCATTCAGATTTAGCTTTCAGATACAGTTCAGATACGCTCCAGATACGGATGCCATTCTGATACTCATTCAGATTCAGCTTTCAGATACAGTCCAGATACGCTCCAGATACGGATGCCATTCTGATAATCATTCAGATTCAGCTTTTAGATCCAATTCAGATACGCTCCAGATACTGATGCCATTTTGATACTCATTCAGATTCAACTTTCCGATACAGTTCAGATACGATCCAGAGATGGATGCCATTCTGAAACTCATTCAACACATATTTCAAGTACAGTTCAAATACGATCCAGAGACGAATGTCATCCTGACATTCATTAAATACATGTTCAAGTACAATCACGACATAGATCCATCCATAAAATCTCTGCATGTACTTTTTCCAGCAAGGTACAAGGGGCAGAGACAGTTGGAAGCAAAGTCACTATCATATACGAGCCAGTGAAACCCATACTCCCCACAGAGCCGAGACAACCAAGATACGACCTCTGTATCCCCAAGCAGGAATTCCTATCCCAGCAGGTTCCTTCAGAAAGCTGATATTTGCATTCCCAAGCCGAGTTTTATAACCATGAGCAGTTTATAAAGCCATCTCCCGAGCAGAGTTTATTTCTCTGACAGTGGAAGCTCAATCTCCAACAGAGCTCTTCTCTCCAGTAATGAAAGTTCATCCCCACCTGAGTTTATTTCTCCAAATCAGCAGATCTTCCAACAGAGTATCCCTCTTCCCCATAGAGTCAGTCTCCCACAAGGTTATTCTCAAACAAAGTCTCTCCTGGAGGATTGTTCTCAAGCAGAACGGACGCAAGTCTCCATCTAATCATCTTCGGTCATTATCAACAGCAAGAACGAAAAACTCAACTCTTTGTACTCTCCAATAGCAGTCTAGGATTTATTCTCCCCAGCAGGAGAATATCACAATGGCATTACATATCCATACATCATGGCATGCGCATATGCATCATACAGCATAATCTCATTTATTTTGAGAACAACATTACTCAATACATTGCATACATCATAACATTGCATATAACTAACTCTTTACCTTTCAGGGAAATACGCAATCAAGTTCTCACAATTTTTCTCTGGTTCAGTCAAACCGACACTAAGGTTTCTATTCTAGTTGCAGATGTTCTAAGACTTTTGTCTGGGTCAGCTGAATCGTCTCTAAGATTCCCCTGATTTCTATGTCAGTCAAAGTTAATCCGAGACCTCTCTAGGGACCAGTCAAATCGACACTAAGATTTCTCTCCCAGTTGAAGTTTCACCTAGTTCAGTCAAATCAATACTAAGATTACTATTCTAGTTCAAGCTATGAATCCCAGAAATCGACCGGATAATATCTTGATTTCTCCAAAATACTATGAAGCCTGGAATCGACCAGATAGTGGTATATCTCAGATTCAAGCTATGAAGCCCGGAAATTGACCGGATAATATCTTGATATTTCCATTTACTACGAAGCCTGGAATCGACCAGATAGTGGTATATCTTAAATACAAGCTATGAAGCCCATAAATCAACCGGAAAACAGCTTAACCCTCAGCAAGTTATTGTGAAGCCTGGAAATCGACCAGATAGCAATACAATATACCATGAAGCCTGGAATCAGCCAGATAATGGTATAAGATACTGTGAAGCCTGGGACACGACCAGATAACAGTATAAGGTACTGTGAAGCTTGGAATTTGACCAAATAGCAGTTTACCCAGCCAATTACTATGAATCCCGAAAATCGATCAGATATTAGTATGCCTTAAATTCAAGTTGAAGCCCGGATGCAACCGGATAACCGCTTGATTCCTTCTGAAGCCTGGAGCACGACCAGATAAGAATTAAGCAATTGTAAAGCCTGGATTACGACCAGATAGCAAGTTTAATCTCATCCCCCCAATAAGCCACTGTAAAACCTGGAGCATGACCAGATAGCAGTCGGTCTTATTTTCCTCAGCAAATCACTGTAAAGCCTAGAACACGACCAAATAGCAGTTCATTTTCACCTCCCCGGCTAAGAGATGATTCCCCAGTAGAATAACGGACGACTGAAGCTCCTAAAATTCTATTTCTCTCAAGACAGAGACCAGCATTCGCCAGCGAAATCCTCCTCAACAATAGGTATACGGGCTCTCGCAAAGGAATATCTTATGCGATCAACACTTCTTCTGATGGCATCTTTAAGCCCATTTTCCATCATTAACTTCCAACTTGAATCTATGAGCCCATTCCCGAAATCTCAAGGCCAGTATCACTTCATGCGAGTGCAAATTTCTGGGAACTCTAGTGTTCAATCATCTTCCACCTTTGGATCACGAAAGGCAAGCAAGCCAATCTACATCCTCAGGTTTAAGAAGATTGAACAGGGGCAGATGTTGTACCCCAAAATTTTCCCTCCCATATTTCTCAATACATTTCAAGTAAGGTCTTCAAATTGCCGAAGGAAGTCCAAGAGTTGACCAGACAAACTCTCTCATAAAGGCAGTCTACCTCAAATTAGGGTTTCATTTTGCATCAAGATGTTTGAGTCCAAAGGGTCCCAAATAATCACTATTGTCCTAATATGTTCTCAAGATCATCCATGTCAAGTTTAAATCCTTGTAGAGGAAGTTTGCTCAGTCAATTGCTCAAAGGCCTGAAAGTCGGCTGTGCTAGGGCAAAATTCAACTGTGGCCCACATACAGTCAAACTTCAAGATTTTTGGTCAACATCCTCATTTTGAAGTATTATTCATCATTTTATCAAGGGTTGGTCATGATTCCTCAAGGATTGCTCACAATTCATCAAAACCCAAAAGTTACTAAATTAGGGTTTTGTAGGAAAAGTCAACTCAACTTTGACCAAGCATAACTGTCTCATACTTTATCAGAAATGACCCATCCAAATCTAATTTTGAAGAGGATGTAATTCCCTACAATTCATATTCATCTCCCAAGTTCAAAATATGCACTCACAAGAAGATATAAATTTGGATATTATAGGTCATTTTGAAAAGTCAACAAAAACACCTTTTGGGTCAAAGCTTCTTACATTAACATGGAAGATCCAATTGAGATGAAACAAAATAGGTTGCTTAGGGGACATCCTAAGCTTTATAAAAAGTCCAAGAACACCCTCATAAGGTTAAAATTGAGAGAGATATGCATTGTCAAAGTTGGACAATTTTTGAAAAAAATGCATGAAGCAAATATTGACCAAACTTGGATTTTTTCCAAATGGGCCTATCTTTTCAAGTTTGAAACTCATTCCTAACATGTTCCACGACCTCTAAGCCCACCCATACATTTTTCTACTATTTATGCTATTTATTTTGATATTTTATTCATTAAAATTCAGAATTAAATAAATAAATAATAAAAATAATGTAAATTTTGATGTGAATCCATTTTGGGCAAGTTTTATGCTGGTTTATGTCAATTGATTTTGTGCAATAACCCTTCAAATATGTCCAGGTTCATCCACATGTGAAAATGGCATAAAATCATCAAATATGGCATTTTTTCAAATCTTGATCATGGTCTTAAAACACAACATTATGAGGGAGATTCTTTCCATGATTTCTTGTCTCCTCATTCTCCTCTATAAATATAGAGCTATACAAGCTTTAAATACAAAATTCCTCTCTAAAAAGCTCTCAAAAAGCTCTTCAAAAAGCTCTCCAAAAGCTCTTCAAAAAGCTCTCCAGAAATCAAAGAATTGGTGCAAGTCATATCTCGAGGTTCCGGTCTCTCTCAATTGACATCAAGCCTCAAACCATCCTCTTGAAGTCCTTATGAGTCTTACAAGGCCCAAGAGTAATCCATCACACGCCTAACACGCCCCCATTTGACAATACCGATTTGGTAAAATTTTAAACTTCGAATCTCTAATTTTAATCACATTTTATGGTATGCTAACATTTGTTTGAGTTTATATAGAACAGTTATGGATGGTTGAATCATAGGTTCCACACAAGAATAAAAAAAATACCATAGTTAGAGCATGAAGCTTTCGAAGATTCGGGCCTAGGGATTTCTAATGATTGCACCCCATGTTTACTTTTGCTACTAGGCCCATCTTTATTTTCTTGTTTTATTCATTTCATTTATTTCTTTTAATCCCTTTTTTTTATTTTTATCAATAAACAAATATAAAAATCACATAAAAATAGATTTAGGATTTTTTCTTAATTAAATTTTAATTTTGGTAAATTAATTAACTAAACACTTTAACTTTTTTTTAAAATTAAAATTAATAGAACTTAGGTTTAATTTCATTTTAATTCATTTTCCTTTTCGTAACAAAAATACCAAAAAAACATAGTATTAATTTCTTTTATTTAAATTTCATGTTTCTTTATTAATTATCTTTTTTAAATATAGATCTAGATCAATTATTTTTTAACTTAAACCATTTTTATAAATTAAAATAAAAAACAACAAAAAGATTTTTTTATATCTTAGGATTTTTATACGTCTTTTCAAATTTGCGCGTTATTATTCTTTCGCACTTCATTTTATTATTGTAACTTTATATTGGGATGTAATAGATGATTAGTAGGACCTTTACCGCTTTTATTTATTTTTTTCCCCAGTTTTGGATATGTACATAATCCCCCTCCCCGAAGCCTTGTAATAGCTAGGTTTTATATTTCTGCACTTTTAAACTACTGCAATTATTAACTGCTAGATATATGACTAATAGGATTGTATGACAAGAATAATCAAACATTAGCAAACTTAACACAAGACTAAAATAACTGAACATAACACACCTTGCACATATGCACCCTTAGGATATACCTCACTTGGTTGCCTCGGAAAATAATGGTCATGTCCCTCGAACATAGGGATACCCTTAGCAAAGGCCCTCGGTTAAAATCATCATAAAGATCATGGTCCCTCGATGTCCCTCGAAGTTGCCTACGGTATATGATCTTGTCCCTCGATGTTGCCTACGAATATATGATGACAGTCCCTTCGAAATGCTAAGGTATCCCTACATGTTGCCTTCAATGACCATTATGTCCCTTTCGAATTGGCCCTTACAAACTCCAACAATGGTGCTACCTATTTCTCAATAGTAGGATAGTGTTGTCTAAAGGAACAAGAATAGAAACGATCTTTTTTCGAGTAGGTAGATGCTAGTAGGTACTTGCTTAAATCAAACTTTTTCACAAAAACACTTTTAAAACAGTTTTCAAAAACAACTTCGCAACACTCTTGAGGACAGAAACAAGGGTTAAAACGAAGTAAAACAAAACTTTTCAAAAAAAGCACACACAAGCAATTTCAAAATGAGCAAGTACCTAAGAGCCCATGGAAAATCATGGATAGAAAGGGTGCTAACATCTTCCCTTTCTATAATCTACCCCCCATACTCAGAAACGTCTCGAAAAAGGTTTTTTCTGTTCTTTTTTCCTTTTCCTTGTTGGATAAAATAAAATTTGGTGGCGACTCTTGCTTACCGCAACATTTTGCGAACAAAAAACGCAAAAAACAAACCAGTGTTAAACAGTCCGTTCTGCCACCGTATCACACATACTGTATGAGATTATGGCATTGTTTTCGTCATCCTCCCTCTAAAGGCTTGTAACTTTTAGCAAGAGTTAAATGTCATAAAGTGAGTAAAAAACATAGTTTAAATGTAATGAAAATGAGTGAATAAAATCAAGACAAACATATGCAATGCATTAATGAAACAAAGTTTGACATTAATAGATAATTGTTTGAACAAGCAAAAGAAATTACAACTTGAAAATTTAAATGAACAAAAGCTTTCAATGATTCGTCATATGAGCAGTGATTGTGTTTGGAGTCTCCGGAGGGTCAAAATCAATCTCCTTGGCATTAATCATGTCTTGGACCTTGTTCTTCAGAGCCCAACAGTTATTTGTGTCATGTCCCGGACTATCAGAATGGTATTCATACCTTTCATTGGGATGATAGGTAGGAGCGGAAGTATTTGGGTTCCGGAGAGGAGCCTTTAACGTAATCAGCTCTTCCTTCAACATGTGTTGTAGCGCTTGAGCCAGTGACATGTTGATCTTAGTGAATTGTATTTTAGGAGTGACTTCCTTATGCTGATGCCCCTGTCTTTGTTGAGCAGACGTAGGATTAGAGATCAAGATTGCTTCTACGTGTTGGTCATGACGACTCTTTTGACCATACACAGCATTGGTCTTTCTTCCCATTGTATGGATTTTTCTGATGCCAGCTTCGACCCTTTCGCCGGACAGTATTAGCTCGGTAAACCCTGCTGAGGAACTTCTGATCAGGTGTTTGAAGAAAGGTACTGTCAAAGTTCCCATGAAGATGTCAATCAGCTCCCTGTCAGTTAAAGGGGGTTGCACCCTACCAGCCAGATCTCTCCACTTTTGGGCGTACCCTTTGAAGCTCTCGTTGGAACCCATGGTCATGTTCTGCAATTGCACACGAGTTGGTGCAAGAAAAGCATTATACTGATACTGCTTATAGAAAGCAGCAGCCAAATCCTCCCAGGTGTGGATGCGAGAACTCTCCAATTGATAGAACCATTCGAGTTGGGTCCCTACTAGGCTTTCTTGGAAGAAATGAATCCAAAGCTTTGGATCAGTTGTGTATGGTTGAATCTTGCGGACATAAGACTTTAAGTGCGTCTTAGGGCAAGAGACTCCATCGTACAGGGAAAAAACAGGGATTTTGAACTTTGGCGGGATGACCACTCCATAAACCCAACCCATGTATCCTAAATCCAAGCCAGGTATCTGTTGAATCTCCATAGCACTGAGGCGATCATCTAACTGTTTGTACTTGTCATCAGTGGGAGAATATTGCTCATCGTTATAATCAATATCATTGTCAGAGACTTAAGGACTAGGGTCTTTTTCCCCTTCTTGGTTCTCCCCTTCCTTGGATGAAGAAGTCAGATTATTTTGTTGCTTCAACCTTTCTCCAAACCTTCTGCCCATATTCAGAATACCAGCAGCCTTCTTCTTCTTCTTCTCTTTCGGGATGAGGGTTTTCAGATCCTCCTGTCCTTTTTCCAGATTTATGAACATTTGCTGGAAATGGGCGTTTGTGCCTGAAGGTCCTTGATGCTTTGTTCATAAGACGTTTTTGCTGAAATAAACAGCGAAGAAGATGAGAAACCTGTAATGGTACCTGTAATGATGTGTATGATATGCATGCAATGTTTTCAAGGATCTCACGGGGTAAACAAGAAACTGGTAGAATTTGATTGCAGCTTGATTGAAGAAACTTCGTGTCATTGAGAGTCCTTCTTCAAGAGTCAAGCTCACCATATCGAGTGTGTCATAGCCCTTGACTCTGGTTCGTTGTACCTAATTTTGACGGCGTTTGGTTAGAGGAAAATAAATCCCCTTTCCCCTTGATAGACGTCTGGTTCAACGTGACCCTGCATCATAGACCCTCGAGAGCCTTGAAACGGCTATTGAAAATGTTATGGTATGATGTTATGATGTTATGTACAGATATGCGAGGTAAGCAAGTTTATATACAAATAATTATATTCACACAAAGCAGACAAGTCCTTAGGTTTAGGCTTGCATGGAGTTTGTAGGTAAGTACCCTCTTGAAGTTTAGTTGGCTCAACCTATCCTAGTTAATAGTAATCGGGTTCTAAGGGATCTCAATATCACTGATCTTTCCCCCAGCTTTGTTCAATAGGAGATTGACTCGCAACCAAACAAAGCTCAAGAGTTAAACCTCAATGAGTGTAGCATCAAGTATCTGTCGACCTTGGGAATACACCAAGGCCGACCATCTCGCTACGTCCTACTGGCCAAGTTGTGCAATTAAATGTTCTAAGGTCAGTTGATGCTTCACGACATCACGCGGCGGCCCCGTACTCTCCTTGGTTGACTCAAGGGTTACCGGTACCAACCAAAGTGCCACATTAATGTAGCTACTACTTCAACCGTGTCGGTATACCCCATACAGTTCCCTCACAGTTTATTGCTACTTACCTAAAAGGTGTCCCCAAATCCGGGTGTAGGATTTAAAACAAACCCAAACAAGGAACCAAAATGTAAAGCAAACAATCAAACAATGTAAGAAAGTAAATGTGATCTAACCCTAAGGTAACCCCACTTTTAAGTATTTCCCCAGCAGAGTCGCCAGTTCTGTGATACGGTGGGAGAACTGACTTGAGGTGTTTTGCATTTTGTGTTTGCAAATGTTGCGGTTTAGCAAGAGTTGCCACCTAATTTTCTTTTATCCAAAAAGGAAAGGTGAAAAAGCATAGGAAAGACCTTTAGATATGTTTTTGAGTTTCGGGGGTAGATTATGAAAAGGGAAGGTATTAGCACCCTTTTCATCCATGATTTTCCTCGGGCTCTTAGTTACTCGCTAGATCACTTGCTTTTGTTTGAATGTGTGCTTGTGGTGTGAGTTTTGAAAGTATTTTGAAAATGTGACTTTGTAATGATTCTCGTCTCTATAAGAATGCATATAAAGTTTTGTTTTGAAAATAGTTCAAAGAGGTGTTTGTGAGATGTGTTTTGAAAGTGATTTTGAAAAGGTTTCCTTTGTAATGGCTCTCGTTTCTATAAGAACGCGTACAAAGTGTTTGTCTTTTGAAAATGTTTCAAAGTGAAGTGTGAGTGTATAAAATGTTTTTTTCGTGAGCAAGCGAGTAACTAAGAGCGAACCTACCTACTCAAAAGTTCTTATATGTGTTTTTCCTCCTCCTTTAGATGTTGCTATCTTACCATTGATTTGGTAAGAAGCCCCATCATTGGATTTGAAGGGACGGATATTGGAACGTTTGTATAGTCATAGAAGGTAACCTATGAACATTTTAGCAAAGCCATTTTAGGGACTAGATCGTTTACCGAAGGCAACATCGTGGGTCATCGAGGGACTACAATCTTTTATCGAGGCTCTTTTGCTAAAACGCCCATGTTCGAGGGACGTGACTATTTTTTAGGCAACAAGTGGAGTTAACCTTAAGGGTGCATGTGTGAATAGTGTGTTTGATTGCATGCATTTAGTCTTTGGTTAGGGTTATCTGCTTGTTGATTTTATCTTGCCATACACACCTAATTACTATACAGTATAAGGAAAACAGTAAATTGCGGAAAATGAAATTCTACGCTATTACAATATTTAGGGGATGGGGGTACATATGTACGAATGGGGATTGCAAGTAAAAATAAGTCCTAAGTTACTATTACAACCATATTGAAATGTGCAATATAAGAAAGAAATGGACTTGTTTAGAAAATGTTTGTCTTAAGTTAATTAAATAATAAAATAAAAAAATTTATGTTTTTTTATGTTAATAAAAAAAGGGTTAATATAAAAAATGATAAAAAAGGAAAATAAATGTAAGATAGAAACAGCGTGCTGCTGCAAGAAGAAGAACTAGGATCAGAAGTTCTAAAGTCAGGCGCATGGTGACTGAGAAGGAAGCGTCAGAATCAGAAGTTCTGGATTGGTACACTCTGAGGTCCTGCTAGAAAAGTTAGAGGACAAACACAGAAGTTCTGGGTGTATTCAGACAGTGGGCCACAAGTCAGAAGTTCTGTATTACACTAAAACAATGAGGAGATGTCAGCAATTCAGTGCGTTATCAGCATGTAAAAATCATAAACTCTGAGTGTTTGAAAACAGCAAGTGGAAACATCAAAAGTTCAGTATATTTGACATGTAAGGAGAACTCGGAAGTTTTGTGCTATATTAGAACAGTGAGTGAACATCAGAAGTTCAGTGTGTGTCAACAGTGAGAAAAATCATAGAAGTTATGTGTGTTAAAACAGTGAAGAGAACTCAGAAGTTCTGCATGCTTAAACAGTGAGAAAATCCTAGAAATTCTGTGTGTTAAAATAGTGAGTGAACAATCAGTAGTTCAGCATGTTATCAGTTCTTTTTAAACAACAAGTCAGAAGGATAATAGCACAACAGCTTATAGAAGTTATAATCCTAAATATGAGTCTAGCCTTAATCAAGAAGTTCTGATCCATTGTTGTTGTTTTTTTATTCATGCAATGATATGTACAACATTAATACTATGATATTTATATGTTAATGATGTTCAGAATAAAAAAAACAAGCAAAGTTCGAAAGACTTACCTTGAATCTGGAATGTGGGCTTAGAGCTTTGAGTTGCTGCCTCTGGATGTTCTGAGTCAACAAGAGAGACGGAACAGTGGTTGTGTTCTTTGATTCATAGAGGAGAACAAGTTTGGTTTTCTGTTTGGGATTTCTGGATTTTTATGAAGGTTTCACAAATTCCTTTTCTCTCTTTTGGCTAGTCTCTCCTTCAAAGTCCAGACCCTCCTTCCAAGTTCAGCCCCTCCTTCCAAGTCCATCCCTTTGCAAGTGTGATGGAGCCACTTATTTATAGATGAATTTGTTGTGATTTTGGGGGGAAAGACAAATGGGATTTGAACATTTTTGGTATACTGCTCCCTTGCTTTTTCATCACAGTTTTCGTATGCTAGTTTGGTGCAATTATGGAATGCGGGCGTAGGCTGAACTATAGCGTTGAATATAACCTTCATATGCTGAAGTGCTGCCTTGTTCTTGAAGCAAGCATGGTGGTTGTCAGCAGGAATTAAGGAAAAGCAAAGTATGGGCTTAGTGCCAAAGTTGCTATCCCAAGACAGTAGAGGTACACGTGGGGGAAATCCTTTGGATAAAGACTCAGAAAGTGGTTGTGAGCATTAAATGATGATGAGACTTATCACAACCAGAAATCCTGCAACGTGAGATTCTACACCATGGCTTAGTTATGGATCAGAAGTTCTGCTTCAGCGTAGCATCCATCCTCTGATCTTTGTATCTTCTGGCTCCAGCATGTTCTGAAGGAGAACATTGCTTCCACATGTTCTGATTAAAGCGTCATGTTCTGAACCATGTTTGCAACCTCTGACTGAAGCTTTTTGTGAAAACTTGTCCAGAAGTTCTGACCAAACTCTACCTTAAGAGTGTCCAGAATTTGCTGAGTGTTATGGTAATAATCTGGTCAGAAGTTCTGAAATTGTCATATTTTCTTAAGCACTTATAAAAAATTAGTATTTAGAATTTTGACTTTTTGGATTTTGATGAAACAAAACTTCATATTTCAACGTGTCTTGATGAAATATGATTCTTGAAGCTTAATTTTGATCCAAAAGTCAAAGTTTGACTTTTCATCATGTAAATGACCATTTTGCCCTTGTGAGTGATTTCCTTGGAAAATTTGTGGTTCAAGGCTTGGAAACTTGATAGAAGCAAACCTGGGATCCAGGGTGATCCCTTGAGAAATGAGAGGGCAAATTTTGGGGTACAACACCTTGTAATAGCTAGATTTAAATTCTGCCTTTTAATTTCTTGCATTATTATTAACTGCTTAGATTAATAGGATTGCATGAAAAATACTGAAAAGAAAATGACTAGATAACCCTAATGCGCAAGATAAATGAACTGAATCAATAAACTTGCACATGCTCATCCCTAGGGTATCTCCCACTTCGGTTGCCTTTGAAAACAGTCATAATTCTCGAAACGTAAGAATCTTTAGTGTCTGTCCTTTAGTTCGAGAGATCACAAGTCCCTCAATGACCCTTTCGATGTCGCCTTGGTTAAAAAGTTATCTTAGAACTTTAGGACAATTACTAAAAGTTCTTGCCCAGTTGCCTTAGTGACCGTAAACGTCCCTTCGATAGTCCCTCAACATCCAACGATAGGGCTACCTACTGACTAATAGTAGGATATCACTATCTAAAGGAAAGGAGGAAAAGAACACCTTTTTTGAGTATGTAGATAGTTGTTAGGTACTTGCTCAAAAACCATTTTTTCACCTTACACTTTCAAAACCATTTTCAAAAAACGCTTTATCAACACTCTTGAGGATTGATACAAGAGTTAACATAAAGCAAACAAATTTTTCAAAACACACAAAGCACAAGCAATTTTCAAAATGAGCAAGTACCTAAGAGCCCTTGGAAAACCATGGATGGAAAGGGTTCTAACACCTTCCCTTTCCATAATCTACCCCCTTACTCAGAAAACTCTCAAAAAAGGTCTTTTATGTTCTTTTCACCCTTTCCTTTGTTGGATAAAAGAAAAGTCGGTGGCGACTCTTGCTTACCGCATATTTGCGAATACAAAATGCAAACCAGTATAACATTCGGTTTTGCCACCATATCACACCAATCATTGGATGTGAAGGGACATGCGTGGGTCGTCGTACATTCATAGAAGGCAACGTTGTAGGATACCTTAACAATTTATCTTAAGGATCTAAGATTGTTTACCGAAGGCAACATTAAAGGATCATCGAGGGACTACGATCTTGTATTCGATGGTCATTGTTAAAGTATCCCACATTCGAGGGACATGACTATTTCATCTGAGGAAATAAGTGAGGTTAACCCTGGAGGTGCAAGTGTGCAAAGTATTTGTTTTCATGCTTTTTTGTCTTGAATTAGGGTTTTCTACTTGTTGATTTTATGTCTTACCATATAAACCCTAGTTACTAGCATTTATATTGAAAGCGATAAATTGCGGAAATATAAAGTTCTATGCTATTACATCATTAGGAGATGGGGTTACAATTTACGAATGGGGGAGTAAAATAAATTAAGCCTAATTACTATTACAACCATATTGAATATGAACAAATAATGTACAAGAATGTAAGATGATATACCAAGAAAAGGAAATTGTTTTTGTTTAAGTTTTTATGAAAAAGTTTTAACTCTAATTAAGCTAAATAAAAAGAAATAAGTAATTGATTCAAATAAAACTAACCTAAATTGATTTAAGAAAAGAAATTAAATTAATTAAAATAAAAAACAAGTTTTTAGGGTTTTTTATGAAAAGATTTTTTTATGTTAACCTATTTCATTAAACTAAAGTGAATGGAAAGAATTTAATTAATGAAAATCCTAAGTTCTAAATTAATTCAATTAGCAAATAAAAATAAAACTCAATCTAATATTAATTTAATTTAAAAAGGAAATTTGTTTAGAAGAATATATTTTGTTTTAAAAAATATACTAAATATCTAAGTAATAAACATAAAAATATTTTTGGTATTTTTAATTAATAAAATAATAATAATAATAACAATAAAAATAAAGAAAAATAAAATAAAATAAAAATATAAAATTAAGTCATGGGGGTTTGAAAATGAAGAGGGTGGCAAACAAGTAAAACAAATTTGGTTTTGGTTAAGCCCAAAAGTGTTTTTGTTTGGAATTAGAAAAAAAAAGAGTAAATAAAAAAGGAACATGGGTCTGCATATATTGTTAGCAATCCTGGGGGTGAGAGAGAGAAAACTGACTAGGCCCAAGGTGAGAAAGTCCAAGCGCGTTGTTTGTTTCAAACAAAAAATGAGATGGAAAAATATGAAAAAATCACAAAAGGTCTCGCTGGGGCTCGAACCCAGGACCTTCCATACCAAAGTCTTTACACGCGCGCTTGCTGCCACTAGGTCACATGTTTCATCCATTAGTAAATCATGTTGCAATAAACTTAAAATAAACTAATTTCGTAGCTTCACTTTGTCTTCAACCTCGCGCCATAACCAGTCATGAATTTAAATCCTATAACTTCTTCATCTCTCAACCATTTGCAAAAATGTAAACATCAATCTTGCTCTAAATTTCATCACGATTCTAGAAATGTAAATAACTAAAACTATAAATCAAAGACGAATGAGAATTTCTAATGGTACCTGTTGTACCCTAATTTTTGCCCCTAAGATTCCCCTATCATATCTTGTCAACTTGATCATAAAAAGATCACATGAGGGTTGGTTCTTCCTCTTTTTCTATCTCCTATCTTTAAATTTGCTCTTGAGGAATTTCCAAGTACCTTGGTTGTGTATTTTATATATGTGTTGATTAATTAACCTCTAACCAAAATACAAAAAATATTTGTCTTTGTCTTTGCAAAATTGTGTTTTGTAGGTACCAAATCAAAGCATCCGACAAATAAGGTTTTCTAGGCAAAGCGATCAGTTCTGTATTGTGTCGAAAGGCAGCTTGTATCAATCCATAGGGGCTTGTATTGAAAGGCAGCTTGTACCAATCCACAGGGGCTTGTGTCGAAAGGCAGCTTGTATTGATCCACAGGGGCTTGTGTCGAAAGGCAGCTTGTATCAATCCACATGGGCTTATGTCGAAAGGCAGCTTTATCAATCCACGGGGGCTTGTGTCGAAAGGCATCTTGTATCAATCCACATGGGCTTGTGTCGAAAGTCATCTTGTATCAATCCACATGGGCTTGTGTCGAACTCATGCAAGTTGATTTGATTATGTATTATGGCGAAAGACAGCATGCATCGACCCATAAAGGTATACATCGACTCATCCAGTTGTGTATAACTAGCATGTGTCGACACATGCATGTTATGTATTGACTCATCCTGTTTGTATAACTAGCATGTGTCGACACATGCATGTATGTATCGACTCATCTTGTTTGTATAACTAGTATGTGTCGACGCATACGTGTTATGTATCGACTCATGCAGTTTGTGTGATTCTGTAATGTGTTGAAGAAGCAGTATGTATCGACACATAGAGGCATGTATCGACACATGCTGTGTTATACTGCTAGAATGTGTCGACGCATACCACCCATGTATCAACTCATAACAGCAAAATACACGTAATTTTTTGAAAAAATCCAGCAAATTCAAATTGTCATCTTTTTGGCTCCAATTTTTCTGCATAATTTGAAAAATACATCATTAATTCAATTTTGGCTCCAAGAATCAATTACCAAATTACCACTAATCCCAATCCTAAAATTCTATAAATAGAGACCTCATTTCATTCAAATCACAAGCTTTTGATAGCCAAACTCATCTTGCTAAAAAATCTCTCAATTCTCTCCATCTACCAAATTCACTCAAAGCTCCATTTTCAAAAAAAGGATAGTAAGCTTTGCATTGAAGCTCACTAATCTTTGAGCTAAACCTTCATCCAAACACTTTTTATCCATCAATTCTCTACATCAAAGCTTTGGTAATTGATACTTGTTGTTGAATTGAAGCAAATTCTGGAAGTTGTTTGATAATTCTCAAATTCTACCTTTGGTAAGTTAGATCATCATCTTTCACAATGTGATCTCTTGTGGATTTCTGGTTTTGATTCATTGAGCACTGTTTTATGATTCCATTAGTGCTATTTTCTCATAATTTGATGGAATTTTCATGCTCAATTGGATCCATGATCATAAGGTGTTTGATGAAAAGTTTGAACAAAAATTTGATCCTTGAGATGTTGTCTTCGACTGATCCTAACAGGTTGCAATCAATTGTTGTAACATTGAAATTGTTTGTCACAGAAAACTGATTTAAAAAAAACTGCATTGATGCAATAGGTTGTTGTCGAAGCACAACCGATTGTAACAGTGTCGAAAATATTTTTTTCTGCCTTATTTTGGGGCTGTTTTGACTCAAATATTTTTCTGCTCACTCTCTTTGATGGATAACTTGGATTGCAATTTTAAATGTTTAATTTGTTTTTAAACTCAATGGACTTTGTGATGTAGATGAAGTTGGATAAATGTTCATCAATTCAAATCTATCAAAGAATGAATTATTTAATTTATTTTTGGTGCTTTGGATTAATGATATGTTTAGTGCTTTAATCCATCTAGAGGAGTGGTTGAATTTAAAGATGAAAGAATTTTGAAATGGTGATCCAAATTAGCTTATCATTCCCCTCCATCTTCATCTTATCCCTTTATTTTTTAATTATGCTACATGTTAAGGGATGGTGATCTCTATATCATTTATCCAAACATGAAGTACATAGATTGCTATTGACCGGCCTCAAAATAGGTGTGACTTCTACATAAGTCCACTTACAATTGCTTAACATAGCGCTAAATTTTGTCCCGATTCGAATAAATGATCATTCGTGGCCCAAACTTATGATTGCAAGCCCAAGTATGTTAATTTGATCTCTTTGATCCAATAACCTTGAGATTCATTGTGTGGAGGCTTTGGTTCTACCAATCCTCTAATGGATCTACAATACCTTTGGTCAATGCGGATCACTTAAACATCGTTGATCATTAAATGTTACTTTTGAGGATTCCAAAATGGATGATATACTTGACAAAAAGCAAATGCAACTTGTTGTATGGAGGATTTGGTTCTACCAATCCTCTAATGAGTTCCAAATGTAAGTTTCAAGATGGTCATCCAACTAACCGCTAATTTCTAACAATTGACTTTACTTTATGCTTTTATTTTTATGCTTTATGTACCATTTACTTTTAGCATTTTACATTTCATGTTATTTTCATCTTTGCTCACTTGAGCATTTACTTTTATGTCATTTTTATTTTGCTCACTTGAGCTTTTCTTTTCCTTTTAAAGACACCTAATAATCAACATGAACCATAAAAATCTTTAATGATACTTGGACTATTTGGTTACTATCCTTGGCATTATGGAGTATTGGACTTCTTGGACTTAGGATTAGAAACCTTGGCCTATCTTGGAGACCTTGTGATCTTACTTGATTATTTTGTATGGAGTTATTGGGTTTACCTCAAGACATTGGGTTGTTTGTTTGTTTTGTGTGCAGGTTATTGTGATTACATACTTTGTTTGTAATCTGGAATTCACCCGTATACAGCCGTTACTCTGCCCAATTTTTGCGAAGACTTAATACACTTGAAATTTGGTTCTCTCAAGAGGTCTAGTATCTTTGCTTTCTTGGTTTCAATCCGAAGAATGAGAATTTTATATTGACTCCTAATGCCAAGTATTGGCTTCTTGTTGGTTAGATGGTTCTTATCCCTAGCTTTTACTTTATGCTTTAGGATATCCTCTTCTTCTCCTTTCATCTTCTTTAATTTCAAAAACCTTCTCTGTCCTTTTAAAAACTCTTCTTATTTCTAAATTTGAAACACTTTCATAATAAACTTGGACTTAGGTCCATGCATTTTCAAAACATTTTCATAAATAAATTTCAATCAATTTAATAATACCTTGACATTTTTGTGAGAAGACTAAAAGTCAATCAATCTCATTTCAAACCATTTTACCACTTTGGCTTTTTATTTTAACATTTTTTCTTAAAAGATTAGACTCTTGTCAATCCTTGTAGTTATGCAAACAACTATACTTCTACAATATGTAGTAAAGAGAGATATTTTCCACTTGGGTGTTGAGTGAGGCATTGTTGATTTTAAAATCCAAGCCATATCCTCCACTTTGAGATGATGCAAATTCTCCTTTCTCATGATTGTGGGTAGTAAGTATGTTTTCCACACGGACAATGACGATGATGTCTTATCTCATAAAATTAACCAACACAAAAGGTTCATAGGCACTAAAGGTTCGCAATCGCGGCGAGTGCAAAAATCATAAAAATATTTCTTTTCTCACCTCCACCATCCATTTTATATACAACACATTTTCATAGCCAAAATATACAAATTTTTCAAAGAGGTTCCTGCGGAGTACCGTAGATGTTTAGGGTGCTAATACCTTCTGTGATGCGGTGGGAGAACTGACTTGAGGTTTTGCGTTTGTGTTTGCAAATGTTTCGGTTTAGCAAGAGTCGCCACCGACTTTTATTTTATCCAAAAGGAAAGGTAAAAAAGCACAGGAAAGACCTTTGAGATTTTTTTTGGGTTCGGGGGGTAGATTATGAAAAGGGAAGGTGCTAGCACCCTTTTCATCCATGGTTTTCCATGGGCTCTTAGTTACTTGTTTTAGATCACTTGCTTTGCTTCTTCAATTGTTTGAAACGGTGCTTTTGTGTATGGTTTTGAAAGTATTTTGAAAAGAGGCCTTTGTTTAGGCAACCTTTGTAATGATTCTTGTTTGAATATATACAAAGGTGTTTGTCTTTTGAAAAATGTTTCAATGTTTGAAAGTTTGTTTGGAAAATGTTTTGAATTTGTGTTGTGTGTTTTTGAAATTAGCAAGGATGGTTTGCAAGTTTGATCAAGTAACTAGGAGTTGTCTACCCTACTCAAAGATCTTTCCTACATATTTTTATTCCTTTGACATTGTTGTTTTACCATTGCATTTGGTAAACAACCCTATCTTTGGATGTTAAACGTATAATCATGATAACAATATTTCCAAGTATCTTAGCAAGTTTTTTGAGGGACTAGATCATTTTTGTTTAGGCAACCAAGATAGCGTCATCGAGGGACTATGATCTTTTTGTTTTGTTTTTGTTTGCCAAGATACCAAGCATGCATACCATGGCCATTTTAAGGCAACAAAGTGGATGAAACCCTAGGGGTGCTTGTGTGCATTGTGTTGTCATTTTTCATGCATTTTTGTCTTGTATTTAGTTAAGCTATTTGTTTGATTTTGGTCTTTGCATACAAACCCTAGTCTTACTATCATGCATATAAAAGCAATAAAATGCGTAAAAGTAAATCTAAGACTATTACAATATTATTATGGGGAGGGGGATACAAGTTTGAATAGGGGGATATTTGCACAAAATAAAACCCTAAAATATTATTACAACCAAATTGAAATATTGCACAAATAAATAAATAAGCAAATATTTAAATATGCAAATAAATGTAAGTATGCAAAAAAAAATGTTTTTGTATTTATTTTATGTATGTAAAATAAATTTATTTAGGTCTTAAAAATAAGAGAAAATAAAATGATTATTTTTGAAAGGGTGAAGAAACCCTAATTTTTGCTTTAAGAAAATAATGCTTTCTAATTATTTATTTATCCTTTTTTATGTACAAGAAAGTAAATAAAAATATATAAAAATGTTAAAAAATAATATTTGTGAGAAAATAATATTTTAAGTATAAAAATAAAAATGTATAATATTTTAATATTATTTATAAGTTTATTTAAGAAAATAAAAGTATATTATTATTAGTAAACTATTTTTATGCCCAAAAAATAATAAAAATAATAAAATAAAAATGTAAAAATTAAGAAAATATTTTTGGTGATTTTTAATATTTAGAAAAAATAATAAAAGTCAGGAAATATAAAAGAAATGAGAAAATATTCAAAAATGAAGAAAATGGGCCAAGGGGGTGCAGGAAGTAAACACGAGGGTGCAAACAGCAACAGGCCCAAACGCCAGGCCCAAGTCACACTTCATCCCTGTCCTTTGGCCAAAACACGCGCTTCTGCAACTTCAAATCTGTTCTCTTTATTCTTTGCATGAAATCAAAAACTCATAACATGAAATTTATAGAGTTTTAAACCACGATTCTAATGATATAAAAAACTTGATCTAACTCTCAAAGACCAGAGAGAATTTTATCACCCCCAATTTCTGACCTAAAAATTTCAGCATGTTCATCATCCAAATTCTCCTAGCTCAGTTAATATAAATACAAGTTATGCATATGTACAGTTCAAGCAACTTAAGGAGTACATTTTTGCTTCACAAACCTAAGCCTAAGGATGTCTAAATAGAGAGATAGAAACTTAGAAAATACCTGTTTCAGTCAAGTTCGAGTATGGCAATGTAGAACCTTTTAGTGAGGCCTGAAGTTCTTTTGAGCTTGCTTGATGCTCCCTCAACCTTTCCCAATGCTTAGCTTGCTTTGAAATGGTCTGAAACTCCTTGTAGAACTCAACCTGCAAAGCTTCAAAATGAAAATGGTGAAGTGTGCAAACAAGGTTACAGTTGCAAAGTAAGGGCCTGGACAGTTTAGGTATGTTGTATTGAATGTGTTTGAATTGGTTTCAAACAAAACGCACGAGGCAAATTTGTTTTGGAAGTAGTTCTGCAGAAGATGCCCTGTTTGGGCAAGAACTTGTGATTTTTGTGCTTAAGGGTGTTTGAGATGCTATGAGCTAGTGTTTTAAGCTTGGTATAATATGTTGAACTTCTTTGAAAAGGTACCAAAGCTTGGTTTTAACAGATGCACAATTTATGTTCCTTTTGCAAGCTTACTTGCTTTTGAAGCAAAAGTGAGTTGACAAATGTAAATGCTTGTACAAGCTAGCTCAGGGTATGCACATAGTTGGTACACTTTTCCTGATATTTGTGGAGTTGGTTTTCAGCAAAAGCTTTGGTCCATGGCTCAAGATAAACAAAGTTGGTAAAAGCTAACTTTATCAAAGTAGCAATGTTAACTTTTTGCCATTTTTGGATTAAATCTTTGTGTAATGCTCCATAACTCAGAACAATGTCTTTGTCCAATGTATTTAAATTTAATTAAGTAGTGTAGAAAGGATTAAGTCCTGTAAAACAAGAACAAGCATGATCCAAACTGATTTGCAAGTTGTAACATGGTGCAAAATGCCTTGGACAAAAGTGATAATTTACCATTTTCAAACTTTCGATTCTCCCCAACCATGAATGATCTTGGAGAGTACTTGGACATTTTGGAAATCTTGTAACTTGCTCTACAATCCATCTTTGAAATTCATTTTGAGATTCCACTTGGAACTAGGTGAAACGTTTCCATAAAGATAGGTCAAAATCCTGCCTAAACTAGGGCAAAATTTCACTAAGTTAAAAGTTTCATGGACCCTTATTTACAAAATCATAACTTGAGATCCAAGCATCTTTTGGGAAAACTTTGTGAATAAAAGTTGTAGATTTTGTGGAGGACTACAACTTTCATGTTATAAGTTTTCTTTGAATCCAATTGCATCATGGTGAAAAAGTTGGGGAGATTTGGGAAAAAATAAGACATTTTCATAACTAAGAAAGTTTCTAAGTTATGAAAATTTTCCATTTTAAACCCTAATTTCCAAAATTAGGTTTCTTGGTGAACAAGTTACATGTTTTGACACATCTTGATGAAAAATGACTCTTGGCACTTGATTTTGACCAAAAAGTCAAAGTTTGACTTTTCAGTGTACAATTGATTTTTGATCAGTTGACTGGAAAATTCATTTGTCAATCCCATGCATTTGAGATCTTTTGAACCTTGTGATTAGGTCAAGATGATGCCATTGAGTCCTTGAATACATGCTTGAACCCAATTTGCCATTGGCTAGGTTAAAAATCAGAAATTGCCCTTCTACATTCAAAACCCTAAAAATGACCATTTTGCCCTTTTGATGATCTGATCAAATTTTTTGAGGAGTTGTGGTACAAACTTGATAAAATGGTTCATATGAGTTTATAATGTTGATGTGGATAAAAAATTATGAGGTTTGACTGTAAATTGGCCACAGTTGACTTTTTCCCTAATACAGTTGATTTTTAAGTCAACTATCCAATTGACTGGGCAAAAATTTGATTCAAGGCTTGAAACTTGGTATGAGCAATCTTAGAGATCCAACATGAAGTATGAAAGTCACATGAGGCATTGGAAGTCCAAAAATCCATGTGCAAACTCAAACCCTAATTTCAGGTCAACAGTGCAAGGAGATGCCTTGAGCTGGGCAAACCCTAGCTTGGTCTTGAGTTCAAGAAGTATTGTGAGGAGAATCTTGATAAAATGAGAGGGAAAATTTTGGGGTACAACAGCTGCCCCTGTTCAATCTTCTTGAACCTGAAGAGTTAGATTGGCGAATTTTGTCGTTCGTGACTCGAAGGTAAAAGATGATTGGACACTAGAGTGCCCGTAAATTTGCACTTATCAAAATGTAGTTGAGGGAATGGGCTTAAAGATTCCATTTGGAGATGTGATAGAATCTTGTCGGAGATGGGCTTGTAGATGCCATCAAGAATGTTTGTTGAACTGCATGTTGTAAGTCAGAAGAATGAGTATTAGAATGGTATCCACATCTGGAACGTATCTGAATTGTATCTGGAGACTGAATCTGTATGAGCAATGGAATGGCGTCCATGTATGGAGCATCTCTAAGTTGTATCCGAGCTTTGAATCTGAATAAGCAATAGAATAACATCCGTATCTGGAGCATCTCTGAACTGTATCTGGTAGTTGGAATCTGAATGAGAAATAGAACAACATCTGTATCTGGAGCATCTCTAAGCTGTATCTGAGCTTTGAATCTGAATAAGCAATAGAATAGAATACGTGTCTGGAGCATCTCTAAGCTGTATCTGAATTCTGTATTTGAATAAGCAAAAGAATAGCATCTGTGTCTGGAGCATCTTTGAGCTATATCTGAGCTTTGAATCTAAATAAGCAATAGAATAACATCCGTGTCTGGAGCATCTCTAAGTTGTATCTAAATTTTGTATTTGAATAAGCAAAAGAATAGCATTCGTGTCTGGAGAATCTCTGAGTTATATCTGAATTTTGTATCACGATTATATATTGTTAATGGTAGCTTGTTAATCTTATCCTGAAAAGGGTAAAATGTTAGTTGAAACACAAAGTTATGTTGCATGAAATGTATGATGCAATATATTTGTTTTATCAATGTTTATGATATATGAGCGTAATGTATGCGCATGTAAGTTGATTGGTTGTATTGCCGAGGAAAATAAATCCTTGATAGCCGGAGAATAAGAAAACCCTTGACTGCCGCCGGGGAAAATAAATCCTTGACTGCTGCTGGAGATTCAAAATCTTTGATTGCTGAGGATGAGAAATCCTTGGTGACTGTTGGGGATGATAAAATCTTCGACAACTTCTATGGGGATGTGAGAATCCTTCATGACTTTCCTGGGGATATAGGGATCCTTCAAGTCTTTGGAGTTGGAAAATGATAATCATTTTGTTGCGAAAATAAAAGCCAAGTGTTGCTTGAGAAACCTGCTTGGGGAATCCAGAGAACTTTGAAGACTTCTACTGGGGGTTAAATAATGGGAATCCTTACTCAGATGGGAAATAGGGAAAACTCTGGCGATCTCTACCGGGGATCAAACAAAGGAGAACCTTGATCTGCTGGAGAATAAGGAAGACTCTGATGGCTTCTGTGGGGAATTAAGAATGAGAATCTTCAATCTGTTGAGGAGTGGTGAATGAGAATCTTCGATCTGCAGGGGATTAAAAATTTTGACAAATTCATGCTGGGGAGTAACGAAGACTCTGGCAACTTCACTAGGGAATCAAGAATGAGAATCTTCATTATATTGGGGAGTAAAAACTCTGTGGGGAGTAGCTATACTGCTGGGGAGATCAGGAGTTTGGGTTGTATGCCAATCTACTGGGGAGTCAAGAATGAGAATCTTCATTCTGTTGGGGATATCAGGAGTTTGGGTGTATGCCAATCTACTTGGAGTCAAGAATGAGAATCTTCATTCTGACGGGGATATCGGGAGTTTAGGTGTATGCCAATCTACTGGGAGTCAAGAATGAGAATCTTCATTCTGACGGGGATATCAGGAGTTTGGGTGTATGCCAATCTACTGGGAGTTAAGAATGAGAATCTTCATTCTGGCGGGGATATCAGGAGTTTGGGTTGTATGCCAATCTATTGGGGAGTCAAGAATGAGAATCTTCATTCTGACGGGGATATCAGGAGTTTGGGTATATTCCAATCTACTGGGAGTCAAGAATGAGAATCTTCATTCTGACGGGGATATCAGGAGTTTGGGTGTATGCCAATCTACTGGGAGTCAAGAATGAGAATCTTCATTCTGACGGGGATATCAGGAGTTTGGGTTGTATGCCAATCTTCTGGGGAATTATCCTAGGTTAGGGATAAAAAAAAGTTAACTGTTATCTAGTTGATTCTCAGATTTTAAGACAACTTGCTGGGGAATTTGGGGAAAACTGGATGGTTTCCGCTGGGGATTGATGGTTGGAAATTTGACTTGACTGGGGAAGAAGGTTTCATCTCCGCCGAGGGTCTGTAGTTCAAAGCTTTTGGCTCCGCTGAGGATTGGGAGTTTGATGTTTTAACTTTGATGGTAATTAAGGATTTGAAAATATAACTCCGTTGAGGATATGTATTTCCAGGTTTTAGCTCCACTGGGGATCTGGATGATGTGTTGTAGAGATTGTGTATGGAAATGGGCTTAAAGATGCCATTTAGAGAAACAGAGGAGAATCGTCGGAGATGGGCTTATAGATTCCATCTAAAGGTGATTGTTGACAGAAAGTTAAACTGGATCTAAACAGAGAATGAATCAGAATAAACCGTTGAGAGATTTATCTGTTGAGAGATTTTATCTGAACCAGTAGAAATCTTGGAATATCTTCAACTGGAATAAGAATCAGGAAGATCTTAGTGTCGATCTGACTGAACCAGAGAAGGTCTTGAATTAACTTTGACTAGGTAAGAATTAGAAAAATCTTAGAATCGATTTAACTGAACCAAACGAAAGTCTTAGAATATCTTCAACTGGCATAAGAATCAGGGAGATCTTAGTGTCGATCTGACTGAACCAGAGAAGGTCTCGAAAAATCTTACAACAAATGTCGGGGAAAATAAATCCTTGATCGCTGTTTGAACAATATGTAAACCTTTATGGGGATTGACGTTCAATGCCCCAAGTGACGGAGATAGAGATTTGCCCCTGGTTACTCTGCACTTTAAGAGATTTCTTGAAATCTTGACTGGACTGCCCCAGGATTATTGGACAATGACGTGTCATGTCCCCTTATTGATAGGATATTTTTGCAATGGAAGTGTCATCCTGCTTGAAGTGACTTTGTTCACTGAGAGAGGCTTTCGTTCATTGGATATTCATTGTGCGAATTTCTCTGCTGCCAAACAAATAGCCATATGCAAACAACGATATTCAAATAACGCAGAGTTTATGCTTGTCTTGAAATTTTGAAAATGCGTTTTTTAGCAGAAAGCTTTTTTTTTCTTGCAAGAAAAATTCAACTCAGGATTTAGAGCAAAGCCTTACAGGAGTCAGGATACCTTTTGTAACAGTATGCTTTCGAACTAACCCATGCTTCAATTAGGACTTTTGAAGGGTTGTAACGTGTCTTGGTTCACGGTTTAAGAAACAAAAGATAAAGGATCAAAGTATATTTGTACCCACCCGCTCTTCGTGATGTTCTTCAGTCCTAAACTCAGTTAATTGTGCGCTTAAACTACAAATGAGTTTGGAATGATGTTTTGGTGATGGTTCAAACAAGTTAAATTCGTTGGAAGGCAGTCATTTTTGCAACATTATTTTTGTTGAGGATTTGTAGTGACCTCTTTATTTCGATTTATTATCCCTAGTTTTTGCCTGACTGTTCTTGTTTTTGAGATTACAGTCAGCGGGATGTCCCAGTTTTCTTAAGCCTCCTTTGTAGGTTTTGACTCAGTGGGCTTTTCTTCTTTTTTTTTAGAGATGATGACTGCCTATGTGATAGGGAACCATCACCGTCTTTTGATTCCGAAGGAATGTTTTGGATGTCATTCATTGTATTACAAGATGAGAGTTTGCGACTAAACGCGTATTTGAATTAACTGAGAGACTACCCTACCCCAGGTTTTGATTAGAGGTTTCAATTTGTGTTAAAACAGAAAACTTCTACTTCTTTGGCTCGAAGGGGTTGACTAGGGATTATCTTCCTTATAACTCCAGTGTTTAGGATTTGAAAGAAAACGCTTGTACATCGTCAGCAAGGTCTGTCCAAAAGCATACTGTATGAGATTATGGCATTGTTTTCGTCATCCTCCCTCTAAAGGCTTGTAACTTTTAGCAAGAGTTGAATGTCATAAAGAGAGTAAAAAACATAGTTAAAATATAATGAAAATAATTCAAGACAAACATACGCAATGCATTAATGAAACAAAGTTTGACAATAACAGATAATTGTTTGAATGACAAAAGAAATTACAAATGGAAATTCAAAATGAACATAAGCCTCTTTGTTCGAACTTGTTATTTTAGGTGGAGAGCCCTCAGCGGAAGATTTTCATCTGGCTATCTTGTGTGAACTCCAGCGTTGTTTCTTTAATCAGATCTTGAATTTTGTTTCTCAATGCCCAACAGCTATCAGTGTCATGTCCAGGACTATTGGAATGATACGCACATCTTGCATTTGGATTGTACCCTGGAAAGGCTATGTTGGGATTCCGAGGGGGGTCCCTTAATACAATCATCTTGACTTCCAACAAGCATTGCAGGACTTGAGATAATGACATGCTAATCTCAGTGAAGCACTTTTCAAATGTATTTCGCTTACGCTGATTACCCTGTTGACGTTGGTGAGGTTGTTGTTGGGCTTGTGACCCTGAAGCAAACTGGGGAGGCTTTCTCCCGGCTTCTTGTCTCAAGGGAGGATGAATGATGACTTGATCCTCAATCTTAGTTGTTTTCCCCATTTGGTTACATCCATCCCGATGCAGTTTGTTGATGAGGACTCTCAGCTCCTCTTGTCCTTGAGCCACGTTTTGAATAAGAGCCATCTGGCCCACCAGTTGTCCCATCATCTGAATTTTCATTGTTGCCATCTCAATCTGTAGACCTTCCAACTGATTATTCCTGATGCCCCCTGGATTCCCTATGACCATGCCCCTTGTGAGGAAAGCCTTCACCTCTTCTTGTCCCTTGGACATGTTCAAGAACATCTCTTGGAGTTGAGCATTTTGATCCTGGACGTCCTTGATAGTTTGCATTAGAGCCATCTCTACTGAAATAAACAGTAGGAAGATAAGGAGACTTGGTGTGAAGACCTGCTTATGCATATGATGAATGATATGTATTCATGTAATGCTTTCAAGGATTCAGAAATTCAAATTTGTTTTAAACAAAAAAGGAACACACGTCATATTAATAAGATAGAATTTGTTAGTACATCAATGCCCCATGGGCAAAATAATACAAAATCTAAGGTAAAAAGACGTTGCGCATCCTTTTTGGTGCAATGTAGGTGTTGAGAGTCTGCTCTTCGTAAAGTTGACGAGTAAGTTCCAAAACCTTCTTCTCACTGGCGTAGAATTGGGCTTCAAAAGTATCGCGCTCTCCCTTAAGCTGTATCCAACTCCTTTGTAAATCTTCTAGTGATGTTGGCATGTCAGGATGTAGGAGGGTGTACGGAACCTCTCCTTCCATAACAGGCTCTTTGATCACAGGGAGAATGTAGGGGTAAGGCATCATAAGACTTTGGGGCATGGGTTCGTACCCACTTGAGATAAGGCTCAAGAGGGATGGAATTCTTGTGTCTCAAGGTCTTACTGTCCACCTTGTTGGGCATTCTCCAAGCTCGGATAAACCTTTGTCGAAGTCCTTGATCATCGTTGTCGAAGTCAAAAACCAAGTCTAGAATCAGCATGTCATGTGGGCCATCCCTTCGGGCATACCCAAACTGTCTCAGAGCCAAGCAGGGGTTGTAGGTGATGCCTCTCCTAATGCCAAGTAGAGGGACATTAGGGAATTCCCCACAATGATCAATGATGATAACATTTTCTCTAGATCGAGAACACCAATGAACATCTGAATATGTAAGAGTCATCAATCTTTGTGACCACCTCAAACCCTACTCATTCTTCAAAACTTATTGGGGAAGATGGGAAATAAACCATCTTGCCAGTAGAGGAGTGCAACACATGAGAACACCTCTTTTCCTCATTGTTCGAGTGTGAAAAGAGTGTAGGATATCCCCAAGCAATGTAGGCACCGGATTGCAAGCCATGAAGATTTTGACAGCACTTACATCTATAAGTTGGTCAGGGTTAGGGAACAAGACCATCCCATAGATGAGAAGAGCTACAATCTCCTCAAAAGCTTGTAAGTCCAATGAATTCCAGTAGCTTTGGGCCTTCTCAAACAGAAACTTTGACAAGAAACCTTTGACACCACTTCTAGTTTCCCAATGGCCTATGATATCAGATGGTTGCAAGTGTAGGGCTTGAGCAACATCTTCAGGCTTTGGATCTCTTTCTGTACCGTTGTAGGGTAGTTGATTGAGAATAGGAATTCTCAAGAGTTGAGAAAATTCCTCCAAAGTAGGCACAAGTTGGTAATCAGGAAAGGTAACGCAATAATGCAAAGGGTCAAAGAACTGGAAGAGAACTTTCAGCATATCCTCCTCAGTGTTGGCAGTGACTAAGTTGATAAGACGACCATGCCTCTCGGTGAATGGATAATTCTCAGGAATCCTTGAAGCTAGCTTCTTGAGTTGAGGAGGAATTCTTACAAGGTTGACTTGGATAGTTTTCCTGCGAAGTGAATCCATATCCTACAAAACAGGAACAAAGATGAAAATCCAAATCCTTGAAAGGGTTAGTGGATGCATATGATGCTTCATGATGTTATAATGTTATGCACAAGTATATATATACAAACAAATCATACAAGTTCCTAGTTTCAGGCTTGCATGGGGTTTCATAGGTAAGTACGCTCTTGAAGTTTAGTTGGCTCAACCTATCCTATAAATAGTAACCGGGTTATAAGGAGCTCAATATCACTGGATTATTTTATGTGTTCATTGTTTCAGATTAGCCACTTTACTGGCAACCAAAATATTCCAAGAAAACAACCCTCAATGAGTGTAGTATCGAGTATCTACCAACTTCGGACTGCACCAAAGCCGGTTATCTCACTACTCCTAAAAAGGCCAAGTTAGTCAAGTAAAGGTTCTAAAAGTCCATTAGTGCTTCATGACATTACTTAGCGGCCCCGTATTCTCTTTGATTAACTCAAAGGCTACCGGTACCCACAAATATGTCGCACTAATATAGCTATTGCTTCAACCATGTTGGTATACCCCGAACAGTTTCCATAATGTATTGCTATTTACCTATGAATGTTTCCCAAATCTGGGTAGAGGATTCAAACCCAAACAATAGAACCAAATGTAAAGGATACAAGTCAATAAGATAATCATGTAAAGGTGATCTAAAACCCTAAGGTAACCCCACTTTTCATCCAGATCCCCAGCAGAGTCGTCAGTTCTGTGATGCGGTGGGAGAACTGACTTGAGGTTTTGCGTTTGTGTTCACAAATGTTTCGGTTTAGCAAGAGTCGCCACCGACTTTTATTTTATCCAAAAGGGAAGGTAAAAAAGCACATGAAAGACCTTTGAGATTGTTTTTGGGTTCGGGGGGTAGATTATGAAAAGGGAAGGTGCTAGCACCCTTTTCATCCATGGTTTTCCATGGGCTCTTAGTTACTTGTTTTAGATCACTTGCTTTGCTTTTTCAATTGTTTGAAATGGTGATTTTGTGTATGGTTTTGAAAGTATTTTGAAAAGAGGCCTTTGTTTAGGCAACCTTTGTAATGATTCTTGTTTGAATATATACAAAGGTGTTTGTCTTTTGAAAAATGTTTCAATGTTTGAAAGTTTGTTTGGAAAATGTTTTGAATTTGTGTTGTGTATTTTTGAAATTAGCAAGGATGGTTTGCAAGTTTGATCAAGTAACTAGGAGTTGTCTACCCTACTCAAAGATCTTTCCTACACATTTTTATTCCTTTGACATTGTTGTTTTACCATTGCATTTGGTAAACAACCATATCTTTGGATGTTAAACGGGACAGGCGTGGGTCATCGTATGACCATGATAACAATATTGCCAAGTATCTTAGCAAGTTTTTTGAGGGACTAGATCATTTTTGTTTAGGCAACCAAGATAGCGTCATCGAGGGACTATGATCTTTTTGTTTTGTTTTTGTTTGCCAAGATACCAAGCATGCATACCATGGCCATTTTAAGGCAACAAAGTGGATGAAACCCTAGGGGTGCTTGTGTGCATTGTGTTGTCATTTTTCCTGCATTTTTGTCTTGTATTTAGTCAAGCTATTTGTTTGATTTTGATCTTTGCATACAAACCCTAGTCTTACTATCATGCATATAAAAGCAATAAAATGCGTAAAAGTAAATCTAAGACTATTACAACATTATTATGGGGAGGGGGATACAAGTTTGAATAGGGGGATATTTGCACAAAATAAAACCCTAAAATATTATTACAACCAAATTGAAATATTGCACAAATAAATAAATAAGCAAATATTTAAATCTGCAAATAAATGTAAGTATGCAAAAAAAAATGTTTTTGTATTTATTTTATGTATGTAAAATAAATTTATTTAGGTCTTAAAAATAAGAGAAAATAAAATGATTATTTTCGAAAGGGTGAAGAAACCCTAATTTTTGCTTTAAGAAAATAATGCTTTCTAATTATTCATTTATCCTTTTTTATGTACAGGAAAGTAAATTAAAATATATAAAAATGTTAAAAAATAATACTTGTGAGAAAATAATATTTTAAGTATAAAAATAAAAATGTATAATATTTTTATATTATTTATAAGTTTATTTAAGAAAATAAAAGTATATTATTATTAGTAAACTATTTTTATGCCCAAAAAATAATAAAAATAATAAAATAAAAATGTAAAAATTAAGAAAATATTTTTGGTGATTTTTAATATTTAGAAAAAATAATAAAAGTCACGAAATATAAAAGAAATGAGAAAATATTCAAAAATGAAGAAAATGGGCCAAGGGGGTGCAGGAAGTAAACAGGAGGGTGCAAACAGCAACAGGCCCAAACGCCAGGCCCAAGTCACACTTCATCCATGTCCTTTGGCCAAAACGCGCGCTTCTGCAACTTCAAATTTGTTCTCTTTATTCTTTGCATGAAATCAAAAACTCACAACATGAAATTTATAGAGCTTTAAACCAAGATTCTAATGATATGAAAAACTTGATCTAACTCTCAAAGATCAGAGAGAATTTTATCACCCCCAATTTCTAACCTAAAAATTTCAGCATGTTCATCATCCAAATTCTCCTAGCTCAGTTAATATAAATACAAGCTATGCATATGTACAGTTCAAGTAACTTAAGGACTACATTTTGGCTTCACAAACCTAAGCCTAAGGATGTCTAAATAGAGAGATAAAAACTTAGAAAATACCTGTTTCAGTCAAGTTCGAGTATGGCAATGTAGCAACTTTTAGTGAGGCCTGAAGTTCTTTTGAGCTTGCTTGATGCTCCCTCAACCTTTCCCAATGCTTAGCTTGCTTTGAAATGGTCTGAAACTCCTTGTCGAACTCAACCTGCAAAGCTTCAAAATGAAAATGGTGAAGTGTGCAAACGAGGCTACAGTTGCAAAGTAAGGGCCTGGACAGTTTAGGTGTGTTGTATTGAATGGGTTTGAAGTGGTTTCAAGCAAAACGCATGAGGAAAATTTGTTTTGGAAGTAGTTCTGCAGAAGATGCCCTATTTGGGAAAGAACTTGTGATTTTTGTGCTTAAGGGTGTTTGAGATTCTATGAGCTCGTGTTTTAGGCTTGGTATAATGTGTTGAACTTCTTTGAAAAGGTTCCAAAGCTTGGTTTTAACAGATGCATAAGTTATGTTCCTTTTGCAAGCTTACTTGCTTTTGAAGCAAAAGTGAGTTGACAAATACAAATTCCAGGGTCTGCACATAGTTGGTACACTTTTCCTGATATTTGTGGAGTTGGTTTGCAGCAAAAGCTTTGGTCCATGGCTCAAGATAAACAAAGTTGGTAAAAGCTAACTTTATCAAAGTAGCAATGTTAACTTTTGGCCATTTTTGGATTAAATCTTTGTGTAATGCTCCATAACTCAGAACAATGCCTTTGTCCAATGTATTTGCATTTAATTAAGGAGTGTGGAAAGTATTAAGTCATGTAAAACAAGTACAAGCATGATCCAAACTGATTTGCAAGTTGTAACATGGTGCAAGATGCCTTGGACAAAAGTGATAATTTTCCATTTTCAAACTTTCGATTCTCCCCAACCATGAATGATCTTGGAGAGTTCTTGGACATTTTGGAAAGCTTGTAAAATACTTTACAATCCATATATGAAATGCATTTTGAGATTCCACTTGGAACTAGGTGAAAATTTGCCATGAAGATAGGTCAAAATCCTGCCTAAACTAGGGCAAAATTTCACTAAGTTAAAAGTATCATGAACCCTTATTCACAAAATCATAACTTGAGATCCAAGCATCTTTTGGTAAAACTTTGTGAATCAAAGTTGTATATTTTGTGCAGCACTACAACTTTCATGTTGTAAGTTTTCTTTGAATCCAATTTCATCATGGTGAAAAAGTTGGGAAAAGTTGGGAAAAAATAAGAAATTTTCATAACTTAGAAAATTTCTAAGTTATGAAAATTTTCCATTTTAAACTCTAATTTCCAAAATTAGGTTTCTTGGTGATCAAGTTACATGTTTTGACACATCTTGATGAAAAATGACTCTTGGCACTTGATTTTGACCAAAAAGTCAAAGTTTGACTTTTCAGTGTACAGTTGATTTTTTATCAGTTAATTGGAAAATTCATCTGTTAATCCCATGCATTTGAGATCTTTTGAACCTTGTGATTAGGTCAAGATGATGCAATTGAGTCCTTGAATCGATGCTTGAACCCAATTTTCCATTGGCTAGGTTAAAAATTAGAAATTTCCCTTCTACAGTCAAAACCCTAAAAATGACCATTTTGCCCTTTTGATGATTTGATCAAATTTCTTGAGGAGTTGTGGTCCAAACTTGATCAAATGGTTCATATGAGTTTATAATGTTGATGTGGATCAAAACTTATGAGGTTTGACTGTAAATTGGCCACATTTGACTTTTTCCCCAATATAGCTGATTTTTAAGTCAACTGTCCAATTGACTGGGCAAAAATTTGATTCAAGGCTTGAAACTTGGTATGAGAAATCTTAGAGATCCAACATGAAGTATGAAAGTCACATGAGGCATTTGAAGTCCAAAAATCCCTGTGCAAACTCAAACCCTAATTTCAGGTCAATAGTGCAAGGAGATGCCTTGAGTTGGGCAAACCCTAGCTTGGTCTTGAGTTCAAGAAGTCTTGTGAGGAGAATCTTGATAAAATGAGGGCAAATTTTTGGGTACAACACCTTCCCTTTGCATAACCAACCACCTTACCTTGAATTTCCCCCTTTTTGGGTTATTCGCTCTTTTCCCATTCCTTTGGAAACAATAAAGCGCGGTGGCGATTTTTATTATGATTTGTATAAACTCTAGTCAATCTAATGGCTTAGTCTTGAACATTTATACCGCTACAGAACCAAATTTTGACCTAAATTTTTCAGAGATTTCAAACCTAAAATTCTCACTACTCAAGCAAGATAAATGAATTCTAAGGACATGGTCAGCTTTAGGGCAATGATGTCTATATTTTATCTTTGAAAATGGAAAGCTAACAATGCCTATATGAAGATTTCAAAAGTCTGAAAACTTACCTCAAAAATGGATTTCGTGTTTTGAGTTTGAGCTTGTTTCAAGGTGCTATAATGATCAGGTTAGCTTCCTTGAGTCCCTAGGAAGCTAATGCAATGCTTAGCTTGAATGGAGAGTCGCTTAAATGGTCTGGAGAAGTCCAACTGCAATGCTCTGTTTTTGGTTATGGAAGATGAAGAAGATGGTGTTACAATTGCAAAATAGGGATTGAGATAGTCTATATATGTGTATTAGAAGCTTTGTGATGGATTAGAATTGAAAATGCACGAGTGGATTTGAAGATTGAGTTTCAAAGTCAGAAATGACAAGTTTTTGTGCTTGTGTTGCAATTTCTAGTTTGAGGGAGAGTAAGGGTGTTTGAGGGCTTGTGAATTCGTGTTTTAGCTCATAAATAGTGTCTCTATTTATAAGCAAGAAGTTTGGATTCTTGGAGAAGTCATAAATCAAGAATCACATGTTTGTGGATTTGCCTTATTTTTTAAGCAACATTGATAAACATTGTTCCAATGCTTGTACCATGCCCTCTAGAGTGGTTGAACACTTTAAACATGTTTCTTCTGGACGAGTAGGTTAAGAGTGTGCAGAAGAAATAAGTTAGAGGCTCAAGAAGTTGACTTTGTGATTAAAGTGATCTTTACAAGAATGGAATGGTTACTTTCTTCCTAAAATGGCAATTTGGTTTGGATAATGTTTGAATCAATTGGATAATGGTTTAATAAGTTGTGTAAACCATTAATTATGGAGTGAGACACAATTTTGAGGCCTGCAAAGCAAAGATTATTCAGTATAGCTATGGCTTTGGTCAAGTGTTCATCACAAAATTAACTTGTAATTCAAGTTTGAAACCCTAACTTCATCTCTTTGATTCTCCTAGCTCAAGAATGATCTCAATGGGTTCTTGGACATTTTGAAAAGCTTGGAAAATCTATAAAACCTTCATGTTTTTAATTCTTTAAGAATCAATTTGGAACTATGTAAAAAAATTCCATGAAGTTAGGTCAAAAATCTGCCTAAACTAAGACAAATTTTCACTAAGTGTTTAAGAAAAAGTGCATGACTTTATAGATTCTTAACTCAAAATAAAAGCAGTTTTAGGAATTTATTAGTAAATAAAAGTTGTAGATCTCATCAAGATATACAACTTTCATGTTGGAAGTTTTCTTTAAATCATCTTGCATCTTAGTGAAAAGTTGGTATGAAGTCATGAAAAAATAATACTTAAAACACTTAGAAAATTTCTAAGTCTTGAAAACTTTGACTTTTTCAAAGACTTTTGACTTTCTTTATTTCTTGATGATCAAGCTTCATATTTTTTAATGTCTAGATAAATTGTGGTCTTTGAAATTCAATTTTTATCAAAAAACCAAATTTTGACTTTTGATGTATCAGTTGACTTTTCCTCAGTTGGCTGAATTTCAACTATCAATCAATTGATCTTGAGAAATGTTTTGGGCCATGAAATTAGGTCAACATGTTGTATTTGAATCCTTGAGATTGTTCTTAAAGCCATTAGATCATGTAATAGGTCAAAAACCCTTGATCACTCAAATACAATCAAAACCCTAATTTTGACCATTTTGACCTTTTGATGATTTGAACACTTTTCTTGGGGA
Organism: Vicia faba; assembly: GCA_948472305.1. Lineage (NCBI taxonomy): Eukaryota > Viridiplantae > Streptophyta > Magnoliopsida > Fabales > Fabaceae > Vicia > Vicia faba. The sequence goes on along the minus strand of OX451736.1, from coordinate 1,430,563,558 downwards.
ATTGTTATCCAAACTTGATCAATTGATACATATAACTTCAAAATGTTAACATTGGTCAAAATATTGAAGTTTAACTGTAGGTTGACCACAATTGACTTTTTACCCAATACAATTAATTTTGGGTCATCTGATCAATTGACTGAGCAATTTTGAGATGCAAGACTTGAAACTTGATATGAGAATTCTTGAAGGTCCATAATGATCCATGAAAGTCAATTAAAGAATTAGATGTCCAATTGTCCTTGTGAAAATCCAAACCCTAATTTGATACATTATTGTTGAGGAGGTGGCTTCACCTAGTCAATACTTGTGTAAGCTTGAACCGTTGAAGATGTTTGTGAGAAATTGTTTAAAGGACATTAGCACAGATTGATTCCTTTTTTCGAGTAGGTAGATGGTTCTTAAGTACTTGCTCCTTTCAAAACAAAATAAAACTTTTCGCACTTACACCTTTCAAACAAAAAACTCTTTTCAAACCCACAAACACGAAGAAAAAAAAATTTTGAAAACACTTTGAGCAAGTACCTAAGAGCCCGTGGATAACCACGGATAGAAAGGGTGCTAACACCTTCCCTTTCTATAATCTACCCCCCGGACCCGAGAAACATCTCGAAAAAGGAATTTTTCTGTGCTTTTTTCCTTTCCTTGTTAGATAAAATAAAAGACGGTGGCGATTCTTGCTTACCGCGACATTTTGCGAAAACAAACGCAAAACGCGAACCATCATTCCAAAAATAGTCAGTTCTCTTCCCACCGTATCATAGAACTGGCGACTCTGTTGGGGACGCTTAATAAGTGGGGTGTCCCTTAGGAATAGTTCATAATGTTTTCAATTGCTTGACTTGTATGCTTTATATTTGTGGGCTTGTATCGGAGTTACTATAGATCCTAACCCGGATCTGGGGTATACCCTTTAGGTAAGTAGCAATAAACTATGAGGGAACTATACGGCGTAGACCGATACGGTTGAAGCAGTAGCTAGATTGGTGTGGCACTTTAGTCTGTACCGATATCCCTTGTGTTGGAACGAGGAGAATATGGGTCTTCTAAGGGGTCATTAAGCACCAACTGAGCTTAGAACCTTTAAATTGACCAACTTGGCCATAGAACAGTAGCAGTATGCTACACTCATTGAGACTAAACTCTCGCGATGATTCCGGCCGCTAGAAAAGGTTACTAAACTGGAATTATGACTGATCGAGGGTAGTCAATGATATTGAGATCCTCTAGAACCCGGTTACTATTTTTAGGACAGGTTTAAACCAACTGAATTGAAAGAGGGTAGTACCTAAGCTCCTTGCCAGCCTGAAATCTAAGGGCTCTCTGTGTGACTTGTGTGCCTTTACCATGTTTGCTATTTGTGGATACTTGTGGTGTGCTTACTATCATGACATCATAACATTGCATACATCTTGCATTGGACTAACCTATTTCAAAAACAGGAGGGGTTCATCTTTGTTCTGTTTTGTAGGTCATCATGATGCCCATGCGTAGGATACCATCCGGATCAACTTTGTCCAGGTTCCCACCTTTCTTAAAGATTTGGTTGCAAAGATGCCTGATACTACTTCCTTCCTCAGGAGACATGGTTATCTTCTCAGTTTGGTCACCTCCAAATTGGACGAGCAGATGATGAGTGTCCTAGTCCAGTTCTATGATCCTCTATAGCATTGCTTTACTTTCCAGGACTACCAGTTGGTTCCCACCTTAGAAGAGTACTCTGAGCTGCTCGGTATCTCTATTTTGGAGCAGACCCCGTTTACTGGTTGGGAAAAGATCCTTAGGCCGGAAGAGATTGTTGCAGCCCTTCATTTGACAAAAGAGGAGTTAATGGCTAATTGGGAGACCAGAAGTGGAGCAAAGGGCTTTCTGACTAAGTTCTTGGTTGGTAACGCTAACTATTTCTGGGATAGTCTAGACTTCAAGACATTCGAGGATATTCTGGCTCTTTTGATATATGGCTTGGTATTGTTTCCGAACTCTGACTCCTTTGTTGATGTGAATGCGGTGAAAATCTTCATTTCTCGTAATCGTGTACGCACTCTCTTGGGTGACATTCTTCATCAGCTTTATGCACGTACTGCCCGAAAGCGGGGGACCTTGATGTGTTGTGCTCCATTATTAGCGAGGTGGTTTATTTCGCACCTCCCCAAATCAGTGCTGAAGAACAAAGAAAGCATGGGCTGGGCCTATAGGGTTATGTCTCTCTCTCATAATGACATCATCTGGACTCTCAAGGGTATGGACGAGGTGGCTATCATTGATCGTTGTGGGGAGTACCCCAATGTTCCACTGATAGGAACCAATGGAGGAATTTCTTACAATCCATGCTTAGCCTTACGTCAGTTTGGGCGAGCCAGAAGAGAAGGACCTCATGAGCTGCTAATGCCTAGTATCATCTTTGATTTTCAAGGGGATAGTGACGAGCAACGTCGCAGATTCATAAGGGCTTGGGGTAGAGTTCACAGATCTGATCCACGCGAGCTGGGCCCAAAGACTTCACTTCCGGTGGAGTCATATCTCAGATGGGTCTGTATCCGTGCCCAAAAGTTGGGTATGCCATATGAAGCCATCCGGCCTATCATTGTTGAAATTGCTAATAAAGAAGGGGTTCTTACAACCATCCTCCATCCTCATATGCCCACTGACATTGGGGCACTGAAAAGGTCTTGGATGCAGCTGAGAGAAGAACGGGATGCTCACCGAGAAAAGTTTAACGAGCAAGAGCAGAAGATCCAGAGGTTGACTAGGCAGGTGGAGAACGAGCGGATTCTCAATGACTATGTCCGCACCAACAAGAAGAGACCATGGGAGCACTGATTGTCTTTTGATTATTTCCTTTCCAGTTTTATTTACTTTTCAGTATTACCTTCCTTGTAACGCCCTGAGGGCATCAGTTGAACAATTTGAATTCCAAAGTTTATCTAATAAAGTGTGTTTCCTTTCTGGTTTACAAATTTGAATCTCTCGATTGTCTTTGAAATCATGTCATACACATTTCATCCCATGCACTTCATAACAGGTACCCATTACAGGTCTATTATCTTCTTTGCTGTTTATTTCAGCACTCATCATGTCTGCTGAACCTTCAACTGAACAAGCCATCAAGGCCCTACAGGCCCAGAATGCCCAATTCCAAGAGCTGTTCATGAATCTAGCTAAGGGTCAGCAAGATCTGAAGACCCTGATTCTGAAAGAGAAGAAGAAGAAGAAGAAGAAGAAGAGGACAGTCCTGTTCAATACAGGTCACAGGTTCGGAAACAGGTTACAGGATGAAGTTTATTTGACCACCTCATCTGGAGGGAAAGATAGTCAGGAAGAAAGGAGGGCTCCTAGACCTGTGGTCTCTGACAACGAGATGGACTTTGACGAAGACCAGTATCCTCTGGCCGAGGATAGATACAAATAATTGGAAGACCAGTTGAGTGCTATGGAAGTTCAGAAAGTGCTTGGTCTGGACTTTGGTGAACTAGGTCTATCATCTGGGGTGGTGATTCCCCACAAATTCAAGGCACCAGCCTTTGCTAAGTATGACGGAGTTTCTTGTCCGAAGCTGCACCTCCGGTCATATGTAAGGAAGATTCATCCGTACACCGCTGATAAGAACTTATGGATCCACTTCTTTCAAGACAGTCTCTCAGGGACTCAGCTTGAGTGGTTTTACCAGTTGGACGGAGCCAGTATCCGCAGTTGGGAAGATTTGGCTACTGCTTTCTACAGGCAATACCAATACAATTCCGACCTCGCTCCCACGCGTACCCAGCTCCAGGGTATGTCAATGGGAACGGGTGAAGGTTTCAAAGATTATGCTCAGAAGTGGAGGGACCTCGCCGGAAGAGTACAACCACCCTTGGCTGATCGGGAGCTTGTGGATATGTTTCTAGGGACCTTGTCTGGTCCATTTTTCAACCATCTGATTAGAAGCTCTTCGTCTGGGTTTATAGAGCTAATTATGACCGGTGAGAGGATTAAGGCTGGTATTAAGGCTGGTAAGATACATAAGGGTGCTTCATCGAGCACCGAGAAGAAGCCCTTTAAGAAAGAGTCCAGTGTTGTCTACAGTTCGAAAAGATAGAATAGACCTGAACGCCGCCAAGTTGTTAATGTAGTTGTTATTTCAAGACCTGTTGGGGCTCCTCAACACAACAATCAACAAAAGGACGAGAAATCGTGAAGGCAATTCACCCGTCTCAACATGACTTTATCTCAGATTCTGCCACAGTTGTTGAAAACCAATCTAGTGTTGCCAAGGGAGGCCCCGAAGAATCCCAACACTACCTCACCAAAGTATAACCCTAATGCCCACTGTGCTTTTCACTCTAATAGCCCAGGGCATGATACAGATGATTGTTGGGTTTTGAATAACAAGGTACAAGACTTGATCGATGCGAAGGAGATTGAGTTCGGAGCACCAGAAAAGCCTAAACAAGACGCATGGGTGAATGCTATCGGGGATGACGATGATGAAGAATTTGATATCGACAGTTGGATCTACCCGACTGCCAATGATGGATTAAGCAACTGGACAGCGAAGGATTCTATGCCCGTTTATGTTATCACCCAGTAATGAAACTTTTTGTTTTGAATATGCAACAGACAATGTTTTAAACTCTATGGCCCGGTGTCTTACCCGGGGCACCGTGGCTTCATTTGTAAGGGCTTTATGTGTGTCATTTTCATATATCACTAATAAAAGCATTGGACGTTCTTGCATTTCAAATCTTGCGCTCCTTGTTTTTCTTTTATTATATGTTGCAAAACAGCTATTTTACACACACTCACATACACAGGTCTACATCCACTCTGGATCTCACTGGTAACGAATCTGCTACTGCCAGTCATGACTTTGAAAGTCCGATCAACTTAGTCGAAGACGAAGGTGAGGATGATTGCGAAGTGCCTGGTGAACTTGCAAGACTATTACTTCAAGAAGAGAGGGTTATTCAGCCGCACGAAGAGCCGGTGGAATCAATAAATCTGGGTACAGAGATAGACAAGAAAGAGGTTAAGATTGGTGCAAATCTAGAAGCCAGTGTGAAGCAACGGTTGATTCAGATGTTGCGTGATTATGTTGAGATCTTTGCCTGGTCTTACGAAGATATGCCTGGGTTGGATACCGATATTGTGGTTCACCTCCTGCCTACCAAGGAAGACTGTCCTCCCGTGAAACAGAAGGTCCGCCGAATGCGCCCAGAGATGTCTGAGAAAATCAAGGTTGAAGTTATGAAACAGTTTGACGCCGGTTTTCTAGCAGTTACTTCTTACCCTCAGTGGGTGGCCAATGTGGTTCCTGTGCCGAAGAAGGATGGTAAGGTTCGAATATGTGTCGATTACAGAGATCTGAACAGGGCAAGCCCCAAGGATGATTTCCCTCTGCCTCATATCGACGTTCTGGTTGACAACACTGCTCAACATAAAGTATTCTCCTTTATGGATGGTTTCTCCGGTTATAATCAGATTAAGATGGCTCCCGAAGACATGGAGAAGACAACCTTTGTTACTCAATGGGGTACCTTTTGCTACAAGGTCATGCCTTTTGGATTGAAGAATGCTGGGGCAACGTATCAGCGTGCCATGGTTGCTTTGTTTCATGACATGATCCATCATGAGATTGAAGTATACTTCGACGACATGATTGCAAGATCCCAAACAGAGGAGGAACACCTTGACCATCTGCAGAAGCTGTTTGACAGACTGAAGTTGTACAAGCTGAGGTTAAACCCGAACAAGTGCACCTTCGAGGTGAGATCTGGCAAGGTGTTGGGTTTCGTCGTAAGTGATAAGGGTATTCAAGTGGATCCTGCCAAGGTGAAGGCTATACAAGAGATGCCAGCTCCCAGAATAGAGAAAGAAGTCAGAGGCTTCCTGGGACGTCTGAACTACATTGCCCGATTCATCTCGCACCTGACTGCTACTTGTGAGCCAATCTTCAAGCTACTGAAGAAAGATCAAGTGGTATGTTGGAATGATGAATGCCAGGCCACTTTCGAAAGGATCAAAGAGTATCTCCAAGAGCCACCTATTCTGATGCCACCAGTTGAGGGGAGACCTTTGATCTTATACTTGACAGTACTCGACAACTCAATGGGGTGTGTGCTGGGCCAGCATGACGAGTCTGGCCGAAAAGAGCATGATATTTATTACCTTAGCAAAAAGTTTACCGACTGTGAGACCCGATACTCACTGCTCAAGAAAACTTGATGCGCTTTGGCATGGGCTGCTCACCGGCTGAGACAGTATATGTTGACTCACACAACTCTGTTGATATCAAAGATTGATCCAATCAAGTATATCTTCGAAAAGCCTGCCTTGTCCGGAAGAATAGCAAGATGGTAGATAATCTTGACTGAGTATGACATCCAATATACGACCCAAAAGGCAATCAAAAGAAGTGTGTTGGAAGACCATTTGGCACATCAGACAGTGGATGATTACCAGTCTATGAACTTTGAATTCCCGGACGAGAATATCATGTTGATAACTGACTATGAGACACCTAGACCGGATGAAGGACCTGAGGAAGGATCCCAATGGTCTATGTACTTTGATGGAGCTTCGAACGCTTTGGGTAATGGCATTGGCGCCTTGATCATATCTCCTAAAGGCTCCCATACTCCGTTTACCGCTCGATTATGTTTCAACTGCACCAACAATATGGCGGAGTATGAAGCATGTATCATGGGTCTTCGAGCAACAATTGACCTAAGGATTAAGTTCTTGAGTGTCTTCGGAGATTCCGCTCTCGTGATCAGTCAGATCAAAGGCGTGTGGGATACGAAACACCCAAATCTTATTCCTTACAAGGAGTATGTGTTGACATTCCTTCCCCATTTCGAGGAGATAACTTTTTAACACTTCCCTAGAGAGGAGAATCAGTTGGCGGACGCGTTGGCTACAATGTCTTCTATGTTCAAGGTCAATTGGGACAACGAGGCTGCCCAGATTATCATTGAAAGATTGGACGAACCTGCACATTGTTGTGATATTGGGATTGAAGAGGTAACAGAAAAGCCCTAGTTTCATGAGGGGAGAAGGTATCTTGAAGCTCAAGAATACCCCGAGGGTGCATCTGTTAATGACAAGAAATTTCTGAGGAGGTTCGCATCAAAGTTCTTCATCAGCAATGACATTCTTTGTTAGAACAGTTTGATTCTACATCCCTTAATTAGAGTTTTAATGATAACAAAATACAAAGAATAAATAAATTGTAAGATTTATATATAAGACAAATATGCTTCTTAAAATTATGTTTTGTATTTACAGAAGTTCTGATGGAATCAGCATTAGAAGCATCAGAAGATAAGTAATATGTCAGCATCAGAAGATCAGTAACATGTGCTACACGCTGAAGCTACCAGATCATACGCTGAAGCTTGATGACCAGAATCTGCGCATAAACATATACACTCTGACTCTGATCAAAGATCTCTACCAAGTCATCAGCACTCTGAAGCGTCATCTTAAGTTAAAGCAAAGAACACTCTGAAGCGTTACTAAGTATTCAAGACAGATTAATTACCAACGGCTTTATTCAAGACAAGATCTTCTCAAAAAGGAAAGTGCGTTAATATCATTAAAATGTCTTTATGGACAACGTATGTTTGCCTTGGCTATATAAACAAGTCTCCTTGAGAAAAGACGCACGCATGCACTCATACATTTTGCTAAGCTTTCAAACCACACTCATTCAAACGCTTTAGCAATTCAGTTTTACTCCAAGCTTAAATTGTGTATTATCACAGTTGTGATATAGTGTTTTATTAGAAAATGTTAACACATCATTGTTCAATTATTTGTGAGAGATTTCCTTGAGATAAACCGGTCTGTGGTTATACTCAAGAAGGCTTTAACAGTTGTTAAAGTAGCTGTGTAATCCTTTGAATATAGTGGATTAAGACCTCGTTGGAGAGAGGCAAAATCACCTTGACGGGTGGACTGGAGTAGTTTGAGATCAAACGAACCAGGATAAAAATACAGTGTTGTCTAAGCATTTGATTTAAGTTTTACAATTTAACCCCCTTCTTGTTTTTTTCACATCTTCAATTGGCATCAGAGCGCCTGGTTCTGAGCTTATAACACTTAATCGTGTCAGTACAAGATCCAGCGTCAGAAAAACACAATGGCAGGACTAAATCAAAACATCAGCAATGACAACAATGAAGAAAGAGACAAATTGAGTGGCAAACCTCCAGTCTTTGATGGAGAGAACTCTGACTACTGGAAAGACAGAATTGAGAGTTTCTTTCTGGCCCATGATGCTGATCTGTGGGACATGGTGACTGATGGATACACGCACCCAGTGGATGGAAGTGGTCAGAAGATTGACAGGAAAACAATGTCTGATCAGCAAAAGCGTGAGTTCAGAAATCATCACAAGGCCAGAACAATTCTTCTCAGCGCCATCTCTTATTCAGAATATGAAAAGATATCAAATAGAGACACTGCAAAGAATATGTTTGACTCTCTGAGAATGACGCATGAAGGCAACATTCAAGTCAAAGAAACCAAAGCCCTTGCACTCGTTCAGAAGTATGAGGAATTCAAGATGGAAGAGAGTGAATCAATATAAACTATGTTTTCAAGATTTCAAATTCTTGTTGCTGGTCTAAAAGTTCTTGACAAAGGGTATTCTACTGCTGATCACGTTAAGAAGATCATCAGAAGCTTGCCAAAACAATGGAGGCCAATGGTCACAGCACTTAAGCTAGCCAAGGATCTCAACAAAATCTCTCTGGAGGAACTTGTCAGCTCCCTCAGAAGTCACGAGATAGAGCTAGAAGCAGATGAACCTCAAAAGCAAGGTAAGCCATTAGCTTTAAAATCTAACAGAAAATCTGACTCCAAAGTTTTGCAGGCTGTGGAAGAAACCTCTGATGGGTCCTCATCAGAAGAAGATGAACTATCTCTCCTCTCCAGAAGGGTGAACCAATTGTAGAAGCAGAGGCAAAGGAAGTTCAGGAATCCCAGAAGATCTAAAAATCAGAATGAATCCTTCTCCAGATACAGAAGGTCAGAATCCTCCTCTGGACACAGAAGATCTGAAGGTTCTTCAGGAAACAGAAAGCCAAACAACAAAGACATCATCTGCTATGAATTCAACGAGAAAGGGCACTACAAAAGTTATTGCCCAAAGCTTCAGAAGGAAAAGCCCAAAAAGAAGTTTGGCAAGGAAAAGAAGAAAAGTCTCATGGCTATATGGGATGATTCTGACACATCTGAAGCTGACTCAGAATCAGATGATGAAAGAGCAAACATAGCTCTCATGGCAAACATAACAGAAGACAGTGAAGCTTCTGAGTCAGAATCTGAATCAGATACAGAAGAGGTATTCCCTGACTTTACTATAAATTTTACTAAGGCTGAACTAGATGAAAGCCTTAATGAAATTTTGGAAAGATATCAGCAGATCAGAATCAAATTCAGAAACCTGAAAAGGAATCTTGCTTCTGACTCTGATAAGTCTGAGAGTCTCAAATTGGAGAATTCTGAGTTAAAAGATAAAATTTCAAAATTAGAAAACCAATTGCAAAACTCTCAGAAGGAAACAATCCCCGAAACTCCCAGCAATGCTGATGAGATCATTAAGGAGTATGATCACAGCTTTCAGAAGTTTCTAGCTAAAAACATAGACAGAAGCAAAATGGCTTCAATGACCTATGGAGTTAGCAGAAATGGCAAAAAAGGGATAGGATATCAAGGTAAGGTACCTACACCAAAAAATGCCATGGATTTAGTTATAAAACGTACTCCACTTGATTCACACTTTATATATGGGCACACACATGATATAAAATATACAAGTAGTGATTACTCTGTCAAACCAAAATTCAACCAGAGTTTTGGTAAAACTAATAAATCAGGACCCAAGAAAATATGGGTACCTAAGGATAAAATAATACATGTGGCAGATATCTTTAGCAGCAAAGCAAAAACACCAATCATGGTACCTGGACTCTGGCTGCTCACGACACATGACGGGAAGAAGGCATATGTTCCAAAGCCTGGAACTTAAGCCTGGAGGCCACGTAGGCTTTGGAGGCAATCAGAGAGGAAAGATCATTGGCTCTGGAACAGTAGTTAATGGAAATCTTCCCTCTATAAGTAATGTTTTACTAGTTGATGGATTAATGCATAATCTGTTAAGTCAATTAAGTGATAACGGTTATGATATAATCTTCAATCAAAATTCATGCAAAGCTGTTAGTCGGAAAGATGGGACTATCCTATTTAATGGAAAGAGGAAAAACAACATTTATAAAATAAAACTTTCTGAACTAACAAGTCAGAATGTAAAGTGTCTTCTGTCTGTTAACAACGAGCAATGGATCTGGCACAGAAGATTGGGACATGTTAGTATGAGAAGAATATCTCAGATTAACAAACTCAATCTGGTCAGAGGACTTCCTAACCTGAAGTTCAATTCAGATGCTCTGTGTGAAGCATGTCAAAAAGGCAAGTTTGCAAAACCAGCTTTCAAATCCAAAAACGTTGTTTCCACCTCCAAGCCATTAGAACTTCTGCACATTAACTTATTTGGACCAGTTAAAACTGCTTCAGTCAGTGGCAAGAAGTATGGGTTAGTAATCGTAGATGACTATAGCAGATGGACATGGGTAAAGTTCTTAAGACACAAGGACGAGTCACACTCTGTGTTTGTTACCTTCTGCAACCAAGTTCAGAATGAAAAGGATCTTAGAATCATCAAAGTCAGAAGTGGTCATGGTGGAGAATTTGAAAACAAAGATTTTGAGTTATTCTTTAATGACAAAGGCATTATGCATGATTTCTCTTGTCCTAGAACTCCCCAGCAAAATGGAGTTGTAGAACGAAAGAACAGAACATTGCAAGAAATGGCCAGAACCATGATCAACGAGACTAACGTTGCTAAGATCTTCTGGGCAGAGGCAATAAACACAGCATGTTACATTCAGAATAGAATCTCCATAAGACCTATTCTGGAAAAGACTCCATATGAATTGTGGAAGAACAGAAAGCCCAACATTTCCTATTTTCATCCATTTGGATGTACATGTTTTATTCTGAATACAAAAAATTATTTGAACAAGTTTGACTCTAAAGCACAAAAGTGTATTATGTTAGGATATTCTGAAAGCTCAAGAGAGTATAGAGTATACAATACAGAAACACAGATTGTGGAAGAGTCAATCAGTGTTCGTTTTGATGATAAGCTTGACTCTCAAAAGTCAAAGCAGAATGAATTCCTTGCAGGTATGGAAGTTGAACTCACAGGTACTGAAGACAAATCATCAGAAGCTCTTAACAGAGACACTCCCTCAACATCAGAAAGAGTCACTGCAAGCAATCCAGCACCTTCTGTTGATCAACTCCAGAAAAGACCATCCAGAAGCAGCATGGATCACCCAGAAGAAACAATCTTAGGAAGAAAGGAAGATCCAATCAGAACAAGATCTAGCTTCAGAAACTATGAAGAATCCCTCATGGGACTAGTTTCTCTAATTAAACCAACAACAATTGATGAAGCACTTCTGGACAATGACTGGATTCTAGCAATGCAAGAGGAGCTAAATCAATTCACAAGAAATGACGTATGGGATCTAGTTCCCAAACCAAAAGGATTCAACGTCATTGGAACAAAATGGGTGTTCAGAAACAAACTGAATGAATAAGGTGAAGTCATCAGAAACAAAGCACGACTGGTAGCACAAGGTTATAGTCAGCAAGAGGGGATAGACTATACAGAAACCTTTGCTCCAGTCGCCAGGTTAGAATCTATCAAACTCTTAATTTCATTTGCTGTTAATAAAGGCATCACTCTGTATCAGATGGATGTTAAGAGTGCATTCTTAAATGGCTATATAGAAGAAGAGGTATATGTGCACCAACCCCCTGGTTTTGAAAGTTCCAAAAATCCAGAATATGTTTTCAAACTAAAGAAGTCACTATACGGTCTGAAACAAGCTCCCAGAGCTTGGTATGAAAGACTAAGTAACTTCCTGTTAGAAAAGGAATTCACCAGAGGGAAAGTGGACACAACCTTGTTCTGTAAGACAGTTAAGAATGACATTTTAGTATGTCAGATTTATGTTGATGACATCATATTTGGATCTACTAAACCCTCTCTGGGAAGAAAGTTTGCTAAATGTATGCAGGCAGAATTTGAGATGAGCCTAATGGGGGAACTAAAATTCTTTCTGGGCATTCAGATTAATCAAACCCCAGAAGGAACTTACATTCATCAGAGCAAATATGTCAGAGAACTTCTGAAGAAATTTGATCTCTCAGAATGTAAGCCATCAAAGATTCCAATGCATCCCACGTGCATTCTGGAAAGAGAAGAGGTAAGTAAAAAGGTAGAATAGAAGGTCTACAGAGGTATGATTGGTTCTCTTCTCTATCTGACGGCTTCAAGGCCTGACATTTTATTCAGTGTTTGCATTTTTGCTAGATTCCAATCAGATCCTAGAGAATCTCACTTAACAGCAGTTAAGCGAATTTTCAAGTATCTGAAAAGTACTACTAATATGGGTTTGTTTTATAGAAAATCAAGTAATTACAGCTTAATAGGATACTGTGATGCTGATTTCGCTGGAGACAGAGTAGAACGTAAAAGCACTTCTGGAAGCTGCCAGTTTCTGGGAGAAAATCTGATCTCATGGTCCAGCAAAAGACAATCCACAATAGCTCTATCAACAGCAGAAGCTGAATACATAGCAGCAGCTGGATGCAGTACACAAATGCTCTAGATGAAAAGTCAACTTGAGGACTTCTAGATATTTGAGAGTAACATTCCTATCCTCTGTGACAATACTTCTGCTATTTGTCTCAGCAAAAATCCTATTTTGCATTCTAGGGCTAAGCATATAGAAATAAAACATCATTTTATTAAGGACTATATTCAGAAAGGGATTTTAAATTTAAAATTTATTAACACAGACCATCAATGGGCTGATATTTTTACAAAACCTCTTTCTGAAAATAGGTTCAACTTCATTCTGAAACATCTCAGCATGAAGCTCTGCCCAGAATAAAATTGTTTTGATTCCATATCTTAACCTTCAGAACTTTGTTTATTTTTCTGTGAACTACTGATCAATCTTTCTTCAAATCTTTAGAAGTACAGATTGTATCAGAATCTATCCATAAAGATCTGAGCGCTTCATTTCAAGGATAGAAATGTGCAATTCACTCAAGCAAACAAGTGTCATCCAGTCATCAGCTACTTTCTGAGGCTGAACACGCATTCACGTTTCTGAAAAGGCAAAAGCGCTGATTGGATGCATTGAGACACATGTCATGGGTAACCGTTCCAATATCTTTTTGAATCCCCTAAAATCAGCTATCATTAAATGCTTATAATCATTACAATCAATTTCTCTCTCTTGCCGTTTATGTTTTCAAAACTGTTTAGAAATCTATTTAAACACACTTCTCACCATTTACACTCTTTTACATTCACTTTCATTTTCTCTCAAACTTACTGATTTCAGTTTGCATACTTTCTCAAAACCTTTTCAAAATCTTCAAAACCTTCGTGTGAACATGGCTTCCTCCAGCATCCCTACTTCAAGTTCTCAGAAAACAGGTTCCTTTGAATAATACGAAGAACCCTACAGAACGCTTCTCACACCAATCAAAAACCTAGAAGTTCTGTCAGAATTGATCGTGGATTTCAACAGTCTTCAACAGAATGGGTTTAATCTCTCTGAAGAAGTTAAAGCTCAAGTCTAGGAAAGATACTTTGACAGACTGGTGGGTCCAACATTCCCAATTCTGGTAAAGGAATTTTGGATTCATGCCTCATCTTCCAACCTTCAAGTTACGTCATACATAATGGGGAAGAAGATTGTTATTACTGAGGACCTCATTGCAAGATTAATAGGCTACAGTGGTGGTGGTGTTCGTTGCATTGACATGGCTGAAAGATGCGCTGATGTTGCCCTAATTGTTAGGGAAATCTTCACTTTAGGGCTTCCCTCCAGCAAGATAATGGATTTAAAATATCATCACAGAATATGGGCCAAGATCATTCTGGGATGCATAAACCACATGAAGCCTACCAGCTCTCCTGACTACATCAATATTGATCAGTAATTTTTGATCTACTTCATCTCTCAGAAGGTCAAGGTAAATCTAGCTCATCTGCTATTTAACCATCTAAGGACAAGTGTTAAAGAAACCAGAGAAGAGGAACGCACAAAAAGGGACTGGATACCCCTAGGAAGACTTATATCCGATATTCTAACAGAGAATAAGCTGATTGATCATCTTACAGAGGCTCAGGAAATCAGCTCTTTGGAAGCTACTGTTGGCAAACAGCTGAATGCAAAGAATCTGAAGAAGATGAAGTTGATTAAGAACATCAAGAAGGAACCCAGCGTCACTCCTTTTGCAGCAATCTCCAGCAGAAGAGTCCCTCTGGATAACTTTCCTCTGTTCTCAGAGATTGATTCTAAACCAGATATAATAGTCAGATATATGGATGCTTGCAAGGCTGATGGTACAGCACCAAATCTGAACATTCAGGATCTGCAGCAGAAGGCTCCAGAAGTTGTGCTGAAGAAAACCAAGAAAAGGAAAGCTGTAGCAGAAGGACCATCCCAGCGGACTCCTAAAAGAAAGGTAATCCTGCTTCTGTACCTGTTTTAGATTCAATTTCTGTATCAACATCTGTGATCGGTGGATCTGGAACTGACTGTTTAAAGCTGGTTCGTGAAATGTCGCGGAAGCAAGAGTCGCCACCGTCTTTTATTTTCTCCAAATGGAAAGGACAAAAGCACAGAAAAATTCCTTATAGAGATTGCTCTCGGTTCGGGAGGTAGATTATAGAAAGGGAAGGTGTTAGCACCCTTTCTATCCATGGTTATCCATGGGCTCTTAGATACTTGCTCACTTGTGTTTTCAAAAATGGTTTGTTTGCTTTTCAACTGTGGGTTTTAAAAAGTTTCTTTGAAAATTTCAGTTCGACTCTTGTATCGGTCCTCAAGAGTGTTTGAAAAATTGCTTTCGAAAGCTTTTTTGAAAATGTGTTGGTGTGAAAAGTGTTTTTGATTTGTTTTGAATTAGAGCAAGTATCCACGAGTCGTCTACCTACCCTAAGGAATTCGTCTGTGTAGATGTCCTTTAAAGTAGTGCCATCCCACCATTGAGAGGTAGGTAGCACCACCGTTGGAGGTGTTCGGGTCAATTCGAGGTTCGGGACATGGTGATCACCAGAGCAATGGGAAGACACCTTAGAAGCTACCCTCATGCCAGGTTCCCGGATCATGAGGACTTACTAAGACATCCTCTACTCGACGATCACCTTTCGAGGCAAGGCAACAGTGAGGCGTACCCTAGGGGTGGTGTGTGATTTGTGTGTCGTTTTCATTTATTTTTGTCTTGTCATGTCATGAGTTAGCTACGCGTTTGTTTTTTTATTTATCGTCATTCATTCTTGCATGCCATTATTTAACAGTTAAAAAGTGCGAGAAAGGTAAAGTTCTAAACTATTACAAAAGGCGCGGGTCCACATCGCCAAAATTTCCAGGACCCGATTTGACAGAAAAAATAAAGAATTAAAATAAAGTGCGAGAAATTAAGTTTACACGGCTTTGGGGAGAGGTACATAAATATTAAAAGAAAAAGAAATAAATACGCGAATTGAATTGAAATTAGAAACGAGGGCGTTGGACCCTTTTAACGAAATTAAATTAAATGATTAAGTTAATGCAAATTAAAATGAAAGGGAATTATTTTTGGTATTTTTGTATTTTATGATTTTAATGAGAAAGATTAATTGAAATTCAAATACTAACCCTAATTCTAATTGTTTTTTTTTATTTATTAAGAAAGTATTAAAATTAAACCTAAATTAACCTAATTATTTACATGCAATTTTAATTTATAAAAATAATAGGAAACATCTAATTATTTAGAGAAAAGAAAAGAAAAGGGATAAAAAATTAATACAAACCCTAATTCTACCAATTTTAAATTTATTAAAAAAATGCTTGAATTAAACCTAATTTAATAGCTAAAATTTAATGAATAATATTTATTTACAAAAAAAATATATTAATTAAATAAAATACTTATTTTTGTCTTTTTCTGATTTTATATTGTTTTTATATATTTTTTAAGAAAATATTGAATTAATTAAAAGCAATAATTGAAATAAATAAAAAGGAGGAAAAAATGTAAAAAAAAGCTTGCAAACCTAGGGGGTGTTGTCCCCAAATGTGAGGTGAAGTCCAGTAATTTTAAGCCCAATAAGTTCTGGCCTGATTGACTTTCCAGGAAGTATGCATATGCGTTGACCAACATCCATCATGTTCTTCCAATTAGAACCCTGTGATCCATCTCAATAGGCACGTGGACGGCTTGATGTTGAGGATGTATGATGCGTCTTCACGCTGAAACTGCACATAAGCGTTAGATGAAAAATAATATGAAAGGGGGTGGGGACCTGGGATCGAACCCAGGTCCCAGGGGTTACCACTAAGACATTTGGACCAACTGCGCTGCTTTGTTTATCTGTAGATAATATAATCAATAAACATAATAAAATAAACAAACGCTAATGCTTCTTATTCGCGCGAGAATTTGAATATTCCAATCAACGCTGGCCACGTACCCTTCTTCTTCCTTGGCTTGTTTATTTCCTGAAAATAGAAAGTGGTTAGCGGGGGTTTTTAACCCCCCCAAAACATGCAATTTTATGAAATAGCGAATAGGCCGTCCGGCCATATAAATTAGGCGCGAGGATGGATTTGTTTTCGTCTGAACACACTGAATTCATTCATGGTATTGGCCTGTCCTAATTTTACAATAGCTGGAAACGCCCAATTTAGAACTTGGAAAACCCTAGATGATAACAATGGTGGAATCGCGTATAGTGCACAAAAACACAATTAAATTATATAGTTAGCATCAGAATCCATCAATTAGTAAGAATCCATAAGAAAAATGCAATGAATGTGCTTGAAAATCAAAATACGATTATGCATATTATATGAAAAAGTTTGATTTCTGGATACCGATTCAAGGGGTTATGCGCGTGGAAAACTATCCAGTCAGACTCAGTGATGTCCTAGGAAGGTAATGGAATGAATTTCTTGCCCTGAAAAGCCTTCTAAGTGTGTTTTCAGTTTTGGCATTTCTTCTTAAAAACTCAAGCTTGGTTCTGTACCTATGGCGCAGCTTGGACCTCTTGGGCACGAGGGTTTGCATCCATATATATGTATCAATGATTTAGGTCAAAGAAATTGATCAAAAACCCATGCATTGATGAAAAGGATATTTGATTTTCATGGCAAAATATTTTCTAATCTTTTCATGCAAACTTAGTTCAAATCATGGCCAATTAACAAGATTCTTTCCAAATCTGATTATACACAAAATCTTGAGATTATTTCATGCACAAAAAGATTCAAAAAATTAGGTTTAGTATTTTTCACATATTTAATTTAATTAAATGAATTATTAAGAATTAAAAATCCAAATAAATAAATAAAAATGATAAAAAAACTTCCCTTTGGGCCAAATGGTCGTGCACATGCCTTGGATGATGAATTGTGGAAGAAAAAGAGGCCCAATAGCAATTTTAGGTCATTTGAAGCAATGTTGACTTTTCAAAATATCCAAAAATTTTCCAACTTCCACAAGGTATAACTTGCTCAATTTTAAAGCTTTGCTCGTGTTCTTGGACATTTTGGAAAGGTATTTGAGTCCTCTAACCAATGTCTTTTGTCCCATGTCATTTTGATTTACCAATCTCAAGTTATGGCCTTTTACTTAAAGTCCCTTTTTGTTGACTTTTGAAAATGACCTATAATGTTGAAATTGATAACTTTTTGTGAGAGCATTTCTTGGACTTGAAATATGAAGAGGAGTTGTAGGAAATGTCTTTCTCTTCAAAATGAGCTTTGGATGGAATTTTTCTGATAATCCATGTGAAAGTTATGCCCTGGTCAATTTACAGTTGACTTTTTCAACTGTCCAAATATGGAAACTTTTGCATCTTGATGATTTTTGAGCCAAACTTTGAGAATCATGATCAAGCATTGATCAAATGATGTTTGTGGCTTCAAAATGAGATGTTGACCAAAAATTTGAACTTTTGACTGTCAAATGACCATTTTGCCCCTACAGTTGACTGTAGTGCAATTAGGGTTTTGACTGTGCAATTTTGTGCTGAAAGTCTTGAAACTTGGTATGAGGGTGCTTGACCATGTTTATAGGCATGTGGGACTTGATTGGACCTTTGGAAACTTCATTTACTTTGTCAGAACCAAAACCCTAATTTTGACTGTTAGGAGGCCCTTGAACTGTGCAACCCTTGGGGAATTTTGAAGTTTTGACTTGGCAAATCTTGAAGAATATGGGAGGGCAAATTTTGGGGTACAACAGTTGCCCCTGTTCAATCTTCTTAGACCTGAGGATGCAGATTGGCTGACGTGCCTTTCGTAATCCGAGGGTGGAAGATGATTGAACACTAGAGTGCCCAGAAATTTGCGCTCACATAGTAGCAGTGTGATGGTGGAATGGGCTTAAGATGCCATTTGGAGATTGATGGATAGGATGATGGGCTTATAGATGCCATGCTAAGAGATGATGGAAGGTGGATGGGCTTATAGATGCCATCTGGATGTTGATCGCGTAAGAGATTCCTTAGCGAGAACTTGCGTACCTGCAAAAGAAAGATGAGTACCTGACGTGTTGCAGGAGCTGGTCTTCAGATGCTTTATATAGATGTGTCCTAACTGGTTACAGGAGCTGAATCTGGAGCTTCAAACGATGATGAATGAACCAGGGATGGTTACTACCTCAACAGGAACGGTGAGAGAACCTTGGGTGACTTTAACCTCAACAGCAATCGTTGAGAAAATCTTGGGATGATTACTACCTCCGCAGGATCGGGGAGAGAACCACAGGCGACTACAACCTCAATAGCAATCATTGAGAGAATCTTGGATAACTTCAACTTCAACAGCAATCGTTGAGCGAAATCTGGGATTACCACCTCCGCAGTATCGGGGAGAGAACCATAGGCGACTACAACCTCAATAGCAATCATTGAGAGAATCTTGGATAACTTCACTTCAACAGCAATCATTGAGCGAAATCAGGGATTACCACCTCCGTAGTATCGGGGAGAGAACCATAGGCGACTACAACCTCAATAGCAATCATTGAGAGAATCTTGGATAACTTCACTTCAACAGCAATCATTGAGCGAAATCTGGGATTACCAACTCCGCAGTATCGGGGAGAGAACCATAGGCGACTACAACCTCAATAGCAATCATTGAGAGAATCTTGGATAACTTCACTTCAACAGCAATCATTGAGCGAAATATGGGATTACCAACTCCGCAGTATCGGGGAGAGAACCATAGGCGACTACAACCTCAATAGCAATCATTGAGAGAATCTTGGGTATCTTCTACTAAGTCTTTATCAGGAAAATCTGTTTGGGGTCGATTTAGCTGGACTAGAGAAGGCCTTTGACTGGATAATAACTAGGAAAATCTTTGGGAGTCGATTTAACTGAACCAGACAAGGTCTTGGAGTCTTCAACTGAGTCTTCAAAAGAAAAACCTTTAGGAGTCGGTTTAACTAGACCAGAGAAGGCCTTTGACTGAATAATAACCAGGAAAATCTTTGGGAGTCGATTTAACTGAACCAGACAAGGTCTTGGAGTCTTCAACTGAGTCTTCAAAAGAAAAACCTTTAGGAGTCGGTTTAACTAGACCAGAGAAGGCCTTTGACTGGATAATAACCAGGAAAATCTTTGGGAGTCGATTTAACTGAACCAGACAAGGTCTTGGAGTCTTCAACTGAGTCTTCAAAAGAAAAACCTTTAGGAGTCGGTTTAACTAGACCAGAGAAGGCCTTTGACTGGATAATAACCAGGAAAATCTTTGGGAGTCGATTTAACTGAACCAGACAAGGTCTTGGAGTCTTCAACTGAGTCTTCAAAAGAAAAACCTTTAGGAGTCGGTTTAACTAGACCAAAGAAGGCCTTTGACTGGATAATAACCAGGAAAATCTTTGGGAGTCGATTTAACTGAACCAGACAAGGTCTTGGAGTCTTCAACTGAGTCTTCAAAAGAAAAACCTTTAGGAGTCGGTTTAACTAGACCAGAGAAGGCCTTTGACTGGATAATAACCAGGAAAATCTTTGGGAGTCGATTTAACTGAACCAGGCAAGGTCTTGAATATAGCTGAGAACTCGACTGGATCTTTCCTGAAAGGTAAAGGTCAGTCATATGCAATGCATGATATGGATCAAGCAATGATGTTCTCAACATAAATGAAATTTGTAAGATATGATGCGTATATGCATGCTATGATGATGTATGCGATGTTTACGAATGTATGTTTTTCGTTTAGGAAAGTAAATCCTTGACGGGTGCCGGGAAGTCACTCCTGGGCTGATGTTGGAGAATAGATTTTTGCCTCCGCTGGGGATGATAGTTGCAAGAATACCGGTAGGAGAAGATAACTCTGTTGGGGAATAAACTTGGCGAATGGATTACTTTGCGGGGAGAAAAGTACTCTAGCGATCTTGCTGGGAAGCAATACTCCGTGGGGAGAGAGATACTTTGCTGGAATGTTGATAATAACTTGCTGGGGATACCATTGTTGTGTTGGAAGTATCAATGGACTTCGCTGGGGATAAGAAAGAACTGTGTTGACGACGACCTTTCCGTGGCTTCTGGCTAAGGATAACCCAGTTATATCCTAGTAAGGAAATAACTCTTTGAATAAAGCCGGGAGACGCGTTCGTGCTCTGCGAGGATAAGCTTCCAGAATCTACTGGGGATAAGCTTACTGCTTGGGGAGATGAATTCCAACTTTCTTGGGGAGCTGGATTGGACTCTCCTGGGGAAGTATTGAACTGTATTGGTTATGGTCTTCCACGGAACCTACCTTGATACCTTGGAGGACAGAAACAATCAGATTGCTTAGACCAACCGTTGTTGCCCCTGTTTCTATGGGGGGAGGCACCTGTGGGATGCTGATAATTGTTGATGGGCAAACCTTCTTCTAGTAGGCGAGTGACAGGACATAGTCGTACGCTTTGATCCCTAACTTTTGCCTGGACCGCCCTTTCGGGTTTTCAGTCCACCAGGATACCCATTTTTGCCCAAGCCGCCTTTTCAGGTTTTCGACTTGCCGGGTGTACAGATTTTTTCATTTCATCCATTATTTTTGCCCGAACCCTTTTGGTTCGCCGGGAAGCCCTTATTTTTGCCTAGGCATGTCAGCCTAGCGGGTCTTTGATTTTGCGTAGTATTTTTTCGACTATGTCCGCATTTTCAGAATGTAGGGAGTTGCCCCTGTTAGAAGTGTTTTGTCATGCCACCAGAAAGTGTTTGATCAGGCAAGATTCGTTGCTGGAATGCCCCAAGTGACTCAGGCGGAGATTTATCCCCAGGTTATTTGGCCTTTGAGAGATTCTCCGAATCTTGATTGGACTGCCCCAGATAATGGACCATGGTCATGTCTGCCCCTTGATTGGAAGTACTTCTGTTCATTAGGCATTCGTCGTGCGAATTTCTATGCTGTTCAAACAAAAAGTCATATGCAAACAAAGTTATGTTAAAAATGCAAAGCCTATGTCTGTCTTGAAGATTTTGAAAATGCATTCTTTTTTCATAAAACAAATGAATGTTTGTAAAACGTGATGTCAACTCCTTCTTTATAGTAAGCCTTAAGGAGTCAGGATACCTTTCGTCACAGTATGCTTTCGAACCAACCCATGCTTCAGCTAGGACTTTTAAGGGTTATAACGTGGCTTGGTTCACGGTTTAAGAAACAAAGGAAAAAGGCTCAAATTTTATTTGTACCCACCCACTCTTCGTGATGTTCTCCAAACCTAAACTCAGTTGATCATACGTTAGACCTTGTTTGAGTCTTTGCTCTGATTTTCCGCTGATGGTTCAGATATTGATGATTTATTTTGAATAGGCAGTCATTTTTTTGTTGTTGAGGGTTTGTAGGACCTCTTTCTTTTTTGATTTTTGTTATCCCTTTCTTTTTTTTGCCTGAACTGTTTCCTTTTTTGGAATTACAGTCAGCGGGATGCCCTAGTTTTGTAAGTCTCCTTCATGGGTTTTGACTTGACGGGCTTTTATTTTTCTTTGAGATAATGACTGCATGTCTTTATGATTGTTCGGAACCATCACTGTCTTTCTTTGTTTTGTAAAGACCTTTTTGGTGCCGTTTGTTATGCACTTGGATCAACTGAGAGAACTACCCTGCCCCAGGTTATGATTAAGGGTTTTAAATTTCGAAAAGAAAAACTCCTACTTCTTTGGCTCAGAGGGGTTGACGAGGGATTATCTTCCTTATAACTCCAGTGTTTAGGGATTGAAACAATGCCTGTACCTCATCAGCGGGGTCTGTTCAAAAGCATACTGTAAAGATCGTGGTATCGTTTTCGTCATCCTCCCTCAAGAGGCTTAGAATTGTTAATTAAGAGTTAATCATCAGAAAAAATATGAAAATAATTTGCATATAGTGAATGCGAATATATTGTTTCAGAACAGACATATGCGATGCATTAATGAAATAACAACGTTTAACATGAGTAATGTTTGAACATAAAGAAAATTGCAACTTGAAAATCCTAATGAACAAAAAAGTGCTTTCTATCCTAGCCATGTTTTGGCATGGGAGCAATGATCACGTTGGGAGCCTCGGGCGCCTCGAACTCAATCTCCTTTGCGTCAATCAAGTCTTGGATCTTATTTTTCAAGCTCTAACAATCATATGTAGTATACCCCGGGCTGTCAGAGTGATAAGCGCAGCGGGCGTTGGGGTTATACTTCGGTGACGTTGTATTTTGATTCTTTGGAGCTTCTTTTAGAGTTACCAGCTTGGTCTCCAGCAACTGTGGCAATATCTGGGATAAGGTCATGTTGAGCCGAGTGAACTGCCTTCTCTTGCTCTTTTGTTGGTTGTGATGTTGGAGAGCACCAGCAGGTTTTGAGATCACCACTGCATTGGCAGCTTGGCGGCATTCTGGTCTATTCTGTTTCCTTGAACCATAGACGGCATTGGATTCCTTCTTAAAAGGTTTTTTATCGGTGCTCGATGAAGCATCCTTCTGTATCTTCCCAGCCTTGATACCAGCTTCAATCCTCTCCCCAGTTAAGATCAGATCTGTAAACCCAGCAGAAGAGTTCCCAATCAGATGATTGAAGAATGGACCAGACAGGGTCCCTAAGAACATGTCGACGAGCTCGCGGTCAGTCAGAGGTGGTTGTACCCTTCCAGCAAGGTCCCTCCATTTCTGCGCATATTCTTTAAAACCTTCTCCCGATCCTAACGACATACCCTGGAGTTGGGTACGCGTAGGAGCGAGGTCGGCATTGTACTGATACTGCTTGTAAAAAGCAGTAGCCAACTCCTCCCAGTTATGAATCTTGGTTCCGTCCAGCTGATAGAACCATTCGAGATGAGTCCCTGAAAGACTCTCCTGGAAGAAATGGATCCACAAGTTCTTGTCCACAGTATACGGTTGAATCTTCCGCACATAAGACCTGAGATGCAGCCTGGGACAGGATGCCCCATCGTACTTAGCAAAAGAGGGTGCTTGGAATTTGTGTGGGATCACCACACCAGAAGTTAGACCCAAGTCTCCGAAATCCAAACCAGGCACTTGTTGAATTGCCATTGCATTCAGGCGGTCTTCCAACTGTTTGTACTTGTCCTCAGCATGAGGGTATTGTTCGTCGTTGAAATCTGTCTCGTTGTCGGAGACCACTGGACTAGGCACCTCTCTCTCATGGTGACTGCCTTCCCTCACAGATGGAGTAGTCCTCTCAGTTTCAATCTGCAGTGTATTCCCAGGTCTATGTCTAGGGCTGAACAAAACAGTCCTCTTCTTCTTCTTTTTCAAGAGCAGGGTCTTCAGATCTTGTTGCCCCTGGGCCAAATTCATGATCAGCTCTTGGAACTGGGCATTCTGAGCCTGGAGGGCCTTGATAGACATCTCGGTTGATGATGAGTCAAGATTCATGATGCTGAAATAAACAGCGCAGAGGGTGAGCAACCTGTAAAAGGGATACCTGGAATGCAATGATATGTATGTATGCATGTAATGTTTTCAAGGATCTCGCGTGGTAAACAAGAAGATCGTCAACGTTTGAATCGGTAGCTTGATTGAAGGAACTTCATGTTGTTGAGAGTCCTTCTTCAAGGGTCAAAGGCTCACCATATACAGTGGGTCATAGCCCCTGACTTAAGTCATCAACCTTATTTTGCTTTCCAAACAACCTTGGCTAGGGGAACCTTCTTCAGGAGTCAAAGCTCACCATATCAAGTGGGTCATAGCCCCTGACAACCTTGGCTAGAGGAAAATAAATCCTCTTTGCCCCTTGCTAGATGTTTGATTCATCATGACCTGCATCACAAGCCCTTGAGATCCCTGAAATGGGTTAGGATGTATGCAATGGTATGATGACATGCTATGCATGGGGTAACGTAGGTAACCCTGTTATGAGTCCCAACTAAGGACTGCAAACCAAAACCTGCAAGAAACTCAAGTAAAACCTGTCATGAGTCCCAGTTAAGGACTAAAACAAACCCTGCAAGAAACTCGGTAAACCTTGTTATGAGTCCTAATTAAGGACTAAAACAAACCCTGCAAGAAACTCGGTAAACCTTGTTATGAGTCCCAATTAAGGACTAAAACAAACCCTGCAAGAAACTCGGTAAACCTTGTTATGAGTCCTAATTAAGGACTACAAACAAAACCTGCAAGAAACTCAAGTGTCAGATAACAAGCATGCAAGTAGTCAAGTTGGAAGGCACACAAGTCACACAAGAGAAACCCTTAGAGTTTAGGCCAGCATGGGGTCTGGGTATTACCCTCTTGAAGTTGGTGGGCTCAACCTGTCCTATCAGAAGTAACCGGGTTCTAGAGGATCCCAATATCACTGACTACCCTCAATCGGTCATAACTCCAGCATCGCAATCTTTTCTTGCGGCCAGAACCATCACGAGAGTTTAGCCTCAATGGGCGTAGCATGCTGCTACTGTTCTAATGGCCAAGTTGTGTCATTTAAGGTTCTAAGGTTGTTGGTGCTTAATGACTCCTTGGAAGACCCATATTCTCCCCGTTTCAACACGAGGGATATCGGTACAGACCAAGGCGCCACACCAACGTAGCCACTGCTTCACCCATGTCGGTATACGCCGGACAGGTCCCTCACAGCTTATGCTACCTAAACAGGGTATCCCCAGATCCGGGTTAGGATCTATGTAACTCCCATGCAACCCACAAATTTAAAGCAGCCAAGTCAATACAATTGAAAACACAGTTATGAACTAACCCTAAGGTACACCTCACTTTAAGTTAAATCCCCAGCAGAGTCGCCAGTTCTGGCGATCGGTGGATCTGGAACTGATTGTTTAAAGCTGGTTCGCGAAATGTCGCGGAAGCAAGAGTCGCCACCGTCTTTTATTTTCTCCAAATGGAAAGGACAAAAGCACAGAAAAATTCCTTATAGAGATTGCTCTCGGTTCGGGAGGTAGATTATAGAAAGGGAAGGTGTTAGCACCCTTTCTATCCATGGTTATCCATGGGCTCTTAGATACTTGCTCACTTGTGTTTTCAAAAATGGTTTGTTTGCTTTTCAACTGTGGGTTTTAAAAAGTTTCTTTGAAAATTTCAGTTCGACTCTTGTATCGGTCCTCAAGAGTGTTTGAAAAATTTCTTTCGAAAGCTTTTTTGAAAATGTGTTGGTGTGAAAAGTGTTTTTGATTTGTTTTGAATTAGAGCAAGTATCCACGAGTCGTCTACCTACCCTAAGGAATTCGTCTGTGTAGATGTCCTTTAAAGTAGTGCCATCCCACCATTGAGAGGTAGGTAGCACCACCGTTGGAGGTGTTCGGGTCAATTCGAGGTTCGGGACATGGTGATCACCAGAGCAATGGGAAGACACCTTAGAAGCTACCCTCATGCCAGGTTCCCGGATCATGAGGACTTACTAAGACATCCTCTACTCGACGATCACCTTTCGAGGCAAGGCAACAGTGAGGCGTACCCTAGGGGTGGTGTGTGATTTGTGTGTCGTTTTCATTTATTTTTGTCTTGTCATGTCATGAGTTAGCTACGCGTTTGTTTTTTTATTTATCGTCATTCATTCTTGCATGCCATTATTTAACAGTTAAAAAGTGCGAGAAAGGTAAAGTTCTAAACTATTACAAAAGGCGCGGGTCCACATCGCCAAAATTTCCAGGACCCGATTTGACAGAAAAAATAAAGAATTAAAATAAAGTGCGAGAAATTAAGTTTACACGGCTTTGGGGAGAGGTACATAAATATTAAAAGAAAAAGAAATAAATACGCGAATTGAATTGAAATTAGAAACGAGGGCGTTGGACCCTTTTAACGAAATTAAATTAAATGATTAAGTTAATGCAAATTAAAATGAAAGGGAATTATTTTTGGTATTTTTGTATTTTATGATTTTAATGAGAAAGATTAATTGAAATTCAAATACTAACCCTAATTCTAATTGTTTTTTTTTATTTATTAAGAAAGTATTAAAATTAAACCTAAATTAACCTAATTATTTACATGCAATTTTAATTTATAAAAATAATAGGAAACATCTAATTATTTAGAGAAAAGAAAAGAAAAGGGATAAAAAATTAATACAAACCCTAATTCTACCAATTTTAAATTTATTAAAAAAAATGCTTGAATTAAACCTAATTTAATAGCTAAAATTTAATGAATAATATTTATTTACAAAAAAAATATATTAATTAAATAAAATACTTATTTTTGTCTTTTTCTGATTTTATATTGTTTTTATATATTTTTTATGAAAATATTGAATTAATTAAAAGCAATAATTGAAATAAATAAAAAGGAGGAAAAAATGTAAAAAAAAAGCTTGCAAACCTAGGGGGTGTTGTCCCCAAATGTGAGGTGAAGTCCAGTAATTTTAAGCCCAATAAGTTCTGGCCTGATTGACTTTCCAGGAAGTATGCATATGCGTTGACCAACATCCATCATGTTCTTCCAATTAGAACCCTGTGATCCATCTCAATAGGCACGTGGACGGCTTGATGTTGAGGATGTATGATGCGTCTTCACGCTGAAACTGCACATAAGCGTTAGATGAAAAATAATATGAAAGGGGGTGGGGACCTGGGATCGAACCCAGGTCCCAGGGGTTACCACTAAGACATTTGGACCAACTGCGCTGCTTTGTTTATCTGTAGATAATATAATCAATAAACATAATAAAATAAACAAACGCTAATGCTTCTTTTTCGCGCGAGAATTTGAATATTCCAATCAACGCTGGCCACGTACCCTTCTTCTTCCTTGGCTTGTTTATTTCCTGAAAATTGAAAGTGGTTAGCAGGGGTTTTTAACCCCCCCCCCCCCCCCCCCCAAAACATGCAGTTTTATGAAATAGCGAATAGGTCGTCCGACCATATAAATTAGGCGCGAGGATGGATTTGTTTTCGTCTGAACACGCTGAATTCGTTCATGGTATTGGCCTGTCCTAATTTTACAATAGCTGGAAACGCCCAATTTAGAACTTGGAAAACCCTAGATGATAACAATGGTGGAATCGCGTATAGTGCACAAAAACACAATTAAATTATATAGTTAGCATCAGAATCCATC
Source organism: Vicia faba (assembly GCA_948472305.1). Classification (NCBI taxonomy): domain Eukaryota; kingdom Viridiplantae; phylum Streptophyta; class Magnoliopsida; order Fabales; family Fabaceae; genus Vicia; species Vicia faba. Next base: position 1,430,535,933 of record OX451736.1, on the reverse strand, counting down.
AATTAGTAAGAATCCATAAGAAAAATGCAATGAATGTGCTTGAAAATCAAAATACGATTATGCATATTATATGAAAAAGTTTGATTTCTGGATACCGATTCAAGGGGTTATGCGCGTGGAAAACTATCCAGTCAGACTCAGTGATGTCCTAGGAAGGTAATGGAATGAATTTCTTGCCCTAAAAAGCCTTCTAAGTGTGTTTTCAGTTTTGGCATTTCTTCTTAAAAACTCAAGCTTGGTTCTGTACCTATGGCGCAGCTTGGACCTCTTGGGCACGAGGGTTTGCATCCATATATATGTATCAATGATTTAGGTCAAAGAAATTGATCAAAAACCCATGCATTGATGAAAAGGATATTTGATTTTCATGGCAAAATATTTTCTAATCTTTTCATGCAAACTTAGTTCAAATCATGGCCAATTAACAAGATTCTTTCCAAATCTGATTATACACAAAATCTTGAGATTATTTCATGCACAAAAAGATTCAAAAAATTAGGTTTAGTATTTTTCACATATTTAATTTAATTAAATGAATTATTAATAATTAAAAATCCAAATAAATAAATAAAAATGATAAAAAACTTCCCTTTGGGCCAAATGGTCGTGCACATGCCTTGGATGATGAATTGTGGAAGAAAAAGAGGCCCAATAGCAATTTTAGGTCATTTGAAGCAATGTTGACTTTTCAAAATATCCAAAAATTTCCCAACTTCCACAAGGCATAACTTGCTCAATTTTAAAGCTTTGCTCATGTTCTTGGACATTTTGGAAAGGTATTTGAGTCCTCTAACCAATGTCTTTTGTCCCATGTCATTTTGATTTACCAATATCAAGTTATGGCCTTTGACTTAAAGTCCCTTTTTGTTGACTTTTGAAAACGACCTATAATGTTGAAATTGATAACTTTTTGTGAGAGCATTTCTTGGACTTGAAATATGAAGAGGAGTTGTAGGAAATGTCTTTCTCTTCAAAATGAGCTTTGGATGGAATTTTTCTGATAATCCATGTGAAAGTTATGCCCTGGTCAATTTACAGTTGACTTTTTCAACTGTCCAAATATGGAAACTTTTGCATCTTGATGATTTTTGAGCCAAACTTTGAGAATCATGATCAAGCATTGATCAAATGATGTTTGTGGCTTCAAAATGAGATGTTGACCAAAAATTTGAACTTTTGACTGTCAAATGACCATTTTGCCCCTATAGTTGACTGTAGTGCAATTAGGGTTTTGACTGTGCAATTTTGTGCTGAAAGTCTTGAAACTTGGTATGAGGGTGCTTGACCATGTTTATAGGCATGTGGGACTTGATTGGACCTTTGAAAACTTCATTTACTTTGTCAGAACCAAAACCCTAATTTTGACTGTTATAAGGCCCTTGAACTGTGCAACCCTTGGGGAATTTTGAAGCTTTGACTTGGCAAATCTTGAAGAATATGGGAGGGCAAATTTTGGGGTACAACAACATCTATCCCAATTTCCACTCAATCTGAAAACCCCACACCACAAACTTTTGATGACTTCGACATTGATTTTGACCCCTCTGAATCCTTAACTCTTAGAAGATCTCGCTCCCAACCTCAAAATCCAAATATTGATGCAACCCAACAAGAACTTGCAAAAGTTCTATCTGATATAGACCAACATACTTCTGCTCCCATGCCAGAAAATCCAAATCCTGTAACCACCACAGAACCACAACCAGAAATTCCCATCTTACCACAATCAGAAATTCCCCTCTCTCCAGAACCAGAAATCCCACTACCTTCATCTCCTCAACCAGAAATTAATCCACCTTCTCCATAACCTGAACCATTTCAACCAGAAGTTCAAACTTCTGAGGCTCAACCTTCTGAATCCCCTGAACCAGAACATCATAACGACCAATCAAACCAAACTGTTGATTCTGATACCATTCCCATTCCTGGAATCACATAACCTCTGGCCATTCATATGCCCTTTGGCACCATTGTGAATTTTCCCCAACTTCCCTCTTCACCAGAATTAACTCCACCAAATTCCCCATCAATTCCAATCATAATTCCTGAGTCTCCCACTCCTTCACCAAAGAACAATCCAGAAGACAACATCAAGACTGTCATTGACTTAACAGTTTTTGAACGTCTAGCTGCCATAAACCACAAAACAGTTATCCCAAAACCAAAACATCCAGATGTTGGTACCAGCTTATTGACATTTGAAACAGAAGTACAGAAGTGGATCACTTCTCTGAAACAAGCTAGTCTTGAGCTGGTTGATCCTGCTGCATCAGACTACCTTTGGACAAAATTCAGAAGATGGGTATGCTCTGAAACTTTTAAGTTGCAAGAACAGAGCTACAGACAAGCTCAATAGAACTTCAGCAATCTGCTGAAAGAAATTGAAGGTCCAGTTCTGAGCAAGCTGCTTAAGGAAGAAGTTCTCCCTCTGGACATTGCTCCCTGGTCTGAACATCGTCCAGCATCCAAAGTTCAACCTGATACTCAAGAGCAGATGGTTCCTACTGAAGCACTGGGTCAAGAAGAAGACATTGCAGAAATCTCTGAGAAGCATCATGTTTCTGAAGATCCTCAAGCTTCCTCCCTTGACAAGCAGACTCTAGAAGATCTGAAAAGATCTGATATGTTGATGAAGGAAAGAATGGATAAGCAGGACAACAAAATTGATGCAATAGCAAGCATGTTAACCCAACAACAGGAAACCAGCACCCAGATCAAGAGCATGTTGGAGGCTTTGTTCACACGTCTTCCTCCTCCCTCTTAGAATTTCCTTGTTTTTTATAACTTGTTTATCTGTAATATTTTTACATTGTTTTGAACTTATCATTGCTTCTGGTTTTTGAATATAAATGCATTTTGGCTCTGATTATTTGTTCTTTTTGATAACTGACAAAAAGGGGGAGAAAGAATGATATTTTTCAATAACGGATTACTGAGACATAAGTCTCAAATATTCTGATCTATTTAAATTGTCTTTCTTCTGAAAAGCTTGAACAGGTACAAAACTCTGAGGAAAGATAAAGTAAACTTCTGATGCTCAAAGACTCATGGAATTAAAGGGAAGTAATCAACTCAGGGGGAGTTTTCTCTTCTTAATTCTATACTTTTTATTCTTTATTTTTAATTGAAAAATATGGTTTTGTCATCATCAAAAAGGGGGGAGATTGTTAGAACAGTTTGATTCTACATCCCTTAATTAGAGTTTTGGTGATAACAAAATACAAAGAATAAATAAATTGTAAGATTTATATATAAGACAAATATGCTTCTTAAAATTATGTTTTGTATATACAGAAGTTCTGATGGAATCAGCATCAGAATCATCAGAAGATAAGTAATATGTCAGCATCAGAAGATCAGTAACATGTGCTACACGTTGAAGCTACCAGATCATACGTTGAAGCTTGATGACCAGAATCTGCGCATAAACATATACACTCTGACTCTGATCAAAGATCTCTACCAAGTCATCAGCACTCTGAAGCGTCATCTTAAGTTAAAGCAAAGAACACTCTGAAGCGTTACTAAGTATTCAAGACAGATTAATTACCAACGACTTTATTCAAGACAAGATCTTCTCAAAAAGGAAAGTGCGTTAATATCATTAAAATGGCTTTATGGACAACGTATCTTTGCCTTGGCTATATAAACAAGTCTCCTTGAGAAAAGACGCACGCATGCACTCATACATTTTGCTAAGCTTTCAAACCACGCTCATTCAAACGCTTTAGCAATTCAGTTTTACTCCAAGCTTAAATTGTGTATTATCACAGTTGTGATATAGTATTTTATTAGAAAACGTTAACACATCATTGTTCAATTATTTGTGAGAGATTTCCTTGAGATAAACTGGTATGTGGTGTTAGAACAATGTTTGAATCTAGTACCCTATAATTAAGTTTTGATGATAACAAAGTGAAAAAATATAGTAGTTAAACATTTCATGATTGAATTATATGCTACTTAAAATTACTATGCTCTGACTTGCAGATATGCTGATTAAAATAAGCAAGATCACGTTCTCAGCATCAGAATATGAGTTTGCACACCAGCATCAGAAGTTGCTGAATCAGAACGTCAAGATCAGATGATCAACGCTTGCACATGCTGAAGCTTGATGAACAGAACTGCGCGTAAAATACTCTGATACAGAAACAAATCAGTTCATCAGCAGCAAAGCAGAATCAGAATGAGCCAAGCCAGATCGTGCATTGAAGAAGCAACGGTACTGTGCATTGAAGGCTAATCAATACCAACGGCATCATTCTAGACAAGATCTGCTCAGAAAGGAAAGCTTGTTAATAGCATTGAATCAAGAATATTTGCTTCAACGTTCATCTTCTCAAGTGCTATATAAACCAAGCTTTGAAGATTATAACGGCTAATGCTTCCAAACTCTCTACACGCACAAAGCTGAACAGTAATCTTCACTCTACAAGTTTTGCTAAACCACCAAACTCTGATACTCTATTAGCGTTTAGCAACTTAGTATTCTAAGCTTCATTTGTGTAAACATCACAGTTGTGATATAGTTTTTGTAGAAACATTCACACACATTTGATTATTCCTTTGTAAGAAAGTATTGCCTTGACAAACCGGATTGTGGTTTGAATCAAGAAGGTTTTAGCAGTTGCTAAAACAGATTTGTATTCAGTTGAATATAGTGAATTAAGACCTCGTTGGAGAGAGGCGAAATCACCTTGAACGGGTGGACTGGAGTAGTTTGAGATCAAACGAACCAGGATAAAAATACCTTGTCATTTGCTTTAAGTTTCCAGTTTTACAATTCAACCCCCCCCTTCTTGTGTTTTTCACCCCTTCAATTGGCATCAGAGCGCCTGGTTCTGAGCTAAAACACTTAACCGTGTCAGTAAAAGATCCAGCGTCAGAAAAACACTATGGCAGGAAACAACTCTCATTTCAGCAATGACAACAATGAGGATAGAGACAGATTCAGCGGCAAACCTCCAGTCTTTGATGGAGAAAACTTTGACTACTGGAAAGACAGAATTGAAAGCTTCTTTCTAGCACATGATGCTGATCTGTGGGATATGGTGACAGATGGATACACGCACCCTGTTAATGCAACTGGTCAGAAGATTGATAGAAAATCAATGACTGATCAACAAAAGCGTGATTTCAAGAATCACCATAAGGCCAGAACCATCCTTCTCAGTGCTATCTCCTATACTGAGTATGAGAAGATCTCCAACAGAGACACAGCTAAGAACATCTTTGATTCTCTCAGAATGACGCATGAGGGCAACGTCCAAGTCAAGGAAACAAAGGCTCTGGCGCTCATTCAGAAGTATGAGGCGTTTAAAATGGAAGAATCTGAATCCATTGAAACTATGTTCTCTAGATTCCAGATTCTGGTAGCTGGTCTCAAAGTTCTGGACAAGGGGTACTCTACTGCTGACCATGTCAAGAAGATAATCAGAAGTTTACCCAAGCAGTGGAGGCCTATGGTTACTGCTCTGAAGCTGGCGAAAGATCTCAACAAAATCACTCTGGAGGAACTTATAAGCTCCCTCAGAAGTCATGAGATAGAGCTGGAAGCTGACGAGCCTCAGAAGCAAGGTAAGCCTATAGCTTTGAAATCTAACAGAAAATCTGAATCTAAAGTTTTGCAGGCAGTTGAAGAAACATCTGATGGATCCTCATCAGAAGAAGACGAGCTTTCTCTCCTCTCCAGAAGAGTAAATCAACTGTGGAAGCAAAGACAAAAGAAGTTCAGGAATCCCAGAAGATCTGATCATAACGAGTCTTCTTCCAGACACAGAAGGACAGATTCTTCCTCTGGATACAGAAGATCTGAAGGCTCCTCAGGTAGCAAGAAGCCAAATACAAAAGACATCATCTGCTACGAGTGCAATGAGCAAGGTCACTACAAGAGTGACTGTCCAAAGCTTCAGAGGGAAAAGCCAAAAAGGAAGTTTGGAAGAGAGAAGAAGAAAAGTCTCATGGCCACATGGGATGACTCTGACTCGTCTGAAGCTGACTCAGAATCAGATGATGAACGGGCGAACTTAGCGCTTATGGCTAACATTCAAGATGACAGTGAAGCTTCTGACTCAGACTCAGAATCAGACACAGAAGAGGTATTCCCTAACTTCGCTGTTAATTTTACAAAGGCTGAACTTGCTGAAAGCCTAAATGAAATTCTGGAACGTTATCAGCAGATTAGAGCTAAATTCAGAGACCTGAAAAGGACTCTTGAATCTGACTCTAATAAGTCTGAGAGTCTCAGATTGGAAAACTCTGAGCTGAGAGATAAAATTTTGAAATTAGAAAACTCTTTACAAAACTCTCAGAAGGAACCAATTGCTGAAACTCCCAGCAACGCTGATGAGATCATCAAGGAGTATGATCATAGTTTCCAGAAGTTCCTTGCTAAAAGCATAGATAGAAGCAAAATGGCTTCAATGATCTATGGAGTTAGCAGAAACGGCAGGAAAGGAATAGGATACCTAGGTAAGAATCCTACACCTAAAAATGTCATGGATTTAACAATTAAGTACACTCCTCTAAATTCACACTTTGTGTATGGTCACACACATGACATCAAATATACTAGTAGCAATCACTTTGTGAAACCAAAATTCAACCAGATTTTTGGTAAGACTAACAAATCAGGACCCAAGAAGATCTGGGTACCTAAGGATAAAATAATACATGTTGCAGATATCTTTAGCAGCAAGTCAGAAACACCAGTCATGGTACCTGGACTCTGGCTGCTCACGTCACATGACGGGAAGAAGGCATATGTTCCAAAGCCTGGAACTTAAGCCTGGAGGCCACGTTGGCTTTGGAGGCAATCAGAGGGGAAAGATAATTGGCTCTGGAACTGTAGGTAACGGAAATCTTCCCTCTATTAATAATGTTCTGCTTGTTGATGGATTGATGCATAACCTGTTATCCATAAGTCAATTAAGTGATAACGGTTATGATATAATCTTTAATCAAAAATCATGTAAAGCTGTTAGTCAGAAAGATGGGACTATCCTATTTAATGGTAAGAGGAAAAACAACATTTACAAAATCAAACTTTCTGAACTTAAGAGTCAGAACGTAAAATGTCTTCTGTCTGTTAACAACGAGCAGTGGATCTGGCACAGAAGATTGGGGCATGTTAGTATGAGAAGAATATCTCAGATTAACAAACTCAATCTGGTCAGAGGACTTCCAAATTTGAAGTTCAATTCAGATGCTCTGTATGAAGCATGTCAGAAAGGCAAATTTGCAAAACCATCTTTTAAATCCAAAAATGTTGTTTCTACCTCTAAGCCATTAGAACTTCTGCACATTGACTTATTTGGACCAGTTAAGACTGCTTCTGTCAGTGGCAAGAAGTATGGGTTAGTAATCGTAGATGACTATAGCAGATGGACATGGGTAAAGTTCTTAAGACACAAGGACGAGTCACACTCTGTGTTTGTTACCTTCTGCAACCAAGTTCAGAATGAAAAAGATCTTAGAATCGTTAAAGTCAGAAGTGATCATGGTGGAGAATTTGAAAATAAAGATTTTGAGTCATTCTTTAATGACAAAGGCATTCTGCATGATTTCTCTTGTCCTAGAACTCCCCAACAAAATGGAGTTGTAGAACGAAAGAACAGAACATTGCAAGAAATGGCCAGAACCATGATCAACGAGACAAACGTTGCTAAGACTTTCTGGGCAGAGGCAATAAACACAGCGTGCTACATTCAGAATAGAATCTCAATAAGACCTATTCTGGAAAAGACTCCATATGAATTGTGGAAGAACAGAAAGCCCAACATTTCGTATTTTCATCCATTTGGATGTACTTGCTATATGTTAAATACTAAGAATTATTTGAACAAGTTTGATTCTAAGGCACAGAAGTGTATTATGTTAGGATACTCTGAACGCTCAAGAGGGTACAGAGTATACAATACAGAAACACAGATTGTGGAAGAATCAATCAGTGTTCGTTTTGATGACAAGCTTGACTCTGAAAAGTCAAAGCAGAATGAAAATCTTGCAGGTATAGAAATTGAATTTGCAGGTTCTGAAGACAAGTCATCAGAAGCTCTCAACACAGACATTCCTTCAACGTCTGAAAGAAGCAATGCTAGAAATCCTACAACTGCTGCTGATCAACCTCAGAAGAGAGTACCCAGAAGCAGTTTGGATCACCCAGAAGAATCTATTCTAGGAAGAAAGGAAGATCCAATCAGAACAAGAGCAAGCCTCAGAAACTCTGAAGAAACTCTGATGGGACTTGTGTCTCTGATTGAACCTTCTTCTATTGATGAAGCACTTCTGGATAATGACTGGATTCTGGCAATGCAAGAAGAGCTGAATCAATTCACCAGAAACGACGTATGGGATCTCGTTCCAAGACCAAAAGGATTCAACGTCATTGGAACAAGATGGGTGTTCAGAAACAAGCTGAATGAACAAGGTGAAGTCGTCAGAAACAAGGCACGACTGGTTGCACAAGGTTATAGTCAGCAAGAGGGGATAGACTATACAGAAACCTTTGCCCCAGTCGCCAGGTTAGAATCTATAAGACTTTTAATCTCATTTGCTGTTAATAGAGGCATCACTCTGTATCAGATGGATGTCAAAAGTGCATTCTTAAATGGTTATATAGAAGAAGAAGTGTATGTTCACCAACCCCCAGGTTTTGAAAATACCAAACATCCAGAACATGTTTTCAAACTGAAAAAGTCACTGTATGGTCTGAAACAAGCTCCCAGAGCTTGGTATGAAAGGCTAAGTAACTTTCTGCTTGAAAATGAGTTCACCAGAGGGAAAGTGGACACCACTCTATTCTGTAAGACAGTTAAGAGTGACATTTTAGTCTGTCAAATTTATGTTGATGATATAATCTTTGGATCTACTAATCCTTCTCTTGGAAGAAAATTTGCTAAGTGTATGCAGGCAGAATTTGAGATGAGCCTCATGGGGGAACTGAAGTTCTTTCTAGGAATTCAGATCAATCAAACTCCAGAGGGAACTTACATTCATCAGAGCAAATACATCAGAGATCTTCTGAAGAAATTTGACCTCTCAGAATGTAAGCCATCAAAGATTCCAATGCATCCCACGTGCATTCTGGAAAGAGAAGAGGTAAGCAAAAGCGTAGAACAGAAAGTCTACAGAGGTATGATTGGTTCTCTCCTTTATCTGACTGCTTCAAGACCTGATATTCTATTCAGTGTATGTATTTGTGCTAGATTCCAATCAGATCCTAGAGAATCTCACTTAACAGCTGTTAAGCGAATTTTCAAGTATCTGAAAGGTACTACTAATCTGGGTTTGTTTTATAGAAAATCTAGTGATTACAGTTTAGTAGGCTACTGCGATGCTGATTTTGCTGGAGACAGAGTGGAACGAAAAAGTACTTCTGGAAGCTGCCAGTTTCTGGGAGAAAATCTGATCTCGTGGTCCAGCAAAAGGCAATCAACTATTGCTCTGTCAACAGCAGAAGCTGAGTACATAGCAGCAGCTGGTTGCAGCACACAGATGCTCTGGATGAAAAGTCAGCTTGAAGACTTCCAGATTTTTGAGAGTAACATTCCTATTCTTTGTGATAATACTTCTGCTATTTGCTTAAGTAAGAATCCTATTTTACATTCTAGAGCTAAGCATATAGAAATAAAACATCATTTCATTAGGGACTATATTCAGAAAGGCATTTTAAACTTGAAATTTATAGATACAGACCATCAATGGGCTGATATCTTTACAAAACCCCTTTCAGAAGATAGGTTTAATTTCATTCTGAAACATCTCAGCATGAAAGTATGCCCAGAATGAAAATGCTTTAATTCCATATGTTTATCTTTCAGAATGTAATTATATTACTGTGAACTTCTGATCAATCTTTGTTTCAGAAAGTTAGAACATGCAGATTGTATCAGAGGCAAGTCTGAAGATCTGAGAGTCTAATCTCAAAGACAGACGTGCTGATCACTATATCAAACAAGTGTCATCCAATCATCAGCAAATCCCTGAAGCAGAACGCGTGCACGTTTCTGAGAAAGGAAAACGCTGATTGGGTGCATTGAGACACATGTCTGGTAACCGTTTTTAAGTATCTTTCTCAAATCCCCCAAAATCAGCAAGCATTAAATGCAAAAGTAATCACGCTTGTTAATTGCAATCATTATTTTTTTCTCTCTCTTAAAAACGTTTTATTTTTCAAAATAATTTTTGAAAATCCTATTTAAGCACATTACTCTTCATTCTTAATCTTTACGCTTACTCATAATCTCTTAAGAATTTTTCTGCATATCTCCTTCAAAACCCTAGCTTTTCTCAAATCACTCTCACGCATGCCCCCACAACCTTGAAATTTTTTTCATGCATGACATTTTCTATATTTTCCTTATTTTCTGATGTACTTTTGACTATGTTTTTACTATGGTTTGTAATGCTATTTTGCTCTGATTCTGAACTATCTTTAATATTATTAGTTTTTCTGATCTAAATCATTTTAGCACATCACCAGCACTTTTTGATTGCTGACAAAAAGGGGGAGAACAAGAATGATATTTAAAATCAATAACGGCTAACCAAACAGAAATTCTCAAACATTCTAACTCTATTACTTGAAATGTTTTTCTGTTTTGTCTTTAAGTCTACAGGCACAATGAAGACTAGAAGCTCTGATCAAAATGTAGAAGCTCATGTTGCTCTGATCAAATATGAAGTTCTGATATATGAAGCTCTGATCGACCTAACACTCTGATCTGAAGCAAAGCTCTGACAGGAAAAGCTCTGAAGCTCTGCTCTCTGATAAGTCAAAGACTTACAATCTGATGCTCAAAGACAGAAAAAGATCTGACTCTGAAGAACACGCATATCAAAGGGAAGTAACAAACTCAGGGGGAGTATCTCTTAACTCTGACTTCTCCGTACTTCTTATTCTGATACATAGATCTGATAACTTTTCACGTTATTTTTTCATTTAAAATATCTAGTTTTTGTCATCATCAAAAAGGGGGAGATTGTTAGAACAATGTTTGAATCTAGTACCCTATAATTAAGTTTTGATGATAACAAAGTGAAAAAATATAGTAGTTAAACATTTCATGATTGAATTATATGCTACTTAAAATTACTATGCTCTGACTTGCAGATATGCTGATTAAAATAAGCAAGATCACGTTCTCAGCATCAGAATATGAGTTTGCACACCAGCATCAGAAGTTGCTGAATCAGAACGTCAAGATCAGATGATCAACGCTTGCACATGCTGAAGCTTGATGAACAGAACTGCGCGTAAAATACTCTGATACAGAAACAAATCAGTTCATCAGCAGCAAAGCAGAATCAGAATGAGCCAAGCCAGATCGTGCATTGAAGAAGCAACGGTACTGTGCATTGAAGGCTAATCAATACCAACGGCATCATTCTAGACAAGATCTGCTCAGAAAGGAAAGCTTGTTAATAGCATTGAATCAAGAATATTTGCTTCAACGTTCATCTTCTCAAGTGCTATATAAACCAAGCTTTGAAGATTATAACGGCTAATGCTTCCAAACTCTCTACACGCACAAAGCTGAACAGTAATCTTCACTCTACAAGTTTTGCTAAACCACCAAACTCTGATACTCTATTAGCGTTTAGCAACTTAGTATTCTAAGCTTCATTTGTATAAACATCACAGTTGTGATATAGTTTTTGTAGAAACATTCACACACATTTGATTATTCCTTTGTAAGAAAGTATTGCCTTGACAAACCGGATTGTGGTTTGAATCAAGAAGGTTTTAGCAGTTGCTAAAACAGATTTGTATTCAGTTGAATATAGTGAATTAAGACCTCGTTGGAGAGAGGCGAAATCACCTTGAACGGGTGGACTGGAGTAGTTTGAGATCAAACGAACCAGGATAAAAATACCTTGTCATTTGCTTTAAGTTTCCAGTTTTACAATTCAACCCCCCCCTTCTTGTGTTTTTCACCCCTTCATGTGGTTATACTCAAGAAGACTTTAACAGTTGTTAAAGTAGCTGTGTAATCCTTTGAATATAGTGGATTAAGACCTCGTTGGAGAGAGGCGAAATCACCTTGACGGGTGGACTGGAGTAGTTTGAGATCAAACGAACCAGGATAAAAATACAGTGTTGTCTAAGCATTTGATTTAAGTTTTACAATTCAACCCCCCTTCTTGTGTTTTTCACATCTTCATTCTTTACAAGCATAACCATGATTCGACCTTACTGCGTTGTGTGGATAAGAACGAGGCAGAAAGGATCATGACAGAGTTGCATGAAGGTACTTTTAGAACTCATTCCAGTGGACATACCATGGAAAAGAAGATCCTTCGGGCGGGATATTACTGGTCCACAATGGAAGCTGACTGTTATCAACATTCTCGGACGTGTCACAAGTGTAAAGTCTATGCTGATAAGGTGCACATACCTCCAGTTCCTCTAAACGTCTTGACGGCATCTTGGCCTTTTGCAATGTGGGGCATTGATATGATCGGCGAGATCAGACCTACGGCATCCAACGGGCATCGTTTCATCCTGGTAGCAATTGATTACTTTATGAAGTGGGTTGAAGAAGCTTCCTTTGCTACTGTAACCAAGAACGTCTTGGCACGATTCATTCGGCACAATCTGATATGTCGATACGGTGTACCAGAGAGGATCATTACGGAAAATGGTACCAATCTCAACAACAAGATGATCACCGAGCTCTGCGAGCAATTCAAGATACAGCATCATAACTCTTCTCCCTACCGGCCGAAGATGAATGGGGCTGTTGAAGCGGCTAATAAGAACATTAAGAAGATTATACAGAAGATGACAGTGACATACAAAGACTGGCACGAGATGTTACCATTTGCTCTCCATGGGTACCGTACCTCAGCTCGGACGTCAACAGGGGCAACACCTTATTCCTTGGTATATGGTATGGAGGTTGTCTTTCCCATCGAAGTTCAGATACCCTCTCTTCGGATCATGAAGGATGCAGGTTTGAGTGAAGATGACTGGATTCAAACCCGGCTTGATCAACTGAACCTAATCGACAAAAAGAGACTTACTACTATTTGTCATGGTCAGACATACCAAAAACGGATAATCAAGGCATTTAACAAAAAAGTCAGACGACAAGAGTATCAAGTTGGGGATCTGGTAATCAAGCGCATTATCTTACCTCAAGGTGATCCCAGGGGCAAATGGACCCCTACTTACGAAGGGCCATTTGTGGTTAAGAACATTTTCTCAGGAGGAGCTATGATTCTAACCACCATGGACGGTGACGACCTTCCTCACCCCGTCAATGCAGATATAGTGAAAAAATACTACGCATAATCAAAGACCTGCTAGGTTGACTGGCCTAGGCAAAAATAAGGTTTTCCCGGCGAACCAAAAGGGTTCGGGCAAAAATAAGGGATGAAAATGAAAAAATCTATACACCCGGCAATTCGAAAACCTGAAAAGGCGAATTGGGCAAAAAAGGGTATCCCTGTGGACTGAAAACCCGAAAGGGAGGTCCAGGAAAAAATTAGGGATAAGCGTAACACTATGTCTCATTGGATCACCTTGCATCTAGACGTCGGTATCGACTATCAAGCTCGGACGGCACTAATCAATCTGATTCATCTTCAACCAAGCAGCAAAGTGATGAGATGCTTGAAGATATAAAGGCAATAGCAGAGTTGGAACCCAGTGGGATTATTCACATAGCTGTTTTGTTTAGTTTTTCACAAATTGTGTAAATTCTATTGTTCGGCGGCGTTCTCTTACTAGGACGTCAGCCTCTTGTACAAAAACGCCTATTTACAGGCCAAACTTCAAAATCAATACAAATTCATTTTCAAAGAAATTTCAAACTGTTTTTTCCTTTATCTGTTTTATTTTGCAAAAGAACGTCCAATGTTCATTTTTTATATATGCATTTGACATTAATCGCTGCTCATAAATATTTACATGCGAAACAAAAGACGATTACGGGTAATATCAGAAACAGGGGCAATAAGAATTGTCCAAACTATATAGTTGCCCTATCCACCAGGTACAAAGGTAAATTCATCTGAAGAATATGGCTAAGATACATTTACTCCCCGCAGAGCAAGACAGTAATGATAGCTCTCCCAGCTGAGGCTTGCAACTATGAACAAATCAGCAATGCTCTCCCCAAGCAGAGTTTATCTACCATCAGCACTAGAAAGGCTCGATATCCCCGGCAGTCTTAATATTCCCCAGCGGAGTATAAGGATATTCCCCAGTAAAGTATAAGAATGTTCCCCGGCAGAATACAAGATACCCCCAGTGGAGTCAATTTTCCCAGCACGGTCTGAGAAAGCTTCCCCAACGGAGTTGAATCATCATCCCCAGTAGACTCTGGAAGTTTATCCCCAACGGAGTACACAATCTCCCCAGCCAAGTCAAAAGATCATTCCTAGCAGAACTCAGAGGATTATCCCTACAAAAGTCTAACAAGGTTATCCCCAGCAAGTCGCAACTGAAAAATTATCCCCAGCGAAGTTCTTTCCTTTCACAAGCAGGAATTCAATCCTCAATAGTTTCAACATCACCAACAACGGTAATCCATCCCTAACGGAGCTTATCAGTGGAATCCTCAGCAGAGCATCTCTTCCCCACAGAGTAATCTCCTTATCAGTTTATTCCCCAACGGAGTCATCTTCTCCTGCAGGTTTATTCTCGCAATCACCTTCGTTCACCATCCCTAGCGGAAGCGAAGAATTCAACTCTTGTCTCCAGCAGCTATCCGGGATTTATTTTCCCCAGCTAAAACATTACATTTCCATACATCATGATACATGCATAAACGCATCATACCATACAATCTCATTTATGTTGAGAACATCATTGCTTGATCCATATCATGCATTGCATATGACTGACCTTTACCTTTCAGGAAAGATCTATTTAAGTTCTCAGCTATGTCAAAAACCTCCTCTGGTTCAGTCAGATCGCCGATAAGATCTCTCTGATTCGTATTCCAGTTGAAGATATTCCAAGACCTTGTCTGGTCCAGTTAAATCGATTCCTAAAGATTTTTCTGATGCCGATCCAGTCAAAGTTAATCCAATACCTTGTTTGGTCCAGTTAAATCGATTCTTAAAGATTTTTCCGATGCCGATCCAGTCAAAGTTATTCCAAGACCTTGTCTGGTCCAGTTAAATCGATTCCTAAAGATTTTTCTGATGCCGATCCAGTCAAAGTTAATCCAAGACCTTTTCTGGTTCAGTCAGATCGACCCTAAGATCTCCCTGATTCGTATTCCAGTTGAAGTTATTCCAAGACCTTGTCTGGTCCAGTTAAATCGATTCCTAAAGATTTTTCTGATGTCGATCCAGTCAAAGTTATTCCAAGACCTTGTCTGGTCTAGTTAAATCGATTCCTAAAGATTTTTCTGATGTCGATCCAGTCAAAGTTATTCCAAGACCTTGTCTGGTCCAGTTAAATCGATTCCTAAAGATTTTTCTGATGCCGATCCAGTCAAATTTAATCCAATACCTTGTCTGGTCCAGTTAAATCGATTCCTAAAGATTTTTATGATGCCGATCCAGTCAAAGTTATTCCAAGACTCTTGTCTGGTCCAGTTAAATCGATTCCTAAAGATTTTTTTGATGCCGATCCAATCAAAGTTAATCCAAGACCTCCTCTGGTTCAGTCAGATCGACACGAAGATCTCCCTGATTCGTATCCCAGTTGAAGATATTCCAAGACTTTTGTCTGGTCTAGTTAAATCGATTCCTAAAGATTTTTCTGATGCCGATCTAGTCAAAGTTATTCCAAGACCTTGTCTGGTCCAGTTAAATTGATTCCTAAAGATTTTTCTGATGCCGATCCAGTCAAAGTTATTCCAAGACCTTGTCCGGTCCAGTTAAATCGATTCCTAAAGATTTTTCTGATGCCGATCCAGTCAAAGTTATTCCAAGACCTTGTTTAGTCCAGCTAAATTGATTCCTAAAGATTTTTATGATGTCGACCCAGTCAAAGTTATTCCAAGACCTTGTCTGGTCCAGTTAAATCGATTCCTAAAGATTTTTCTGATGCTGATCCAGTCAAAGTTATTCCAAGACCTTGTCTGGTCCATTTAAATCGATTCCTAAATATTTTTCTGATGCCGATCCAGTCAAAGTTAATCCAAGACCTTCTCTGGTTCAGTCAGATCGCCGATAAGATCTCCCTGATTCGTATTCCAGTTGAAGTTATTCCAAGACCTTGTCTGGTCCAGTTAAATTGATTCCTAAAGATTTTTATGATGTCGATCCAGTCAAAGTTATTCCAAGACCTTGTCTGGTCCAGTTAAATCGATTCCTAAAGATTTTTCTGATGCCGATCCAGTCAAAGTTAATCCAAGACCTCCTCTGGTTCAGTTAGATCGCCGATAAGATTTCCCTGATTCGTATTCCAGTTGAAGTTATTCCAAGACCTTGTCTGGTCCAGTTAAATCGATTCCTAAAGATTTTTCTGATGTTGATCCAGTCAAAGTTAATCCAAGACCTTCTCTGGTTCAGTCAGATCGACCCTAAGATCTCCCTGATTCCTATTCCAGCCGAAGTTCAGACCACCTATCAACAGTCTCCAAATGGCATTTGTAAGCCCATTCCCGACATCACCAGGCTGATATCACAACTTCATGCGAGTGCAAATTTCTAGGCACTCTAGTGTTCAATCATCTTCCACCTTCGGATCACGAAAGGCCCGAAAGCTAATCTATATCCTCAGGTTTAAGAAAATTGAACAGGGGCAGCTGTTGTACCCCAAAATTTTCCCTCCCATATTTCTCAAAACATTTCAAGAATAATCTCCAAGTGGCTCAAGATTGCTCAAGAGTTGGACAGTCAAATCATCTCCTAAGGCAGTCAATCTCAAATTAGGATTTTGTGTTGCACCAAGGTCCTTGAATACAAATGACCTCAAGTTCTCCCCAATGTCATAATATGTTCTCAAGTTCATCCATGTCAAATTTCAAGCCTTGCAGAGGAAGTTTGATCAGTCAATTGCTCAAAGGGTCCAAAAATCGACTGTGCTAGGGCAAAAGTCAAATGTGACCCAAATACAGTCAAACTTCAAGATTTTTTTGTCAACATTCTCATTTTAAAGGATATTTCATCATTTGATCAAGGGTTTATCATGATTCATCAAGGATTGCTCAAAATTCATCAAGACTCAAAAGTTGCTAAATTAGGGTTTTGTAGGAAAAGTCAACTCAACTTTGACCAAGCATAACTTTCTCATACTTTATGAGAAATGACCCATGAAAAGCTAATTTTTAAGAGGATTCAATTTCCTACAATCGATCTTCATACCCAAAGATCAAGAAATGCACTCACAAAAAGTTACAAATTTGGACATTATAGGTCATTTTTGAAAGTCAACAAAAACACCTTTTTTTCCAAAGCTTATAACTTAATAATGGAATATCAAAATGAGATGATACCAAAAGGGTTGGTTAGAGGAAATCTCAAGCTTTCTAAAAAGTCTAATAACACTTACAAAAGTTCAAAATTGAAGAAGTTATGCATTGTTGAAGTTGGGCATTTTTGCAAAATTTCCAAAAGTCAACTATCCCCAAAACTTCAAATTTTGTCAAATGGGCCCATTCTTTTCCACTTGATTTGATCTTGTCACACTACACACATGTCCTAGCTGCAGCCTTGTGTCCATTTATTAATTTTTCTATTTTATTTGATTTTGTATTGAATTAATTCATTTTAAATCAAATAAAATCCAAATATTGATCACTTAGGATCTTTTTGATTGTTATAGGTCTTAATTGTCATCATGGACATGATCAAACTCGTATCTCACCATATCATGAACAAAAAGATGGATTTTGGACAAAATTGGAAAGTTTTCAATGGAGGATCAAATCATATCTCCAAGCATTGATGCACAAAGATTCAGTCTACAAAACTTGACCTAATACAATGCATTATACATATACAAGGCAGGAGGCACGAATTGGAGAACTAGAGGCTGCAAAATCACAAGAACCAAACTTGAAAAAATTGGCAAAAAGTGTGAGACTAAAGTCAAGATTAGAGGCACTTTCAGGACCTAATAAGCATCCCAATCGCTCCCTGGCAGTTCTCAGAAGCAGAACCAATCAAGATCATGCATTCTCCAGCCTCCAAAAGCACTGTAAGCGTCCCTCGGATCCGCCATGTTCATGGATTCACAAATCTTTATTCTTGCATCCATTCTAAAAAACGATTGCATATTTTGATTCCTCACATCATTTGTGAACTTTCTGCAATAACCAATTTCATTATTATGCTGTGTATCGTAAAACACCATTGTAGGTTTTTCTAGGGTTTTTTCAGGGGTTTTCATTACAGGAAAAATTGGCCAATAAAAAGACCATGATTGAAACCAGGATGAAGAGGCGAGTAAGACTATGCCTTTAGATTGCATTTTTGTGGCTCGTAGCAGATTTTGGAGATGGCATGGCTTATAGCTACGGACGGTTATCCGTTGGTATAGGTGGAGAAGTTTTTAGCCACGGTCCCAACGACAGGGACGATGGCGTGTCACACTCCAATTTGCTTGTTTGAATATAGCGTGCTTTATTTTGCTTTTCTGATCCATTAATTCGTTTTGTCTTATTATGATTATTTTTCAATATATTAACAATTCAGGCACATTGGTTGAGTGGCAAAGGCGTTGGTTCCAAATCCAAGAGGACCTGGGTTCGAATCCCAGGTCCCCCATATTGCTTTGTGTTATTTTTCAACAGGTTATTTGGTGTGAATTCAAACGCGTAGCATACCATGGTCCCTCATTCAGATGCTTTCCAGATGGCCCCAGGCCAGATCTGGTGGTCCAGATGGAGCGTGCATTGTGTTCCCAAGTCAACGTGCCAATAGAGAATCAGAAAGGTCAACCAGGCCAGCGCCAATGGGCCTTGGAAACTGCCATTCTCACCCCCTGATCAGGCCCAAACCCTCTAAACTTTCTCTATTTTATCATTTTCTTTATTTATTTTGTTTAATTATTTTTCATAATTTAACTAACCAATCACATTTTTTTCCTCATAAAATAAAAAAACCAAAAAACATTTTCATTATTAAAATTAATTTCAGCATTTTATTTTTGTTAGTAAATTAATTTAATTAACTTAGTTTAATTAGGGAATAACTTTAATACCTTTTGCAATAATTAAAATTAATTTAGATAATTAGGTTTTTATTAACTTTGATCAATTTATTTTTATTTCTTTAAATACCAAAAAATCCAAAAATATTATTTTTTTAATTAATTAATTAGTTTATTAATTTAATAATTTAGCTTAATTTAATTTCTTTTAATCCAAAATAAACCAAAAAAATCTTTTCTTTAATAAACAAAAGGGTCAAAACCCTAAAAACTTGCCCGATTTAATTTCTCGCACGCATGCCACTTTATTCAATATTGTATCTGTTTCCCGGAATGTAATAGTTTAATAGGACTTTAAATTATTTTACCGCTTTATTTATTTTCCGCATTTTAATTTCAAGGGTTGCTTTTGACGATGTAAATACCCGCCGCCTTGTAATAGTTAGCTTTAATTTCCGCAATTTAATTTCCGTAACTTATAAACTGTTAGATGTTTGATAATAGGGAATGCATGACAAGATTAATCGTTCAAAACCTAAAATCAACATAGATCACCCACGACATGTACAAAGACAAAATTAACTGAAAACAACACACTCGCACATGCGCACTCTTAGGGTACACCTCACTTGGTTGCCTTCGAACGTGGTCATTGAGTATAGGAAGTTTTAGAGGTCGCCCTCTTGTCTAAAGATCATAGTTGCCTCGAAACGGTTGCCTCGGAAAAATGATCTAAGACATTAGGGTTACCGCTAAGACGTCCTAACATTGCTTTGGTGACCACACGTCCCTTAATCGAATTGACCCTTAAAACTCCAACGACGACGCTACCCACTCATCAATAGTGGGATAGCATTGTCTAAAGGATATTAGCACAGATTGATTCCTTTTTTCGAGTAGGTAGATGGTTCTTAAGTACTTGCTCCTTTCAAAACAAAACAAAACTTTTTGCACTTACACCTTTCAAACAAAAAACTCTTTTCAAACCCACAAACACGAAGAAAAGAAAATTTTGAAAACACTTTGAGCAAGTACCTAAGAGCCCGTGGGTAACCACAGATAGAAAGGGTGCTAACACCTTCCCTTTCTATAATCTACCCCCCGGACCCGAGAAACATCTCGAAAAAGGAATTTTTCTGTGCTTTTTTCCTTTCCTTGTTTGATAAAATAAAAGACGGTGACGACTCTTGCTTACCGCAACATTTTGCAAAAACAAACGCAAAACGCGAACCAGCATTCCAAAAACAGTCAGTTCTCTTCCCACCGTATCACACACATTGATATACACCTCACGCCTCTACACGAGCTCAACACACTATCCTCCCTGTGGTTGTTCGCCTGGTGGGGAATGGACATCCCCAGACCTTTAGTGCATGGAACGTATCAAAACAAGTTCCTGATCATGGTCGTCGACTATTTCACGATATAGATAGAAGTCGAAGCTCTGGAAAAAATCACTTCATATAGAATCCTCTGTTTCTATAAGTGAAACGTGCTTGCCTGATTTGGGATACCACAAGAGCTCGTCACTGACAACGGGACCCAGTTCATCAATCAAGGTTTCCAAAATTTATTCGCCAAACTCGGCATCAAGCATCACTTTACCTCAGTCAAACACCCCCAAACTAATGGGAAAGCCAAGGCTGAGAATAAAGTAATCTTACAAGGTCTCAAATGCAGGTTGGGCGAGGCCAAAAGAGGGTGGGTCGAGGAACTCCACAATGTCCTATGGGCGTACCGAACAACACCCCACTCAATGACGGGCGAGACCCCACTCCAGCTAATCTATAGCACTGAGGTTGTCATCCATGTAGAAGTCATGGAACCATCCAGATAAACTGAAGCCTCCCTAGACGAGGAACTAAATGAAGAGGCCCTAAGAGAAGAGCTCGGTCTAGTCGAGGAAATCCGTTCAGGAGAAGCTCTTCACGAGGCCACACTAAAACAACAGATAGCCCTTCGCCATGACAACAAAGTCATAAAGTGTGAATTCCAGCTCAGCAGTCTAGTCTTGCAGAGGAATCAGAAAGATTCCCGCGAAGGGAAGCCATATGCAAATTGGGAAGTACAATACCGCGTCCACAGAGCTACGGGCACCGTGGCATACTACCTCGAGCATTTAAATGGAGAACCACTACCTCGACCATGGAACGCTATGAAACTGAAACAATATTACAACTAAGTCCTTATCCCACTATGGGCATTGGCATTCGACTAGTCCCATCCAACTGACGGCGGAACGAGCTTGACCATGTAGGCATGTCAAGTACGGGCATGGCCTCTGAACATCAACGAAAGGCGGGTTTGTTGTTCATTTCTCGAGCAGGACCTTAGCCCGATAGGGACACCTCAATCGAGCTTCATTGTCAAAGTAACCAACAGGAAGAACACCCAGCTCGTAATGGGCAATTCACACCGCGAGCTTAAGATCCTGACCACGATCTTGAGCTCATTCCATGGATCCCTACTCCATTCCCTCGACACATCCGATATGTGTCGATCACAACCAAGGTCGAGCACAAATCTCTCGCCATAGAAATACCAACTTTCATACACAATAAACAAGTCAAGCACAACGACAAGGAAGTATTTATAAATAAATAAGAATAAAGGTAAAATGAAGGCATTCGTAAATGCTGACCACGAAGGCCGACGCTGTTTAAATAATTACAAAATACATGTACGAAGGCCACAAATCCAAGCTAAACAAAAACAGGCACGTAGGCCAAAAACATTTTAGATCTCATCCTCCCTGTCACTATCCCTTGCAGGACTATCATCAGGAGGATAGAAGATTGTCCCATCGACCACTTAGTTAAATGGTCCCGCGCCTTCGACCACCAACTCCACCTCCGGATTCAAAATTTCCAGCTGCTCCACGACTGTGTTAAATCCATAGCCAAGGGTGTCCACAACATCTTGCTTGAGCACCCGGATATGCGTGATTAGATCTACCCTGGTCGCCATGGATTTTTCTACATCAGTCTCTTCTTCAGTCGGCCATTATCCCTTCCAGCTCCTTTATCCTGGCAACCAAGTGCTCGTTTTCTTTGTTCGCAGCATCGAGTTGGGGTCACAGCTCATTCAGATCCTTGAGAAGTTGAACCCGGGCCTCAAACTTTGTCTCATGATTAAGGATGTCACCCTTCAGATTCTCATTTACGCCCTTCAGATTATTAATCTTGGCATACGCCTTATCGAGGGAAGCCTGAGAGCCCGTAACCTCGTCATTTAGCATTAAGGCCGTCTCGAGCACCCTCATCACGACAACTACATCCTCCAACAAATTTTTCCGTCGGGTTTTCTTATCTTCGGACATGATCACCCCTCTCTCTTCCTCGTGAAAACCTAAAGAGCTCCCCTCGCTAAAGATGTCACGGTTTAAGTAACAGAGAGGAAGCACGAAGACCTCCTCGGGCTCCTTATCACTTTCGGGCACGACGCGCTCATCATCCTTCACGCGCTTCCTCTTTGTTACAGGCTCGCTGGGAGGAACCTGGGTCTTTGATAAAGAAGGGGAACCGCTGGCACGGGCAGCATATTTGGCCTGCTCTTGGAGTTGGGCGACCCTGTTCTTTGGCCCCAAGGTGGAAGCGTTCTTGGATCTCAGCTTTAATAGGTGCTCGGAGAGGGACGCCATCTGACCTGCAATCAAAAGGAAACCGTCAATTACGGGTTAAACAAAGAAAGTATCATAGGCATGTCCCTACATAAAGGCCAAACAAAAGTAACACCGCACCCATATCCCCTACCTAAAAGCCTCATGGCTTCCTCGTCTGAATAACATTCGAGAAAATCCTTTGTGTTGATAAACCTATTAACAAGGAGATACTCCCTATTGTTGTTGAGGAGGAGGTTGTTGTTCACGTCCACACACCTCGCTGGGGAGAAGCACCTAACATAGGCCTACCGTTTCTCATAGGAGAGCTGGTCCATAGCGTCCAAGTCCTCAGGCTTTACAACATAATATTCAGGCTTTTGCTTGAAATGTTTCCATTTCCATTCGAGCGGAAATCTGCCACGAGCCGGGAAACTCATCGTCCATCCTCCATCTCTTCCACACGAGTATATAAAGAATCTATGGCCGCGTCCTTCAAAGGTTTCACGACAAAGTACCTCTCTTTGAAATGACAAACAAACTCCAAATAAGGCCGAAAGAGTTTCCCAAACTGTTTGAAGGACACCCACACTTGCCCTCCTCCAATGGATTGCATTTGTAAGTGGAAGATATGGAACAAAAGGGGCAGCATAGCGGTGGAAATGTTTAAGACTAGGCCATTGGATTGACTTGACTTATATAGATCAAAATAAAATCGCCACAGCGCTTTATTATTTCCAAAGGAATGGGAAAAGAGCGAATAACCCAAAAGAAGGGGAAAGATTCAAGGTAAGGGGGTTGGTTATGCAAAGGGAAGGTATTAACACCCTAAACATCTATGGTACTCCGCAAGAACCTCTTTGTAAAATCTATATATTTTGGCTATAAAATGTTGTATAAAAATAGATGGTGGAGGTGAGAAAAGAAATGTTTTTTTTTATAATTTTTGCACCCGCCGTGGTTGCGAACCTTTAGTGCCTACGTACCACCTTCCGTGCAATAGAGGATCAGGGTACACGTAGTTCCTCTTTAAAATTTTAAAACAAAAGTGTGCTGGTTAATTTTATGAGATAAGACATCATCGTCATTGTCCGTGTGAAAAACATACTTACTACCCACAATCATGAGAAAGGAGAATTTGCATCACCTCAAAGTGGAGGATATGGCTTGGATTTTAAAATCAACAATGCCTCACTCAACACCCAAGTGGAAAATACCTCACTTCACTATATATTGTAGAAGCATAGTTGTTTTTATCACTACAAGGATTGCCAAGAGTCCTATCTTTTGAGAAAATTTTAAAGTAACGGCCAAAATGGAAAAATGGGTTGAATGAGATTGATTAAATTTTAGCCTTCTCACAAAAATGTCAAGGTATTATTAAGTTTATTGAAGTTTATTTATGAAAATATTTTTAAAACGCATGGACCTAAGTCCAAGTTTATTATGAAAGTAGTTCAAGTTTAGAAACAAGAATAGTTTTCAAAGGGAGGGAGAAGATTTTTAAAATTAAAGAAGACGGGAGGAGATGAAGGGACTATCCTAAAGCATAAGATAAAAGCTAGGGAAAAGAACCATCTAACTAACAAGAAGCCAATACTTGACATTATGAGTCAAGATAGAATTCTCATTCTTTGGATTGAAACCAAGCAAGCAAAGATACTAGACCTCTTGAGAAAACCAAGCTTTAATTGCATCAAGTCTTCACAAAAATTGGGTAGAGTAATGGTCGTATACAGGTGAATTCCCAGATTACAGACAAAGTATGTAATCACAATAACCTGCACACAAAACAAACAAACAACCCAATGTCTTGAGGTAAACCTCAAGAACTCCATACAGAATATCAATTAAGGTCACAAGGTCTCCAACATATGATCAAGGTCTCTAATCCTAAGTCCAAGAAGTCCAATACTCCATAATGCCAAGGACAGTAACCAAATAGTCCAAGTATCATTAATTTTTTTTATGGTTCATGTTGATTATTAAGTATCTTCAAAAAGAAAAGAAAAGCTCAAGTGAGAAAAATAAAAATGACATAAAAGTAAATGCTCAAGTGAGCAAATATGAAAATAGCATGAAATGTAAGTGCTAAAGTAAATGATACATAAGTAAAGAGCATCAAATAAAAGCATAAGATAAAGTCAATTGTTAGAAGTTAATGGTTAGTTGGATGACCATCTTGAAACTTGCATTTGAAACTCATTAGAGGATTGGTAGAACCAAAGCCTCTCAACAACAAGTTGCATTTTCTTTTTTGTCAAGTATACCATCCATTTAAGAATCCTCAAGGCAACATTTAATGATCAATGATGTTTAAGTGATCCGCGTTGACCAAAATTGATGAAGATCCATTGGAGGATTGGTAGAACCAAAGCCTCATAACAATGAATCTCAAGGTTATTGGATCAAAGGGTTCAAATTAATATACTTGGGCTTGCAAACATATGTTTGGGTCACGAATGATCATTTTCTCAAATCAGAACAAAATTTAGCGTTATGTTAAGCAATCGTAAGTGGACTTATGTAGAAGTCGCACCTATTTTGAGGTTGTTCAATAGAAATATATGTACTTCGTGTTTGGATAAATGATATAGATATCATTATCACATAACATGTAGTACAATAAGAAAGGGGGATAAGATGAAGAGGGGAGGGATTAGAGTTTCAAATTTCATCAACATCATTCGTCCATTTTAGTGGATTTGGTTTATCAACCTATCAACACCCAAGGCTCAATGAGGTTGAAGAATTTTTCTTCAAATAAGCCTCAAGTCAGTATCACATGCTATTTCAAGAATTAAACAAGAATCATGTACAAGAGTTTTCAATTACAAGCATTGATCAAAGGTAAAACCCTAAATGCAAACCTAAGTCAAAAATTAGTTTTAAAATAGGAAAATAACTTGACGAATTATGAAATTAAAACCCTGACTTTATAAAGTTCCAAAAAAGTCAGAAATAAAATTTATAGTCCCTAGATTGAGGTTGAAATTTGCTTTAGAAATGTAAACATGGAAACTAGCAAGTAAAAGACTTAAACTAGGTGGTTTTAGGAAATAATTTGTGAAAAATATGAGATCACATTTTAAAATTCTAGAAAAATGATTTTTATAGCCTCAATATGTTCAAGCACTCCAAACAAATTCATATCTAATTTTATAGGCATGGGAAGTTAGAACTTTTAATCAATTAATGTTCATGATCAAACAAGAACCCTAAAAAAAGAAATTAAATTCAAAATTAATCAATTAGATCTAAAGTTCAAATAAAATTGATGTAAAATAACCTAAATGGAAAAAAAACTCTAAGTATCAGCAAGCATATTTTTCTTGAATTTTATCTCAAAAGGAAAAAAGAAATGGAAATTATTTACACAATTCAACAAAAATGATACAAATAAAAGATGATATGTCCAAATGATTTTAATGAATAATCCCAAAGTTTTTATAAAATAAGACAAAAAATATTTTCAAGTAATAAACTCATAGAGGAGTCCAAAAATATTTTTTTAGTGATTTTTTGATTTAATAGAAATAGGAAAATAAAATTCAATATTTAAAAGAATATTAAAAACCCTAATTATCTACATGAATTTATTTAATCAAGAAAAAGGATAAAAAAATGAAATAAAAATCAAAATATGAAAATATATTGAAAAATTAGTCTAGAATATTGTTATGATAATTTTTGAAGTGAAGAAAATATTAAAAGAAAATATGAGGAAAAAAAATAATAATATGCAAAGGCTTATTACACCTGTTATCAGAAAAGAACGTTGTAAAATGCATCAAGAACATGTTCAATTAGGGACTGCCACGCAGTCACCCCTACCAACAGCCATAATATCCAGTTTTTTCAGTTTCGAAACACTAATTTCATGTCACGATATCTCACACATCTCTTGATGAAAATCAAAAATTCCAACACCAAAGTTCAAGATGGAAATTAGTAGAACATGATAGGATCAAAAACTTCATGAAATGATGCTTTGATGAGTGAGAAAAATGCACGCGGATATGGATACATGAACACGGTTTTGAGTTACACATTTCATCAAACAAATCTGTGATTTAGTTTTCTCCTTCAATTCTCCATCAAATCACACGGTCCAAGAATGAAAATTGATAACAAAAATGCAAGGATTATGAATATGCTATTGATTTTTTTCAAAAGGTTCGTGAATTAAAGAAAACTCAAGGTGCAGCCAAGAGTGGGAAATGGTGGATCATATACCTTGAAATGATCTTGATGAAGCTTGAGCTCAAATAAAGAGCACTTAATGGAGAGAAGCTTGAATGTTCAGAGATGATAACTAGAGAGAGATGCGAAGAAGCTTGCTTGGATATGGAGGAAATTTTGCTTGACAATGGTGGAAGTGAAGCTTGAAACTTAAAGAGAGAGAAGAGAGCTTCATGTGATAGAGAGATAATAGCTTGCTTCCTGACTTTCTTCTTCCAACCCCTTTGCTTGTTGAATCACTTCCCTTTTATAGAGTGCGGAAAGAGAGAGTAAGAGAAATGGGAAGTGAGAGAAAATGAGAGATATTAGAGGTATGTTGTGTTTCATGTGCAAATGAGGGTGCAAACTATGTGTTTTTAGTAAGTGAACTAAGGTTGGGGCATGAGTTGGAAAGTGGAACTTGGTTGCACAAAATTTTCCATGCATTCCCATGCACATTTTCACCATTTCATGAACATGTCTTTGCTTCCTTATATCTTCCTCTACAATGCATGAAACATGACAAAGTTTGAATAAAAAATGGAGAGGATACTTCATACTCCAACTTTGATGTTCAACATTTTTCAAAATGAAGCTTGAATCAATGAGATATTTTGCCATGAACACGTGCTCACAAACTGCTTGATGAAATGCCAAGCCTGACTGGGCATTCTGCGGGCGCGTGAGGCCTTGTGCTGGGCAAAAGTTCAGCTTGCATGGTGCCTTCTTCTTTCAATTATATCTCAAAATGTAGGAAGAATTTGGAGAAACTTTCTGAAGCAAGGTTGTTCCTCACATTTAAGGCTTGATCTTTGATGTTGGACTTTTTCAAAATAATGAATATTTCACATAGAAAAGTGATGATGAATGCGTGCCCACAACATGTTTGATGAAATTCCTGCCTAACGCGCGTGACTTGCCTTGTGCTGGGCAAAAATTCATTTTGAAATCCAAAATCCTAATCACCATATATTTCTCTACACTTAACCATTTGAGATGATTCTTGAATGAAAAATGAAGATAAAACTTAAATATTCAACTTTCATGTTGCCAACTTTTTGATTTGAGTCCAAATGGTCATTCAAAATTAGGCATGAAGAAGTAAGATTTTTGCATTTTTATCCAAAATTTCACTAAGTGTCAAAAACTTCCAAGCTTCATAACTTTTTTTCCTTTCATTTTTTGGACTTGTGGCCTCTCCTACAAAGTTGGAGAACTTTTAATCCTCTTTCTATGCATATAAAGTTTTCACATTTTCAATAAAAATTGAGAAAGTTATGACCAATCAAAATTATGCCCTATGGATACTTAGAAAAATTCCAAAACTTCAAATGACTTCCTTGATAAGTTATCTCCAATTCACACTTCCTCTTGATATTTTTTCCACTATTGACCATGAAATATGAGAATAGGGATATTGAATTAATAGTTGACCAAAAGTTCACTTGGTCAACAGTTGATTTCAGCTATCTCCTGACAAAATAATCATTTTACCCCCTTTCATCAATTGAACCTTTTCAAGTCAAAGTTGATGATCAAACTTCCAATTATAGATGCTCATGACCATGTAGAGAAGTATGGGATCTAGTATTGCTAAAAAATCCCAAAGACTTCCTGATTAAAATCTAAACCCTAGTTTTGATCTTCTGTGCTAGGAGATGGTGAGATGAAGGCAATTGTGCCATTACCTACAATATGATATTCCACAAGAAAAATATACACATTTTGAGGGTAATTAAAATCATACAAGTACAAGATATACAATTCAAGGTGCTTCATGGTGCTTGGTGATTCCCATAGGCAAACCTAAAGACAAGATGTAGTAGAGGAAAAACCCTAAACCCTAGTTTGTGATCTGGTTGCATTGTGATAGTATGAGATGATAAAGGAATATTAGGGGCAAAAATTGGGGTACAAAAAGCGCCTATTTGAAGATATTGACAGACGAGCTCGAACGCCCGTATGAAAGCCAGCTCATTTTGGTGAAGTTGGGAGGGTGCCAATTGAAGCCACTAGAAAACCCCCACTTGAAAGTCATTGAAGGGCAAACACATCCCTGCCTCTTTAAACGCAAAATCGTACATGGGAAAAATTTACCCGGATATTTTGAGAAGATCCTCCTGTTACGATGAGGAATTTGGAGAATCCAGTTGGCGGGGCCCCCTTTGCTCGAACTTCTGGACAGTTGAACGCGTTTGTTGCGTCGTGCGAAAAACACGACCTCTTATTTCTAGGCTCAGGTGTGACCTAGGCCAAAGGGGCCTCCTCGACATTGATTTCATCTTCGTGGTTGGCGGGCAAGACATCCTCCCCGATTGAATGTGCCATTATACCTGAAAAGCATGGGAAAATAGTGAATTCGACATCATCAAATTCACCCTTCCACCACAAATCAAGTGAAAGGGCGATGAAGCCGTCGAGGAAGGGACTTTGGCCCAAGCCATCGACTGCGCGCTAAAACGAACCACACTTCTATTGGGGGACATCCAGTCAAACGGGCAAGGTGCCCGAATCAACCCCTACTATTCGGGGAAATCGACCCCGACGTCATGAAGTTCATCAATCTATCATGAACTTTAACGAACATTCATGGATGTTCATCGCAGAACCCATGAATGTTCATCTAAGATTCTTCCAATCAAGACGAAAACTAAGCGTTTAATATGAAAATCCTAAAGAAAACATGTTGTTATGAGGATATGACTTACTTGGATAAGAATGCCTTGAAGAACTCTAAGAAGAAGTTGAGAGGAGATGATTCATGCGCAGGCGAGGAAGGTTGCAGAAGAAAACTTGAGAAATGATAAATGAAACCCTGGGGTCCCCTTTTTATAGGTGGCTCACACCCCACGAGGTTTATCACGAAAAGTCATCATTAGTTTGTCCTTTTTGGACTCCCCATGAAAAGATGGCACCCCAAAGCAACAACCACGTGGGCCAACAATCAGCCACATATCCATTCTCAAGAGATGAACACGTCCCCGACTTCAACACGAAATGTCGTGCTCGAGCACGATGCAGACGCCTCACACGGTGAACCATGGATAAAACATGCATACGAGCATATTCATTATGTTCCACCTCGAGGATGAAATAACGCTTGACATCGTAACAACCCCTTGAAGACGGGCACGTCGAAAAAGAGTCTGTAGAAACTCCCCATAACCTATATACTCCCGTCGAGCACCGGACGAAAACTGACTCAGTTGGTCTCACAGCTCGTGTGTCCACGAGATCCCCGACACGGTCAAACAGGTTGTCCCCGACACGAATAACAACTCATTTCCGTTAGATGACTACGATCTCCTTTCTTGAGCAAATTCTCCCCGGCCATAAAGCTGAACTTATGTCATCACCCTTTCACCTAAGCGCAATAACTTGGGGGGCTTCTGATCTGGACTGGGCCCACACTTTCTCTGCTGATGGGGAGACCCAACTCAACACTCTTGCATAAGGCCCAAAGACAAGCAGCCCAAGTTAGGGATCGTTGGGCAACTCCTCACGTGTCCGTTGGGGAACGTGACCCACGTGTTCGTATCATCACCATCATAACCGCCCTTCGGGAATCACGGGTCTAACACATATTCTCTCGAAGCAGTTGACCAGGGGGAGTCCATGTGCTGGACTCCATACACACGTAAGCCCTGACAGTTTTCATTGTTGGGCCTCATCGTGACTCAACGCTGGGGGCTATAAATACCCTCTCAAGATATTCATTCTTTCATACTCACATACTCCCACACTTACTAGCACTCTCCCTGAAACTTACTTTAGGATCAGAGTGTATTGCAGGTACCCCCATCTCATCTTCAACTGTTGCTCAACTCATAGCTCGTAGACTTTGACGATCGATTCTGATCAGATACGATTATATATATATATATATATATATATATATATATATATATATATAAAATAATATGGTCGCATCCTAAAGACATAGGGTACTTGCTCGATCCCTTTCAAAATATCATCGGAGAACTTTTCTCTTTATCTCTATTGAGAAAAACTTTTCGATTTCGTAGTTTCGAATAAATAATTTTTATGAAGATTCATGTTAACATAAGTAAATTGACATTTTTAATTTTCCTATACATTATAGTCTCCATCAGTTCGAAAAATTAATCTCTATCGATATATTAAATTTGTATCGAAAAAATTAATACAATAAAAATCTCAATTTAATATTTTCAAAAATAAAATTATCATTCTTTTAAAAAAAAATCAACTTACGTAGGATAGTCAAATGCATAATATTTATAGTGGGAGAGTAGTCAAAAAGAATAATTTATGCCTTCCAACTAAACTATTTCTTTGGTGCTATAAATCAAACTAAATTTGAAAGATAAAAAGACTAGTTGCAATTCTTTATTGTTGAAAAGAACAAAACCAGCGCACAAAGAAAAAAAATCCCAAAATTCGAAAATGACGAAAGAAATCGAAACTCTCACAGAAGAAGAAAGACGCGCACTTCGCGGAAGCAAATTCGCTCCTCTTCCCACCCTTCCTCACTCCAACAAGCCCAAACCCAGGTTCTTCTTCTCCCTTCATTTCTACAATTCATAACTAACCCAACTTATAGGTTTACAATTTTCATTTTGAATTCATAGTTTTCTTTATAACCCCTTCAATTTTAGTGGGTATGATTTGAATTCTTGATTCATGTGCCAGATTGGCTCATCCCGGTGGACCTGTTGCCACGAATAAAGCAGCGGCTTTGGCTAAGTTTTTGGAGAGGAAGTTGAAGGGTCCTAAGGGATTGACATCTATTAACCCTGATCTTCTTGAACTTGCTGTTAATAATGCTAAACAAACTGTTTATACAAGTAACTATTTACTTTCTCTTTCTTTGACTGTATTTTTTTTATCTCTTATAGTTTTTTATATGAAATATGTTTTTCATTGTTGAGTTTGCTTGCTTGGTTCTTGGTTGTTGGTAGTATTAAATGAGGAAATCTTAATAGATGTATACAATTTCGTGTCTTGGGTAGTACGCGCTTGCGCCGTCGCACATATATACATGTATTCATTATCAGATTAGTATCTGTTTTATCCTTTCTTGGATTTCTAAGACTGCCTTTTGTTTTATTTTGTTAGTATCAGTTTACATGTATACCTGATTCTCTCGTATCTCCGGTTTCACTTTTAAGTTTATTCCCTTCTTTCTAATCTTTGATGTATAGAATGTTTGGAACTGTCCAAGGTCTGATCCGTTGACCATATTATAGAAAAATTGTGACTTATTGTGCAATTGCCGGAAATTCGATGTCAAGGAAATTCATGGCGACACACACCATCTATTAGAGCCTCGTTAAGGCCATAACTTTCACACATCCTCTCTTTTCACTTGTAACAATGTTAGACATAAGCTTTTCTGTCATATATGGATTTTCTGTCTCTCTTCAATTGAATTTTTAGGATAGTCATCAAGTGTATTTATTTTGTGATTCTCTTCAATTTTAGGCGGTACTTCAAGTTCCGGAAGAAATGTTCGGCACGTGGAATCCTTTGGCGACTTAGATGCTAGTGAAGAGGAACGAAATGATCTCCTTGATCTAAAGGAATGCAAGAAGAAGAGAAAGAAGAAGAAACAAAAGAAGAAAAATAAAAAAAGAAAGGTCACTACTTGTTAACGTGATTGGTTATTTTCTTACAGACTTTTACATTGTTAGTAACTAAGTTTGTTTTGCTGCAGGAAGTTGAAGACACTGGATATGCTGTGATGAAAAAGCCTTAACAGTTTTATCGGGCCAAAGAGTTTTTCGTACCATGATTTCGTCCCTCATCTGATTTCGCTCATTGCACGTAAAATGGAGTCACGGATGAAAATAGTCTGGTGGAGCTTTTGCTATAATTAATGTTTTAGATGCGCTACAACATAAACCAGTTTTGTCTTCTCTAGTGCACAAGAGTAAGAGTTGGTGAAGGAAACATTTTTCTGTAAAATACTATTGACAGATAGGTTTAATGCGAATGTGTAATTCACTTCAAAGTTTCTAAAGAAACCCGAATGGCATTCATTGTTATTTCCATTTGCATCCAATAGTTGCAGATTAGTTGAGGCGAGTCAGACTTAAACCTTAGTGTGGTACACGTGCTTTAGAAATTCTTTGTGAAATCATTATATTTTTCTGGTTCAAGCCTTTTTTACAGCATTCCTCAAAATCTACTTAACAGTTTTTCGTATGACTTCATTATTGAAGGAGATGACTGCTAAATTTATTAAAGTTAGATTTTGTTTGCTATAGTTTGTCCCTGAGATCCTTTATCGACTTTTACAAGGATGGATATTGAACTTCAAAATTTACATCCTATTGCTATTGCACTTACGCACTTTTGTCTTTACTCTTTTTTATGTAACAGTCTTTATTACCTTTGTCTATTGACCTTCAAAAATTTATTTAACATACACAACCATTGAACACAAGAACACAAATAAATCTACTTTTAATATAATAAAAGTAATTATCATTATAATTACTTTATTAATCAATTAAAATCAATTTTATCAAAGAATTTCAAAGACATATAAGTTATTATAGTTCTTAATATTTTATTTAATATAATTTTTATTTTTTTCTGCAACTTAGTTATATGTTCAACTATTTATCTTCTCCACGTATAATGATTGTAATTTCCAATTCATTTCTTCGATATCCAACATTGGGAATCCTCATCCATTGCACAAGTATTTTTTGTGTTGAACTTTCTCTGGTGTTTCTTCCCTCTTTATATGCGATGGTCCTTCATCTCAATTTCTTCCATCCATTCATCTTCTCTGTGATTTCGTTACAGAGTCAGAAATCAATTTCCGCCCTAAACAGTATTCTTCAACAATTTTGCTTTTGTGTTTTAATTTTCATATTGTTTGATTGAAACTCTAAACCATCATATTAAGATTAGTCGCTATTTTAGCTTACATATAACACACATGTACTGACTTTTTCCTGAAATTAATCCACTCTATTTTATCTTTGCAGAAGCAGAAGATGAATAGGAGATTTGACTGTGTCAAGGATATTAACGACACAAAGAAAACATGGAGATTGGCTTTTCGAGTCTTTGATTTATGGAGCGTTATTAACAGTAAAGGCGTAGAGCATTTGGAAATGGTTATCATGGATGCAGCTGTAACATTTTGCAAAATTTTCAAATCATATATAGTATTGTGAAAAATAATGTTACAATATTATTGATTAGGTTTCTTATGTCATCAAGATGATAGGATTCAAATATTAATTCGTGTTGACCATCCACCAAAATGGAAGGAACGAATTCAAGAAAATATGACTTGCATGATCAACAATAGCACTGCGTTTGATAATGATTTTCAGTGAAAGTTTTGTGATCATTCGAAGAAGTTCGTGTTTCTTGGTGGTACGACTTTTAAAAGCTATTGATATCCCGAACCTTCCTCCTAAAAACTATTATTTCAAAGACTTTTCAGATATCTTTAAAGGAAAATGTCAGCTTAACATACTTAAAGGCATGCTAATATGCATATGTTTTGATTTTGTTATGGGGACTTTATTAACAATGATTATTTTAGATAGTTATTTATACTGAATTTTTCCATTCTTTTTATAGATATCATTGGTGATGTACAGGAGATCAACAATTTTCAGAATAACATCCCAGAAAAAAAGACATTTGTTTAACTGAATTTGAAAGACTTGGCGTAATATATTTCATTCCTACCCTTTTCAGGATAGTACTGTTATTTAAGTTCCAATTTTTCATATGAATATGTTCTTAATATGTATAATAGTGGTAAAGTAGTCAACTGCGTGTTATGGGAAAGTTATAGTTCTAGATTTTTGGACAACTACAATGAGGCAAGTCACAATGGTGCTATTGTAATTGTTCTGACTCATGCAATGATCAAGGATTCACAAGGTTTATAATGTTTTATTTTTGTGTGTTTATGTCAGTTATGTTTCAATTTCTAACTTTTTTATTTTGTTGAAATTTCAGTTTCAAATGGATGGAGTGGTTCTAAGTTACTAATTAATGAAGACATTCTAGAGATCACTGAGTTTTTTCTAAGTAATACTATTAACCATTATTATTGTTCAGTTAGACTTATTTTTTATTGACAATTGTTTACATGACTTGAGTTATAATGTTACAGGTTTCCTGTAAATGAGCAGACTGAAAAGCCTACTCAATCCTCAAAATTAATTTCTCTTTGATTCGGTGCATCCCAGTACAACACAGTTGAAAGATTTGTTCATAAGGCCAAGTGCATCTCTTTAAGTGAACTTTGCAAGGTCAAACAAGTATATCCCAACAGATATTATTGAATAACAATTATAATTAGGTATACTTTAATGACATTTCTAATAATTTTTAGCTGATTGTTTTTTAGGATATGTTATGTGTCACTGTAGCAACTACTCAGAAGTTTTCTGTTTCAAAGCATGGTTGGTTCTATTATGGATGTATCAAATACTCTTTAAAGGCACCTGATTTGAAAAAATCGTATCAATGTTTATGTAAAGAAAATGTTACACAAGATATACCAAGGTTATATGATTTAAATGTATTTTATGTACAATTCTGTATTCGTTTCTTATTATTTTATAGTTATATTGAGTCATCTCCATTATATAAATTTTATATAAAAATGTACAAAGTCGACATATACGTTGTTGATGGTGAATCAAAGTTTTGATTTGTATTCTTGGATACTGATTGTGCTGATATTATTGGAAAGTCTGCTGATGATCTATATAAATCAATGCAGGAGGTATACTATTGTTTATTTGACTATTTTTAAAATTTAACAGTTTTGCATTATTACTTACATAAGAAGAAATTTTTTAGCAAGGTGAAGATGCTCCTATGATATATCCTTATGAGCTTGATATGCTTTTGAGTAAAAGAATGACTTTAAGAGTGAAAATTCAACCGACATTTAGGTAAACATCTGTTTAGAAACTGTCAAAAGATGAAGAATTTATCAACCAAATTGAAAAAGATTATATTACTGATGAGGTTTGAACAGATTCATAAAAATACACATCAAGTTTACAATAATATGAATATATTGTTGTAAATTATCATACTATTTGTTAATGTAATTTTTTAATATGCATGCTAATAGTATACCTTTGACCCATATTTCAGTCAAAGATACTATCGAGGCTTCCATGGTTGGTTTAATACTTATTGTCAAATCAAAATATATTTCTTTACTTTCTATGTATTTACTGGATGTTTTTTAATATTGTTCAAGGAGTCATTATCTGCATTTGGAGAAAGTGATCCTGACAAAATATTGATCGATACACCGACTAAGGATGACTCAGTTTCTAACGATCTTGAAGATTCTGACTGTAAAGTTTATAGAACTACATAATTTTCAGGAACAAAGCCATCAAAGAAAGTGAAGGTCGAACCAAAAGATTGAGGATTCACATGAGATTCACATGCTGATAAAATTTGTATTTCCAGTAGTTAATATGTTTTATGCAAATTGTTATGTTTTGAACAACAACTTTATCATTATTCCTTTGTTTCCTGTCAGTTTTAACAATCTCCATGCAATGTACGTTTGCATTATTATTAATGAATTGCTTATTTCTCTTTCAACACTGATTTCTATTGCATAAAGTAGATTCAGCTTACAATTTATAATTTTTACACAATATCAAAAGTATATATTTAGTTACAGTGGCTTAAATAAAGCATTTGTAATCATAGCGCATTTGATCATAATATTATCCACCTCTAATTAGTGAATTCTATAAACTGGCATTTTGCTAAGTCCACATGATAACAGTAAATTCTTTAGTTACCAATCTCAACAACAGTTAAGAACTATTTTCATTCCCAATTGTTATTAGCCTCCTACATCTTTCTCTTTATATTGAAAAACAACTTCATCAATATTGTTGTGTTTCAACCGGTTGCACTTATTCATTATTTATAAACTAAATTTGCATATTATTAATATAAACTCAGTATATATGCATATGTGATACGGTGGCAGAACCGACTGTTATACTGGTTTTGTATTTTGTATTCGCAAATGTGTGGTAAGTAAGAGTCGTCATCGACTTTTATTTCATCCAACAAAGTAAAAGGAAAAAGAACAGAAAAATTTTTTTTCGAGATGTTTCTGAATACGAGGGGTAGATTATAGAAAAGGAAAGTGTTAGCGCCCTTTCTATTTGTGGTTTTCCACGGGCTCTTAGGTACTTTATCATTTTGAAATTGCTTGTATGTGTTTTGAAAATTTTTTGTTTAACTTCTTGATAACCCTTGTATTTGTCCTCAAGAGTGTGACGAAGTTGTTTTTGAAAACTGTTTTGAAAGTATTTGTGAAAAAGAGTTTTTATTGTTTTGAGCAAGTACTTAAGAGTTTCTACCTACTCGAAAAAGATTGTTCATTTTCTCGTTTCCTTTAGACAACACTATTTTATTATTAGTGAGTAGGTAGCTCTATCGTTGGATGTTGATGGACTATCGAAAGGGACGCTATGGTCATCGAAGACAACATGTAAAAATATCTTAGCATTCGAAGAGACTGTCATCATATAGGCAACATCGAGGGACAAGATCATTTTTTGTAGGCAACTCGAGGGATGTTATGGACCATGATCTTTATGATGACTTTAGAATTAAGGGTCTTTGCTAAGACATCCCTATGTTCGAGGGACATGACCATTATTTTTCGAGGCAACCAAGTGAGGTATACCCTAAGGGTGCATATGTGCAAGGTGTGTTATGTTTAGTTATTTTAGTCTTGTGTTAAGTTTGCTAATGTTTGATTATTCTTGCTATACAATCATATTAGTCATACATCTAGCAGTTAATAGTTGCAATAATTTAAAAGTGAAAAAATATAAAACCTAACTATTACAAGGCTTCGGAGAGGGGGATTATGTACATATCGAAAACTGGAGAAAAAAATAAATAAAAGCGGTAAAGGTCCTACTAATCATCTATTACATCCCAATATACAGTTATAATAATAAAAGGAAGTGCGAAAGAATAATAACGCACAAATTTGAAAAGACGTCTAAAAATCCTAAGATATAAAGAAATCTTTTTGTTGTTTTTTATTTTAATTTATGAAAATGGTTTAAGTTAAAAAATAATTGATCTAGATCTATATTTAAAAAAAAAGTTAATTATTAAAGAAACATGAAATTTAAATAAAAGAAATTAATTCTATGTTTTTTTGGTATTTTTGTTACGAAAAGGAAAATAAATTAAAATAAAATTAAACCTAAGTTCTATTAATTTTAATTTAAAAAAAAGTTAATGTGATTATTTAATTAATTTACCAAAATTAAAATTTAATTAAGAAAAATCCTAAATCTATTTTTATGTGATTTTTATATTTGTTTATTGATTAAAAAAAGGATTAAAAGAAATAAATGAAATGAATAAAACAAGAAAATAAATATGGGCCTAGTAGCAAAAGTAAACAGGGGGTGCAATCATCAGAAATCCCTAGGCCCGAATCTTCGAAAGCTTCATGCCCTAACCATGGTGTTTTCAGATTCTTGCGTGGAACCTCTGATTCAACCATCCATAATTGTTCTATATAAACTCAAACAAATGTTAGTTTGCCATGAAATGTTATTAAAATTAGAGATTCGAAGTTTAAAATTTTATCAAATCGGTGTTGTCAAATGGGGGCGTGCTAGGCGTGTGATGGATTTATCTTGGGCCTTGTAAGACTCTTGAGGACTTCAAGAGGATGGTTTGAGGCTTGATGTCAATCGAGAGAGACCGGAACCTCGCGATATGACTTGCACCAATTCTTTGATTTCTGGAGAGCTTTTTGAAGAGCTTTTGGAGAGCTTTTTGAAGAGCTTTTTAGAGAGTAATTTCATGTGTTTCAAGCTTGTATGGCTCTATATTTGTAGAGTAGAATTAGAAGACAAGAAAGTATGGAAATAATCTCCCTCATAATATTGTGTTTTAAGACCATGATCAAAATTTGAAAAAATGTCATATTTGATTATTTTATGCCATTTTTGCATGTGGATGAACCTGAACATATTTGAAGGGTTATTGCACGAAATCAATTGACATAAATCAGCATAAAACTTGCCCAAAATGGATTCATATTAAAATTTACATTATTTCTATTATTTATTTATTTAATTCTGAATTTTAATGAATAAAATATCAAAATAAATAGCATAAATAGTAGAAAAATGTATGGTGGACTTAGAGGTCGTGGACCATGTTAGGAATGAGTTTCAAACTTGAAAATATAGGCCCATTTGGAAAAAAAATCCAAGTTTGGTCAATATTTGCTTCATGCATTTTTTTCAAAAATTGGCCAACTTTGACAATGCATATCTCTCTCAATTTTAACTCTATGAAGGTGTTATTTGACTTTTTAGAAAAATTAGGATGTCCCCTAAGCAACCTCTTTGGTTTCATATCAATTGGATCTTCCATGTTCATGTAAGAAGTTTTTACCCAAAAGGTGTTTTTGTTGACTTTTGAAAAGGACCTAGAGTGTATGAATTTATATCTTTTCATGAGTGCATTTCTTAAACTTGAGGGATGAAGATGAGTTGTATGGAATTGGATTCTCTTTAAAATGAGCCTTGGATTAGAAATTTTTGATAAAGTATGAGAAAGTTATGCCTGGTCAAAGTTTGGTTGACTATTTCTTTAGGAACCCTAATTTAGCAACTTTTGAGTTTTGATGAATTAGGAGCATTCCTTGAGGAATCATGATCAACCCTTGATAAAATGATGTATATCACTTCAAAATGTTGATGTTGACCAAAAATCTGGAAGTTTGACTGTATGTGGGTCACAGTTGACTTTTGACCTAGTACAGTTGATTTACAGGCATTTGAGCAGTTGACTGAGCAAACTTCTTGTGCAAGGCATGAAACTTGGTATGTATGATCTTGAGAACATATTAGGGAAATGGAAACCACTTAGGACCCTTGGAAACTCAAACATCTTGATTAGGAGTGAAACCCTAGTTTGAGGCTCATTGTCTTAGGAGGAGGATTTGTCTGGCCAATCCTTAGTCAACTTGAGCAATTGAGGACCTCTAGGAGTTTATCTGGTGTGAAAATTGGAGGGAAAATTTTGGGGTGCAACAACATAAAAGATACATTATTGTAAATTTACATCAAGTTTATACACTAATTTTGTATTTTATTAGTATCAACACAATATTTATACACAAAAGATGCAGTGGTGTGTATTTATATCAAATAAAGGTTTCAATCATTAAACATGTCAAAACCAATACCCCAACAGTTATTACAGTTTCATATGTATGTGTTGTTGCCATTTACCAATGCAAAATCATATTTATTAGTTATTATGCATGTTTTACATAAACAATGCATTACATGCTTACATTTTAATAAACCCTTTAATTACTGCAACATTGAGTTTACCAATATACTAAGTTGCACTTTGTATCATATTATTCACCATATTTAATATGCATCATTTAATTACTCTAAATTTTTTTGGAGGAAACATTATTTAACTCTATAAATTCAGTCTCCATGTTCATCCATTTTATTACAGCCTCTCGTCTTAATACCCAATAGTAATGGATAAACAAAAAGCTCTTGAGGATAAACACTTTAATACTATTCTCAACAGAAAAGATCAACAGAGGTCAGACGTCAAAGAAAAATTATACTTCAATTCAAAAGAGCAAAAAGATTGAGGTCAATGAATAAGGAAAATGCACAACAGCCTCAACCAAACACTGATGAAGAAAATTCACGTATCAGATTACCACTGTCTACAATTTCTCCTAACATCCCAAGTTGCAACATGTCAGCTCAAAATACATTGCAAAAAACTCATCCTAACTCTGTTTTGAATACGTTGCCAAGTACTTTAACCAAAAAAAGAACAAAAGTGATGCCTAGTAGGAGCATTAACAATATTAGAATGAATTTGGAAAGGAGATTTGATAATGTGTCTAGTCATGGTGCTTTTACATCTTCAAACAAGCCGCCACAACTATGTTTGCAAACTAACGAACTTTTTCTACATGACAGTGGAGACGACGAAAACAGTGAAGATTCTTCAGAAGGTATGTTACTATTTTCAATTATATTTATATCTAATATATTTATTCACATCAGTTTCTTCTAACTATGATATATTTATATATAATCAAAGATTTTAGTTCAGATTCTAATTCTTTTATGGATGACGCCGACGAAAGTTTTGTCAGTGAATCTCTTCAGTTAGATTTACAGATTTTAGGTATTTTTAATACATAACTTAAATTTTATAACTCAATTTTAATTACTGAATAAAGATTTTCTCTAAGAATTATTTGTCATCATTTAGGAGAATACTATGATATAGGTGATCCAGTGTTTGAGTGTCGATAATGTGGTGTTAATATGTGGTATTTAGAGAGGAAGGAAAAGTATCGACATGCATCTAATCCTAAGTTCTCAATGTTTTGTGGAGAAGGAAAGGTTCAACTTCCTTTATTGAGACAACCACCACCAGAATTGCAGAAATTATTGTTTGACCAAACCAATATTGAATCAAAATTATTTCAACAACAAATTCGTGTATACAATATGATGTTCGCATTTATTTCTCCTGGTGCTAAGATAGAAAAAAAATTCAACAATGGTAGAGGTCCTCCTAATTATCTGATTCACTGTCAATCATGTCATCGCATAGGGAGCATGTTACGATTGTCAGGTCAAAATCCACGTTTTGCACAACTTTATATTTGATACCAAACATGAAATTCAAAATAGGGTTGATGGAGTCAGGTTTGTTCCTTTATTTTATTAATATTTTATTAATATGTTTCATAGCATATATCATTTGACTTATATTTTGTTGCATTTTAGAACAATAAGCAGAGTTGATATTAATATAGTGCAAAAATCATCTTTAATGTTATATGAACACAACATGCATGCTAAGTGTTTTAAAATGGCGAGGGATATACTTGCTGAAGGCAATGTTTCTGACCTAAAACTCCTTCTTATTTGTCAGCAACGTAGTGATGGACGAGTATATAATCAACCAATTGTTTCTAAAGCAGTTGCACTAATTATTGATGATGTTGATACCAAAGAAAAGAGAGACATTATAATGCAGAAACAATGTGGTCAACTTCAGAGAATAGATGAATATCATACTTCATATTTGATATTTCAATATCCATTACTGTTTTCGTACGATGAAGATGGTTATAGGCCTAATATTATGCATCACAATAAAGGATCAAATAATGTTCGTATTTCAGAACCAACACCTTCACTAGCGTGCAATGAGGATATTCCATGGGAGAAAGCAATTAAAATAAATAGACTAACAATTAGGAAGTGGTTCGCCTTTAGGATCCAAGCAAGGAAAAACGAGGCACATACGATTATCAAATCAAGAAGGCTATTCCAACAGTTTTTGGTTGATGGTTTTACAATGATGGAATCTGAGAAACTTCGATGGCTAAGAAAAAACAAGTCAAAGCTACGAGTAGGAAGGTATCACTATCTCACAGATGCTAGAACAAAGGGACAGACTCAAGGTGCGGATACATGGAATAGGGTTGTGCTACCTTCGTCCTATGTTGGTAGTCGCAGATACATGGATCAATTGGACTTTGATGGTATGGCAATTTGCAGTTATGTTGGATTTCCTGATTTGTTTATTACATTCACATGTAATCCAAACTGCCCAAAATTGCAATGTGTACTAGGTTCTGATAATCTAAAAGCAGCAGATCATCTAAATCTCATTTCAAGAATATTTAAACTCAAATTTAATGAGTTACTGTCAGATTTGAGCAAAAAGAGTGTAATGGGGAAGGTTCTTGCGTGTAAGTTAATGTTCATGTGCTGTATTTAATTACATTATTTTTTTATCACTGAATTCTTATGAATAATTTATGATTTTTTTTTGTAGATATGTATACCATTGAGTTTCAGAAAAGGGGCCTAGCACATGCTCATATTTTAATTTTCCTACATCCGACCAATAAGTATTCAACACCCACTGACATTAAGGGTATCATATCGGCTGAAATACCAAACAAAGACACAGATGAAGAGTTATACAACCTGGTCAAAAATCACATGATTCACGGCCCGTACGGGAATGCAAATCTGTCTTCACCGTGTATGAAGGAAGGTAGATGTTCAAAATACTTTCCTAAAGACTTCCAGCGTGATACGATTGTTGATCAAGATAGATATCCTGTTTATAGAAGAAGAGACAATGGCCACACTGTCGTTAAGAATGGAATAGATATTGACAATAGATTTGTTGTTTCGTACAATTCTAAGTTGTTGTTGAAGTATAGAGCTCATATTAACATGGAATGGTGCAATCAAATTACATCCATTAAATATTTGTTCAAGTACATCAACAAATGTTATGATAGGATAACTGCTGCAATTGTCATGAATCAAGATGGAAATGTTGTTCAACATCAAAATATTGATGAGATCAAGCAATATACTGACTGCAGGTACATTTATCCAAGTTAAGCTTCTTGGAGAATTTATGCTTTCCCCATTCATGGAAGGAAACCAACGGTACAAAGACTGCATTTTCATTGCGAGGGTCAAAATTCAGTCTACTACACAGACACCAACAATATTAACACAATTCTTGCTAAACCGAGCGTTATTGATTCAATGTTTACATCATGGTTTAAAGCTAATAAAAAATACGTAGAAGCACAACAGCTAACATATACCAATTTTGTTTTGAAGTTTGTATACGTAAAAAAAAGAAGAGAGTGGAAACCTAGGAAAAAGGGTTGTACGATTGGTAGGCTAATATGGGTTCCTCCCAGTACCGGAGAATTGTACTATCTCAGAATGATGCTTACACACATTAAAGGCCCGCAGAGTTATGCTGAAATAAAGATCATTAATAATGTCAAGTACGATACATTTTGTGATGCATGTTTTGCTATGGGGTTTATTGGTGATGATCGCGAATTCATATATGCGATAACAAAAGCTTTTCATTGGGGTTCTGGCCATTACTTGAGATTAATTTTTGTTCACATGTTATTTTCAAGTAGCATCAACAAGCCGAAACATGTATGGAGTAAAACTCAACATATGTTATCCGATGGAATTCTTTATTCTCAACAACTTATTGCAAACAACAGGAGTAATTACTTAACAATTTTAATCTTTTGCAAATTAACATTATTATACTTTTTTATTACAAGTATACATTGTTTGATAATATCATATTTTTGTATCAGGTTTACGGTTATCAAATGAATAAATATTGAATTTAACCTTGATTGAGATTGAAAACTTCTTCAACGAAGTCGTAAGAGTTTAAGTGACTATCCTGGAATGCCAAAACCACATGGTTATGTAGTTGAGGAGCTTGGAAACAAGCTTATATACGAGGAGCGGAATTACGATCCTATAGAATAACTTATTAAGTTCAACACTCAGTACTAAAATCTCACAGGTATCAAGAATAAAAACATCATACTACTTTTAAATGATTGAATTCTATAAATTTTACTATACATGTGCTTTGACAAACATATTTCCATGTTGTACTACAATATGATATAATGGATATTATCTTAATATGTTGTTTCTATATTTTCCGTTTATTGCATGACAAATGAACAAAGAGATGTTTTCAAACAAATCATGGTTGCAGTTGATACACAACATGGAGGCGTGTTCTTTCTGTATGGATACGGCGGGACATGAAAAATGTATATGTGGAGAACATTAGCTTCTTACATAAGATCAAGAAAACAAGTACGCTTGACAGTTGCTTCCTCCGGTATTGCATCCCTCTTGCTCCCTGGTGGTCAAATGACTCATTCAAAATTTAAGATTCCAATTCCCACACTTGAATCTTCCACATGCAATATAAATAAGGAAAGTGACATAGGCGACCTACTAAAAGTATCAAAATTGATAATTTGGGATGAGGCTCCAATGTGTCATAAATTTTGCTTTGAAGCATTGGATAAAACACTCAGAGACATCATGGGTGGACCCAAATCATCAGATAAAATATTTGGTGGTAAGGTTATTGTGTTTGGTGGTGATTTCAGGCATATTTTATCGGTTATTCCAAGAGGTAGCCGTTCAAA
Source organism: Vicia faba (assembly GCA_948472305.1). Taxonomy (NCBI): domain Eukaryota; kingdom Viridiplantae; phylum Streptophyta; class Magnoliopsida; order Fabales; family Fabaceae; genus Vicia; species Vicia faba. Next base: position 1,430,490,972 of record OX451736.1, on the reverse strand, counting down.
TATAATTCATGAAACAATCAATTCATCATAGATATGAGATTATTGTAAGGTTTTGAAACTCACGAAGAACATGTGGCTTCAACAACTCGGGACGACATCAACGCCTTCTGAGTTAGAACCGTTTTCAAATTGGATATTAAAAGTTAGAGATGGAAATTTAGAGAAACCTAATGATGGTTAAACAAATATTGATATTCCATCCGATATGTTGATTACAGATTTTGATGATCCCCTTGCAGCAATATTTCAAAACACTTATCCAAAATTTGAAGTTAATTTCAATAATGTAGATTTTTTGCAGTCAAGGGTAATATTTGGTGGAACCATCGAGACAGTTGATCAATAAACCAATATGTATTAGAATGTCTTCCAGGTAATTGGCAAACAATATCTTTAACCATTGTCATCTATTTGTCAATTTTAATACTCTACATAATAATAAAAAAATCATTGTATTTGTAGGCGAAGAAAAGGAATATTTAAGCTTTGATTCAGTTGATACCCTTGATGGTGATGATAATTAATCTTTTGATGTTTTAACTCCTGAATTTTTGAACACACTGAGAATTTATGGTCTTCCTAATTATAAGATCACTTTGAAAATTGGTACTCCCATCATGGTTCTTAGGAATATTGATCAAACAGAAGGCTTATGCAATGGAACACGGCTCATTGTTACAAGATTGGTTGATCATGTTATTGAAGCAAAAATTATTGCAGGAAAGAACATCGGGGTTATCATTTACATCGCAAGAATGGAAATTACCCCTACTCAATCCCCATGGCCCTTCAGGATGACCCAGAGACAATTTCCTATAACTGTCTATTACGCAATGACTATTAAAAAATCTCAAGGACGATCGTTGGATCATGTCGATATATATTTGTCGAGGAGCGTATTCAACCATGATAAGTTTTATGTTGTAGCATCCAGAGTAAAAAGCAGAAAAGGTCTTAAAATCTTAATTCACGACAAGGATAAACAACCATTGGAAGACACAACAAATTTGGTTTTCAAAGAAGTGTTTCAAAATTTTTAGAATGTATGTCAAACATACTTTCAATTCTAAGGTCACTATTGATTACAATGGAAGAATTTTCAGATTTTACATTGATGCTTATATTAATATATCTGCATTAGTCGACTTTTTGTTGTTTTAAAACATTGCTTGAACAATGTATTATATGTTTTCAAATCAGATAGAATTTTCCCTTTGCATACTGATAGCATAGTTATAAATACATATAGATTTCAAAACAGCATTTTACATTGTGCAAATTTCATTTACTGCATTGTTTACAAAACGACTAATCACATTACTTAACATCAGCTAATACTTTAGTATTAGTTCAAGCTAATTAAACTAAAAGGAAACAGTCTAATCAAAATACAAAATCATAAACTAAATGCATTACACAACATGAGCATTACAACAACACAGTCAACAACTCGACTACACCCTCATATCAGAACTTATCAGCGACATTAACAACGGTTCACTAAATCCACAAACATGAGATTTGAAAAAGGAATCATGGAAAATTCAAGCACATCTTATGATTGAAGGTTTTTCTCTTTCGCAAAAGCGTACCATCCAAGCCCAATATGTTTCTCATACTCATTCCTTCTAGCTTTAAGAATGACACAATGATATCCTTTTCCAGCAGTCAGATCCACCATCCTTATTGCATTTTGCTTCTTACCAAAACACGTCCTTGATATTTCCATTAGTATATTCTGCAGTGTGACACCCATCTCATTAATTTATGATATGTAATGGACTATAAACAACATTGAATACAAGTGTTTTATGTAAATACTGGAGCATTTTGTCCGAACATGTTTGATTCAGTTACATTCAACGTCCACTTTACCTCCCCGCTATAATCAGCTATGCGTTTGGACTCAGTAAGAAACCTATATTTTATGAGAGTTTCATACATCTTTTCATGCTCTTCCTCAAACTCTTTTTTGAACCTATGCATCCATTCAAGGCAGTCTCTCTCAGGACCACTGAATCATTAATAACAAAGGTATCATTATTGTTAAAAGAAAATCAGACAAAATATATGTTATACCAGATCTGTCAAAATCCCACACATAAAATTGTATGGAAGTGTATCTCTCTATATAAGGAAGTATATTACTGCATGTGTGATACGGTGGGAGAACTGACTTGAGTTTTTACGTTTGTATTCGCAGATGTTGCGGTTTAGCAAGAGTGGCCACCGACTTTTCTTTTATCCAAAAGGAAAGGTGAAAAAGCACATGAAAGACCTTTAGAGATGTTTTCTTGAGTTCGGGGGGTAGATTATGAAAAGGGAAGGTATTAGCACCCTTTTCATCCATGGTTTTCCATGGACTCTTAGTTACTCGCTAGATCACTTGCTTATGTTTGAATGTGTTTATGGTGTGGTTTTTGAAAGTATTTTGAAAATGTAACTTTGTAATGATTCTTGTGTTTATAAGAACGCATACAAAGTGTTTGTTTCGAAAATAGTTCAAAGATGAGAGTGTGGGTGTAAAAAGTGTTTTTGTTGTGAGCAAGCGAGTAACTGAGAGCGAACCTACCTACTTAAAAGGTCTTAGATGTGCTTTTCCTCCTCCTTTAGATGTTGCTATCTTACCATTGTTTTGGTAAGAAGCCCCATCGTTTGATGTGAAGGGACGGGCGTTGGGTCATCGTATGACCATGATAGCAATGTTGTGAGATGACTTAGCATTTTTCTTTAGGGACTAAGATCATTTCGAAAGGCAACTTTGATAGCGTCATTGAGGGACTATGACCTTACATTTTTGTTTGTGCTAAGACATCCCACATGCATAACATGGCCATTTTTTAGGAAACAAGTGGAGTTAACCTTAAGGGTGCATGTGTGAATAGTGTGTTTGATTTGCATGCATTTAATCTTTGATTAGGGTTATCTACTTGTTGATTTTATCTCTTTCCACACACACCCTAATTACTAGAATTTACATTCAAAAGCGATAAATTACAGAAATGTAAAGTCCTATGCTATTACAATACTTTAGGGATGGGGTACATATTTACGAATGAGGATTGCAAGGAATTTAAGTCCTAATTATCTATTACAGCCATATTGAAATGCATAATATAAGAAAGAAATGGACTTGTTTAGAAAATGTTTTTGTCTTAAGGAAATAAATTAAAAGGAAAATATTTTTATGGTTTTTATGTTAATATTAAAAATGATAAAAAGGAAAATAAATGCAAGATAGAAATAGCGTGCTGCTGCAAGAAGAACAACTAGGATTAGAAGTTCTGAAGCCAAGAGCGTTGTGACTCAGCAGGAGACGTCAGTGGAATCAGAAGTTCTGGATTGGTAAACTCTGAGGTCCTGCAAGACACGTTAGAGGGAAAACACAGAAGTTCTGGGTGGTATTCAGACAGTGGGCCACAAGTCATAAGTTATGTATTACACTAAAATAGTGAATAAACGTTAGCAGTTCAGTGCGTTATCAACATGTAAAAATCAGAAACTCTGAGTGTTTGAAAAAAGCGAGTGGAAACATCAGAAGTTCAGTGTATTTGACATTGTTGTACCTCAAAATTTTCCCTCTCATTTTATCAAGATTTCCCCTCACAAGACTCTTTGGACTCAAGACCAAATTAGGGTTTTACTCTGCTCAAGACATCTCCTTGCACTGATGACCTAAATTAGGGTTTGAGTTTGCACAGGGGTTTTTGGACTTTCAATGCTCAAAATTACTTTCATACTTCATGTTGGACTTATAAGATTGCCTCTACCAAGTTTCAAGCCTTAAATCAAAATTTTGCCCAGTCAATTGGATAGTTGACCTAGAAATCAGCTGTATTGGGGAAAAAGTCAACTGTGGCCAATTTACAATCAAACCTCATAATTTTTTATCCACATAAACATTATAGACTCATATGAACTATTTGATCAAGTTTGGATCACAACTCCTCAAGAAATTTGATCAAATCATCAAAAGGGCAAAATGGTCATTTTTAGGGTTTTGACTGTATAAAGGCAATTTCTGATTTTTCACCTAGCCAATGGAAAATTGGGTTCAAGTGTAGATTCAAGGACTCAATGGCATCATCTTGACCTATTCACAAGGTTCAAAAGATCTTAAATGCATTAGATTGACAAATGAATTTTTCAGTCAACTGATCAAAATTTGACTGTACACTGAAAAGTCAAACTTTGACTTTTTGGTCAAAATCAAGTGTCAAGGGTCATTTTTCATCAAGATGATTCAAAACATGAAACTTGTTCATCAAGAAACCTAATTTTGCAAATTAGGGTTTAAGATTGAAAAATTTCATAACTTAGAATTTTTCTAAGTTATGAAATTTTCTTATTTTTTCCCAACTTTGCCAAACATTTTCACCATGATGCAATTGGATTCAAACAAAACTTCTAACATTAAAGTTGTAGTACTCCACAAAATATACAACTTTGATCCACAAAGTTTTCCCAAAAGAAGCTTGGATCTCAAGTTATAAATTTTGGAACAAGGGTCCATGAAACTTTTAACTTAGTGAAATTTTGCCCTAGTTTAGGCAGGATTTTGACCTATCTTCATGGAAATTTTTCACCTAGTTCCACTTGAAATCTCAAAATGCATTTCATATATGGATTGTATAGCATGTTACAAGATTTCCAAAATGTCCAAGAACTCTCCAAAATCATTTATGGTTAGAGAGAATCGAAGGTTTGAATTTGGCAAAAACTCACTTTTGATCCATGGCATTTTCATGTTGGCACAAGTTGCAAACTCTATCCAGCCTCACTTGTACTTGCTCACAGGTCTTTAAACCCTTCCACACTCAAAAATTGAATGCAAACTCAATGGTATAAGGCATTATTCTGATCATTGGAAGTTTGCACAAGAGTTTAATCTATTTTTGGCAAAAAGTGAACTATGCCATTTTGATAAAGGCAACTTTATGTCAACTTGCTTCCCTTGAGCCTTGGACCTCTCTCTTTGCAGAAAACAAGTTCCATAAACTTAGTCAAAGGTACAACAATGTTGTGCATGCTGGAAGATATCCTGTATAGACCCGTCTTGTATCACTTCACACTTTTACTTCAAAACCAAGTAAACTTGCAAAAGATCCACATCTTTGAAATCTGATAAGAACAAAGTTTGTAAGCATTCTAAACAACTTTTGCATATTGCCTTGAGCCAGAAACACGAGCCATCCAACCCTCAAGCCTTCCAAAACACAAAAACACCACCTTCTTGCAAAACAGGGCAGCTTCTGCATTTTGATTGCAAGATCACAAACCACTCGTGCGTTTTGTCCCAAACCAGTTCCAATACCTTCCATATAACCCACCTAAGTTATCCCAACCATTGGCCATTGACTGTAACTCCATTTACAAGTTTCACCATTTCTGATTTCAGCTTGTGCAGGTTGACTTCTACAGGCTTATTCAAGCAAGCTCAAAGCAAACAAAGCATTGGGGAAGGTCAGAGGAAGTTCAAGCAAGCTCACAAACATCTCAGGCCTCACTGAAAACCTCCACATTGCCATACTCGTGTTCAACTGAAGCAGGTATTTTCCAACTTTCTATCTCTCTATTTAGGAATCATTAGGCTTAGGTTTGTGAATAAAAAATGTAGTACCCATTGCCCTTAAGCTGTACATATGCATATATTTCATTTAAGTTAACTGTGTTGAGAGAATTTGCTTGATGAACATTCTGAAAAAGTTAGGTTAGAAATTAGGGCCATAGAAATTCTCTCTGGTCTTTGAGACTTAGATTAAGTTTTTTATATGGTTAGAATCGTATGATCATGCTCTATAACTTTCATGTTGCAAGTTTTCGTTTTTAAGCACAAATGCAGGAGATACGAGTTTGTACAAAGAACGCGCGTTTTTGTTTGAATCTGAGGTTGAAGATGAAGTAGTTGGGCTGAGCCTGCCTTTTCTCTGCTTTTTGCACCCCTGACTTGCTGATTGCACCCCCTTGGCCCATTGTTTTATATTTTTTATATTTTTCTATTTCTTTTTCATTTCTGATTTTATTTTATTTTTTTCTAAACATAAAAAATTACCAAAAATATTTTCATAAATTTTCACATTTTATTTTATATTCTTTATTATTTTTTTCTAACATAAAAATAATTATTAAATAACATACTTTTATTTTCTTTAATAAAAAAAACTTAAAAATAATACATAAAAATATTATGTTTTATTTTTATTATTTACATACTTAAATAATATTTTTTCTAATATATTTTCATTTTTTGACATTTGTATATATTTTATTATTTTATTTTATTGTACATAAATAATATAATTAATATCTATATATTTTCTTAAAACAAATTAGGGTTTCCACCCTTAATAAAAAAAATATTTTATTTTCTTATTTTTTTTAACACATTAAATATTATATTTTTACACACATAAAAAAAATACAAAAACATTTTTTTACATATTTATAATATTTTGCATATTTATAATATTTTGCATATTTATAATATTTTGCATATTTATATTTAATTGTCCATTTAAATATTTGCCTATTTATTTATTTGCACAATTAATTCAATTTGGATGTAATATTTAATATTAGGGTTTTATTTTCTTGCCAATACTCCCCATTCAAAATTGTATCCCTCCTCCCCATATTAATGTTGTAATTGCTTAGGTTTATTTTACGCGTTTTATGCTTTCAAATATGCCATGATAGAGATTAGGGTTTGTATGCAATATCCAAAATCAAAACAAATAGTTAGTCCTAATACAAGACATAAATGCATGAAAATGATAACACAATACACACATGCACCCCTAGGGTTCTCATCCACTTGTTGCCTTTAAAATGGCCATGGTATGCATGTTGAGTATCTTGGTAAAACAAAAACAAAACAAAAGATCATAGTCCCTCGATGACGCTATTTTGGTTGCCTATACAAAATGATCTAGTCCCTCAAAAATTTGCTAAAGATACTTAGCACAATTGCTATCATGGTCAATACGATGACCCACGCCTGTCCCGTTTAAACATCCAAATACAAGGTTGTTTACCAAATGCAATGGTAAAACAACAATGTAACAGGGTTAAAAATGTGTAGGAAAGATCTTTGAGTAGATAGGGTAGACAACTCTTAGTTACTTGATCAAAACTTGCAAAAACATCCTTGCTATTTTCAAACACACCTCACAACACAATTTCAAAACATTTCCCAAAACAAACTTTCAAACATTCAAACTTTGAAACATCTTTTCAAAAGACAATACACCTTTGTATACATTCAAACAAGAATCATTATAAAGGTTGCCACAACAATGGCCTCTTTTCAAAATAAATTCAAAACCACACACAAAAGCACCATTTCAAACAATTGAAAAGCAAAAGCAAGTGATCTAAACAAGTAACTAAGAGCCCATGGATAACCATGGATGAAAAGGGTGCTTGCACCTTCCCTTTTCATAATCTACCCCCTGAACCCAAGAAAACATCTCAAAGGTATTTCCTGTGCTTTTTTACCTTTCCTTTGGATAAAATAAAAAGTCAGTGGCGACTCTTGCTAAACCGAAACATTTGCGAACACAAACACAAAACCTCAAGTCAGTTCTCCCACCGTATCACAGAATTGGCGACTCTGCTGGGGAGAAATCTAAAAGTGGGGTTACCTTAGGGTTTAGATCACATTTGCATGATTACCTTGTTTGCTTTGATTGCTTTACATTTGGTTCTATTGTTTGGGTTTGAAATCCTCTACCCGAATTTGGGAAACATTCATAGGTAAATAACAATACGTTGTGGAAACTGTGTGGGGTATACCGACATGGTTGAAGCAATAACTATATTAGTGCGACATATTTGTAGGTACCGGTAGCCTTTGAGTCAATCAAAGAGGATACGGGGCCGCTGAGTGATTTCATGAAGCTCTAATGGACTTTTAGAACCTTTACTTGACCATCTTGGCCTTATTAGGGGTAGTGAGATGACCGGCTTTGGTACAGTCTGAAGTTGGTAGATACTCGATACTACACTCATTGAGGGTTATTTTATTGGAATATTTCGGTGGCCAGTTAAGTGGCTAAACTAAAACAATGAACACAGAAAATAATCCAGTGATATTGAGCTCCTTAGGACCCAGTTACTATTTATAGGACAGGTTGAGCCAACTAACTTCAAGAGGGTACTTAGCTATGAAACCCCATGCAAGCCTAAAACTAGGAACTGTGTGATTTGCTTGTACATATACTTGTGCATACATCATGAACATCATAAAGCATCATATGCATCCACTAACCATTTCAAGGGTTTGGATCTTCATCTTTGTTCCTGTTTTGTAGGTTATGGAATCACTCCACAGAAAAACAATCCAAGTCAACCTTGTGAGAATCCCTCCTCAGCTCAAGGAGCTTGCTTCCCAGATTCCAGAAAATTCTCCCTTCACTGAAAGACATGGTAGACTTCTCAACTTGGTCAACTCCAAGAAGACATGGTGAAAGTTCTCTTCCAGTTCTTTGACCCCCTACACCACTGCTTCACATTTCCTGATTACCAACTAGTGCCTACTTTGGAGGAATTTTCTCAACTCCTAATGATTCCTATTCTCCATCAACTACCCTACAACGGTACGGAAAAAGAACCAAAGCCTGAAGATGTTGCTCAAGCCTTACACTTGCAACCATCTGATATCAAAGGTCATTGGGAAACCAGAAGTAGTGTCAAGGGTTTCTTGGCAAAGTTTCTGTTTGATAAGGCACAAGACTGCCGGAATTCTCTAGATCTGCAAGCTTTTGAAGAGATTGTAGCACTTCTCATCTATGGGTTGGTCTTGTTCCCAAACCCTGATCAGCTTATAGATGTGAATGCTGTCAAAATTTTCATATCTCGGAATCCTGTGCCTACATTTCTTGGGGATATCCTCCACTCATTTCACACACGAACAATGAGGAAAATAGGTGTTCTCATGTGTTGTACTCCTCTTCTAGCAAGGTGGTTTATTTCTCACCTTCCCCAGTCAGTCTTGAAGAATGAGCAAGGCTTGAGGTGGTCACAACGGTTGATGACTCTTACACATTCTGATGTTCATTGGTGTTCTCAGTCCAGAGAAAATGTCATCATCATTGATTGTTGTGGGGAATTCCCTAATGTCCCACTACTTGGCATTAGGGGAGGCATTACCTACAACCCCTTATTGGCTTTGAGACAATTTGGGTATGCCCGGAGGGATGGCCCTCATGACATGTTGATTCTAGACTTGGTTTTTGACTTCGACAACGATGCTCAAGGACTTCGACAAAGGTTTATCCGAGCTTGGAGGATGCCCAATAAAGTGGACAGTAAGACACTGGGACACAAGAATTCCATCCCCTTTGAGCCTTACCTCAAGTGGGTACGAACTCACGCCTAGAGTCTTCTGATGCCTTACCCCTACATTCTTCCTATGATCAAAGAGCCTGTTATGGAAGGAGAGGTTCCATACACCCTCCTACATCCTGACATGCCAACATCATTGGAAGATTTGCAAAAGAGTTGGATACAGCTCAAGGAAGAACGAAACACTTTTGAAGCCAACTTCTACGTCAGTGAGAAGAAGGTTTTGGAACTTACTCGTCGACTCCACGAAGAGTAGACTCTCAACACCTACATCGCACCAAAGGGGATGCACAATATCTTTTTACCTTAGAATTTTGTATTATTTTGCCCATGGGGCATTTATGTACTAACAATTCTATCTTATTAATATGACGTGCATTCTTTTTTGTTTGCAACAAATTTGAATTTCTGAATCCTTGAATGCATTACATGAATACATATCATTCATCATATGCATAAGCAGGTCTTCACACCAGGTTTCCTTATCTCTCTGCTGTTTATTTCAGCAAGATGGATATAAAGCATACGGTCAAAGACCTACAAGCGCAGAATTCACAGTGCCAACAACTACTCATGACCTTGGCAAAGGGTCAGGAGGATCTTAAAGCACTGCTGGAAAAGGAAAAGGAGAAAAAGAAAAAGAAAAGAGTTGGTGTGGCTACTATGGGAAGAAGATTTGAGAACCAAGCTAGAAGAGTCCTGGATTTCCCCTCGACATCTGATGAAGGGGTTGGCAAAGGAAAGGGGGCTGCAGTTCCCTCCGAGTCTGAGGCTGAAGAAGAAGAAGAAGAGGATGAAGATTACTCTGAGTAGCAATACCCTCCTACAGACGGCAAGTACAAGAATCTGGAAGAGCGTCTGGCAGCTATGAAGGTACAAAGAGTGCTTGGGCTGGATTTCGAGGAGCTAGGGTTGGTTGCTGGGATTATGATTCCCCCTAAGTTCAAGGTGCCTACATTTGCTAAATACGATGGTTTGTCTTGTCCAAAGATGCATCTGCGGTCTTACGTCAGAAAAATACAACCTCATTCTTCTGATAAGGATCTGTGGATCCACTTTTTTCAAGATAGTCTTTCAGGGACACAATTGGATTGGTTCTATCAGCTTGAGAGATCTGATGTGCATAACTGGGAGGATTTGGCTGCTGCCTTCTACAGACAATGTCAATATAACGCGGACTTAGCACCTACTCATACTCAATTATAGAGTATTGGTATGGTCTCTAATGAAGGCTTTATGGAGTATGCCCAAAAGTGGAGGGACTTGGATGGAAGGGTGCATCCACCATTGTCTGAGAGAGAGCTTGTGGATATGTTTTTAAGGACCCTGTCAGGCTCATTCTTTAATCACTTGATCGGGAGTTCTTCTGCGGGGTTCACCGAGTTAATTCTGACTGGTGAAAGAGTTGAAGCTGGAATCAAGAGTGGTAAAATTCAAAAGGATGCATCCGCTTCCGCTGCTATCAAAAAGACCTTTCCAGCTAAGAAAGAAGTCTCAGTTGTTTACTCCCAGAGAAGTCAAGGAAGAATGAAGTGCCGACTGGCGGTGGGAGCTGTAATGATTCAAAATTCCACAGCTGATCAACCTCGAAATAGTCAACCCATAACCAACCACACAAGGGTGGAAAGGCCTGCACGACAATTCACCTGGATCAATATGACACTTGCTCAGGTTCTCCCTCATCTGTTGAAGTTAAACCTTACAAACTTGAAAGAGGCGCCAAAGAATCTGAATACCTCTTCTCCCTACTACCATTCAAATGCAAAGTGTGACTATCATTCGGACAGCGTGGGGCACGACACCAACAATTGTTGGGCCCTCAAAAATAAGATCCAGGATTTAATAGATTCCAAAGAGGTGGAGTTTGATGCCCCCGAAAAGCCTAATGTGATATCCACTCCAATGCCAAAACATGGTCATAATGTCCATACTGTTGAAGAAGATCTTTATGTTGCTACTATTGATGACTTAATGACTCCATTACCAATGATTAAGATGAATCTGTTAAAAGCCGGGATTTTCCCGGGCTGTGAAAAAGATTGCTACCTTTGTTCGTCCTTTCAATCCGACTGTTCGTTGTTGAAGTTAGGCATCCAACGCCTAATGGATAATCAAGAAATCCTCTTCGAGAAAACTCCTGTTACTCCTATCAAAGATGTTGCTATAATCACCATTTCTGCCAGTCTTTCCAAGGTCTCCAAAAGACCTGTTAAGATTACACCCGATCCAAAGTTTGTACCTCTGAAGATAACAATGTCGGGGCCTATCCCATACAAGTCCAACAAGACAATACCGTGGAATTATGGAGGAGAGATTTTCTAGCACGATGTTAAGCAGATTGAATCAGTTGAAGAATGTTCCGATGAAGAGACTCTTGACGTAGGAAATATTGCGGGGACAAGTAAGATCACCCACAGCGGAAGAATCTTCTCTCCGAAGATTTCTCCTCTAAGGGAAATCTTCGGACCCTCAAATGCTCCTAAGGTTACTCCGTTGCCGGTCAAGATATCTGTGCGAACTCCAGTGATTGAAGAAATTGTTACTCCCGTAGTTGTACCCTCTGTTGTTGCTGCTGATAAAGGTAACGGGATCCAAGAAGCGCCCGTCAGGATGAGGGCTCAGCCTTTGGTCATCCTCGAGACCACTCAAAAGGAAATGGAGGAGACTTTAAAAATAATTAAGAAAAGCGACTATGATATCGTAAAACAACTGGGGCAAACCCCTTCAAAAATCTCTATGCTGGCCTTGTTGCTCTGTTCCGAAGCTCATGCCAAAGCCCTGATCAAATTCTTGAAGATGGCCCATGTGCCTCAGGAAACCTCTGCGGGCCAGTTCCAGGAGTTTGTAGCCAGCCTAACAGCCGACAATGGTCTTGGCTTCTCCGATGCCGATTTAACATCTAAGGGGAGAAAGCATAATGATGCGCTGCATGTCTCGGTGGAGTGCAGAGGGACTACTCTTGCTCACGTTCTGGTTGATACTGGGTCGTCTTTAAATGTCTTGCCTAAGAAAGCATTGGACAAATTGGACAGTGAAGGTTTGACTTTGAAGCCCAACAATATCATTGTCAGAGCCTTTGATGGTTCTAAGCGGATGGTCCACGGGGAGGTGGACATCCCGATTAAGGTGGGAACGGAAACTTTAAACTCCACATTTTATGTCATGGACATCCTTCCCTCCTACTCTTGCTTGTTAGGAAGGCCCTGGATTCATCATGCTGGAGCCGTTACATCTACTCTGCATTAAAAGCTTAAGTACCCTGTCCAGGGGAAAATTGTGACAGTTCGTGGCGAGGAGGAGTATATGATAAGCCATCTGAATTCATTCCGCTATGTTGAATTAGATGGTGAATTCATCGAGACCCCCTTTCAGCACTTTGAAGAGGTTTCCCCTGAAGTTGTGGTAGCCAAGACAATGACTTATGTACCCATCATTACCAAACCTGTTCCTCGGATGTCATCCCTTAAAGATGTGAAGGTTGTGATTGAGGAAGGAGGAAGCACAGTATGGGGTCAACTTCCAGATTTTCCTTACAAGACATATAAGTTCGGCTTGGGTTTCACCGCTGCTAGTCAAAAGGTTGTACGCCGCTCCCGGGCTGGAGGGCCGCCGCTGAAGATTACCCAGAATGGAGTTCATGCTTTAGAGGAGGATGGAGAGGAGAGAAATTTTGAAGAATGGATCTTTCCGACTATTGAAGGAGGGTTGAACAACTGGGAGTCGAAAGACGTTGTTCCTATTACTTTCATCAATCAGTAATTTATCTTTCGAACATTTTCTGTTGGTCTGTAATAATTTTTAAACAATTTGTACAATTTTTGCCTTATGCCTTACCCGAGGCGTATAGGTCCATTTGTAAGGGCTTGATTTTTCATCTCCATATGCCATTTTAATGAATTATGGACGTTTTCATATATAAACTTTTGTGTTCATTGTCTTTCTTTTTACATTTTATTTGTTTAAAGGTGGCTATCCCTTACACACACCTACACTCACAAAATGCAGGTACCCGTCCACTCCGGATTCCATGGGTAACAATTATGCTATGACCTTCAGTGACTCTAAAGATCTGGTCAATCATGCCGAATACGAAGGTGATGAAGACTGTGAAGTGCCTGGAGATTTGGCTAGACTTTTGCAACAGGAAGAAAGGGCTATTCTACCTCACGAGGAGTTGTTAGAGACTATCAACTTGGGAACAGAGGAAGACAGAAAAGAAGTTAAAGTGGGTGCCAACCTGGAGCCAAGTGTCAAAGAACGCTGAGTTCAGTTGTTGAATGAATATGTTGAGATCTTCGCCTGGTCCTACAAAGACATGTCGGGACTGGATACAGATATTGTAGTTCACTGTCTCCCTACAAGAGAAGACTGTCCACCGATCAAACAGAAAGTCCGCCGAATGAGGCCCGACATGTCCGAAAAGATCAAAGCTGAAGTAATGAAGCAGTTCAATGCTGGCTTTCTTGATGTTACTTCCTATCCATAATGGGTTGCTAACATTGTGCCTGTGCCTAAGAAGGACGGCAAAGTCAGAATGTGCATGGATTACAGAGACTTAAACAGGGCTAGCCCTAAAGATGACTTTCCACTACCGCACATTGACATCTTGGTTGACAACACAACTCAACACAAGGTATTTTCTTACATGGATGGATTTTCAGGGTACAACCATATCAAAATGGCTCCTGAAGACATGGAGAAAACTACTTTTGTTACACAATGGGGTACCTTCTGCTATAAAGTGATGCCATTCATACTGAAGAATGCCAGGGCAACCTATCAGTGCACCATGGTAGCTTTGTTTCATGACATGATACATCATGAAATTGAAGTCTATGTAGATGATATGATAGCCCGTTCACAGACAGAAGAAGAACACCTCGACCATCTGCAAAAACTGTTTGTCAGATTGAAGGAGTATAAGCTCAAACTGAACCCTAACAAGTGCACTTTCGGAGTTAGGTCCGGTAAACTCTTGGGATTCATCGTCAACAACAAAGGCATCAAGGTTGATCCTGCCAAAGTCAAAGCTATACGAGAAATGCCTGCCCCTCGCACTGAAAAGGAGGTAAGAGGTTTCTTAGGACGCCTAAACTACATTGCAAGATTCATTTCTCACCTAACATCTACCTGTGAGCCAATCTTCAAGCTATTGAAGAAATATCAGGTGGTTGAATGGAATGATGACTGTCAAGTTGCTTTCAATAAAATCAAAGAGTATTTGCTGGAACCTCCTATCTTGATGCCACCCGTCGAAGGAAGGTCGTTAATCATGTATCTGACTGTCCTGGAGAATTCAATGGGGTGCGTACTGGGCCAACATGACGGGTCTGGCCGAAAAGAGCATGCCATTTATTACCTTAGCAAAAAGTTTACCGACTGTGAGACCCGATACTCACTGCTCGAGAAAACTTGTTGCGCTTTGGTATGGGCTGCTCGCCGGCTAAGGAAGTATATGTTGACACATACCACTTTACTGATCTCTAAGATGGATCCGATCAAGTACATATTCGAGAAGCCTGCTCTATCCGGAAGAATCGCTAGATGGTAGATGATCCTCACCGAATATGACATACAGTACACGACCCAAAAAGCTATAAAAGGGAGTCTGATAGCCGATCATCTGGCCCATCAAGCTGTCGAAGATTACCAATCCATGAGGTTCGACTTTCTCGACGAGGATATCATGACTTTGAGCAACATTGAAGAGAACAGACCATATGACGGACCTGAACAAGGATCCTGGTGGACTCTGTACTTTGATGGTGCCTCCAACGCACTTGGAAACGGTATCGACGCGATACTTATTTCTCCAGAAGGTTTCCATACACCTTTCACCGCTAGACTCTGCTTCAGCTGCACCAATAACATGGCCGAGTATGAAGCTTGTATCTTTGGTCTCAAGGCTGCTATTGACTTGGGAATCAAATCTTTGATTGTATTTGGGGACTCAGCTTTGGTTATCAGTCAAATCAAAGGAGAGTGGGATACTAAACACCATAACCTCATCCCTTACAAAGAACATGTCTTGACATTGTTACCACACTTCGAGCAGATCACCTTCGAGCACTTCCCGCAAGAAGAGAATCAGCTAGCAGATGCGCTAGCTACAATGTCATCCATGTTTAAACTTAACTGGGATAATGAGGCTCCTCAAATCACCATTGAACGAATGGACGAACCTGCACATTGTCACAAGATTAATACCGAAGAAGTAGTGGACCGACCTTGGTTTCATGACGTCAAAAGGTATCTCAAAGCACAAGAATACCCTGAAGAAGCTTCAGTCAACAACAAAAAGTTCTTAAGGAGGTTCGCGGCCAAGTTCTTTCTGAGCAATGGTATCCTATACAAGCGCAATCTTGATTGTGTCCTACTCCGTTGTGTGGACAAGGTTGAAGCTGAGCAGATCATGGCTGAACTACATAATAGCACCTTTGGCACCCACTCAAGCGGTCATACGATGGCTAAGAAGATTTTAAGGGCAGGCTATTACTGGTCTACCATGGAAGCTGATTGTCATCAACATTCTCGTACTTGTCACAAATGCCAAATCTATGCGGACAAGGTACATATACCTCCAGTTCCTCTCAATGTCTTAACAGCTCCTTGGCCATTCGCGATGTGGGGAATCGACATGATTGGAGAGATCAAGCCTACAACATCCAATGAACACCGTTTCATCTTGGTGGCCATTGATTACTTTACCAAGTGGGTCGAAGCAGCTTCCTTCGCCTCCGTTACAAAGAATGTGGTTGCCCGTTTCATCAAGCAGAATCTCATATGCCGGTATGGTATCCCCGACAGGATCATCACTGACAACGGTACAAATTTGAACAATACTATGATCACCGCTCTGTGCGAGCAGTTCAAGATTCAACATCACAATTCATCTCCCTATCGGCCTAAGATGAACGGTGATGTCGAAGCTACGAACAAAAATATCAAGAAGATCATTCAAAAGATGATAATCACCTACAAGGATTGGCATGAGATGTTACAGTTTGCTCTGCACGGGTACCATACTACGGCACACACTTCAACAAGGGCAACACCATATTCTTTGATATACGACATGGAAGTTGTTTTACCTATCGAGGTTCAGATTCCCTCCTTGAGAATCATGAAAGATGCTGGGTTGAGTGAAGATGATTGGATTTAGACCCGACTTTATCAACTTAACTTGATTAACGAGAAGCGACTTACTGCTGTTTGCCATGGCCAGGCGTATCAAAAACAAATGATCAAAGCTTTCAAAAGAAAGTCAGAAGACAGGTATATCAAGTCGGGGATCTTGTAATCAAGCGGATCATCTTGCTGCAAAGTGATCCCAGGGGCAAGTGGACTCCTACTTACGAAGGACCATTTGTGATCAAAAACATCTTTTCTGGTGGGGCAATGATCCCGACCACCATGGACGGCGATGACCTTCCGCACCCTGCGAACGCAGACATAGTCAAAAGATACTACGCATAAACGACCCAACAAGTTGAAAACCTGAAAGGGCGACTTGGGAAAAAACGAGCATCCCGGTGAATTGAAAACCCGAAAAGGAGGTTCAGGCAAAAATTAAGGATGAACAAAAAAATCTGTACACCTGGCAAGTTGAAAACCCGAAAGAGCGACTTGGGCAAAAAAGGGTTTCCCGGTGGATCGAAAACCCGAAAGGGAGGTCCAGGCAAAAGTTAGGGAATTAAAGCGTATGACTATATCTCGTCGGATCACTTTAAGGACAATCTCTTCACGGACAAGCTCCAAGCTTCTGATCAATCCAATCATTTGCGGATGAAGCAACGAATGGACAAGATACTCAGAGTTACGAAGGCTATAGTGGAATGGGACCCCCATGGAATTTTTACACATAGCCATCTTTCTTTGTATAAATTTTTCTCAATTTTATGACAACATTCTCTTACTAGGATGTCTGTCTCCTTTGTAAAAAATACTTACACAAAGTTAATACAAAGATACTTCAAAGTGCAGAAAATTGTTTGCCTTTTCTTTCTTTTTACGCTTGTGTTTTATTTGAAAATGTCCAATGATTTATTAAATGAGCATATGCATTTGAATATAATCACTGTTTACAAATAAAACGAAATGAGAACGAATAATTACTGACAGATTGAAAGTATGGGAAAACGTCTTTAGGCTATTTTAGGAGAAATCCTCAGCAGAGCTAAAGCCTTGAAATACATATCCCCAGCGGAGTTAAGTTTCAAAATCCCCATCAGATTTGAGTTTTCAAAACCCCCAATCCCCAGCGGAGAAAAACTTTGAACTGCAAACCCTCAGTGAAGATGGAACTTTCTTCCCCAACGAAGTCCAAAACTTCAACCCTTAAACCCTGGTGGAAGACCATCTAGTTTCCTCCAAGTCCCCAGGGAGTTGTCTTAAAGCCAGAAAATTCCCCTGCAAGTTATCTTAGAAACCAGACAACAGCTTCGGATAATTCCTCAATAGATTGGCATACAACCCAAGCTCTTGAAAACTCTTCAACAGAATAAACATTCTCCCTGCAGAGTTATTTCCCAACAGATTGAAGATTCTCAATCCCCATCCACAGTCATCAAGTTTCTCGGGACTCCCCAAGCAGGTTTTTCAAGAAGCACTCAGCATTATTCTTACAATGGAATGTCTATCATGTTCCAACTTCAAAGGACTTGAAGGATCCCTATGTCCCCAGGGAAGTCGTGAGGGATTCTCACAACCCCACAGAAGTTGTCAAAGTTCTTGTTAACCCCCACAAGTTGCCAAAAGATTTTCTATCCCCAACAGTGGTCCAAGGAGTTCTCATACTCAGCAATCAAAGGTTGTGGAATTCCCAGCATCGGTCCAGGATTTTATTTTCCCCGACAGCAGTCAAAGATTTCATTATCTCCAGTTATCAAGGATTTATTTTCCTCAGCAAGACAGCTAATCAGCTTACATGCGCATCCATTACATTCATATATCGTAAACATTGATAAAACACATTTTATTGCATCATACATGTCATGCAAACTAACTTTATGTTTCAGCTAACATTTTACCCTTTTCAGGATAAGATTAAAAGTTATCTTTAACAACTATGCAAAGATTTCAGATACAGTACGGATACACTCCAATACATGGAAGTCATTCTGTTACTCATTCGGATCTCTTGTTCAGATACAGTACAGATACACTCTAAGACATGGAAGTCATTCTGCTACTCATTCGGATCTCTTATTCAGATACAATAGGGATACCCCCCAGACGCGGAGGTCACTCTATTACTCATTCAGAATTTTTTTAAGTCAAGATACAATATGGATACACCCCAGACACGGAGGTCATTCTACTACTCATTCATACTTCAGCAATCAGATACAGACTAGATACACTCCAGACACATAAGCCATTCTATTTCTCATTCAGATTCAACTATCAACCTCAGGTTCAGATGCACTCCAAACACGGACGTCATTCTGTCACTTGTCCAGATCCCAGTTACAGTACAGATACACTCCAGACACGTAAGTCATTCTGCTACTCATACAGATCTCAACTTCAGATGCAGTCCAGATACGCACCAGATGCGGTTGTCATTCTCTCACTCATCCGGAATTTATCCCCAGCCCAGAGATGCTCCATACACGGATGCTATTTTGTCGCCCATTCAGAATTCAGATACAATACAAATGCACTCCAAACACGGCAGTCATTCTGATATTCATTCAAGAATCGAATACATTTATAGCTCGGATACACTCCAAACACGAACGCCATTCCTTTGCTCATACGAATCCAATCTCCAGATACAACTCAGATACGTTCCAGATACGAATACCATTCTGATGTTTATTCTCCTGATTTTCAATAAACACTCTTGGATGGCATCTTTAAGCCCATCCCCGACAAGATTCTGTCACCTCTCCAAATGGCATCTTTAAGTGCATTCCCTCATTTAAATTTTGACGAGTTCAAATTTACGGGCACTCTAGTGTCCAATCCTCTTTTACCTTCGAGTCACGAAAGGCAAACTCGCCAATCTAACTCTTCGGGTTCAATAAGATTGAACAGGGGCAGCTGTTGTACCCCAAAATTTTCCCTCTCATTTTATCAAGATTTCCCCTCGCAAGACTCTTTGGACTCAAGACCAAATTAGGGTTTTGCTCTGCTCAAGACATCTCCTTGCACTGATGACCTAAATTAGGGTTTTGCTCTGCTCAAGACATCTCCTTGCACTGATGACCTAAATTAGGGTTTGAGTTTGCACAGGGATTTTTGGACTTTCAATGCTCAAAATGACTTTCATACTTCATTTTGGACTTATAAGATTTCCTCTACCAAGTTTCAAGCCTTGAATCAAAATTTTTCCCAGTCAATTGGACCGTTGACCTAGAAATCAATTATATTGGGGAAAAAGTCAACTGTGGCCAATTTACAGTCAAACCTCATAATTTTTTATCCACATTATCATTATAGACTCATATGAACTATTTTATCAAGTTTGGATCACAACTCCTCAAGAAATTTGATCAGATCATCAAAAGGGCAAAATGGTCATTTTTAGGGTTTTGACTGTATGAGGGCAATTTTTGATTTTTCACCTAGCCAATGGAAAATTGAGTTCAAGTATGGATTCAAGGACTCAATGGCATCATATTGACCTATTCACAAGGTTCAAAAGATCTTAAATGCATTGGATTGACAGATGAATTTTTCAGTCAACTGATCAAAATTTGATTGTACACTGAAAAGTCAAACTTTGACTTTTTGGTCAAAATCAAGTGCCAAGGGTCATTTTTAATCAATATGAGTCAAAACATGAAACTTGTTCATCAAGAAACCTAATTTTGCAAATTAGGGTTTAAGATTGAAAATTTTCATAACTTAGAATTTTTCTAAGTTATGAAATTTTCTTATTTTTTCCCAACTTTGCCCAACATTTTCACCATGATGCAATTAGATTCAAACAAAACTTCCAACATGAAAGTTGTAGTCCTCCACAAAATCTACAACTTTTATTCACAAAGTTTTCCAAAAAGAAGCTTGGATCTCAAGTTATGATTTTTGGAACAAGGGTCCATGAAACTTTTAACTTAGTGAAATTTTGCCCTAGTTTAGGCAGGATTTTAACCTATCTTCATGGCAATTTTTCACGTAGTTCTACTTGGAATCTCAAAATACATTCCAAAGATGGATTGTAGAGCATGTTACAAGTTTTCCAAAATGTCCAAGAACTCTCCAAAATCATTTATGGTTAGAGAGAATCGAAGGTTTGAATTTGGCAAAAACTCACTTTTGATCCATGGCATTTTCATGTTGGCACAAGTTGCAAACTCTATCCAGCCTCACTTTTACTTGCTCACAGGTCTTTAAACCCTTCCACACTCAAAAATTGAATGCAAACTCAATGGTATAAGGCATTATTCTGATCATTGGAAGTTTGCACAAGAGTTTAATCTATTTTTGGCAAAAAGTGAACTATGCCATTTTGATAAAGGCAACTTTATGTCAACTTGCTTCCCTTGAGCCTTGGACCTCTCTCTTTTCAGAAAACAAGTTCCATAAACTTAGTCAAAGGTACAACAATGTTGTGCATGCTGGAAGATATCCTGTACAGACCCGTCTTGTATCACTTCACACTTTTACTTCAAAACCAAGTAAACTTGCAAAAGATCCATATCTTTGAAATCTGATAAGAACAAAGTTTGTAAGCATTCTAAACAACTTTTGCATATTGCCTTGAGCCAGAAACACGAGCCATCCAACCCTCAAGCCTTCCAAAACACAAAAACACCACCTTCTTGCAAAACAGGGCAGCTTCTGCATTTTGATTGCAAGATCACAAACCACTCGTGCGTTTTGTCCCAAACCAGTTCCAATACCTTCCATATAACCCACCTAAGTTATCCCAACCATTGGCCATTGACTGTAACTCCATTTACAAGCTTCACCATTTCTGATTTCAGCTTGTGCAGGTTGACTTCTACAGGCTTATTCAAGCAAGCTCAAAGCAAACAAAGCATTGGGGAAGGTCAGAGGAAGTTCAGGTAAGCTCACAAACATCTCAGGCCTCACTAAAAACCTCCACATTGCCATACTCGTGTTCAACTGAAGAAGGTATTTTCCAACTTTCTATCTCTCTATTTAGGAATCATTAGGCTTAGGTTTATGAATAAAAAATGTAGTACTCATTGCCCTTAAGCTGTACATATGCATAGATTTCATTTAAGTTAACTGTGTTGAGAGAATTTGCTTGGTGAACATTCTGAAAAAGTTAGGTTAGAAATTAGGGCCAGAGAAATTCTCTCTGGTCTTTGAGAGTTACATTAAGTTTTTTATATGTTTAGAATCGTATGATCATGCTCTATAACTTTCATGTTGCAAGTTTTCGTTTTTAAGCACAAATGCAGGAGATACGAGTTTGTACAAAGAACGCGCGTTTTTGTTTGAATCTGAGGTTGAAGATGAAGTAGTTGGGCTGGGCCTGCCTTTTCCCTGCTTTTAGCACCCCTGACTTGCTGATTTCACCCCCTTGGCCCAATGTTTTATATTTTTCTATTTCTTTTTCATTTCTGATTTTATTTTATTTTTTTCTAAACATAAAAAATTACCAAAAATATTTTCATAAATTTTCACATTTTATTTTATATTTTTTATTATTTTTTTCTAACATAAACATAATTATTAAATAACATATTTTTATTTTCTTTAATAAAAAAACTTTAAAATAATACATAAAAATATTATGTTTTAATTTTATTATTTACATACTTAAATAATATTTTTTCTAATATATTTTCATTTTTTGACATTTGTATATATTTTATTATTTTATTTTATTGTACATAAATAATATAATTAATATCTATATATTTTCTTAAAACAAATTAGGGTTTCCACCCTTAATAAAAATAATATTTTATTTTCTTATTTTTTTTAACACATTAAATATTATATTTTTACACACATAAAAATAATACAAAAACATTTTTTTGCATATTTATAATATTTTGCATATTTATATTTAATTGTCCATTTAAATATTTGCCTATTTATTTATTTTCACAATTAATTCAATTTGGATGTAATAGTTAATCTTAGGGTTTTATTTTCTTACCAATACTCCCCATTCAAAATTGTATCCCTCCTCCCCATATTAATGTTGTAATAGCTTAGGTTTATTTTACGCGTTTTATGCTTTCAAATATGCCATGATAGATATTAGGGTTTGTATGCAATATCCAAAATCAAAACAAATAGTTAGACCTAATACAAGACATAAATGCATGAAAATGATAACACAATGCACACATGCACCCCTAGGGTTCTCATCCACTTGTTGCCTTTAAAATGGTCATGGTATGCATGTTAAGTATCTTGGTAAAACAAAAACAAAACAAAAGATCATAGTCCCTCGATGACACTATTTTGGTTGCCTATACAAAATGATCTAGTCCCTCAAAAATTTGCTAAAGATACTTAGCACAATTGCTATCATGGTCAATACGATGACTCGCGTCTGTCCCGTTTAAACATCCAAATACAAGGTTGTTTACCAAATGCAATGGTAAAACAACAATGTAAAAGGGTTAAAAATGTGTAGGAAAGATATTTGAGTAGATAGGGTAGACAACTTTTAGTTACTTGATCAAAACTTGCAAAAATATCCTTGCTATTTTCAAACACACCTCACAACACAATTTCAAAACATTTCCCAAAACAAACTTTCAAACATTCAAACATTGAAACATCTTTTCAAAAGACAATACACCTTTGTATACATTCAAACAAGAATCATTATAAAGGTTTTCAAAACAATGGCCTCTTTTCAAAACATTTTTAAAACCACACACAAAATCACCATTTCAAACAATTGAAAAGCAAAAGCAAGTGATCTAAACAAGTAACTAAGAGCTTATGGATAACCATGGATGAAAAGGGTGCTTGCACCTTCCCTTTTCATAATCTACCCCCGAAACCCAAGAAAATATCTCAAAGGTCTTTCCTGTGCTTTTTGACCTTTCCTTTGGATAAAATAAAAAGTCGGTGGCGATTCTTGCTAAACCGAAACATTTGCGAACACAAATGCAAAACCTCAAGTCAGTTCTCCCACCGTATCACAGACATGTAAGGAGAACTCAGAAGTTCTGTGATGTGTTAGAACAATGAGTGAATCATCAAAAGTTCTGTATTATGCTGAGCCAGTGGGTGAACATTAGCAGTTCAGTGTGTTATCGACATGTAAGACTCAAAAGTTCAGTGTGTGTTAACAGTGGGAAAAATCATAGAAGTTCTGTATGTTAAAACAGTGAGGAGAACTCAGAAGTTCTGTGTGTGTTAACAGTGAGAAAAATCATATAAGTTTTGTATGTTAAAACTATGAATGAACATCATAAGTTTTAATGCAATATTTCAACACTCAATCAGCACATCAGTAATTTATTCAGTTTTCGACAATCAGCAAGTTAGAAGGATAAAAGCACAACAGTTTATAGAAGTTCTAATCCTGATCCTGAGCCTAGCCTTAATCAAGACGTTCTGATCCACAACTTTTCTACTTTATGAAATGATATGGACAATATTAATACTACGATATTTACATGTTAATGATGTTCAGAATGAAAAACAAGCAAAGTCAGAAAGACTTACCTTGAACTTGGAGCGTGCTTGGAGCTTAGGGATGCTGCCTTTAGATGTTCTGAGTCAGCAAGAGCAATGGAAGAGGAAATGCTAAGCTCTTTGATTCAAAAGGAAGAACAAAGGTTTGGTTTGATGTTTGGGATTTCTGGATTTTTTGTGAAGGGGTTCCACAGATTTCTTTTCTCTCTTTTGATGATTTCCTCTCTCCAAAAGCCAACCCCTTGAACGTGTGATGGAGCAAAGTATTTATAGGTGAATTTGTTGTGATTTTGGGGAGAAAAACAAATGGGATTCAAACCTTTTTGGTATACTGTTCCATTGCTTTTTAATCACAGTTTTCGTATGATAGTTTGGTGCAATTATGGGATGCAGGCGTAGGCTAAACTAACTGTTGGTTATAGGTCTGCAGAAGGTTGTATAAACAAGGTTTTGGGATTTGGTCATGTTCTGACCAAAGCGTTGAATATAACCTTCATATGCTGAAGTGATGCCTTGTTCTTAAAGCAAGCATGGTGGTTGTCAGCAGGAATTAAGGAAAAGCAAAAAGAAAAGTATGGGCTTAGTACCAAAGTTGCTATCCCAAGACAGTAAAGGTACGCGTGGGGTAAATCCTTTGGATAAAGACTCAGAAAGTGGTTGTGAGCATTAAATGAACATTAAATGACGATGAGACTTATCACAACCAGAAATCCTGCAACGTGAGATTCTATACCAAGGCTTAGTTCTGGATCAGAAGTTCTGCTTCAACGTAGCATGCAACCTTTGATCTTCTTATCTTCTGGCTCCAGCATATTCTGAAGGAGCTTTCAGACTTTCTAGAAAGCTGGCAGCATGCTTCTTAACCTTCTTTGAATTACCTTGGCAAACTCTGACTGAACTTTTGTTAAAACTTTCCCAGAAGTTCTGACCAAACTCTGTCTTGAGAGTGTCTAGAATTTGCTGAGTGTTATGGTGATAATCTGGTCAGAAGTTCTGAGTTTTGTCATGCTTCTTAAACACTTAGAAAAATTTCTAAGTATTTAGAATTTGACCTTTCCAAAGTAAAATTTGACTTTTGAAATTCTTGATGAAACAAACTTCATATTCTAACATGTCTTGATGAAATATGATTTTTGAGATTTGATTTTGATCCAAAAGTCAAAGTTAGACTTCTCAGTGTGCAAATGACCATTTTGCCCTTATGAATGACTTGCTTGGAAAAATTGATAGTTCAAGGCCTGGAATTGGATGGAAGCAAACTTGAGGATCCATGGTGATTCCTTGAGAAATGAGAGGGAAAATTTTGGGGTACAACAGCTGCCCCTGTTCAATCTTCTTACACCTGAAGAGTTAGATTGGTAATTCTGCCATTCGTGACTTGAAGGTGGAAGATGATTGAACACTAAAGTGCCCAGAAAATTTTCACTCAAAGATGTGTTAGTTGATTATGTGGGGAATGGGCTTAAATATTCCATTTGGAGAGATAATGGATAGTTGTTGGAGATGGGCTTAAAGATGCCATCCAGAAATGATTGTTGGACTGTATCTGTAAGCTGGAACTGAATGATTATCAGAATGACATCCGAATCTAGATCGTATCTGAAATGTATTTGAATGACTGACAGAATGACATCCGAATCTGGATCGTATTTGAATGAGTGAGAGAATGACATCCAAATCTGGACCGTATTTGGACTGTATTTGAATGAGTGATAGAATGACATCCGAATCTGGATCGTATCTGGACTGTATTTGAATGAGTGACAGAATGACATCCGAATCTGGATCGTATTTGGACTGTATTTGAATGAATCTGGAATAAGTATCAGAATGTCAGCCATATCTGGATCGCATATGAATTGTTTCTAGAAGAGAATCTAGAATAAGTATCAGAATGTCAGCCATATCTGTATCGCATTTGAACTGTCTCTAGAAGGAATCTAGAATAAGTATCAGAATGTCAGTCATATCTGGATCGCATCTGAACTGTCTCTAGAAGGAATCTGGAATAAGTATCGGAATGTCAGCCATATCTGGATCGCATCTGAACTGTCTCTAGAAGGAATCTGGAATAAGTATCAGAATGTCAGCCATATCTGGATCGCATCTGAACTGTCTCTAGAAGGAATCTGGAATAAGTATCAGAATGTCAGTCATATCTGGATCGCATCTGAATTATCTCTAGAAGGAATCTGGAATAAGTATCAGAATTTCAGCCATATCTGGATCGCATCTGAACTGTCTCTAGAAGGAATCTGGAATAAGTATCAGAATGTCAGCCATATCTGGATTGCATCTGAACTGTCTCTAGAAGGAATCTGGAATAAGTATCAAAATATCAGCCATATCTGGATCGCATCTGAACTGTCTCTAGAAGGAATCTAGAAAAGTATTAGAATGTCAACCATATCTGGATCGCATCTGAACTGTCTCTAGAAGAAATCTGGAATAAGTATCAGAATGTCAGCCATATTTGGATCGCATCTGAACTGTTTCTAGGAGAGAATCTTAAATGATTGATCTTTCCTGAAAAGGTAAAGAGTTAGTTGTATGTAATGTCATGATGTATGCATTGTGTAATGATGTTCTCAAAATAAATGAGATTTGTGTTATATGTATTTTGTATGCATATGCTATGAATGTTATTGAGATGTAAGTGTGTCTTCAAACTTTGCTCAGAATGTTTCCACCGAGGATTCCTGTTTTTTGTTTGAGGAGAACTCTGTTGGGAGACGTTGAGAGCTCTGTATAGAGTGTTGATTCCTGCTTGGGGAAAAAGAGTTCAGGAGTCTTAGTCGTCCGTTGCTCTACTGGGGAGTCGAAGTTGAACTGATATCTGGCTGGGTCCAGGTTTCATAGTAACTTGCTGGGGATTGTAGATTAGTCTACTGGGGAAGAGGAGTTGTGGTCCTTTTATTTGTAGTAGTCGGAGAGGCCACCTCAAGCTGGGGATTCCTGCTATTTATTGTGGAAATAAACCATGTTGCTGGTCTGCTAGAGAGGTGATGACTTTGTTGGGGAAAGTCCTCGAGGATTCTTGAGGTTGTCTCAGCTGGGGAAAGGTTTTCAGAGATTAAACCCTTGCTGGGAGTCATCCTACGAGAAGGATTTTGGGGATATTTTTCGTTGCCCCCTAGTAGAAAGTGTTTGTGGCATTGCCAGAAAAATGTTTGATTGTACGTAACCCTTCACTGAGATTGACGTTCAAAGCCCCAAGTGCCGGGGATGGAGACCTGCCCCTGGTTACTCTGCATTTCTTGAGAGGTTTCCTGGAATCTTGACTGGACTTCCCCAGGTGCGCTGGATAGTGACATGTCATGTCCCCTTATTGATAGGAGTTTTTTTAATGGAAGTGTCATCCTACTTGAATTGATTTTGTTCACTGAGAGAGCTTTTGTTAACTGGATATTCATTGTGTGAATTTCTCTGCTGTCAAACAAATAGCCATATGCAAACAATGATATTCAAGTAATGTAAAGTTTATGTTTGTCTTGAAGTTTTGAAAAATACGTTACAAAAGTTTTGTAAGAAAATTCAAACTTAGGATTTAGAGTAAAGCCTTACAGGAGTCAGGATACCTTTTGTAACAATATGATTTCGAACTAACCCATGCTTCAATTAGTACTTTTGAAGGGTTGTAATGTGGCTGGGTTCACAGTTTAAGAAACAAAGGATAAAGGCTCAAAGTATATTTGTATCCACCCGCTCTTCGTGATGTTCTTCAGTCCTAAACTCAGTTAATTGTGCGTTTGAACTCTAATTGAGTCTGAAATGAGGTTTTGGTGATGGTTCAGACAAGTTGAGTTTGTCGGAAGGAAGTCAGTCTTGCAACATTTTTCATGTTGTTGAGGATTTGTAGTGACCTCTTTCTTTTGATTTGTTATCCCTAATTTTTTCCTGACTGTTCCTGTTTTGAGATTACAGTCAGTAGGATGCCCCAGTTTTCTTAAGTCTCTTTTGTAGGTTTTGACTTAGTGGGCTTTTCTTTTTAATAGATAATGACTGCCTATGCAATAGGGAACCATCACTGTCTTTTGATTCCAGAGGAATGTTTTGATGTCATTCATTATAATTACGAGATGAGAGTTTGTGATTTGAACGCGCATTTGAATTAACTGAGAGACTACCCTGCCCTAGGTTTTGTTTAAAGGTTTTAATTTTATGAAAAAGAAATACTTCTACTTCTTTGGCTCGAAGGGGTTGACTAGGGATTATATTCCTTATAACTCCAATGTTTAGGATTTGAAAGAATGCATGTACATCGTCAGCAAGGTCTGTCCAAAAGCATATTGTATGAGATTATGGCATTGTTTTCGTCATCCTCCCTCTAAAGGCTTGTAACTTTTAGCAAGAGTTGAATTCCATAAAAAGCATAGTTTAAATGTAATGAAAATGAGTGGATCAAATCAAGACAATCATATGCAATGCATTAATGAAACAAATTTTGACATTAATAGATAATTGTTTGAATAACAAAAGAGATTACAACTTGAAAATTCAAATGAACAAAAGCTTTTAATGATTCATCATAGGAGCAGTGATTATGTTTGGAGTCGGAGGGTCAAACTCGATCTCCTTGGCATCAATCATGTCTTGGATCTTGTTCTTCAGAGCCCAACAGTTGTTTGTGTTATGTCCCGAACTATCAGAGTGGTATGCACACCTTTCATTGGGATGATAGGTAGGAGCAGAAGTATTTGGGTTCCGGAGAGGAGCCTTTAACGTAATCAGCTATACCTTCAACATGTGTTGTAGCTCTTGAGCCAGTGACATGTTGATCTTAGTGAATTGTCTTTTAGGCACGACCTTCTTACGCTGATGCCCCTGTCTTTGTTGAGCAGGCGTAGGATTAGAGATCAAGATTGCTCCTACGTGTTGGTCATGACGACTCTTTTGACCATACATAACATTGGACTCTTTATTCCCATTGTATGGATTTTTCTGAGCATCAGAAGGTGTAGCTCCTTGGATCTTTCCACTTTTGATGCCAGCTTCGACCCTTTCGCCGGTCAGTATTAGCTCGGTGAACCCGACTGAGGAGATTCCGATCAAGTGTTTGAAGAAAGGCCCTGTCAAAGTTCCCATGAAGATGTCAATCAACTCCCTGTCAGTTAAAGGGGGCTGCACCCTACCAGCCAGATCTCTCCACTTTTGGGCGTATCCTTTGAAGCTCTCGTTGGAACCCATGGTCATGTTCTGCAGTTGCACACGAGTTGGTGCAAAATCAGCAATGTACTGATATTGCTTGTAGAAAGCAGCAGCTAAATCCTCTGAGGTGTGGATGTGAGAACTCTCCAATTGATAGAACCATTCGAGTTGAGTCCCTACTAGGATTTCTTGGAAGAAATGGATCCAAAGCTTCGGATCAGTTGTGTATGGTTGAATCTTGCGGACATAAGACTTTAAGTGCATCTTAGGGCAAGAGACTCTATCGTATAAGACAAAGGTGGGGATTTTGAACTTTGGGGGAATGACCACTCTAGAAACCAAACCCATGTCTCCTAAATCCAAGTCGGGTATCTGTTGAATCTCCATAGCACTGAGGCGATCCTCCAGCTGTTTGTACTTGTCAACATTGGGAGGAGATTATTCTTCAGAGTAGTCAGTTTCGACTTCATCAATCTCCAGATTGTTTTCTTCTTCATGACTATCCCCCATGTTTGATGGAGTTGAAAGATCTAGAGCTCTCTTGACTGGTCCTCTAGGTCTTCTTCTCAAGTTCAGGACATCTACTGACTTCTTGGACTTCTTCCTCTTGTCTTTGAGAAGGAGAGTTTTCAGGTCCTCCTGCCCCTTAGCCATAGCCATGAACATTTGTTGGAATTGAGCGTTTTGAGCTTGGAGATCTTTCACCGTTTGTTCCATATCCATTTTACTGAAATAAACAGTAGGAAGATAAGGACACCTGTATGGGAGAAACATGTCATGATATGATGCATGATATGTGGATGCATGTTTTCAAGGATCTCGCGGGATTAGTAGTCATTTACAATTTCAGATTTGGAGAAATTTGTATCAGTGGATGTCCTTCCACGAGAGTCAAGCTCACCATATCAAGTGGGTCATAGCCCTTGACTCAAGTTGTTGTACTTGATCTCTGATGGCGTTTGGTTAGAGGGAAATAAATCCTCTTTCCTCTTGACAGACGTCTGGTTCAATGTGACCCTGCATCAAAGACCCTCGAGATCCTTGAAATTCTATGGTTTAATGTTAACGAAAATGCTATGGTATGGTGATATGATGTTATGTACAAATATGCGAGGTAAGCATGTTTTATATACAAATAATCATATTCACATAAAGCAAACAAATCCTTAGTTTTAGGCTTGCATGGAGTTTGTAGGTAAGTACCATCTTGAAGTTTAGTTGGCTCAACCTATCCTAGTTAATAGTAACCGGGTTCTAAGAGATCTCAATATCACTGACCTTTCTTTTAGGCATTCTCTCAACTCAATCAATCTTTTCTTGCGACCGAGATATCCTAAAAGTCCGGTCTCAGTGAGTGTAGCATCGAGTATCAACCAATTTTAAGCTCTACACCGAAACCGGTTATCTTACTACGTCCTAATGGCTAAGTTGGTCGAGTAAGGTTCTAAGGTCAGTTGATGCTTCACGACACCACGCGGTGGCCCCGTACTCTCCTTGATTCAACTCAAGGGTTACCGGTACCAACAAAGTGCCACATCAACGTAGCTACTGCTTCAACCATGTTGGTATACCCCGCACAGTTCCTTCACAATCTATTGGTACTTACCTAAAAGGTGTCCCCAAATCCGGGTGTAGGATTTAAAATAAACCCAAACAAGGAACCAAAATGTAAAGCATGCAAATAAAACAATGTAAGCAAGTAAATGTGATCTAACCCTAAGGTAACCCCACTTTTAATTTTAGTCCCCAGCAGAGTCGCCAGTTCTGTGATACGGTGGGATAACTGACTTGAGGTTTTGCGTTTGTGTTCGTAAATGTTGCGGTTTAGCAAGAGTCACCATCGACTTTTCTTTTATCCAAAAGGAAAGGTGAAAAAGCACAGGAAAGACCTTTAGAGATATTTTCTTGAGTTCAGAGGGTAGATTATGAAAAGAGAAGGTATTAGAACCCTTTTCATCCATGGTTTTCCATGAGCTCTTAGTTACTCGCTAGATCACTTGCTTTTGTTTGAATGTGTTTGTGGTGTGGTTTTTGAAAGTATTTTGAAAATGTAACTTTGTAATGATTCTTGTTTTTATAAGAACGCATACAAAGTGTTTGTTTCAAAAATAGTTCAAAGATGAAAGTGTGGGTGTAAAAAGTGTTTTTGTTGTGGGCAAGCGAGTAACTGAGAGTGAACCTACCTACTCAAAAGGTCTTAGATGTGTTTTTCCTCCTCCTTTAGATGTTATTATCTTACCATTGTTTTGGTAAGAAGCCCCATCGTTGGATGTGAAGGGACAAGCGTTGGGTCATTGTATGACCATGATAGCAATGTTGTGAGATGACTTAGCATTTTTATTTAGGGACTAAGATCATTTTGAAAGGTAACTTTGATAGCGTCATTGAGGGACTATGATCTTACATTTTCGTTTGTGCTAAGACATCCCACATGCATAACATGGCCATTTTTTAGGCAACAAGTGGAGTTAACCTTAAGGGTGCATGTGTGAATAGTGTGTTTGATTTGCATGCATTTAATATTTGATTAGGGTTATCTACTTGTTGATTTTATCTTTTGCCATATACACCCTAATTACTAGCATTTACATTCGAAAGCGATAAATTGCAGAAATGTTAAGTCCTATGCTATTACAATACTTTAGGGATGGGGTACATATTTACGAATGGGGATTGCAAGGAATTTAAGTCCTAATTATCTATTACAACCATATTGAAATGCATAATATAAGAAAGAAATAGACTTGTTTAGAAAATGTTTTTGTCTTAAGGAAATAAATTAAAAGGAAAATATTTTTATGTTTTTTATGTTAATATTAAAAATTATAAAAAGGAAAATAAATGCAAGATAGAAACAGCGTGCTGCTGCAAGAAGAACAACTAGGATCAGAAGTTCTGAAGCCAAGAGCATTGTGACTCAGCAGGAGACGTCAATGGAATCAGAAGTTCTGGATTGGTAAACTCTGAGGTCCTGCAAGACACGTTAGATGGAAAACACATAAGTTCTGGGTGGTATTCAGACAGTGGGCCACAAGTCAGAAGTTCTTGATTACACTAAAATAGTGAATAAACGTCAGCAGTTCAGTGCATTATCAACATGTAAAAATCAGAAACTCTGAGTGTTTGAAAACAGCGAGTGGAAACATCAGAAGTTCAGTGTATTTGACATGTAAGGAGAACTCAGAAGTTTTGTGTTGTGTTAGAATAATGAGTGAATCATCAGAAGCTCTGTATTATGCTAAGCCAATGGGTGAACATTAGCAGTTCAGTGCGTTATCAACATGTAAGACTCAGAAGTTCAGTGTGTGTTAACAGTGAGAAAAATCATAGAAGTTATGTATGTTAAAACAGTGAGGAGAACTCAAAAGTTCTGTGTGTGTTAACAGTGAGAAAAATCATAGAAGTTCTGTATGTTAAAACTATTGAATGAACATCATAAGTTTTAATGCCATATTTCAACACTCAATCAACACATTAGTAATTTATTCAGTTTTCAACAATCGGCAAGTCAGAAGGATAAAAGCACAACAGTTTACAGATGCTATAATCTTGATCCTGAGCCTAGCCTTAATCAAGACGTTCTGATCCACAATTTTTCTACTTTATGCAATGATATGGACAATATTAATACTATGATATTTACATGTTAATGATGTTCAGAATGGAAAACAAGCAAAGTAAGAAAGACTTACCTTGAACCTGGAGCGTGCTTGGAGCTTTGGGCTGCTGCCTTTAGACGTTCTGAGTCAGCAAGAACAACGGAAGAGGAAATACTAAGCTCTTTGATTCAAAAGGAAGAACAAAGTTTTGGTTTGCTATTTGGGATTTCTGGATTTTTTGTGAAGGGGTTCCACAAATTTCTTTTCTCTCTTTTGATGATTTCCTCTCTCCAAAAGCCAACCCCTTGAACGTGTGATGGAGCAAAGTATTTATAGGTGAATTTATTGTGATTTTGGGGGGAAAAACAAATGGGATTCAAACCTTTTTGGTATACTGTTCCATTGCTTTTTAATCACAGTTTTCGTATGCTAGTTTGGTGCAATTATGGGTTGCAGGCATTGGCTGAGCTAGCTGTTGGTTATAGGTCTGTAGCAGGTTGTATAAACAAGGTTTTGGGATTTGGTCATGTTCTGACCAAAGCGTTGAATATAATCTTCATATGCTGAAGCGCTTCCTTGTTCTTAAAGCAAGCATGGTGGTTGTCAGCAGGAATTAAGGAAAAGCAAAAATCAAAGTATAGGCTTAATACCAAAGTTGCTATCCCAAGACAGTAGAGGTACACGTGGGGGAAATCCTTTGGATAAAAACTCAGAAAGTGGTTGTGAGCATTAAATGAGCATTAAATGGTGATGAGACTTATCACAACCAGAAATCCTGTAACGTGAGATTCTACACCAAGGCTTAGTTCTGGATCAGAAGTTTTTCTTCAGTGTAGCATCCAACCTTTGATATTCTTATCTTCTGGCTCCAGCATGTTCTGAAGGAGCTTTCAGACTTTCTAGAAAGCTGGCAGCACGCTTTTTAACCTTCTTTGAATTACCCTGGAAAACTATGACTGAACTTTTGTGAAAACTTGCCCAGAAGTTCTGACCAAACTCTGTCTTGAGAGTATCTAGAATTTGCTGAGTGTTATGGTGATAATCTGGTCAAAAGTTCTGAGTTTCGTCATGCTTCTTAAACACTTAGAAAAATTTCTAAGTATTTAGAATTTGACCTTTCCAAAGTAAAATTTGACTTTTGAAATTCTTGATGAAACAAACTTCATATTCCAACTTGTCTTGATGAAATATAATTTTTGAGATTTGATTTTGATCCAAAAGTCAAAGTTAGACTTCTCAGTGTGCAAATGACCATTTTGCCCTTATGAATGACTTGCTTGGAAAAATTGATAGTTCAAGGCCTGGAATTGGATGGAAGCAAACTTGAGGATCCAGGGTGATTCTTTGAGAAATGAGAGGGCAAATTTTGGGGTACAACAACATGCATGAATTGATAAAATATAACTATTATTTTGCTTTCAAATGGTAATATATTTATGTATGCAAGAAACATTTACCTGCTGGAAGGAGAAGGAACAAAGGGTACCCCCGACTTCACCATCTTCAAAGTTCAATTGATAATGTGTATTTGGTTGCACTTTTCAAAACTTCCTATACATAGATGTAGTTACACATATAGATATTGGGCCGGTAAATAGTTATGGGCCTGTATTTCATACGACACAATTATCTCCAAATATCAAACATAAAGTATAACTATATAAATTACTATTATTATATATTATAAACTATAGAACATATAATGTCTTTAAATTCTTATTTGTTTATTTTTATGATAAATCATATTTTGTCAAAAAATACTTATGAGTATAATAATATCAAATCTCATTTGACAAAATTAATAGGAGCTATTATATTTTTAAGAAATAAAATAATCGTTTAGAAATTAAGGTTAATCTTACTATCTGTTGGCTCCTAAATTTGACACCCGCGTTCTATTATCATATAGATCATTAATTATGAGTTAGAAGAGTTTCCTACACAAGAAGGCTTCGATCAGCTAATCACATCGAAGGCTTATTAAAGAATGACAAGATACTTAGAGAAATTTCTCTAAGTTGGAATCATGTTGTTTTCAACGTCGAAGGAGCAACCTCTCGACCAAGGTCCCTGATGCCCAAGATCGAACGGTTTGAACTTCGAATTGTTGGAGGGAAAACGGTTCCCAGCAGTTACCAAGCGCAACGTGGCGTGGAAGTAGGCGTCGAGGGTTGTGAACGTGCCATGTGGTGTCACCACGAAGCGATGTAACTGCCCAGCAGTTACTTAGGATTTTTAGTATAAATACTAAGTGTTCACGTAGTTATTAAGGGTGTTCATCATTGTATACAAGTCACTCATTTAGATTCAAGTACCCAGCGTGAGAGAAAGAATCATTGAGAATGTATGTGTGAAACACCATTTACCTTAATCAAAATCCTTTACATTCAAGCAATTTATCGCTTTCACTTATTTATCTCAGTCGAAGTCATTTATTTAACAAGCCTTTAATGCTTTTATTTACTTTATCAAGCTTTTCTCCATGCAATTTACTTAAAGTGTCTCTACCTTACTTGCGTTAATCACCATTAGGATTAGTCGAAACTCTCTATTTTAAATCATTTAAACGATAAAAATCAGCCATGTCTTAGGATCAATCTGATCGATCCTGCGAGTCACCAAATAAGTTACCTTTTGGAAGATCAGCGGTTGTTTACCATTTTTC
Source organism: Vicia faba (assembly GCA_948472305.1). Lineage (NCBI taxonomy): Eukaryota > Viridiplantae > Streptophyta > Magnoliopsida > Fabales > Fabaceae > Vicia > Vicia faba. Next base: position 1,430,455,626 of record OX451736.1, on the reverse strand, counting down.
ACGGTAAACACTATCATACACCAAACATGTGTTTTTCACGCACCATATGAAATACACAATAATACATTAAATATGAGGATTGAAGCACATTATAGAGTACAATATTATCCATAAGACACCATGTATTCTTAAATTCATACAAAACAAAGTAACATCCAAAAGGTGTTAACACAATCCATAAACAATATAACATCCCAAAACCTAATTAAAAAGAACCAAACAAAACAAGAAAGCATAATTTATACACTTCTTAATAGCATCTTTTCACAATCCCCACTTTGAAGTTGTTCCTTTCCATCATTTCTTTTTCAATGTGACATACACATACAGAGAAAATCATCTCGCTTGACATATCAGTCTGTCGCCATTTCTAAACCCTTTGGTCTTCACATAGTTGTACCATCCTTTGGTCGTGTATTTCTTAGTTGGGCTTGGTACCCTCATACATGTTGTTATCTTGATTATACAATTGAATTTTTCATGTAAGTTAACATCTCTAATTGTTATCTCCTTCTGATTCCTTCCCAAGAAATGTTTTGATATTTCCCTTGAGAAATGGTGCAATTATATAAACATGTTGCATTGGATTAATTTTTCAAAACAACGTTGTATTAACATAACAGAAAATTTTGGAATTGGATTACCTGAACATTTTATTTTTTGCTTTTGGAATTCTGTATTGGAATATCCTAGAAATATGTTTTCTTCTCCCTAAACCATTTTATTCTAACATTGAATGGATTTTTTTTGCCTTCTTTACATTTTTTATTTGTGTTTTCTTATTACCATTTGTAACATTTTTTATTGTTGTCTATCTTGCTCAAAGACTTGATCTTACAACTATTCTCAGTGGCCTTTGCTTTCTTGATAATACTTTTGTCAACAACATTTTTAAACTTCTTCATAATTCCTTTAATTAGTTCACTTTCATTTCTAGCAACAATGGAGACACCAACATCTTCAACCTTAACATCCTCCATAACAAAGTTCATGTTGTTGAAAGTTGGAACATCTAAAGGTGGACTTTTTCAAGTTTCTGCAAACCTAACCGATTTCTTATCAACTGCATTACCTTCTTGAACTTTCTTAGCAGAATTTTTTTATAGAACATTCTCCAACTTCATTAACAAGTCCCTGAATCACATCCATGACTGTTTCCCCACTGAAATAACAGTGCTAAGTTTGTTACAACATTATGCATGATACATAAACAACAATAATACCATATATTATATACATTAACATAATGCTTAATGATTTACATTTTTAAATCATAATTCCATACTCCCCTAATTGAACACAACTGATTATATCAATGATCAAAATAATCGCGCAATGATATTTTTGAATTTACTTTATCAATGAACGCTAACTATCAACCAAAATTATAAATTTTGAAATCTCCATACCACTCAATTCCTAAAAGTTACTCTAAATTATAACATAAACAAACCTAAATCATGAACCCCAAAGCATCATCAAATGAGATATCAAAAAATACACAATACAGTCAAAATAAGATGAAAAAACAAGGGAAATCAGTTACTGACCTAATGCTTGACACGTTATCGTCTGAAATCCAACCATTGCAAGTTTTTCTTCTACCACTAAATGCTCCACTTTTCGGTTGGGTGGTTTCAGTTGAAGTAGAGAGGTGAAAGTTTTCTAAATAGCGGCGACACCCTTAGGGTTATCGATGTGAGCAAATCAAGAGAGTGAGAGAGAGAGAGAGAGAGAAGACGTAAAGTTCAATTGAAACGCATGCAATGTTGGAAGATACAATTTCCAATCAATGAATTCAGTTTCCAAGGTTGCATGCGATGCATGATGCGTTTCCAAATATGTGGATCAGATGAACAGTTTCCATATCTCTTGGTCAGATGAACATCTTATTAGAACCATGCTTCTCTTTTTGTCATAAGTATTGCATTTAGGTTAATTTATTAGAGAGATGAAAATGTTGCCATGCATACACGTGCAAGTTGTTGCTTTTGTTGTTTAGTATTCTCTACATGTTTGGTTTATATAATTAAGTATTACTTTATTTACATTTTCCCCCTTTTCTAAAGCAACTTTTTAGGTCCAATTTACTCAACTTTATTAAAAGTAAATATTTATTACTTCCACCAAATATATATATATATATATATATATATATATATATATATATATATATATATATATATATATATATATATATATATATATATAAATATATATATATATATATATTTATATATATATATATATATATATATATATATATATATATATATATATATATATATATATATATATATATATATATATATTTATTTATTTATTTATTTATTTATGATCTGGACTGGGCCTGCACTTGCCCCACTGCTGGGAGGCCCAATCCAACACCCTTGCATAAGACCCAAAGGCAAGCAACCCAAGTTGGAGATCATTGGGAAACTCCTCACGCGTTCATTGGGGAACGTGACCCACATGTTCGTATCATTGTCATCATAACTGCCCTTCAGAAATCACAGGTCCAACACCTATTCTCTCGTGGTGGTTGACCAGGGGGAATCTACGTGTTGGACTACATACACACATAAGCCCTGACAGTCTTTATTGTTGGGCCTCATCGTGACCCAACATTGGAGACCTTGGCCCAACGATGTGGGCTATAAATACCCTATCATTTGAGAGGGTCAGATATTCATTCTCTCATACTGATACTCACATTTGCTTGCACTTTCCATGAAACTTACTTTGGCATCAAATTGTCTTGCAGGTACCCCCATATCTCGCTTTCAACTTCAGCTCGATGTAAGGCCTTGATGATCCATTTTGGTCAGGTACGATCAATGGCACCGTTTGTGGGAAACTAGCTTCCCTGTATTTCATTTACCTAAGACAAAAGAAACTCCAAATTCTTAATTGTCATGGCCGACCCAGCTTCCAACAACATATTAGACGCCCATTGTTGTACCCCAAAATTTTCCCTCCCATATTTCTCAAAAAAACATTGCAAGAAAGATCTCCAAATTGCTCAAAGTAGTCCAAGGGTTGGCCAGACAAGCTCTCTCCTAAAGCAGTCTACTCAAATTAGGGTTTTGTGTTACATCAAGATACTTGAGTCCAAGTGACCCCAAGTTCTCACCAATGTCCTAATATGTTCTCAAGATCATCCATGTCAAGTTTCAAGCCTTGCAGAGGAATTTTGCTCATTCAATTGCTCAAAAGGTCCAAAAATCGACTGTGCTAGGGAAAAAGTCAAATGTGACCCAAATACAGTCAAACTTCAAGATTTGTTGTCAACATTCTCATTTTGAAGGATATTTCATCATTTTATAAAGGGTTGATCATGATTCATCAAGGATTTCTCAAAACTCATCAAGATTCAAAAGTTGCTAAATTAGGGTTTTGTAGGAAAAGTCAACTCAACTTTGACCAAGCATAACTTTCTCATACTTTATGAGAAATGACCCATCCAAAGATCATTTTGAAGAGGATGCAATTACCACAATCCATATTAATACCCCAAGATCAAAATATTCACTCACAAGAAGTTCTGAATTTTGACATTATAGGTCATTTTTGAAAGTCAACAAAAACACCTTTTTTATCAAAGCTTCTAACTTGAGCATGGAATATCAAAATGATATGATACAAAAGGGTTGATTAGAGTACATATCAAGCTTTCTAAAAAGTCCAATAACACCTCCAAAAGTTCAAAATTGAGGAAGTTATGCATTGTTGAAGTTGGACTTTTTTGCAAAATTGCCAAAAGTTAACTATCCCCAAAATTTCAAATTTTGCCAAATGGGCCCATTCTTTTTCACTTGTTTTGAGTTTGCATTATTGCCCACGGGCTCTAGCCTTTCCCATATGTCCATATCATAATTTTATTAATTATTTTGATTTTTATTTGAATTAATTTGAATTAAATCAAATAAAATCACATAAAATCAAAAACATTGAAAACTAAAGATCTTGTGATCATTTCAGGTCTTGTAACACAGCTAGCACCTTTCCAAACTCGTATCAAGGCATAAGTGTACAAAAGGATGTGAGTTGGATCAAATTTGGAAAGCTTTGAAAGGAAGATCAAATCAAATATTCAATCATCAATGGAGGAAGATTTGGACAGCAAATTCAGACCTAATGCATTGAGCAATACATAAGGGTTGTGTGCAGACAGAAATCAGGGTTGGAGATCAGTTCTAGAGGCAGAACAAAGTTTGCAAAAAACCAAAAAAAGTGTGACTTTGAAATCAAGGCTAGAGGCAATTTCAAGACCTGAGACTTGTCTCAATCGTTTCCTGGCCATCTCCACAAGCAAAACCAATCAAGACCAGGCATTTTCAGACCCTCACACGCACTGTAAGTCCCTCACGAATCTGCCATATTCTTGAATTCGATTTACACTATTCTTACATCTATTGTATAAAATAATTGCATCTTTGTGATCACCATGCCATTTGCAAGCTTTTGGCATTAATCGAATTCATTTATCTAACCTATATCACATATCACCATTGCTAGGGTTTGTTGTTCGTTTTTAGGGCTTTTTGTTTCAAGAAAAATTGGCCATGATAATGGCTATGGTTGTGATCAGTAGGTTGAGACGAACTCAACCATGGTTTTAGAATGCGTTTCCATGGTCTGTGGGAGATTTGGGAGGAGCCCCTGTCTATAGCGATGAACATTTGTCCGTAGGTATAGATGTTGTGACTTTTAGCCACGATCCAAAGAATAGGGACAATGCGTGTCATGCCCCCATTAGTCCATTCAAATCTGGCGCGCTATTTTTTTATATTTACCCAATGAAACTTGTTTTATTATATTATGATTTATTTATACCATATTAATAATTGAAGACAAGTGGTGTAGTGGCAGGCATAGCGTGTATATCCCCCTTAGGACCTGGGTTCGAATCCCAGGTCCCCCTATTTTCTCAATAACGTTTTCTTGCAGATAATCCAGTGCACTATTTTCTCAATAACGTTTTCTTGCAGATAATCCAGTGCACATGCCAGCTGGATGACCATCATGCTCCCTCACCAATCAACACACCAGATGGCCAGATGGCCAGATCTGGTGGTCAGCATCAAGGGTACACCAAAAGGCTAGTCAACGCATGTACACAGGATCAGAAAAAGTCAATTGGATCAGCTTCAAATGGGCCAGCGAATTTGCTTTCTACACATCCAAAATCAGGCCCAATTTCTCTTTCTCTCATATTTTGTTTTTTTAATTTAATTATTTTATTTTGTTTTAATTAATTTCTAACCAATAACATATTTTCTTTTTTATCAAAAAATCACAAAAATATTTTTTATCCAATAAAACTTCATAATTCTATTTTTTATATTAATAAATACTAACTAATTAATTAGGATATTAATTAGGTAACATTAATTTATTTTGTAAATAAATAAAATCAATTAGAATTAATTAGGTTTTAACTTCAGTTTAATTATTTTTAATTTCTTTCTTAAAATATCAAAAACTCCAAAAATATGTCATTTATTATTTTTCATTAATTAATTTATTTAATAATTAATTTAGTATTTAATTATTTTAATTTCTTTTCTTAAAATAAATACAAAAAAAAAAGAATTTTCTTTTAAAAGGGTCAAAACCCTAATTTCGCATTCGATTTAATTTCGCGTCACGCTTTATTTTTCGTTATCGAATTGATGTATCTGCTCCCAACTTGTAATAGTTTTAAATAGGACATTTATTTATTTTACCGCTTTATTTTATTTTCAAAGGGTTGCTTTTGGCGATGTAAATACCCGACGCCTTGTAATAATTTAGTTTAATTTCCGCACTTTAATTTCTGCTAATTATAACTGTTAGATGTTTGGTAATAGGGTTTGCATGACAAGAATGAACGCTTAATCTTAAAATGGTTAGATCACCTTAAACATGTGCAAAGATAAAAATAACTAAAAACAACACACTCGCACATGCGCACTCTTAGGGTACACCCCACTTGGTTGCCTTTGTACACGGTCATTGAGTATAGGATATTTTAGTGGTCATCCTTTTGTCCAAAGATCATAGTTGCCTCGGAATGGTCGCATCGGGTATTGTTGCCTCAGATAAATGATCTAAGACATTAGGGTTATTACTAAGACGTCCTAACATTGCTTTAGTGACCGTACGTCCCTTTCGAATTGACCCTCAAACTCCAACGACGGTGCTACCTACTCACTAATAGTGGGATAGCACTGTCTAAAGGAAACTAGCATAGAACGATTCCTTTTTTCGAGTAGGTAGATAGTTCTTAGATACTTGCTCATCCAAAACAAAACAAATTTTTCACACTTATACACTTTTTCAAACAAAGTTTTCAAAACACTTCATTACACTCTTGAGGATAGAAGCAAGAGTTAAATCGAAGTTAAAAACAAAAACTTTTTCAAACCCACAAGCACAAAGAAAATATTTTGAAAATGATGAGCAAGTACCTAAGAGCCCGTAGATAACTACGAATAGAAAGGGTGTTAATTGTGATCGGTGGGAATGAGAACTGACTGTTTTGGAATGCTGGTTCGCGTTTGCGTTTGTTTTTGCAAAATGTCGCGGTAAGCAAGAGTCGCTACCGTCTTTTATTTTATCCAACGAGGAAAGGACAAAAGCACAGAAAAATTCCTTTTTGAGATATTTCTCGGGTTCGGGAGGTAGATTATAGAAAGGGAAGGTGTTAGCACCCTTTCTATCTGTGGTTATCCACGGGATCTTAGGTACTTGCTCATTATGTTTTCAAAAGTTTTCTTTTCTTTGTGTTTGTGGATTTGAGAAGAGTTTTTGTTTTGAAAGGGGTGTAAGTGCAAAAAGTTTTGTTTTGTTTTTAAAAGGAGTAAGTACTTAAGAACCATCTACCTACTCAAAAAGGAATTAAACTGTGCAAGTGTCCTTTAGACAATGCTATCCCACTATTGAGGAGTAGGTAGCATCGTCGTTGGAGTTTCCGGGTTAATTCGATTAAGGGACATGTGGTCACTAAAGCAATGTTAGGACGCCTTAGTGGTAACCCTAATGTGTTAGATCATTTTTATCCGAGGCAACCGTTTCGAGGCAACTTATGATCTTTGGACAAGAGGGAGACCTCTAAAACTTCCTATACTCAATGACCACATTTGAGGCAACCAAGTGAGATGTACCCTAAGAGTGGCATGTGCGAGTGTATTGTTTTTCAGTTATATTATCTTGGTACATGTTAATGGTGAGCTACTGTTGATTTTAAATTAAAATTGATCTTGTCCTATTATTCAAACATCTAACAGTTAATGGTTGCGGAAATTAAATTGTGGAAAATAAATCTAAGCTATTACAAGGCGTCGGGTATTTACATCGCCAAAGACAAACCCTTTTAAAATTAAATTGTGAAAAGTAAATAAAAGCGATAAATAAATAAATAAAGTCCTAATTTAAAAACTATTACATCCTCGAAGCATTTACAATATTGAAATATGGATCAAAAATTATACGCGCGCGAGAAAATTAAATCGGAGTGTTTTTTAGGGTTTTGACCCTTTTTAATCAATAAAGCATATTTTTTGTTATTTTGAATGAAAAAAAATTAGCCTAAATTAATAATTGAATTAATTAATTAAAAAGAAAAATATTTTTGGGTTTTTATTTTAATTAGGGAAACAAAATAAGAATGGTTAAAAAATATTAAAACCTAATTCTAAATTAATTTTAATTTATTGCAAAAAGATATTAATGTTAAACCTATTTAAACTAAGTAAATTAATCAATTGTTTATTTACAAAAATAAAATAATGAAATAAATAAAAATAATATTTTTTGGTTTTGATTTTATTAAGAAAAATGATTTTAATTAGTCAGTGGTTTAAATAATAAAAATAATAATATAAAACAAATAATTTAAATAAAAGAAAGAAAAGAAATAAACCAAATGGGGGGTTTGGGCCCCAAACCCAGAGTGTGAAGAGCAATTGTTTGGCCCATTTGCATTCAAGCCTGTATGACTTTTCCTGCCTCCATGTGACACGTTGACTGGTGTGTATGGTGGACGTCATCTTGTGACCATCAGATTTGGCCTGAAGCCACTTGGCACATTGAGATCTGAGGACATATGGTAGTCCACGCTTGGAATGCTGCGCCTAAGTACCTGAAGAAAAAATATAACAAAGTTTTTGGGGACCTGGGATTCGAACCGAGGTCCCAAGGGTATTTCCAATAGCGCTTCCACCAACTGAGCTGGCCTGTTTCTTTGTTATTGATACACACAACAAATATTATATGGACAATAATTAACTATGCCTGGAGAAAAAAAAGCGCGTATTTTCAAATAGACCAATGGGAGGGCGACGTCTGGTCGTCTTCTCCAAAAACTCTGGTTCGTTTACCTGCAGATTTTTATCGGCGGGAAGATTCTTAGGACATTTCAAAAATCTCTCCCAGGCCATGAAAATACCATCTAAGGACATGGATGTATTCGTCTTTGCCTCCTGAATATCCCTATAACCATTGCTTGATCCAATTTTTCCTGTAACTCAAACGCCTAAAAACACCACATGTAAACCCTAGATTCGGGCATCATTATACAGGCCATGAAAATAAAATTGGATAATGCCAAAACATTCTAAATCAAATAATAAACACAAATATGCCAAGATTTTAAAGAAAAGATGCAAGAATATGATTTCACGATATCATGTCCAGAGCAAGGTTTGTGGATACTTACAGTGAGTTTCAGGCTGTCTTAGGGCTTGGTTTTGATTGGTATAGCTCCACTGGATGTCAGGGAAGAGAACTATGTTGTGGTTTTGGATTGAATTGGCCTCCAATGTTGTTTTCGATCTCCCACTTTTCAAGCTGTTTTCACCAATTTGCTCTAACCATTTCAGCAGTGTTCTATGCGTGTTTTAGGTTTGTGTGACTTGTATGCATATAATGGAATGTGTTTAGGTTAAAATTTGGGCCATAATCCTTATGCATTGAAGATGGAAGATTTGTTTGACCACCATTGATAAGCTTTCCAAAATTGCATCAAATCTGAGATTTTGTGCATGTTTTGACTTGGAACGAGTTTGATTGAGTTGCACATGATATTTGCAAGCTGTAATGATCACAAGAATCCCCTTACATCAATTTTTTAGATTTTATTTGATTTAATATTGATTAATAATGAATTAAATCAATAAAAATGAAATTAAAATAGAAAAATAAATGTTTGGTCATGAAATTAAAGATGGGACACGTGTGTGGTGCGATAAGACTATATCAAGTGGAAAAAAGTGGGCCCTTTTGTCAAAAATTGGAGTTTTGAGGATAGTTGACTTTTGGCAATTTTGGAAAATGCCCAAATTCAACAATGCATAACTTCTTCAATTTTGAACTTTTTGAGGTGTTCTTGGACTTTTTAGAAACCTTGAGATGTCCTCTAATCAACCCTTTTGGTATATTCTCACTTTTATGTTCCATGCTCAAGTTATAAGCTTTGGAAAAAAAGGTGTTTTTGTTGACTTTTAAAAATGACCTATAATGTCCAAATTTGTAACTTTTTGTGAGAGCATTTATTGATCTTGGGGTGTGAAGATGGATTGTAGGAAATTGCATCCTCTTCAAAATGAGCTTTGGATGGGTCATTTCTCATAAAGTATGAGAAAGTTATGCTTGGTCAAAGTTGAGTTGACTTTTCCTACAAAACCCTAATTTAGCAACTTTTGAATCTTGATGAATCTTGAGCAATCCTTGATGAATCATGATCAACCCTTGATCAAATGATGAATTATCCTTCAAAATGAGAATGTTGACAAAAAATCTTGAGATTTGACTGTATTTGGGACACAATTGACTTTTGCCCTAGCACAGTCGATTTTTGGGCCTCTTGAGCAATTGACTGACCAAACTTCCTCTGCAAGGCTTGAAATTTGACATGGATGAACTTAAGAACATATTAAGACATTGAGAAGAACTTTATGCCTTTTGGATATGAGGACCTTAATGCAACACAAAACCCTAATTTTGAGGTTGACTGCTTTAGGAGGTGATTTGACTGTCCAACCCTTGAGCCATCTTGAACAACTTGAAGATTATTCTTGACATGTCTTGAGGAATATGGGAGGGAAAATTTTGGGGTACAACAGTTGCCCCTGTTCAATTTTCTTAAACCTGAGGATATAGATTGGCTTTCGAGCCTTTCGTGATCCGAAGGTGGAAGATAATTGAACACTAGAGTGCCCAAAAATTTGCACTCGCATGGTGTATCAGCATTGTGATGTTGGGATTGGGCTTACAGATGCCATTTGGATATTGTTGGTAGGAGGATAGGCTTATAGATTCCATCTGCAGGAAGTTCGGTCGCATAAGAGATTCCTTAGTGAGAACTTGCATACCTGTTGTTGTAGAGGATTCCGCTGGGGAAGTCTAACTTTTGTTTGAGATTTAGGAACTTGCTTGTACTTCAACTGAGAGAATGTCTCGGCTGAGTCTTAATAACCTGTCCATAATTCAACTGGGGGGAAACATCTTCATCAAGATCTAGGAACTGTCTCGTGCTCAATGGAGTATACCGTTGAGGTTATAGAGCTTGTCCACACTATGACGGAGGAAAACATCAAGATCTAGGAACTGACTCATGCTCAATGGAGTATACCGTTGAGGTTATAGTACTCGTCCACACTATGACGTAGGGAAACATCTTCATCAAGATCTAGGAACTGTCTCGTGCTCAATGGAGTATACCATTGAGGTTATAGAACTTTTCCACACTATGACGGAGGAAAACATCAAGATCTAGGAACTGACTCGTGCTCAATGGAGTATACCGTTGAGGTTATAGTACTCGTCCACACTATGACGTAGGGAAACATCTTCATCAAGATCTAGGAACTGTCTCGTGCTCAATGGAGTATACCGTTGAGGTTATAGAACTTGTCCACACTATGACAGAGGAAAACATCAAGATCTAGGAACTGACTCGTGCTCAATGGAGTATACCGTTGAGGTTATAGTACTCGTCCACACTATGACGTAGGGAAACATCTTCATCAAGATCTAGGAACTGTCTCGTGCTCAATGGAGTATACCGTTGAGGTTATAGAACTTGTCCACACTATGACGGAGGAAAACATCAAGATCTAGGAACTGACTCGTGCTCAATGGAGTATACCGTTGAGGTTATAGTACTCGTCCACACTATGACGGAGGAAACTGTCGAGATTGAGAACCTTATCTGAAATTCAACCGAGGATAATTCAATTGAGATTTAAGAACTGGTCAGGTCTTCGACTAAGCTGAGCATTTTTAACTGTATCTTTCCTGAAAGGTAAAGGTTAGTCATATGCAATGCATGATATGGATCAGGCAATCATGTTCTCAAAAAAATGAGATTGTATTCATATGATGCGTATATGCATGTATCATGATGTATGGAAGTGTGATGTTTTAGCTGGGGAAAATAAATCCCGGAGCTGCTGGAGAATAAAGTTGAGTTCTTCGTTTTCGTTGGGGATGATGAACGAAGATGATAAACCTGTAGGAGAGAAAAACTCTGTTGGGGGAATAAACTGATGAAGAGATTACTCCGAGGGGAATTACTCTGCGGGGAAGAGACATTCTGCTTGAAGATTTTAACGATAACTCTGCTGGGGATTCTGTTGATAAGCTCTGTTGGGGATCTTAGTGATGAACTCCGCTGGGGATAGAAAGAACTTCGTTGGGGATGATCTTTCCGTTGCAACTTGCTGAGGATAACCCAGTTAGACTCTTATGAAGATAACCTTCTGAATTTGGCTGGGGAGATTTATTTGTGCTCTGCAGGGGATAAGCTTCCAGAATCTACTGCGTAAGATGATTCAACTCTGGCGGGGAAGCTTTTTTAGACTGTGCTGGGGAAATGACTCCGCTGGGGTATCTTGTATTCCGCCGGAGAACATTCTTATACTTCGTTGAGGAATGTTAAGACTGTCGGGGGTGTTCTTATACTTGTTGGGGAATGTCTTTATACTCCGCTGAGGACTATTAAGACCTTTTGGGGATACCAAACCTTTTCAGGGCTGATGGTAGATTAACTCTGCTTGGGGAGAGTTTTGTTGATTCGTACATAGCTGCAAGTCTCAGTGGGGAGAGCTACCATTACTATTTTACTCTACGGGGAGTGACGGTATCTTGGTCATATTCTTCAGTTGAACCTACCTTGGTACCTTGGTGGACAGCACAACTAGACCGCTTGGACAATTCTTATTGCCCCTACTTCTGATATCACCCGTAATTAGTCTTTTGTTTCGCATGTAAATATTTATGAGCAACAATTAATGTCAAATGGAATAACTCTGCGGGGAGGAAAAATGACTGCCTATTCACAAGAAATCATCAATACCGGAACCATCATCGGAACGTCAGAGCAAAGACTCAAACAAGGTCTAACGCACGATCAACTGAGCTTAGGTTTGGAGAACATCACGAAGAGCGGGTGGGTACAAATAATTTGAGCCTTTATCCTTTGTTTCTTAAACCGTGAACCAGGCCACGTTATAACCCTTAAAAGTCCTAGCTGAAGCATGGGTTAGTTCGAAAGCATACTGTGACGAAAAGTATCCTGACTCCTTAAGGCTTACTATAAAGAAGGAGTTGACATCACGTTTTACAAACATTCATTTGTTTTATGAAAAAGAATGCACTTTCAAAATCTTCAAGACAGACATAAGCTTTGCATTTTTAACATAACTTTGTTTGCGTGTGACTTTTTGTTTGAACAGCATAGAAATTCGCACGACGAATGCCTAATGAACAGAAGCACTTCCAATTAAGGGGCATGACATGATCATTGTCCATCATCTGGGGCAGTTAAGTCAATTCAGAGAATCTCTCAAATGCCTAATAGCCTGGGGGCAAATCTCCATCTGGATCACTTGGGACACTCCAGCAACGAATCTTGCCTGATCAAACATCTTCTGGGGGTATGACAAAACACTTCTAACAGGGGCAACTCCCTACATTCCGAGAGAACGGACATAGTCGAAAAATACTACGCAAAATCAAAGACCCGCTAGGTTGACACACCTAGGCAAAAATAAGGGATGAAATGAAAAATCTGTACACCCGGCAAGTCGAAAACCTGAAAAGGCGGCTTGGGCAAAAATGGGTATCCCGGTGGACTGAAAACCCGAAAGGGCGATCCAGGCAAAAGTTAGGGATTAAAACGTACGACTATGTCCTGTCATCCTGTCACCTGCCTACCAGAAGAAGGTTTGTCCATCAACAACTATCAGCACCTCACAGGTTTTCCTCTCCCACCTCAGAAACAGGGGCAATAAAGAGTTGTCTGAGCAGTCCAATTGTTCTGTCCTCCAAGGTATCAAGGAGGGTTCAACCAGTACATCCCAATTCCCCAGAGAGTAAGTCAGCAAGACAGTATACTCTCCTCAAGCAGAGCTGTTATCAGCCTTAAGGAAGTTGGGTATCCTCCAGCAGATCTCAACATTCCCCGGCAGCATACATATTCTTAACAAGCATCCCCGGCAGTCTTGGCCTAAAGATTGTTCCCCGGCGGCATACCAACATTCAAAGGAATCACTTCCCCTGCAGTTCAAAACTTCCCCAGGAGAGTCCAATCCAGTTTCCCCAGGAAAGTTGGAATTCATCTCCCCAAGCAGTAAGCTTATCCCCAGTAGATTCTGGAAGCTTATCCCCGCATAGCACGAGCGCGTCTCCCGACTTTATTTAAAGAGTTATTTCCCTACCAGGATATAACTGGGTTATCCTCAGCCAAAAGCCACGGAAAGGTCGTCGTCAACACAGTTCTTTCTTATCCCCAGCGAAGTCTATCAGCACTTCCAACACAACAAGGGTATCCCCAGCAAGTTATTATCAACAACTCAGCAAAGTATCTCTCTCCCCACAGAGTATTGCTTCCCAGCAAGATCGTCAGAGTACTTTCCTCCCCGCAGAGTTATTCCATTCGCCAAGTTTATTCCCCAACGGAGTTATCTTCTCCCAACCAGTATCCTTGCAATTATCATCCCCAGCGGAAGCAAAATCCATTCTTCAACATCAGCCCAGGAGTGACTTCCCGGCACCCGTCAAGGATTTACGTTCCTAGACAAAAAAAATACATTCATAAACATCTTCATACATTATAGCATGCATATACGCATCATGAACATACAATCTCACGTATTCAGAGAGTATCTCGCATGTCATACCACATGACATCGCATACAACTAACGCTTGTCTTTTCAGGACAAAAGTACAAAAATGATTACCATCAATGGTCGCAACTAAAGATCCGATTCCTGAATCTTGCCAGGGTGTATCCGTTGAAGACTAACATTACCAGATCCGATTCCTGTATCTTGCCAGGGTGTATCTGAAGAGTTTGAGGGTCCGATACCTGAATCTTGCCAGGGTGTATCCGTTGAAGACTAACATTACCAGATCCGATTCCTGTATCTTGCCAGGGTGTGTCTGAAGAGTTTGAGGGTCCGATACCTGAATCTTGCCAGGGTGTATCCGTTGAAGACTAATATTACCAAGATCCGATTCCTGTATCTTGCCAGGGTGTGTCTGAAGAGTTCGAGGGTCCGATGCCTGAATCTTGCCAGGGTGTATCCGTTGAAGACTAGCATTACCAGATCCGATTCCTGTATCTTGCCAGGGTGTGTCTGAAGAGTTTGAGGGTCCGATACCTGAATCTTCCCAGGGTGTATCCGTTGAAGACTAACATTACCAGATCCGACTCCTGTATCTTGCCAGGGTGTGTCTGAAGAGTTTGAGGGTCTGATACCTGAATCTTGCCAGGGTGTATCCGTTGAAGACTAACATTACCAGATCCGATTCCTGTATCTTGCCAGGGTGTGTCTGAAGAGTTCGAGGATCCGATACCTGAATCTTGCCAGGGTGTATCCGTTGAAGACTAACATTACCAGATCCGATTCTTGTATCTTGCCAGGGTGTGTCTGAAGAGTTCGAGGATCCGATACCTGAATCTTGCCAGGGTGTATCCGTTGAAGACTAGCATTACCAGATCCGATTCCTGTATCTTGCCAGGGTGTGTCTGAAGAGTTCGAGGATCCGATACCTGAATCTTGCCAGGGTGTATCCGTTGAAGACTAACATTACTAGATCCGATTCCTGTATCTTGCCAGGGTGTGTCTGAAGAGTTCGAGGATCCGATACCTGAATCTTGCCAGGGTGTATCCGTTGAAGACTAACATTACCAGATCCGATTCCTGTATCTTGCCAGGGTGTGTCTAAAGAGTTCGAGGATCCGATGCCTGAATCTTGCCAGGGTGTATCCGTTGAAGACTAACATTACCAGATCCGATTCCTGTATCTTGCCAGGGTGTGTCTGAAGAGTTCGAGGATCCGATACCTGAATCTTGCCAGGGTGTATCCGTTGAAGACTAGCATTACCAGATCCGATTCCTGTATCTTGCCAGGGTGTGTCTGAAGAGTTCGAGGATCCGATGCCTGAATCTTGCCAGGGTGTATCCGTTGAAGACTAACATTACCAGATCCGATTCCTGTATCTTGCCAGGGTGTGTCTGAAGAGTTCGAGGATCCGATACCTGAATCTTGCCAGGGTGTATCCGTTGAAGACTAACATTACCAGATTCGATTCTTGTATCTTGCCAGGGTGTGTCTGAAGAGTTTGAGGGTTCGATACCTGACTCTTGCCAGGGTGTATCCGTTGAAGACTAACATTACCAGATCCGATTCCTGTATCTTGCCAGGGTGTGTCTGAAGAGTTCGAGGGTCCGATGCCTGAATCTTTCCAGGGTGTATCCGTTGAAGACTAGCATTACCAGATCCGATTCCTGTATCTTGCCAGGGTGTGTCTGAAGAGTTTGAGGGTCCGATACCTGAATCTTGCCAGGGTGTATCCGTTGAAGACTAACATTACCAGATCCGACTCCTGTATCTTGCCAGGGTGTGTCTGAAGAGTTTGAGGGTCCGATACCTGAATCTTGCCAGGGTGTATCCGTTGAAGACTAACATTACCAGATCCGATTCCTGTATCTTGCCAGGGTGTGTCTGAAGAGTTTGAGGGTCCGATACCTGAATCTTGCCAGGGTGTATCCGTTGAAGACTAACATTACCAGATCCGATTCCTGTATCTTGCCAGGGTGTGTCTAAAGAGTTCGAGGATCCGATGCCTGAATCTTGCCAGGGTGTATCCGTTGAAGACTAGCATTACCAGATCCGATTCCTGTATCTTGCCAGGGTGTGTCTGAAGAGTTCGAGGATCCGATACCTGAATCTTGCCAGGGTGTATCCGTTGAAGACTAGCATTACCAGATCCGATTCCTGTATCTTGCCAGGGTGTGTCTGAAGAGTTCGAGGATCCGATACCTGAATCTTGCCAGGGTGTATCCGTTGAAGACTAGCATTACCAGATCCGATTCCTGTATCTTGCCAGGGTGTGTCTGAAGAGTTCGAGGATCCGATACCTGAATCTGGCCAGGGTGTATCCGTTGAAGACTAGCATTACCAGATCCGATGCCTGTATCTTGCCAGGGTGTGTCTGAAGAGTTCGAGGATCCGATACCTGAATCTTGCCAGGGTGTATCCGTTGAAGACTAACATTACCAGACTCGATTCCTGTATCTCGCCAGGGCACGTCTGAAGAGTTTAAAGATTCAAGCTCCTGTAACCAGTCAGTACACATCTACACAAAGCATCTGAAGACCAGCTCCTGCAACATGTCAGGTACTCATTTTTCTTTTGCAGGTACGCAAGTTCTCGCTAAGGAATCTCTTATGCGATCAACATCCAGATGGCATCTATAAGCCCATCATCCTATTCATCAATCTCTAAATGGCATCTATAAGCCCATTCCATCATCACACTGCTACTATGTGAGCGCAAATTTCTGGGCACTCTAGTGTTCAATCATCTTCCACCTTCGGATTACGAAAGTCACGTCAGCCAATCTGCATCCTCAGGTCTAAGAAGATTGAACAGGGGCAACTGTTGTACCCCAAAATTTGCCCTCCCATATTCTTCAAGAAATTGCCAAGTCATGCTTCAAAATTCCCCAAGGGTTGCACAGTGTAAGAGCCTCCTGAACAGTCAAAATTAGGGTTTTGGTTCTGATCAAGAAAATGAAGTTTCCAAGTGTCCAATCAAGTCCTACATACCTACAAAAATGGTCAAGCATCCTCCTACCAAGTTTCAATACTTTCAGCACAAAGTTGCACAGTCAAAACCCTAAATGCTCCACAGTCAACTACAGGGGCAAAATGGTCATTTGGAAGTCAAAAGTTCAAATTTTTTGGTCAACATCTCATTTTGAAGTCACAAACATCATTTGATCAATTATTGATCATGATTCTCAAAGCTTGGCTCAAAAATCATCAAGATGCAAAAGTTTCCTTATTTGGACAGCTGAAAAAGTCAACTGTAAATTGACCAGGGCATAACTTTCACATGGATTATCAGAAAAATTACATCCAAAGCTCATTTTGAAGAGAAAGACATTTCCAACAACTCCTCTTCACACTTCAAGTCCAAGAAATGCTCTCACAAAAAGTTATCAATTTCAACATTATAGGTCATTTTCAAAAGTCAACAAAAAGGTACTTTAAGTCAAAGGCCATAACTTGAGATTGGTAAATCAAAATGACATGGGACCAAAGACATTGGTTAGATGACTCAAAGACCTTTCCAAAATGTCCAAGAACATTAGCAAATCTTAAAAATTGAGCATGTTATGCCTTGTGGAAGTTGGGAAATTTTTGGATATTTTGAAAAGTCAACATTGATTCAAATGACCTAAAATTGCTAATGGGCCTCTTTTTCTTCCACAATTCATTATCTAAAGCATGCACACGACCATTTGGACCAAAGGGAAGTTTTTTATTATTTTTATTTATTTATTTGAATTTTTTATTACAATTAATTCATTTAAACTAAATAAAATATGAAAAAATACTAAACTAATGAAATCAAATCCTTTTGTGCAGAAAATACTCTCACTGGACACTCAAGATTCGTGCATAATCATTTTTGTAAGGTTTTGTCATGATTTGATATCAAATAGCATGAAAAAATATTGAAAAAGATCTTGAAAAATCAAATCTTACAAACCATGAATGCAAAGGTTTTGGATCAAGTTTTCAACCCTAATTACTCTCCTATACATACACAAGCAAGACCTAATCCTCCTAACCAAAAAGTTGCGCATAAACTCCATTATCAAACTCCATTTTTTTGGCAAAAATTCCAAATTTGAAAACCAATTTCCAGGACGATTCAAGGCAAAAGATCAATTCCATTAGCTTGCTGAGGCTTCAAAGAAGGGATTTGGATCAAAAACTACAAGCTTTCGTGCCCAGAAACGTGAGAACGATCTCACCTGTACAGAGAAAATTTCATCTTCTTGCATCCCAATTCATGCGCAT
The DNA here is from genome assembly GCA_948472305.1 of Vicia faba. Classification (NCBI taxonomy): domain Eukaryota; kingdom Viridiplantae; phylum Streptophyta; class Magnoliopsida; order Fabales; family Fabaceae; genus Vicia; species Vicia faba. Next base: position 1,430,437,260 of record OX451736.1, on the reverse strand, counting down.
TTAGCAATTTTTAATATGTGATTTGTGTTCATTGTTTGATTCTAATGCTAACCATGTAAATTAATTGTGTTTTTGAGCGTTGTACACGATTCCACCATTGTCATCGTTTAGGGTTTTTCAAGCTGAGAATTGGGGTTTTCCACTTAAGGAAAAATCAGCACTCAAGGCCCAGACCATCAAAATCAGGACCTTCATACAAGCTCAGTGATGGGGTCGCGCTCAATTTATGAACCACCCTGAGCTAATCGCTATTTTTCAGAAACTGGCCTAAAAGAACGTTTAAAAAACTGTTGCTAATTGTCTTTGTATTTCAGGAAGAAAAAAAAGCCAACGAGGAAGACACTTAGGTGGCTATCAGCGGTTGGTCCGTTTGAAAGTTCGCGCCAAGAATCCATTAACGCGTTTGTTTTGTTTCATATTGATTGCTTATTATATAATATACAAAGAAAACAAAGTGGAGTAGTTGGTGAAGCGCTTGGTTAGTAATCATCAGGACCTGGGTTCGAATCCCAGGTCCTCACCCTTTCCTTATATTTTTCCTTTAAACATATTCCTGTGCAGATTCAACTCTGGGTTCCACCATACGCCTTCAAAATCCAGCTGTTCACTTGGCCAATGAGATCAATCAGAGGGCCACGATCTAGAGAGCATGGGGAACTCTAGTCAACGCGTATACATGCCAGTGGAAAAGGTCAAAGAGGCCAAAGCTATTGGGCTTAAATTGCTAACCATTTACCTCACAACTGGGGACAACACCCCCCTGATGTTTGCAACATTTTTCTCTTTTTCATTCTTTTTTTATTTTCAATAATTATTCTTTTTATTAATTCTGTTAATTTAATTATTTTTCATAAAAACACCAAAACAATAAAAAAATCAGAAAAGATAAAAAAATAATAAATATTTTTATTTTAGTATTTTTGTAAATAAATTGCATTAATTAATTTTAGTTATTAAATTAGGTTTAATTATAATGTTTTCATAATAAAAATCTAAAATTGGTAGAATTAGGGTTTAATTAATTTTTTATCCCTTTTTATTTTCTTCCATAATAATTAAATATTAAATATTTATTTTTTGTAATTAAATTGCAAGTGAAATAACTAGGGTTAATTTTAGGTTAAACTTTAATATGTTTTCATAATAAAATAAAAATTGTAGAATTAGGTTTAATTGCATTTAATTCTTTTTCCCATTAAAATCATAAAATACCAAAAAATACCAAAAACAATTTCTTTTCTTTTTTAATTAATTAATTTCATCATTTAATTTAGTTTTGCAAAAAGGGTCCAACGCCCTCGTTTTTAATTCTTATTTAATTCGCGTGTTTATTTCTTTCTCGTGTAATATTTATGTACCTCTCCCAAGGCCTTGTAAATTAATTTCTCGCACTTTACTTTTCATTATTTCTTTATTTTCTGTCAAATCGGGTTCTGGAAATTTTGGCGATGTGGACCCGCGCCTTTTGTAATAGTTTAGAGCTTTTTACTTCTCGCAACTTTTTTACTGTTAATCAAGGCATGCAAGAATGAATGGGCAAAAATAAAAACAAACGATAGATCACTTTGACATGACAAGATAAATACAAATGAAAACGACACACGAATCACACACCACCCCTAGGGTACACCTCACTATTGCCTTGCCTTTCGAAAGGTGATCGTCGAGTAGAGGATGTCTTAGTAAGTCCTCATGATCCGGGAACCTGGCACGAGGGTAGCTTCTAAGGTGTCTTCCTATTGCTCTGGTGATCACCATGTCCCGAACCTCGAATTGACCCGAACACCTCCAACGGTGGTGCTACCTACCTCTCAATGGTGGGATGGCACTACTTCGAAGGATATTTACACAGACGAATTCCTTAGGGTAGGTAGACGACTCTAGATACTTGCTCTAAATTTCAAAACAAATTCAAAAAATACTTTTCACACCGACACCTTTTCAAAAGCTTTCGAAAGCAATTTTTTAAACACTCTTGAGGACTGATACAAGAGTCGAACTGAAATTTTCCAAGAAACTTTTTAAAACCCACATTGAAAAGCAAACAAACCATTTTTGAAAACACAAATGAGCAAGTATCTAAGAGCCCATGGATAACCATGGATAGAAAGGGTGCTAATACCTTCCCTTTCTATAATCTACCTCCCGAACCGAGAGCAATCTCTATAAGGAATTTTTCTGTGCTTTTGTCCTTTCCATTTGGAGAAAATAAAAGACGGTGGCGACTCTTGCTTCCGCGACATTTCGCGAACCAGCGTTAAACAGTCAGTTCCAGATCCACCAATCACAGAACTGGCAACTCTGCTGGGGACTTAAACTTAAAGTGAGGTGTACCTTAGGGTTAGTTCATAACTGTGTTTTCAATTGTATTGACTTGTCTGCTTTAAGTTTGTGGGTTGCATGGGAGTTACATAGATCCTAACCCGGATCTGGGGATACCCTGTTTAGGTAGCATAAGCTGTGAGGGACCTGTCCGGCGTAGACCGACACGGGTGAAACAGTGGCTACGTTGGTGTGGCACCTTGGTCTGTACCGATATCCCTTGTGTTGTAACGAGGAGAATATGGGTCTTCTGAGGAGTCATTAAGCACCAACAACCTTAGAACCTTAAATGACACAACTTGGCCATTAGAACAGTAGCAGCATGCTACGCCCATTGAGGCTAAACTCTCGTGATGGTTCTGGCTGCAAGAAAAGATTGCGATGCTGGAGTTATGACCGATTGAGGGTAGTCAATGATATTGGGATCCTCTAAGAACCCGGTTACTTTGATAGGACAGGTTGAGCCCACCAACTTCAAGAGGGTAATACCCATACCCCATGCTGGCCTAAACTCTAAGGGTTTCTCTTGTGTGACTTGTGTGCCTTCCAACTTGACTATTTGCATGCTTGTTATCTGACATTTGAGTTCCCTGCAGGTTTTGTCTACAGTCCTTAATTAGGACTCATGACAGGGTTACTGAGTTTACTTGCAGGTTTTGTTTATAATCCTTAATTAGGACTCATGACAGGGTTACTGAGTTTACTTGCAGGTTCTGTTTATAGTCCTTAATAGGGACTTGTAACAAATTTACCCATATCATTCCATGCATAGCATAACATCATACCATTGCATACATCCTAACCCATTTCAAGGATCTCAAAGGCTTGTGATGCAGGTCATGGTGAATCAACATCTCATCAAGGGGCAAAGAGGATTTATTTTCCTCTAGACAGAGTTGTCAGGGGCTATGACCCACTTGATATGGTGAGCTTTGACACTTGAAGAAAATTCCCCGAGCCAAGGTTGTCAGGGGCTATGACCCACTCGATATGGTGAGCTTTGACTCTTGAAGAAGGTTCCCTTAACCAAGGTTGTTTGGAAATCAAAACTAGACATGATGACTAAAGTCAGGGGCTATGACCCACTGGATATGGTGAGCCTTTGACCCTTGAAGAAGGACTCCCAACAATATGAAGTGCCTTCAATCAAGTCACCGGTTTCCAATGCTAACAATTTTCTTGTTTACCCTGCGAGGTCCTTGAAAACATTGCATGCATATCATACACATCATTGCATTACAGGTACCCTTTTGACAGGTCACTTACCATCTCCGCTGTTTATTTCAGCAATGGCTTGCCAGCCAGATAACCAGGACCTTCTTGCTCAAGAGACTCGGTTCGGGGAAATCCTCCTGAATCTATCCAAGGGGCAGGAGGAGCTGAGGACACTTCTCATGGGGACCTTTGTCAGGAACAGTGCTGAGGATGAACGGCTGAAACATTTGCAAGCTGAGATGGATGCCATGAAAGCCCAGATGTTGGGGCAGGTGACTATCATCCAAGGCTTAGCTCAAAGACAAGAAGAGCTCGGAGTTCTCGTCAACCAACTGCTTCAGGGTAACCAACTGGGGAAAATGTCTAAGGGTAAAAAACCAGTCGTCGTTCAACCACCTTTGAGACAAGGAGATAAGGGGAGAGCTCCTCAAATGGCTCCAGTGTCACAAATTCAGCATCAACCTCACCAGCTTCAGCCAGACAAGCCCGGGAGGCAATTCACCCAGCTCAACATGTCGTTGTTCCAAGCTTTACAACGCCTGTTAAGATTGAACCTGATCACATTAAGGGCTCATCCCCGGAACCAGAACACAGCATCTCCTGTCTATGATCCCAATAAAAGTTGTGCCTACCACTCTGCCTGTCCAGGACACGATACAAATGAGTGTTGGGCTCTGAGGAACAAGATCCAAGACCTGATTGATGAAGGAGCACTGGAATTCACACAAGATGGTCAGGATGAATTTTTCTACCATCCCTCCAAGGCTCACCATTTGAAGTGACAAGCCCTGAGATGAAAAGACTTTTGTTCATTCGAATGTTCAAGTTGTGTTGTTCTTTGATTGTTTAGACATTTATTCATGTTAAACATTGTTATTCCATTAATGCATCACTTATGTCTATTTTGAATCAATATATATTCGTATTCACTAAATGCAAATTATTTTCATATTTTTTTTCTGATGATCAACTCTTAATTAATAATTCTAAGCCTCTTGAGGGAGGATGACGAAAACGATACCGCGATCATTACAGTATGCTTTTGAACAGACCCCGCTGATGAGGTACAGGCATTGTTTCAATCCCTAAACATTGGAGTTATAAGGAAGATAATCCCTCGTCAACCCCTCTGACCCAAAGAAGTAGGAGTTTTTATTTTCGAAAATTGAAACCCTTAATCATAACCCGGGGCAGGGTAGTCTTCTCAGTTGATCCAAGTGCACAATGAATGGCACCAAATGAGTTTTTCCAAAAACAAAAGACAGTGATGGTTCCGAACAATCGTGAAGACAGGCAGTCATTATCAAAAAAAAAAAAAGGTTCATAAATGAAAAGCCCAAAAAGTCAAAACCTATAAAGGGGACTTACAAAACTGGGGCATCCCGCTGACTGTAATTCAAAAAAAAAGGGAAACAGTTCAGGCAAAAAAAAAAATAGGGATAACAAAGTCAAAAAAAAAAAAAAGAGGTCTTATAAACCCTCGACAAAAAATGACTGCCTATTCACAAGAAATCATCAATACCGGAACCATCATCGAAACGTCAGAGCAAAGACTCAAACAAGGTCTAACGCACGATCAACTGAGCTTAGGTTTAGAGAACATCACGAAGAGCGGGTGGGTACAAATAATTTGAGCCTTTATCCTTTGTTTCTTAAACCGTGAACCAGGGCACGTTATAACCCTTAAAAGTCCTAGCTGAAGCATGGGTTAGTTCGAAAGCATACTGTGACGAAAAGTATCCTGACTCCTTAAGGCTTACTATAAAGAAGGAGTTGACATCACGTTTTACAAACATTCATTTGTTTTATGAAAAAGAATGCACTTTCAAAATCTTCAAGACAGACATAAGCTTTGCATTTTTAACATAACTTTGTTTGCGTGTGACTTTTTGTTTGCACAGCATAGAAATTCGCACGACGAATGCCTAATGAACAGAAGCACTTCCAATTAAGGGGCATGACATGATCATTGTCCATCATCTGGGGCAGTTAAGTCAATTCAGAGAATCTCTCAAATGCCTAATAGCCTGGGGGCAAATCTCCATCTGGATCACTTGGGACACTCCAGCAACGAATCTTGCCTGATCAAACATCTTCTGGGGGTATGACAAAACACTTCTAACAGGGGCAACTCCCTACATTCCGAGAGAACGGACATAGTCGAAAAATACTACGCAAAATCAAAGACCCGCTAGGTTGACACACCTAGGCAAAAATAAGGGATGAAATGAAAAATTTGTATACCCGGCAAGTCGAAAACCTGAAAAGGCGGCTTGGGCAAAAATGGGTATCCCGGTGGACTGAAAACCCGAAAGGGCGATCCAGGCAAAAGTTAGGGATTAAAACGTACGACTATGTCCTGTCATCCTGTCACCTGCCTACCAGAAGAAGGTTTGTCCATCAACAACTATCAGCACCTCACAGGTTTTCCTCTCCCACCTCAGAAACAGGGGCAATAAAGAGTTGTCTAAGCAGTCCAATTGTTCTGTCCTCCAAGGTATCAAGAAGGGTTCAACCAGTACATCCCAAATCCCCAGAGAGTAAGTCAGCAAGACAGTATACTCTCCTCAAGCAGAGCTGTTATCAGCCTTAAGGAAGTTGGGTATCCTCCAGCAGATCTCAACATTCCCCGGCAGCATACATATTCTTAACAAGCATCCCCGGCAGTCTTGGCCTAAAGATTGTTCCCCGGCGGCATACCAACATTCAAAGGAATCACTTCCCCTGCAGGTAAAAACTTCCCCAGGAGAGTCCAATCCAGTTTCCCCAGGAAAGTTGGAATTCATCTCCCCAAGCAGTAAGCTTATCCCCAGTAGATTCTGGAAGCTTATCCCCGCAGAGCACGAGCGCGTGGCTTTATTTAAAGAGTTATTTCCCTACCAGGATATAACTGGGTTATCCTCAGCCAAAAGCCACGGAAAGGTCGTCGTCAACACAGTTCTTTCTTATCCCCAGCGAAGTCTATCAGCACTTCCAACACAACAATGGTATCCCCAGCAAGTTATTATCAACAACTCAGCAAAGTATCTCTCTCCCCACAGAGTATTGCTTCCCAGCAAGATCGTCAGAGTACTTTCCTCCCCGCAGAGTTATTCCATTCGCCAAGTTTATTCCCCAACGGAGTTATCTTCTCCCAACCAGTATCCTTGCAATTATCATCCCCAGCGGAAGCAAAATCCATTCTTCAACATCAGCCCAGGAGTGACTTCCCGGCACCCGTCAAGGATTTACGTTCCTAGACGAAAAAAATACATTCATAAACATCTTCATACATTATAGCATGCATATACGCATCATGAACATACAATCTCACGTATTCAGAGAGTATCTCGCATGTCATACCACATGACATTGCATACAACTAACGCTTGTCTTTTCAGGACAAAAGTACAAAAATGATTACCATCAATGGTCGCAACTAAAGATCCGATTCCTGAATCTTGCCAGGGTGTATCCGTTGAAGACTAACATTACCAGATCCGATTCCTGTATCTTGCCAGGGTGTGTCTGAAGAGTTTGAGGGTCCGATACCTGAATCTTGCCAGGGTGTATCCATTGAAGACTAACATTACCAGATCCGATTCCTGTATCTTTCCAGGGTGTGTCTGAAAAGTTTGAGGGTCCGATACCTGAATCTTGCCAGGGTGTATCCGTTGAAGACTAACATTAACAAGATCCGATTCCTGTATCTTGCCAGGGCGTGTCTGAAGAGTTCGAGGGTCCGATGCCTGAATCTTGCCAGGGTGTATCCGTTGAAGACTAGCATTACCAGATCCGATTCATGTATCTTGCCAGGGTGTGTCTGAAGAGTTTGAGGGTCCGATACTTGAATCTTGCCAGGGTGTATCCGTTGAAGACTAACATTACCAGATCCGACTCCTGTATCTTGCCAGGGTGTGTCTGAAGAGTTTGAGGGTCCGATACCTGAATCTTGCCAGGGTGTATCCGTTGAAGACTAACATTACCAGATCTGATTCCTGTATCTTGCCAGGGTGTGTCTGAAGAGTTCGAGGATCCGATACCTGAATCTTGCCAGGGTGTATCCGTTGAAGACTAACATTACCAGATCTGATTCCTGTATCTTGCCAGGGTGTGTCTGAAGAGTTCGAGGATCCGATACCTGAATCTTGCCAGGGTGTATCCGTTGAAGACTAGCATTACCAGATCCGATTCCTGTATCTTGCCAGGGTGTGTCTGAAGAGTTCGAGGATCCGATACCTGAATCTTGCCAGGGTGTATCCGTTGAAGACTAACATTACCAGTTCGGATTCCTGTATCTTGGCAGGGTGTGTCTGAAGAGTTCGAGGATCCGATACCTGAATCTTGCCAGGGTGTATTCGTTGAAGACTAGCATTACCAGATCCGATTCCTGTATCTTGCCAGGGTGTGTCTGAAGAGTTCTAGGATCCGATGCCTGAATCTTGCCAGGGTGTATCCGTTGAAGACTAACATTACCAGATCTGATTCCTGTATCTTTCCAGGGTGTGTCTGAAGAGTTCGAGGATCCGATACCTGAATCTTGCCAGGGTGTATCCGTTGAAGACTAGCATTACCAAATCTGATTCCTGTATATTGCCAGGGTGTGTCTGAAGAGTTCGAGGATCCGATGCCTGAATCTTGCCAGGGTGTATCCGTTGAAGACTAACATTACCAGATCCGATTCCTGTATCTTGCCAGGGTGTGTCTGAAGAGTTCGAGGATCCGATACCTGAATCTTGCCAGGGTGTATCCATTGAAGACTAACATTACCATATCCGATTCATGTATCTTGCCAGGGTGTGTCTGAAGAGTTTGAGGGTCCGATACCTGAATCTTGCCAGCGTGTATCCGTTGAAGACTAACATTACCAGATCCGATTCCTGTATCTTGCCAGGGTGTGTCTGAAGAGTTCGAGGGTCCGATGCCTGAATCTTGCCAGGGTGTATCCGTTGAAGACTAGCATTACCAGATCCGATTCCTGTATCTTGCCTGGGTGTGTATGAAGAGTTTGAGGGTCCGATACCTGAATCTTGCCAGGGTGTATCCTTTGAAGACTAACATTACCAGATCCGACTCCTGTATCTTGCCAGGGTGTGTCTGAAGAGTTTGAGGGTCCGATACCTGAATCTTGCCAGGATGTATCCGTTGAAGACTAACATTACCAGATCCGATTCCTGTATCTTGCCAGGGTGTGTCTGAAGAGTTTGAGGGTCCGATACCTGAATCTTGCCAGGGTGTATCCGTTGAAGACTAACATTACCAGATCCGATTCCTGTATCTTGCCAGGGTGTGTCTGAAGAGTTTGAGGATCTGATGCCTGAATCTTGCCAGGGTGTATCCGTTGAAGACTAGCATTACCAGATCCGATTCCTGTATCTTGCCAGGGTGTGTCTGAAGAGTTCGAGGATCCGATACCTGAATCTTGCCAGGGTGTATCCGTTGAAGACTAGCATTACCAGATTCGATTCCTGTATCTTGCCAGGGTGTGTCTGAAGAGTTCGAGGATCCGATACCTGAATCTTGCCAGGGTGTATCCATTGAAGACTAGCATTACCAGATCCGATTCCTGTATCTTGCCAGGGTGTGTCTGAAGAGTTCGAGGATCCGATACCTGAATCTGGCCAGGGTGTATCCGTTGAAGACTAGCATTACCAGATCCGATGCTTGTATCTTGCCAGGGTGTGTCTGAAGAGTTCGAGGATCCGATACCGGAATCTTTCCAGGGTGTATCCGTTGAAGACTAACATTACCAGACTCGATTCCTGTATCTCGCCAGGGCACGTCTGAAGAGTTTAAAGATTCAAGCTCATGTAACCAGTCAGGACACATCTACACAAAGCATCTGAAGACCAGCTCCTGCAACATGTCAGGTACTCATTTTTCTTTTGCAGGTACGCAAGTTCTCGCTAAGGAATCTCTTACGCGATCAAGATCCAGATGGCATCTATAAGCCCATCAGCCTATTCATCAATCTCTAAATGGCATCTATAAGCCCATTCCATCATCACACTGCTACTATGTGAGCGCAAATTTCTGGGCACTCTAGTGTTCAATCATCTTCCACCTTCGGATTACGAAAGGCACGTCAGCCAATCTGCATCCTCAGGTCTAAGAAGATTGAACAGGGGCAACTGTTGTACCCCAAAATTTGCCCTCCCATATTCTTCAAGAAATTGCCAAGTCATGCTTCAAAATTCCCCAAGGGTTGCACAGTGTAAGAGCCTCCTGAACAGTCAAAATTAGGGTTTTGGTTCTGATCAAGAAAATGAAGTTTCCAAGGGTCCAATCAAGTCCCACATACCTACAAAAATGGTCAAGCATCCTCCTACCAAGTTTTAAGACTTTCAGCACAAAGTTGCACAGTCAAAACCCTAAATGCTCCACAGTCAACTGCAGGGGCAAAATGGTCATTTGGCAGTCAAAAGTTCAAATTTTTTGGTCAACATCTCATTTTGAAGCCACAAACATCATTTGATCAATGATTGATCATGATTCTCAAAGCTTGGCTCAAAAATCATCAAGATGCAAAAGTTTCCTTATTTGGACAGCTGAAAAAGTCAACTGTATATTGACCAGGGCATAACTTTCACATGGATTATCAGAAAAATTCAATCCAAAGCTCATTTTGAATAGAAAGACATTTCCAACAACTCCTATTCACACTTCAAGTCCAAGAAAGGCTCTCACAAAAAGTTATCAATTTCAACATTATAGGTCATTTTCAAAAGTCAACAAAAAGGGACTTTAATTCAAAGGCCATAACTTGAGATTGGTAAACCAAAATGACATGGGACCAAAGAAATTGGTTATAGGACTCAAAGACCTTTCCAAAATGTCTAAGAACATGAGCAAAGCTTAAAAATTGAGCAAGTTATGCCTTGTGGAAGTTGGGAAATTTTTGGATATTTTGAAAAGTCAACATTGATTCAAATGACCTAAAATTGCTAATGGGCCTCTTTTTCTTCCACAATTCATTATCTAAAGCATGCACACGACCATTTGGCCCAAAGGGAAGTTTTTTATTATTTTTATTTATTTATTTGAATTTTTTATTACAATTAATTCATTTAAACTAAATAAAATATGAAAAAATACTAAACTAATGAAATCAAATCCTTTTGTGCAGAAAATACTCTCATTGGACACTCAAGATTCGTGCATAATCATTTTTGGAAGGTTTTGTCATGATTTGATATCAAATAGCATGAAAAAATATTGAAAAAAGATCTTGAAAAATCAAATCTTACAAACCATGAATGCAAAGGTTTTGGATCAAGTTTTCAACCCTAATTACTCTCCTATACATACACAAGCAAGACCTAATCCTCCTAACCAAAAAGCTGCGCATAAACTCCATTATCAAAATCCATTTTTTTGGCAAAAATTCCAAATCTGAAAACCAATTTCCAGGACGATTCAAGGCAAAAGATCAATTCCATTAGCTTGCTGAGGCTTCAAAGAAGGGATTTGGATCAAAAACTACAAGCTTTCGTGCCCAGAAACGTGAGAACGATCTCACCTGTACAGAGAAAATTTCATCTTCTTGCATCCTAATTCATGCGCATTTAGCAATTTTTAATATGTGATTTGTGTTCATTGTTTGATTCTAATGCTAACCATGTAAATTAATTGTGTTTTTGAGCGTTGTACACGATTCCACCATTGTCATCGTTTAGGGTTTTTCAAGCTGAGAATTGGGGTTTTCCACTTAAGGAAAAATCAGCACTCAAGGCCCAGACCATCAAAATCAGGACCTTCATACAAGCTCAGTGATGGGGTCGCGCTCAATTTATGAACCACCCTGAGCTAATCTCTATTTTTCAGAAACTGGCCTAAAAGAACGTTTAAAAAACCGTTGCTAATTGTCTTTGTATTTCAGGAAAAAAAAAGCCAACGAGGAAGACGCTTAGGTGGCTATCAGCGGTTGGTCTGTTTGAAAGTTCGCGCCAAGAATCCATTAACGCGTTTGTTTTGTTTCATATTGATTGCTTATTATATAATATACAAAGAAAACAAAGTGGAGTAGTTGGTGAAGCGCTTGGTTAGTAATCATCAGGACCTGGGTTCGAATCCCAGGTCCTCACCCTTTCCTTATATTTTTCCTTTAAACATATTCCTGTGCAGATTCAACTCTGGGTTCCACCATACGCCTTCAAAATCCAGCTGTTCACTTGGCCAATGAGATCAATCAGAGGGCCACGATCTGGAGAGCATGGGGAACTCTAGTCAACGCGTATACATGCCAGTGGAAAAGGTCAAAGAGGCCAAAGCTATTGGGCTTAAATTGCTAACCATTTACCTCACAACTGGGGACAACACCCCCCTGAGGTTTGCATCATTTTTCTCTTTTTCATTCTTTTTTTATTTTCAATAATTATTCTTTTTATTAATTCTGTTAATTTAATTATTTTTCATAAAAACACCAAAACAATAAAAAAATCAGAAAACATAAAAAATAATAAATATTTTTATTTTAGTATTTTTGTAAATAAATTGCATTAATTAATTTTAGTTATTAAATAAGGTTTAATTATAATGTTTTCATAATAAAAATCTAAAATTGGTAGAATTAGGGTTTAATTAATTTTTTATCCCTTTTTATTTTCTTCCATAATAATTAAATATTAAATATTTATTTTTTGTAATTAAATTGCAAGTGAAATAACTAGGGTTAATTTTAGGTTAAACTTTAATATGTTTTCATAATAAAATAAAAATTGTAGAATTAGGTTTAATTGCATTTAATTCTTTTTCACATTAAAATCATAAAATACCAAAAAATACCAAAAACAATTTCTTTTCTTTTTTAATTAATTAATTTCATCATTTAATTTAGTTTTGCAAAAAGGGTCCAACGCCCTCGTTTTTAATTCTTATTTAATTCGCGTGTGCTGTACCCCAAAATTTGCCCTCCCATATTCTTCAAGAAATTGCCAAGTCATGCTTCAAAATTCCCCAAGGGTTGCACAGTGCAAGGGCCTCCTAGACAGTCAAAATTAGGGTTTTGGTTCTGATCAAGAAAATGAAGTTTCCAAGGGCCCAATCAAGTCCCACATGCCTACAAACATGGTCAAGCATCCTCATACCAAGTTTCAAGACTTTCAGCACAAGATTGCACAGTCAAAACCCTAATTGCACTACAGTCAACTGTAGGGGCAAAATGGTCATTTGACAGTCAAAAGTTCAAATTTTTGGTCAATATCTCATTTTGAAGCCACAAACATCATTTGATAAATGCTTGATCATGATTCTCAAAGCTTGGCTCAAAAATCATCAAGATGCAAAAGTTTCCTTATTTGGACAGCTGAAAAAGTCAACTGTAAATTGACCAGGGCATAACTTTCACATGGATTATCAGAAAAATTCCATCCAAAGCTCATTTGGAAGATAAAGACATTTCCTACAACTCATATTCATACTCCAAGTCCAAGAAATTCTCTCACAAAAAGTTATCAATTTCAACATTATAGGTCATTTTCAAAAGTCAACAAAAAGGGACTTTAAGTCAAAGGCCATAACTTGAGATTGGTAAATCAAAATGACATGGGACCAAAGGCATTGGTTAGAGGACTCAAAGATCTTTCCAAAATGTCCAATAACATGAGCAAAGCTTAAAAATTGAGCAAGTTATGCCTTGTGGAAGTTGGGAAATTTTTGGATATTTTGAAAAGTCAACATTGATTCAAATGACCTAAAATTGCTAATGGGCCTATTTTTCTTCCACAATTCATTATCCAAGGCATGCACACGACCATTTGGCCCAAAGGGAAGTTTTTCTCCATTTTTATTTATTTATTTGAATTTTTTATTATTAATAATTCATTTAATTAAATAAAATACATGAAAAATACAAAACTAATGAAATAAAATCTTTTTGTGCAGAAAATACTCTCATTGGACACTCAAGATTCGTGCATAATCATTTATGGAAAGTTTTGGCATGATTTGATATCAAATGGCATGAAAAAGATTGGAAAAACTAATGCTTGAAAATCAAATATTGAACAATCAAATCTTGGATTCTTTTGGTCAGATTTTTGACCTAATTCACTCATGCATAAGTACTAAGCACAACCCTAATGCCATTGACCACTCAGCTGCGCTAGAGACCAAGACACAAACTTGAAATTTTTGCAAAAAAACTCAAAACTGAAAACACTTTTGCAGGGCGACTCAAGGCACGATTTTGATTTCATTAGCTTGCTGAGGCTTCATAGAAAGATTCTGCATCAAAAACCATAAGCTCTCGTGCCCAGAAACGTGAGAACGATCTCACCTGTACAAAGAAAATTTCTCATTCGTGCATCTCAATTCATGCGTTTTTTGCAATTTTTAACATGTGATTTACATTCCTTATGCAATTCTGATGCTAACCGTGTGGTTTAATTTTGTTTTCGTGCCCTATATGAGGATTTGCCATTAGAGACATCTAGGGTTTCCAGGTTTTCAAATTAGGCGTTTCTCGTCCCTGTAAAATTAGGACACATCAAAACCATGAACAAAACCAGCACGCTTGGACGAAGAGATTGAGACTATCGCGCCAAATTTCTGAGGCCACGTGGCCTAATCGCTATTATCAAAATACGCATGTTTTGAGGGGGTTCAAAACCCCCGTTAAATGTTTGTTATATTTTCCAGGAAATCACCAACGAGGAAGATGATGACGTGTGGAGCGATGATTGGAGTATTCAAAAATTCGCGCGCAAAAAGCATTAACGAATTGTCTTATATTATAATGTTTGTTTATTATGTGATGTACAGCAAACGCGTGTGGATCAATTGGCAAGGCTTACTATTGGTAACGTTCAGGACCTGGGTTCGAGCCCCAGGTCCTCACCCCCTTTCACATTATTTTTCAATTAATAGTTCTATGCTGCTTATGTCCTGAAGACGCACCATACGCTCCTCCATCAAGCCATCCACGTGTTCTCGATTATCAATCCAAGGAACACAATCTGAAGGATAGGGTAGACTCCAGTCAATGCACCACACGATGCCTGAAAAAAGTCAACAAGGCCATGCTGGTTTGGGCTCAAGATTAATGGGCTTCACCTCCACTTTGGGGACTGATACCCCCCTAGGTTTGCCATGTTATTTTGTTTCTTTTGCATTATTTCTATTTTCTTTTTTTATTATTGTTTTTAATTAATTTATTTTTATAATACACAAAAATCATAAAAAATTCAGAAAAGACAAGAAAAATAATAAATATTTTTATTTTTAGTATTTTCATAAATAAATTGTATTAATTCATTTAGTTATTAAATTAGGGTTTAATTTAATATTTTCATAATAAAAATCTAAAAAATGTAGAAATAGGGTTCAATTAATTTTTTTATTCCTTTTTATTTTTCTCTCATAATAATTAAAATAATTAAATATTTATTTTTTATAATTTTAAATTGTATATAAAAATTAGGGTTAATTTTAGGTTAAAAACTTCAACATTTTTCATAATAAATTAAAATTGTAGAATTAGGGTTAGCATTTATTTTATTTAATTAATTTTTCCATTAAAATCATTAAAACAAAAATACCAAAAAAAACAATTTCTCCTTCTTTTTCTTTATTAATTAATGTCACCATTTAATTTAATTTTTGCAAAAGGGTCCAACGCCCTCGTTTAATTCTTATTAAATTCGCATGTTTATTTTTGTTCTTTATAATTTTGATGTATCTCTCCCAAGGCCTTGTAATTAATTTCTCGCATTTTTAATTCCTTATTTTCTTTTACTTTCTTTATTTTTCTGTCAAATCGGGTTCGAGAAATTTTGGCGATGTGGACCCGCGCCTTTTGTAATAGCTTAGAATCTTTTACTTTTCGCATTTTTAAACTGTTAATCAAGGCATGAAAGAATGTATGGACAAAAATAAAAACAAACGTTAGATCACCAATAACATGACAAAAGACAAAAATAAATGAAAACGATACACGAATCGCACACACCACCCCTAGGGTACGCCTCACTGTTGCCTTGCCTCGAAAGGTGATCGTCGAGTAGAGGACGTCTTAGTAAGTCCTCATGATCCGGGAACCTGGCATGAGGGTAGCTTCTAAGGTGTCTTCCCATTGCTCTGGTGATCACCATGTCCCGAACCTCGAATTGACCCGAACACCTCCAACGGTGGTGCTACCTACCTCTCAATGGTGGGATGGCACTACTTTAGGGACATCTACACAGACGAATTCCTTAGGGTAGGTAGACGACTCTAGATACTTGCTCTAAATTCAAAAAACAAATTCAAAATACTTTTCACACCGACACCTTTTCAAAAAGCTTTCGAAAGCAATCTTTCAAACACTCTTGAGGACTGATACAAGAGTCGAACTGGAATTTTCAAAGAATCTTTTTAAAACCCACAATTGAAAAGCAAACAAACCATTTTTGAAAACACAATGAGCAAGTATCTAAGAGCCCATGGATAACCATGGATAGAAAGGGTGCTAACACCTTCCCTTTCTATAACCTACCTCCCGAACCGAGAGCAATCTCTATAAGGAATTTTTCTGTGCTTTTGTCCTTTCCAATTGGAGAAAATAAAAGACGGTGGCGACTCTTGCTTCCGCGACATTTCGCGAACCAGCATTAAACAGTCAGTTCCAGATCCACCGATCACAGAACTGGCGACTCTGATGGGGACAAACTTATAAAGTGAGGTGTACCTTAGGGTTAGTTCATAACTGTGTTTTCAATTGCTTTCTTTGCTTGCTTTAAATTGTGGGACTGTCTTGGGAGTTCTATAGATCCTAACCCGGATCTGG
The DNA here is from genome assembly GCA_948472305.1 of Vicia faba. Lineage (NCBI taxonomy): Eukaryota > Viridiplantae > Streptophyta > Magnoliopsida > Fabales > Fabaceae > Vicia > Vicia faba. Next base: position 1,430,420,981 of record OX451736.1, on the reverse strand, counting down.
GGATACCCTGTTTAGGTAGCATAAGCTGTGAGGGACCTGTCCGGCGTAGACCGACACGGGTGAAACAGTGGCTACGTTGGTGTGGCACCTTGGTCTGTACCGATATCCCTTGTGTTGCAACGAGGAGAATATGGGTCTTCTGAGGAGTCATTAAGCACCAACAACCTTAGAACCTTGAATGACACAACTTGGCCATTAGAATAGTAGCAGTATGCTACGCCCATTGAGGCTAAACTCTCGTGATGGTTCTGGCCGCAAGAAAAGATTGCGATGCTGGAGTTATGACCGATTGAGGGTAGTCAATGATATTGGGATCCTCTAAGAACCCGGTTACTTTAATAGGACAGGGATGAACCAACAAACTGAAAGAGGGTACTACCCAGACCCCATGCTGGCCTTAAACCCTAAGGGCTTGTCTTGTGTGACTTGTGTGCTTTCCAACTTGACTATTTGCATGCTTGTTATCTGACACTTGGGTTTCCCTTGCAGGTTTTGTTTATAGTCCTTAATAGGGACTCATAACAGGGTATACTAAGTTTCTTACAGGTTTTGGTTTGCAGTCCTTAATTAGGACTCATAACAGGGTTTACCGAGTTTCTTGCAGGTTTTGTTTTTAGTCCTTAATTGGGACTCATGACAGGTTTTACTTGAGTTTCTCTCAGGTTTCTGTTTATAGTCCTTAATAAGGGCTCATAACAGGGTTTATTCATATTACCCTATGCATCATGACATCATACCATTGCATACATCCTAACCCATTTCAAGGATCTCAGGGGCTTGTGATGCAGGTCATGGTGAATCAACTATCCCAGCAAGGGGCAAAGAGGATTTATTTTCCTCTAGCCAAGGTTGTCAGGGGCTATGACCCACTTGATATGGTGAGCTTTGACACTGGAAGAATGTTGCCCTAGCCAAGGCTGTCAGGGGCTATGACCCACTGGATATGGTGAGCCTTTGACCCTTGAAGAAGAATTCTCAATAACATGGGTTTCCTTCAATCAAGCTACCGGACCCGAACGCTAACAAATTTTCTTGTTTACCCCGCGAGGTCCTTGAAAACATTACATGCATGTCCTACTCATCATTGCATAACAGGTATCCTTGTTGCAGGTCACTTACCTTTCCCGCTGTTTATTTCAGCAATGGCTTGCCCACAAGATAACCAGGACCTTCTTGCTCAAGAGACTCGGTTCGGGGAAATCCTCCTGAATCTATCCAAGGGGCAGGAGGAGCTAAGGACACTTCTCATGGAGACCTTTGTCAGGAACAGTGCTGAGGATGAAAGGCTGAAACACCTACAAGCCGAGGTGGATGCATTGAAGGTCCAGATGCTGGGGCAGGTGACTACCATTCAAGGGTTAGCTCAAAGACAAGATGAGCTCTGGTTTCTCGTCAACCAACTGCTTCAGGGTAACCAACTGGGGCAAAAGTCTAAGGGTAAAAAGCCAGTCATCGTTCAACCACCTTTGAGACAAGGAGGTAAGGGGAGAGCTCCTCAAATGGCTCCAGTGTCACAAATTCAACATCACAACCAACAAAAGAGCGAGAGAAGGCAGTTCACTCGGCTCAGCATGACCTTATCCCAGATATTGCCACAGTTGCTGGAGACCAAGCTGGTAACTCTAAAAGAAGCTCCGAAGAGCCAAAATACAACGTCACCGAAATATAACCCCAACGCCCGCTGCGCTTATCACTCTGATAGCCCGGGGCATACTACAGATGATTGTTGGAGCTTGAAAAATAAGATTCAAGACATGATCGATGCTGGAGAGATTCAGTTTGAAGTACCTGAGACTCCCAACATGATCACTGCTCCCTTGCCAAAACATGGCTAGGATTGAGAAATTTTTGTTCATTCGAATGTTCAAGTTGCAATTCTCTTTTGTTCAAACATTTACTCATGTTAAACATTGTTATTTCATTAATGCATCGCATATGTCTGTTCTGAAACAATATATTCGTATTCACTAAATGCAAATTATTTTCATATTTTTTCTGATGTCAACTCTTGATCTAAAATTCTAAGCCTCTTGAGGGAGGATGACAAAAACGATACCATAATCTACAGTATGCTTTTGAACAGACCCCGCTGATGAGGTACAGGCATTTTTTCAATCCCTAAACACTGGAGTTATAAGGATGATAATCCCTCGTCAACCCCACTGAGCCAAAGAAGTAGGAGTTTTTCTTTTCGAAATTCAAAACCCTTCATCATAACCTGGGGCAGGGTAGTTCTCTCAGTTGATCCAAGTGCATAACGAATGGCACCAAAAAGATCCTTACAAAACAAAGAAAGACAGTGATGGTTCCGAATGATCAATAAAGAAAGGCAGTCATTATCTTTCAAAATAAAAAACCCATTAAGTCAAAACCCATGAAGGGGACTTACAAAACTGGGGCATCCCGCTGATTGTAATTCCAAAAAGGAAACAGTTCAGGCAAAAAAAGAAAGGGATAACAAAAATCAGACAAGAAAGAGGTCTTAAAGACCCTCAACAAAAAAAGGAATGACTGCCTATTCAAAATAAGTTATCAACATCCGAATCATCACCGGAAAATCAAAGCAAAGACTCAAACAAGGCCTAACGTATGATCAACTGAGTTTAGGTTTGGAGAACATCACGGAGAGCGGGTGGGTACAAATAAAATTTGAGCCTTTATCCTTTGTTTCTTAAACCGTGAACCAGGCCACGTTATAACCCTTAAAAGTCCTAGCTGAAGCATGGGTTAGTTCGAAAGCATACTGGTACGAAAGGTATCCTGACTCTTTAAGGCTTACGGTAAATACGGAGTTGACATTACGTTTTACAAACATTCATTTGTTTTATGAAAAAGAATGCATTTTTAAAAATCTTCAAAATAGACATAGGCTTTGCATTTTTAATATAACTTTGTTTGCATATGACTTTTTATTTGAACAACATAGAAATTCGCACGACGAATGCCTAATGAACAGAAGTATTTCCAATCAAGGGGCATGACATGACCATGGTCTATCATCTAGGGCAGTCCAATCAAGATTCGGAGAATCTCTCAAAGGCCAAACAGCCTGGGGCAAATCTCCGCCTAAGTCACTTGGGGGCATTCCAGCAACAAATCTTGCACGATCAAACACCTTCTGGTGGCATGACAAAACACTTCTAACAGGGGCAGCACCCTGCATTCCGAAAGCATGGACATAGTCGAAAAAATACTACGCACAATCAAAGACCCGCTAGGTTGACATACCTAGGCAAAAATCAGGGCTTTCCGGCGAACCAAAAGGGTTCGGGCAAAAATAAGGGATGAAAATGAAAAAATCTGTACACCCGGCAAGTCGAAAACCTGAAAAGGCGGCTTGGGCAAAAATGGGTATCCCGGTGGACTGAAAACCCAAAAGGGCGGTCCAGGCAAAAGTTAGGGATCAAAGCGTACGACTATGTCCTGTCATCTTATCACCTGCCTACCAGAAGGAGGTTTGTCCATCAACAACTATCAGCACCTCACAGGTCTTCCTCTCATACCTCAGAAACAGGGGCAATAAAGAGTTGTCCAAGCGATCTAATTGTTCTGTCCTCCAAGGTATCAAGGTAGGTTCAGCTGAAGAACACAACCAGGTATCTTAATTCCCCAGAGAGTGAGCCAGCAAGCAGTATACTCTCCTCAAGCAAAGCAGTTATCAACCTTAAGGAAGTTGGGTATCCTCCCGCAGATCTCAACCTTCCCCAGCAGCATACAGTCTTAACAAGCATCCCCGGCAGTCTTGATTTAAGATTGTTCCCCGGCGTTCTATCAACATGCAAAGGAGTCACTTCCCCGGCGCAGTTCAAAACTTCCCCAAGAGAGTCCAATCCAATTTCCCCAGGAAAGTTGGAATTCATCTCCCCAAGCAGTAAGCTTATCCCCAGTAGATTCTGGAAGCTTATCCTCGCAGAATACGAACGCGTCGTCTGGCTTTATTCAAAGAGTTATTTCCTTACCAGGATATAACTGGGTTATCCTCAGCCAAAAGCCACGAAAAGAGCGTCGTCAACACAGTTCTTTCTTATCCCCAACGAAGTCTATCAGCACTTCCAACACAGCAAAGATATCCCCCAGCAAGTTATTTTTATGACTCAGCAAAGTATCTTTTTCCCCACAGAGTATTGCTTCCCAGCAAGATCGCTGAAGTACTTTTCTTCCCCGCAGAGTAATCCATTCGCCAAGTTTATTCCCCAACGGGGTTATCTTCTCCTATCGTTATTCTTGCAACTATCACCCCCAGTGGAAGCAAAGATCTGCTTGCCAAACATCAGCCCAGATATGACTTCCCGGCACCCGTCAAGGATTTACTTTCCTAGACGAAAGCATACATTCCTAAACATCACATACATCATTATAGCATGCATAGACGCATCATACAAATCTCATTTATGTTGAGAACATCATTGCTTGATCCATATCATGCATTCCATATGACTGACCTTTACCTTTCAGGAAAGATTCAGTTAAATTCTCAATCATATTTCAAGACCTAGACCGGTTCAGTTAATCGACTCCAAAGATTTCTTATCCAGTCCAAGGACTTCTCTAGTCCAGCTAAATCGACCCCAAACAGATTTTTCTGATGAAGACTCAGTAGAAGTTATCCAGGTTTTTCTCAAACATCCGCTTTTGAGATTATAATTTCCTATGGTTCTCTCCCCAATGCTGCGGAGATGATAATTCCATTCAAGGTTTTTCTCAAACGTCCGCTTTTGAGATTATAATTTCCTATGGTTCTCTCCCCAATGTTGCGGAGATGATAATTCCATTCCAGGTTTTTCTCAAACGTCCGCTTTTGAGATTATAATTTCCTATGGTTCTCTCCCCAATGTTGCGGAGATGATAATTCCATTCCAGGTTTTTCTCAAACGTCCGCTTTTGAGATTGTAATTTCCTATGGTTCTCTCCCCGATCCTGCGGAGATGATAATTCCATTCCAGGTTTTTCTCAAACGTCCGCTTTTGAGATTATAATTTCCTATGGTTCTCTCCCCAATGTTGCGGAGACGATAATTCCATCAAAGGTTTTTCTCAAACGTCCGCTTTTGAGATTATAATTTCCTATGGTTCTCTCCCCGACCCTGCGGAGATGATAATTCCATTCCAGGTTTTTCTCAAACGTCCGCTTTTGAGATTATAATTTCCTATGGTTCTCTCCCCAATGTTGCGGAGATGATAATTCCATTCCAGGTTTTTCTCAAACGTCCGCTTTTGAGATTGTAATTTCCTATGGTTCTCTCCCCGATCCTGCGGAGATGATAATTCCATTCCAGGTTTTTCTCAAACGTCCACTTTTGAGATTATAATTTCTTATGGTTCTCTCCCCAATGCTGCGGAGACGATAATTCCATCAAAGGTTTTTCTCAAACATCCGCTTTTGAGATTATAATTTCCTATGGTTCTCTCCCCGACCCTGCGGAGACGATAATTCCATTCCAGGTTTTTCTCAAACGTCCGCTTTTGAGATTATAATTTCCTATGGTTCTCTCCCCAATGTTGCGGAGATGATAATTCCATTCCAGGTTTTTCTCAAAAGTCCGCTTTTGAGATTGTAATTTCCTATGGTTCTCTCCCTGATCCTGCGGAGACGATAATTCTATTCTAGGTTTTTCTCAAACGTCCGCTTTTGAGATTATAATTTCCTATGGTTCTCTCCCCAATGCTGCGGAGACGATAATTCCATCAAAGGTTTTTCTCAAACGTCCGCTTTTGAGATTATAATTTCCTATGGTTCTCTCCCCGACCCTGCGGAGACGATAATTCCATTCCAGGTTTTTCTCAAACGTCCGCTTTTGAGATTATAATTTCCTATGGTTCTCTCCCCGACCCTGCGGAGACGATAATTCTATTCCAGGTTTTTCTCAAACGTCCGCTTTTGAGATTATAATTGCCTATGGTTCTCTCCCCGATCCTGCGGAGAAGATAATTCCCACCAAGCATCTGAAGACCAGTTCTTGTAACCAGTCAGGACACATCTACACCAAGCATCTAAAGACCAGCTCCTGCAACATGTCAGGTACTCATTGTTCTTTTGCAGGTACGCAAGTTCTCGCTAAGGAATCTCTTACGCGATCAACATCTAGATGGCATCTATAAGCCCATCCACCTTCCATCACCTCCTAGAATGGCATATGTAAGCCCATCATCCTATCCATCAATCTCCAAATGGCATCTATAAGCCCATTCCCCATCATCACACTACTATGTGAGCGCAAATTTCTGGGCACTCTAGTGTTCAATCATCTTCCACCTTCGGATTACAAAAGGCACGTCATCCAATCTGCATCCTCAGGTCTAAGAAGATTGAACAGGGGCAACTGTTGTACCCCAAAATTTGCCCTCCCATATTCTTCAAGAAATTGCCAAGTCATGCTTCAAAATTCCCCAAGGGTTGCACAGTGCAAGGGCCTCCTAGACAGTCAAAATTAGGGTTTTGGTTCTGATCAAGAAAATGAAGTTTCCAAGGGCCCAATCAAGTCCCACATGCCTACAAACATGGTCAAGCATCCTCATACCAAGTTTCAAGACTTTCAGCATAAGATTGCACAGTCAAAACCCTAATTGCACTACAGTCAACTGTAGGGGCAAAATGGTCATTTGACAGTCAAAAGTTCAAATTTTTGGTCAATATCTCATTTTGAAGCAACAAACATCATTTGATCAATGCTTGATCATGATTCTCAAAGCTTGGCTCAAAAATCATCAAGATGCAAAAGTTTCCTTATTTGGACAGTTGAAAAAGTCAACTGTAAATTGACCAGGGCATAACTTTCACATGGATTATCAGAAAAATTCCATCCAAATCTCATTTTTAAGAGAAAGACATTTCCTACAACTCATCTTCATACTCCAAGTCCAAGAAATGCTCTCACAAAAAGTTATCAATTTCAACATTATAGGTCATTTTCAAAAGTCAACAAAAAGGGGCTTTAAGTCAAAGGCCATAACTTGAGATTGGTAAATCAAAATGACATGGGACCAAAGGCATTGGTTAGAGGACTCAAAGACCTTTCCAAAATGTCCAAGAACATGAGCAAAGCTTAAATATTGAGCAAGTTATGCCTTGTGGAAGTTGGGAAATTTTTGGATATTTTGAAAAGTCAACATTGATTCAAATGACCTAAAATTGCTAATGGGCCTATTTTTCTTCCACAATTAATTATCCAAGGCATGAACACGACCATTTGGCCCAAAGGGAAGTTTTTCTCCATTTTTATTTATTTATTTGAATTTTTTATTATTAATAATTCATTTAATTAAATAAAATACATGAAAAATACAAAACTAATGAAATAAAATCTTTTTGTGGAGAAAATACTCTCATTGGACACTCAAGATTCGTGCATAATCATTTATGGAAAGTTTTGGCATGATTTGATATCAAATGGCATGAAAAAGATTGGAAAAACTAATGCTTGAAAATCAAATATTGAACAATCAAATCTTGGATTCTTTTGGTCAGATTTTTGACCTAATTCACTCATGCATAAGTACTAAGCACAACCCTAATGCCATTGACCACTCAGCTGCGCTAGAGACCAAGACACAAACTTGAAATTTTTGCAAAAAAACTCAAAACTGAAAACACTTTTGCAGGGCGATTCAAGGCACGATTTTGATTTCATTAGCTTGCTGAGGCTTCATAGAAAGATTCTGCATCAAAAACCATAAGCTCTCGTGCCCAGAAACGTGAGAACGATCTCACCTGTACAAAGAAAATTTCTCATTCGTGCATCTCAATTCATGCGTTTTTTGCAATTTTTAACATGTGATTTACATTCCTTATGCAATTCTGATGCTAACCGTGTGGTTTAATTTTGTTTTCATGCCCTATATGAGGATTTTCCATTAGAGACATCTAGGGTTTCCAGGTTTTCAAATTAGGCGTTTCTCGTCCCTGTAAAATTAGGACACATCAAAACCATGAACAAAACCAGCACGCTTGGACGAAGAGATTGAGACTATCGCGCCAAATTTCTGAGGCCACATGGCCTAATCGCTATTATCAAAATACGCATGTTTTGAGGGGGTTCAAAACCCCCGTTAAATGTTTGTTATATTTTCCAGGAAATCACCAACGAGGAAGATGATGACGTGTGGAGCGATGATTGGAGTATTCAAAAATTCGCGCACAGAAAGCATTAACGAATTGTCTTATATTATAATGTTTGTTTATTATGTGATGTACAGCAAACGCGTGTGGATCAATTGGCAAGGCTTACTATTGGTAACGTTCAGGACCTGGGTTCGAGCCCCAGGTCCTCACCCCCTTTCACATTATTTTTCAATTAATAGTTCTATGCTGCTTATGTCCTGAAGACGCACCATACGCTCCTCCATCAAGCCATCCACGTGTTCTCGATTATCAATCCAAGGAACACAATCTGAAGGATAGGGTAGACTCCAGTCAATGCACCACACGATGCCTGAAAAAAGTCAACAAGGCCATGCTGGTTTGGGCTCAAGATTAATGGGCTTCACCTCCACTTTGGGGACTGATACCCCCCTAGGTTTGCCATGTTATTTTGTTTCTTTTGCATTATTTCTATTTTCTTTTTTTATTATTGTTTTTAATTAATTTATTTTTATAATACACAAAAATCATAAAAAATTCAGAAAAGACAAGAAAAATAATAAATATTTTTATTTTTAGTATTTTCATAAATAAATTGTATTAATTCATTTAGTTATTAAATTAGGGTTTAATTTAATATTTTCATAATAAAAATCTAAAAAATGTAGAAATAGGGTTCAATTAATTTTTTTATTCCTTTTTATTTTTCTCTCATAATAATTAAAATAATTAAATATTTATTTTTTATAATTTTAAATTGTATATAAAAATTAGGGTTAATTTTAGGTTAAAAACTTCAACATTTTTCATAATAAATTAAAATTGTAGAATTAGGGTTAGCATTTATTTTATTTAATTAATTTTTCCATTAAAATCATTAAAACAAAAATACCAAAAAAAACAATTTCTCCTTCTTTTTCTTTATTAATTAATGTCACCATTTAATTTAATTTTTGCAAAAGGGTCCAACGCCCTCGTTTAATTCTTATTAAATTCGCATGTTTATTTTTGTTCTTTATAATTTTGATGTATCTCTCCCAAGGCCTTGTAATTAATTTCTCGCATTTTTAATTCCTTATTTTCTTTTACTTTCTTTATTTTTCTGTCAAATCGGGTTCGAGAAATTTTGGTGATGTGGACCCGCGCCTTTTGTAATAGCTTAGAATCTTTTACTTTCCGCATTTTTAAACTGTTAATCAAGGCATGAAAGAATGTATGGACAAAAATAAAAACAAACGTTAGATCACCAATAACATGACAAAAGACAAAAATAAATGAAAACGATACACGAATCGCACACACCACCCCTAGGGTACGCCTCACTGTTGCCTTGCCTCGAAAGGTGATCGTCGAGTAGAGGACGTCTTAGTAAGTCCTCATGATCCGGGAACCTGGCATGAGGGTAGCTTCTAAGGTGTCTTCCCATTGCTCTGGTGATCACCATGTCCCGAACCTCGAATTGACCCGAACACCTCCAACGGTGGTGCTACCTACCTCTCAATGGTGGGATGGCACTACTTTAGGGACATCTACACAGACGAATTCCTTAGGGTAGGTAGACGACTCTAGATACTTGCTCTAAATTCAAAAAACAAATTCAAAATACTTTTCACACCGACACCTTTTCAAAAAGCTTTCGAAAGCAATCTTTCAAACACTCTTGAGGACTGATACAAGAGTCGAACTGGAATTTTCAAAGAAACTTTTTAAAACCCACAGTTGAAAAGCAAACAAACCATTTTTGAAAACACAATGAGCAAGTATCTAAGAGCCCATGGACAACCATGGATAGAAAGGGTGCTAACACCTTCCCTTTCTATAACCTACCTCCCGAACCGAGAGCAATCTCTATAAGGAATTTTTCTGTGCTTTTGTCCTTTCCAATTGGAGAAAATAAAAGACGGTGGCGACTCTTGCTTCCGCGGCATTTCGCGAACCAGCGTTAAACAGTCAGTTCCAGATCCACCGGTCACAGCGTGTTTATTTCTTTCTCGTGTAATATTTATGTACCTCTCCCAAGGCCTTGTAAATTAATTTCTCGCACTTTACTTTTCATTATTTCTTTATTTTCTGTCAAATCGGGTTCTGGAAATTTTGGCGATGTGGACCCGCGCCTTTTGTAATAGTTTAGAGCTTTTTACTTCTCGCAACTTTTTAACTGTTAATCAAGGCATGCAAGAATTAATGGGCAAAAATAAAAACAAACGATAGATCACTTTGACATGACAAGATAAATACAAATGAAAATGACACACGAATCACACACCACCCCTAGGGTACGCCTCACTGTTGCCTTGCCTTTCGAAAGGTGATCGTCGAGTAGAGGATGTCTTAGTAAGTCCTCATGATCCGGGAACCTGGCATGAGGGTAGCTTCTAAGGTGTCTTCCTATTGCTCTGGTGATCACCATGTCTCGAACCTCGAATTGACCCGAACACCTCCAACGGTGGTGCTACCTACCTCTCAATGGTGGGATGGCACTACTTCGAAGGATATTAACACAGACGAATTCCTTAGGGTAGGTAGACGACTCTAGATACTTGCTCTAAATTTCAAAACAAATTCAAAAAATACTTTTCACACCGACACCTTTTCAAAAGCTTTCGAAAGCAATTTTTCAAACACTCTTGAGGACTGATACAAGAGTCGAACTGAAATTTTCCAAGAAACTTTTTAAAACCCACATTGAAAAGCAAACAAACCATTTTTGAAAACACAAATGAGCAAGTATCTAAGAGCCCATGGATAACCATGGATAGAAAGGGTGCTAATACCTTCCCTTTCTATAATCTACCTCCCGAACCGAGAGCAATCTCTATAAGGAATTTTTCTGTGCTTTTGTCCTTTCCATTTGGAGAAAATAAAAGACGGTGGCGACTCTTGCTTCCGCGACATTTCGCGAACCTGCGTTAAACAGTCAGTTCTAGATCCACTGATCACAGGGGTCCATTTTCCCCTGGAATCACCTTGAGTTTGAATAATGCGCTTGATTACCAGGTCCCCAACTTGATACTCTTGTCGTCTGACTTTCTTGTTAAATGCCTTGATCATCCGTTTTTGGTACGTCTGACCATGACAAATAGCAGTAAGTCTCTTTTCGTCGATTAGATTTAGTTGATCAAGTCGGGTCTGAATCCAGTCATCTTCGCTCAAACCTGCATCCTTCATGATCCGGAGAGAGGGTATCTGAACTTCGATGGGCAAGATTGCCTCCATGCCATAAACCAAGGAATAGGGTGTTGCCCATGTTGACGTCCGTGTTGAGGTACGGTACCCATGAAGAGAAAACGGTAACATCTCGTTCCAGTCTTTGTATGTCACTGTCATCTTCTGCACAATCTTCTTAATGTTTTTATTAGCCGCTTCTACATCCCCATTCATCTTCGGCCGGTACGGAGAAGAGTTATGATGTTGTATCTTGAATTGCTCGCAGAGCTCAGTGATCATCTTGTTGTTAAGATTGGTACCATTGTCTATAATGATCCTTTCTGGTACACTGTATCGACAGATTAGGTTATGCCGAATGAACCGTTCCACGACGTTCTTGGTTACGGTAGCAAAGGAAGCTGCTTCGACCCACTTCGTAAAGTAGTCAATCGCTACCAGGATGAAACGATGCCCGTTGGATGACGTAGGTATGATCTCGCCGATCATATCAATGCCCCACATTGCAAAAGGCCAAGGTGTCGTCAAAATATTCAAAGGAACTGGAGGAATGTGCACCTTATCAGCATAGACCTGGAACTTGTGACATGTCCGAGAATGATGATAACAGTCAGCTTCCATTGTGGACCAGTAATATCCTGCCCGAAGGATTTTCTTTGCCATGGTATGTCCACTGGAATGGGTTCCGAAGGTACCTTCATGTAGCTCTGCCATGATCCTTTCTGCTTCATTCTTATCCACACATCGCAGTAAGGTCGAATCATAGTTACGCTTATAAAGAATGCCATTGCTGATGAAGAACTTTGCCGCGAACCTCCTCATAAACTTCTTGTCATTAACAGATGCACCCTCGGGGTATTCTTGAGCTTCAAGGTACCTCTTCACCTCATGATACCAGGGCTTTTCTGTTACCTCTTCAGTCTCAAGATCACAACAATGTGCAGGTTCGTCCAATCTTTCAATAATGATCCGGGGAGCCTCGTTGTCCCATTTGACTTTGAACATATAAGACATCGTAGCTAGCGCGTCCGCCAACTGATTCTCCTCTCTAGGGAAGTGTTCAAAGGTTATTTCCTCGAAATGGGGAAGCAACGTCAATATATACTCCTTGTAAGGAATAAGATTTGGGTGTTTCGTATCCCACTCGCCTTTGATCTGACTGATCACGAGAGCGGAATCTCCGAAGACACTTAGAAACTTAATCCTTAGATCAATTGCAGCTCGAAGACCCATGATGCATGCTTCATACTCCGCCATGTTGTTGGTGTAGTTGAAACATAGTCGGGCAGTAAACGGAGTATGAGAGCCTTTAGGAGATATGATCACAGCACCAATGCCATTACCCAAAGCATTCGAAGCTCCATCAAAGTACATAGACCATCGGGATCCCTCCTCAGGTCCTTCATCCGGTCCAGGTGTCTCACAATCAGTCACTACCATGATATTCTAGTCCGAAAATTCAAAGTTCATAGACTGGTAATCATCCACTGCGTGATGTGCCAAATGGTCTGCCAATACACTTCCCTTGATTGCTTTTTGAGTCGTGTACTGGATGTCATACTCAGTCAAAATCATCTGCCATCTTGCTATTCTTCCGGACAAGGCAGGATTTTCGAAGATATACTTGATTGGATCCATATTTGAAATCAACAGAGTAGTGTGAGTCAGCATATACTGTCTCAGCCGGTGAGCATCCCATGCCAAAGCGCAGCAAGTTTTCTCAAGCAGTGAGTATCGGGTCTCACAGTCGGTAAACTTTTTGCTAAGGTAATAAATGACATGCTCTTTTCGGCCAGACTCGTCATGCTGCCCCAGCACACACCCCATTGAGTTGTCAAGTACTGTTAAGTATAAGATCAGAGGTCTCCCTTCAACTGGTGGCATTAGAATAGGTGGCTCTTAGAGATACTCTTTGATCCTTTCGAAAGCGGCCTGACATTCATCGTTCCAACGTACCACTTGATCTTTCTTCAGTAGTTTAAAGATTGGCTCACAAGTAGCAGTTAGGTGTGAGATAAATCGGGTAATGTAGTTCAGTCGTCCCAGGAAACCTCTGACATCTTTCTCTGTCTTGGGAGCTGGCATCTCTTGTATATCTTTTACCTTGGCAGGGTCCACTTAAATACCTTTGTCGCTCAGGACGAAACCCAGTAGTTTACCAGACCTCACCCCGAAGGTGCACTTGTTCGGGTTCAATCTCAGCTTGTACAACTTCAACCTGTCAAACAGCTTCTGTAGATGGTCAAGGTGTTCCTCCTCAGTCTGGGACCTCGCAATCATATCGTTGACGTAAACTTCAATCTCATGGTGGATCATGTCATGAAACAAAGCAACCATGGCACGCTGATATGTTGCCCCAGCATTTTTTAACCAAAAAGGCATGACCTTGTGTGATCGGTGGATTTAGAACTGACTGTTTAACGCTGGTTCACGAAATGTCGCGGAAGCAAGAGTCGCCACCGTCTTTTATTTTCTCCAATAAGGAAAGGACAAAAGCACAGCAAAATTCCTTTTCGAGATATCTCTCGGTTCAGGAGGTAGATTTATAGAAAGGGAAGGTGTTAGCACCCTTTCTATCCGTGGTTATCCACGGGCTCTTAGGTACTTGCTCTTATGTTTTCAAAAATTTTGCTTTTCAATTGTGAGTGGGTTTTGAAAAAGTTTCGTTTAAAGATTTCTGAATAACTCTTGTATCAGTCCTCAAGAGTGTTTGAAAAATTATTTTGAAAGCTTTTTGCAAGTGTCAGTGTGAAAAGAGTTTTGATTTGTTTTTGAATAGAGCAAGTATCTATGAGTCATCTACCTACCCTAAGGAATTAAGCTGTGTAAATGTCCTTTAGGTAGTGCCATCCCACCATTGAGAGGTAGGTAGCACCACCATTGGAGGTGTTCGGGTCAATTCGTTTTTTAGGGACAGTGTGGTCACCAGAGCAACAGTAGGCACCTTAGAAGCTACCCTTATGCCCTTGATCCTTTTTTAATCCGAGGCAACCGTTTCGAGGAAACTGGATCATGGACATAAGGACTTACTAAAACGTCCTATACTCGACGACCACGTTTTGAAGGTAAGGCAACAGGTGAGGCGTACCCTAAGAGTGGTGTGTGAATTTGTGTGTTATTTTCAGTTTTAACCGTTATCTTTGATCATGCATCATTGTGAGCTACGCTTGTTTTTAATTAACCATACATTCTTTCATGCAATTTAGAATTTAAGAGTGCGGGAATTTAAATGCGGAAAGATAAAACTATGCTATTACGAGGCGCGGGTCTATACATCGCCAAAGTACAAAGACCCGTTTGATAAAAATGCGGAAAGTAAAAAGACCTAATTACTATTACAATCCTTAAGCAGTTACATAATATTCAAAAGAAAATAAATGCGCGAAAAGAAATAAAATGTCCGAGGGTTTTGACCCTTTTGAAATTAAACGAAATTAAAGTCTAAGAAATTATTTAATTAAAGAAAAGAAATTGTTTTTTATGTTTTTGGTATTTATGAAAATAAGGAAAATTAAAATTAGAAGGAAACCCTAGTTCTAAATATTTTAATTATTGATAAAAAGAAATATTAAAGTTACTCTAATTTACTAATTAATTGATATACATGTTTATTTACAAAATAAATAGTAATTAACAATAATAATAAATAATGAGAAACATGATTTAATTAAGAAAAAGAATGAAATGTTAAAAAACCTAATTCTACACATTTTTTATTTATAAAAAAAGGAATAAAGTGTAAAACCTAAATTAACTAAGTTAATTATTAAAATTTTATTTACAAAAATATTCAAATGGTGAAATTAAATATTAATTAAAAATAAACATTTTTTAGTTTCTGATTTTTTTTATTATGAAAATTATTTTATTTGAGGGGAATTAAATAAAAATAATTAAGGCAATTAAAGGCATTAAAAAGAAAAAGAAAAATGAAAATATACAAACAAGGGGGTGTCTGGCCCATTATGGAGGTAAGATTGGAGTAATTCAGGCCCACTGAAGCATAAGCTCGTTTGACTTTTCTGATCATGTGTGTGATTGTTGACTGGGGTGCACCATAGAATCCACCTTCTGACCATTGGATTACTCATCAGGGCCACTTGGCAAGCATAGGCATGAGCGTATATGGTAGGCCATGGAATGAGTGCTGCACTAGAACACATTGAAACAAAAATTATTAAGCATATGGGGGGACCTGGGAATCGAACCCAGGTCCCTATACCTGCCAGCCACGTCTTCTACCAACTGAACTATAGCGTGCGTTTGTATACACAATAGAAAACAAATATTATAAAAAAAACAACGTTAGTGATATAAAACAAGGAAAAACGCGCCAACTTTTGAATTGCCCAACCAGATGATGACACGCCAGGCTTCTTCTTCATTTTCTCTGTAAACATAAAGCAAGTAGCGGGGGTTTTAAACCCCCACTAAGTGGCACAGTAAATAATAGCGAATACGCCTACAGGTTGAATAAATTGAGCGCGAGTAGTTGGTTTGTTTCGTCTTGATGCCACGAATTCATCCATACAAGTTTGAAGGTCCAATTTTACAGTATATGGGAACCCCTAATTTTGAAGTTTTGAAACCCTAGGTTTCATCAATGGCGAATTTGGCTACAGGCAGTGTTAGTCCAATTAAACGTTACCAATCGCTTCAGAAAGATGTTAGTAACATAAATCAACAATGAAAACACATGAATGATGCGTGAAAATTAAAAATCGATTATGAACATTCTTGTGAAAAACGCGATGCTGTTCTACCGTTTCTTTGAGTATGGAGACTGGAAAATGGTTGCAACACGTTCAAAGAAGTCTCAGCAAGGGTTTGGAATCAACAATCTTCCCTGAATTGGACTGTAAATCAGAAAACAGTTTTTGAGTTTTTGTGAAAATTTGCAAAGTGAATATGTGCTTTCAGCAGCTTTTTCGTGTCCTCTTGAATTAGGTTAGGTTGTGCATATGTAAGTGAATGAATTTAGGTCAAAACAAAGCCCAAAAGTCCATTGAATTGATGATTTCAATATTTGATTTTTTCCATATCTTTTTCAATCTTTTTTGATGCAACTCTTGCCAAATATGGATGATCTTGTCTTGTTGATTGGTGCACGAAATCTTTAGCACATAATGAACATATTTGCTGCACAAAAAGATTTGAAAATGTATTATTTGATATTTTTCTACAATTAAAACTAATTAAATGAATTAATATGAATAAAAATTCAATTAATTAATAAAAAATAAGAAAATAAATCCCTTTAAGCTCAATGGGTCGTGCATAGGCCTTGGGTAATGATTCAAGGAAGAATTTGAGGCCCATTAGCAAATTTGAAGTGTTTTAGGCAAAGTTGACTTTTCAAAATTCCCAAACATTTCCCAACTTCTCCAATGCATATCTTGCTCAATTTTGAAGCTATGAACATGTTCTTGGAAATTTTGGAAAGGTATTGAAGTCCTATAACCAATGCCTTTGGTCCCATGTCATTTTGATTTACCAATCTCAAGTTATGGTCTTTGACTTAAAGTGCCTTTTTGTTGACTTTTGAAAATGACCTATAATGTTGAAATTGATAACTTTTTGTGAGAGCATTTCTTGGACTTGGAGTGTGAAGATTACTTGTAGTAAATGTCATCCTCTTCAAAATGAGCTTTGGATGGGATTTTTCTGATAAACCATGAAGAAGTTATGCCCTGGTCAATTTGCAGTTGACTTTTTCAGCTGTCCAAAAATAGAAACTTTTGCATCTTGAGACTTTTTGAGCCATGCTTTGAGAATCATGATCAAGAATTGATCAAATGATGTTTGTGGCTTCAAAATAAGATGTTGACCAAAAATTTTGACTTTTGACTGTCAAATGACCATTTTGCCCCTGCAGTTGACTGTGGAGCAATTAGGGTTTTTGACTGTGCAATTTGATGCTGTGAGTCTTGAAACTTGACATATGGTTGCTTGACAATGTATATAGGCATGTGGGACTTGATTGGACCCTTGGAAACCTCAATTTCTTTGCAAGAACCAAAACCCTAGTTTTGGCTATGTTAGGGGGCAATTGGACTGTGCAATCCTTTGAGGGATTTTGAATCATCTGGAGATTGATCTTGGCAAATCTTGAAGAATATGGGAGGGAAACTTTTGGGGTACAACAGTTGCCCCTGTTTAATCTTCTTAAACCTGAGGATGTAAATTGGCTGGCGTGCCTTTCGTAGTCCGAAGGTGGAAGATGATTGAACACTAGAGTGCCCAGAAATTTGCACTCACATAGTTGCGTATCAGCAGTGTGATAGCGGGAATGGGCTTACAGATGCCATTTAGATATGATGGATAAGAGGATGGGCTTATAGATGCCATTTGGAAGTGTGACAGTACCTTGTCGGGAATGGGCTTATAGATGCCATTTGGAGACTGTTGGTATGTGGATGGGCTTACAGATGCCATCTAGGTGTTGATCGCGTAAGAGATTCCTTAGCGAGAACTTGCGTACCTGAGAAAGAAAATAATTACCTGGCCTGTTACAGGAGTTGATCTTCAAACTCTTTATGTAGATGTGCCCTGGCTGGATACAGGAATCGAGTCTGGAATATAATCGTCAACAGATACACCCTGGCAAGATACAGGAATCGGATCTGAAAACTCTTCAGACGTACCCTGGCTGGTTACAGGAATCGAGTCTGGAAATAGTCGTCAACAGATACACCCTGGCTAGATACAGAAATCGGATCCTCAAACTCTTCAGACGTACCCTGGCTGGTTACAGGAATCGAGTCTGGAAATAGTCGTCAACAAATACACCCTGGCAAGATACAGGAATCGGATCTGAAAACTCTTTAGACGTACCCTGGCTGGTTACAGGAATCGAGTCCGGAAATAGTCATCAACAGATACACCCTGGCTGGATACAGGAATCGGATCCTCAAACTCTTCAGACGTACCCTGGCTGGTTACAGGAATCGAGTCCGGAAATAGTCGTCAACAGATACACCCTGGCAAGATACAGGAATCGGATCCTCAAACTCTTCAGACGTACCCTGGTTGGTTACAGGAATCGAGTCTAGAAATAGTCGTCAACAGATACACCCTGGCTGGATACAGGAATCGGATCCTCAAACTCTTCAGACGTACCCTGGCTGGTTACAGGAATCGAGTCTGGAAATAGTCGTCAACAGATACACCCTGGCTGGATACAAGAATCGGATCCTTAAACTCTTCAGACGTACCCTGGCTGGTTACAGGAATCGAGTCCGGAAATAGTCGTCAACAGATACACCCTGGCTGGATACAGGAATCGGATCCTCAAACTCTTCAGACGTACCCTGGCTGGTTACAGGAATCGAGTCCGGAAATAGTCATCAACAGATACACCCTGGCTGGATACAGGAATCAGATCTGAAATCACGACAGTTAATAGTAATCATCTTTGTACTGATCTTTAGTCCTGAACAGACAAAACGTTAGTTGTATGTGATGTCATGATGTATGACATGCGTGATGTTCTCAAAATAAATGAGATTGTGGGTTCATGATGCGTGTATGCATGCTATAATGTATGAAGATGTGATGAATGTATGTGTTTTTCGTCTAGGAAAATAAATCCTTGACGAATGCCGGGAGTTTGTTGAATCCTGGGCTGATGTTGAAGAGTAGCGTTCCATTTCCGCTGGGAGTGATGGTTGAAAGAATACCGGTAGGAGCAGATGACTTCGTTGGTGAATAAACTTGGCGAATGGATTACTCTGCGGGGAGTGAACTCTGTGGGGAAAGAGAGGTTCTTTGTTGAGATGTTGATGATAACTCCGCTGGGGATACCATTGTTGAGCTATGTTGGAAGATTTGATGAACTCCGCTGGGGATAGGAAGACTTCTTCGGGGACGATCTTTCCATGGTTATTGGCTGAGGATAACCCAGTTATATCCTGGTGGGGAAATAACCTTCTGAATAAAGCCGGGGGAGCGTTCGTGCTCTGCAGGGGTAAGCTTCCAGAATCTACTGGGGATAAGCTTCCTGCTGGGGAGATGGATTGAACTCTTTTGGGGAAACTTTTCAGATTGGACTGGGGAATGGCTCCATTGAACGTCTGGTATACCACCGGGGAACAATCTTAGATCAAGACTGTCGGGGATGCTTGTTAAGAATGTTTGTATACTCCGCTGAGGAATGTTGAGATCTGCTGGGGATAATCTAACTTCCTTATGGCTGACAGTATATTAACTCTGCTTGGGGAGTAAATTGCTGACTTGCTGGAGATACCGTGCCTTGTAGGGCTGATTGGGAGACTAACTGCTTGGGGAGTAAATTGTTGAATCTTGGTGACTTCACTGGGGAATGAAGGTATCTGGGTTACATTCTTCAGCCGAACTTACCTTGGTACTTTGGTGGACGGAGCAATTAGATTGCTCAGACAACTCATTATTGCCCCTGTTTCTGATGTTACCTGTAATTAATCCTTTATTTTGCATGCAAGTATTTATGAGTTAGCAATTAGTGTCAAATGCATATATCACAATTGAACATTGGACTTTCTTCGCAAAACAAAACGGAAAAGGAAAAACGATTGGCAATTGCTCTGAAAAGTGAATTTGTATTGATTTTTTGAATTTGCCTGTAAATAGGCGTTTATGTACAAGAGGCTGACGTCCTAGTAAGAGAACGCCGCCGAACAACAGAGTTTATACAATTTGTACAAAGAGAACAAAACAGCTGTGTGAAGAGAATAATCCCAATGGGTTTCAACTCTGCTATCGCCTTTATATCTTCGAGCGTCTCATCACTTTGCTGCTCGGTTGAAGATGAAGCTGATCGATCGACACCGTCTGAACTTGATGTTGATACCGGATTCTGGATGCAAGGTGATCCAATGAGACATAGTATTACGCTTTAATCCCTAACTTTTTCCTGGACCGCCCTTTCGGGTTTTCAGTCCACCGGGATACCCATTTTTGCCCAAGCCTCCTTTTCAGGTTTTCGACTTGCCGGGTGTACAGATTCTTTTTATTCATCCCTCATTTTGCCCGAACCCTTTTGGTTCACTGGGAAGCCCTAATTTTTGCCTAGGTATGTCAACCTAGCGGGTCTTTTATCATGCGTAGTATCTTTTTACTATGTCTGCATTGGCGGGGTGAGGAAGGTCGTCACCATCCATGGTGGTTAGAACCATGGCTCCTCCTGAGAACACATGTTTAACCACAAATGGCCCTTTGTACGTAGGGGTCCATTTGCCCCTAGGATCACTTTGAGGGAGGATGATGCGCTTGATTACCAGGTCCCCAACTTGATACTCTTGTGGTTTGACTTTCTTGTTAAATGCCCTGATCATCCGTTTTTGGTACGTTTGACCATGACAAATAGCAGTGAGTCTCTTTTCGTCAATTAGGTTTAATTGATCAAGTCTAGTCTGGATCCAGTCATCTTCGCTCAAGCCTGCGTCTTTCATTATCCGGAGAGAGGGTATCTGGACTTCAATCGGCAAGACTGCCTCCATGCCATAGACCAAGGAAAAGGGGGTTGCCCCGGTTGACGTTCTTGCTGAGGTACGGTACCCGTGAAGAGCAAACGGTAACATCTCGTGCCAATCTTTGTAGGTCACTGTCATCTTCTGCATAATCTTTTTGATATTCTTATTCCCTGCTTCGACAGCCCCATTCATCTTCGGCCGGTAAGGAGAAGAGTTGTGGTGCTGTATCTTGAATTGCTCGCAGAGCTCAGTGATCATCTTGTTATTAAGATTGGTACCATTGTCCGTAATGATCCTTTCCGGGACGCCGTATCGATAGATCAGGTTATGCCGAATGAACTGTGCCACGACGTTCTTGGTTACTGTAGCGTAGGAAGCTGCTTCAACCCACTTTGTAAAGTAATTGATCGCCACCAGGATGAAACGATGCCCGTTGGATGCCGTAGGTTTAATCTCGCCGATCATATCAATACCCCACATTGCAAAAGGCCAAGGTGCGGTCAAGACATTCAGAGGAACTGGAGGAACGTGCACCTTATCAGCGTATATCTGGAATTTATGACATGTCCGAGAATGTTGGTAACAGTCAGCTTCCATTGTGGACCAGAAATATCCTGCCCGAAGGATTTTCTTTGCCATGGTGTGTCCACTGGAATGTGTTCCAAAGGTACCTTCATGCAATTCTGCCATGATTTTTTCTGCTTCAGTCTTATCCACACAACGCAGTAAGGTTGAATCATGGTTTCGCTTGTACAGAATGCCGTTGCTGAGGAAGAACTTTGCTGCGAACCTTCTCAGAAACTTTTTATCATTGATGGATGCACCTTCAGGGTATTCTTGAGCTTCCAAGTACCTTTTCACTTCATGATACCAAGGTTTTTCAGTTACTATCTCAGCCTCAAGATCACAGCAGTATGCAGGTTCGTCCAGTTTCCAAATGATGATCTGGGGAGCCTCATTGTCCCATTTGACTTTGAACATAGAAGACATCGTAGCTAACGCGTCCGCCAACTGATTCTCCTCTCTCGGGAAGTGTTCAAAAGTTATCTTTGTGAAATGGGGGATCAATGTCAACACACATTCTCTGTAAGGGATAAGGTTTGGGTGTTTCGTATCCCACTCGCCTTTGATCTGGTTGATCACGAGAGCGGAATCTCCGAAGACACTCAGAAACTTGATCCTTAAGTCAATCGCAGCTTGAAGACCCATGATGCATGCCTCATACTCCGCCATGTTGTTGGTGCAGTTGAAACATAGTCGGGCAGTGAGTGGAGTATGAGTTCCTTGAGGGGATATGATCACAGCGCCGATGCCGTTACCTAAAGCGTTGGAGGCTCCGTCAAAGTGCATAGACCATCAGGATCCTTCCTCAGGTCCTTCATCCGGTCCAGGTACCTCACAATCAGTCACTATCATGATGCTCTCGTCAGGAAATTCAAAGTTCATTGACTGGTAGTCGTCCACTGCCTGGTGTGCCAAATGGTCTGCCAATACACTTCCCTTTATCGCTTTCTGAGTCGTGTACTGGATTTCGTATTCTGTCAAGATCATTTGCCATCTTGCTATTCTTCCAGACAGAGCAGGCTTTTCGAATATGTACTTTATTGGATCCATTTTTGAAATCAATAGAGTAGTGTGAGTCAGCATATACTGTCTCAGCCGGCGAGCAGCCCATACCAAAGCGCAGCAAGTTTTCTCGAGCAGTGAGTATCGGGTCTCACAGTCGGTAAACTTTTTGCTAAGGTAATAAATGGCGTGCTCTTTTCGGCCAGACTCGTCATGCTGCCCCAGCACACACCCCATTGAGCTATCAAGTACTGTCAGGTATAGTATTAGAGGTCTCCCTTCAACCGGTGGCATAAGAATGGGTGGTTCTTGGAGATACTCTTTGATTCTGTCAAAAGCGGCATGACATTCATCATTCCAACGTACTACCTGATCTTTCTTCAACAGCTTGAAGATTGGCTCACAGGTAGCAGTTAGGTGCGAGATGAATCGGGCAATGTAATTCAGCCGTCCTAGAAAGCCTCTGACTTCTTTCTCTGTCTTGGGGACTGGCATCTCTTGTATGGCCTTAACTTTGGCAGGGTCCACTTGAATACCCTTGTCACTTACGATGAAGCCTAGCAACTTTCCAGATCTTACCCCGAATGTGCACTTGTTCGGGTTCAACCTCAGCTTGTACAACTTCAGACGGTCAAACAGCTTCTGTAGATGGTCAAGATGTTCCTCCTCAGTTTGGGACCTTGCAATCATATCATCGACATACACTTCAATCTCATGATGGATCATGTCATGAAATAAAGCAACCATGGCACGCTGGTAGGTTACCCCAGCATTTTTTAACCCAAAAGGCATGACCTTGTAGCAGAAGGTGCCCCACTGAGTAACAAAGGTAGTCTTTTCCATATCTTCAGGAGCCATCTTGATTTGATTATATTCGGAGAAACCGTCCATGAAAGAGAACACCTTATGCTGAGCAGTATTGTCAACCAGAACGTCAATGTGAGGCAGAGGGAAGTCATCCTTGGGGCTCGCCCTGTTCAAATCCCTGTAGTCAACACACATTCTGACCTTACCATCTTTCTTCGGCACCGGAACCACGTTGGCAACCCATTGAGGGTGAGAAGTCACTGCTAGAAAACCGGCATCAAATTGCTTCATAACCTCAGCTTTGATCTTTTCGGACATCTCTGGACGCATACGGCGGACCTTTTGTTTAACCGGAGGGCAGTCTTCCTTGGTAGGCAAGTGATGGACCATAATGTCAGTATCCAACCCAGGCATGTCTTCGTAGGACCAGGCGAAGATTTCCACATAATCATGCAACATCTGAACCAACCGTTGTTTTACGCTAAGCTCCAGATTGGCACCAATCTTAACTTCCTTTCTGTCTGCCTCAGTACCCAGGTTTACCGTTTCCACTGGCTCTTCATGTGGCTGAATGGCCCTCTCTTCCTGGAGTAACAGTCTTGCAAGCTCGCCAGGCACTTCGCAATCATCTTCACCTTCGTCTTCGGCTAAGTTGATCGGATTTTCGAAGTCATAACTGACAGTAGCAGAGTCGTTACCAGTGAGATCCAGAGTGTATTGAAACCTGTATGAGTGAGTGTGTGTAAATACAGCTGTTTTGTAATATATAAAGAAAGAAAGAAAGGGAGCACAAGATTTGAAATGCGAAAAACGTCCAATGTTTTTATTCATGATATATGGAAATGACAGTTAATAAGCCCTCACAAATGAAGCCACGGTGCCCCGGGTAAGACACCGGGCCATAAAGTTTCAATTTATTGTTTATTACAAGTAAAAACAAAGGAATTCATTACTGCGTAACAAAAGTAACAGGTATGTAGTCTTTCGCGGTCTAATTGTTCAGTCCACCGTCAGTCGTCGGGTAGATCCAGCTATCAAACTCTGATTCCTCCGCATCGCCTTCAATAGCATTCACTCCCGGGTTGGTGATGAACAAAGGAGGTCTTCCGATCCTTGCTTTGCGCGCAGCCCTCTGAGCCTCTGTAGTAAAACCCAGCCCAAACTTGTCAGTCTTAGGAGTAAAATCAGGGAGCATGCCCCAGTTAGCACATTCACCTTTCTCAATTACAGCCCGGGTGTCCTTTAAGGAGGCCATCTTCAAAGGAAAGTCTTCTTCAATCACCGTCTCAGCTGACGCCAATGTTGGAGGTACCTCTTCAAAATGTTGAAAGGGGGTTTCAATGAACTCCCCGTCCATCTCTATATACTGGAACGAGTTCAGATGACTAACCATGTATTCTTCCTCCCCCTGCATTGTGACAATCTTCCATCTGACAGGGTATTTGAGCTTCTGGTGTAGAGTGGAGGTCACAGCCCCAGCCTTGTGAATCCAAGGTCGACCCAGCAAACAGGAATAAGATGGGCGAATGTCCATCACATAGAACGTTGAATCAAAGTCTTGAGAGCCAACCTGAATCGGAATATCTACCTCACCATGAACCATCCTCTTCGACCCGTCGAAGGCTCGGACCACGATGTTACTAGGCTTCAACTCCAGACCCTCACAATCCAACCTGTCCAAGGCCTTCTTGGGCAATACATTCAGTGAAGAACCGGTGTCCACCAATACGTGTGCGAGAGTAGTGCCCCTGCATTCAATGGAGACATGCAGAGCATCATTGTGGTTCCTTCCCTTGGCGGTTAGATCAGCATCAGAGAAACCCAGCCCGTTGTCAGCTTTCAAGTTGGCCATACAATCAGTGAATTGATCAGTGGACGTCTCTTGTGGCACATGGTCCGTCTTCACAAATGAAATCAGGGCCTTGGCGTGGGCCTCTGAGCACAACAATAATGATATCATGGAGATCTTAGAGGGGGTATGCCCCAGCTGCTCAACGACGTTGAAGTCGCTCTTCTTAATAATCTTGAGGATTTCCTTCATCTCTTGCTGGGAGGCTTCAACATTAACAGTCTTTGGTGCCTCCATCCGGGCAGGCACATCAGTAATCCCTTTGCCCCGAGTGTCAGATGACTCGGCGGCAGGGGTAGAAACTTGATTAAGAGGGGGAACAGGCGCACTTGCAGGTGTTATTATAAGAGGTCTTCGGATGACTGGTGGCGCAATGTCAGGCGAGAAGAGCCTGCCACTGCGAGTAACTTTGGCGGGACCAGTGATGTTACTGATACCGGTACTAGTGCCTAACTCCTGCTTTACTCCAAGTACATACACATCTGCCCCACAGTGCCATGGGACAGCCTTATCGACTTGTAGGGGATGGGCCCCGGAACAGTAATGGTTATAGGTGCAACAGACATGATTTTGACTGGCTTCCTCGGGGGAGCCTTGGTAGGATTGTTGAAGATGGTGACATCAGATACTTCTTCGGTAGGAACAACAGGAACAACGGTCTTCTTGAACAAAATTTCCTTGCTATCCATCAGGTTTTGGATGCCTGACTTCAGTAACGGACAACCAGTAGGGGAAACAACACACAGAAGGCAACCCTTGCTACAACCCGGAAATAAACCGGCTAGCAACAGGTTCCTCTTAACAGTCAATAAAGGGGTAGCAACATCATCCACAGAAACTGCATACAGGTCTTCCTCAATAGCATTTACTCCATGCTGGGGCATAGGACCAGTCACAACGTTGGGCCTTTCAGGTGCCTCAAATTGTATTTCCTTGGCATCGATAAGGTCCTGCGCCTTATTCCTTAGGGCCCAGCAATCATCAGTGGAATGCCCCGGGCTATCGGAGTGATAAGCACAACGGGCATTGGGATTATATTTCGGGGAGGTCGTGTTCACCACCTTTGGAGCCTCTCTGACGGTTACCAAGTTGGTCGATAGTAGTTGCGGCAAGATCTGCGACAAGGTCATACTAAGCTGAGTGAATTCTCTTCTAGGTCTCTCAGCCCTTGGTTGGTTAAGTTGCCGAGGAGCGGCAGCAGGCTTTGCAATTACCACCGCGTTGACAGCTTGGCGGCGTTCTGGTTTGTTCTGCCTTCTAGGCCCATACACAGCACTGGCTTCCTTTTTGAAAGGCTTTTTCTCAGAACTTGAGGATGCACCTTTCTGAATTTTCCCTGATTTCATGCCAGCTTCTATTCTTTCCCCAGTCAGAATGAGGTCTGTGAACCCTGCAGACGAATTGCCAATGAGATGATTGAAGAACGACCCAGATAGGGTCCTCAAGAACATGTCCACTAGCTCACGGTCAGTTAATGGTGGCTGCACCCTGCCAGCCAGGTCCCTCCACTTCTGCGCATACTCTTTAAAACCTTCTCCCGATCCTAGCGACATACCCTGGAGTTGGGTACGTGTAGGAGCGAGGTCGGCATTATACTGATACTGCTTGTAAAAACCAGTAGCCAAGTTCTCCCAGTTACGAACCTTGGTCCCATCCAGCTGATAGAACCATTCGAGATGAGTCCCTGAAAGACTCTCCTGGAAGAAATGGATCCACGAGTTCTTGTCCACAGTATACGGCTGAATCTTCCGCACATAAGATCTGAGATGTAGCTTCGGGCAGGACGCCCCGTCATACTTTGCAAAATATGGTGCTTTGAACTTGTGTGGGATTACCACACCAGAAGATAGACCCAAGTCTCCAAAATCCAACCCAGGCACTTGTTGAATTTCCATGGCATTTAGACGGTCTTCCAGTTGCTTGTACTTGTCTTCAGCTGGAGGATACTGCTTCTCATTGAAATCAGTCTCGTTGTCAGAGACCACCGGACTAGGAACCCTTCCCCCCTGGGGACTGCCTTTCCCTACAGAAGAACCAGCTTGATCAACCTTATTCTGCAGTGTGTTACCAAACTTCCGGCCAGTGTTGAATAGTACAGTTCTCTTCTTCTTCTTCTTGACCAGCAGAGCCTTCAATTCCTCCTGACCTTGAGCCAAACTCATAATCAGCTCTTGAAATTGGGTGTTCTGAGCCTGGAGGGCCTTGATGGACTGCTCGGTAGATGATTCAGGGTTCATGATGCTGAAATAAACAGCGAAGAACATTAAGCAACCTGAAAAGAAGTGTACTTGTGATGCACATGATGAATGGAATGCGTATGATTTATGTTTTCAAAGACAATCGGGATTCAACTTTGTAAACAAAAAGGAACGCACTTTATTAGATTCAAACTTTGGAATTTAAATTGTTCAACAGATTGCCCTTAGGCGTTACATAAAATGGAAATACTGAAGAGGAAAATAAAAACTGTAAAAGAACATCCAAAGCTCATCACTGATCCCAGGGTCTCCTCTTCTCAGTACGGATGTAGTCATTCAAAGCCCGCTCGCTCTCCAACTGCTTTGTCAGCTTCTGGATCTTTAATTCCTGCTCGTTGAACTTTTCCCGATAAGAATCCTGTTCTTCTCGCAGTTGCGCCCAAGCCCTCTTTAGTGTATCAATATCAGTAGGTATCTGAGGAGGGAGAACAGTTGGGGGAGCCCCATCTCTATCAGGATATTCAAGAATGATGGGTCTGACGGCTTCATATGTCATACCTAACTTCTGAGCACGGATGCGGACCCATTTGTAGTAGGCTTCCATAGGTAGAGAAGTCTTCAGTCCCAACTCTTGCGGGTCAACTTTGTGAATTCTGTCCCAAGCTTTGATGAACCTACGACACAGCTCGTCACTATCTACCTGAAACTCAAAACTGATGTGAGGCACCAACATCTCATGAGGCCCTGCTCTTCTGGCTCTTCCAAATTGACGGAGAGCTAGACATGGATTATAAGAGATTCCTCCTTGGGTACCAATCAGAGGAACATTAGGATATTCTCTGCAACGATCAATAACAGCCACCTCATCCAAACCTCTGAGAGTCCAAATGATGTCATTATCAGTGAGTGACATCAACCTATGAGCCCAACCTCTTCCTTCTTTGTTCTTCAGCACGAACTTAGGGAGGTGCGAAATAAACCACCTCACTAACAAAGGAATACAACACCGCAGAGTTCCTCGTCTTTGGGTAGTACGAGCATAAAGTTGTTGCAGAATATCACCCAAGAGAGTGGGCACAGGGTTCCGAGACATGAAGATCCTTATGGCAGTGATGTTAATGAAGTTATCAGGATTAGGAAACAAGACTAGCCCATAGATTAAGAGAGCCAGAATGTCTTCATACGCCCTAAAGTCCAGGTCATTCCAGAAACTGTTGGCCTTACCAATCAGAAACTTGGCCAAGAAACCCTTAACTTTGCTTCTAGTCACCCAGTTGTCCATTACCTCCTTGTGGGTCAAAGGGAGGGCTGCAGCAATCTCCTCAAGCCTAAGAGTCTTTTCCCAACCAGTGAAGGGAGTCTGATCCAAGATAGGGATGCCAAGCAAATCAGAGAACTCTTCCAGGGTAGGGACCAGCTGGAAGTCTTGAAAGGTGAAGCACTTGTACAGAGGGTCATAAAACTGGGTCAGGACACTCATCAGTTGTTGGTCCCACTTTGCCGTGACTAAACCGAGAAGAGAACCATGCCTCTGGATGAAGGAGGTAGTGTTTGGAATTCTGCTAACCAACTCTTCAAGCAACTCAGGTGGGTGAACAAAATTGAACCGGATAGTGTTCCTTCGCATAGGCATCATGATGTCCTACAAAACAGAGCAAAGATGAAACCCTCTTGTCTTTGAAATGGTCAGTCCTTATGCAGGATGTATGCAATGTCTATGATGGCATGATGTTATGATAAAGCACACCACAAATATTCACAAAGGCAAACATGATAAGGCAAACAAGTCACACAAGACAGCCCTTAGGGTTTAGGCCAGCATAAGGTCTAGGTATTACCCTCTTTCAGTTTGTTGGTTCAGACATGTCCTATCAGAAGTAACTGGGTTCTAGAGGATCCCAATATCACTGACTACCCTCAATCGGTCATAACTCCAGCATCGCAATCTTTTCTTGCGGCCAGAACCATCGCGAGAGTTTAGCCTCAATGGGTGTAGCATACTGCTACTGTTCTATGGCCAAGTTGGGTCAATTAGGGTTCTAAGGTCGGTTGGTGCTTAATGACTCCTCAGAAGACCCATATTCTCCTCGTTGCGACACAAGGGATATCGGTACAGACCAAGGTGCCACACCAACGTAGCCACTGCTTCACCCGTGTCTGTCTACGCCGGACAGGTCCCTCACAGCTTATGCTACCTAAAAGGGTATCCCCAGATCTGGGTTAGGATCAATGAAACTCTGATGCAATGCCCACAAATATAAAGCAATCAATACATACAATTGAAAACATAAGAGTGGTCTAATCCTAAGGTACACCTCACTTTTATAGTGTCCCCAGTAGAGTCTCCATTTCTGTGATCGGTGGATTTAGAACTGACTGTTTAACGCTGGTTCGCTAAATGTCGCGGAAGCAAGAGTCGCCACCGTCTTTTATTTTCTCCAACAAGGAAAGGACAAAAGCACAGCAAAATTCCTTTTCGAGATATCTCTCGGTTCGGGAGGTAGATTTATAGAAAGGGAAGGTGTTAGCACCCTTTCTATCCGTGGTTATCCACGGGCTCTTAGGTACTTGCTCTTATGTTTTCAAAAATTTTGCTTTTCAATTGTGAGTGGGTTTTGAAAAAGTTTCGTTTAAAGATTTCTGAATAACTCTTGTATCAGTCCTCAAGAGTGTTTGAAAAATTGTTTTGAAATCTTTTTGCAAGTGTCAGTGTGAAAAGAGTTTTGATTTGTTTTTGAATAGAGCAAGTATCTATGAGTCATCTACCTACCCTAAGGAATTAAGCTGTGTAAATGTCCTTTAGGTAGTGCCATCCCACCATTGAGAGGTAGGTAGCACCACCGTTGGAGGTGTTCGGGTCAATTCGTTTTTTAGGGACAGTGTGGTCACCAGAGCAACAGTAGGACACCTTAGAAGCTACCCTTATGCCCTTGATCCTTTTTTAATCCGAGGCAACCGTTTCGAGGCAACTGGATCATGGACATAAGGACTTACTAAAACGTCCTATACTCGACGACCACGTTTCGAAGGTAAGGCAACAGGTGAGGCGTACCCTAAGAGTGGTGTGTGAATTTGTGTGTTATTTTCAGTTTTAACCGTTATCTTTGATCATGCATCATTGTGAGCTACGCTTGTTTTTAATTAACCATACATTCTTTCATGCAATTTAGAATTTAAGAGTGCGGGAATTTAAATGCGGAAAGATAAAACTACGCTATTACAAGGCGCGGGTCTATACATCGCCAAAGTACAAAGACCCGTTTGATAAAAATGCGGAAAGTAAAAAGACCTAATTACTATTACAATCCTTGGGCAGTTACATAATATTCAAAAGAAAATAAATGCGCGAAAAGAAATAAAATGTCCGAGGGTTTTGACCCTTTTGAAATTAAACGAAATTAAAGTCTAAGAAATTATTTAATTAAAGAAAAGAAATTGTTTTTTATGTTTTTGGTATTTATGAAAATAAGGAAAATTAAAATTAGAAGGAAATCCTGATTCTAAATATTTTAATTATTGATAAAAAGAAATATTAAAGTTACTCTAATTTACTAATTAATTGATATACATGTTTATTTACAAAATAAATAGTAATTAACAATAATAATAAATAATGAGAAACATGATTTAATTAAGAAAAAGAATGAAATGTTAAAAAACCTAATTCTACACATTTTTTATTTATAAAAAAAAGGATTAAAGTGTAAAACCTAAATTAACTAAGTTAATTATTAAAATTTTATTTACAAAAATATTCAAATGGGGAAATTAAATATTAATTAAAAATAAACATTTTTTAGTTTCTGATTTTTTTATTATGAAAAATATTTTATTTGAGGGGAATTAAATAAAAATAATTAAGGCAATTGAAGGGATTAAAAAGAAAAAGAAAAATGAAAATATACAAACAAGGGGGTGTCTGGCCCATTATGGAGGTAAGATTGGAGTAATTCAGGCCCACTGAAGCATAAGCTCGTTTGACTTTTCTGATCATGTGTGTGATTGTTGACTGGGGTGCACCATAGAATCCACCTTCTAACCATTGGATTACTCATCAGGGCCACTTGGCAAGCATAGGCATGAGCGTATATGGTAGGCCATGGAATGAGTGCTGCACTAGAACACATTGAAACAAAAATTATTAAGCATATGGGGAGACCTGGGAATCGAACCCAGGTCCCTATACCTGCCAGCCACGTCTTCTACCAACTGAACTATAGCGTGCGTTTGTATACACAATAGAAAACAAATATTATAAAAAAAACAATGTTAGTGATATAAAACAAGGAAAAACGCGCCAACTTTTGAATTGCCCAACCAGATGATGACACGCCAGGCTTCTTCTTCGTTTTCTCTGTAAACATAAAGCAAGTAGCAGGGGTTTTAAACCCCCACTAAGTGGCACAGTAAATAATAGCGAATACGCCTACAGGTTGAATAAATTGAGCGCGAGTAGTTGGTTTGTTTCGTCTTGATGCCACGAATTCATCCATACAAGTTTGAAGGTCCAATTTTACAGTATATGGGAACCCCTAATTTTGAAGTTCTGAAACCCTAGGTTTCATCAATGGAGAATTTGGCTACAGGCAGTGTTAGTCCAATTAAACGTTACCAATCGCTTCAGAAAGATGTTAGTAACATAAATCAACAATCAAAACACATGAATGATGCGTGAAAATTAAAAATCGATTATGAACATTTTTGTGAAAAACGCGATGATGTTCTACCGTTTCTTTGAGTATGGAGACTGGAAAATGGTTGCAACACGTTCAAAGAAGTCTCAGCAAGGGTTTGGAATCAACAATCTTCCCTGAATTGGACTGTAAATCAGAAAACAGTTTTTGAGTTTTTGTGAAAAATTTGCAAAGTGAATATGTGCTTTCAGCAGCTTTTTCGTGTCCTCTTGAATTAGGTTAGGTTGTGCATATGTAAGTGAATGAATTTAGGTCAAAACAAAGCCCAAAAGTCCTTTGAATTGATTATTTCAATATTTGATTTTTTCCATATCTTTTTCAATCTTTTTTCATGCAACTCTTTCCAAATATGGATGATCTTGTCTTGTTGATTGGTGCACGAAATCTTTAGCACATAATGAACATATTTGCTGCACAAAAAGATTTGAAAATGTATTATTTGATATTTTTCTACAATTAAAACTAATTAAATGAATTAATATGAATAAAAATTCAATTAATTAATTAAAAATAAGAAAATAAATCCCTTTAAGCTCAATGGGTTGTGCATAGGCCTTGGGTAATGATTCAAGGAAGAATTTGAGGCCCATTAGCAAATTTGAAGTGTTTTAGGCAAAGTTGACTTTTCAAAATTCCCAAAAATTTCCCAACTTCTCCAATGCATATCTTGCTCAATTTTGAAGCTATGAACATGTTCATGGACATTTTGGAAAGGTCTTGAAGTCCTCTAACCAATGCCTTTGGTCCCATGTCATTTTGATTTACCAATCTCAAGTTATGGTCTTTGACTTAAAGTGCCTTTTTGTTGACTTTTAAAAATGACCTATAATGTTGAAATTGATAACTTTTTGTGAGAGCATTTCTTGGACTTGGAGTGTGAAGATGAGTTGTAGGAAATGTCATCCTCTTCAAAATGAGCTTTGGATGGGATTTTTCTGATTAACCATGAAGAAGTTATGCCCTGGTCAATTTGCAGTTGACTTTTTCAGTTGTCCAAAAATAGAAACTTTTGCATCTTGAGACTTTTTGAGCCATGCTTTGAGAATCATGATCAAGAATTGATCAAATGATGTTTGTGGCTTCAAAATAAGATTTTGACCAAAAAATTTGACTTTTGACTGTCAAATGACCATTTTGCCCCTGCAGTTGACTGTGGAGCAATTAGGGTTTTTGACTGTGCAATTTGATGTTGTGAGTCTTGAAACTTGACATATGGTTGCTTGACAATGTATATAGGCATGTGGGACTTGATTGGACCCTTGGAAACCTCAATTTATTTGCAAGAACCAAAACCCTAGTTTTGGCTGTGTTAGAGGGCAATTGGACTGTGCAATCCTTTGAGGGATTTTGAATCATCTGGAGATTGATCTTGGCAAATCTTGAAGAATATGGGAGGGAAAATTTTGGGGTACAACACCTTGTAACAAAAGGTACCCCACTGAGTGACAAAGGTGGTCTTCTCCATATCCTCGGGAGCCATCTTTATCTGATTATAACCGGAGAAACCATCCATGGAGGAGAATACCATGTGCTGAGCAGTATTGTCAACCAGAACATCGATGTGAGGTAGAGGGAAGTCATCCTTGGGGCTTGCCCTATTCAAATCCCTGTAGTCAACACACATTCGGACCTTACCATCCTTCTTTGGTACCGGAACCACATTGGCAGCCCACTGAGGGTAAGAAGTCACTGCTAGGAAACCGGCGTCAAACTGTTTCATAACTTCGGCCTTGATTTTCTCAGGCATCTCTGGGCGCATACGGTGAACCTTCTGCTTTACCGGAGGACAGTCTTCCTTGGTAGGCAGGCGATGAACCACAATGTCAGTATCTAACCCAGGCATATCTTTGTAAGACCAGGCAAAGATTTCAATGTAGTCATGCAGCATCTAAATCAACCGCTATTTCATACTAAGCTCCAGATTTGCACCAATCTTGACTTCCTTCTTGTCTGTCTCAGTACCCAGATTCACCGTTTCCATCGACTCTTCATGTGGCTGAATGGCCCTCTCTTTCTGGAGTAGTAGTCTTGCAAGTTCACCAGGCACCTCGCAATCATCTTCACCTTCGTCTTCGGCTAAGTTGATCGGATTTTCGAAGTCATAATTGGCAGTAGCAGAGCCGTTACCAGTGAGATCCAGAGTGGATGTGGACCTGTATATGCGAGTGTGTGTAAAATAGCTGTTTTGCAATATATAATAAAGAAAAACAAGGAGCGCAAAATTTGAAATGCAAGAAACGTCCAATGCTTTTATTAATGATATATCAAAATGGCACACAAAAGCCCTCACAA
Source organism: Vicia faba (assembly GCA_948472305.1). Taxonomy (NCBI): domain Eukaryota; kingdom Viridiplantae; phylum Streptophyta; class Magnoliopsida; order Fabales; family Fabaceae; genus Vicia; species Vicia faba. Next base: position 1,430,386,885 of record OX451736.1, on the reverse strand, counting down.
ATGAAGCCACGGTGCCCCGGGTAAGACCGGGCCATGAAGTTTCAAAATATTATCTGTTACAAATTCAAAATAAAGAGTTCATTACGGGGTAACAAAAGTAATAGGGATGAAGTCCTTTGTTGTCCAGTTGCTTGGTCCATCGTCGGCCGTAGGATAGATCCAGCTGTCGAATTCAGACTCCTCCACATCATCCTCAATGGCATTCACTCCCGAGTTGCTGATGAACACGGGAGGTCTTCCAATCCTTGCATTCCGAACATCCCTTTGAGCTTCCTTCTCAATAACAGCCAGGGCATCCTTTAAGGAAGCCATCTTCATAGGAGAATCTTCAACCACAGTCTCTGCTGACGCCAGTTGTTGTACCCCAAAATTTGCCCTCCTATTTTTCACAAGAAATCACAGTCTCGGGCTTTTCCTGATTTTTCAGATTGGCGTAAGAATCAGTCAAACAGACTTTTTCTTATCAGTCTATCCAAATTAGGGTTTCCATTAATTTTTGAAGTAGTTCAAACAGATTGCTTAGGGTTTGGTTGGGTTGGCTCAGGTTTGATCAGGCATGCGTTTCTTTGGTGTTAAGTCAAGAATTAGGGTTTTTGTGCACACATTCTCAGGAAGAATTAATTCTACAGTGCTTTTCAATTTACTCTGGGAGACAAGCTGAGGCATTTGATTTGAGTTTGCAATGTTGGATTTAATCAGTAAAAAAGGGACATGTGGACGTTTTTTGTTTAGCTGTGCAATGCTTCGATTATTCGGAACGCCGGATGTTTATTGATTATTTATTTATTCTAAGTTAGAATAATTGGGATTTATTTCCATTTATTATAATTTAAGAATTATAAATAATTAAATAAACAATTGAAGAGAAATAAAAGAGAGTTAACTGATCAAAAAAAGGATTTTTATTCATCTTTAATTGTTTTGTTACAAATTATTATTTGAACAACTGTAAATTTATTTACATCTTTGTTTACAATAATAATGTTACAAATAATTGAAATGAAATGAAATTGCATCCTATTTTTCTAAATCTTCATCTTCTACTGATGCTCCTTTGATCAATTAATTTTTAACTGCAAAAAAGAAAAAAGAAGAAAAGTCAAATGCAGATAAAATTAAAAGCAGACAGTTAATCAGAAAGTTCATCATTAAAAGTAACTGGACGGAATCAGTTTGCCCTCTCTGCAAATCACAAGATTGCTCTTGGTTCACAAAGAGGGATAGAAATATGCTTGCAAATAAAGTATGAAATGCACAAAGTTACAATTGCACAAATTCAAATTGTCAAACATACTGCATAAATCCAAAAATTGTCAACCAAGTACAAAGGCAAACTAAACTGGCCAGAATTGCCAAACAAACTACAAAGTCACAATTTCAAACTAAGCCAAAGCTGTCAAAAGCTATCCAAGAGATATAGAAAGATATCAGGCTATCCACAAGTACAAAAAAAGATGTCAACAATATGCAGGAAAGCAGGAAATATGCAGAGGAAAACAACTAATGCAAGCAATGTTCAAGATACATCACTTTCCAGCCAAGTTACCTTTTCAGAAAGGTACAGTTTTTAAGCAATATTATATGCTTTTCTGTTGGAGAGAGAGAAGAGAGAAGAGAAAAAATCTTACAGGCTTAGGCTTGAGAAAAAGATATAAACAAGCATATCTGAACACAGTAAAAGGAGGCAGAAAACACATAACAAAAAAGGAACACAAACTGATATAGAACACAAGCAGGAGCCTGCCTCCAAAACTAGTTCAACCCTTCAAACCTGTGATTCAAAACCACTAAACTGAAGCCTAAACATCCTGCATAAACATAAGCCTGTAACCATTCAAAGCCATCAACCTGCATAAGCCTTGAACCAAACCACCTCAAAATCCAAACATACCAAACCTGCTGAGCCATACAAACCTGCATTAAACTCAATTCCACCACAAGCTCTCAAAGCTTGCAACCTGTTTCAAAGGCAAAAGCCAAAGCCTTAACCTGCCCCAAACTGTAACTTAACAAAAGACACAAACCAGAAAAAGCCAAAACCAGAAAAAGCCAAAACCAGAAAAAGCCTATACCAGAAAAAATATATCAAACCTGCTAAGCAAGCATATCAGCATATCAAGCATACAAGACATCTCAGAGTCAACGAGTCCTAAGCCCTTAGAGCTGGGCTCATCATAGGGTTCAACAGATTCTAAGCATCAAAGCCAGCAATCAGGAAGAGGAAAAGAAGTGTTCAGGAGCAAGCAAGCATACAAGCATACAGAAGCCAGCAAAAGAGAAGACAGAAGCAAAAGAAGCTAGGGTTTTCAAGCATCATCATCAAACCATAAAAGACAAATACAAGGTACCAGGTTTCCACAGAGCAAGCTCAACGTTGCGCTCCTCCGCCCTTGGCCTCCTAGGACGCCACCGTCCACCTCTTCTCCTCTCCAAAGGTTTATTTCTTTCTCCCTTTTCTTTCATACCTCATACCAACAACGATAACATAAAAAAGAATCAGAACTTATCAAGGTTAAAAAGAAAAGCATGCAAAGCGTAAAACATACAGAACCAAGAAACCAAACCTTGTAGCCACCGCCTGCGTGATCTTGGAGAGGAGGAGGTAGAGGTGGCGTTTGGTGGCCATAGACGGTAAGCTTTGTTCAGAGGCTTGGCATGAGAAGATGAAGACGAAGCAAAGCGAGGAACGGCACCACTGTAACTTAAGCTCTGTAACCCTAAAATCCCAAATGAATAAAACCCTTTGAAACCCTAAAACAAACATTGTGAAACCCATATGGGCCTTGCTCTATTCAGAATGCTTAAGCCCATTGCAAACTAGGCGTGCACCCCCCATTTCTTTCTTTTGTTTATTTATTCTGTTTTGGGCCAAGAAAACCCTAAGGCCCATTCAACCTTTTTACATTTTACACTCTTAAAATCAATCTTCTTTTATTTTATTTTACCCCTTTATTTTTATTTTTTTATAACTTAACCTTTCTTTTATAAAACAATACTTTATTTTTATACCAAAAATTGTCTTTTATTTTATTATATTTAAAAGAACACATAAATATTAGATTAGGTTAATAGATTTTTAGTTTAAAAACTCTCTTTAATAAATCTTTTCATACAAATTTTCTTAATTGTTTCTTTTTTATTTTATTACATTTTAAAGAAAAGATATGAATATTAATTTTCTTAAAGTTGAACAATTTTCTTTGCTTTTCTTTAAAACCCTTTTGTATTTAAAACCCTAATACATAAAAAATTAGAATCTCTTAAAGCATTTTCTTTTCTTTAATTAAATCTTTTGTTTGTACATAATCAACAAAAAGAATAAATAATAATAAATAAATATTTAAATTTTGCATTAAGTTAATACCTTGCATCACTTGTAAATATTCACATACATATCTCACCAATACATTTGCTTGTCTTTTTTACATTGCTATACTTTACATTTGAGATTGTGATTGATTCGATTTAGTTGTAAATATATTTGGATACTACTCTCCTAATAAGTCTCATCCCCATTTGTAAATATTTGTACCCCCATTCCCGGATACTTATTTGTAATAGCGTAGACTTTAAATTCCCGCAATTTATCGCTTCCAATTATACATGTTTAGACCTAGGGTTTGTATGTAAATAAAATCAACCGCTAGATAACCTAACACAAAGACAAGTGCATGACAATCAATACACCAAACACACTTGCACCCCTAGGGTAATCCCACTCGTTGCCTTCCAAAATGGGCCATGCTTGCACGTTGAGTTTCTTTGGCAAAACAAAATGATTCAAAATGATCATAGTCCCTCGATGACGCTTTCGAAAGTTGCCTAAACGAAATGATCATAGTCCCTTCAAGCAAAATTGCCAAAGACACTTGGCACCCTTGCATTCATGGTCCGTACGATGACCTGCGCCTGTCCCGTTAACATCCTAACACAAGATTGTCCACTAAATACAATGGTGGAACAATACTGTTAAAAGGGTTAGAACATAGAGAAAATCTTTGAGTAAATTTAGGGGTAGACAACTCTTAGTTACTTGATCAACTTGCAAAACACACTTGCCTACTTTTCAAAATCCACTCCACAACACACTTTCAAAACAATTTTCAAAAACATTTGAAACATCTTTTCGAAAAGACACACACCTTTGTAAAACATTCGAGTAAAGAATTGTTACAACGGTTGCCTAGACAAGGCATCTTTTTCAAAACATTTTCAAAACACACACACACACACAACCATTTCAAGCAATTGAAAATCAAGGCAAGTGATCTAAACCAAGTAACTAAGAGCCCATGGATAACCATGGATGAAAAGGGTGTTAATACCTTCCCTTTTCATAATCTACCCCCCGAACCCACGAAACATCTCAAAAGGTTTTTCCTGTGCTTTTTAACCTTTCCTTTAGGATAAAATAAAAAGTCGGTGGCGAATCTTGCTAAACCGAACAAGTGCGAATACAAACGCAAAACCTCAAGTAGTTCTCCCACCGTGCCACAGAACTGGCGACTCTGCTGGGGATAAACTTAAAAGTGGGGTTACCTTAGGGTTTAGATCACCTTTACATTCTTGCTTTGATTGCCTTGATTGCTTTACTTTTTGGGTCCTTGTTTGGGTTTGTTGTAAATCCTACACCCGGATTGGGGGCACCTTTTTAGGTAAATAGCAATAAAACTGTGAGGGAACTGTATGGGGTATACCGACACGGTTGAAGAAGTAAGCTATGTTAGTGTGACATATTTGTGAGTACCGGTAGCCCTTGAGTTCAATCAAGGAGAGTACGGGGCCGCTGAGTGATGTCATGAAGCACTAACGAACTCTTAGAACCTTAATTGACCATCTTAGCCTTTTTAGGGGTAGTGAGATGACCAACTTTGGTACAGTCCGAAGTTGGTAGATACTCGATACTACACTCATTGAGGGTTGTTTTCTTGGAATATTTTGGTCGCCATTTAAGTGGCTAAACCAAAACAATGAACACAGAAAACAATCCAATGATATTGAGCTCCTTAGAACCCGGTTTTTATTTTAGGACAGGATGAGCCAACTAACTTCAAGAGGGTACTTACCTACAACCCCACGCAAGCCTAAACCTAAGGACTTGTTTGCTTTGTATGAATATGATCACCTGTATATACACTTACTTGCTTTTGCATACATGTACATAACATCATGACATCATACCATAGCATTTTCAATAACCATTTCAAGGATCCCGAGAGTTCTTTTGATGCACGGTTACGTTGAACCCGACGTCTACCAAAGGGCAAGAGGTTTCTCCTCTAAACAAATGCCAACAAAGATCAAGTGCAACAACTTGAATCAGGGGCTATGACCCACTTGACATGGTGAGCTTGATTCTCATGGAAAGACATCCACCGGTGTAAAGTTCTCCAATCAAAGATCGAAGTTCAACCTATAACATTCTCTTGTGTTTACCCCAAGAGATCCTTGAAAACATTGCATATATATCATACATATCATTGCATAACAGGTTTCTCCCATACAGGTCTCCTTATCTTCCTACTGTTTATTTCAGTAAGATGGATATGGAACAAACGGTGAAAGATCTCCAAGCTCAAAATGCTCAATTCCAACAAATGCTTCTGGCTATGGGTAAAGGGCAAGAGGATCTGACAGCTCTCCTTCTCAAAGACAAGAAGAAGAAGTCTAAGAAGGCAGCCAACATCCTGAACTTGAGAAGAAGACCTAAGACCTTAGACCTTGCAACTCCATCCAACATAGGGGATAGTCTTGAAGAAGACCATAATTTGGAGGTTGATGAAGCTGACTACTCCGAAGAACAATATCCTCTCGCTGATGACAAGTACAAACAGTTGGAGGATCGCCTCAATGCTATGGAGATTCAACAAATACCTGGCTTGGATTTAGGAGACATGGGTTTGGTTCCCGGATTGGTCATTCCCCCAAAGTTCAAAGTCCCTACCTTGGCTCTGTATGATGGAGTCTCTTGCCCTAAGATGCATCTAAAGTCTTATGTCCGCAAGATTCAACCATACACAACTGATCCAAAGCTTTGGATCCATTTCTTCCAAGAAAGTCTGGTAGGGGCTCAACTCGAGTGGTTCTATTAATTGGAGAGTTCTCGCATCCACACCTGGGAGGATTTAGCTAGGGCTTTTTACAAACAATATCAGTACAATGCTGATCTTGCACCAACTCGTGTGCAGTTGCAGAGCATGACCATGGGTTCCGACGAGAGCTTCAAAGGATATGCCCAAAAGTGGAGAGATATGGCTGGTAGGGTGAAACCCCCTTTGACTGATAGAGAGCTGATTGACATCTTCATGGGAACTCTGATAGGGCCTTTCTTCAAACACTTAATCGGAAGCTCCTCAGCTGGGTTCACCGAGCTAATATTGACCGGTGAGAGGGTCGAGGCTGGCATAAAAAATGGAAAGATCCAAGGAACTACACTCTCGGATACTCAGATAATTCCCTACAATGGGAAGAAAGAGTCCAATGCTGTGAACAGTCAGAAGAGTCGCCGTGACCAACATGTAGGGGCAGTCCTGATCTCTGGTTCTACGTCACACCGACAACAGCCAAAGGGGAATCAACGAAGGCCAGACGCGCCTAAAAGACAATATACCCATATCAACATGTCATTAGCTCAGGCGTTATAACACATGTTGAAGAAAGAGCTGATTACATTAAAGGCTCCTCACCCGAATCCAAAGACTTCTTCTCCAAACTACAACCTGGATGCAAGATGTGCTTATCATTGTGGTAGCCCAGGGCATGACACAGACAGCTGTTGGGCTCTGAAGAACAAGATCCAAGACATGATTGATGCCAAGGAGATCGAGTTTGACCCTCCAGAGACTCCAGCATAATCACTGCTCCTGTGCCAAATCATTGAGATTGTTTTTGTTTCATTTTGAATTTTCAAGTTGTAATCTCTTTGTTATTCAAACAATTATCTGTTAATGTCAAACTTTGTTTCATTAATGCATTGCATATGTTTGTCTTGAATTCATCCATTCGTTTTCACTACTCTTATGCTTTCTTTATGATATTTAACTCTTGATAAAAAGCTGCAAGCCTTTAGAGGGAGGATGACGAAACAATACCATGATCTCATACAGTATGCTTTTGAACAGACCTTGCTGATGATGTACAGGCATTTCGTTCAATTCCCAAACACTGGAGTTATAAGGAAGATAATCCCTAGTCAACCCCTTCGAGCCAAAGAAGTAGGAGTTTTCTGTTCTAAACAAATTAAAACCTTTGATATAAACCTGGGGCAGGGTAGTCTCTCAGTTAATTCAAAAAAAAAGGTGCGCATTAAAGTCGCAAACTCTCAATTCGTACTACAGCGAACGACATCAAAAAGAGAAAAGCATTCCTTTGGAATCAAAAGACAGTGATGGTTCCTCATCACATAGGCAGTCAATCTCTCAAAAAAGAAAAAAAGCCCACTAAGTCAAAACCTGTAAAGGAAGCTTAAGAAAGCTGGAGCATCCCGCTGACTGTGATCTCAAAAACGGGAACAGTCAGGAAAAAGTTAGGGATAACAAATCAAAAGAAAGAGGTCATTACAAACCCTCAACAACATGAAAAAATGTTGCAAAAGAAAAAGGAGATGATGATTGTCTTCCAAAATTCAACTGGTGAACCATCACCCAAAAGTCGTTCCAAACTCGAACAGAGTGCGACGCACAATTAACTGAGCTTAGGATTGAAGAACATCACGAAGAGCGGGTGGGTACAAATATACTTTGAGCCTTTATCCTTTGTTTCTTAAACCGTGAACCAAGCCATGTTACAACCCTTCAAAAGTCCTAATTGAAGCATGGGTTAGTTCGAAAGCATACTGTTACAAAAGGTATCCTGACTCCTGTAAGGCTTTGCTCTAAAATCTTGTGTCGAATTTGTCTTACAAAAAGTTTGCTGCTAAAAAATGCATTTTTCAAAACTTTGAGACAAACATAAACTTTGCATTGCTTGAATATCACTGTTTGCATTTGGCTATTTGTTTAACAGCAGAGAAATTCACACAGCGAATGTTCGAAGGAACGAAAACTCTCTCAGTGAACAAAATCACTTCAAAAAGGATGACACTTCCAACGACAAATCGCCTATCAACAAAGGGGCATGACATGTCACTATCCAGCACGCCTGGGGCAGTCCAGTCAAGGTTTCAACAGATCTTTCAAAGTTTAGTTAACCTGGGGCAGTCCAGTCAAGATTTCAAGAAATCTCTCAATTTGCAGAGTAACCTGATTCAAGACTCCTTCATCATCGCTTGGGGCATTCGAATGTCAAAACAAAGATCGTTCAAAAATTCCTTCATCACCTGCTGGAAGTTAAAACCACCAACAGAATAATGGACAATTGAAGCTCCTAAAAATCTGTTCCTCTCAAGAGTGAAGACTCTCATCCTTAAAACTTCAGAAGATTGGTATACTCCCAATTTCTGACCCTTAACAAAATCAAGATCTAGAGATAGTTCAGATGTGACCCAGAGATGGCGACATTCCGATACTTATTCCAGATTTTCTTCTAGAGATAGTTTCAGATGTGACCCTGATTTGGCGACATTCTATAACTTATTCAAGATTCCCTTCTAGAAATAGTTCAGATGTGACCCAGAGATGGCGACATTCCGATACTTATTCTAGATTTGCTTCTAGAGATAGTTTCAGATGTGACCCTGATTTGGCGACATTCTATAACTTATTCAAGATTCCCTTCTAGAGATAGTTTCATATGTGACCCATAGATGGCGACATTCCGATACTTATTCCAGATTTGCTTCTAAAGATAGTTTCAGATGTGACCCAGAGATGGCGACATTCCGAAACTTATTCCAGATTTCCTTCTAGAGATAGTCTCAGATGTGACCCTGATTTGGCGACATTCCGAAACTTATTCCAGATTTCATTCTAGAAATAGTTCAGATGTGACCAGAGATGGCGACATTCCGATACTTATTCCAGATTTGCTTCTAAAGATAGTTTCAGATGTGACCCAGACATGGCGACATTCCGATACTTATCCCAGATCAATACCTGCAGCAATCAAAAGATTCTTACAATCCCCAGCGGAGCTAAAAATTCCAACTATCAATCCCCAAGTAGAATGAAGACTCTCATTCTCAGTTCCTCACAGAATATTCGAATATTCTCCAGTGAAGATCTCCTCAAGACAGGAATCCCCAGCAGATTGGCATACAACCCAAGCTCCTGATTCCCCAACAGTGGTCCCAGGACTTCTCATCTTCAACGATCAAAAGATTCTTGCCCTCCCCTGCAGCAGTCAAGGACTCACTTTCCCCGACAGCAGTCAAGATTCTTTTAGCTCCTGCCATCCAGGATTCATCTATCCTCAGCAAGACAGCTCATCAGCTTGCATGCGCATTCATCACATTCATATCATAAACATTGATATAACATACATTACATCATGCATCATGACATTGCATACAACTAACTCTTTACCTTTTCAGGAAAGATCAGTCAACAGACAAAATCATCATCTCCTGAGATTCTTTCTAGAAATAGTTCAGATGTGACCCAGACATGGCGACATTCTGATACTTATTCCAGATTCACCCAGAGATAGTTCAGATGTGACCCAGACATGGCGACATTCTGATACTTATTCCAGATTCATCCAGATGCAGTTTTACACGGACTCATCGTCAGGAAACCCTACACCGGTTCCTTCTCCACTTCTCAACTTTTGAAAACAGTTTACGGACGCTTCCCAACAACGGATGCTGCTCTATTGCTTATTCAATTTCAAGACTTCTGAAAACAGTTTATGGATTCTCCAAGTAACGGATGTTAATCTATCGCTTGTTCAGATGCAACTTTTGAAAACAGTTTACGGACGCTTCCCAACAACGGATGTTGCTCTATTGCTTATTCAACTTCAAGACTTCTGAAAACAGTTTGCAGATTCTCCAAGTAACGGATGTTAATCTATCGCTTGCTCAGATGCAACTTTTGAAAACAGTTTACGGACGCTTCCCAACAACGGATGTTGCTCTATTGCCTATTCAACTTCAAGACTTCTGAAAACAGTTCACGGGTTCTCCAGTAACGGATGTTAACCTATCGCTTGTTCATATTCTTCTCAACTTTTGAAAATAGTTTACGGACGCTTCCCAACAACGGATGCTGCTCTATTGCTTATTCAACTTCAAGACTTCTGAAAACAGTTCACGGGTTCTCTAGTAACGGATGTTAACCTATCGCTTGTTCAGATTCTTCTCAACTTTTGAAAACAGTTTACGGATGCTTCCCAACAACGGATGCTGCTCTATTGCTTATTCAATTTCAAGAACTCTGAAAACAGTTCACGAATTCTTCCCAACAACGGATGTTAATCTATTGCTTGTTCAGACTCGACTTCTGAAAACAGTTCACGAATGCTTCCAGATACGGATGTCAATCTATTGTTTGTTCAGACCCCCAGTTCAGAGATGTCCCAAAACATGGATACCTTTCTGATACTCGTCCACTCACCAATGACATACAGTTCAACAAACATTTCCAGATGGCATCTTTAAGCCCATCCTCCTACCAGCAATTTCCAGATGGCATCTCTAAGCCCATCCCCCGACAAGATTCTGTCACATCCCTAGATGGCATCTTTAAGCCCATCACCAAATGGCATCTTTAAGCCCATTCCCTCTACCATCACATCACTGAGTGCAAATTTTTTGGGCACTCTAGTGTCCAATCTCCTTTTACCCTCGAGTCGCGAAAGGCAAACTTGCCAATCTAACTCTTCAGGTTCAAGAAGATTGAACAGGGGCAACTGTTGTACCCAAAATTTGCCCTCCTATTTTTCACAAGAAATCACAGTCTCGGGCTTTTCCTGATTTTTTAGATTGGCGTAAGAATCAGTCAAACAGATTTTTTCTTATCAGTCTATCCAAATTAGGGTTTCCATTAATTTTTGAAGCAGTTCAAATAAAAATTGCTTAGGGTTTGGTTGGGTTGGCTCAGGTTTGATCAGACAGGCATTTCTTTGGTGTTAAGTCAAGAATTAGTGTTTTTGTGCGCATATTCTCAGGAAGAATTAATTCTACAGTGCTTTTCAATTTACTCTGGGAGACGAGCTGAGGCATTTGATTTGAGTTTGCGATGTTGGATTTAATTAGTAAAAAAGGGACATGTGGACGTTTGTTGTTTAGTTGTGCAATGCTTCGATTATTCGGAACGCCGGATGTTTATTGATTATTTATTTATTCTAAGTTAGAATAATTGGGATTTATTTCCATTTATTATAATTTAAGAATTATAAATAATTAAATAAACAATTGAAGAGAAATAAAAGAGAGTTAACTGATCAAAAAAAGGATTTTTATTCATCTTTAATTGTTTTGTTACAAATTATTATTTGAACAACTGTAAATTTATTTACATCTTTGTTTACAATAATAATGTTACAAATAATTGAAATGAAATGAAATTGCATCCTATTTTTCTAAATCTTCATCTTCTACTGATGCTCCTTTGATCAATTAATTTTTACCTGCAAAAAAGAAAAAAGAAGAAAAGTCAAATGCAGATAAAATTAAAAGCAGACAGTTAATCAGAAAGTTCATCATTAAAAGTAACTCGCCGGAATCAGTTTGCCCTCTCTGCAAATCACAAGATTGCTCTTGGTTCACAAAGAGGGATAGAAATATGATTGCAAATAAAGTATGAAATGCACAAAGTTACAATTGCACAAATTCAAATTGTCAAACATACTGCATAAATCCAAAAATTGTCAACCAAGTACAAAGGCAAACTAAACTGGCCAGAATTGCCAAACAAACTACAAAGCTGTCAAAAGCTGTCCAAGAGATATAGAAAGATATCAGGCTATCCACAAGTACAAAAAAAAGATGTCAACAATATGCAGGAAAGCAGGAAATATGCAGAGGAAAACAACTAATGCAAGCAATGTTCAAGATACATCACTTTCCAGCCAAGTTACCTTTTCAGAAAGGTACAGTTTTTAAGCAATATTATATGCTTTTCTGTTGGAGAGAGAGAAGAGAGAAGAGAAAAAAGCTTACAGGCTTAGGATTGAGAAACAGATATAAACAAGCATATCTGAACACAGTAAAAGGAGGCAGAAAACACATAACAAAAAAGGAACACAAACTGATATAGAACACAAGCAGGAGCCTGCCTCCAAAACTAGTTCAACCCTTCAAACCTGTGATTCAAAACCACCAAACTGAAGCCTAAACATCCTGCATAAACATAAGCCTATAACCATTTAAAGCCATCAACCTGCATAAGCCTTGAACCAAACCACCTCAAAATCCAAACATACCAAACCTGCTGAGCCATACAAACCTGCATTAAACTCAGTTCCACCACAAGCTCTCAAAGCCTGCAACCTGTTTCAAAGGCAAAAGCCAAAGCCTTAACCTGCCCCAAACTGTAACTTAACAAAAGACACAAACCAGAAAAAGCCAAAACTAGAAAAAGCCAAAACCAGAAAAAGCCTATACCAGAAAAAATATATCAAACCTGCTAAGTAAGCATATCAGCGTATCAGCATATCAGCATATCAGCATATCAAGCATACAAGACATCTCATAGTCAACGAGTCCTAAGCCCTCAGAGTTGGGCTCATCATAGGGTTCAACAGATTCTAAGCATCAAAGCCAGCAATCATGAAGAGGAAAAGAAGTTTTCAGGAGCAAGCAAGCATACAAGCATACAGAAGCCAGCAAAAGAGAAGACAGAAGCAAAAGAAGCTAGGGTTTTCAAGCATCATCATCAAACCATAAAAGACAAATACAAGGTACCATGTTTCCACAGAGAAAGCTTAACGTCGCGCTCCTCCGTCCTTGGCCGCCTAGGACGCCACCGTCCACCTCTTCTCGTATCTAAAGGTTTATTTCTTTCTCCCTTTTCTTTCATACCTCATACCAACAACGATAACATAAAAAAGAATCAGAACTTATCAAGGTTAAAAAGAAAAACATGCAAAGCGTAAAACATACAGAACCAAGAAACCAAACCTTGTAGCCACCGCCTGCGTGGTCTTGGAGAGGAGGAGGTAGAGGCGGCGTTTGGTGGCCATAGACAGTAAGCTTTATTCAGAAGCTTGGCATGAGAAGATGAAGACGAAGCAAAGCGAGGAACAGCGCCACTGTAACTTAAGCTCTGTAACCCTAAAATCCCAAATGAACAAAACACTTTGAAACCCTAAAACAAATGTTGTGAAACCCATCTGGGCCTTGCCCTATTCAGATTGCTTAAGCCCATTGCAAACTAGGCGTACACCCCCCATTTCTTTCTTTTGTTTATTTATTATGTTTTGGGCCAAGAAAACCCTAAGGCCCATTCAACCTTTTTATGTTTTACACTCTTAAAATCAATCTTCTTTTATTTTATTTTACCCCTTTATTTTTTTTCTTTTTATAACTTAACCTTTCTTTTATAAAACAATACTTTATTTTTATACCAAAAATTGTCTTTTATTTTGTTATATTTAAAAGAACACATAAATATTAGATTAGGTTAATAGATTTTTAGTTTAAAAACTCTCTTTAATAAATCTTTTCATACAAATTTTCTTAATTGTTTCTTTTTTATTTTATTACATTTTAAAGAAAAGATATGAATATTAATTTTCTTAAAGTTGAACAATTTTCTTTTCTTTTCTTTAAAACCCTTTTGTATATAAAACCCTAATACATAAAAAATTAGAATCTCTTAAAGCATTTTCTTTTCTTTAATTAAATCTTTTGTTTGTACATAATCAACAAAAAGAATAAATAACAATAAATAAATATTTAAATTTTGCATTAAGTTAATACCTTGCATCACTTGTAAATATTCACATACATATCCCACCAATACATTTGCTTGTCTTTTTTACATTGCTATACTTTACATTTGAGATTGCGATTAATTCGATTTGGTTGTAAATATATTTGGATACTACTCTCCTAATAAGTCTCATCCCCATTTGTAAATATTTGTACCCCCATTCCCGGATACTTATTTGTAATAGCGTAGACTTTAAATTCCCGCAATTTATCGCTTCCAATTATACCATGTTTAGACCTAGGATTTGTATGTAAATAAAATCAACCGCTAGATAACCTAACACAAAGACAAGTGCATGACAATCAATACACCAAACACACTTGCACCCCTAGGGTAATCCCACTCGTTGCCTTCCAAAATGGGTCATGCTTGCACGTTGAGTTTCTTTGGCAAAACAAAACGATTCAAAATGATCATAGTCCCTCGATGACGCTTTCGAAAGTTGCCTAAACGAAATGATCATAGTCCCTTCAAGCAAAATTGCCAAAGACACTTGGCACCCTTGCATTCATGGTCCGTACGATGACCTGCGCCTGTCCCGTTAACATCCTAACACAAGATTGTCCACTAAATACAATGGTGGAACAATACTGTTAAAAGGGTTAGAACATAGAGAAAATCTTTGAGTAAATTTAGGGGTAGACAACTCTTAGTTACTTGATCAACTTGCAAAACACACTTGCCTACTTTTCAAAATCCACTCCACAACACACTTTCAAAACAATTTTCAAAAACATTTGAAACATCTTTTCGAAAAGACACACACCTTTGTAAAACATTCGAGTAAAGAATTGTTACAACGGTTGCCTAGACAAGGCATCTTTTTCAAAACATTTTCAAAACATTTTCAAAACACACACACACACAACCATTTCAAGCAATTGAAAATCAAGGCAAGTTATCTAAACCAAGTAACTAAGAGCCCATGGATAACCATGGATGAAAAGGGTGCTAATACCTTCCCTTTTCATAATCTACCCCCCGAACCCACGAAACATCTCAAAAGGTTTTTCATGTGCTTTTTAACCTTTCCTTTAGGATAAAATAAAAAGTAGGTGGCGACTCTTGCTAAACCGAACAAGTGCGAATACAAACGCAAAACCTCAAGTCAGTTCTCCCACCGTGCCACACCAGTGTTTGAGGAACCTCTTCAAAGTGCTGAAATGGGGTCTCAATGAATTCCCCATCCATCTCCACATATCGGAACGAATTGAGGTGGATGACCATGTATTCTTCCTCCCCCTGAACTGTCACAATCTTCCCTCTGACCGGGTACTTCAGCTTCTGGTGGAGCGTTGAGGTTACGGCTCCAGCTTTGTGGATCCATGGACGACCCAGCAAACAAGAATAGGATGGCCGAATGTCCATCACGTAGAATGTAGAATTGAAGACCTGAGAACCGACTTTAATCGGAATATCAACCTCACCATGCACCATCCTTTTAGACCCGTCAAAGGCCCTGACAATGATGTTACTTGGCTTTAGCTCCAACCCTTCGCAATCCAACCGGTCTAGATCTTTCTTGGGCAAGACGTTCAGTGAGGAACCAATATCAACCAATACGTGTGCAAGAGTAGTGCTCCTGCATTCAATGGAGACATGCAGGGCATCGTTGTGGTTCTTCCCTTTAACAGTCAAATCGGGGTCGGAGAAACCCAAACCATTATCAGCAGTTAAATTAGCCACACAATCTGTAAACTGATCAGCTGATGTCTCTTGTGGCACGTGGGAAGACTTCAGGAAGGTAATCAGAGCCTTGGCATGGGCCTCTGAACACAACAATGGTGACAACATAGAAATCTTGGATGGGGTTTGCCCCAGTTGCTCAACTATGTTGTAATCAATCTTCTTAATAATATTCAGAATCTCTTCCATCTCCTGTTTGGAAGCTTCAACAGTAATGGTCTTCGGTGCCTCCGTCTGGGCAGGCACATCAGTGGTGATCCCTTTGCCCCGAGCGTTAGATGACTCGGCGACAGGGGTAAGGATAGGAAATTGATCAGGAATGGCAGTAGGTACACTTGCAGGTGTAATGACAACAGGTCTTCGGACAGTTGGTGGAGCAATATCAGGTGAGAAAAGTCTACCGCTGCGGGTGACTTTAGCAGGTCCAGTAATGTTGCTGACGCCGGTATCAGCATCCAAATCTTGCTTAACTCCTAGAACATAAACATCAACCCCATAGTGCCAAGGGACAGCTTTGTCAGAGGTGTAGGGGATGGGCCCCGGAACAGTGATGATTACGGGTGCGATCTTCGGAGTAGATGTAATTCTAACAGGCTTCCTTGAGGGAGCCTTGGAAGAATTATCGAAAACGGTAATAATGGAAACTTCTTCAGTAGGAATGGAAGAAACAACAATATTTTCAAATAGGATCTCCTTGCTATCCATCAGGTTTTGGATACCTGACTTCAGAGATGGGCAACCAGTAGGTAAAACAAAACACATATGGCAACCTTCGCCACAGCCCGGAAATAAACCGGCTAGCAACAGGTTCTTCTTGATAGTCATCAGAGGGGTAACAATATCATCCACGGAAACTACAAACAAGTCTTCTTCTAGAGAATTCACTCCATGCTTGGGCATGGGAGAAGTTACAACATTAGGTCCTCGGGCGCCTCAAACTCAATCTCTTTCGCATCAATTAGGTCTTGCACCTTGTTCCTCAAAACCCAACAATCATCTGTATTATGCCCCGGGCTATCAGAGTGAAAAGCGCAACGGGCATTAGGGTTGTACTTTGGTGATGTGGTACTTGGATTCTTCGGAGCTTCTTTTAGAGTCACCAGATTGGTCTTCAGCAACTGTGGCAGAATCTGAGACAAAGTCATACTGAGACGAGTGAATTGCCTTCGAGGTCTCTTGTCCTTTTGTTGATTGTGATGCTGAGGAGCACCAGCAGGTTTTGAAATAACAACCGCATTGACAGCTTGGCGGTGTTCAGGTCTATTTTGTCTTCTCGAACTGTAGACAGCACTGGACTCTTTCTTAAACGGCTTCTTCTCAGTGCTTGATGAGGCACCCTTCTGTATCTTTCCAGTCTTAATACCAGCTTCAATCCTCTCACCAGTCAAAATAAGATCTGTAAACCCAGCTGAAGAGCTTCCAATCAGGTGGTTAAAGAATGGACCAGACAGGGTCCCTAAAAACATGTCAACAAGTTCACGATCAGCCAAAGGTGGTTGCACCCTTCTAGCAAGGTCTCTCCATTTTTGAGCATACTCTTTGAATCCTTCACCCGTTCCTATTGACATACCCTGGAGTTGGGTACGCGTAGGAGCGAGGTAGAATTTGTACTGATACTGCCTATAGAATGCAGTAGCCAAATCTTCCCAGCTACGGATACTGGCTCCGTCCAACTGATAGAACCACTCAAGTTGAGTCCCTGAGAGACTGTCTTGAAAGAAATGGATCCACAAGTTTTTATCAGCAGTGTAAGGCTGGATCTTCCTCATATATGACCAGAGGTGCAGCTTTGGATAGGAAACTCCGTCATACTTGGAAAAGGCAGGTGCCTTGAACTTATGGGGAATCACCACCCCAGATGATAGACCCAGATCTCCGTAGTCCAGACCGAGCACCTTCTATATTTTCATAGCGCTCAAACGGTCTTCCAGCTGTTTGTACTTATCATCAGCAGGAGGATACTGTTCTTCATCATAGTCTGTCTCGTTGTCGGAGACCATAGGGCTAGGAGCACTCCTTTCTTGTGGACTATCTTTCCCTCCAGATGAAGTGGTCAGATCGACTTCATTCTGCAACCCGTTTCCAAACCTACGTCCAGTATTGAACAGGATGGTCCTCTTCTTCTTCTTCTTCTTCTTCTTCTTCTTCTTATCTTTCAGAATCAAAGTCTTCAGGTCCTGCTGACCCTTAGCCAAATTCATGAACAGCTCTTGAAACTGGGCATTCTGGGCCTGGAGGGCCTTGATAGCTTGCTCAGTGGAAGGTTCAGCAGACATGATGATTGCTGAAATAAACAGCGAAGAAGATAAGAGACCTGTAATGGGGTACCTGTTTATGAAGTGCATGGGATGAAATGCATATGATTTATAATTTCAAAGACAATCGAGATTCAAATTTGTAAACAAGAAAGGAAACACACTTTATTAGATTTAAACTTCAAAATTTAAATTGTTCAACAAACTGCCCTTAGGCGTTACAAGAATGGAAATACTAAAAAGTAAACAAAAACTGTAAAAGAAATCATCAAAATGTCCATCAATGCTCCCATGGTCTCTTCTTCTCAGTGCGAACATAATCATTCAGGATCTGCTCGTTCTCCAGTTGCCTAGTCAGCTTCTGGATCTTTTGTTCTTGCTCGTTGAACCTCTCTCTGTAAGAATCCCGTTCATCCCGCAGTTGCATCCAAGATCTCTTCAGTGCCCCAATGTTAGTGGGCATATAAGGGTGGAGAATAGTTGGAAGAACCCCCACTTCATCAGCAACTTCAAGAGTAATAGGCCTGACAGCTTCATATGGCATACCTAGCTTCTGGGCACGGATGCGGACCCATCTGAGATATGGCTCCATTGGCAGAGAATTATTTGGTCCCAACTCATGTGGATCAGATTGGTGAACTCTGTCTCAGGCCCTTATGAATCTACGATGCAGCTCGTTGCTATCTCCCTGAAAATCAAAGATGATATGAGGCATCAATATCTCATGAGGCCCTTCTCTTCTGGCTCTTCCAAACTGACGGAGAGCTAAGCATGGGTTGTAAGAAATCCCTCCATGGGTTCCGATCAATGGAACATTAGGATACTCTCCACAGCAATCAATGACGGTCACCTCATCCATACCTTTGAGAGTCCAGATAATGTCATTATTAGAAAGGGACATCACCCTATAAGCCCAACCCATTCCTTCTTTGTTCTTCAATACGGACTTAGGGAGGTGCAAAATAAACCACCTCGACAATAAAGGAGCACAAAACATCAAAGTTCCCCGCTTTTAGGCGGTACGAGCATAGAGCTGATGAAGGATGTCACCCAAGAGAGTGGGTACAGGGTTCTGAGAGATGAAGATCTTTATGGCATTAATATCAACAAAAGTGTCAGGATTCGGAAACAATACCAGACCATAAATCAAGAGAGCCAGAATGTCCTCGTACGCCTTGAAGTCTAAGCCGTCCCATAAGTAATTGGCTTTGTCAACCAAAAACTTAGTCAGAAAACCCTTAGCTCCACTTCTAGTCTCCCAGTTATCCATTACCTCCTCTTTAGTCAAGTGAAGGGCTGCAGCAATCTCTTCAGGCCTGAGGGTCTTTTCCCAACCAGTAAACGGAGTCTGTTCCAAGACGGAGATACTGAGTAGCTCAGAGAACTCTTCTAGAGTAGGAACCAGCTGGTAGTCCTGGAAGGTAAAACAATGGTACAACGGATCATAGAATTGGACCAGAACACTCATCATTTGTTCGTCCAATTTTGAGGTGACCAAACTGAGCAGAGAACCATGCCTTCTGATGAAGGAAGTAGTGTCTGGAATCCTGACAACCAACTCTTTAAACAGGGTAGGTACTTGGACAAAGTTGATCCGGATAGTATTCCTACACATGGGCATCATGATGACCTATAAAACAGAGCAAAGATGAAACCCTCTTGTCTTTGGAATAGGTTAGTCCTTATGCAAGATGTATGCAATGTTATGATGTCATGATGTCATGGTAAAGGCACACCACAAGTATCCACAAAAAGCAAACATGGTAAAGGCACACAAGTCACACTGAGAGCCCTTAGATTTCAGGCTGGCATGGAGCTTAGGTACTACCCTCTTTCAGTTCAGTTGGTTAAGACCTGTCCTAAAAATAGTAACCGGGTTCTAGAGGATCTCAATATCACCGACTACCCTCAATTGGTCATAATTCTAGTTTAGCAACCTTTTCTTGCGGCTGGAATCATCACGAGAGTTTAGTCTCAATGAGTGTAGCACATTGCTACTGTTCTATGGCCAAGTTGGTCAATTTAAGGTTCTAAGGTTAGTTGGTGCTTAATGACTCCTTAGAAGACCCATATTCTCCTCGTTCCAACACAAGGGATGTCGGTACAGACCAAGGTGTCACACCAACGTAGCTACTGCTTCATCCATGTCGGTCTACGCCGGACAGATCCCTCGCAGTTTATTGCTACTTACCTAAAGGGTATCCCCAGATACGGGTTAGGATCTATAGAACTCTGATACAAGCCCACAAAATTAAAGCATACAAAGCATACAATTGAAAACATAGTGATCTAATCCTAAGGTACTCCTCACTTATAATATTCCACAGCAGAGTCGCCAGTTCTGTGATCGGTGGGAATGAGAACTGACTGTTTTGGAATGCTGGTTCTCGTTTGTGTTTGTTTTTGCAAAATGTTGCGATAAGCAAGAGTCGCCACCGTCTTTTATTTTATCCAACGAGGAAAGGACAAAAGCACAGAAAAATTCATTTTTGAGATAGTTCTCGGGTTCGGGAGGTAGATTATAGAAAGGGAAGGTGTTAGCATCCTTTCTATCCGTGGTTATCCACGGGCTCTTAGGTACTTGCTCATTATGTTTTCAAAAGTTTGCTTTTCTTTGTGTTTGTGGATTTGAGAAGAGTTTTTGTTTTGAAAGGGGTGTAAGTGCGAAAAGTTTTGTTTTGTTTTTAAAAGGAGCAAGTACTTAAGAACCATTTACCTACTCAAAAAGGAATTAAACTGTGCAAGTGTCCTTTAGACAATGCTATCCCACTATTGAGGAGTAGGTAGCATCGTCGTTGGAGTTTCTGGGTCAATTCGATTAAGGGACGTGTGGTCACTAAAGCAATGTTAGGACGCCTTAGTGGTAACCCTAATGTCTTAGATCATTTTTATCCGAGGCAACCGTTTCGAGGCAACTTATGATCTTTGGACAAGAGGGAGACCTCTAAAACTTCCTATACTCAATGACCACATTCGAGGCAACCAAGTGAGGTGTACCCTAAGAGTGGCATGTGCGAGTGTGTTGTTTTTCAGTTATATTATCTTGGTACATGTTAATGGTGAGCTACTGTTGATTTTAAATTAAAATTGATCTTGTCATGCATTGCCTATTATTCAAACATCTAACAGTTAATGGTTGCGGAAATTAAATTGCGGAAAATAAATCTAAGCTATTACAAGGCGTCGGGTATTTACATCGCCAAAGACAAACCCTTTTAAAATTAAATTGCGAAAAGTAAATAAAAGCGATAAATAAATAAATAAAGTCCTAATTTAAAAACTATTACATCCTCGAAGTAGTTATAATATTGAAATATGGATCAAAAATTATACGCGCGCGAGAAAATTAAATCGGAGTGTTTTTTAGGGTTTTGACCCTTTTTAATCAATAAAGCATATTTTGTTATTTTGAATGAAAAAAAATTAGCCTAAATTAATAATTGAATTAATTAATTAAAAAGAAAAATATTTTTGGGTTTTTATTTTAATTAGGGAAATAAAATAAGAATGGTTAAAAAATATTAAAACCTAATTCTAAATTAATTTTAATTTATTGCAAAAAGATATTAATGTTAAACCTATTTAAACTAAGTAAATTAATCAATTGTTTATTTACAAAAATAAAATAATGAAATTAATAAAAATAATATTTTTTGGTTTTGATTTTATTAAGAAAAATGATTTTAATTAGTCAGTGGTTTAAATAATAAAAATAATAATATAAAACAAATCATTTAAATAAAAGAAAGAAAAGAAATAAACCAAATGGGGGGTTTGGGCCCCAAATCCAGAGTGTGAAGAGCAATTGTTTGGCCCATTTGCATTCAAGCCTGTATGACTTTTCCTGCCTCCATGTGACACGTTGACTGGTGTGTATGGTGGACGTCATCTTGTGACCATCAGATTTGGCCTGAAGCCACTTGGCACATTGAGATCTGAGGACATATGGTAGTCCACGCTTGGAATGCTGCGCCTAAGTACCTGATGAAAAAATATAACAAAGTTTTTGGGGACCTGGGATTCGAACCCAGGTCCCAAGGGTATTTCCAATAGCGCTTCCACCAACTGAGTTGGCCTGTTTCTTTATTATTGATACACACAACAAATATTATATGGACAATAATTAACTATGCCTGGAAAAAAAATAAAAAACGCGTATTTTCAAATAGAGCAATGGGAGGGCGACGTCTGGTTGTCTTCTCCAAAAACTCTGGTTCATTTACCTGCGGATTTTTATCCGCAGGAAGATTCATGGGACATTTCAAAAATCTCTCCCAGGCCATGAAAATACCATCCAAGGACATGGATGTGTTCGTCTTTGCCTCCTGAATATCCCTATAACCATTGCTTGATCCAATTTTTCCTGTAACTTAAACGCCTAAAAACACCACATGTAAACCCTAGATTCGGGCATCATTATACAGGCCATGAAAATCAAATTGGATAATGCCAAAACATTCTAAATCAAATAATAAACACAAATATGCCAAGATTTTAAAGAAAAGATGCAAGAATATGATTTCATGATATCATGTCCAGAGCAAGGTTTGTGGATACTTACAGTGAGTTTCAGGCTATCTTAGGGCTTGGTTAAGATTGGTATAGCTCCACTGGATGTCAGGGAAGAGAACTATGTTGTGGTTTTGGATTGAATTGGCCTCCAATGTTGTTTTCAATCTCCCACTTTTCAAGCTTTTTTCACCAATTTGCTCTGGCCGTTTCAGCAGTGTTCTATGCGTGTTTTAGGTTTGTGTGACTTGTATGCATATAATGGAATATGTTTAGGTTAAAATTTGGGCCATAATCCTTATGCATTGAAGATGGAAGATTTGTTTGACCACCATTGATAAGCTTTCCAAAATTGCATCAAATCTGAGATTTTGTGCATGTTTTGACTTGGAACGAGTTTGATTGAGTTGCACATGATATTTGCAAGCTGTAATGATCACAAGAATCCCCTTACATCAATTTTTTAGATTTTATTTGATTTAATATTGATTAATAATGAATTAAACCAATAAAAATGAAATAAAATAGAAAAATAAATGTTTGGTCATGAAATTAAAGATGGGACACGTGTGTGGTGTGATAAGACTATATCAAGTGGAAAAAAGTGGGACCTTTTGTCAAAAATTGGAGTTTTGAGGATAGTTGACTTTTGGCAATTTTGGAAAAATGCCCAACTTCAACAATGCATAACTTCTTCAATTTTGAACTTTTAGAGGTGTTCTTGGACTTTTTAGAAACCTTGAGATGTCTTCTAATCAACCCTTTTGGTCTCATCTCACTTTGATGTTCCATGCTTAAGTTATAAGCTTTCTAAAAAAAGGTGTTTTTGTTGACTTTCAAAAATGACCTATAATGTCCAAATTTATAACTTTTTGTGAGAGCATTTAGTGATCTTGGGGTGTGAAGATGGATTGTAGGAAATTGCATCCTCTTCAAAATTAGATTTAGATGGGGCATTTATCATAAATTATGAGAAAGTTATGCTTGGTCAAAGTTGAGTTGACTTTTCTTTTAAAACCCTAATTTAGTAACTTTTGAATCTTGATGAATCTTGAGCAATCCTTGATGAATCATGATCAACACTTGATCAAATGATGAATTATCCTTCAAAATGAGAATGTTGACAAAAAATATTGAGATTTGACTGTATTTGGGACACAGTTGACTTTTGCCCTAGCACAGTCGATTTTTGGGCCTCTTGAGCAATTGACTGACCAAACTTCCTCTGCAAGGCTTGAAATTTGACATGGATGAACTTAAGAACATATTAAGAAAATGGGAAGAACTTGAGGCCTTTTGTATATGAGGACCTTAATGCAACACAAAACCCTAATTTTGAGGTTGACTGCTTTAGGAGGTGATTTGACTGTCCAACCCTTGAGCCATCTTGAACAACTTGAAGATTATTATTGACATGTCTTGAGGAATATGGGAGGGAAAATTTTGGGGTACAACACTAATACCTTCCCTTTCTATAATCTACCCCCCGTACTCAGAAATAATCTTAAAAAAAGGAATTTTTCTGTGCTTTTTTCCTTTCCTTGTTGGATAAAATAAAAGTCGGTGGCGACTCTTGCTTATCGCGACATTTTGCGAACACAAATGCAAAACGCAAGATAGCATTCTAAAAACAGTCAGTTCTTCCCACTGTATCACAGAACTGGCGACTCTGCTGGGGACATTTATAAGTGGGGTGTACCTTAGGAATAGTTCATCATAATGTTTTCAATTGCTTGATTTGTATGCTTTATCTTTGTGGGTTTGAATCGGAGTTACTATAGATCCTAACCCGAATCTGAGGGATAAATTTTAGGTAAGTAGCAATAGACTGTGAGGGAACTGTACGATGTAGACCGACACGGTTGAAGCAGTAGCTACGTTGGTGTGGCACTTTAGTTTGTACCGATATCCCTTGTGGTGGAACAAGGAGAATATGGGTCTTCTAAGGGGTCATTAAGCACCAACTGACCTTAGAACCTATAATTGACCAACTTGGCCATAGAAAAGTAGCAGTATGCTACACTCATTGAGACCAAACTCTCGCGATGATTCTGGCTGCAAGAAAAGGTTTCCAAACTGGAATTATGACCGATCGAGGGTGGTCAGTGATATTGAGATCCTATAGAATCCGGTTACTATTACTAGGACAGGTTTAAACTAACTAAACTGAAAGAGGGTAATACCTAAACTCCTTGCTAGCCTGAAATCTAAGGGCTATCTGTGTGACTTATTTGCCCTTACCATGTTTGCTATTTGTGAATACTTGTGATGTGTTTCTATCATGACATCATGCATCATGACATTGCATGCATATTGCATTGGACTAACCATTTCAAAGACAAAGAGGATTCATCTTTGTTCTGTTTTGTAGGTCATGGCCTCTATGCGTAGAAACACTATTCGGATAAGCTTTGTACAGATTCCTACTCAGCTTAGAGATTTGGTTGCAAAGGTTCCTGATACTTCCTCCTTTATCAGAAGACATGGTCACCTCCTTGGTTTGGTCACTTCCAAGATGGATGAGCAGGTGTTGAGTGTCTTGTGCCAGTTATTTGACCCATTACACCACTGCTTCACCTTCCTGGATTATCAGTTGGTCCCTACCTTGGAAGAGTTCTCTGATCTACTTGGTATTTCTATTCTAGAGCAGACGCCGTTTACAGGTTGGGAAAAAGCTCTTAGGCCAGAAGTTGTTGCTACAGCCCTACATCTAACAAAGGCTGAAGTAATGTCTAACTGGGAAACCCGGAGTGGGACAAAAGGCTTCTTGGCTAAGTTCTTGGTTGATCGGGCTAATCAGTTTTGGGACAGTTTAGACTTCCAAGCATTCAAAGACATCCTGGCTCTTCTCATATATGGTCTGGTGTTGTTTCCTAATTCAGATTCTTTCGTCGACGTGAACGCAGTGAATATTTTCATGTCCCATAATCTTGTGCTCACTCTCTTAGGGGATATTCTACATGCTCTTTATGCTTGTACTGCTCGGAAACGGGGAACCCTTATGTGTTGTGCCCCATTGCTGGCAAGGTGGTTTATTTCTCACCTCCCCAAATTTGTTTTGAAGAACAAGGAAGGTATGGGATGGGCCTACAGAATTATGTCCTTGGCTCACACAGACATCATCTGGAGCACTAAAGACATGGAAGAAGTAGCTATTATTGATCGCTGTGTGGAATACCCCAATGTTCCACTACTTGGAATTCGAGGAGGGATTACCTATAATCCTTGTTTGGCCTTACGACTGTTTGGGCGAGCTAGGAGGGATGAACCTCATGAGTTGCTAATGTCGAGCATTGTCTTTGATTTCCAGGGGGATAGTGAGGAGCATCGCCGCAGGTTCATACGAGCTTGGAAAAGGGCACACAGGTCTGATCCACACGAGTTAGGGATGAAGACCTCTCTTCCGATGGAACCATATCTCCGATGGGTTCGAACCCATTCCCAAAAGATGGGAATGTCGTACGAAGCTATCTTACCGGTAATTGTTGAGAATGCTGGTGAAGAACGGGTTCCTCCTACTGTCCAACATCCGTACATGCCAACTGACATTGGGGCATTAAAGAGGTCGTGGATCCAGTTGAGAGAAGAGCGGGATACTTACAGAGAAAAGTATCACGAGCAGGAGCAGAAGATTCTAAAGCTTACAAGGCAGCTGGAGAATGAGAAGGTCCTCAATGATTATGTCAGCACCAACGGAAAACGACCATGGGAGCGCTGATGTCTTTTTGCTATTTCTAGTGTTGATTTACTTTTCAGTTTTTCCCTTTGTAACGCCTTAAAGGCATTTGTCAAACATTGTTTCAAGTTTATTTATCTAATAAAAGTGTGTTTCATTTTGGTTTACAAATTTGAATCTCCAAAGTCTTTGAAATCATATCATACGCATTTCATTCCCATGCACCTCATTACAGGTACCCTTACAGGTTTCTCATCTTCTTCGCTGTTTATTTCAGCACATCATGTCTGCTGAAACATCCACGGATCAAGCTATCAAGGCTCTACAAGCTCAAAACGCTCAGTTCCAGGAAATGTTCATGAATTTGGCCAAGGGTCAGCAAGATCTGAAGACTCTTATCTTGAAGGATAAGAAGAAAAAGAAGAAGAAGAAGAAGAAGAAGAAGAAGAAGAAGAAGAAGAAGACGGTCCTCCTTAACATGGGTCACAGATTTGGAAACAATTTGCGGGATGTTGATTTATCTCACTCATCTGGAGGGGGAGAAAACCAAGAAGAAAGGAGGGTTCCTAGCCCTGTGGTATCTGACAACGAGACTGACTTTGACGAAGACTAGTATCCTCCGGATGAGGATATGTATAAACAGCTTGAAGACCGGTTAAGTGTGATGGAGATCCAGAAGGTACCTGGATTAGACTTTGGTGATTTAGGTTTGTCATCTGGGGTGGTGATTCCTCACAAGTTTAAAGCACCAATCTTTGCTAAATACGACGGGGTTTCTTGTCCAAAGCTGCACCTCCGCTCATATGTTAGAAAGATCCAGCCATACACTACTGATAAGAACCTCTGGATCCACTTCTTTCAAGATAGTCTTTCAGGGACTAAACTTGAATGGTTTTACCAGCTGGAAGGAGCTAGTATCCGTAATTGGGAAGACCTTGCTACTTCTTTTTACAAGCAGTACCAATACAATACCGACCTCGCTCCGACGCTTACCCAACTTCAGAATATGTCTATGGGTACGAGAGAATGTTTCAAAAACTACGCTCAGAAATGGAGGGACCTTGCTGGAAGAGTACAACCCCCGCTGGATGACAGGGAGTTAGTGGATATGTTTCTGGGGACCTTGTCTGGCCTGTATTTCAACCATCTGATTGGTAGTTCATCGTCCGGGTTTATTGAGTTGATTATGACTGGGGAAAGAGTTGAGGCTGGTATCAAGAGCGGTAAGATACAGAAGGGTGCTTCGTCAAGTACCGAGAAGAAGCCTTTTAAGAAGGAGTCCAGTGCAGTTTACAGTTCAAAAGGCCAGAATAGACCTGAGTGCCGCCAAGCAGTCAATGCGGTTGTTATATCAAGACCAACTGTTGCCACACAACACAACAATCAGCCAAGAGCTGAGAGGCCGCGAAGACAATTCACTCAGCTCCATATGACCCTGTCTCAGATTTTGCCGCAGTTGCTAAAGACCAACTTGGTGATTTCGAAGGAAGTCGCGAAGAATCCCAATACAACATCACCGTTGTACAACCCAAATTCCCGCTGTGCTTTTCATTCTGATAGCCCAGGGCATGATACGAATTATTGTTGGGTCTTGAAGAATAAAGTACAGGATCTGATTGATGCTAAGGAGATTGAGTTCGAAGCGCCCGAAAAGCCTAATGTCATAACGGCTCCTATGCCAAAACATGACGTGGGAGTAAATGCCATTGAAGACGATGTTGAAGAATCTTAGTTCGACAGTTAAATTTATCCGACTACTGATGGCGGACTAAGAAATTGGACGGCAAAGGACTTCGTCCTAATTTCTTTTATTACCCAGTAATGAGACTTTTGTTTTGAGTTTGTAACAGACAATTTTTAAACTTTACGGCCTAGTGCCTTACCCGAGACACCGTGGTTTTGTTTGTGAGAGCTTTATGTGTGTCATTTTCATATATCACTAATAAAAGCATTGGACGTTTCTTGCATTTCAAATTTTGTGCTCCTTGTTTTTCTTTTTTATCTTGCAAAACAGCTATTTTACACACACTCACATATACAGGTCTACATCCACTCTGGATCCCACTGATAACGACTCTGCTACTGCCGGCTATGACTTCGAAAGTCCAATCAACTTAGCCGAAGACGAACGTGAATATGATTGTGAAGTTCCTGGTGAACTTGCTAGACTGTTACTTCAGGAAGAGAGGGTTATACAGCCGCATGAAGAACCAGTGGAAACAGTAAATCTGGGTACATAGGCAGACAAGAAGGAGGTCAAGATCGGCGCAAATCTGGAAGCTAGTGTTAAGCAACGATTGATTCAGATGCTGCGAGACTACGTTGAGATCTTTGCCTGGTCTTATGAAGATATGCCTGGGTTGGATACTAATATCGTGGTTCACCGCTTGCCTACCAAGGAAGACCGTCCTCCAGTGAAACAGAAAGTGAGCCGAATGCGCCCGGAGATGTCTGAGAAAATCAAGGCTGAAGTTATGAAACAGTTTGATGCCGGTTTTCTAGTAGTTACTTCTTACCCGTAGTGAGTGGCCAACATGGTTCCAGTGCCGAAGAAGGATGGGAAGGTTCGGATGTGTGTTGACTATAGGGATCTGAACAGGGCAAGCCCCAAGGATGATTTCCCTCTGCCTCATATCGACGTTATGGTTGACAACACCGCACAGCATAAGGTCTTCTCCTTTATGGATGGTTTCTCCGATTATAATCAGATTAAAATGGCTCCCGAAGACATGGAGAAGACAACCTTTGTTACTCAATGGGGTACCTTTTGCTACAAGGTCATGCCTTTCAGATTAAAAAATGTTGGGGCAACGTATCAGTGCGCCATGGTCGCTTTGTTCCATGACATGATCCATCATGAGATTGAGGTATATGTCGATGACATGATTGCAAGATCCCAGACTGAGGAATAACATATGGACCATCTTCAAAAGTTGTTTGACAGGTTAAAGTTGTACAGGCTGAGGTTAAAACCGAACAAGTGCACCTTCGGGGTGAGATCTGGTAAGCTGTTGGGTTTCGTTGTAAGTGATAAAGGTATTCAAGTGGATCCTGCAAAGGTAAAGGCTATACAGGAAATGCCAGCTCCCCGAACAGAAAAAGAAGTCAGAGGCTTTCTGGGATGTCTGAACTACATTGCCCGATTCATCTCACACCTAACTGCTACTTGTGAGACAATCTTCAAGTTACTGAAGAAAGATCAAGCGGTAAGATGGAACGATGAATGTCAGGCCGCTTTCGAAAGGATCAAAGAAAATCTTCAAGAGCCACCTATTCTGATGCCTCCAGTTGAAGGGAGACCTCTGATCCTATACTTGACAGTACTCGATAATTCAATAGGGTGCGTGCTGGGGCAGCATGACGAGTCTGGCTGAAAAGAGTATGCTATTTATTACCTTAGGAAAAAGTTTATCGACTGCGAGACCCGATACTCGTTGCTTGAGAAAACTTGTTGCGCTTTGGCATGGGCTGCTCGCCAGCTGAGACAGAATATGCTGACTCACACCACTCGATTGATATCAAAGATGGATCCAATCAAGTGTATCTTCAAAAAGCCTGCCTTGTCTAGAAGAATAGCAAGATGGCAGATGATTTTGATTGAGTATGACATCCAGTACATGACCCAAAAGGCAATCAAGGGAAGTGTGTTGGCAGATCATTTGGCACATCCGGCAGTGGACGATTACCAGTCTATGAACATTGAATTTCCGGATGAGAATATCATGATAGTGACTGAATGTGAGACACCTGGACCGGATGAAGGACCTGAGGAAGGATCCTTATGGTCCATGTACTTTGATGGAGCTTCAAACGCTTTGGGCAATGGTATTGGCGCCGTGATCATATCTCTTGAAGGCTCTCATACTCCGTTCACCGCCCGATTATGTTTCAACTGCACCAACAACATGGCGGAGTATGAAGCGTGCATTATGGGTCTTCGAGCATCTATTGACCTAAGGATTAAGTTCTTAAGTGTATTCGTAGATTCCGCTCTCGTGATCAGTCAGATCAAAGGCGAGTGGGATACGAAACACCCTAATATTATTCCTTACAAGGAGTATGTGTTGATGTTGCTTCCACATTTCGAGGAGATAACTTTTAAACACTTCCCTAGAGAGGAGAATCAGTTAGCAGACGTGCTGGATATGATGTCTTCTATGTTCAAAGTCAATTGGGACAACGAGGCTCCCCAGATTACCATTGAAAGGTTGGACGAACCCACACATTGCTGTGACATTGAGACTGAAGAGGTAGCAGATAAACCTTGGTTTCATGAGGTGAAAAGGTATCTTGAGGCTCAAGAATACCCTGAGGGTGCATCTGTTAATGATAAGAAGTTTCTGAGGAGGTTCGCGACGATGTTTTTCATCAGTAATGACATCCTTTACAAGCGTAACCATGATTCGACCTTACTGCGTTGTGTGGATAAGAATGAAGTAGAAAGGATCATGGTAGAGTTACATGAAGGTACTTTCGGAACTCATTCCAGTGGACACACCATGGCAAATAAAATCCTTCAGTCAGGATATTATCGGTCCATAATGGAAGCTGAATGTTATCAGCATTCTCGGACCTGTCATAAGTGTCAAGTCTATGCTGATAAGGTGCACATACCTCCAGTCCCTCTGAACGTCTTGACAGCTCCTTGGCCTTTTGCAATGTGGGGCATTGACATGATCGGCGAGATCATACCTACGACATCTAATGGGCATCGTTTCATTCTGGTAGCTATTGATTACTTTACAAAGTGGGTTGAAGCAGCTTCCTTTTCTACAGTAACCAAGAACGTCGTGGCACGGTTTATTCGGCACAACCTGATCTGTCGATATGGTATACCAGAAAGGATTATTACAGACAATGGTACAAATCTCAATAATAAGATGATCACCGAGCTCTGCAAGCAGTTCAAGATACAGTATCACAACTCTTCTCCTTACCGGTCGAAGATGAACGGGGTTGTAGAAGCGGCTAATAAAAACATTAATAAGATTGTGTAGAAGATGACAGTGATGTATAAAGATTGGCACGAGATGTTACTGTTTGCTCTTCACGGGTACCGCACCTCAGTGCGAATGTCAACAGGGGCAACACCCTATTCCTTGGTTTATGGCATGGAGGTCGTCTTGCCCATTGAAGTTTATATACCCTCTCTTCGGATTATGAAGGATGCAGGTTTGAGTGAAGATGACTGGATTCAGACCCAGCTTGATCAGCT
The DNA here is from genome assembly GCA_948472305.1 of Vicia faba. NCBI lineage: Eukaryota > Viridiplantae > Streptophyta > Magnoliopsida > Fabales > Fabaceae > Vicia > Vicia faba. The sequence continues at coordinate 1,430,355,730 of OX451736.1, read as the reverse complement.
GAATTTAATCGACGAGAAGAGACTTACCGCTATTTTTCATGGTCAAACGTACCAAAAATGGATGATCAAGGTATTTAACAAGAAAGTCAGACGACAAGAGTATCAAGTTGGGGATCTGGTAATCAAGCGCATTATCTTACCTCAAGGTGATCCCAAGGGCAAATTGACCTCTACTTACGAAGGGCCATTTGTGGTTAAGAACATTTTCTCAGGAGGAGCTATGATTCTAACCACCATGGATGATGACGACCTTCCTCACCCCGTCAATGCAGACATAGTAAAAAAATACTACGCATAATCAAAGACCCGCTAGGTTGACTGGCCTAGGAAAAAATAAGGGCTTCTCGGTGAACCAAAAGGGTTCGGGCAAAAATAAGGGATGAAAGTGAAAAAAATTGTACAACCGGCAAGTCGAAAACCTGAAAGGGCGGCTTGGGCAAAAAAGGGTGTCCCGGTGGACTGAAAACCCGAAAGGGCGGTCCAGGAAAAAATTAGGGATCAAAGCGTAACACTATGTCTCATTGGATCACCTTGCAACCAATCTTCGGTATCAACTATCAAGCTCGAACGACACTAAATAATCTGATCTACCTTCAACCAAGTAGCAAAGTGATGAGATGCTCGAGGACATAAGGGAAATAGCAGAGTCAGAACCCAGTGAGATTATTCACATAGCTGTTTTTCTTTGTTACAAATTGTATAAATTCTATTTGTTCGGCGGCGTTCTCTTACTAGGACGTCAGCCTCTTGTACAAAAAACGCCTATTTACAGGCCAAACTTCAAAGTCAATACAATTCATTTTCAAAGAAATTTCAAGCTGTTTTTTCCTTTATCTGTTTTGTTTTGCAAAGAACGTCCAATGTTCATTTTTGATATATGCATTTGACATTAATTGCTGCTCATGAATATTTACATGCGAAACAAAAGACGATTACTCGTAATATCAGAAACAGGGGCAATAAGAATTGTCCAAGCTTTACAGTTGCTCTGTCCACCAGGTACAAGGATAAATTTAGCTGAAAAATATGGCTGAAATGCTTTCACTCCCCGCAGAGTAAGAAAAGGCAGTAATGTTAACTCTCCCCAGTTGAGACTCACAACCGCGAATGAATCGGTAATATTCTCTCCAAGCAGAGTTTATCTATCATCAGCACTGAAAAGTCTTATCATCCTCGACGGAGTATAAAATATCCCTAGTGGAGTTTGGAAAGTTTCCCCAACACAGTCTGAAAAAGTTTCCCTAGTGAAGTTTGGAAAATCATCCCCAGTAGACTCTGGCAGATTGTCCCCAGTATAGCCTAAAAGGTTATCCCCAATAAGGTCGCTATTGGAAAAATCATCCCCAACGGAGTTCACTCCTTTCACAAGCAGAAACACGAATCCCCAACAAGATTCAGTATCACCAGCAACGGTAATTTTATCCCCAGCTGAATTTATCAGCAGAATCCTCTACATAGCATCTCTTCCCCACAGAGTAATCTCCTCATCAGTTTATTCCCCAGTGAAGTTATCCTCTCCTGCAGTTTTATTCTCACAGACATCTTCATTCGATATCCCCAGCGAAAACGAAGAATTCAACTCTTTTCTCCAGCGGCTATCTGGAATTTATTTTCCCCAACTAAAAACATTACATTTCCATACATCATGACACATGCATATACGCATCATACAACACAATCTCATTTATTTTGAGAACATCATTTGCTTGATACATGTCATGTATTACATACAACTAACCTTTATCTTTCAGGAAGGATACGGTTAAATTCTTACAAAATTCAAAGCTATGAAGCTTTTTCCTCCGTTGAAGTACAGACAAGTTCCTAAATATCAGCAGAGAAGTTTTCTCAGTTGAATTACGGGCAAGTTCTTAAATCTCGACGAAGATGTTTCCCCAGTTAAATTATGGACGAGTTCTTAAAACTCAGCAGAGATGTTTTCTCAGTTGAAGTACAGACGAGTTCCTAAATCTCGACAAAGATGTTCCTCTGTTGAATTACAGACGAGTTCCTAAATCTCAGCAGAGAAGTTTTCTCAGTTGAATTACGGGCAAGTTCTTAAATCTCGACGAAGATGTTTCCCCAGTTGAATTACGGATGAGTTCTTAAAACTCAGCAGAGATGTTTTCTCAGTTAAAGTACAGACGAGTTCCTAAATCTCGACAAAGATGTTCCTCCATTGAATTACAGTCGAGTTCCTAAATCTCAGCAAAGAAGTTTTCTCAGTTGAATTATGTGCAAGTTCTTAAATCTCGACGAAGATGTTTCCCCAGTTGAATTACGGACGAGTTCTTAAAACTCAGCAGAGATGTTTTCTCAGTTGAAGTACAGACGAGTTCCTAAATCTTGACAAAAGTGTTCCTCCGTTGAATTACAGACGAGTTCCTAAATCTCAGCAGAGAAGTTTTCTCAGTTGAATTACGGGCAAGTTCTTAAATCTCGACGAAGATGTTTCCCCAGTTGAATTACGGACGAGTTCTTAAAACTCAGCAGAGATGTTTTCTCAGTTGAAGTACAAACGAGTTCCTAAATCTCGACAAAGATGTTCCTCCATTGAATTACAGACGAGTTCCTAAATATCAGCAGAGAAGCTTTCTCGGTTGAATTACGGGCAAGTTCTTAAATCTCGACGAAGATGTTTCCCTAGTTGAATTACGGACGAGTTCTTAAAACTCAGCAGAGATGTTTTCTCAGTTGAAGTACAGACGAGTTCCTAAATCTCGACAAAAGTGTTCCTCCGTTGAATTACAGACGAGTTCCTAAATCTCAACAGAGAAGTTTTCTCAGTTGAATTACGGGCAAGTTCTTAAATCTCGACGAAGATGTTTCCCCAGTTGAATTACAGACGAGTTCTTAAAACTCAGCAGAGATGTTTTCTCAGTTGAGGTACAGGCAAGTTCCTAAATCTTGACAAAAGTGTTCCTCCGTTGAATTACAGACGAGTTCCTAAATCTCAGCAGAGAAGTTTTCTCAGTTGAATTACGGGCGAGTTCTTAAATCTCAATGAAGATTTTTCCCCGGTTGAATTACGGACGATTTCTTAAAACTCAGCAGAGATGTTTTCTCAGTTGAAGTACAGGCAAGTTCCTAAATCTCGACAAAAGTGTTCCTCCGTTGAATTACAGACGAGTTCCTAAATCTCAACAGAGAAGTTTTCTCATTTGAATTACGGGCGAGTTCTTAAATCTCGACGAAGATGTTTCCCCCTAGTTGAATTACGGGCAAGTTCCTAAATCTCGACACCTCAGTTGAATTACGGGCAAGTTCCTAAATCTCGACACCTCAGTTGAATTACGGGCAAGTTCCTAAATCTCGACACCTCAGTTGAATTACAGGTGAGTTCCTTTCCCTCAACAAAGATCAGACTTCCCCAGCGGAATATTCCTCAACAGCAGGTATGCAAGCTCTCACTAAGGAATCTCTTATGAGATCGACACTTCTCCAAACTGAATCTATAAGCCCATTCTCGACATCACAAAGCAACTACCACTTCATGCGAGTGCAAATTTCTGGGCACTCTAGTATTCAATCCTCTTCCACCTTCGGATCACGAAAGGCACGAAAGTCAATCTACATCCTCAGGTTTAAGAAGATTGAACAGGGGAAGCTGTTGTACCCCAAAATTTTCCCTCCCATATTTCTCAAAAAAACATTGCAAGAAAGATCTCCAAATTGCTCAAAGTAGTCCAAGGGTTGGCCAGACAAGCTCTCTCTTAAAGCAGTCTACTCAAATTAGGGTTTTGTGTTGCATCAAGATCCTTGAGTCCAAGTGACCCCAAGTGCTCACAAATGTCCTAATCTGTTCTCAAGATCATCCATGTCAAGTTTCAAGCCTTGCAGAGGAATTTTACTCATTCAATTGCTCAAAAGGTCCAAAAATCGACTGTGTTAGGGCAAAAGTCAACTGTGACCCAAATACAGTCAAACTTCAAGATTTTTTGTCAACATTCTCATTTTGAAGGATATTTCATCATTTGATCAAGGGTTAATCATGATTCATCAAGGATTGCTCAAAATTCATCAAGATTTAAAAGTTGCTAAATTAGGGTTTTGTAGGAAAAGTCAACTCAACTTTGACCAAGCATAACATTCTCATACTTTATGAGAAATGACCCATAAAAAGCTCATTTTGAAGAGGATGCAATTCCCTACAATCCATATTCATACCCCAAGATCAAAATATGCACTCACAAGAAGTTATGAATTTTGACATTATAGGTCATTTTTCAAAGTCAACAAAAACACCTTTTTTATCAAAGCTTATAACTTGAGCATGGAATATCAAAATGATATGAGACCAAAAGGGTTGATTATAGGACATCTCAAGCTTTCTAAAAAGTCCAAGAACACCTCCAAAAGTTCACAATTGAGGAAGTTATATATTGTTGAAGTTGGACTTTTTTACAAAATTGCCAAAAGTCAACTATCCCCAAAATTTCAAATTTTGCCAAATGGGCTCATTCTTTTTCACTTGTTTTGAGTTTGCATTATTGCCCACGTGCTCTAGCCTTGCCCATATGTCCATATCATAATTTTATTAATTATTTTGATTTTTATTTGAATTAATTTGAATTAAATCAAATAAAATCACATAAAATCAAAAATATTGAAAACTAAAGATCTTGTGATCATTTCAGGTCTTGTTACACAGCTAGCACCTTTCCAAACTCGTATCAAGGCATTAGTGTACAAGAGGATGTGATTTGGATCAAATTTGGAAAGCTTTGAAAGGAAGATTAAATCAAATATTCAATCATCAATGGAGGAAGATTTGGACAGCAAATTCAGACCTAATGCATTGAGCAATACATAAGGGTCGTGTGCAGACAGAAATCAGGGTTGGAGATCCGTTCTAGAGGCAGAACAAAGTTTGCAAAAAACCAGAAAAAGTGTGACTTCGAAATCAAGGCTAGAGGCAATTTCAAGACTTGAGACTTGTCTCAATCATTTCCTGGCCATCTCCACAAGCAAAACCAATCAAGACCAGGAATTTTCAGACCCTCACACGCACTGTAAGTCCCTCACGAATCCGCCATATTCTTGAATTCGATTTACACTATTCTTGCATCCATTGTATAAAATAATTGCATCTTTGTGATCACCATGCCATTTTCAAGCTTTTGGCATTAATCGATTTCATTTATCTAACCTATATCACAGATCATCATTGCTAGGGTTTGTTGTTCGTTTTTAGGGCTTCTTGTTTCAGGAAAAATTGGCCAAGATAATGGCTATGGTTGTGATCAGCAGGTTGAGACGAACTCAACCATGGTTTTAGAATGCATTTCCATGGCCTGTGGGAGATTTGGGAGGAGCCCCTGTCTATAGCGACGAACATTTGTCCGTAGGTATAGATGTTGTGACTTTTAGCCACGGTCCAGAGGACAGGGACAATGCGTGTCACGCCCCCATTAGTCCATTCAAATCTGGAACACTATTTTTTTATATTTACCCAATGAAACTTGTTTTATTATATTATGATTTATTTGTACCATATTAACAATTGAAGACAAGTGGTGTAGTGGCAGGCATAACGTGTATATCCCCTTTAGGACCTGGGTTCGAATCCCAGGTCCCCCTATTTTCTCAATAACATTTTCTTGCAGATAATCCAGTGCACATGCCAGCTGGATGACCATCATGCTCCCTCACCAATCAACACGCCAGATGGCCAGATGGCCAAATCTAGTGGTCAGCATCAAGGGTGCACCAAAAGGCTAGTCAACGCATGTACACAAGATCAGAAAAAGTCAATTGGATCAGCTTCAAATGGGCCAGCGAATTTGCTTTCTACACACCCAAAATCAGGCCCAATTTCTCTTTCTCTCATATTTTGTTTTTTTAATTTAATTATTTTATTTTGTTTTAATTAATTTCTAACCAATAACAAATTTTATTTTTTATCAAAAAATCACAAAAATATTTTTTATCCAATAAAATTTCAGAATTCTATTTTTTTTATTAATAAATACTAACTAATTAATTAGGATATTAATTAGGTAACATTAATTTATTTTGTAAATAAATAAAATCAATTAGAATTAATTAGGTTTTAACTTTAGTTTAATTATTTTTAATTTCTTTCTTAAAATATAAAAACTCCAAAAATATGTCATTTATTATTTTTCATTAATTAATTTATTTAATAATTAATTTAGTATTTAATTATTTTAATTTCTTTTCTTAAAATAAAAACAAGAAAAAAAGCATTTTCTTTTAAAAGGGTCAAAACCCTAATTTCGCATCCGATTTAATTTCGCGTCGCACTTTATTTTTCGTTATCCAATTGATGTATATGCTCCCGGCTTGTAATAGTTTTAAATAGGACATTTATTTATTTTACCGCTTTATTTTATTTTCAAAGGGTTGCTTTTGGCGATGTAAATACCTGACGCCTTATAATAATTTAGTTTAATTTCTGCTAATTATAACTGTTAGATGTTTGGTAATAGGGTTTGCATGACAAGAATGAATGCTTAATCTTAAAATGGTTAGATCACCCTAAACATGTGCAAAGATAAAAATAACTGAAAACAACACACTCGCACATGCGCACTCTTAGGGTACACTCCACTTGGTTGCCTTCGTACACGGTCATTGAGTATAGGATATTTTAGTGGTCGTCCTTTTGTCCAAAGATCATAGTTGCCTCAGAATGGTCGCCTCGGATATTGTTGCCTCGGATAAATGATCTAAGACATTAGGGTTATTACTAAGACGTCCTAACATTGCTTTAGTGACCGTACGTCCCTTTTGAATTGACCCTCAAACTCCAACGACGGTGCTACCTACTCACTAATAGTGGGATAGCACTGTCTAAAGGAAACTAGTATAGAACGATTCCTTTTTTCGAGTAGGTAGATAGTTCTTAGATACTTGCTCATCCAAAACAAAACAAATTTTTCACACTTATACACTTTTTCAAACAAAGTTTTCAAAACACTTCATTACACTCTTGAGGACAAAAGCAAGAGTTAAATCGAAGTTAAAAACAAAAAGTTTTTCAAATCCACAAGCACAAAGAAAATATTTTGAAAATGATGAGCAAGTACCTAAGAGCCCGTAGATAACTACGGATAGAAAGGGTGCTAATACTTTCCCTTTCTATAATCTACCCCCGTACTCATAAATAATCTCAAAAAAAAGGAATTTTTCTATGCTTTTTTCCTTTCCTTGTTGGATAAAATAAAAGTCGGTGGCGACTCTTGCTTACCACGACATTTTGCAAACACAAACACAAAACACAAGCCAGCATTCCAAAAATAGTCAGTTCTTCCCACCGTATCACACCCATCTTATCAAACCCAACAACAATGTCGTCGACAACATGGGCAACAACAACAACAACAGAAATAAAGACGACATGGCCGTTCTCATGTATAATTATAGAGACGGCATGACTGCCTCTTCTTCGTCACGCTCTGGACCATACGAGGGCACCCATCTGCCCCAGAACTACGACCCGAACGCTTTCCAGGAGGTCTTCGTCCCTCCTGGCACTGATGCCATGACAAGGGCCCTGTTCAAGGCCATCAACCAGACTGATTACATGATATTCTCGTAAGGTGAGTGATTAAGGGCGCTCAAAGACTCTCGTCGAGCCCCCGGAAGATATAGAAGACCTGACATGTCACCTCCTCATCAGGATAAAGACCGTCTTCAATCTCTCCCGCAAAGACACATACGGGACAGGTCGCAGAGCCTCTCTCCCCGACGGACTGGTCGATGCCCCGCGCTAGAGAGAACCATGCCCGAGGCTATCGGGAGACGTGACCTCACCCCCGCTCATAGGGAAAAATGATCCCCTGAAAACAGAAACAGGGGCAATGTAGAAACGTATCCTCGACCAAGGGATCCTCCCCGAGGCCAAGGATATCGCTATGACCGCCACTACAACCGTTCCCCTTCCCACTCCCCCTACAGGAGCGACGAAGACGACCCCCGTGGTCCCTTATCGCATGCAATCATGGAGGCGCCCATTCCCAAGGGCATGGAAAAGCCTCTCCAATTGAAGGAATATGGCAACATTGTTGACCGCTTCGACCATATCGACGGGTTCAAGGAAATGCTCCATTATCACAATGTCGTGGGACCGATCAAGTGTCGGTTGTTCCCCACGACCTTGAGGAAAACTGCGATGGACTGGTACAAAAATTTTCCCTCAGGATCGATCACCTCCTAGAGAAACCTAAAGAGCCAGTTCATCAGCTCTTTCATAGCCTCTCATCGACATCTGAAGACTGAGGCCACTCTCGAAGTTATCGTCCAAAGAAGCGACGAGACCCTCAAGGAGTTTATAGATCGTTTCAACCGCGAGGCCATCCAGGTCCTCTGTACCGATCACATGAAATAGTATCTGCTCGAGAGGGGACTCCTCTCGAGCATGAAGTTCAGGAAGGCCGTTGGCATCGAACCACCCCGGACATTCGATGCTCTCCTCGAAAAGGCTAGGGCCTACATGTACTATGAGGAGAGAGAAGCGGACAACAAAGCTCACGACCCCAGGAATCACTGACCAACCAACGCCCTGCGAAACCAGGATGCAGGACTTCCTCGATGAATGGGCGAGAAGAGAAGGGACGACAAGCCTCGTAATCCCCGCGAGCACAGGGGTCCCACAGGGAGATTCACTGAATACACTCCACTAACCGCTTCCCGCTTCCTGTATCCTGGAAGAGTGTTCCAATACCGACTTCAAGGATGACAGAGTCACATGCCATCGACCTGCTCCCGTGAAGCCCGGGGATGACAGGAGCAAATATTGTCAGTACCACCGGAGCCACAGGCATCTGACTGAAGACCGCGTCCATCTCAAAGATGCCATTGAAACCCTCATCAAGGGTGGCAGACTTGGGCAATATCGCTACAACGACGCCCCTCGCCGGGATGCCCGCAAGACAAAAGAGGTCGAGGAAGACACCCGACCATCGGATGAGACGGCCCCCATCCAAATAGCCTTCTTTGTTACAAGGCCGAAGGACTTCTATGTCCCCAACAGATACGAAGAAGAACCTTTGTCCATGCACAGCAGGTGGGAAATATTCCCCTCCACCATTGTTATAACTGGCGGCGGGTTCAACGACAACTCCATAAACTCTACAAAAAGGAAGCTCGACGAGTTGGTCGACGCAGCCCCGACTCAAGCGGTGACATTTGAGAAGGTCAAGGGCAAATCAGAGCTGATCACATTATACCTCGAAGAGTTTATCGAAGGGGACCCTAACTCGAGCATCCTTTTTCTGGTAAGGGCAAGAAGGGAAAAGTTTGACATTCACCGCGTCTTGGTCGATGAAGGAAGTTCCGTCGATGTTATGTACAACCATTTGTTTCGAACCTTGCAACTCAGTGACACCCACCTTTCACCATACATAGGGTTAGACCTGCAAGGCTTCAATGGATCGACCTTCAAACAATGGGGGTACATGGAGCTCTTCGTCAACTTCGGGGAGGAAACTTCCGCCCGACAGGTCAAGGTGCGATTTCTGGTCATTGAATGTTCGTCTCTCTACAACTGCATCCTAGGGAAACTAATGCTGGCCGAATTAACCATTGTAGCCTCCACCATCCATCTAAAGATAAAGTTCTACACGAAGAGGGGACGTGTCACCACCATCCACGGTGACATCTTAGCTGCCTGAAGGTGTTTCAACGCAGCTTCAAAGGGACAGAGTATGGTCGACACTGGGGCACGACCTGTTAAGAGAGCTGATATTGCTTGAACTGGGCCACAACCCGTCAAGACAAAAGAATAAAGAGCTCCACCCAAGTTCAACTCCATCTCGCTTGACATCCGCTTTGATAAGGATGAAGCACCCGACGATGAATAGGAACTCTTCCTACCAATCCTAGATGGATACTTCGAGTTCATCCCCCTCGGTAAGGACCCTCAAAAAGGCGTGAAGATCGGCACCGGACTCCCCGAACAGGCGAGGAAGTAGATCAAAGCTTGCTTGAGGGAGAATGCAGACTTGTTCGCATGGAGAGCCACGGAGATGCCTAGACTCGAACCCGAGGTCTCCTGTCACCACTTGGCCATTGATCCATCCGCTAGGGCAATAGTACAACATAGACGTAGGAAGTCTCCCGAGAAAGCGGAGGCTGTTGAAAATGCTGTAAAAGAACTCCTAGAGGTTATTTTATTTCTGAGGCCCGGTATTCAACCTGGCTCTCAAATGTTGTACTTGTTAAGAAAAATAATGGAAAATGGAGAATTTGTATTGACTATACTGATCTTAACTAGGCATGTCCCAAAAATGCTTTTCCTTTACCTAATATTGACATGCTGGTCGACAATTCAGCCGGCTATAAAATTTTACCGTTTATGGATGCCTACTCGGGCTATAACCAAATCCTAATGGCGATGGGAGATAAGCATTACACTGCTTTCATGACCAACTCAAGAAATTACTACTACAATGTAATGCCCTTCGGCCTGAAAAATGTAGGGGCAACGTACCAGCGGATGATGAATAAAGTCTTCCGCAATGAGATTGGGGATATGCTCGAGGTATACATGGACGACATGATCATCAAATATCGAGCAGACACCAACCATGTTGCCCATCTCAAAAAGGTCTTTGCCAAGCGAGACAAAGCAAAATGAGATTCAACCTTGAGAAATGCACCTTCGGGGTTAAGGCGGGCAAACTCCTCGGTTTCTATCTAACGGAATGGGGAATTATAGTTAACCCCGACAAGTTCCAGGAATTCTCTGAGCTCCCTACACCTATCTAGAAGAAATCTATACAAGTCCTAAACGGCATTCTCACCTTTCTCTCCCGATTCGTGGCGAAATCCGCGCAACATGCTCTTTCATTTTTCAAACTTCTGTGAAAAAAAGTAGCCTTCGAGTGGACCGGGGAATGCGAGCAAGCCCTCCTCCATCTCAAGAAAAGCCTTTCACAACCGCCCGTGCTGTCGTGACCTGAGGACGGGGAAACCCTGTTCCTTTACCTGACTGTCTCCGCCGAGGCTGTAAGTGCGACCCTCGTTCGTGAGACTCCAGACGGGCAAAGGCTAATGTATTTCACGAGAAAAGAACTTCAGGTACACGAGGTCAGGTATCAATAGATCGAGAAGGTGGTCTTGGCCCTCGTAAATGCAGCAAGGAGGCTTAGACATTACTTCCTGGCACACATGATCATCGTACGAACAGACCAACCCGTAAGATAACTTCTATGCCGACCAGACATGGCAGGTCGAATGCTAAAATGGTCGTTAGAGCTCTTAGAGTTTGACATCGAGTACGAGAGCAGGAAGACCCTCTAGGCCCAAGTGTTGGCCAACTTCGTCGTAGAGATTACCGCTCACGATCTCCCCATAGGGAAGAGACACAAGTGGACCATCTTTGTGGATGGAGCTTCCAACACGACGGGGAGCGGAGCAGGAATCCTCCTCGAGAATAAGGAAGGCATCATGATCGAACACTCCCTCAATGTTTCTTTTATAACATAGAACAATCAGGCTGAATATGAGGCCCTGCTCGCAGGATTAAGGCTGGCCGAGGATTTGGGCGCCTGGGAGATACAAATTTTCACTGACTCCCAACTTGTCACATCTCAAGTTCAAGGGGGATACCAGGCTAAGAACAACAACCTCATCGAATATTTAAACTTGGTCAGAGAAAATATGAAGAAGTTTGACCGGGAAGAGATCACGCATGTGCCATGCAAGCAGAACACGCGGACCGACATACTTTCAAAGCTCGCAAGCACAAAGAAGAAAGGCGGGAACAAATCCTTCATCCAAGAATCTCTTTCTCGCCTGAGCATTAAAAAGTCAACTATGCCACCCGAGGTAAATGTCATCGGGGATAACGCATGTTGGATGGCCCTGGTGTTCAACTTTATGACAAAGGGGGAACTTCCCCTAGACCAAAGAGAGGCAGCCGCGACCAAACGATGCGCATGTTCGTACGTGGTACTCGAACACAAACTTTACCATCGAGGATTCTCCATCCCACTCTTAAAATGTGTCAAAGAATCCGCAATCCCCGAGATACTACGGGAAATCCACGAGGAATCAACACCCATCACATGGGCGGAAGATCCCTAGCACAAAAGGCGCTGCGAGTAGGTTACTATTGGCCGACCATGCAATAAGACACCAAGGAGCATATCAAGAAATGTGACAAGTTCCAGAGGCACAGGGATATGCACCTCGCGCCTTCACACGAGCTAAATACACTATCCTCCCCATGGCCATTCACCTGGTGGGGAATGGACATCCTCAGACCTTTCATGCAAGGGACATGCCAAAACAAATTCCTCATTGTGGCCATCGACTATTTCACGAAATAGATGGAGGTCGAAGCTCTAGAGAAACTCACTTCACACAACATCCTTCGTTTCTACCAAAGAAATCTGCTTGCCCGATTTAGGATACCACAAGCCCTCATCACTGACAACGGAACCCAATTAATCGATCAAGGTTTCCAAAGCTTCATCGCCAAACTCGACACCAAGAAACACTTCACCTCAGTCGAACACCTCCAAAATAACGGGAAAGTTGAGGCTGCGAATATGATCATCTTGCGAGGTCTCAAACGAAGGCTGGGCGAGGCCAATAGAGGGTGGGTCGAGGAACTCCACAGCGTCTTATGGGCGTATCGAACAACACCCACTTGACAACGGGCGAAACCCCATTCTGGCTAACCTATGGCACTGAGGCTGTCATTCCTGTAGAAATATTGGAACCGTCTAGAAGAACAGAAGCCCCCTCTAGACGAGGAACTAAACAGTAATGCCCTAAGAGAAGAGCTCGACCTAGTTGAGGAAACCCATTCAAGAGCATATCTTCACAAGGCCACGTTGAAACAACAAATATCTCTTCGCCATGACAACAAAGTTAAAAAGCATGAATTCAATCTCGACAGCCTAGTCCTACAGAGAAATAAAAAATATTCTCGCAAAGGGAAGCTGGCCGTGAACTGGGAAGGACCATACCGCGTCCGTGGAGCTAATAGCACCGGGGTGTATTACTTCGAGCATTTAAATGGAGAACCACTACCTCGACCATGGAACGCCACAAAATTGAAACGATATTACAACTAAGTCCTTATCCTATTACGGGCATTGGCAGTCGACCAATCCTCTCTAATCGACGATGGGTTGAGCTCGACCATGTAGGCATGTTAAGGTACGAACATGACCTCCAAATATCAATGCCGGCGGGTTGCTGTTCATTTATCAAGTAGAACCTTAGCCCGACATGGACACCTCAATCGAGCTCTGCTGTCGAAGTACCCAACAGGCAAAACACCCAACTTGCAATAGGTATTTCACACTGCGAGCTTAAGATCCCGACCGCGATCTTGAGCTCGTTTGTCGAATCCCTACTTTGTTTCCTCGACACATTCGACATGTGTTGATCACAACCAAGGTCGAGCACTAATCTCCAACCATAGAAATACAAACTTTCATACATTAAACAATTCAAACACAACGACAAGCAATTATTTATAAATAAATAGGCATAAAGGTAAAATGAAGGCATTCATAAATGCTGACCACGAAGGCCGATGCTATTTAAATAATTACAAAATTAGGCACCAAGGCCACAGATTCAAAATAAAACAAGAACGGGAGCGCATACCCTAAAACTAATTGTGATCGGTGGAAATAGAACTGACTGTTTAACGCTGGTTCGCGAAATGTCGCGGAAGCAAGAGTCGTCACCGTCTTTTATTTTCTCCAACATGGACAGGACAAAAGCACAGCAAAATTCCTTATGAGATTGTTTCTCGGTTCGGGAGGTAGATTTATAGAAAGGGAAGGTGTTAGCACCCTTTCTATCCATGGTTATCCATGGGCTCTTAGATACTTGCTCTTATGTTTTCAAAATGTTTGCTTTTCAAAATGTGAGTGGGTTTGAAAAAGCTTCTTTGAAAGATTTCTGAATAACTCTTGTATTTGTCCTCAAGAGTGCTTGAAAAAATTTGTTTTGAAAGCTTTTGAAAGTGTAAGGTGTGAAAAGTATTTTGATTTGTTTTTGAAGAGAGCAAGTATCCATGAGTCATCTACCTACCCTAAGGAATTAAGCTGTGTAAGTGTCCTTAAGGTAGTGTCATCCCACCATTGAGAGGTAGGTAGCACCACCATTGGAGGTGTTCGGGTCAATTCGATTAAGGGACAGTGTGGTCACCGAAGCAACAGTTAGGACACCTTAGAAGTAACCCTAATGTCCTAGATCCTTTTTAATCCGAGGCAACCGTTTCGAGGCAACTGTTTCGAGGCAACTGGATCTTTAGACTAAGGGTGACCTCTAAAACGTCCTATACTTGATGACCACGTTTCGAAGGCAACGAGTGAGGCGTACCCTAAGAGTGATGTGTGCACTGTGTGTTGTATTTAGTTAATGTTCGTATTTGTAATTAGTGAGCTACGAGTTGTTTTTATTTACATACATTCTTTCATGTAAGTTTAGCAGTTAAGGGGGTGCGGAAAGTAAATTGTGGAAACATAAATCCTACGCTATTACAAGGCTCGGGTCTATACATCGCCAAAAATACAAAGACCCGTTTTTTAGTAAATAAGTACGGAATTTAAATAAAGCGATAAACCTATTTAACTATTACATTCTTGAAGGCAATTACAATAATAATCAAATAAAGTAAATGCGCGCGGATAAATTAATCGGGAATGTTCTAAGGGTTTTGACCCTTTTAAGAAAAGAAATTGATGTTTTTGTCTTTTTTGTAATTAAAATGAAATTAAAATTAATTGTGACTAATTGATTAATTTAATTAAAAGAAAATATTTTTTGTTTTTTATGTTTTTATGAAATAAAATAAAAATAAAAAGAACAAAATTAAAAGTTAACCTAAATCTAAGTTATTTTAATTATTTTAAAAAAGGGTTAAAATGGCCTAATTAAAACTAATTTATTTAAGATTTATTTTACAAAATAAAATAGTAATGATAAAAATAATGTTAGTTCTATTTTTTTTTTATGAAAATGTCTTAATTGGTTAATTTTTTAATAATAATAAAATAAAAAAAGGGTTAGAAATTAAAGTGGAAAATAAAAAAATGAAAAGAAAAGAATAAACCAAATGGAGGGGTATTGGGCCAGGAATGGGGGTGTTGAATTGAGAATTGTGGCCCATTAAGCTTCAGCCCGTTGACTTTTCATGGTGGCCTATGCATGCGCTGACTCCAGAGTATGGTGTCCCTCACTTTTTGTCCTTTGGATCTGCGTTGATGACACCTGGCTGCTTGGATCTGTGAGGCTCATGGTGTCTAGCACTTGTAATGCTGCACAGGAAAGCTTTTGGAAAAATAATATGAAATTATAAGGGGACCTGGGAGTCGAACCCAGGTCCCAGTGGTGAACCTACACATCACCAACCACTACATCACTTTGTTGCGTTTGTTAGTAATATAGAAAACAAATATTATATAAAACAAAAGCCAGTTATGCTGAAAATAAGAAAACGCGCACGTGAATTTGAATGCGCCTATGCCTGGCTGCCACGCAGTCATCTTCAAGCTTTTTCTGCAAATATGAAAACATATAGCGGGGGTTTTAAACCCCCACAAAATACAGGCATTTCAATAATAGCGAATAGACGCTCGTGAAGCATAAATTAAGCGCGAAGTGTCCATCAAAATCGTCTTGAGCTTCTGAGTTTGACCATGCCTGTTTGGGGTTCCAATTTTACAGTATATAAAAAAGCCCAATTCTAAAGCTTTGAAAACCTAGAAATTGTCAATGGTGATTTGCGTTTTACAGCATCATAATCAAATTAAAGTGCACAGAAAGCTTTGTAATGGTATCAGCAATGCATAATAACGTTCAAGATGAATTAAAAAGGCATAGAAATGGAGTTCAGTTTCTCAAAATTTGGACAAACCGTGGGGGGTGATGAGTGATTCTTTGAGGTTCTGCGCTTGATTCTGATTGCCAAAGGTTGCTGGTGATGCAAGGAATGTATTGGAATCAAAATGGAAGCCTGAATTGTACTGTAAGGTCATTTTCAGTTTGTCACCTTTTCTTTGAAAATTGGAAATTGCTTATGCTGTATTAGGATGCTCTAGGTCATGAATTCTATCAGGAATGCTTGCATATGTCTTTTGTAATGAGTATCAAACAATATAATGGACATTAAGCCTTTGCACTTATGTTTGAGATTTTGCCATAACCTCCATTAAAACCACTTGCCATTCTTGTGAAAATTTGAATTTTTATGCCCATAATAGGTCTTGCACGAATTTGGAATGTACTTCATGGTGTATCAAAGCAATTCAACACAAAATATATCCCTCCATTAATTTTCTTGATTTTTATTTGAATTTTAAAGATTTAAAATGAATTAAATCAAATAAAATCAAATAAAAATGGAAAAATTAATTTTTAATCTTGAAATAAATTGTGGGACACGTGGGAGGAATGGCCAAGCTGAATCAAGTGGAAAAAGTGGGCCCCTTTTGTCAAAAATGAAGTTTCAAGGATAATTGACTTTGGCCATTTCACAAAAATTTCCCAACTTCTCCAATGCATATCTTGCTCAATTTTGAAGCTATGACCATGTTCTTGGACATTTTGGAAAAGTCTTGAAGTCCTTTAACCAATGTCTTTGGTCCCATGTCATTTTGATTTACCAATCTCAAGTTATGGTCTTTGACTTAAAGTCCCTTTTTGTTGACTTTTGAAAATGACCTATAATGTTGAAATTGATAACTTTTTGTGAGAGCATTTCTTGGATTTGGAATGTGAAGATGAGTTGTAGGAAATGTCCTCCCCTTCAAGATGAGCATTGGATGGGATTTTTCTGATGAACCATGAAAAAGTTATACCTTGGTCAAGTTACAGTTGACTTTTCAACTGTCCAAAAATAGAAACTTTTGCATCTTGATGATTTTTGAGCCATTCTTGTGAAATCATGGTCAAGATTTGACCAAATGATGATTGTGGCTTCAAAATAAGATGTTGACCAAAAATTTTGACTTTTGACTGCCAAATGACCATTTTGCCCCTGCAGTTGACTGTGAAGCAATTAGGGTTTTTGATTGTGCAACTTGACCTTGTGAGCCTTGAAACTTGACATGTAGGTGCTTGACAATGTGTATGAGCATGTGTGACTTGATTGAGCCTTTGAAAACCTCAACTTCCTTGCAGGAACCAAAACCCTAATTTTGACTGTGTTAGGAGGCAATTGGACTGAGCAATCCTTGAGAGATTTTGAACCATGATCTTGACAAATCTTGAAGAATATGGGAGGGAAAATTTTGGGGTACAACAGTTGCCCCTGTTCAATCTTCTTAGACCTGAGGATGCAGATTGGCTTGCATGCCTTTCGTAGTCCGAAGGTGGAAGATGATTGAACACTAGAGTGCCCAGAAATTTGCACTCACATAGTTGAGCATCAGCAGTGTGATGGCGGGAATGGGCTTACAGATGCCATTTGGAGAGATGATGGATAGGAGGATGGGATTATAGATGTCATCTGGAGATGTGACAGAACCTTGTCGGGAATGGGCTTATAGATGCCATTTGGAGCTGTAATGAGAGGATGGGCTTATAGATGCCATCTAGGTGTCGATCACGTAAGAGATTCCTTAGCGAGAACTTGCGTACCTGAGAAAGAAAAAAAATTACATGGCCTGTTACAGGGGTTGATCTTCAAACTCTTCATGCAGATGTGCCCTGGCTGGATACAGGTATCGAATCTACAAACTCTTCAGACGTGCCCTGGCAGGATATAGGAATCGAGTCTGGAAATAGTCGTCAACAGATACGCCCTGGCTGGATACAGGAATCGGATCTTCAAACTCTTCAGACGTGCCATGGCAGGATACAGGAATCGAGTCTGGAAATAGTCGTCAACAGATACGCCCTGGCTGGATACAGGAATCGGATCTTCAAACTCTTCAGACGTGCCCTGGCAGGATACAGGAATCGAGTCCGGAAAATAGTCGTCAATAGATACACCCTGGCAAGATACAGGAATCAGATCTTCAAACTCTTCAGACGTGCCCTGGCAGGATACAGGAATCGAGTCTGGAATATAGTCATCAACAGATACACCCTGGTAAGATACATGAATCGGATCTTCAAACTCTTCAGACGTGCCCTGGCAGGATACAGGAATCGAGTCTGGAATTAGTCGTCAACAGATACACCCTAGAAAGATACAGGAATCGGATCTTCAAACTCTTCAGACGTGCCCTGGCAGGATACAGGAATCGAGTATGGAATATAGTCATCAACAGATACACCCTGGTGAGATACAGGAATCAGATCTTCAAACTCTTCAGATGTGCCCTGGCAGGATACAGGAATCGAGTCCGGAAATAGTCGTCAACAGATACACCCTGGCAGGATACAGGAATCGGATCTTCAAATTCTTCAAATGTGCCCTGGCAGGATACATGAATCGAGTCTGGAATATAGTCGTCAACAGATACACCCTGGCGAGATACAGGAATCGAATCTTCAAACTCTTCAGACGTGCCCTGGCAGGATACAGGAATCGAGTCTAGAATATAGTCATCAACAGATACACCCTGGCGAGATACAGGAATCAGATCTTCAAACTCTTCAGACGTGCCCTGGCAGGATACAGGAATCGAGTCCAGAAAAATAGTCGTCAACAGATACACCCTGGCAGGATACAGGAATCGGATCTTCAAACTCTTCAGACGTGCCCTGGCAGGATACAGGAATCGAGTTTGGAAAATAGTCGTCAACAGATACACCCTGGCAGGATACAGGAATTGGATCTTCAAACTCTTCAGACGTGCCCTGGCAGGATACAGGAATCAAGTCTGGATTTAGTCGTCAACAGATACACCCTGGCAGGATACAGGAATCGGATCTTCAAACTCTTCAGACGTGCCCTGGAAGGATACAGGAATCGAGTCTGGAAAAATAGTCGTCAACAGATACACCCTGGCAAGATACAGGAATCGGATCTTCAAACTCTTCAAACGTGCCCTGGCAGGATACAGGAATCGAGTCTGGAAAATAGTCGTCAACAGATACACCCTGGCAAGATACAGGAATCGGATCTTCAAACTCTTCAGACGTGCCCTGGAAGGATACAGGAATCGAGTCTGGAATATAGTCATCAACAGATACACCCTGGTAAGATACAGGAATCGGATCTTCAAACTCTTCAGACGTTCCCTGGCAGGATACAGGAATCGAGTCTGGAATTAGTCGTCAACAGATACACCCTGGCAAGATACAGGAATCGGATCTTCGAACTCTTCAGACGTGCCCTGGCAGGATACAGGAATCGAGTCTGGAATTAGTCCCTCACAGACATGCCCTGGCTGGATACAGGTATCGAATCTGGAATTGCGACAGTTGATAATAATCATCTTTGTATTAACCTTTGTCCTGAAAAGACAAAACGTTAGTTGTATGCAATGTCATGATGTATGAGATGCATGATGTCGTGATGCTCAAAAATAAATGAGATTATATGTCCATGATGCGTATGTGCATTCTATAATGTATGAAGATGTGATGTTTATGACTGTATTTTTGTCTAGGAAAATAAATCCTTGACGAATGTCGGGAAGTTGAATCCTGGGCTGATGTTTGAAGGACAGAGTTCTTTGTTTCCACTGGGGGCGATGGTTGCAAGAATAAACCGGTAGGAGAAGATGACTCCGTTGGGGAATAAACTTGGCGGATAGATTACTCTGCAGGGAGTGAACTCTGTGGGGAAAGAGAGGTACTTTGCTGAGGTTGATGATAACTCCGCTGGGGATACCATTGTTGTGTTTTGTTGGAAGACTTGATGAACTCCGCTGGGGGATAGGAAGAACTTCGCTGAGGACGAATTTTCCGTAGCTTTTGGCTGAGGATAACCCAGTTATAAGCTCTGGTGGAGCATAACCTTTGAATAAAGTCCGGGGAGATGCGTTCGTGCTCTGCAAGGGTGAGCTTCCAGAATCTACTGGGGATAAGCTTCCTACTGGGGAGATTGATCCAACTCTCCTGGGGAGACTTTTGAGACTGTACTGGGGAGTGGCTCCACTGAAGTGTCTGGATTCCGCTGGGGAACAATCTTATATTAAGACTACCGGGGATGCTTGTTAGAATATCTATACTCCGCTGTGGAATGATAAGATTTTCTGGGGATACCCAACTTCCTTAAGGCTGACAGTGGTCTAACTCTGCTTGGGGAGAGTGTTGCTGACTTGCGGGGGATACTGTGCCTTTTCGGGCTGATGGGAGACCAACTCTGCTTGAGGAGAGTATGTTGAGTCCTGACTTACTCGGCGGGGAGTGAAGGTATCTTGGTTATATTCTTCAGCCGAACTTACCTTGGTACCTTGGTGGACAGAGCAATTAGATCGCTTAGACAATTCAATATTGCCCCTGTTTCTGATGTCACCTGTAATTAATCCTTTGTTTCGCATGCAAATACTTATGAGTTAGCGATTAGTGTCAAATGCATATATCACAATTGAACATTGGACGTTCTTTACAAAACAAAACAGGTAAAGAAAAACAATTGGCAATTTGTCTGGAGAAGTGAATTTGTATTGATTTTTGAATTGGCCTGTAAATAGGCGTTTATGTACAAGAGGCTGACGTCCTAGTAAGAGAACACCGCCGAACAACATAGAGTTTATACAATTTTGTACAAATAAAACAAAACAGCTATGTGAAAATGTCCCACTGGGTTCCAACTCTGCTATCGCCTTTATGTCTTCGAGCGTCTCATCACTTTGCTGCTCGGTTGAAGATGAAACTGATTGATCGATGTCGTCTGAACTTGATGGTTGATACCGGATTCTGGATGCCAGGTGATCCAATGAGACATAGTATTACGCTTTAATCCCTAACTTTTGCCTGGACCGCCCTTTCGGGTTTTCAGTCCACCGGGATACCCATTTTTGCCCAAGCCGCCTTTTCAGGTTTTCAACTTGCCGGGTGTATAGATTTTTTTTCATTTCATCCCTTATTTTTGCCCGAACCCTTTTGGTTCGCCGGGAAGCCCTTATTTTTGCCTAGGTATGTCAACCTAGCGGGTCTTTTGTCATGCGTAGTATCTTTTTACTATGTCTGCATTGGCGGGGTGAGGAAGGTCGTCACCATCCATGGTGGTTAGAATCATGGCTCCTCCTGAGAAGACATGTTTAACCACAAATGGCCCTTCGTACGTAGGGGTCCATTTGCCCCTGGGATCACTTTGAGGAAGAATGATGCGTTTGATTACCAGATCCCCAACTTGATACTCTTGTGGTCTGACTTTCTTGTTAAATGCCCTGATCATCCGTTTTTGGTACGTTTGACCATGACAAATAGCAGTGAGTCTCTTTTCGTCAATTAGGTTTAATTGATCAAGTCGAGTCTGGATCCAGTCATCTTCACTCAAGCCTGCATCCTTCATTATCCGGAGAGAGGGTATCTGAACTTCAATCGGCAAGACTGCCTCCATGCCATAGACCAAGGAAAAGGGAGTTGCCCCGGTTGACGTTCTCACTGAGGTATGATACCCATGAAGAGAAAACGGTAACATCTCGTGCCAATCTTTATAGGTCACTGTCATCTTCTGCACAGTCTTTTTGATATTCTTGTTAGCTGCTTCTACAGCCCCATTCATCTTCGGCCGATAAGGAGAAGAGTTGTGGTGCTGTATCTTGAATTGCTCGCAGAGCTTATTGATCATCTTGTTGTTAAGATTGGTACCATTGTCCGCAATGATCCTTTCCGGGACTCCGTATCGACAGATCAGGTTGTGCCGAATGAACTGTGCCACGATGTTCTTGGTTACTGTAGCGTAAGAAGCTGCTTCAACCCATTTTGTGAAGTAATCAATCGCTACCAGGATGAAGCGATGCACGTTGGATGTCGTAGGTCTGATCTCGCCGATCATATCAATGCCCCACATTGTAAAAGGCCAAGGTGATGTCAAAACGTTCAGCGGAACTGGAGGAACGTGCACCTTATCAGCATATATCTGGCACTTGTGACATGTCCGAGAATATTGGTAACAGTCGGCTTCCATTGTGGACCAGAAATATCCTGCCCGAAGGATCTTCTTTGCCATGGTATGTCCACTGGAATGTGTTCCGAAGGTACCTTCATGTAGCTTTGCCATGATCTTTTCTGCTTCAGTCTTATCCACACAACGCAGTAAGGTTGAATCATGGTTTTGCTTGTAGAGAATGTCGTTGCTGAGGAAGAACTTTGCAGCGAACCTTCTCAGAAACTTCTTGTCATTGACGGATGCACCTTCAGGGTATTCTTGAGCTTCCAAGTACCTCTTCACTTCATGATACCAAGGTTTTTCAGTTACCTCTTCAGCCTCAAGATCACAGCAATGTGTGGGTTCATCCAACTTCCAGATAATGATCTGGGGAGCCTCATTGTCCCATTTAACTTTGAACATAGAAGACATCGTAGCTAACGCGTCCGCCAACTGATTCTCCTCTCTGGGGAAGTGTTCAAAAGTTATTTCCGTGAAATGGGGGATCAATGTCAACACACATTCTTTGTAAGGAATAAGGTTTGGGTGTTTCGTATCCCACTCGCCTTTGATCTGATTGATCACGAGAGCGGAATCTCCGAAGACACTCAGAAACTTGATCCTTAAGTCAATTGCAGCTTGAAGACCCATGATACACGCCTCATAATCCGCCATGTTGTTGGTGCAGTTAAAACATAGTCGGGCAGTAAATGGAGTATGAGTGCCTTGAGGGGATATGATCACAGCGCCGATACTGTTACCCAAAGCGTTGGAGGCTCCGTCAAAGTGCATAGACCATCAGGATCCTTCCTCGGGTCCTTCATCCGGTCCAGGTACTTCACAATCAGTCACTACCATGATGTTCTTGTCAGGAAATTCAAAGTTCATTGACTGGTAGTCATCCACTGCCTGGTGTGCCAAATGGTCTGCCACTACACTTCCCTTGATAGCTTTCTGAGTCGTGTACTGGATGTTGTATTCTGTCAAGATCATCTGCCATCTTGCTATTCTTCCAGACAGAGCAGGCTTTTCGAATATGTACTTTATTGGATCCATTTTTGAAATCAATAGAGTAGTGTGAGTCAGCATATACTGTCTCAGCCGGCGAGCAGCCCATACCAAAGCGCAACAAGTTTTCTTGAGCAGTGAGTATCGGGTCTCACAGTCGGTAAACTTTTTGCTAAGGTAATAAATAGCGTGCTCTTTTCGGCCAGACTCGTCATGCTTCCCCAGCACACACCCCATTGAGTTGTCAAGTACTATCAGGTATAGTATTAGAGGTCTCCCTTCAACCGGTGGCATAAGAATGGGTGGTTCTTGGAGATACTCTTTGATTCTGTCGAAAGCGGCCTGAAATTCATCGTTCCAACGTACTACCTGATCTTCCTTCAGCAGCTTGAAGATTGGTTCACAGGTGGCAGTTAGATGCGAGATGAATCGGGCAATATAATTCAGACGCCCTAGAAAGCCTCTGACTTCTTTCTCTGTCTTGGGGACTGGCATCTCTTGTATGGCTTTAACCTTGGCAGGGTCCACTTGAATACCTTTGTCGCTCACTACGAAGCCTAGCAACTTTCCAGATCTTACCCCGAAGGTGCACTTGTTTGGATTCAATCTTAGCTTGTACAACTTCAGACAGTCAAACAGCTTCTGTAGATGGTCAAGGTGTTCCTCCTCAGTTTGAGACCTTGCAATCATATCATCGACGTACACTTCAATCTCATGATGGATCATGTCATGAAATAAAGCAACCATGGCACGTTGGTAGGTTGCCCCAGCATTTTTCAACCCAAATGGCATGACCTTGTAGCAGAAGGTGCCCCACTGAGTAACAAAGGTAGTCTTTTCCATATCCTCAAGAGCCATCTTGATTTGATTATAACCGGAGAAGCCATCCATGAAGGAGAACACTTTGTGCTGAGCAGTATTGTCGACCAGAACGTCGATGTGAGGTAGAGGGAAGTCATCTTTGGGGCTCGCCCTATTCAGATCCCTGTAGTCAACACACATTCTGACCTTACCATCTTTCTTTGGCACTGGAACCACGTTGGCAACCCACTGAGGGTAAGAAGTCACTGCTAGAAAACCGGCATCAAATTGTTTCATAACCTCCGCTTTGATCTTCTCGGACATCTCTGGACGCATACGGCGGACCTTCTGTTTAACCGGAGGGTAGTCTTCCTTGGTAGGCAGGTGATGAACTACAATGTCGGTGTCCAACCCAGGCATGTCTTCGTAGGACCAGACAAAGATTTCCATGTAGTCATGCAGCATCTGGATCAACCGTTGTTTTACACTGAGCTCTAGATTAGCACCAATCTTGACTTCTTTCCTGTCTGTCTCAGTACCCAGATTTACCGTTTCCACTGGGTCTTCATGTGGCTGAATGGCCCTCTCTTCCTGGAGTAACAGTCTTGCAAGCTCACTGGGCACTTCGCAATCATCTTCACCTTCGTCTTCGGCTAAGTTGATCGGATTTTCGAAGTCATAAATGACGGTAGCAGAGTCGTTACCAGTGAGATCCAGAGTGGATTGGAACCTGTATAAGTGAGTGTGTGTAAATATAGCTGTTTTGCAATATATAAAGAAAGAAAGAAAGGGAGCACAAGATTTGAAATGCGAAATACGTCCAATATCTTTATTCATGATATATGGAAATGACAAACAAAAGCCCTCACAAATAAAACCACGGTGCCCCGGGTAAGACACCGGGCCATAAAGTTTAGAATTATTGTTTATTACAAATCCAAAACAAATGAGTTTATTACTGGGTGACAAAAGTAACAGGCATGCAGTCTTTGGAAGTCCAGTTGCTTGGTCCATCTTCGGTTGCTGGGTATATCCAGTTGTCGAATTCGAATTCTTCCACTTCATCTTCATCCCCAATAGCATTTATTCCATGGTTAGGCATGGGAGCAGTCACCACATTAGGCTTCTCGGGTGCCTCGAACTGAACCTCTTTAGCATCAATAAGGTCTTGAACCTTATTCCTCAGAGCCCAACAATCATCTGTAGAATGTCCCGGGCTATCAGAGTGATAAGCGCAGCGGGCGTTGGGGTTGTATTTCAGAGATGTTGTGTTTACCATCTTTGGAGCTTCCTTGACAGTTACCAGGCTAGTTGACAGCAGTTGTGGTAAGATCTGAGAGAGAGTCATGTTGAGCCGAGTATACTGCCGTTTGGGCCTCTCAGCTTTGGGCTGGTTGTATTGCTGAGGAGCAGCAGCAGGCTTTGAAATTACTACCGCATTGACAGCTTGACGGCGTTCTGGTTTGTTCTGTCTCCTGGGACCATACACAGCACTAGCCTCTTTCTTGAAGGGCTTCTTTTCAGTATTTGAGGAGGCACCCTTATGTATCTTCCCTGATTTTATACCAGCTTCGATCCTCTCACCAGTCAGGATCAGGTCAGTAAACCCAGCAGAGGAATTACCAATGAGATGATTGAAGAATGGACCGGATAGGGTCCCCAAGAACATGTCCACTAGCTCACGATCTGTCAACGGTGGCTGCACCCTGCCAGCCAAATCTCTCCATTTCTGTGCATACTCCTTAAAACCTTCTCCCGATCCCAGCGACATACCCTGGAGTTGGGTACGCGTGGGAGCGAGGTCGGAATTATATTGATACTGCTTGTAAAAAGCAGTGGCCAAATCCTCCCAGTTACGAATGTTGGTTCCATCCAGCTGATAGAACCATTCGAGATGAGTCCCTGAAAGACTCTCCTGGAAGAAGTGGATCCATAAGTTCTTGTCTGCTGTGTAAGGCTGGATCTTCCTTACATAAGAACGGAGGTGCATTTTAGGGCAGGAAGCCCCGTCATACTTCACAAAGGCAGGCGCCTTGAACTTGTGCGGGATCACCACCCCAGAAGATAACCCCAAGTCTCCGAAATCCAACCCAGGCACACGTTGAATCTCCATAGCATTTAATCTGTCCTCCAGTTGTTTGTACCGGTCCTCCGCAGGAGGGTACTGTTCATCGTTGAAATCGGTCTCGGTGTCAGAGACCACAGGACTAGGGACCTCTCTCCCTTGGTGACTGCCTTCCCCCACAGATGGAGTAGTCCTCTCAGCTTCATTCTGTAATGTGTTCCCGAGTCTGCGCCCAGTGTTGAATAGCGCAGTCCTCTTCTTCTTCTTCTTCTTCAGGAGTAAAGCCTTTAGCTCTTGTTGTCCCTGGGCCAAGTTCATGACCATCTCCTGAAATTGGGCATTCTAGGCCTGGAGGGCCTTGATAGCTTGCTCGGTAGTGAGTTCAGGATTCATGATGCTTGAGTGCTGAAATAAACAGCGAAGAAGATTAAGCAACCTGTAGAAAAAAGGGGTACCTGTTATGCACATGATGCATGATATGCTATTTATGTAATGCATTCAAGGGTTCGAAAGTTCAAATTCGTTGTAGCCAAAAAAAAGAACACACTTTTTATTAGGAAATGAATTATTCAGTACATCAAGGCCTCATGGGCAAAACATTACAAAATAATTAATCCCAAAAGACATTGCGCATCCTCTTTGGAGCAATGTAAGTGTTGAGAGTCTTTTCCTCGTGCAGTAGACGCGTGAGCTCCAAGACCTTCTTCTCACTGGCATGTAGACTGGCTTCAAGAGAATTCCGTTCTTCCTTGAGTTGGATCCAGCTTTTCTGCATTTCTTCCCAGGATGTAGGCATGTCAGGATGTTGAATGGTGTAGGGCACCTCTCCTTCCAAGACTGGCTCTTTGATCACAGGGAGAACATGAGGATATGGCATCACCAGCTTCTGGGAGCGGGCTCGTACCCACTTGAGATAAGGCTCCAGGGGGATGGAGTTCTTGTGCCCCAGTGTCTTGCTGTCTACCCTGTTGGGCGTCCTCCAAGATTTGATAAATCTCTGGCGAAGTCCTTGTGCATCGTTATCGAAGTCAAAAACTATGTCAGGAATCAGCATATCATGAGGGCCATCCCTCCGAGCATATCCAAACTGTCTTAAAGCCAAGCATGGGTTGTAAGTAATACCTCCTCTGATTCCAAGTAAAGGAACATTAGGAAACTCCCCGCAACGATCAATGATAGTGACGTCTTCTCTGGACCGAGAACACCAATGTATATCAGCATGTGTAAGAGTCATCAATCGTTGTGACCATCTCAAACCCCGCTCGTTCTTCAAAACTGATTGTGGAAGGTGCGAAATAAACCACCTTCCCAGAAGAGGAGTGCAGCACATAAGAACACCTCTTTTTCTCGTGGTTCGAGTGTAACATGAGTGAAGGATGTCCCTAAGCAACGTAGGTATAGGATTTCTGGACATGAAGATCTTGACAGCATTGATATCTATAAGCTGATCTGGCTTAGGGAACAACACCAACCCATAGACAAGGAGGGCTATAACTTCTTCAAAGGCTTGTAGGTCAAGGGAATTCCAACACTCTTGGGCCTTCTTAAACAGAAACTTTGCCAAGAACCCTTTGATACCACTTCTGGTTTCCCAATGTCCCTTAATGTCAGATGGTTGTAGGCATAATGCTTTAGCAACCTCTTCAAGTTTTGGCTCCTTTTCTGTACCGTTGTAGGGTAGTTGACTAAGGATAGGGATCTTCAGAAGCTGGGAGAACTCTTCCAATGTAGGCACCAGTTGATAATCTAGGAAAGTAAAGCAGTGGTGCAGAGGGTCAAAGAACTGGAAGAGGACTTTTATCATATCTTCCTCAATGTTGGTGTTGACCAAGCTGATGAGTCTACCATGCCTTTCACTGAAGGAAGAGTTCTCGGGAATCCTGGATGTAAGTTCCTTAAGCTGAGGAGGGACCCTTACAAGGTTGACCTGAATTGTCTTTCTGCGGATAGTTTCCATGTCCTATAAAATAAGAACAAAGATGAAGATTCGAACCCCTGAAATGGTTAGTGGATGCATATGATGTTGTATGATGTTATGATAAAAAAAACACACCACAAGTATCCATAAAAAGCAAACATGGTAAGGCACGCAAGTCACACCACAACCCTTAGAGTTTAGGCCAGCATGAAGTTTGGGGTACTACCCTCTTGAAGTTGGTGGGCTCAAACCTGTCCCATCAAAGTAACCGGGTTCTAAGGAGCTCAATATCATTGGATTGTTTTCTGTGTTCATCGTTTCGATTTAGCCACTGAACTGGCGATCAAAATATTCCAAGAAAACAACCCTCAATGAGTGTAGTATCGAGTATCAACCGACTTCGGACTGCACCAAAGTCAGTTATCTCACTACCCTAAAGAGGCCAGGATGGTTCAATTAAGGTTCCTAAGGTCAGTTGATGCTTCACGACACCACGCGGCGGCCCCGTACTCTCCTTGACTAGACTCAAGGGTTACCGGTACTCACCAAAGTGCCACATCAACATAGTAGACTGCTTCAACCGTGTCGGTATACCCCGCACAGTTCCCTCACAGTCTTGTTGCTACTTTCTAAGAAGGTATCCCCCAGATCCGGGTTAGGATCTATAGAACTCCCGAGACAGGCCCAATAATTTTAAAGCACACAAATCAGGCAATTGGAAACATGATGATGAACTATTCCTAAGGTACACCTCACTTTAAGTATGTATCCCCAACAGAGTCGCCAGTTCTGTGATCGGTGGAAATAGAACTGACTGTTTAACGCTGGTTCGTGAAATGTCGCGGAAGCAAGAGTCGCCACCGTCTTTTATTTTCTCCAACATGGACAGGACAAAAGCACAACAAAATTCCTTATGAGATTGTTTCTCGGTTCGGGAGGTAGATTTATAGAAAGGGAAGGTGTTAGCACCCTTTCTATCCATGGTTATCCATGGGCTCTTAGATACTTGCTCTTATGTTTTCAAAATGTTTGCTTTTCAAAATATGAGTGGGTTTGAAAAATTTTCTTTGAAAGATTTCTGAATAACTCTTGTATCTGTCCTCAAGAGTGTTTGAAAAAATTTGTTTTGAAAGCTTTTGAAAGTGTAAGGTGTGAAAAGTATTTTGATTTGTTTTTGAAGAGAGCAAGTATCCATGAGTCATCTACCTACCCTAAGGAATTAAGCTGTGTAAGTGTCCTTAAGGTAGTGCCATCCCACCATTGAGAGGTAGGTAGCACCACCGTTGGAGGTGTTCGGGTCAATTCGATTGAGGGACAGTGTGGTCACCGAAGCAACAGTTAGGACACCTTAGAAGTAACCCAAATATCCTAGATCCTTTTTAATCTGAGGCAACCGTTTCGAGGCAACTGTTTCGAGGCAACTGGATCTTTAGACTAAGGGTGACCTCTAAAACGTCCTATACTTGATGACCACGTTTCGAAGGCAACGAGTGAGGCGTACCCTAAGAGTGATGTGTGCACTGTATGTTGTATTCAGTTAATGTTCGTCTTTGTAATTAGTGAGCTACGAGTTGTTTTTATTTACATACATTCTTTCATGTAAGTTTAGCAGTTAAGGGGGTGCGGAAAGTAAATTGCGGAAACATAAATCCTACGCTATTACAAGGCGCGGGTCTATACATCGCCAAAAATACAAAGACCCGTTTTTTAGTAAATAAGTACGGAATTTAAATAAAGTGATAAACCTATTTAACTATTACATTCTTGAAGGCAATTACAATAATAATCAAATAAAGTAAATGCGCGCGGATAAATTAATCGGGAATGTTCTAAGGGTTTTGACCCTTTTAAGAAAAGAAATTGATTTTTTTGTCTTTTTTGTAATTAAAATGAAATTAAAATTAATTATGACTAATTGATTAATTTAATTAAAAGAAAATATTTTTTGTTTTTTATGTTTTTATGAAATAAAATAAAAATAAAAAGAACAAAATTAAAAGTTAGACTAAATCTAAGTTATTTTAATTATTTTTAAAAAGGGTTAAAATGGCCTAATTAAAACTAATTTATTTAAGATTTATTTTACAAAATAAAATAGTAATGATAAAAATAATGTTAGTTCTATTTTTTTTTAATGAAAATGTCTTAATTGGTTAATTTGTTAATAATAATAAAATAAAAAAAGGGTTAGAAATTAAAGTGGAAAATAAAAAAATGAAAAGAAAAGAATAAACCAAATGGATGGGGTATTGGGCCAGGAATGGGGGTGTTGAATTGAGAATTGTGGCCCATTAAGCTTCAGCCCGTTGACTTTTCATGGTGGCCTATGCATGCGCTGACTCCAGAGTATGGTGTCCCTCACTTTTTGTCCTTTGGATCTGCGTTGATGACACCTGGCTGCTTGGATCTGTGAGGCTCATGGTGTCCAGCGCTTGTAATGCTGCACAGGAAAGCTTTTGGAAAAATAATATGAAATTATAAGGGGACCTGGGAATCGAACCCAGGTCCCAGTGGTGAACCAACACATCACCAACCACTGCATCACTTTGTTGCGTTTGTTAGTAATATAGAAAACAAATATTACATAAAACAAAAGCCAATTATGCTGAAAATAAGAAAACGTGCGCGTGAATTTGAATGCGCCTATGCCTGGCTGCCACGCAGTCATCTTCAAGCTTTTTCTGCAAATATGAAAACACATAGCGGGGGTTTTAAACCCCCACAAAATACAGGCATTTCAATAATAGCGAATAGACGCTCGTGAAGCATAAATTAGGCGCGAAGTGTCCATCAAAATCGTCTTGAGCTTCTGAGTTTGACCATGCCTGTTTGGGGTTCCAATTTTACAGTATATAAAAAAGCCCAATTCTAAAGCTCTGAAAACCTAGAAATTGTCAACGGTGATTTGCGTTTTACAGCATCATAATCAAATTAAAGTGCACAGAAAGCTTTGTAATGGTATCAACAATGCATAATAACGTTCAAGATGAATTAAAAAGGCATAGAAATGGAGTTCAGTTTCTCAAAATTTGGACAAACCGTGGGGGGGTGATGAGTGATTCTTTGAGGTTCTGCGCTTGATTCTGATTGCCAAAGGTTGCTGGTGATTCAAGGAATGTATTGGAATCAAAATGGAAGCCTGAATTGTACTGTAAGGTCGTTTTCAGTTTGTCACCTTTTCTTTGAAAATTGGAAATTGCTTATGCTGTATTAGGATGCTCTAGGTCGTGAATTCTATCAGGAATGCTTGCATATGTCTTTTGTAATGAGTATCAAACAATATAATGGACATTAAGCCTTTGCACTTATGTTTGAGATTTTGTCATAACCTCCATTAAAACCACTTGCCATTCTTGTGAAAATTTGGATTTTTATGCCCATAATAGGTCTTGCACGAATTTGGAATGTACTTCATGGTGTATCAAAGCAATTCAACACAAAATATATCCCTTCATTAATTTTCTTGATTTTTATTTGAATTTTAAAGATTTAAAATGAATTAAATCAAATAAAATCAAATAAAAATGGAAAAATTAATTTTTAATCTTGAAATAAATTGTGGGACACGTGGGAGGCATGGCCAAGCTGAATCAATTGGAAAAAGTGGGCCCCTTTTGTCAAAAATGAAGTTTCAAGGATAATTGACTTTGGCCATTTCACAAAAATTTCCCAACTTCTCCAATGCACATCTTGCTCAATTTTGAAGCTATGACCATGTTCTTGGACATTTTGGAAAGGTCTTGAAGTCCTTTAACCAATGTCTTTGGTCCCATGTCAGTTTGATTTACCAATCTCAAGTTATGGTCTTTGACTTAAAGTCCCTTTTTGTTGACTTTTGAAAATGACCTATAATGTTGAAATTGATAACTTTTTGTGAGAGAATTTCTTGGATTTGGAATGTGAAGATGAGTTGTAGGAAATGTCCTCCCCTTCAAGATGAGCATTGGATGGGATTTTTCTGATGAACCATGAAAAAGTTATGCCTTGGTCAAGTTACAGTTGACTTTTCAGCTGTCCAAAAATAGAAACTTTTGCATCTTGATGATTTTTGAGCCATTCTTGTGAAACCATGTTCAAGATTTGACCAAATGATGATTGTGGCTTCAAAATAAGATGTTGACCAAAAAATTTGACTTTTGACTGCCAAATGACCATTTTGCTCCTGCAGTTGACTGTGAAGCAATTAGGGTTTTTGACTGTGCAACTTGACCTTGTGAGCCTTGAAACTTGACATGTAGGTGCTTGACAATGTGTATGAGCATGTGTGACTTGATTGAGCCTTTGAAAACCTCAACTTCCTTGCAGGAACCAAAACCCTAATTTTGACTGTGTTAGGAGGCAATTGGACTGAGCAATCCTTGAGAGATTTTGAACCATGATCTTGCCAAATCTTGAAGAATATGGGAGGGCAAATTTTGGGGTACAACACTAATAAAATCCCATCCTCCCCGTTACTATCCTCGGGAGGATAGAAGATTTTCACATCAATAACTTAGTTAAGTGGCCCTGCGCCTTCGACCACAAACTCGACCCCCGATTTTAGAATCCTCGACTGCTCCACGACCATGTTGAAACCATAGCTGAGTGTGTCCATGACGTCTTGTTCGAGCACCCGGATGGGTGCAATTAGCTCTGCTCTAGACACCATGACTTTCTCTGCATCGGTCTCTTCTTCATCCAGGGCCTTGATTCCCTCCGACTCTTTTGTTCGGGCAACCAGGCGCTCGTTCTCTTTGCTCATGGCGTCTATTTGGGGCCGTAGCTCGTTCATATCCTTGAGAAGTTAAACTTAGGCCTCAAACTTTGACTCGTGGTTGAGGATGTCACACTTTAATTTCTCATTCTTGGCCTTCAGCTTTTGAATCTTAGCATATGTTGTATCGAGGGAGACCTGAGAGCTTGCGACCTCATCATTTAGCGTCAAGGTCGTCTCGAGCATCCTCATCACAGCGGCCACATCATCCGCCAAATTCTTTCAACGAACCTCCTTATCCTCGAACATAATCTCCCCCTTTCCTCCTCGTGAACGCACAAAGATCTCTCCCCTCTAAAGAGATCACGATGTAGATAGCAAGAAGGCAGCACGAAGACCCCCCCAGGCCCCTTGTCACCTTCGAGCACGATGCCCTCGACGTCCTCCACGCGTTTCCTCTTTGTTGTTGGCTCGTTGAGGGGAACCTGGGCGGGCTCGCTGGGGGGAACCTGGGTTTTTGATGAAGAGGGAAAATCGCTGGCACGAGCAGCAGATTTGGCTTGCTTTTGGAGTTGGGAGACCCTGTTCTTTGGCCCCGAGGTGGAAGCATTCTTCAGTCTCAACTTTAATAAGCGCTCGGAGAGGGAGGCCATTTGACCAGCAATAAAAAAGAAACCGCCAGTCACAGGTTAAACAAGGATAATAACGCATGCACGTCCCCATATGAAAGACAAACAAAAATAATCATCGTGACCGCATCCCCTACCTAAAAGCCTCATGGCTTCCTCGTCTAAGGAACATTCGAGCAAAGCCTTCGTGTTGATAAACATATTAACTAAGAGTTACTCTCCATTGTTGTCAAAGAGGAGGTTGTTGTTCACATCCACACACCTCGCAGGGGAGAAGCTCCTAACATAGGCCGCCAACTTCTCCTAAGAGATTTGGTCGTGAGTGTCCAAATCCTCAGGCTTTACAGCATAATACCCAGGCTTTTGCTCGAAATGTTTTCATCGCCATTCGAGCGAAAATCTGGCCACGAGCGGGGTAATTGGTCGCCCTTCCTCCACCTCTTCCATGCGAGTGAGTGATATGGTGGAAGAACTGACTTGGGTGTTTTGCGTTTGATCGCAAATATTGCCATTAGCAAGAGTCGCCACCGACTTTTCTTTTATCCAAAAGGAAAGGTGAAAAAGCACAGAAAGAACTTTGAGGTTATTTCTTGAGTTCGGGGGGTAGATTATGAAAAGGGAAGGTATTAGCACCCTTTTCATCCATGGTTTTCCAAGGGCTCTTAGTTACTTGCTAGATCACTTGCTTTTGTTTGAAATTCTGCTTTGTGTGGTTTTTGAAAGTATTTTGTAAAGAGGCCATTTGTTTAGGCAAACTTTGTAATGATTCTCGTTCGTAAGAATGAATACAAAGATGTTGATCTTTTGAAAATGTTTTCAAGTTTGTAAGATGTTTTGAAAGTGTTGGTGTTTGTTTTGAAAATAGCAAGGATGTTTTGTTTTGAAATGGAGAAAGTAATTAGGAGCATTCTACCTACTCAAAAGTCTTTCATGTTCATTTCCTCTTTCCTTTGACATTGTTATCTTACCATTGATTTGGTAAGTAACCCTATCTTTGGATGTAAACGGGACGGGCGTGGGTCATCGTATAACCATGATTAGCAATGTTGCAAGGTATCTTAGCATTCTCTTTTAGGGACTAAGATCATTTGAAAGACAACATAGATAGCGCCATCGAGGGACTATGATCTTATATTTTTCTTGTTTTTGCTAAGATACCTCACATGCGTAATATGGCTATTTTGTAAGGCAGCCAAGTGGATTTTACCCTAAGGGTGCTTGTGTGCAAGTGTATTATTTTTCATGCTTGGTTTTGTCTTTGATTAGGGTTTTCTAATTGATTGGTTTTAGTCTTTCCATACAAACCCTAATTACTAGCATTTGTATATAAAGCGATAAATTGCGGAATTTAAAATTATTACGCTATTACAATACTTGTGGGAGGGGGTGTACAAATTTCATGTGAGGATTGCAAGAAAATAAAGCCTAATTATCTATTACAACCATATTGAATTTGGATAAATTATGTACAAAAATGAGTAAATATACAAGAATGTAAAATGGAAAGAGAATGGACTTTTATTTGGATTTTTAGGGAAAAGGGGTTTTGTTTTAACCAAATTAACTAAAAGAAAAATAATTAAGTAAATTAGTAAAAAGTAAAACCTAAATTTACTTGAAAAAGAATTTAAATAAAACCATAATCTAGTAATTGATTAAAAAAAGAAATTAAGTTTATAAGAAGAATATTTTTTGGTATTTTTGTCTTAAAAATAATTTATAGTATTATAAAATATTTTTGGTCTTTTTTGATTTTAAGAGAGTATTTTTTAATTGTGAAAGAAATAAACTAAAACCCTAGTTTTTAATTAAATTTACAAACCAATTAGTAAAATAAATAAAGTATGATTAAATAAAATAATGTTTTTTTGTGTAAAAAATAAATAAACTATATCAAAATATAAATATAATGTTTTTATATTTTTTCTGATTTTTTTATAGTATTAGATAAAATATTTAAGAAAACAAATAAATAAAAATGAAAAAAATAAAATAAAATGGGCCAGGGTGTGAATAGCCAGCAAGGGGGGTCAGAAGTGAAAAAACATAAGGCCCAAGGGGATGAGGCCCAGCGTTGCCAAAAAAGTCAGAATATGTGAAAAAATATGAAAAAAAATCTAAAAGGGTACAACTAGGGCTCAAACCCAGGTCCCTATAGTCAAAGGTGCGAGCTTCTACCACTCGGGTGGCTATACATCCGTTTATTAATATCAAACCATAAATATATATGGTAAACACGTTCCTGAGGCCAACTTCATCTTCAACCTCACGCCCAGCCTGAACCTTTGTATCTCATTCAATTCTCATCAAAAATGAAAAATATAAACAGGAAACTTGTAGCAAACTTCCTCACGATTTCAGAAATGCAAAGCAATAAAATTATAGATCAAAGACAAGCATGAATTTTAATGGACCTAATCTGAACCCTAAAAATTTCAGAAACTTCAATCTTAAAATTCTCTAAGCTCAAGCAATATAAATGAAAATTATGGACATGGTTAGCTTCAGGTAAATGATATCTACATTTTTTATTCACAAATAAACCATTAATGATACTTGTATGAAAATTTCAAAGTTGAGATAACTTACCTTGCAAAAAGGTATCGTGTTTGGAGTTTGAGTAACTTTTAGTGAGTTCCATGGTTGGATTAGCTTCCTCAAGTTCACAGGAAGCTAATGTGATGCTTAGCTTGAGCTAAAAGTGCTTGAGGAG
This sequence comes from Vicia faba, assembly GCA_948472305.1. NCBI lineage: Eukaryota > Viridiplantae > Streptophyta > Magnoliopsida > Fabales > Fabaceae > Vicia > Vicia faba. The sequence goes on along the minus strand of OX451736.1, from coordinate 1,430,319,972 downwards.
TTCTGGAGAAGTCAAGGTGAAAGGTGTTGTTTTTGAAAATGGTGGATGATGATGGAGGTGTTACAGAGGTGTTGCATGTGTTGGAATTGTTTGTGCATGTTATTTAGAAGCTTTTGAAAGTAAAAGGCCAAGAAACGCACGAGCAAATTTGGAGATTGGATTTAAAAATCAGAAATGGCAAGTTTTGAGGTGTTTTTGGTGATTCTGTGTTCTTGGTGTTTTCAGGGCTTAAGCATGCGTGGGATTTGTGGAAAATAACTTGTGTATGTATAAGCAAAAAACTTGAGTGCTTTTGAGAGTCAGAAGTATAAGTTACAAGCTAATTACTATGTTCTTGATTTTCAAGAAAAGTGGGAAAACAAGTTTCAAGAGGAAGTACAAGCATGGGCTGAGTGATTGTAAATGTCTAGATAAATTTCTCTTGAGTTATGGGACTTGTATCATCATAAAAGAACAAGTGCAAGGCTCAAGAACAAGTTTTATGCAAAAAGCTACTTTATCAAAATGGCATTGTGCACTTTCTTCCCAAAATGGATATAAAGTATGGCCTTGCATTGAATGCTCGAATTGAGACCTCTAACAGCTGTGCAAGCAATTAATTATGGAGTGCCTAAGAAGTTTGAGGCCTGTAAAGTAGAGGTTATACAACATAAGTTTGAATTTTGAATTTTGTTCATTACAAAATGACTTGTAATTCAAGTGTGAAAACCCTAACTTCATCTCTTCGATTCTCCCTACTCAAAAATGATCTCAAGGAGTTATTAGACATTTTTGAAAGATTGTAATGTTCTATACAACCCCTCTTTGAATCACTTTTTAAAATTCCCCTTGGAACTATATGAAAAAGTGCCATGAAGTTAGGTCAAAATCCTGACCAAATTAAGGCAAAATTTCACTAAGTGTTTTATTTCATGGCCATGTGTCTTAAAATTATAACTTGATATCTAAGAACTTTTGGAAGGAGTTGTGTAAAGCAATGTTGTATATTTCATGGAGATCTACAACTTTCATGTTGAAAGTTTCTTTTGAATCATCTTTCATCATGGTGAAAATTTTGTTCAAAGTTGTGAAAATATAAGAAATTTTCAACACTTAGAAAAAATTTTAAGTTTTGAAATTTTAACTTTTAAAAATGAAATCTTGAATTTTTGATTTCTTGATGAATAAGTTTCATATTTTGACATGCTTTGATGAATTGTGATCTTTGACATTTGATTTTGACCAAAAAGTCAAAGTTTAACTTTTTTTAGTATACAGTTGACTTTTGATTAGTTGACTGAAAATTCATCTATCAATCCATTGGACTTGAGCAATGTTTTGAGCCATGTAATTAGGTAAAAATGATTCAATTAGACTCTTGAGATCATTCCTTAAACCAATTGATCATTTGCTAGGTCAAAAAATCAGAAATTGCCCTTTCTCAATCAAAACCCTAATTTTGACCATTTTGCCCTTTTGAAGATTTGATCAAATTTCTTGAGGAATTATGGTCCAAACTTAATTAAATGATACATATGAGTTTAAAATGTTTACGTGGATCCAAAATTATGAAGTTTGACTGTAAATTGGCCACAATTGACTTTTCCCCCAATATAGTTGATTTTTAGGTCAACTACTCAATTGACTGAGCAAAAGTGTGATCCAAAGCTTGAAACTTGACATGAGTAATATTGAGGGTACATGATGATATATGAAAGTCATATGGGGTATTGGAAGTTCAAATATCCTTGTGCAATCTCAAACCCTAATTTTGGTCATCAATGCTTAAGGAGATGCCTTGAGCTGATCAACCCTAGTGCAGTCTTGAGCCAAGGGATATCTTCTGAGAAAATTCTTGATAAGTGAGAGGGGAAATTTTAGGGTACAACAGTTTCCCTTGTTCAATCTTCTTAAGCCTGAATAGTTAGGTTGGTGAGTTTTGCCATTCGTGACTCGAAGGTGGAAGATGATTGGACATTAAAGTGCCCAGAAATTTGCACTCGGTGATGTGATGGTTGATGGTACATGGAATGGACTTAATGATGCCATTCAGAAATGATTGTTGAACCGTATCTGTAAGCTGAAATTGAATAAGTATCAAAATGAAGGCCGTGTCTGGAGCGTATATGAACTTTATCTGAAAACTAAATCTGAATGAGTATCAGAATGACATCCGTGTCTGGAGCGTATCTGAACTGTATCTGAAAGTTGAATCTGAATGAGTATCAGGATGGAATCCGTGTCTGGAGCATATTTGAAATGTATCTGAGAGCTGAATCTGAATGAGTATCAGGATGGCATCTGTGTCTGAAACGTATCTGAACTATATTTGAGAGCTGAATCTGAATGAGTATCAGGATGTCATCCGTGTCTGGAGCGTATCTGAACTGTATCTGAAAAGCCTTTGAACATTGTTAATGGTAGATATTGATTAACCTTATCCTAAAAAGGGTAAAATGTTAGTTAATATGTGTTGTACCCCAAAATTTGCCCTCCCATATTTCTCAAAATATTTCAAGAAAAATTCACAAGTCCAACCCGGCGCGTCATATTCAGGTATTCTTTCGCCAAGATATCTCTGATAACGTATTCTCAAATTCAGGTTCGGCTCAAGAGTCAATTCTTTAAAGAAGGTATCCGAATGTGTGAGTTTTCTCGAAGAAATATGGTGAAAAAGTGTGCTGAAAGTCCAGTTTTTACGCGCTAAAAAATTCATAACTTGAAGATCGTGACTCGTTTTGAACCCGTTCCTGTGGCCAAAATTTCATCTTGACATTATCTACGTTTTCATCTCTCACGGATGGAAGCCAATTTCGATCAGAAGGTCTTCAAAAATGTGGATTTATCAAGTATTTTCATACAGAAAATTTGTGACAGAAGTTTATTTGCGTCATGTTCAGAAAATCATAACTTGATCGATTTTCATCGTATCGAGCTGGTTCCGGTGCCAAAATTTCACAAATTGAGTTGGATACATTTTCACAGAAGGTATTGAGTTCAAACGGTATTCAAAAGGCCTTCGTTTTTTGCTCAGAGTGCGTGACGCGCTGAAAATCCTGAATGCTGAATATTATTTCATCTGAGCCGAAACTTCGAAAATTCATAACTCGGTCAATTTTTATCGGATTGGACTCATATTTTTACACAAGGTCACTGACTCATAGATCTACAACTTTGCTTCAAAAGTCGAGACCAAATTATGCACCGATCAATACCAGTTTTTTATTGAAGAACGTGTCAGAGTCGACACTGGAGCCCAAAATAAGTTTGTCTGAGCTGAAACTTCAAAAATTCATAACTAATTCACCGTTTATCCGATTGAGTCAATTTTTGGACAGGAGTTAGTTCTCGATGTCGGCTACATTTTGTTTTCACATTTCAACTTCAAAAAATGCACTTAAGTCCCTGCGACTTAGCCTGGAAAGTGACGAATTCAAGTGAATATTGGAGGCCCAATTGCACATTCAAAGCCCATTTGCTTTACCCTAATTTTCATTATATAATCACCTTCTTTTCACACAAACCAGGGAGGAGAAAAAGAGGAGAAAAAGGAGAAAGAGAGGAGAAAAAAAAGAGAGAAAAAAACCTTGCCACAACACTGTTAGAATATCAAACTCTTTCAAGAACCCTAAAACCTTGAAATCCTTATTACAAATCCCTCTCTCACTACAAACAAGCCATCACAGTTACAAACCAACACCTCACTACTTCTTCAGTAAGGGTAAGGCTGGCTTGATCTCCATGATCCTAATTTTCCAGTAAGGCATAAAAGCATTCAGGCCACTGATTTTTCAGTAAGGGTAAGATTGATTTGATCTCCATGATCAAAAGGGTATAATCATTCATACATGCCATATTGTGCCTAAACATTAAATTTCTTCATATATTGGCTTTATTTGCATTTTATGATTTTATTTAATGTGTTCGTGAGATTCAACACTGCAGATTTAGACAGGATTCCATGCAGGTTCATTAAGGAACGTTGAGGCCAAAAGCCAAATGGCCAAAAGGCCAAAAGTCAAATGGCCAAAACAGAACATTTTACACATGACCCCAATACATGGCGAGACAGACATCCTGAGAAGATTAAGGAACGTTGAGGCCAAAACGCAAATGGCCAAAAGCCAAAAGCCAAATGGCCAAAGTAGAACAACTTATGCATGATGAGGCCAGAACACAAATGGCCAAACCACTCCAATTCACCTCCAAAAAGGGGACAGAAACCCCCCAAGGTATTGTATTTTCTTTCTTTTCCTTATTTTATTTATTTCAATTATTTCTTTTTTTAATTAATTCCTTTAATTTAACTTATTTTCATAAAATATAAAAAATAGTAAAAAACACAAAAAATCAGAAAAGGAACAAAATTAAATACCTTTATTTAATTAATGTTTTTTTGCAAATAAAATTCATAATTAACTTAGTTTTCTTCTAATTTAGGTTTAAATCTTAACATTTTCTTAAATAATTTAAAATTGGTAGAATTAGCTTTAATTAATTTTTATCCTTTTTTCTTTTCTTTTCACTAATATTTCCTATTATTATTTTTATAATTAAATTGCATGTAAATAATTAGATTAATTTTAGGTTTAATTTTAACATGTTTTTCTTAATAAATAAAAAAATTAGAATTAGGGTTAATATTTTAATTTAATTTAATCTTTCTCATAAAAATACATAAAAAACATAAATACCAAAAACTCAAAAAAAAAAAAAATTTTCTTTTTTCTCTTTAATTTCATTAGTTTAATCATTTAATTTAATTTCATTAAAAAGGGTCCAACACCCTCGTTTCCAATTTTAATTCCTATTCGCGCATTTTTATTTATTTCCTTCTTTTAAATATTTATGTAACTCTCCCAAAGCCTTGTAAACTTAATTTCTCGCACTTTATTTTATTTCTTTATTTACTTTCCGTCAAATCGGGTCCTGGATTTTAATTTGGCGATGTGGACCCGCGCCTTTGTAATAGTTTAGGAACTTTAATTTCCGCAACTTTTTTAACTGTTAATAATTGCATGCAAGAATGAATGTCTAAATAAAAACAAACGCATAGATCACCTTGACATGAATAAGATAAAATAACTGAACATGACACACAAATCACACACCACCCCTAGGGTACGCCTCACTGTTGCCTTGCCTCGAAAGGTGATCGTCGAGTAGAGGATGTCTTAGTAAGTCCTCATGATCCGGGAACCTGGCATGAGGGTAGCTTCTAAGGTGTCTTCCCATTACTCTGGTGATCACCATGTCCCGAACCTCGAATTGACCCGAACACCTCCAACGGTGGTGCTACCTACCTCTCAATGGTGGGATGGCACTACTTTAAAGGACATTTAAACAGACGAATTCCTTAGGGTAGGTAGGTTCTCGTAGATACTTACTCTAATTTCAAAACAAAATTCAAAAATACTTTTCACACCAACACATTTTCAAAAAGCTTTCGAAAGCATTTTTCAAACACTCTTGAGGACTGATACAAGAGTCGAACTGGAATTTTCAAAGAAACTTTTTTAAAACCCACAATTGAAAAGCAAACAAACCTTTTGAAAACACAAATGAGCAAGTATCTAAGAGCCCATGGATAACCATGGATAGAAAGGGTGCTAACACCTTCCCTTTCTATAATCTACCTCCCGAACCGAGAGCAATCTCTTTAAGGAATTTTTCTGTGCTTTTGTCCTTTCCATTTGGAAAAAATAAAAGACGGTGGCGACTCTTGCTTACCGCGACATTTCGCGAACCAGCTTTAAACGGTCAGTTCCAGATCCACCGATCACAGAACTGGCGACTCTGCTGGGGACATTATTTTAAAGTGAGTTGTACCTTAGGGTTAGTTCATAACTGTGTTTTCAATTGTATTGACTTGTCTGCTTTAAATTTGTGGGTTGCATGGGAGTTACATAGATCCTAACCCGGATCTGGGGGTACCCTGTTAGGTAGCATAAGCTGTGAGGGACCTGTCCGGCGTAGACCGACACGGGTGAAACAGTGGCTACGTTGGTGTGGCACCTTGGTCTGTACCGATATCCCTTGTGTTGCAACGAGGAGAATATGGGTCTTCTGAGGAGTCATTAAGCACCAACAACCTTAGAACCTTAAATGACATAACTTGGCCATTAGAATAGTAGCAGTATGCTACGCCCATTGAGGCTAAACTCTCGTGATGGTTCTGGCTGCAAGAAAAGATTGCGATGCTGGAGTTATGACCGATTGAGGGTAGTCAGTGATATTGGGACCCTTAGAACCCGATTACTTCTAATAGGACAGGTTGAGCCCACCAACTTCAAGAGGGTAATACCCAGACCCCATGCTGGCCTAAACTCTAAGGGTTTCTCTTGTGTGACTTATGTGCCTTCGTACTTGACTATTTGCATGCTTGTTGTCTGACACTTGAGCTTCTTGCAGGTTTTGTTTGTAGTCCTTAATTAGGACTCATAACAAGGTCTACCGAGTTTCTTGCAGGTTTCGTTTATAGTCCTTAATTGGGACTCATGACAGGGTTTACTAAGTTTCTTGCAGGTTTTGGTTTGCAGTCCTTAATTGGGACTCATAACAGGGCTACTCACATTACCCCATGCATACCATAACATCATACCATTGCATACATCCTAACCCATTTCAAGGATCTCAAGGGCTTGTGATGTAGGTCATGGTGAATCAACTATCCCAGCAAGGGGCAAAGAGGATTTATTTTCCTCTAGCCAAGGTAGTCAGGGGGCTATGACCCACTTGATATGGTGAGCTTTGACACTTGAAGAAAGTTCCTCTAGCCAGGGTTGTCAGGGGCTATGACCCACTAGATATGGTGAGCCTTTGACCCTTGAAGAAGGACTCTCAACAACATGGGTTTCCTTCAATCAAGCTATAAATTCCAATGCTAACAATTTTCTTGTTTACCCTGCGAGGTCCTTGAAAACATTGCATGCATATCATACATATCATTGCATTACAGGTACCCTTGTTGCAGGTCACTTACCTTTGTCGCTGTTTATTTCAGCAATGGCCTCCCAACAAGATAACCAGGACCTTCTTGCTCAAGAGACTCGGTTCGGGGAAATCCTCCTGAATCTATCCAAGGGGCAGGAGGAGCTAAGGACACTTCTCATGGGGACTTTGGTCAGGAACAGTGCTGAGGATGAACGGATGAAACATCTGCAAGCTGAAGTGGATGCAATGAGAGCCCAGATGCTGGGGCAGGTGACTATCATCCAAGACTTAGCTCAAAGACAAGATGAGCTCGGGGTTCTCGTCAACCAACTGCTTCAGGGTAACCAACTGGGGCAAATGTCTAAGGGTAAAAAGCCAGTCGTCGTTCAACCATCTTTGAGACAAGGAGGTAAGGGGAGGGCTCCTCAAATGGCTTCAGTGCCACAAATTCAGCATCAACCTCATCAGCTTCAGCCAGACAAGCCCAGGAGGCAATTCACCCAACTCAACATGTCACTGTTTCAAGCTTTACAACGCCTGTTGAGGTTGAACCTGATCACATTAAGGGCTCATCCCCAGAACCCCAACACAGCACATCCTACTTATGATCCCAACAAAAGGTGTGCCTACTACTCTGCCTGTCCAGGACATGATACAAATGAGTGTTGGGCTCTGAAGAACAAAATCCAGGACCTGATTGATGAAGGGGCATTGGAGTTTACATAAGATGGTCAGGCTGAATTTTTCTACCATCCCCCCAAGACTCACCAGTTGAAGTAACAGGCCCTGAGAAGAGAAAACTTTTGTTCATTTGAATGTTCAAGTTGTAATTTTCTTTTGTTCAAACATTTACTCATGTTAAACATCGTTATTTCATTAATGCATCGCATATGTCTGTTTTGAAGCAATATATTCGTATTCACTATATGCAAATTATTTTCATATTTTTTCTGATGTCAACTCTCGATTAATAATCCTAAGTCTCTTGAGGGAGGATGACGAAAATGATACCATAATCTACAGTATGCTTTTGAACAGACCCCGCTGATGAGGTACAGGCATTGTTTCAATTCTTAAACACTGGAGTTATAAGGAAGATAATCCCTCGTCAACCCCTCTGAGCCAAAGAAGTTGGAGTTTTTCTTTTCGAAAATTAAAACCCTTAATCATAACCTGGGGCAGGGTAGTCTCTCAGTTGATCCAAGTGCATAACGAATGGCACCAAAGAGGTCCTTACAAAACAAAAGACAGTGATGGTTCCGAATAATCAATAAAGAAAGGCAGTCCTTATCTCAAAAATAAAAAACCCATTAAGTCAAAACCCATGAAGGAGACTTACAAAACTGGGGCATCCCGCTGACTGTAATTCCAAAAAAAGGAAACAGTTCAGGCAAAAAAGAAAGGGATAACAAAAAAATCAGACAAGAAAGAGGTCTTACAAACCCTCAACAAAAAAGAAATGACTGCCTATTCAAAATAAGTTATCAACATCCGAATCATCACCGGAAAATCAGAGCAAAGACTCAAACAAGGTCTAACGTATGATCAACTGAGTTTAGGTTTGGAGAACATCACGAAGAGCGGGTGGGTACAAATAAAATTTGAGCCTTTATCCTTTGTTTCTTAAACCGTGAACCAGGCCACGTTATAACCCTTAAAAGTCCTAGCTGAAGCATGGGTTAGTTTGAAAGCATACTGTGACGAAAGGTATCCTGACTCCTTAAGGCTTACTATAAAGAAGGAGTTGACATCACGTTTTACAAACATTCATTTATTTTATGAAAAAAGAATGCATTTTCAAAATCTTCAAGACAGACATAGGCTTTGCATTTTTAACATAACTTTGTTTGCATATGACTTTTTGTTTAAACAGCATAGAAGTTCGCACGACGAATGCCTAATGAACAGAAGTACCTCCAATCAAGGGGCAGACATGACCATGGTCCATTATCTGGGGCAGTCCAATCAAGATTCGGAGAATCTCTCAAAAGCCAAATAGTAGAGGCAAATCTCTGCCTGAGTCACTTGGGACACTCCAGCAACGAATCTTGCACGATCAGACATCTTCTGGTAATATGGTAACACAAGCAGCCAGGGGCACCTCCCTGCATTCTAAGAGCATGGACATAGTCGAAAAAATACTACGCAAAATCAAAGACCCGCTAGGTTGACACACCTAGGCAAAAATGAAGGGATGAAATAAAAAAAAATCTGTACACCCGGCAAGTCGAAAACCTGAAAAGGCGGCTTGGGCAAAAATGGGTATCCCGGTGGACTGAAAACCCGAGAGGGCGGTCCAGGCAAAAGTTAGGGATTAAAGTGTACGACTATGTCTCGTCATCTTGTCATTTGCCTATCAGAAGAAGAGTTTGTCCATCAACAACTATCAGCACCTCACAGGTCTTCCTCTCCCGCCTCAGAAACAGGGGCAATGATGAGTTGTCCAAACGATCTAATTGCTCTGTCCACAAGATACAAGGTAGGATATAACCAATGCATCTTAATTCCCCAGAGAGTGAGCCAGCAAGTCAGTGCACTCTCCCCGAGCTATATTATCAAACCTTAAGGAAGTTGGGTATCCTCCCGCAGATCTCAACATTCCCCAGCAATACACATGCATTCCTAACAAGCATCCCCGGCAGTCTCGGTCTAAAGATTGTTCCCCGGTGGTATATCAAACATTCAGTGGAGTCACTTCCCCGATACAGTTCAAAACTTCCCCAGGAGAGTCCAATCCAGTTTCCCCAGGAAAAGTTGGAATCCATCTCCCCAAGCAGGAAGCTTATCCCCAGTAGATTCGGGAAGCTCATCCTCGCAGGGCACGAACGCGTCGTCCGACTTTATTCAAATAGTTATTTCCCTACCAGGATATAACTGGGTTATCCTCAGCCAAAAGCCACGGAAAGAGCGCCCTCGACGAAGTCTTCTTATCCCCAGCGAAGTCTATTAACACATCCGATACAACAAGGGTATCCCCAGCAAGTTACTATCAACAATTCAGCAAGATATCTCTCTCCCCACAAATTATTGCTTTCCAGCAAGATCGTTAGAGTACTTTTCTCCCGCAGAGTAATCCATTCGCCAAGTTCATTCCCCGACGGAGTCATCTTCTCCTACCGGTATTCTTGCAACTAGCATCCCCAGCGGAAGCAAAATCTATTCTCCAACATCAGCCCAGGAGTGACTTCCTGGCACCCGTCAAGGATTTACTTTCCTAGACAAAAAAAAATTCATAAATATCGCACTTCCATACATCATTATAACATGCATAGACGCATCATATCTTACAAATCTCATTTATGTTGAGAACATCATTGATTGGTCCATATCATGCATTGCATATGACTGACCTTTACCTTTCAGGAAAGATTCAGCTAAATTCTCAATCATATTTCAAGACTCTAAGGCCTTCTCTGGTCCAGTTAAATCGACCCCAAGAAGATTTTTCTGATAAAGATCCAGCTGAAGACACTCCCAGACCTAGACCGGTTCAGTTAATCGACCCTAAGATTCTCTGTTTCTTATCCAGTCCAAGGCCTTCTCTAGTCCAGTTAAATCGACCCCAAACAGATTTTTCTGATGAAGACTCAGTAAAAGTTATCCAAGGTTTTTCTCAATGATTGTTATTGAGATTGTAATTGCCTATGGTTCTCTCCCCAATGCTGCGGAGATGATAATTCCATTCCAGGTTTTTCTCAATGATTGCTATTGAGATTGTAATTGCCTATGGTTCTCTCCCCAATGCTGCGGAGATGATAATTCCATTCCAGGTTTTTCTCAATGATTGCTATTGAGATTGTAATTGCCTATGGTTCTCTCCCCAATGCTGCGGAGATGATAATTCCATTCCAGGTTTTTCTCAATGATTGCTATTGAGATTGTAATTGCCTATGGTTCTCTCCCCAATGCTGCGGAGATGATAATTCCATTCCAGGTTTTTCCCAATAATTGCTATTGAGATTGTAATTGCCTATGGTTCTCTCCCCAATGCTGCGGAGATGATAATTCCATTCCAGGTTTTTCTCAATGATTGCTATTGAGATTGTAATTGCCTATGGTTCTCTCCCCAATGCTGCGGAGATGATAATTCCATTCCAGGTTTTTCTCAATGATTGCTATTGAGATTGTAATTGCCTATTGTTCTCTCCCCGATGCTGCGGAGATGATAATTCCATTCCAGGTTTTTCTCAATGATTGCTATTGAGATTGTAATTGCCTATGGTTCTCTCCCCAATGCTGCGGAGATGATAATTCCATTCCAGGTTTTTCCCAATAATTGCTATTAAGATTGTAATTGCCTATGGTTCTCTCCCCGATCTTGCGGAGATGATAATCCCATTCCAGGTTTTCTCAATGATTGCTATTGAGATTGTAATTGCCTATGGTTCTCTCCCCAATACTGCGGAGATGATAATTCCATTCCAGGTTTTTCCCAATGATTGCTATTGAGGTTATAGTCGCCTATGGTTCTCTCCCCGATCCTGCGGAGGTGGTAATCCCAGATTTCGCTCAACGATTACTGTTGAAGTTGAAGTTATCCAAGGTTCTCTCAATGTTTGCTGTTGAGGTGGTAATCGCCTATGGTTCTCTCCCCGATCCTGCGGAGGTGGTAATCCCAGATTTCGCTCAACGATTGCTGTTGAAGTTGAAGTTATCCAAGGTTCTCTCAATGTTTGCTGTTGAGGTGGTAATCGCCTATGGTTCTCTCCCCGATACTGCGGAGGTAGTAATCATCCCCAGATTCGCTCAATGATACTGTTGAAGTCGAAGTCGCCCAAGATTCTCTCAATGTTTGCTGTTGAGGTTGTAGTCGCCTATGGTTCTCTCCCCGATCCTGCGGAGGTGGTAATCCCAGATTTCGCTCAATGATTGCTGTTGAGGTTGAAATTATCCAAGATTCTCTCAATGTTTGCTGTTGAGGTTGTAGTCTCCTGTGGTTCTCTCCCTGATACTGCGGAGGTAGTAATCATCCCAAGATTTTTCAACGATTGTTGTTGAGGTTAAAGTCATCCAAGGTTCTCTCACCGTCCCGTTGAGGTAGTAACCATCCCTGGTTCATTCATCACCTTTTGAAGATCCAGATTCAGCTCCTGTAACAAGTCAGGGTGCACATTCATACAAAGAGTTTGAAGACCAGCTCCTGTAACAGGTCAGGTACTCATTTTCTTCTTTGCAGGTATGCAAGTTCTCGCTAAGGAATCTCTTATGCGATCAACATCCAGATGGCATCTATAAGCCCATCCACCTATCCATCATCTCTCAGCATGGCATCTATAAGCCCATCATCCTATCCATCAGTCTCCAAATGACATCTATAAGCCCATTCCACCATCACACTACTATGTGAGCGCAAATTTCTGGGCACTCTAATGTTCAATCATCTTCCACCTTCGGATTACGAAAGGCACGTCAGCCAATCTACATCCTCAGGTTTAAGAAGATTGAACAGGGGCAACTGTTGTACCCCAAAATTTGCCCTCCCATATTTCTCAAAATATTTCAAGAAAAATTCACAAGTCCAACCCGGCGCGTCATATTCAGGTATTCTTTCGCCAAGATATCTCTGATAACGTATTCTCAAATTCAGGTTCGGCTCAAGAGTCAATTCTTTAAAGAAGGTATCCGAATGTGTGAGTTTTCTCGAAGAAATATGGTGAAAAAGTGTGCTGAAAGTGCAGTTTTTACGCGCTAAAAAATTCATAACTTGAAGATCGTGACTCGTTTTGAACCCGCTCCAGTGGCCAAAATTCCGTCTTGACATTATCTACGTTTTCATCTCTCACGGATGGAAGCCAATTTCGATCAGAAGGTCTTCAAAAATGTGGATTTATCAAGTATTTTCATACAGAAAATTTGTGACAGAAGTTTATTTGCGTCATGTTCAGAAAATCATAACTTGATCGATTTTCATCGTATCGAGCTGGTTCCGGTGCCAAAATTTCACAAATTGAGTTGGCTACATTTCCACAGAAGGTATTGAGTTCAAACAGTATTCAAAAGGCCTTCGTTTTTTGCTCAGAGTGCGTGACGTGCTGAAAATCCTGAATGCTGAATATTATTTCATCTGAGCCGAAACTTCGAAAATTCATAACTCGGTCAATTTTTATCGGATTGGACTCATATTTTTACACAAGGTCACTGACTCATAGATCTACAACTTTTCTTCAAAAGTCGAGACCAAATTATGCACCGATCAATACCAGTTTTTTATTGAAGAACGTGTCAGAGTCGACACTGGAGCCCAAAATAAGTTTGTCTGAGCTGAAACTTCAAAAATTCATAACTAATTCACCATTTATCCGATTGAGTCGATTTTCGGACAGGAGTTAGCTCTCGATGTCGGCTACATTTTGTTTTCACATTTCAACTTCAAAAAATGCACTTAAGTCCCTGCGATTTAGCCTGGAAAGTGACGAATTCAAGTGAATATTGGAGGCCCAATTGCACATTCAAAGCCCATTTGCTTTACCCTAATTTTCATTATATAATCACCTTCTTTTCACACAAACCAGGGAGGAGAAAAAGAGGAGAAAAAGGAGAAAAAGAGGAGAAAAAAAAGAGAGAAAAAAACCTTGCCACAACACTGTTAGAATATCAAACTCTTTCAAGAACCCTAAAACCTTGAAATCCTTATTACAAATCCCTCTCTCACTACAAACAAGTCATCACAGTTACAAACCAACACCTCACTACTTCTTCAGTAAGGGTAAGGCTGGCTTGATCTCCATGATCCTAATTTTCCAGTAAGGCATAAAAGCATTCAGGCCACTGATTTTCCAGTAAGGGTAAGATTGATTTGATCTCCATGATTAAAAGGGTATAATCATTCATACATGCCATATTGTGCCTAAACATTAAATTTCTTCATATATTGGCTTTATTTGCATTTTATGATTTTATTTAATGTGTTCGTGAGATTCAACACTGCAGATTTAGACAGGATTCCATGCAGGTTCATTAAGGAACGTTGAGGACAAAAGCCAAATGGCCAAAAGGCCAAAAGCCAAATGGCCAAAACAGAATATTTTACACATGACCCCAATACATGGCGAGACAGACATCCTGAGAAGATTAAGGAACGTTGAGGCCAAAACGCAAATGGCCAAAAGCCAAAAGCCAAATGGCCAAAGTAGAACAACTTATGCATGATGAGGCCAGAACACAAATGGCCAAACCACTCCAATTCACCTCCAAAAAGGGGACAGAAACCCCCCAAGGTATTGTATTTTCTTTCTTTTCCTTATTTTATTTATTTCAATTATTTCTTTTTTTAATTAATTCATTTAATTTAACTTATTTTCATAAAATATAAAAAATAGTAAAAAACACAAAAAATCAGAAAAGGACCAAAATTAAATACCTTTATTTAATTAATGTTTTTTTGCAAATAAAATTCATAATTAACTTAGTTTTCTTCTAATTTAGGTTTAAATCTTAATATTTTCTTAAATAATTTAAAATTGGTAGAATTAGCTTTAATTAATTTTTATCCTTTTTTCTTTTCTTTTCACTAATATTTCCTATTATTATTTTTATAATTAAATTGCATGTAAATAATTAGATTAATTTTAGGTTTAATTTTAACATATTTTTCTTAATAAATAAAAAAAATTAGAATTAGGGTTAATATTTTAATTTCATTTAATCTTTCTCATAAAAATACATAAAAAACATAAATACCAAAAACTCAAAAAAAATAATAATAATTTCTTTTTTCTCTTTAATTTCATTAGTTTAATCATTTAATTTAATTTCATTAAAAAGGGTCCAACGCCCTCGTTTCCAATTTTAATTCCTATTCGCGCATTTTTATTTATTTCCTTCTTTTAAATATTTATGTAACTCTCCCAAAGCCTTGTAAACTTAATTTCTCGCACTTTATTTTATTTCTTTATTTACTTTCCGTCAAATCGGGTCCTGGATTTTAATTTGGCGATGTGGACCCGCGCCTTTGTAATAGTTTAGGAACTTTAATTTCCGCAACTTTTTTAACTGTTAATAATTGCATGCAAGAATGAATGTCTAAATAAAAACAAACGCATAGATCACCTTGACATGAATAAGATAAAATAACTGAACATGACACACAAATCACACACCACCCCTAGGGTACGCCTCACTGTTGCCTTGCCTCGAAAGGTGATCGTCGAGTAGAGGATGTCTTAGTAAGTCCTCATGATCCGGGAACCTGGCATGAGGGTAGCTTCTAAGGTGTCTTCCCATTACTCTGGTGATCACCATGTCCCGAACCTCGAATTGACCCGAACACCTCCAACGGTGGTGCTACCTACCTCTCAATGGTGGGATGGCACTACTTTAAAGGACATTTACACAGACAAATTCCTTAGGGTAGGTAGGTTCTCGTAGATACTTACTCTAATTTCAAAACAAAATTCAAAAATACTTTTCACACCAACACATTTTCAAAAAGCTTTCGAAAGCATTTTTCAAACACTCTTGAGGACTGATACAAGAGTCGAACTGGAATTTTCAAAGAAACTTTTTTAAAACCCACAATTGAAAAGCAAACAAACCTTTTGAAAACACAAATGAGCAAGTATCTAAGAGCCCATGGATAACCATGGATAGAAAGGGTGCTAACACCTTCCCTTTCTATAATCTACCTCCCGAACCGAGAGCAATCTCTTTAAGAAATTTTTCTGTGCTTTTGTCCTTTCCATTTGGAGAAAATAAAAGACGGTGGAGACTCTTGCTTACCGCGACATTTCACAAACCAGCTTTAAACGGTCAGTTCCAGATCCACCGATCACAATATGCAAAGTCATGTTGTATGAAATGCATGGTATAATGATATTGTGATACATGCATTTGTGTTATCGATGTTTATGATATATGGATGCGATGTATGCGTATATGAGCTAATCTGCTGCACTGCTTGTTAGATTGGGGGAAAATAAATCCCCGACTGCTGCTGAGGATACGAAGTGCAAGTCTTCATGTTTTGAAATGTTTATGAATTTCCACTTAGAGAAATAAACTTTGTTGTAAGGGAAATGTCGTGTACTGCTTGTAAAATCCTGTTGGGGAATCTTGAGAAATTTGGAGACTTCTAACGGGGAGTGATAACTGGAAGTTTTGTTCTGCTGGGGATTAAATTGCACACTGTGGGGGACTTTATGGAAATAGCTTAGAGAGATTTCCCTATCTTTTAAAGCCATTAGTGATTGTCTTTCTATTTTGTTCATTTGTAAATGGTAGTTACGTTCAAATGCATATGTTCAAAAATAAATCAATAGACGTTTTCGTAAACAAAACACAAGAGTAAAGAAGAACCGATAGTTTTGTACTTTCAAAGGGATATCTTTGTATTGACTTTGAGTAAGTATTTTTGTACAATGAGACAAACATTATAGTAATAGAATGCCGTCGTAAAAAATGAAAACTTGATACAAAGAAAAGATAGCTATGTGAAATAATCCCATGGGGTTCCCATTCTACTATAGCCTTCGTGTCTCTGAGCATCTTATCTATTTGTTGCCTTGTCTGAAGCTGATTGAATTGATCAGAACCGTCGAGTTTGTAGGTTATCCGTAAGGTGATCCAACTGGACATATTCATACGCTTTAATTCCCTAACTTTTGCCTGGACCACCCTTTCGGGTTTTCAGTCCACCGGGATACCCTTTTTTGCCCAAGCCGCCCTTTCGGTTTTTCAGCTTACCAGGTGTACAGATTTTTTTTGTTTTATCCCTAATTTTTGCCCGAACCTTTTTGGTTCGCCGGGATGCCCTTGTTTTGCCTAGGTGTGTCAACCTAGCGGGTCTCTTATGCATAGTATCTTTTGACTATGTCCACGTTCACAGGGTGCGGCAGGTCGTTGCCATCCATGGTGGTCAAGATCACCGCTCCACCAGATAATATACTTTTGATCATAAACGGTCCTTCGTAGGTAGGAGTCCATTTTCCCTTGGGATCACCCTGCGACAGTATGATGCGCTTGATCACTAGATCCCCGAATTGATACACTTGGTGTCTGACTTTTTTGTTGAAAGCCTTGATCATCCGTTTTTGATACATTTGACCATGACAGACAACAGTAAGCCTTTTTTCATCAATCAAGTCCAGTTGATCAAGACGAGTTTGGATCCAATCTTCTTCATTCAGCCTTGCATCCTTCATAATTCTCAGAGAGGGGATCTGGACCTCAATAGGCAAGACAGCCTCCATACCATATACTAGAGAGTAGGGTGTTGCCCCGGTTGATGTGCGCGTTGTGGTACGAAACCCGTGGAGAGTGAATGGTAGCATCTCATGCCAGTCTTTGTATGTGACTGTCATTTTCTGTATGATCTTTTTGATGTTTTTATTTGCGGCTTCGACAACACCATTCATCTTTGGCCGATAAGGGGAAGAATTGTGATATTGGATCTTGAATTGCTTGCACAGGGCGGTGATCATAGTATTGTTTAGATTCGTACCATTATCTGTGATGATCCTCTCCGGGATACCATACCGACAGACAAGATTATGTTTAATGAACCGGGCTACAACATTCTTGGTAACGGAAGCGAAAGAAGCTGCCTCAACCCACTTTGTGAAATAGTCAATGGCCACTAAGATGAAGCAGTGTCCATTAGAGGCTGTTGGCTTGATTTCCCCAATCATATCGACGCTCCACATAGCAAAGGGCCAAGGAGCCGTTAAGACATTCAGAGGAACCAGAGGTACGAGCACCTTGTCATCATAGATCTGACACTTATGGCAGGTTCGAGAATGTTGATAGCAATCTGCTTCCATGGTAGACCAGTAATAACCTGCCCATAGGATTTTCTTTGCCATCGTATGCCCACTGAATGGGTGCCAAAAGTGCCCTCATGTAGATCAACCATGATCTTTTTTGCCTCAACCTTGTCTACGCAACAGAGCAAAATAGAGTCATGGTTGAGTTTGTGGAGAATGTCGTTACTAAGGAAGAACTTAACAGAGAATCTCCTTAAGAACTTCTTATCATAGACTGAAGCTCCTTCCGTATATTCTTGAACCTCAAGATACCTCTTGACTTCGTGAAATCAAGGCCAGTCCACTACTTCTTCAGTATTAATCTCGTGACAGTGAGCTGGTTCATCCATTCGTTCAATGGTGATCTGGGGAGCCTCGTTTTCCCATTTAAGTATAAACATGGATGACATTGTGGCTAGTGCGTCTGCTAGCTGGTTTTCTTCTCGCGGGAAATGCTCGAAGGTAATCTTCTCAAAATGTGGGATCAATGTCAACACATGTTCTTTGTAGGGGATAAGGTTAGGGTGTTTTGTGTCCCATTCCCCTTTGATTTGGCTGATGACCAAAGATGAATCTCCGAATACATTTAAGGATTTGATCCCCAAATCTATGGCATCCTTGAGACCAAAAATGCACGCTTCGTATTCTGCCATGTAATTTGTATAATTAAAGCAGATTCTTACAGTAAAAGGAGTATGACATCCTTCAGGAGATATGAGTACAACACATATACCATTGCCGAGTGCGTTGGATGCCCCATCAAAAACCAGGGTCCATCGGGATCCTTGTTCAGGTTCGTCATATGGTCTGACTTCTTCGCAGTTGTTTACCATCATGATGTCTTCATTTGGGAATTCTAACTTCATGGATTGGTAGTCCCCCACAGATTGATGAGCAAGGTGATCATCTAGTACACTGCCCTTTATTGCTTTCTGGGTAGTATATTGTATGTCATATTCTGTCAGGATCATCTACCATCTCGCTATTCTCCCAGAGAGGGTAGGTTTATCGAAGATGTAT
The DNA here is from genome assembly GCA_948472305.1 of Vicia faba. Lineage (NCBI taxonomy): Eukaryota > Viridiplantae > Streptophyta > Magnoliopsida > Fabales > Fabaceae > Vicia > Vicia faba. The sequence continues at coordinate 1,430,301,301 of OX451736.1, read as the reverse complement.
TTTATGGGATCCATTTTAGATATCAATAAGGTAGTATGGGTCAGCATATACCGTCTTAGCCGACGAGCAACCCATGTCAGAGCGTAACAAGTTTCCTCGAGCAGTGATATCTGGTTTCACAGTCGGTAAACTTTTTGCTCAGGTGATAAATAGCATGCTCTTTTCGACCAGACTCGTCATGCTGCCCCAACACACACGCCATTTAATTTTCCAAAATAGTTAGATACATGATCAAAGGTCTTCCCTCGAATGGTGGCATCAAAACTGGAGGCTCTTGCAGGTATTCTTTGATCTTTCTTCAATAATTTGAAGATTGGTTCACAAGTAGCTGTCAGGTGAGAAATGAATCTGGCAATGTAGTTTAATCGTCCCAAGAATCCTCTGACTTCCTTCTCAGTACGAGGAGCAGGCATTTCTTGTATTGCTTTCACCTTGGCAGGATCTACTTCAATACCTTTATCGCTGACGACAAAGCCTAAGAGTTTACCGGACCTCACTCCAAACGTGCATTTATTTGGGTTCAACCTCAGCTTGTATTTCTTTAGCCTCTCAAATAATTTCTACAAATGACCAAGATGCTCTTCTCTTGTTTGAGATCTGGCTACCATGTCATCCACATAGACCTCTATTTCATGATGTATCATGTCGTGAAATAGGGCTACCATGGCACGCTGATAGGTTGCCCCAACATTCTTCAACCCGAATGGCATAACTTTGTAGCAGAATGTGCCCCACTGTGTGACAAATGTTGTTTTCTCCATGTCCTCATACGCCATTTTGATTTGGTTGTAGCCCAAGAAACCGTCCATGAAGGAAAACACTTCCTATTGTGTCGTATTGTCAACTAGAATATCAATGTAGGGAAGTGGGAAATCATCCTTAGGGCTTTCCCTATTCAAATCTCTGTAGTCCACGCACATTCGTACCTTGCCGTCCTTTTTGGGAACGGGAACAACATTGGAAACCCATTACGGATAGGAAGTGACGGCCAAGAATCCAGTGTTGAATTGTTTCATGACTTCAGTTTTAATCTTCTCCGACATGTCTGGTCGCATGCGACAGACCTTTTATTTTATGGGGATGTCCACTTCCCCATGCACAATCCTTTTTGAGCCGTCAAAGGCCCTCACTACTATGTTGTTAGGTTTCAAGGTCAATCCTTCACAGTCAAGCCTATCAAGAGCCTTTTTAGGCAACACATTCAGAGACGAACCGATATCAACCAAGACATGAGCCAAAGTCGTGCCCCTGCATTCGACTGAGACATGAAATACCTCGTTATGCTTCCTCCCTGTTGTACCCCAAAATTTGCCCTCTCATGTTTTCAAAGGTCTTCCCTTACATGGTTGGTCAAAAACCCTTGCCTAAGAAAAATAAAGTTTTTTGAAGATGAACAAAGTGTCTTTTGATTGGCATCTGGGAAAAGTCTTCGATTGGGCATCCAAAATCCTTCGATCAGGCTTGGTTCACCAGTACTCGATTGGGCATTTGGCACTCTTCGATCAGGTTTTGTTTCACCAGTCTTCGATTGGGCATTTGGCACTCTTTGATCAGGCTTTGATTAGTAGTCTTCGATTGAGTGTTGGACCTCCTTCGATCAAGCTTTTGTCTGCAAGTCTTCGATTGAACGCTGGACCTCCTTCGACCAAGCCTTGGTGTGCAAGTCTTCGATTGAGCGCTGGACCTCCTTCGACCAAGCCTTGGTGTGCAAGTCTTCGATTGAGCGTTGGACCTCCTTCTACCAAGCCTTGGTGTGCAAGTCTTCGATTGAGCGCTGGACCCCTTCGATCAAATCAATTTCACAATGCTTCGATTAGTACTTCAGAGGGTCCTTCGACTGGAACTCCATACTTTACCTCAATCAGAACATCAGAACGAAATGACCTTCGAATGGCATTTCAGTGCAGAGTTTCTCTTAGTCTAAGATGCTCTGATGAAGGAAGTTCTGAACACTTCAAATCAGAACGTAGACTCACCATAAGGCCAAGGGCTGGTCGAAGTTGTCTAATAGGGAATGTTCTAAATAGATTCGAATTGGACTTTGAAGCTGGCAAAGAAGGAAATTTCGAAGGAATGAAGTAGGTTGGCATGACTAAGCAAAAACACATATCCTAACCTGTCCAGGTTCACCCAAAGTTCACAATGGCATGTGTCCCTTGTAAATATGCAATCGAAGCAGGGGGAGTCTCAATCGAAGGGGATGTGACTGGAGTAGTTCGAATGGGGACTTTGAAGCAGTCGAAGAGAGAAAATTTGAAGGGGCAAGTTAGTTGTTGATTTCCATCAAGTTGGAGGCCCCAAACAACTCAGAGCAAGCTGGCAGAAATGCATGATTGGATCAAATATGGCAAGTCTTTATGAAGAAATCAAATCAAATATATTCATCATAATGGACCAAGATTTGATACGCAAATGTTGACCTAATTTCCTTTGTCTATATAAACCTCTGATCATAAACAAATCACACACGAAACCCTGCTGCAGACAAGAAAAAACACACAAAAACCCTATGGAAACGGCCATAACAGTTTTGCAAAAAAACCTTGAGCAAGTGGTGATCAGATTTTGGTTTGGAGGCAGATTCAGACCAAAAGAAATACGCAGCTCTCTTGCCAGCAACCTCCTGAAGCGAGGCCAATCAGAAACCAAGCCTTTCATTACCTCTAACGCGCTGTAAGTCTCCCTGAACCTTGCTCTGAACATGAAATCGAAAACGTCCATTCTTGCATCTTTTCTTTAAAATATTGGCATATTTGTGATTGTTATTTGATTTAGAATGTTTTGGCATTGTCCAATTTAATTTTCATGGCCTCTAACCCCATATCCAGAACCTAGGGTTCTTGTTTTTAGGCGTTTATGTCACAGGGAAAATCAATGCAAACCATGGTTACAGGGATGACCGGGATGAACAGACGAGTACATTGGTACTCTTGGATTTCAGTTTCATGGCCTAGGAGAGATGTTTGAACGACCCTAGGAATCTTCCTGCAGATAAAAATACGCAGGTAAACGAACCAGGCTTTTGTGAGGAAGAGGATAACGTGGCTGGGCGTGATTGGTTCATTTGAATCAATTGCGCGTTTTTTATTTTTTGGCCAGGCATAATTATTGTTTGTATATAATATTTGTTTTCCATTTAACTAACGAATGAAGCAGATTGGCTGGTTGGTGAACGCGTTAGTGCAAGACCCCTTGGGACCTGGATTCTAATCCCAGGTCCACCAAAACTTTGTTGTGTTTTTCCTTCAGGTATTCGCATGCAGCACTTCAGGCAGGGACTACCATACGTCCTCAGATCTCAACGTCCCAAATGGTTCCCAGGCAGATCCAATGGCCAAGGGTGGAGGTTCATCATGAACCTTGGTCAACAAACGTCCAGGCCATCTGAAAGTCAAACGAGGCCTTCGAATCTGGGCCTGGAATTGCATAATCAACCTCTCTTCTTCAGGCCCAGCGCCCCCTCCACAGTTTGCTTATGTCTTTATTTTCTTTTCATATTTCTTTTGCTTTTTATTATTATTATTAAAAGCTAACTAATTAATTAACAAATTAATCTTTTCTTTTTTCATAAAAAATCATAAACCCAAAAAATAATATTTATTAACTTCACTATTTTTATTTTCGTAAATAAACCACTAACCAATTAATTTAGTTTTTAATTAGGTATAATCTTAACATTTTTTGCAATAAATAAAAATTGATTTAGAATTAGGGTTTTGACATATTTTTTAACCGTTCTGATTTTATTTTCTTCACTAAAATAAAACTAAAAAATATTTTCTTTTTTTATTAATTAATTCCATTACTAATTTAGACTTAATTCTTAAATCAAAAAAGACCAAAATATGTTTTATTTGAAAAAAAGGGTCAAAACCCTAAAGGACAATTTGATTTAACTTTTCTCGCGCATATTATTTTGATCTATATATTGTAATTGCTCCGAGGATGTAATAGCTTTAACTTAGGACCTTTATTTACCGCTTTTATTTATCTTTTCGCATTTAATTTATAAGGGTTTGCTTTTGGCGATGTAAATACCCGACACCTTGTAATAGCTTAGCTTTATTTTCCGCAATTTATTTTCCTCAACCATTAACTGCTAGATGTATGCTAACTAGGCTATGCATGACAAGATCTATCTTAACTTAAAATCAACAGTAGCTCACCATGACATGTAAAGATAATATAACTGAAAATTGACACACTTGCACATGCCACTCCTAGGGTACGCCTCACTTGGTTGCCTCGAATGTGGTCATTAAGTATAGGATGTTTTAGAGGTCGTCCTCCTGTCTAAAGATAAAAGTTGCCTCGAAACGGTTGCCTCGGAAAAATGATCTAAGATATTAGGGTTACCGCTAAGGCGTCCTAACGTTGCTTTAGTGACCACACATCCCTAAAATCGAATTGACCCGAAAACTCCAACGACGGTGCTACCTACTCCTCAATAGTGGGATAGTACTGTCTAAAGGACATTTGCACAGTTTAATTCCTTTTTGAGTAGGTAAAGGTTCTTAAGTACTTGCTCCTTTTAAAAACAAAAAACAAACTTTTTGCACTTACACTCTCTTCAAAAACAAAACTCTTTTTCAAAACCCACAATCACAAAGAAAAGCAAACCTTTTGAAAACATAGTGAGCTAGTATCTAAGAGCCCGTGGATAACCACAAATAGAAAGGGTGCTAACACCTTCCCTTTCTATAATCTACCTCCCGAACCCGAGAAACATCTCGAAAAGGAATTTTTCTGTGCTTTTGTCCTTTCCTTGTTGGATAAAATAAAAGACGGTGGCGACTCTTGCTTACTGCGACATTTTGCGAAAACAAACGCAAACGCGAACCAGCATTCCAAAACAGTCAGTTCTCATTCCCACCGATCACAGAACTGGTGACTCTGCTGGGGAATTCTTATAAGTAAGGTGTACCTTAGGATTAGATCACTTATGTTTTCAATTGTATGCTTTGTATGCTTTAAATTTTGTGGGCTTGTATCAGAGTTTTATAGATCCTAACCCGCATCTGGGGGTACCCCTTTTTAGGTAAGTAGCAATAAACTGTGAGGGATTTGTCCGGCGTAGACCGACACGGATGAAGCAGTAGCTACGTTGGTGTGACACCTTGGTCTGTACCGATATCCCTTGTGTTGGAACGAGGAGAATATGGGTCTTCTGAGGAGTCATTAAGCACCAACTGACCTTAGAACCTTAAATTGACCAACTTGGCCATAGAACAGTAGCAGTATGCTACACTCATTGAGACTAAACTCTCGCGATGGTTCCGGCCGCAAGAAAAGGTTGCCAAACTGGAATTATGATCGATTGAGGGTAGTCAGTGATATTGAGATCCTCTAGAACTCGGTTACTATTTTTAGGATAGGTTTAAACCAACTAAACTGAAAGAGGGTAATGCCTAAACTCCATGCCAGCCTAAAGTTAAGGCTATTTGTGTGACTTGTGTGCCTTCAAATCTGAACTACTTGCACATTCTTGTTATCTGACAACATGAGTTCCTTGCAGGTTTTGTTTACAGTCCTTATCCAATAATTTGGACTTATTGTAGGGCTTACTTACATCACCTCACACTTGTGCTTAAACGCATAGCATACACATCACGCCTTAGCATTTCTTTAACCATTTCAAGGATCTCAAGGGTCTGTGATGCAGGTTATGGTAAATCAAATGGCTAGCCAGGGGAAAAGGGGATTTATTTTCCTCTAGCCAAGGTTGTCTAGAAATCCAAGCATGATAACTTGAGTCAGGGGCTATGACCCACTCAATATGGTGAGCTTGACTCTTGAAGAAGGACTCTCAGCAACATGAAGTTCCTTCAATCAAGCTACCATATTCAAACTCTAACAGTTTCTTGTTTACCCCACGAGATCCTTGAAAACATTGCATACATATATCATACATATCATTGCATAACAGGTCTCCCAGTACAGGTCTCTTATCTCCTTCACTGTTTATTTCAGCAATCATCATGTCTACTGAACCTTCCACTGAGCAAGCTATCAAGGCTCTCCAGGCCCAAAATGCCCAATTTCAAGAATTGGTCATGAACCTAGCTAAGGGTCAGCAGGACCTGAAGACCCTGATTCTGAAAGAGAGGGAGAAGAAGAAAAATAGGACCGTGCTGTTCAACACCGGACGTAGGTTTGGAAACGGGCTGCAAAACGAAGTTGATCTGACCACCTCATTTGGAGGGAAAGACAATCCACAAGAAAGGAGGGCTCCTAGCCCTATGGCCTCCGACAACGAGACGGACTATGATGAAGAACAATATCCTCCTGCTGAGGATAAGTACAAACAGCTGGAAGACCGCTTGAGCGCTATGGAGATACAGAAGGTGCCCGGTCTGGACTTCGGAGATCTAGGTCTATCCTCTGGGGTGGTGATTCCCCATAAATTCAAGGCACCTGCCTTTGCCAAGTACGACGGAGCTTCCTGTCCAAAGCTACACCTCCGGTCATATGTGAGGAAGATTCAACCCATATCTTGCTGATAGAAATATCTGGGTTCATTTCTTTCAAGATAGTCTGTCGGGGACTCAACTTGAATGGTTCTGTCAACTGGAAGGAGCTAGCATCCGCAACTGGGAGGATCTTGCTGCTGCTTTTTACAAGCAGTACCAGTATAATGTCGACCTTGCTCCCACGCGTACTCAGCTTTAGGGTATGTCTATGGGTACAGGCGAAGGCTTTAAGGACTATGCTCAGAAGTGGAGAGATCTTGCTGGAAGAGTCCAACCCCCTCTGTCTGATAGGGAGTTGGTGGATATGTTTCTTGGGACTTTGTCTGGTCCCTATTTCAAACACTTGATTGGAAGCTCTTCAGTCGGGTTCACCGAGTTAATACTGACCGGCGAAAGGGTCGAAGCTGGCATCAAAAGTGGGAAGATTAAAGAAGCTACACCTTATGATGCTCAAAAAAAGCCCTACAATGGGAAGAAAGAGTCCAATGTTGTGTATGGTCAAAAGAGTCGTCATGACCAACACGTCGGAGAAATCTTGATCTCTAATCCTACGCCTGCTCAACAAAGACAGGGGCATCAGCGTAAGGAGGTCGCGCCTAAAAGACAATTCACTAAGATCAACATGTCACTGGGTTAAGCGCTACAATGCCTGTTGGAGGCAGAGCTGATAATGTTAAAGGCTCCTCTCCGGAACCCAAATACTTCCGCTCCTACCTACCATCCCAATGAAAGGTGTGCATACCACTCTGACAGTCCGGGACATGACACGAACAACTGTTGGGCTTTGAAGAACAAGATCCAAGACATGATTGATGCCAAGGAGATCAAGTTTGACCCTCCAGAGACTCCAAACATAATCACTGCTCCTATTCCAAATCATTGAGAATGTCTTTGTTTCATTTGAATTTTCAAGTTGTAATCTCTTTGTTATTCAAACAATTATCTATTAATGTCAAACTTTATTTCATTAATGCATTGCATATGTTTGTCTTGATTTGATCCAATCATTTTAATTACATTTACACTATGCTTTTTACTCACTTTATGACATTCAACTCTTGCTAAAAGGTACAAGCCTTTAGAGGGAGGATGACGAAACAATGCCATAATCCCATACAGTATGCTTTTGAACGGACCTTGCTGACGATGTACAGGCATTTCTTTCAAATCCTAAACACTAGAGTTATAAGGAAGATAATCCCTAGTCAACCCCTTCGAGCCAAAGAAGTAGGAGTTTTCTGTTTTTAAACAAATTGAAACCTTTAATTTAAACCTGGGGCAGGGTAGTCTCTCAGTTAATTCAAAATATGCACACTGAAGTCACAAAACTCTCAGTTTATAATACAACGAACGACATCAAAAGCATTCCTCTGGAATCAAAAGATAGTGGTGGTTCCTTATTTCATAGGCAGTCAACCTCTCAAAAGAGAAAAGCCCACTGAGCCAAAACCTATAAAGGAGGCTTAAGAAAGTTGGGGCATCTCACTGACTGTAAACTCGAAAACAGGAACAGTCAGGCAAAAGTTAGGGATAACAAATCAAAAGAACGAGGTCGCTACAAATCCTCAACAACATGAAAAATGTTGCAAAAATGACTGCCTCCCAACAAATTCAACTTGTGTGAACCATCACCAAAAACGTCGTTCCAGACTCATTTGGAGTTCAAATGCACAATTAACGGAGTTTAGGATTGAAGAACATCACGAAGAGCGGGTGGGTACAAATATACTTTGAGCCTTTATCCTTTGTTTCTTAAACCGTGAACCAAGCCACGTTACAACCCTTCAAAAGTCTTAACTGAAGCATGGGTTAGTTCAAAAGCATACTGTTACAAAAGGTATCCTAACTCCTATAAGGCTTTGCCCTAAATCTTGTGTTGAATTTGTCTTATAAAGAGTTTTCTGCTAAAAAACGCATTTTTCAAAACTTCGAGACAAGCATAAACTTTGCATTATTTGGATATCACTGTTTGCATTTGGCTATTTGTTTGACAGCAGAGAAATTCACACAACAAATATCTGATGAACGAAAGCCCTCTCAGTGAACAAAATCACTTCAAAAAGGATGACACTTCCATTGACAAATCTCCTATCAACAAGGGGACTTGACATATCACTATCCAGCACACCTGGGGCAGTCCAGTCAAGATTTCAAGAAGTCTCTGAAGAAGTGCAAAGTAACCAGGGGCAAGTCTCCATCTTTGTCGCTTGGGGCATTGAACATCAATCTCAGTGAAGGGTTACGTACAATTAAACATTTTCTGGCAATGTCACAAACACTTGCTACTAGGGGGAAATGACAAATCTCCCCAAAGTCCGTCTCATAGGATGGCTCCCAGCAAGGGTTTAATCTCTGAAAACCTTCCCCCAACGAAGATGTCACCTCTCTAGCGGACTGACGACAGGGTTTATTTCCCCAACAGCACCAGGATTCCCCAGCTTGAGTGTGATTCTCCGACTACTACAAATCAAAGGACCACAATTCCTCTTCCCCAGTAGACTACTCTACAATCCCCAGCAAGTTACTGCGAAACCTGGACCCGACCAGATACCAGTTCAACTTCGACTCCCCAGTAGAGCAACAGACGACTAAGACTCCTAAACTCTTTTCCCAAGCAGAAATAAACATACTCCCCATAGAGTTTTCAATATCCCTCAGCGGAGTTCTCTTCAAACAACAAAGCAGGGATCCCCGGTGGAAACATTTTGAGCAAAGTCCAAGACAAAATTACACTTCAACAACATTCACAACATATGCATACAAAATACATATGACACAAATCTCATTTTATTTTGAGAACATCATTACACAATGCGTACATCATGACAATGCATACAACATGACATTGCATACAACTGACTCTTTACCTTTTCAGGAAAGATCAATCAACAGGCAAAGATCATCATCTTCTGAGATTCCTTCTAGAGACAGTTTAGATACGATCTAGAGACATATGTCATTCTGAAACTCATTCAATACATGCTTTATATACAGTTCAGATACGATCCAGAGACGGATGTCATGCTGACACTCATTTAATGCATATGTCAAATACAGTTCAGATACGATCCAGAGACGGATATCATTCTGACACTCAATCAATACATGTTTCAAAGACGGTTCAGATGCGATCCAGATATGGCTGACATTCTGATACTTATTCCAGATTCCTTCTAGAGACAGTTCAGATGCGATCCAGATATGGCTGACATTCTGATACTTATTCCAGATTCATTCAAAATACAGTCCAGATACGATCCAGATTCGGATGTCATTTTATCACTCATCCAAATTACAGCCCAGATACGATCCAGATTCGGATGTCATTCTGTCACTCATCCAAATTACAGTCCAGATACGACCCAGATTCGGATGTCATTCTGTCACTCATTCAAATACCTTTCAGATATGCTCCAGATGCAGGCGCAATTCTGACAATCATCCAGATTCAATTCTCAGATCCGGTTCAGATACGCTCCAGCCACGGACGCCATTCTTTTGCTCATACAAACTCAGTCCCCCGATACAGTTCAATGGCATTCCAGACATGAATACCATTTCGATACTCATTTTTTTGGCTTACAGCATTGCGGGTCAACAAACATTCTTGGATGGCATCTTTAAGCCCGTCTCCAGCAAGACTCTACCATCAACCTTTTTAAGTCCCAGTTTAATACCTGTAGCAAGCCAGGAAAAATATCTGTGGACGACTGATTGTAGATTAATACCTATAACAAGCCAGGAAAATTATCTACATAAAGAGATTGAAGATTAATACCTGTAACAAGCCAGGAAGACCATCTTTCTTTCTCAGGTCAGAGATTAATACCTGAAACCATCCAGGACAACTATCTCATCGGCCAACCTTTTTAAGTTCCAGATTAATACCTGTAGCAAGCCAGGAAAACTATCTGTGGACGACTGATACCTGTAACAAGCCAGGAAAACCATCTACACAAAGAGATTGAAGATTAACACCTGTAAAAGGCCAGGAAGACCATCTCTCTTTCTCAGGTATGCAAGTTCTCTCTAAGGAATATCTTATGCGATCGACACTCCTGTAGATGGCATCTATAAGCCCATCCTCCTACCAACAATCTCCAAATGGCATCTGTAAGCCCATTCCCGACATCACAATGCTGATACTACACCATGCGAGTGCAAATTTCTGGGCACTCTAGTGTTCAATCATCTTCCACCTTTGGATCACGAAAGGCACGCAAGGCAATCTACATCCTCAGGTTTAAGAAAATTGAACAGGGGAAACTGTTGTACCCCAAAATTTGCCCTCTCATGTTTTCAAAGGTCTTCCCTTACATGGTTGGTCAAAAACCCTTGCCTAAGAAAAATAAAGTTTTTTGAAGATGAACAAAGTGTCTTTCGATTGGCATCTGGGAAAAGTCTTCGATTGGGCATCCAAAATCCTTCGATCGGGCTTGTTTCACCAGTATTCGATTGGGCATTTGGCACTGTTCGATTAGGTTTTGGTTCACCAGTCTTCGATTGGGCATTTGGCACTCTTCGATCAGGCTTTGATTAGTAGTCTTCGATTGAGCGCTGGACCTCCTTCAATCAAGCTTTTGTCTGCAAGTCTTCGATTGAGCGCTGGGCCTCCTTCGACCAAGCCTTGGTGTGCAAGTCTTCGATTGAGCGCTGGACCTCCTTTGACCAAGCCTTGGTGTGCAAGTCTTCAATTGAGCGCTGGACCTCCTTCGACCAAGCCTTGGTGTTCAAGTCTTCGATTGAGCGTTGGACCCCTTCGATCAAATCAATTTCACAATGCTTCGATTAGTACTTCAGAGGGTCCTTCGACTGGAACTCCATACTTTACCTCAATCAGAACATCAGAACGAAATGACCTTCGAATGGCATTTCAGTGCAGAGTTTCTCTTAATCTAAGATGCTCTGATGAAGGAAGTTCTGAACACTTCAAATCAGAACGTAGACTCACCACAAGGCCAAGGGCTGGTAGAAGTTGTCTAATAGGGAATGTTCTAAATAAATTCGAATTGGACTTTGAAGCTGGCAAAGAAGGCAATTTCGAAGGAATGAAGTAGGTTGGCATGACTAAGCAAAAACACATATCCTAACCTGTCCAGGTTCACCCAAAGTTCACAATGGCATGTGTCCCTTGCAAATATGAAATCGAAGCAGGGGGAGTCTCAATCGAAGGGGTTGTGACTGGAGTAGTTCGAATGGGGACTTTGAAGCAGTCGAAGAGAGAAAATTCGAAGGGGCAAGTCAGCTGTTGATTTCCATCAAGTTGGAGGCCCAAACCAACTCAGAGCAAGCTGGCAGAAACGCATGATTGGATCAAATATGGCAAGTCTTTATGAAGAAATAAAATCAAATCTCTTCATCATAATGGACCAAGATTTGATACATAAATGTTGACCTAATTTCCTTTGTCTATATAAACCTCTTCTCATAAACAAATCACACACGAAACCCTGCTGCAGATAAGAAAAAACGCACAAAAACCCTGTGGAAACGGCCATAACAGTTTTGCAAAAAAACCTTGAGCAAGTGGTGATCAGATTTTGGTTTGGAGGCAGATTCAGACCAAAAGAAAGACGCAGCTCTCTTGCCAGCAACCTCCTGAAGCGAGGCCAATCAGAAACCAAGCCTTTCATTACCTCTAACACGCTGTAAGTCTCCCTGAACCTTGCTCTGAACATGAAATCGAAAACGTCCATTCTTGCATCTTTTCTTTAAAACATTGGCATATTTGTGATTGTTATTTGATTTAGAATGTTTTGGCATTGTCCAATTTAATTTTCATGGCCTCTAACCCCATATCCAGAACCTAGGGTTCTTGTTCTTGTTTTTAGGCGTTTATGTCACAGGGAAAATCAATGCAAACCATGGTTACAGGGATGACCGGGATGAACAGACGAGTATGTTGGTACTCTTGGATTTCAGTTTCATGGCCTAGGAGAGATGTTTGAACGACCCTAGGAATCTTTCTACGGATAAAAATCCGCAGGTAAACGAACCAAGCTTTTGTGAGGAAGACGATAACGTGGCTGGGCATGATTGGTTCATTTGAATCAATTGCGCATTTTTTATTTTTTGGCCAGGCATAATTATTGTTTGTATATAATATTTGTTTTCCACTTAACTAACGAATGAAGCAGATTGGCTGGTTGGTGAACGCGTTAGTGCAAGACCCCTTGGGACCTGGATTCGAATCCCAGGTCCACCAAAACTTTGTTGTGTTTTTCCTTCAGGTATTCGCATGCAGCGCTTCAGGCAGGGACTACCATACGTCCTCAGATCTCAACGTCCCAAATGGTTCCCAGGAAGATCCAATGGCCAAGGGTGGAGGTTCACCATGAACCTTGGTCAACAAACGCCCAGGCCATCTGAAAGTCAAACAAGGCCTTCGAATCTAGGCCTGGAATTGCAGAATCAACCTCCCTTCTTCAGGCCCAGCGCCCCCTCCACAGTTTTCTTATGTCTTTATTTTCTTTTCATATTTCTTTTGCTTTTTATTATTATTATTAAAAGCTAACTAATTAATTAACAAACTAATCTTTTCTTTTTTCATAAAAAATCAGAAACCCAAAAAATAATATTTATTAACTTCACTATTTTTATTTTCGTAAATAAACCATTAACCAATTAATTTAGTTTTTAATTAGGTATAATCTTAACATTTTTTGCAATAAATAAAAATTGATTTAGAATTAGGGTTTTGACATATTTTTTAACCGTTCTGATTTTATTTTCTTCACTAAAATAAAACTCAAAAATATTTTCTTTTTTTATTAATTAATTCCATTACTAATTTAGACTTAATTCTTAAATCAAAAAAGACCAAAATATGTTTTATTTGAAAAAAAGGGTCAAAACCCTAAAGGACAATTTGATTTAACTTTTCTCGCGCATATTATTTTGATCTATATATTGTAATTGCTCCGAGGATGTAATAACTTTAACTTAGGACCTTTATTTACCGCTTTTATTTATCTTTTCGCATTTAATTTTTAAGGGTTTGCTTTTGGCGATGTAAATACCCGACGCCTTGTAATAGCTTAGCTTTATTTTCCGCAATTTATTTTCCGCAACCATTAACTGCTAGATGTATGCTAACTAGGCTATGCATGACAAGATCTATCTTAACTTAAAATCAACAGTAGCTCACCATGACATGTAAAGATAATATAACTGAAAATTGACACACTTGCACATGCCACTCCTAGGGTACGCCTCACTTGGTTGCCTTGAACGTGGTCATTAAGTATAGGATGTTTTAGAGGTAGTCCTCCTGTCTAAAGATCAAAGTTGCCTCGAAACGGTTGCCTCGGAAAAATGATCTAAGACATTGGGGTTACCGCTAAGGCGTTCTAACGTTGCTTTAGTGACCACACATCCCTAAAATCGAATTGACCCGAAAACTCCAACGACGGTGCTACCTACTCCTTAATAGTGGTATAGTACTGTCTAAAGGACATTTGCACAGTTTAATTCCTTTTTGAGTAGGTAGAGGTTCTTAAGTACTTTCTCCTTTTAAAAACAAAAAACAAACTTTTCGCACTTACACTCTCTTCAAAAACAAAACTCTTTTTCAAAACCCACAATCACAAAGAAAAGCAAACCTTTTGAAAACATAGTGAGCAAGTATCTAAGAGCCCGTGGATAACCATGGATAGAAAGGGTGCTAACACCTCCCTTTCTATAATCTACCTCCCGAACCCGAGAAACATCTCGAAAAGGAATTTTTCTGTGCTTTTGTCCTTTCCTTGTTGGATAAAATAAAAGACGGTGGCGACTCTTGCTTACCGCGAAATTTTACAAAAACAAACGCAAACGCAAACCAGCATTCCAAAACAGTCAGTTCTCATTCCCACCGATCACACTCCCCCTTGGCGTTAAATCAGCATCCGAAAAACCTAAACCATTATCTGCGGTCAAGCTGGCTACGCAGTCTTGGAACTGATCGACAAATATTTCTTAGGGTACATGGGCAGTTTTAAGGAATTTTACCAAGGCCTTTGCATGAGCCTCGGAACATAACAATAAAGCCAGCATGGAAATTTTTGATGGAGTTTGCCCTAGTTGTTCGACTACGTTGTAGTCGCTTCTTTTTATAATCTTTAGAATTTCCTCCATCTCTTTTCGGGAGGTCTCAGGGATAGTTACTGATTGTGCCTTCATTCGGACAGTCTCAACCATAATACCTTTGTCTCGAGTCTCGGTTGACTCGGCAGTAGGAATGTCATTAGGCGTGATAATAGGGACTGTAACAGTTTTGTCAATAGGAGTATTAGCATAGATGATTGTAGGACTGGGAATAGCCTTTGGAGGAGAAACAATAACAGGAATGATTAGAGGTCCGAAAATAACTTTTAGAGGAGCAATTTCTGGAGAGAATACCCTTCCACTTTGGGTTATCTTGCTAGTCCCTGTGATATTACTGATATCAGAGTCAACTTTCTCAGAACTTCAATTTTCAGCAGGTGGCTAATCTTGCTTGATACCGTGATAGTAGACATCACCTCCATAATTCCATGGGACGATTTTTTTTGAGGAATACGGGATTGGTCTAGGCACTGTAATTATCAACGAAACTACTTTAGGAACTGATGTAATTCTAACGGGTCTTTTGGTGGAGACCTTGGAAGAATTGGCGGAAATGGTCACTAGGGAAACATCTTTATAAGAAACAATTGGAATAAAATTCTTCTCGAACAAAATCTCCTTGTCATCTATTAGGCATTGAACGTCTGCTTTTAACAAATGACAGTTGGTTGATGAGGATAAACAGAAATGACATCTTTCATCGCAGCCTAGGAATACACTGACATTCAAAAAATTCTTTTTGATAGTCAGGAGTGGGGTCACAAGTTTATCAACCAAAGTAACAAACATATCTTCCTCAACGGCATTGACATCACGGCCGTGCTTGGGCATAGGGGCAGTGATAACATTGGGAATTTCTGGCGCATCGAATTTAATCTCTTTGGCTTCAAGAAGGTCTTGTACCTTGTTTTTCAGAGCCTAGTAGTTGTTAGTGTCATGGTAGAGAATCTCAGAATGGTATGCACAGTGGGCATTAGGATGATAATGAGGAGAGGTTATGTTAGGATTCTTTGGAGCTTCTTTCAAAGTAACTAGATTGGACCTTAACAAATGTGGTAATACTTGAGATAATGTCATATTAATTCGGGTGAACTGTTTGACTGGTCTTTCTGTTCTTGGCTGGTTGCTTCTTTATCGAGCAAGTGCAGGTTTAGGAATCATGACAGCCCCCACCATTAGACGGTGTTCAGTCCTATCTTGATTTCTCTGAGGATATGCATCAACAACTTCCTTTTTTCCAATAAATGGTTTCCTTACAGCAGCAGAGGATGCATCTTTTTGAATCTTTCCATTCTTTATCACAACTTCCACTCTTTCTCCGATCAATATCAATTTGGTAAAACCTGCCGAGGAACTCCCAATCAAGTGATTAAAGAACAGACCAGACAGGGTACCCAAAAACATGTCTACTAACTCTCTTTCAGATAGGGGAGGCTGGACTCTTCCTGCTAAGTCCCTCCATTTTTTAGCGTAGTCTTTGAAGCCTTCACTTGAAACCATGGCCATACTCTAGAGTTGAGTACGGGTGGGAGCAAGGTTCGTGTTGTATTGGTATTGTTTGTAAAAGGCAGCAGCAAGATCTTCCCAATTATGAACATTGGCTCTTTCTAGCTGATAAAACCAATCAAGTTGAGTTCCAGACAGACTGTCTTGAAAGAAATGTACCCATAAATCCTTGTCAGCAGTGTGAGGCTGTATTTTCCTCACATAGGACCAGAGATGCATTTTGGGACATGAAACTCCGTCGTATTTGGTGAACACCGGTGCCTTGAATTTTGGAGGAATGACAATCCCAGATACTAGACCCAACTCCTCAAAGTCCAATCCAGGCACTTTTTGAATTTCTATTGCACTTAACCGTTCTTCCAGATGCTTATACTTGTCATCGGCCGGAGGATATTGGTCTTCAAAATAATCTTCTTCTTTTTCTTCCTCTTTTGAATCTGGCTGGGCAACTGCTTCCTTGCCTTTCCCATATTGATTGTCTTTCTCACCAGATGACGTTGCAAAATCTAGGGTCCTTCTTGCTTGTCCTTGGAATCTTCTTCCCATATTTAGAACTCCGGTTATTTTCTTTGTTTTCTTCTTTTTCTCTTCAACCAGCAAGGTCTTCAACTCTTCTTGTCTTTTGGCTAGAGTTAAGAACATTTGTTGAAATTGAGCATTTTATGCTTAGAGGTCCTACACCATTTGCTCGAGATCCATCTTACTGAAATAAAAAGTAGAAAGATGAGGAGACTTGTTGCAAGAAACCTGCTTATGTTATGATGAATGGTAGATGCATATGCAATGATTTCAAGGATTTTAAGGATTCAAATTTGTTTTAGACAAAAAGGAAACACACGTTAAATTAATAAATTAAAGTTTGAGTACATCAATGCCTCTTTGGGTAAAACAATACAAAAACTCTAAGATAAAAAGGTTGTACGCATCCTCTTTGGTGCGATGTAGGCATTCAGGCTTCGCTCTTCATGAAGTTTTTTAGTGAGTTCCAAAACCTTCTTCTCGCTAGCGTAGAATTGGGCCTCGAAAGTATCTCGCCCCCTTGAGTTGTATCCAGTCTCTTTGTAAGTCTTCAAGAGAGGTGGGCATGTCAAGATGCAGGATAGTGTATGGAACATCTCCTTCTACAACAGGCTCAATGATTACTGGGAGAATGGAGGGGTAAGGCATTATAAGACTTTGAGCACGAGCTCGTACCCATTTGAGGTAAGGCTCGAGAGGGATGGAATTCTTATGCCCCAATGTCTTGCTATCTACCTTGTTTAACATCCTCCAAGCTCGGATAAACCTCTGTAGATGACCTTGATCGCCATTCTCGTAGTCAAATACCAAACCATGAATGAGCATCTCATGTGGGCCATCCCTTCGGGCGTAACCAAATTGTCTTAAGGATAAGCAGGGGTTGTAGATGATACCTCCCCTAAATCCAAGTAAAGGGACATTAGGGAATTCTCCACAACGGTCGACAATAGTAACATTCTCTATGGATCGGGAACACCAATGAATGTCTGAATGTTTGAGTGTCATCAACCTTTGTGACCACCTTGAACCTTGCTCGTTCTTCAATACATATTGGGGAAGATGCAAAATAAACCATCTTGCCAAGAGATGAGTACAACACATAAGGATACCTCTTTTCCTTGTAGTGTGATTGTGAAAAGAATGTAGGATATCCCCTAGCAAAGTAGGCACCGGGTTGCGGGAAATTAAGATTTTGAAGGCGTTCACATCTATGAGTTGGTCAGGATTTGCAAACAAAACCATCCCATAGATGAGGAGAGCCATATTTTCCTCAGAAGCTTGCATATCTAAAGAGTTCCAACAGTTTTGGGCTTTCTCAAACAAGAACTTTGTTAGGAAACCCTTGACACCACTCTTTGTTTCCCAATTAGTCGTGATATCAGATGATTGCAAGTGTAGATATTGAGCAATCTCTTCTGGCTTTGGATCTCTTTCTGTACCGTAGAAAGGTAGTTGATTGAGAAAAGTTGGCACAAGTTGATAATCGGGAAATGTGAAGCAATGGTGTAAAGGATCAAAGAACTGAAAGAGCATCTTCACCATGTCTTCATCAGTGTTGGAGGTGATTAAGTTTAGTAGGCGACCATATCTTTCGGTAAATGGAGAATTTTCAGGAATCATTGATGCTAGCTCTTTAAGTTGTGGAGGGATCCTTACAAGATTGACTTGAATAGTTTTCCTGCAAATATAATCCATATCCTACAAAACAGAACAAAGATAAATCCCAAGATCCTTGAAATGGTTAGTGAATGAGTATGATGTTATGATGTTATGTACAAGTAAATATACACAAACAAAGCAAACAAGTCCTTAGGTTTAGGCTTGCATGGAGTCTCATAGGTAAGTACCCTCTTGAAGTTTAGTTGTCTCAAACCTGTCCTAGCAATAGTAACCGGGTTCTAAGGAGCTTGATATCACTGGTTTATTTCCTTGGTCATTGTTTTAGCACAAGCCTCTTTAATGGCGACCAAAATATCCCAAAAAACCAAACCTCAATGAGTGTAGTATCGAGTATCTACCAACTTCGGACTGCACCTAAGTCGATCATCTCACTACGTCCTAATGGCCAAGTTGGTCAAGTAAAGGTTTTAAAAGTTCATTAGTACTTCACGACATCACTCAGCGGCCCCGTATTCTCCTTGATTAACTCAAGGGCTATCGGTACCCGTAAATATGTCGCACTAACACAACTATTTCTTAGACCATGTCGGTATACCCCGCATAGTTTCCACAATGTATTGCTACTTACCTATAAGGTATCCCAAATCCGGGTAGAGGATTCAAACCCAAACAAAGAACCATAATGTAAAGCATACAAGTCAAACAAAGAAATCAAGTAAATATGATCTAACCCTTAGGTAACCCCACTTTTAGAATTTTACCCAGCAGAGTCGTCAATTCTGTGATACGGTGGAAGAACTGACTTGGGTGTTTTGCGTTTGATCGCAAATGTTACGGTTAGCAAGAGTCGCCACCGACTTTTCTTTTATCCAAAAGGAAAGGTGAAAAAGCACAGGAAAGACCTTTGAGATTATTTCTTGAGTTCGGGGGGTAGATTATGAAAAGGGAAAGTATTAACACCCTTTTCATCCATGGTTTTCCATGGGCTCTTAGTTACTTGCTAGATCACTTGCTTTTGTTTAAAACTGTGCTTTGTGTGATTTTTGAAAGTATTTTGTAAAGAGACCATTTGTTTAGGAAAACTTTGTAATGATTCTCGTTCGTAAGAATGTATACAAAGATGTTGATCTTTTGAAAATGTTTTCAAGTTTGTAAGATGTTTTGAAAGTGTTGGTGTTTGTTTTGAAAATAGCAAGGCTGTTTTGTTTTGAAATGGAGAAAGTAATTAGGAGCATTCTACCTACTCAAAAGTCTTTCATGTTCATTTCCTCTTTCCTTTGACATTGTTATCTTACCATTGATTTGGTAAGTAACCATATCTTTGGATGTAAACGGGACGGGCGTGGGTCATCGTATAACCATGATTAGCAATGTTGCAAGGTATCTTAGCATTCTCTTTTAGGGACTAAGATCATTTGAAAGGCAACATAGATAGCATCATCCCATGATCTTATATTTTGCTTGTTTTTGCTAAGATACCTCACATGCGTAATATGGATATTTTGTAAGGCAACCAAGTGGATTTTACCCTAAGGGTGCTTGTGTGCAAGTGTATTGTTTTTCATGCTTGGTTTTGTCTTTGATTAAGGTTTTCTAATTGATTGGTTTTAGTCTTTCCATACAAACCCTAATTACTAGCATTTGTATATAAAGCGATAAATTGCGGAATTTAAAATTACTACGCTATTACAATACTTGTGGGAGGGGGTGTACAAATTTCAAGTGGGGATTGCAAGAAAATAAAGCCTAATTATCTATTACAACCATATTGAATTTGGATAAATAATGTACAAAAATGAGTAAATATACAAGAATGTAAAATGGAAAGAGAATGGACTTTTATTTGTATTTTTAGGGAAAAGGAGTTTTGTTTTAACCTAACTAACTAAAAGAAAAATAATTAAGTAAATTAGTAAAAAGTAAAACCTAAATTTACTAGAAAAAGAATTTAAATAAAACCCTAATCTATTAATTGATTAAAAAATAAATTAAGTTTATAAGAAGAATATTTTTTGGCATTTTTGTCTTAAAAATAATTTATAGTATTATAAAATATTTTTGGTCTTTTTTTTTGTTTTAAGAGAGTATTTTTTAATTGTGAAAGAAATAAACTAAAACCCCAGTTTTTAATTAAATTTACAAACCAATTAGTAAAATAAATAAAGTATGATTAATTAAAATAATATTTTTTGTGTCAAAAATAAATAAACTATATCAAAATATAAATATAATGTTTTTATATTTTTTTCTGATTTTTTTTTTAGTATTAGATAAAATATTTAAGAAAACAAATAAATAAAAATGAAAAAAAGAAAATAAAATAGGCATGGGTGTGAATAGCCAACAAGGGGGTCAGAAGTGAAAAAATATAAGGCCCAAGGGGATGAGGCACAACGCTGCCAAAAAGTCAGAATATGTGAAAAAATATGGAAAAAAATCCAAAAGGGTATCACTGGGGCTCGAACCCAGATCCCTATAGTCACAGTCGCGCGCTTCTACCGTTGTGGTGGCTATACGTCAGTTTATTAATATCAAACCATAAATATATATGGTAAACACGTTTCTGAGGCCAACTTTACCTTCAACCTCATGCCCAGCCTGAACCTCTGTATCTCATTCAATTCTCAACAAAAATGAAAAATGTAAACATGAAACTTGTAGCAAATTCCTCACGATTTCAGAAATACAAAGCAATAAAATTATAGATCAAAGACAAGCATGAATTTTAATGGCCCTAATCTGAACCCTAAAAATTTCTTAAACTTCAATCTTAAAATTCTCTAAGCTCAAGCAATATAAATGAAAACTATGGACATGGTTAGCTTCAGGGAAATGATATCTACATTTTTCATTCACAGATAAACCATTAATGATGCTTGTATGAAAAGTTCAAAGTTGAGATAACTTACCTTGCAAGAGGGTATCGTGTTTGAAGTTTGAGTAGCTTTTAGTGAGTTCCAATGGTTGGATTAGCTTCCTCAAGTTCCCAGGAAGCTAATGTGATGCTTAGCTTGAGTTGAAAGTGCTTGAGGAGTTCTGGAGAAGTCAAGGTGCAAGGTGCTGTTTTTGAAAATGGTGGATGATGATGGAGGTGTTACAGTGGTGTTGCAGGTGTTGGAAATGTTTGTGTATGTTATTTAGAAGCTTTTGAAAGTAAAAGGCCAAGAAACGCACAAGCAAATTTGGAGATTGGATTCAAAACTCAAAAATGGCAAGTTTTGAGGTGTTTTTGGTGATTTTATGTTCTTGGTGTTTTCAGGGCTTAAGCACGCGTGGGATTTGTGGCAAATAACTTGTGTATGTAGAAGCAAAAAGCTTGAGTGCTTTTGAGAGTCAGAAGTACAAGTTACAAGCTAATTGCTATGTTACTTGATTTTCAAGAAAAGTGGGAAAACAAGTTTCAAGAGGAAGTACAAGCATGGGATGAGTGATTGTAAGTGTCTAGATAAATTTATCTTGAGTTATGGGACTTGTATCATCAGAAAAGAATAAGTGCAAGGCTCAAGAACAAGTTTGATGCAAAAAGCTACTTTATCAAAATGGCATTATGCATTTTCTTCCCAAAATGGATATAAAGCATGGCCTTGCATTGAATGCTCGAATTGAGACCTCTAACAGTTGTGCAAGCAATTAATTATGGAGTGCCTAACAAGTTTGATGCCTTCAAAGTAGAGGTTATGCAGCATAAGTTTAAATTTTGAATTTTGTTCATCACAAAATGACTTGTAATTCAAGTGTGAAACCCCTAACTTCATCTCTTTGATTCTCCCTACTCAAATATGATCTCAAGGAGTTCTTAGACATTTTAGAAATCTTGTAATGTGCTCTAAAACCCCTATTTGAATCAATTTTTAAAATTACCCTTGGAACTATATGAAAAAGTGCCATGACGTTAGGTAAAAATCCTGACCAAATTAGGGCAAAATTTCACTAAGTGTTTTGTTTCATGACCATGTGTTCTTAAAATTATAACTTGAGATCCAAGCACTTTTGGAAGGAGTTGTGTAAATAAATTTGTAAATTTCATGGAGATCTACAACTTTCATTTTGAAAGTTTCTTTTGAATCATCTTGCATCATGGTGAAAATTTTGTTCAAAGTTGTGAAAAATAAGAAATTTTCAACACTTAGAAAAAATTTTAAGTTTAGAAATTTTAACTTTTCAAAATGAAATCTTGAATTTTTGATTTCTTGATGAATAAGTTTCATATTTTGACATTCTTTGATGAATTGTGATCTTTGACATTTGATTTTGACCAAAAAGTCAAAGTTTGACTTTTTAGTATACAGTTGACTTTTGATCAGTTGACTGAAAATTCATCTGTCAATCCATTGGATTTGAGCAATGTTTTGAGCCATGTCATTAGGTCAAAATGATGCAATTGGAATCTTGTTATCATGCCTTAAACCAATTGATCATTTGCTAGGTCAAAAAAATCAGAAATTGCCCTTCCCCAATCAAAACCCTAATTTTGACCATTTTGCCATTTTGAAGATTTGATCAAATTTCTTGAGGAATTATGGTCCAAACTTGATAAAATGATACATGCGAGTTTAAAATGTTGATGTGGATAAAAAATTATGAAGTTTGACTTTAAATTGGCCACAATTGACTTTTCCCCCAATACAACTGAGTTTTAGGTCAACTGCTCAATTGACTGAGCAAAAGTGTGATCCAAAGCTTGAAACTTGACACGAGTAATCTTGAGGGTCCATGATGATCTGTTAAAGTCATATGGGGTATTGGAAGTTCAAATATTCTTGTGCAATCTCAAACCCCAATTTTGGTCATCAGTGCTTAAGGAGATGTCTTGAGCTGATCAACCCTAGTGCAGTCTTGAGCCAAGGTGTGACACCCCAAATAATCCGATTATTAAATAATTAGAATTTTTAATTATTAATTTAATTGGAAATTTAATTATTGGTATTTTTGGATTATTGGAATTAATTTAATTAATTAAAGGAAAGAAGTATTGGTGGTGTGAAGAGTGATTAGAGGGTGTGAGGGGTAAAATACTCTACTCTTACTAATTACTAATTTAATTATTTTATTGGAATAATAAAAGGAGTATTAAAAGGAAAAAAGAAGAGAAAGAGAGTTATTTTGGAATATTCATCATACGTGCATTTGAGAAGAGGAAAAAGAAGGAGAAAACTGGAAGCGTCAGAATTCGAAGAACCCACAAGGTAAGGGGTGATTTTGATTAGTTAATTCGTATTATCGGTTTAGATATTCAATAGTATGGATCATAGTATGTTAGGGAATCCCGGTTTGGAATTCTAGGGTTCCGTAGAATTGTCCCTATTGCGTCGAA